>OX456526.1:87291173-89691173 GCA_949748255.1 Eustalomyia histrio
CACTGTTTGTTTGACATGGTGTCGCTGAATGGTTTCACCGGGCCTCTTCCAACAATATTGTATTCCATCAGATTGGAAACGATTAGTTTTTGTTTCATCTGACCAAATCACTCGTTTCCAGTCATCAGTTGTCCAATTTTTATGCGCTTTGCAAAAATTAATACGAGCCTTCACATTTTTGTCCGACAGTGCAGGTTTCTTTTTTTTCACAGCAGACA
The DNA here is from genome assembly GCA_949748255.1 of Eustalomyia histrio. NCBI lineage: Eukaryota > Metazoa > Arthropoda > Insecta > Diptera > Anthomyiidae > Eustalomyia > Eustalomyia histrio. Next base: position 87,291,392 of record OX456526.1, read on the forward strand.
CAAGCCCAATTCTGTGCAAGGCCCTTCTTACTGTACGGTCACTTACCGATTTGCCCAGAGCTTCGGCAGCCATTTTTGGTGTTCTGGCGTTTCTAGTAGTAATATTTCGTTCCACCAAACGAGCATCTCCGTCAGAGAGCAGTCTAGGCCTACCTCCCTTGTTAGCAGCCACAGTCACATATCGTCGTTTTCTTACTAGGCTGACAGTTCGATGGCACACTTTTAGCTTTTTTGCGATACTGCGGCATGGATCACCTTTTTCGCTTAGTCTCACAATTTCATCTTCAAGATTTTTTAATATTTTTCTCATTTTTTTGGCTATTCTAAATATATTTACTTATTACTCTTTAATGAATCAATAATGCATTTTTTCCTACATATTTTCTATTAAACACACAATTCCAACAAAAACATTCCAATATAACGGGACTTGGAATAGATAAACAAAAAAGGCAAAGAGTGGACAAAACTGGATAAATGCGGTTATAAAACACATATACTTTTTTTTCATGTTTATTGAACAAAATAATTTATTTTTTTTACGTATATATAGTAAGGAGAGTACAAGATATACAATAGAAAAATTACACTTGGATATTACAATTTGAACAAAAGTTATTTATACAGTTTTAAAAATATTCCATTATGTATCCACTTTAGTCCACTACTGTATATCTATCTATCTCAGGGATGCGAAAGTTGGTACAATTGTACCATTTTTGGTACGATTTGGGTCTTAAAAGTACGATGGTACTTCCATGGTTTATTTGGTACAATTTGCAAAGCAACTTTGAAAAGGGATTTAAGAAAATTGCACGCAATCAATTGCATCGTATAAATTGTCAACAGTTTCCAGTCTAGTCCAAACGAAAGATTTGTTACATTAATCGAATTCCTGTTGCTATAATTTTAAAATAACAAATAGTTTGTTACCTTCTTAAATATGATATTGATCTCATGGATTTTTGTACCTTATTTAACACATTTCTTTAATATACACTTAATGTACAACTGAATTTTCTGTACAGTTTTTTTGTTATGTTTATTAAAAAAATGGCATCACTGTCATGAAAAAATAACGAGGTTTTTTGTTATTAAGAAAAAAAATAAGAATATTCGAGAAAAAAATTAATTATTGTAGATTTTTTATATAATTAATATTGAAAAACATTTTCAACAAATATATTTATCCCGCTGAAAGCTAAAAATTAAAGTGGTGATTGCAGTTTTTGTTTCTTCCATACTTTTGTTGGTGCTCCTTGTTGTGCTGTCTTTGTTTACATACAGTCAGAGCTGGTATTTACGTATTTGTTTATTTCGCAATGCCACTGCACGATGTTTTTAAATGCCCTAAATGTGATAAAAATGTTACAAAGACTCAAAAATGTGTTGGATGTGCTTATTGTGATATATACTTTCATATTGAACGTGGGGGAGTTACAAATGAACAATTTTCAATTATGGCCCATTATAAAGTATTCAATTTTATTTGTGATGATTGCAAGAAAATACCAAAGGGTTGCAATATTCAAGAAGAGCTGAAAAATGGTTTTGCATCACTCAGATCCGCATTAGAAAATGAAATAGAAGCAAAATTGTGTGCATTTAAGAGTCAGCTTGATGATCAAATGCTTAAGGGCGAAATTCTAACAACTTTCATCATTTCAACCCGTTGAAAAATCAATAGAATTTATTAAATTAAAAGCGGAGTTTAAGAATTGCAGTAAAGTTATTGAACATGTTAATACTGTTACTAAGGGTAGAATGACTAGCTTAGAAATGAAAAATAACATTTTTGAACGAAGATTAAATAGGGCTAATATTATTATTAAAGGATTACCGCAAGGAATTTTGCACTTAAGAGAACCAATAATAAAGATGGCATCCCTGTGCAACGTAAAAATTGTAAATAATGATATCCAGCACTGCACTTATTTTTCCAAAGGAAAGGCGGTTCTAGTTAAGTTTAACTCGGTGCAACTAAGAGACTCTATTATGATTAGTTATCATAAAAACCGCAACTTGTGTTAAATAAAATTGTTGGTGGCAGCTCTCAATCCAACGTGTTTCTTAATGATCACTTAACTCCAGCTGCGAAAAAGTTAGTTGCCGTTTGTGGAAAGTTAAAATCGCAGAGCAAAATAGTAAAATATACTTATATGAACTTCGATGTTCCCAAAGTAAAAAAAAAAATGATTGATGGAACTGAAAAAAGGCTAACTTTAGACCAATGTGTGGAGATTGTTGAATGAACCATGTGATACTGAATTGGAATCATTTGTTTTAAATTGTGAAAGTTAATATTTTCTTAAAAATTGTTTATTGTCAGTTTGTTTATATATATTTGAATATTTTAAATATAACTTATTTGAGCCTTTTTTCAAAATGTTCTTTTGTAATTGGTTCTTTTTAACTTTAGAATCGAAAATGAAATTCTGTGTTAAAGTTTTAGTTTATATAATAAGCGGCTAAAGTATTTTGAAAATGGGCTGGTTGTAAGTTATTTTAGAGAGACCCTTCACCAGTTTGCCAGTTTTTTTGAAATATTTAAAACTTTAAAAATGTTTGAAATTTTTATTTATTTGCAAAATAAAAACATTTTCTATTTATTATTTAGCTATGGATGTATATAACTACACTCATAGAAAACAGTTAAAAATTAGTTGTACAGTTATTAATTCAAGGATTTATTAAGCAATATAGGCCCTGTATCTAGCAATAATTCTATAATTTGTAATTCTCTTAATTGTTCCCTTAATGGATTAAGAATTGGTCATTGGAATATACAGAGCTTCTGTACTTCCTCAGCTTCTGTAAAATTTAATGAGATAAAGCATATTCTGGAAGGTAATTTTATTGATATTGTTGCTATGTGGTTTAAGCCACATATCCTATCTCAGGTCATAAATATACCTAGTTATACGATTTATAGGAATGATAGACCTAATAGAAGAGGTGGTGGTGTTGCGTTATTGGTTACTAATAAACTTAAACATAAAGTAGTTTTTTCGTCTGATGAGGTGTAAAGATGTTAGTTGGTGTCTCCTATTTACCTTCTGGGAATTTGAATGCTTTTGAAGTCAGTTGGGGATTTTTTATTAGCTTATTCTAATGTTTGCATTACGGGAGATTTTAATTCAATCATGTTTTGTTTTGGAAAGTCAAATTTAGTCCGTGCAATGTGTCACAGGCTGGACTTGACATACCACCATAATTCTATTCCAACTCATTTATATATCTCCACGAATTCGACTTTCCTTATTGATTTCTTTATTTTGAGTCATTCTCTTTCCATAAGTGGTTCTGGACAAATGCAATGTCCGGGAATTTCACGACATGCATTCATTTCTATTTCACTTAATATTACTACACGGACAATTCCAAACTATGTATCATATCCGGATTACAATTTATTGAAGATACAGGATCTTTGTGAATCATTATGCTTGTGTGATTTTAGCGGTATGTACTCTACATCCGATGTAAATATTCAGCTGGCAGTTTTTATGCATAACGTTGATAACTTAAATTCTCTGGTTCCCGTTGTTTGTAGAAGGGTTTGTTTTGAAACGGATAACTGGTTTAACTCACCAGATATCGCTTACCACATTTCATTGCGTGATCTTTCGTATAGGCACTACTTACAGAAAAAGAACTCTGAAAATTGGTCTATATACTGTGTGCACAGAAATTGTGCGAAAAGGGTAATAAGAGTGGCTAAAAGACGGGCGCACACAAGATTATTTCAGAATGTTAACGCCAGACAAATGTGGAGAGGAATAATGGCTGTTTAGAGTCCGATGACCATGATGTGGTCAATAATCCTGATGAAGTTAATGATTTTTTTGTATCTTCTCAAACTAGTTGCATGCCAGATAGTTTTGAATTGATTGGTGATACATTTGGGATAGGATTCTCATTTCGTACTGTTAATCAGGACGAGTTGTACTTCGCTTTAGGAAAGATAAAATCTAATGCACTTGGTTACGATGGTTTGTCGCTAAAATTTTTAAAAATTCCTTTTCCCTTTGTTTCTTCGCATTTCCTTCACTTGGTAAATAGTATAATTATGACTTCATCGTTCCCTAATAATTGGAAAAAAGCCAGAGTGGTGCCCTTTCGTAAGGAAGGAAATTCTAATGATTTTGAGAACCTTCGTCCAATATATGTTCTTTCAATTCTTTCTAAAGTGGTTGAACACATTCTTAAAGATCAGATTACTTTGCATTTGGAAGACCGCAGATTTATTCAATCATCTCAGTCTGGTTTTCGGAGAGGTTACAATACAACTTCTCTTTTGATTGGGCTTACTGATTCTATTAAGGAGCTACATAATTTTAAAAAGGCTGCCGTTTTAATTTCTTTGGATTTATCAAAAGCTTTTGATAAGTTATGCATTCAAAACTGCTGATTAAGTTGCGTGAGTACTTTGGTTTTTCTTTGCACGCTTGTAAACTCGTACAATCTTATTTTAGTGGTAGATCTCAATTTGTTTCTATTGGAAACTCTGTTTCTCAAATACGCCGTGTTACTAGTGGCGCCTCCCAGGGTTCTGTTAGTGGACCACTACTTTTTATGTTGTATCTGAACGACCTTTTGGAAATTTTTAATGGAATTTCTTGTTTGCCTTTTGTTTATGCGGATGATATCCAACTACTCTGCTATGCTAATACTCAGTTTAAAAATGTTCTTGAAGAGTCTGTTAATTTTGTTCTTCGAGAAGTCGTGAGATGGACCTCTGATAAGACAAAGCTAATGGGGTTTGGAACATCAACTAAATATATCGTCGTTTCTCTTGACGGAGTTAGGCTGACATTTGTGGACAGGTTAAAGTGCCTTGGTGTCATTATCGACAATTCATTAACATTTTCTTCACACATTGATTATATTTCTAGTAGAATATCGTTTTTGTTAAGGAGACTGTATTCACTGAATTTGTCTTTGCCTCTTTCTATGAAACTAAATATTGCTAAGTCTTTACTTATGCCACACATTTTATACTGTGTTGAGGTATGTTCTGGTACTACGAAACACATGATTAGGAAGAACACTGTAATTTTCAATAGAATTATTAGAAATGCGTTTGGTTTAAGAACAAGGGAACATGTATCCTTATTTGTGAACAGATTTCTTGAGTGCTCTTTTTTTAACTTTATTTGTACACGTTTATTTTTATTTTTTTTACAAATTTATGAAAAATGGATTCCCATTATATTTAGTACAGTCTTTTGATTTTTCACGTTCAACTAGAAACAGGCAAATACAATATCCTCGTATTAATGCTGTCTCCTTTCAAAGATCTGATTGTTTTAGACTGTCCGAAATTTGTAACGGGCTTCCTAGAGATTTAAAAAGTTTCTCTTTCTATATTAGAGTTTTCAAACATAGGATTGCAGATTATGCGATGTCTCATAAATTTTTATAAACTTTCGATTATTTATTTCTCACTGACTGACTCACTATTTTATGTTTTACTACTACATTCATCGTTTTATTTTAGTTCTTCTAAATTTATAGTGTTTTAAATGTATTTTTTTTTATATTTTAAAATAATCTTTATTATAATTTTTGTATAACCATATATGGTCTCATGGGCTCGGTTATAAATTTATTGAAATAAAAAAAAAATATTAAAAAAATTCTATAGTTGGTGTCTTTTTATACTAAAAAATGGTACAATTGAGTTGAAAAAAGTACAATTTGGTAATGACTTTTGTAAGAAACTGAAATTCTCATTTCGCAACCCTGATCTATCTAGACTTGGTTTGGATAAGAGTTTTGCAAATATTAGGTCTGTACGAGGTAATTTTGGGTAAAGTCTGATAAAATGTGAGTAAGCAAAAAATTCTCTCACAAAACCATAAAAATAAATTCTCATTTCGCATCCCTGATCTATCTAGACTTGGTTTGGATAAGAGTTTTGCAAATATTAGGTCTGTACGAGGTAATTTTGGGTAAAGTCTGGTAAAATGTGAGTAAGCAAAAAATTCTCTCACAAAACCATAAAAATGCCCAAAATACGGAGAACGCACAAAACCACATTTCATACCCAAAAATAAACGTCAAATTTATTCATACTAAAAATAGCTTAATTAATAAATATATTTGAAATGGCAAATAACTATTTACATATTCAAATCTATTTTTCATTATTAAGAAGAAAAAGTTCTTCATAGTAAATTTTTTATTTAAGTTTAATTTTTTTCACAAATGTATTTTACCATTACCATTTTACCCAAACAAAAAGTACGGGTAAGTTCTGGTAAAAAGAAAAACACAATTACTTTCTCATGAACGCTCTCATTTAAACAAATTTGTCACAAGAAACGCTATCTGGTAAGATTGGGTTCCCGCGTGCACCCGCGGTAACGTACGTCGAACACACCTATTATTGCAAATGACTTATGCTCGCTATAGTTTTGTGAATGTTTTTCACATGATGTCCCGTTATTTTAACTTGTAACTTTCAATTATTTGTGAAATTCCTCAGTCTTCTTTTGTTTTATAAATTTTATATAATATATACATTTTGCGTGTGTTTTAAAAAAGTAATTATTTTTATATAGATAAATATATTAGTATATCACATGCCACATAAATTAAAACAGTGTTCCTGAGGAATCAAAAGAAATTGATGAATTGCTTTGAAATGTTAAAAATATACGAGAAACAATTCGCGTGAAATTACACCCAGCTTCAGTCAGATTGGTTATTATTCTAATGAAGAAAATTTGAATATAAGTGAATACGAGATTTCAAGTTCTGATGAATAATTGATAATGTGGATATTAAGAGAGAAATTTTTGCTTGGGATGTTAAACATACCATATGAAATAGTGTTGCATATGATTTGCTGAACATTTAAATAAAAAATTTTCCTTTTTTACTTGTAATAAATTATTACTAAATCAAAATAATTCAAAAATACTTATTTAATTGTATTCATAAGCTTATAAAAATCTAACGAAAATAAGGTTCCTGCAAGCATGATTAGAAAACTATTTTCCTGTAAACATATTCTATAATTAGACTTTTAAGCTTGATGTATACTATAGACTAGTAATGTTGTTAAACAATTGTTAATAACTTTTTGAGAATAGTATTCACAACACTTTTCTAAGCTTAAGGCTTATGGTAGTAATTTTTTTACAAACTATTTTTATATAGTTTTGGTTTTTTGGCCTATTTTTTTTAACTTTTATTATACACATTTGCCAGGCAATCCATGAATATTCAAGATATATAAAAACAAATATTCAGAATTGGAGCACTTTGCGTTGTATTTACTTTTTCATACATACATGTTAATCTGAATTTTGACAGTTTCTTATACTGGCTTAACAGTTTATTTCCTTCTAAAGTAGGACTAGGCTGCCACACATTCCTGCTCACTTCTAAACTTTTTATGGCTGTATCACACGCTACTCCTGTGCTCTTAAGTGTCGTAGCGCCATGATGGTCTTTTAGATTTGTGTTATAATTGCTATTGTGACTGTCGACATCATTTTTGAACTTTTCTACACCATTCACAAAGTTCTAATTGTAAAAGGGATTAGGTAGTAAGTGGCATTAAATGTTTATATAATTTAAATCGTGATCATATGTTCTTACCCGCACCGACTGCTTATAAATATCGTCCAATAGATATCCAGTGTGTTTTGTCTTATTCAATAATAATTTGAACATAGTTTTAACTCAATTATAAAATTAACCTTTATTAATTTTTTTTACATCATTTTTATTAAAATTTGTTTAAAACCTCTAAAAATTTGTTTTTTTGCCATATGCAATGTTGCCATTATTATTGGTAAAAATATCGCCAACATTTTTGGAAAGAATCGTCATAATCGGCATGGCGTTTTAAAAATTGTTACAAAAATCTTTTTGACATACTTAACATGTAGTCTAGACTAGCGATAAATATGTTAATATAAATTGCAGCAAATGTCAAAATTTAAAAACGCTAGTTTGGACCACTTTTTCACTTTACAAGTGTATTTACAAGTAATCACAGAAAAACCTCCTTCCTTGAAGTTTTGAAAATATGAGTTAACATGAATACATGTTCTCCACCCTCGGCAATTAACAATGTTGTGCCGATACATTTTACAAATTGCTAAAGTTGCGTTTACACTTGGCATTAAATCTTGAGAATTCGCTTAAAATCTCCTCCGAACTCTAGGAGTGTTAACACCGGCAATTACGAGATTTTGTTTTACAGCTGATATAAACAGCTAATTTATGTAAGCAACAATTGTATAAAAAAAAATGCGGAGACAGAAAATTAGTATAAGTAATCAGAAAAACGAATATCTCAAAAAAAAAAAATTTTATTAATGTATTATGCATCTAATGTTAAGGCAACACAATCAGAAATAGAATAGAATCTGCGGGAAAAAAGTCCCCATCATTTGATGTTGTTAATTAAAAACAAATGCAAATTTATTATTCGCAAATATTACAAAACAGGATAGAATGGGTGCACTTAGGTACAAAAAATATGTTTCCATTTTTCATTACAAATTAAAGTATAATAGATTCGTCATGGTTGTTTTTGGGGCAAAGACGTTCCTCTAATGTCAGAGAAGCTGTTCATTGGAAGTTTTAGAATCAGGGTACGTATTTGGTGTTCTTTATTATTTCATTTTCACGAAAGAAAATATTTGTGGTCAGTTATCTTGTATCACTGTACATGAATGAAATATAATCAATGTGTTTCATTTTTCATTTATGGTAATTTCTTCTTACGCACACATTTCATTTTCTCATTGTGGTATATTGTGTCTCATGTTTTTATTCTCATTCATGTTATGAAAATTGAAATTTATTTTCATATATCACAAAATGAGAATGTGAGTGAGACAGCTTTTGAAAATTTTCATGTTATGCTTCGTGATACTTTTTTCATGATACACTTCGTGATACTCTTTTCATGATACACTTCGTGATACACACTTATTTTCATTTTTTTCAATTTTTTCTTTGTAGCTAAATTATGCACTTGTAAAATTTAATGTAAAACACAAAATTAAGGTCTAAATTAAAATAATTTAAAATTAATTTGTTTTTAAATTGATATTTCTAAAACTAAATCATAGATATTCAATGTTAAAATACTAGATAATCGGTGCAATTTATTACAATTATTAAAAAAATATGTCAATATTCAAAAGTGGCTACTAATCAAATGTGCCATTAAATTAGGGTATCAGGGTAGAAAAAAATTTCTTCTTTTAAAAATTATTTTTTTTTTAATTTGATATAGATTTTTTGAAAAAACACGATTTTTTTTTTATTTTTTTTGCATAGCGGCGTGCAAAATTAAAGTTTTTAATAAAAATATAAAGGAAAGTGAATTTAAAAGATAATGTACATATAAAATACAAAATTTTGCAAATTTTGTTATTTTAACTTTCATTTACAGTTTATTCTACCTACATAATTTCCTGAGCGTTTATTATAGTCGAGCGCTAATTTGTGTAAGTTTTATTTGTGTCATGTATAAACCATACAAAATTCAAAATAAAAAACAATAATAAAGAATTATAAATATTTTAAACTAAAATGAACTCAAAATTTTTATAACAAAAAATTAAAATAAATAAATAAAATATAATTTTGCAACTATATAATAACTTATAATATCAAAATCTTAACTAAAATCTTGTTCGTAAGAATAATCAAGTTTAACGTTATTGGGATTTATTTCGGAAATATTTAATTTTGTTATTAATAGATTATTCAAGGTAGTGTTGTTTAATTTATTCCTTAATTTAGTTAATGTTAAAGCAAGGACACTAAAAGCCCGTTCAACCGAAACTTGGCTTGCTGGAACTGCGAGAGCAACATTCATCACATTTAAAATATCTTTATCCAAAGGAGTGGTCTTCCAATATTCAAGAATATCGGTATTAAGTGAAACCATCTTTGTGTTGGACAACAACATTAATTTTTGCTTAAAAGTGCGCTGAGTTTCTGCACTTCTGGGTGTATTGGCTGCCGAACTTATTATGCGCTGAGCAAGTTTGGCATAAGCTGCGTTGGAAGTAGTGGGCTGCTCTTCATTTTCTTCTGGAGTATTATTAGACTCAAATAAATTTTCTGTCTGTTGCAAATGTATTCTTGAGTTCACCAGATTTTGTATGACATCAAATGTTTTCACTAAATGTGTCTACATTAAAAACAAATATGTTAAAATTAAAACCAAATACTCAATCTAATGATTAGGACTATTAAAATCTTACCAAAGCTTGGGATTTTTGCTCTTCTGACATCATTACTGAATTAATAAAATTAAACCTTGGATCTAAATACAAAGCTGAAACAAAAGCATCATTTTCCAGAAGCATCTTTTTTCGGTTTTGCATTGCTAGATGTAACTGTAATGCAGTACTGCTTGTTAGGTTTTCTAACTCTATTTCACACGTTTGCCAGTCCCTGTAGAAATCACCTAATACATACTGTTCTTTTTGTAACTGTTTTGTGCACTTGGCCAAAGGAGCAAATGAAATAACAATATCTGAAACAAAATCCCAATTTATTTCGTTCTGAATGTCAGTTGAGTCAAAAAATTCAGAATTGATATACTCTTTCAAATTCTGTAAAGATCTCATCATTTCATATACCGAATTCCACCGTGTTGTGTTGTCAAGGACTGGCATTTGCTTATCCACACTTCCACTTTCCTGCAATCTCCAATTTCGGTTTCAAAATTCTTAATAACGTCATAAGCCGCAAGCTGAATAGTATGGGCTGCACATCTTACAACAGATAGTAATGCCGACAAAGAATTGTGTACATTTTCATCAATTGTGTCATTTTCATCAGCTGTATCATCGTCCTCCACAGTTTCTTCTACCTGCAGTTCTTGTAGTATTTTTCCTACTTTTATGACGTTGGCGCCATTATCCGTTGTAGTAGAATAAATTTGATTTATATCGATAACATAACTTTTAAGACACTTTAAAATTTCACCTTTTAAATACGACGCCTTATGTCTTTTTTGTAAATGGACCATGCCTATAACATTATTAAAAAATTTATTTGATAAATTTCATAGAAAATTCGGTTATAAAAAATAAGCAAAATTTTTAAAGACAAATTTTTTTTAAATTTTACTTGTATAGTGTACTTACCTAATGTGTTGATGCATATTTTAGAATTATGTATATACTGAATATTTATTCCAAGTATACTGCGATCCATTCTTGTCGCAATGTCAAGTTTTAGTGAAATCATTTGATTTTTTATCTTATGTTTTATAATCTCTTGTATGTTAACACTGGATGACTCCAGTAACTTCACAATGTTCCGTGAGTTTAAATTTGTATTAAATGCATTTTCGTATGGGGAGATTAAAGTTTTAAAAAACTCTCGATCATCAAATATCCGAAATGGGATATTTTTAACAGTAACTAAACCCACACAACATTTTAAAAAATCATTTTTGTCAATATTTGAACAGATATTTTAGATTTTTTTGGAGATGGACCAGTGCAATCTTCATTATTCCGTTTGTTTGTAGGCGAAATTTCTTTTTTATGAACTTATTTATAATGGCGGACAATGTTATATTTGTTAGCATTGCTAAGTTTTTTCTTGCACTCAATGAACTCAATTTTATTTTCACTTTCTAAAACTTTATAATGCATAATGATTTAAATTTTATTAAACGTGGTATTCGCGTAAAGGGTCAACTACAGAATGAACTCATTTATATATGAAAATAAGAATTCATTCCATGTTTATCTGCCATAAGCATAAACATTTTATTGATTTTCAAAAAAACACACTTATAAATCAAATTAGCATGTAAAATAACAACAAAATTTCCTTATAAGGCTGTTATGCATATGGCTATGTCTATGCATATGACTGTAATAGCCTTTTTCCACTGACCTACATCTTTCATCAATTTGCAAAGATGTTAAAATCTTCCCAAAGGATTATACAAATAATGATCCTTTCTCATTTTCTTCCATGTTACATCTTTCGTTATTTTTGTGCCATCACTAGAAATGCAGAAAATAAACAAAAAAAAAAAAAAAAAAAACAGAAGCGGCACATGTAATAATTTAATTCTTTTGTCTACCAAAACATCTTCTTCACCATCATCTTCTTCCAGAATGGTATTTAATATTTCAATGTACTGCATTAAAAATGGTGTTTGTTCTTGCAAAGCAAGAAAATATTCGTCTTTTTCTTTTATTTTTTTGACAGTTGAATAAATGACAGATGAAAGATGTTGCCAATGTAAATACATTTTTCACGTTTTCAACATCTTCAATCCGTTTCACAAAGATGTTGTTCAGATTAAAAAGCCTATAAGGCTTTATGATGTTGGCTTTTTTAAGAAATAAATGTATAAAATGGACAACGGTATGCCAATACGTTTTACAATGATGAATAAGAACAGACAGTTATAGAAACAAAAACAATATTTAAACAAAAGCACGTGGTTTTTAAAAATGAAAACAAATAACTCCAAATTATAAATCTAACAAAATCGCAAAAATATATTTTAGTTTATAAAAAATATATCATTCCACAATATATTGCAATGAGTTAAATAAAATTGTTTGATCTGAAAGTTTTTACATCTGTTTTCTAGTACAATTGCCAAGATCCAAAAATATCTCACATGGTATAACCCAACAAGATTTGGTTTACTGGGTTAGCATGCAACCAAAAAAATTTAAAAAAATCGTTGATGTTAATCGAATTGTGTGTTGTTTTCGAGTTTGTTAATTTGTTTCCAAAATAACAGATCAACAATTCATAAAACTCCATTAAAATCGTGTTTTTCAAAAAAAAAATATCAATTAAAAAAAACAAATTTTAAGAATAAGGAATTTTTTCCTACCCTAAACCCTGATACCCTAATTTAATGGTACATTTGATTAGGATAACCGTATTTGTAGTAGCCACTTTTGAATATTGACATATTTTTTCAATAATTGTAATGAATTGCACCGATTATCTAGTATTTTAACTAAATAAATGGTTCCTACTACTGTACGCAATTAATAAATTTTAAATCAATTTTTTTTTAAAGTTGAATGGAAATACCAATAATTGGATATGACAGTTTTTAGTTCCTTTTCCCTCTTTTTATTTCTTAATGCAATATTTAAGCATTATTAATTGATTATAGGTAATTCTAAATAAAATTTTTTCCTAAGAAATATATTTTAATGGTCTTAATCTAATTCCAACCAATCTTTTCTCCGGGTGTTTAATTTAATTTGACATTGAATATCTATGATTTAGTTTTAGAAATATCAATTTAAAAACAAATTAATTTTAAATTATTTTAATTTAGACCTTAATTTTGTGTTTTACATTAAATTTTACAAGTGCATAATTTAGCTACAAAGAAAAAATTGAAAAAAATGAAAATAAGTGTGTATCACGAAATGTATCATGAAAAGAGTATCACGAAGTGTATCATGAAAAAGTATCACGAAGCATAACATGAAAATTTTCAAAAGCTGTCTCACTCACATTCTCATTTTGTGATATATGAAAATAAAATGTGTTATTTCATGTTTCACACAAGAACATGTTGTGTAAATTTCAATTTTCATAACATGAATGAGAATAAAAACATGAGACACAATATACCACAATGAGAAAATGAAATGTGTGCGTAAGAAGAAATTACCATAAATGAAAAATAAAACACATTGATTATATTTCATTCATGTACAGTGATACATGAAAGAAGTAAAATGAGCACTTCGTGGTGTGCAAATACGAACTCTGTTTAGAATGACTCGCCAAGAAACATTTTTACGGACTCTCCGACACGTACGTATTCATGAATCCGGTTCTACTGCACGTTTACGGACCGTAAATACGTATCCGTCAAAGCATGTACGTAAACAGAATTTTCGAAAACAGTACGTTTTGACTCAGTTTGGTGCATCCGTTTCTGTATCGTCAAATACGGACTTCTTCGAATTCATTAGTTTTTCTTCCGTTGCTTTTGAATTCGTTTTGGTGTCAAAAACGAATAATTAAAACATGTCTGTGATCATTATACGGGTGGCGCGCTAAACTTTTCAAAAACAGATAAACCGAAAATAAATTTAATTTGCAAATAAAAATATTGTCTGCCAATTTATAATAGATTTTGTAAAAAATGTGCAAATTTGCGTTGTATGCTACATCACTTCGAAAACGCCACCAATTAAACCAAAATTAAAATTTTGATTTATTTTTTCATGATATTCAATGACCATTACCGCAGTGATGGATAGAGATGATAGTTATTATTACTATTTTATAACATATCTATATAAATAAATTTAAAGAAAAAAAACTATGATTTGTTATTCAAAATTAAAAAATTTAGGCAGTTACATTAATCCGTTTTTTTTTGAAAAAACCATTGACGGACTTTCAACGGACAACACCGCTTTTCATCCGATATATCCGGCCCGTAAACGGTCCGTCATTGACGGTTTTTAAACGGATTTGAATCAGTTTCGATGTTCCTTAAAATCCGTTTTCTGGTCCGTATACGGATCCAGAAAACAGTACGTAAATGGAGTTGGATTCCGTTTATGACGAACCGAAGACGGTACGTAAACGGAACGGTAAGTACGTGGAGTATTTATATATATACTCCACGTAAGTACGTGGAGTATATATATACACTCCACGTACGTGGAGTATATATATACACTAAGTACGTGGAGTATATATATACACTCCACGTACTTACCGCAGTGTTTTTCCCTTACAAACTTACTTTAAAAAACCAAAACATTCTTACTTGTATAACACATAAGAACTAACGGTCATTTTAATAAAAAAAACTTGACGAATATAAAAAACCACACCACTGCAGTAAGATCAACATTAAAGAAAACTATGCAAATATAAAAAATATGACAATAACAAAAACATAGGGCAAAACGTTACCTTAAATTGTACATTAGGAAAGATCGCAAACATCATATTAAAAAAATATAAAAAATTTAATATAAATTGACAAACATTCTAAATTATTTAAATGAATAAATTCATTATGAGCTATTGAGCGACATTTCCACCCCCTTGGATCGACCACGATTTACTACATCAAATCAAGGACTGCAAGCTTGGAATCAGGACGCTAAAGAACACCTGTACTCGTTCTAATATTGGCACGGCGAATGACACCATTACTGCCTTTGAACACCTGCTCAACACGACCTCTCCTCCAATCTCTGCGGGAAACAGCAGTATCACAGATGATAACCAAATTACCAATGGCAATTGGCTTTGTAAATTTACACCATTTAGAACGTCTGGCCAAAGTGGGAAAATATTCGTTTATCCATCGATTCCAAAAGTGGTCACGCCACTGTTTTTTAAATATAGCTGGCTTGTCTGATATGGCTCCGGCTGGAGTTTCCGAAGTGTTAGCAGCTTCCAGCAAAAAATGGTTAGGAGTTAGTGTCTCTTCGTCTTCGTGGCTTAAGGGCAAATGCATTAACGGGCGTGAATTTATAATATTTTCTGCCTCAATCAAGAAACTTTGCAGAGTGTGTTCTGGTGGACAGGTTTCTTTCAGGGTCACACGTAAAACTCGCTTCACGCATTGGACCTTACTTTCCATGCACCACCTTCAGCTGGGTTATGTGGACAATTGAATTCCCAATCGATATTTCTAGTGGGTAACTCATTTTGGATTCGGGCAGTTCGACGAAGTACTTGATACTTCGTCGAACTGCTTTAAAACCTGTAGGCAGTTCCTGTAACTTTTTGCGAGAATTTTTCGCATCGAAAAGTGTGAAACAAAAAATTCCACTGTTTCTCGATTTGTGAATTAAATGTGTTTCTGCATTTCAATGCGAAAAGAGGCAACACTGTTTACGTTTATATTACGTTTTTGTTGGAATATTCCAAGGCATCTGTCAAATACTAGTAAAAAAATATAAACAAACAAAAAACCGCGAACATCAACTGCGAAATAAAATATATTTTTTAAATAAAAAAAAGTTATATAATTAAAATAAAATATTTAAAAACATATATGGTGTTGCATTGACAACTGCTGAAGTGTGCAATCGTCGAAATCTACTAAGAATTTATCGCCCTCTGGCAAATTCCAAATTAGAGCGCATTTGGTCCACTAATTTCGCTTTCTGCTCCTTGGAAATTCGTTCTGTTTTCTGAAAAATTAAATAAATTAAAAAATTGTTAACATAAATACCTTTTCTGTCTTACTTACCTTCTTACTATCCATTTTATTAAACAATTATTGTAATGTTTTATAAAAACATATTTTACGTAATGACTAGTTCATTTAAACAATTTACTTAATTGTTCTATATCAATACATAGTTCATCGTTCTTTGAAACAAGTATATTTTAGTGGGACATACCCGATTCCTCTCCCAACGCTCCCAGATATTACCCTTGCCGGGAGTCACTTCGGTGCAAAGTTAGAAAATGGACTTGCCTATAGCTTCGTCATTTATGATCGGAATAGAACAATATGTACATCATAGCAAAGATCTTTTAACTTTTTTTAACCCACTACAGTCCGGTGAAGAAATTTTGATTTTCTGTTTAGTTTCTAAAAAGGGATTTTGTAAGGGGAAAATGCCAGACTTTAGGCTTTATTTAGTATAAAGTAAAAATTTCATTTTTATGAAAAAACATTTAAGAACTCCAAAAGATTGAAAATTTCTTCGGTAATGGGCTAACAAATAAAAATATCTAAAAGATTTTCAAACTAATTATATTAATTAATTTTCAAACTATCTTTTTGTTGATGTACATTGACCATCAATGGCGAAGATAGCCATTTTTTAACTTTTCTCCGAAATAATTGTTGATATACATCTTCCCCGAAAAAATTAAAACCCATGTACTCAATCGGTGACATGGCTTTAAATTGTACGTGAAACATAAGGATGTAGTTTTTCACACCAATATGAACGATAATGGCAAACTCAACTAAAATACAGAAAATTCGCACCGTTTTAAATTGTGAGTAAATTTGACAGTTAAAATGAAAAACTTTTCGCCTTAAATGTTTACAGAAACACTTTTTCACACATTTTTCCAATAATGGTGGAAAAAACCTTACGTGACAGAAAGTTTTCACAAAAAAAAGTTATAGAAACGATCGTGTGAGAAATATGACATTTTGTGTCAATTCATTTCATTTTTGTTTCAATCCATGCGTTTCATGAGAAAACTTTCTCGATTCGAAAGTTACAGGAATTGCCTACTGGTCAGCACCAATAAAATTTTTTCCATTGTCGCTAAACTTTGTAGATGTACTGCGTCGATTTATAAAATTTCGTATAGCAAGAATGCAGGCATCAGTGGAAAGATCAAAAACCACCTCCAAATGAATAGCCCTTATGGTAAGGCATGTGAATAAAGCAATCCAGCGTTTCTCGTGGCGGCGTCCAACTGTTACTGTAACGAGGCCAAAGTAATCCAATCCCTTAAAATTTTGATGTTTCATGTTCTTGTGTTCGTGGGCCACAAACAAGTATGTGACTGGATGAAATGGTGGCAATATTATTGGACGCTTTGTATCCAGTGGTAACCAACCCGCTGCGTCGACACGACCATAGACAAGCAGTAATTAATTTTCATCTATAAAGGGTAACAAATTATACAATTCACTAACTTTTTGTAAATTACCTCCATTTTTAATAATTTTGTATTTCGGATGTAAAACTATCATCTTGAGCTTGGCGGCAGAGGAATATTTCAGCAGCTTTTAATTCGGCAGCGGTTAAACCACACATTTCATCAGGACTGGATCTATTTAGGCAACGATTAACAAAACGTAACACCCAGGCCATCGAACGTTTTAGCTTCAGAAATGATGAAAATCTTCCAAGTTCAAAAATAGCAGGCGTACTGAACAATAAAGTAAATTTTGGTCTTCTTCATTAGGGCCATTTGTGGTTACGGAATTAGATTCTGGCCATTCATCTTCACCATCGTATAAAAAACTGGGTCCACTAAACCATCGAGAATCATTAGAAAAATCAACCTGGCTTTTCATTCTTGTAGTTTCATCGGCAACATTAAGCTTCGTCGGTAGCCATCTCTAATCTGCTGGGCTGGTGGAATTTAGAATCTCAGTAATTCTATGGGCGACAAAGGGTTTATGTCTTCGACCTTCAGAACCAATTCAACTAATGACTGTTGTAGAATCACTCCAGCAAATAGTACGAGATACCTTGACGCAATGTTATTTCAAAATAGTAGACATTAAACGAGTTCCCAAAACAGCAGCTTGCAATTCAAGACGTGGTATAGTCATGGATTTCAGTGGATCACATTTTGACTTGGCAGAAACAAAAGGCACGTTTATTTTATCATTAGTACTTATTGACCTCCAATATGATACGGCACCAAAAGCGTATTCGCTGGCGTCGACAAAAATATGTTGTTCCAGGCAATGAGCAACTCCATTTCCAAAGTAATACCGTGGTACGTGTCGGATCAGATCGTTTGTCACTGTATCATCCCAATTAATAGTGTCGTCACTGTCTTTGCTAATAACTGTTAGTCGGTTCCTATGTTGTTGTTGTCTGTTTTTTTGGTTTATCTCTGTGCATTTGTTTAATACATATGTGCCTTACTATTTGTTATTGCTAGTTAATAACAAAACAGTCAAAGCACATATGTAATAACTGTACTGGTTACTCTTAGTTCTCTCTAAGAATAACGGTCCAGTTTGTATGTCTTTTGTTATGTACATGTCTTTTACATTTAAAAATACAATGTAATAACATTTTTGTTTTTAGTATAGAAAAAAGATTGTCGAAATAAACGCTTAAAAAATTAAAGATTCATGCGTTTGGTTTTATTTAGTCTTTTACATGTAAAAATACAATGTAATAACATTTTTGTTTTTAGTATAGAAAAAAGATTGTCGAAATAAACACTTAAAAAAATTAAAGATTCTTGCGTTTGGTTTTATTTAGCCTTTTATAAAAGTGACCGTGACAGGACGGCCTGTGTGTTAACGATATTAAAAATAATTTAATAAATTTTTAATACGGGCTTAAAAGAATTTACGGCCCGTAGAGCCACTACAATAAAAAACAATTTAATTTGAAAATTTTTATTTTATGGCCCATAGAGCCACTACAACATAAAATAAATTTTAATAATCAGTGCAATAATTGTGTTTCGAAGTAATACTTTCGCATCTTTGATTTTCATCTTAACCTCTGCTGCTACAGTTGCTGCTAAGAAATTTTGTTCGTTTGGAGTTCTTTTGCCAACTTTAACCTCTGCCGCACTATAATTTATTTTGAAACAAAATCAAAACCCAGTTTTTTAATTTTGTAATTACAACAAATTTTGTTTTCGTGGTCTTTCATCAAATAACTTTTGCAAGGAATATAAAATAAAACTTTTTGTGCTTTCTGTGGAAATTTAAATTTGTTCGAGTTTGGAATTTTTGATTCCTTGATATTTTTGTGAAATTTCTCGATTTATTCAAAATGGCGAACAATAATGCTACCGCCGTTAATGCTAGTGGTTCAGATTTAACATCTTTAGAACAACAGAGGACCACTAAGAAAAAGAGCATAATAAAACTACATAAGAAAAATGAAAAAGATGGCGACAAAGTGGATGCAACCATTTTACAATGTCGTATGCAAGTTTTGGAAACGTATTTTAATGAAATTTTGCAAGTACAAGGCCAAATTGAAAAATTAAATCCATCTGATAATTCTCGCAGTGATTTGGAAAAAGTTTTTATTACATCAAAAATAGAGTATTCAAAAACCGGAAACCGGTCGACCGGTTTCTCTTTTTTAAAAAACCGATCGGTTTCGAATATTTTGTAAATTCGAAGAAACCCGAAAACCGGTCTTTTTCGTTCGGTTAACCGGTTTTCTTAATTACATCACCAACTGGGTTACTTGGTCTCTTTTATTTTTTCCGAACACTCTTATAATCGTTTGGTTATGAAGATTTAGATTTAAGTCTGATAGATTCAGATGAAGACTTAAATTTGGATATTCCAAATTCAAATAGTTTAATTTCTGATCTAAATAACACAATAAACAGTATTCAAAATCCTAAAAAAATACTGTACAAAATCATTCATCATTATATGATGATTTCATATATCTTGATAAATGCGACAAAAGAACTGAAAAGTTGGAACATTTATATAATTGTCTTTTGGCTATTTGTCCAACATCTACTATTAGTGAAAGAATATTTTCCACTTGTAGCTTTATCAAAAGCAAACAAAAAATCGTCTTAAAACGAAACATTTAAAGTGCATATTATTTCTAAAATATTATTTTAGAACTGAAAAATAGATTTTCTTTTTACATATTTAAAATGTAATATTAAAAAAACTTTTTAATGTCAAACTTTTTAAACGTTCAAATTACTAACGTATCTAATTTTACCAATTTACAAACTTAATGATCTCTATTCATTTGATATGAATATAGTTTTATAATATTAATTTTTAAGATATTATATTAAAAAATATTGGTTTTAAGTTAATTTTTTGTTGAAATGAAATACAATAAAAAAATTTAATTTAAATGAATATATATATTATATATTTCAAAGAATGTTTTTTTGTAATAAAAATAATTAACAAATTATATAAGCCTTTTGTTTAAATTAAAAAAACTGAAAAAACCGGTTGACCGGTTTTCTCTGCAAAAACCGAAACCGGTTTTTTTAAAATTCGATTTTTCGAAGAAAACCGAAACCGGTTTTTTTAAAGGCCGGTTTTTTGAATACTCAAGATACATGCTACACAATTTTAAGCAATCATTGTCAATGTTTAAAAAGCCATGAAAAGAAAGCTGAACCGGTTCAAAAACTTAGTAGTTTAAAGCCAAAGCGCCGCATTTTAATCGATCAGCAAATACGTTTGTGAACTCAAAAACCAATTCGGCTTGTTCATATTGCAACAGCATTGAACATTACATCGCAACTTGTTTTTCGTTTTTATCGCTTGTAGTTTCAGAACGTTTTAATTTCGTAAAACGTAATTGGCACTGCATAAACTGCCTTCGAAAGGGCCATTTAGTTTCGAAATGTCCCTTAAAATCTCGTTGTCGAGTTTGTTACGCTGTTCATCATACTATTCTACATATTCAAGTGGTTCCTGATCAACAAACAATGTCTTCATCAAATGCTGTTCTAAATCAAGGGCCATCTACTAGTCATGGTAATCCAGTATCATTAGTTAGTTGCTCGTTCGGTTAAAAGGGCCATCATACCAACTGCAGTGGTTCTCATCAAAGACAATTTTAGTTCATTACATCCGGTAAGAATACTCCTTGATTCTTGTTCCGAAATCAAGCTAAAATTTAAACCGCAGTCCCATAGTGTTACTAGTATCGGTGAAATACAAACAAATAGCAAGTTTTCTGTTGCAGTTACAATCAAATCTCGTATTGGTTCGTTCCAGTGGTCCTCAACCTTTGCTGTTACAAAATCAATTATTGCTAAACAACCTGATGATTTTATAGAAACATCGAATTTGAAAATTCCAGAAAAGATAAAACTCGCTGACCCTTTATTCTATAAGCCACAGCGCATCGATTTGTTGGTCAGTTCTGAGGTATTTTTTGCTAGGTTGCTGGATGGTCGAATTTCTTTGGGACAAGGCATTGTTAATACTGTGTTTGGCTGGATTGTTGGAGGCAAAATAACCTCTCAAAAAACTTCATCGGCTCTTACATGCAACTTAGCACTTTACTCTTCAACAGAAAGCTTAGACAACACCTTGAGAAAATATTGGGAAGTCGAAGAATATGCCTGTAGTTCCCAAACTTTTAGTGAAGAGCAACAAAAGTGCGAACAACATTTTGTGGACAACATTAATATTAATGCTGATGGTCGTATACAAGTGAGATTGCCTTTTAAACTTAATCTGGATTGTTTGGGTGAGTCTTTTGAAATTTATCGTAGAAGATTTTTGTCGCTCGAACGTAGATTAGGGCGAGAGCTCACTTTCAAGTCAATGTATGTTGATTTTATGAACGAATATATGAGCCTCGGTCACATTTTTTACTCTACAATCAGTCCATTTCCCATTCATATTATATTATACCACATCACTGTGTATTGAGACCTCAAAGTACTACAACTAAACTTCGTGTTGTATTTGTGTATAGACTGACGTGTTTTTTGCTCGTTCCGTAATAAATTAAAAAAAAATCGGTTATAAACTGTTAAACTAAATATAAAATAGCGATCTGGACGCTTAATAAATAAACCAACCCGGGAAAAAATATTATATATCCCGGTTTACTTAAAAAGAATAAATTAAAGTAAAATAAAAAGTGTTTAACAAAATAAATTGATTTAGTGCTTTGTTCATTACTTGTATTGTTGTTGTTGTACAAACATAATTCAACAAGTATATGAGGGTACCCACATCTCCATTAAATGAGAGGACACTCAGTGTAAATGGTAGAAATTCTTATTTTACAATGAGCGTAGAGAGCAGTGTTAAAAATAAAATTGCAAAAAATTTAAAAGATCCGCAATACAATAAAAACTATTTAAGTGCTAAACCTACCCCCTCGCCTTGTAAATGTTTTCCTTACTCTAACAGAATTTTTCGCAAAATAAGACATCTAAGGCTGTATCACCTACTTGCAGTTGTTTTCCAAGCAGTGACCCTAAGACTAGTAGTGAAAATTCAATCCCGCCTACTACTATGCTACAAAAAGTTCCATCTCCTATGAAACAAATTCAAACTACAGTAGGTATCCAAAAAATTAGAACCCCAGATATAAATATCTTCTAGATAATGGCTCAGATGATCCAGCACCACCAGGTAAGAGCTTTAGAGCACCCCCGGTATACCTTAGAGAGCAAAACTCAAACGATTTAATACGCAATCTGATTGGTATTATCGGCGAAAAATCATTTCACGTTATCCCCCTTAAAAGAGCTAATATCCCAGAAACGAATCCAGATATATAGTGAAGATAACTTCCGAAAATTGATAAGTTATTTTAAAACCCGTAAACAAAACTTTTACACTTATCAATTAAATAGCTGTAAAGGTCTGCAAGTAGTGATTAAAGGTATTGACTCTAGTGTTGACTTATCAAAGATAAACGAGGCTCTCGAAAATGACGGCTTTAAAATAAAATCTGTTGTAAATATTAAAAAATAGGGGAAAATACCCCAGTGTTTATTTCGTATTGAGCTAGAGCCCGGAGATGTAAACTTGAGAAAGGGCCAGAGTCACCCAATATATGAAATCGGGTACCTTCTGTATAGAAGAATTTCTATTGAAGAACCCCACAAGCGTTCAGCAATCGGGTACCTTCTGTATAGAAGAATTTCTATTGAAGAACCCCACAAGCGTTCAGGCCCCGTTCAATGTCATAACTTCCAAAAATTTGGTCATACTAGAGCATATTGTAAGCTTCCATCGGTATGCGTGGTTTTCGGCGTATTGCATTGCACTAGTGATTGCAAAAACCCTAGATCCGATATGACCGCCAAAAAATGTAGCAATTGTGGCCACACAGCTAATTTTAGGGGCTGTCCAGTATACTCTTCGGAGAGACAGGTTTTTGTTAATAGAAGACAAGTTGCACAGATGCAGACGCGGACTTTACATACGCCTTTCATACAGTCTAATGCCGAAGCAGTATCATTCGCAGACGTTCTACGACCCTTTACTCAATACACCCGTCTAAACTCAAACCCTGTTAAAGATTATCAGTCTTACGCAAGTGTTGTGAACCTTAAAGCACTACAATAAGCTCAAAATGTTAATTTTAGTAGACTCGAAGCTACTATTGATTCTCTTGTGCAAACTCTATACAACTTTACGAACTCTATGAACAACATGAGGCAGAACCATGAACTGTCTAAAAATATGTTATTGGAACGCGAACGGCATTCGCCAGCATAAGGACGAACTCGATTATTTTCTCAGAAACAAGCAAATAGATATATGCTTGTTTCTGAAACTCATTTAACCCCTCGTAGCTCTTTCTCAATCCGAGGATACACGTTGTATGATTCAAAGGATCCCAGAAGCAGAGCATGTGGTGGTTCAGGCATATTAATTAAAACTCGATTAAAGCATTATCTTATGTGTGATTTTTGCGAAGATTATCTTCAAGCTACTACAATATGTGTAGAGGAGTTTGATATGAACCTAGTTATCTCATCAGTTTATGCTCCTCCGAAATTTAAGATATTTGAAAATCAGTTTACATCTTTTTTTAACTCATTAGGTTCACGCTTTCTGGCAGCTGGCGATTATAATGCTAAGAACACATTCTGGGGGTCACGCCTCATTATCCCCAGAGGCCGTGTTTTGGTTGATGCAATTTCTAAAATGGGTATGGATGTGATTTTAAGTGTCGAATATCCATAACATAGAAGTTACCCCGATATGTTTTAACTTCAGAAAATACACTCGGCCAAATACATGGCTTTGCAGATGCTTCGCAACGTGCCTTTGGATGCTGCATTTATTATCGTGTTTTTATAAATAGCTCTTATAGATCAACTTTGCTGATTGCTAAATCAAAAGAAGCTCCAATAAAAGCTTAATCCTTGCCTCGCCTCGAATTGTGTGCCGCCGTTTTACTTAGCAGAACATAGTCCAAAATCAAATCAAAAATTTGTAAATTTGTATCTTCTATTTTCTTTTGGACAGATTCGAAAATCGTTCTTTAGTGGCAAAAATTGCATTCATCGACCCTTAACTGTTTTGTGGGCAATCGTTTTTCAGAACTTCAGGAGCAAACACGAGACATTCAATGGCGACATGTTCCATCAAAAAGCAATTTTGCAGATATTGTAACCCGTGGTTGCAGTGCAGCTGAATTACCATCAACAATTTGGTTTAATGGTCCACAATTTCTGTTTAAGGACATTTCTTATTGGCCCGCCAATTTAATTGATAGTGATACTGAAACCGTATTTAAATGTACAACAAAAGATTCACCATCTATTTATATGTAATTGTATCTTCGGGACTCATAAATGATATATTCGAAAATTTGGGAAAAATATCATGGCTGAATAAATGATACTAAATTGGTCCTGATTTAATATAATTATATTACTATATATAATATTATATATAATTATAATAATATATATCATATGTTATTGACAAAGAAAAAATGTGGAGAAATAATTATATATAAGGAAAAAAAATATATAAAGTGACAGCTCCCATAAGGGACATATCCAATAACGGAACAAACACAAACTGTAGATACATTACCACTTATATCCTATCTAAAATTTATAGTTATTTTTGTCCCGAAATGGTTTAATAAGAAAATAAAAATAAATTAAAAGCACAAAAAAAATGATCTTTCTGGCTGGGATTCGAAACCATTGACAGGGGGCCACATATAATTATAACAAATTATATCTTTTATCATAACAAAAATACTCTAGATATGGAACAGTATATTACAATATCTCAAATTTGTTTGCACATATTGTATTATGTATAATTATATGTTACACCATATCAAAAAATATTTCTTATATTGGAACATATATTAAGACATATAAAATTATATCTCATACCACATTAAACAATATTTTTGATAATGGCCCATATTATATCATTATTATATATTATTATATCTCAAATATGGTTCTGTATAGGCCCCGACCCGTGTAACCAAATATATGATTATATATAGTGTTATATACAATTTTATATGATATAATATATACCATATCCTATCATATAAAACATACATAATAATACATAACAATATAGATGGCAAAATATAAGGTTATAGTTTTGGCTAGTACCAAATACTATAACCAAATACTCTTACCAATTAGTTATTAGATTCTTCAACACTAATATTAAAAACATTTTCTTTCATTCCTTTTTATTTTTTCGTGCTTTCAACACGCTTCATATATTAAAATTTAATTAAACATCACATTATTGTAATTTAGTAAATAAAACCTAAAGTAAATAACTAAATACACCGCCGCCTTTTTAATTTAGGGAAATCAATAATAAATTCCCCAAATATTGTTACGATTTTACCCTTTATAAAATCGTTGATTTATTTACCTTTTTAATAAATCGAGTTCTTTCTATATTGCAAATATAAACACTGTTTGAAATTGTCTATAGCTCTTTTTATTTATAACCGTCACTAAAAATTACAGAAATGCACTTTAATAGCACACTTTATTTACACAATTTAGTTAAACTAAACGTTAGCCACACTTTAGTTCTTCACACTCTGCGTTTTACTTATAAACTGAACTACTTTGCCACCTTGCTGGCGTTTTTATATATGCGGGTTAAAATAACTAGAATATGGCAGCACCATCTGGAAGCTGCATACTGGCAACTTTGAGAATGTTCTTTTACAGTTTGACATAAGAAACATTAGTTATGGTGATGGATTGCCATTTAATTGTTTTACATTTCAGGGCTAACATATGGGGATTTGTGTTTCTACGAGTAAATGGAATTTCTGTAACACTGCCGCCCACTTAAGTCTGTTAGTCCCGAAAAGACATAGTTATCCCCTTCCCATAATGAGCTAGTCGTTTCAGATGCACAACCTTCATCTTAGACTTTGGGCTCTGATATTTTTGTATTCTATAGACCACATCATTTAACCTTTTAATCACCCTGTAGGGTCCTTCCCAATGCGTTTGTAGTTTGGGAGATAATACTTTCTTTCGCTGCGGGTTAAACAGCAGAACCAGCTGGCCCTCATTAAATCCTTCAGAATTCGATGCTCGATCGTACCTCGCCTTCATCTTTTCGCTCACCATTTTAATTCGATTGCGGACGGAATCCTGACGTTTGTTGGGGTCTTCTTGTTCCCGGGAAGAGTTGTCGTTTTCACTATCTGTTGCGGCGGGCTTAACACCAAGTTCAAAATCGCCAGGCGATTTGAGATCCGTTCCAAAGATTGTTCATACTGGCCCACCCAGTAAAACCGTTCTTTTAACTTCTCTATAGTTTTGGTAACTCCAAGATGACCTTCATGGAACTCCCTCAATAACTCGTTTATTCTAGATGCCGGCACCACAATTAAATTGGCCACATTTTTGCCGTCGGCACTTTCCCATGTACGGTATAAGCAACCATTTAACACTTGCAGGCTATTCCACTGGGCCCAATATGCCTTCATCAGCGGACTTTCAGCTGATATCTGCTCGCGGGTAGGCCTCCTGTTTCCTTCTTTGGCTGATATAATCTTCGCTAACTTGGGGTCGCTCCGTTGCGCCGCTGACCAGGCTTCACTCGACTCGATATGCGTTTGTCGGATGTCCACGATACGGTCTTTTCTTTTAGCCTTTGAACTGTGCTTCCATGTTTCCTACCCTTGCTGTGCTCAATGGTAACCGGGCCATCATACCAACTGCAGTGGTTCTCATCAAAGACAATTTTAGTTCATTACATCCGGTAAGAATACTCCTTGATTCTTGTTCCGAAATCAAGCTAAAATTTAAACCGCAGTCCCATAGTGTTACTAGTATCGGTGAAATACAAACAAATAGCAAGTTTTCTGTTGCAGTTACAATCAAATCTCGTATTGGTTCGTTCCAGTGGTCCTCAACCTTTGCTGTTACAAAATCAATTATTGCTAAACAACCTGATGATTTTATAGAAACATCGAATTTGAAAATTCCAGAAACGATAAAACTCGCTGACCCTTTATTCTATAAGCCACAGCGCATCGATTTGTTGGTCAGTTCTGAGGTATTTTTTGCTAGGTTGCTGGATGGTCGAATTTCTTTGGGACAAGGCATTGTTAATACTGTGTTTGGCTGGATTGTTGGAGGCAAAATAACCTCTCAAAAAACTTCATCGGCTCTTACATGCAACTTAGCACTTTACTCTTCAACAGAAAGCTTAGACAACACCTTGAGAAAATATTGGGAAGTCGAAGAATATGCCAGTAGTTCCCAAACTTTTAGTGAAGAGCAACAAAAGTGCGAACAACATTTTGTGGACAACATTAATATTAATGCTGATGGTCGTATACAAGTGAGATTGCCTTTTAAACTTAATCTGGATTGTTTGGGTGAGTCTTTTGAAATTTCTCGTAGAAGATTTTTGTCGCTCGAACGTAGATTAGAGCGAGAGCCCACTTTCAAGTCAATGTATGTTGATTTTATGAACGAATATATGAGCCTCGGTCACATTTTTTACTCTACAATCAGTCCATTTCCCATTCATATTATATTATACCACATCACTGTGTATTGAGACCTCAAAGTACTACAACTAAACTTCGTGTTGTATTTGTGTATAGACTGACGTGTTTTTTGCTCGTTCCGTAATAAATTAAAAAAAATCGGTTATAAACTGTTAAACTAAATATAAAATAGCGATCTGGACGCTTAATAAATAAACCAACCCGGGAAAAAATATTATATATCCCGGTTTACTTAAAAAGAATAAATTAAAGTAAAATAAAAAGTGTTTAACAAAATAAATTGATTTAGTGCTTTGTTCATTACTTGTATTGTTGTTGTTGTACAAACATAATTCAACAAGTATATGAGGGTACCCACATCTCCATTAAATGAGAGGACACTCAGTGTAAATGGTAGAAATTCTTATTTTACAATGAGCGTAGAGAGCAGTGTTAAAAATAAAATTGCAAAAAATTTAAAAGATCCGCAATACAATAAAAACTATTTAAGTGCTAAACCTACCCCCTCGCCTTGTAAATGTTTTCCTTACTCTAACAGAATTTTTCGCAAAATAAGACATCTAAGGCTGTATTACCTACTTGCAGTTGTTTTCCAAGCAGTGACCCTAAAACTAGTAGTGAAAATTCAATCCCGCCTACTACTATGCTACAAAAAGTTCCATCTCCTATGAAACAAATTCAAACTACAGTAGGTATCCAAAAAATTAGAACCCCAGATATAAATATCTTCTAGATAATGGCTCAGATGATCCAGCACCACCAGGTAAGAGCTTTAGAGCACCCCCGGTATACCTTAGAGAGCAAAACTCAAACGATTTAATACGCAATCTGATTGGTATTATCGGCGAAAAATCATTTCACGTTATCCCCCTTAAAAGAGCTAATATCCCAGAAACGAATCCAGATATATAGTGAAGATAACTTCCGAAAATTGATAAGTTATTTTAAAACCCGTAAACAAAACTTTTACACTTATCAATTAAATAGCTGTAAAGGTCTGCAAGTAGTGATTAAAGGTATTGATTCTAGTGTTGACTTATCAAAGATAAACGAGGCTCTCGAAAATGACGGCTTTAAAATAAAATCTGTTGTAAATATTAAAAAATAGGGGAAAATACCCCAGTGTTTATTTCGTATTGAGCTAGAGCCCGGAGATGTAAACTTGAGAAAGGGCCAGAGTCACCCAATATATGCAATCGGGTACCTTCTGTATAGAAGAATTTCTATTGAAGAACCCCACAAGCGTTCAGCAATCGGGTACCTTCTGTATAGAAGAATTTCTATTGAAGAACCCCACAAGCGTTCAGGCCCCGTTCAATGTCATAACTTCCAAAAATTTGGTCATACTAGAGCATATTGTAAGCTTCCATCGGTATGCGTGGTTTTCGGCGTATTGCATTGCACTAGTGATTGCAAAAACCCTAGATCCGATATGACCGCCAAAAAATGTAGCAATTGTGGCCACACAGCTAATTTTAGGGGCTGTCCAGTATACTCTTCGGAGAGACAGGTTTTTGTTAATAGAAGACAAGTTGCACAGATGCAGACGCGGACTTTACATACGCCTTTCATACAGTCTAATGCCGAAGCAGTATCATTCGCAGACGTTCTACGACCCTTTACTCAATACACCCGTCTAAACTCAAACCCTGTTAAAGATTATCAGTCTTACGCAAGTGTTGTGAACCTTAAAGCACTACAATAAGCTCAAAATGTTAATTTTAGTAGACTCGAAGCTACTATTGATTCTCTTGTGCAAACTCTATACAACTTTACGAACTCTATGAACAACATGAGGCAGAACCATGAACTGTCTAAAAATATGTTATTGGAACGCGAACGGCATTCGCCAGCATAAGGACGAACTCGATTATTTTCTCAGAAACAAGCAAATATATATATGCTTGTTTCTGAAACTCATTTAACCCCTCGTAGCTCTTTCTCAATCCGAGGATACACGTTGTATGATTCAAAGGATCCCAGAAGCAGAGCATGTGGTGGTTCAGGCATATTAATTAAAACTCGATTAAAGCATTATCTTATGTGTGATTTTTGCGAAGATTATCTTCAAGCTACTACAATATGTGTAGAGGAGTTTGATATGAACCTAGTTATCTCATCAGTTTATGCTCCTCCGAAATTTAAGATATTTGAAAATCAGTTTACATCTTTTTTTAACTCATTAGGTTCACGCTTTCTGGCAGCTGGCGATTATAATGCTAAGAACACATTCTGGGGGTCACGCCTCATTATCCCCAGAGGCCGTGTTTTGGTTGATGCAATTTCTAAAATGGGTATGGATGTGATTTTAAGTGTCGAATATCCATAACATAGAAGTTACCCCGATATGTTTTAACTTCAGAAAATACACTCGGCCAAATACATGGCTTTGCAGATGCTTCGCAACGTGCCTTTGGATGCTGCATTTATTATCGTGTTTTTATAAATAGCTCTTATAGATCAACTTTGCTGATTGCTAAATCAAAAGAAGCTCCAATAAAAGCTTAATCCTTGCCTCGCCTCGAATTGTGTGCCGCCGTTTTACTTAGCAGAACATAGTCCAAAATCAAATCAAAAATTTGTAAATTTGTATCTTCTATTTTCTTTTGGACAGATTCGAAAATCGTTCTTTAGTGGCAAAAATTGCATTCATCGACCCTTAACTGTTTTGTGGGCAATCGTTTTTCAGAACTTCAGGAGCAAACACGAGACATTCAATGGCGACATGTTCCATCAAAAAGCAATTTTGCAGATATTGTAACCCGTGGTTGCAGTGCAGCTGAATTACCATCAACAATTTGGTTTAATGGTCCACAATTTCTGTTTAAGGACATTTCTTATTGGCCCGCCAATTTAATTGATAGTGATACTGAAACCGTATTTAAATGTACAACAAAAGATTCACCATCTATTTATATGTAATTGTATCTTCGGGACTCATAAATGATATATTCGAAAATTTGGGAAAAATATCATGGCTGAATAAATGATACTAAATTGGTCCTGATTTAATATAATTATATTACTATATATAATATTATATATAATTATAATAATATATATCATATGTTATTGACAAAGAAAAAATGTGGAGAAATAATTATATATAAGGAAAAAAAATATATAAAGTGACAGCTCCCATAAGGGACATATCCAATAACGGAACAAACACAAACTGTAGATACATTACCACTTATATCCTATCTAAAATTTATAGTTATTTTTGTCCCGAAATGGTTTAATAAGAAAATAAAAATAAATTAAAAGCACAAAAAAAATGATCTTTCTGGCTGGGATTCGAAACCATTGACAGGGGGCCACATATAATTATAACAAATTATATCTTTTATCATAACAAAAATACTCTAGATATGGAACAGTATATTACAATATCTCAAATTTGTTTGCACATATTGTATTATGTATAATTATATGTTACACCATATCAAAAAATATTTCTTATATTGGAACATATATTAAGACATATAAAATTATATCTCATACCACATTAAACAATATTTTTGATAATGGCCCATATTATATCATTATTATATATTATTATATCTCAAATATGGTTCTGTATAGGCCCCGACCCGTGTAACCAAATATATGATTATATATAGTGTTATATACAATTTTATATGATATAATATATACCATATCCTATCATATAAAACATACATAATAATACATAACAATATAGATGGCAAAATATAAGGTTATAGTTTTGGCTAGTACCAAATACTATAACCAAATACTCTTACCAATTAGTTATTAGATTCTTCAACACTAATATTAAAAACATTTTCTTTCATTCCTTTTTATTTTTTCGTGCTTTCAACACGCTTCATATATTAAAATTTAATTAAACATCACATTATTGTAATTTAGTAAATAAAACCTAAAGTAAATAACTAAATACACCGCCGCCTTTTTAATTTAGGGAAATCAATAATAAATTCCCCAAATATTGTTACGATTTTACCCTTTATAAAATCGTTGATTTATTTACCTTTTTAATAAATCGAGTTCTTTCTATATTGCAAATATAAACACTGTTTGAAATTGTCTATAGCTCTTTTTATTTATAACCGTCACTAAAAATGCACTTTAATAGCACACTTTATTTACACAATTTAGTTAAACTAAACATTAGCCACACTTTAGTTCTTCACACTCTGCGTTTTACTTATAAACTGAACTACTTTGCCACCTTGCTGGCGTTTTTATATATGCGGGTTAAAATAACTAGAATATGGCAGCACCATCTGGAAGCTGCATACTGGCAACTTTGAGAATGTTCTTTTACAGTTTGACATAAGAAACATTAGTTATGGTGATGGATTGCCATTTAATTGTTTTACATTTCAGGGCTAACATATGGGGATTTGTGTTTCTACGAGTAAATGGAATTTCTGTAACACTGCCGCCCACTTAAGTCTGTTCGTCCCGAAAAGACATAGTTATCCCCTTCCCATAATGAGCTAGTCGTTTCAGATGCACAACCTTCATCTTAGACTTTGGGCTCTGATATTTTTGTATTCTATAGACCACATCATTTAACCTTTTAATCACCCTGTAGGGTCCTTCCCAATGCGTTTGTAGTTTGGGAGATAATACTTTCTTTCGCTGCGGGTTAAACAGCAGAACCAGCTGGCCCTCATTAAATCCTTCAGAATTCGATGCTCGATCGTACCTCGCCTTCATCTTTTCGCTCACCATTTTAATTCGATTGCGGACGGAATCCTGACGTTTGTTGGGGTCTTCTTGTTCCCGGGAAGAGTTGTCGTTTTCACTATCTGTTGCGGCGGGCTTAACACCAAGTTCAAAATCGCCAGGCAATTTGAGATCCGTTCCAAAGATTGTTCATACTGGCCCACCCAGTAAAACCGTTCTTTTAACTTCTCTATAGTTTTGGTAACTCCAAGATGACCTTCATGGAACTCCCTCAATAACTCGTTTATTCTAGATGCCGGCACCACAATTAAATTGGCCACATTTTTGCCGTCGGCACTTTCCCATGTACGGTATAAGCAACCATTTAACACTTGCAGGCTATTCCACTGGGCCCAATATGCCTTCATCAGCGGACTTTCAGCTGATATCTGCTCGCGGGTAGGCCTCCTGTTTCCTTCTTTGGCTGATATAATCTTCGCTAACTTGGGGTCGCTCCGTTGCGCCGCTGACCAGGCTTCACTCGACTCGATATGCGTTTGTCGGATGTCCACGATACGGTCTTTTCTTTTAGCCTTTGAACTGTGCTTGCCATGTTTCCTACCCTTGCTGTGCTCAATGGTAACCGGTTTTCTTACTTGAGCCTTGTGCTCATATCCAACATCAAGGGGTATTTCAACATTCCGACAAATCATAACTTTTTGCCCCGTATGCAGATTAATGCCGTGACTAATCATAAAATCTGCACCTATGATTATTTCGTCCACAATATCGGCAACAATAAATACATGATTAACGCTTACGTTGGAAATCGTTAGTTTTACATGCACTTTGCCATAGACAGTACCAGTCTCCCCAGTAGCTGTGCGCAGTCTCACTCCATATAATAATTCAATTGCCTCCTTAACTTAATCGGGTCTGATGACAGGCTGTGATGCTCCTGTGTCTATAGTACAAATGTGCTTTCTGCCGTTGATATATCCACAAGCACTAAGATTGCTTTTGCCCTGCTGTATCACTGATATGGAGATTGTTGGGCCCTCGCTTGTATGAGCTGGATCGTGTCCCGCAGTGCTAGCTCTTTTTGGTTTTAACGGTGACTCCTGTGCTAATTGATTAACCGGCCGGAAGCTTTTTCCTGGTGCTCGGCAGTTTCGCTGAAAATGTCCCACTCTTCCGCAGTTATAGCATTCGGCCTTAACTTGCTTTCTCCCTAATGCCTGCATTACTGCCTCTTTAACTGCTTCTATAAACTTAGCGCTTATATCTTCCTCTTTTTCAGCAGTTACTTCGAGGTTTCGCACTCTGCGTTTTATGATTTTCGCCCGTATATGACAGCTGCACCAACCGCTCAATTTCTATTGCAAAATCCTGCAATGACTCATATGCTTTCTGCAGTCTACCTCTTAGTTCCATTCGGTATATTTGTTTTTTGTGTTCGCCACCATACTTTCGCTGCAGTGCCACCATTATGTCGTCATAATTATTTCTGCAGGTGATTGGCACACTTTCTAGAATTTCTGCAGCGTTTCCTTTTAAGGCCAGAATCAACTCTATAGCTTTTTCTTCGATGTTCCACATATTTCTGGCGGCAACTGTCTCGAACTGGAACTTGAAAACATAATGTAAATGTAAAGTAGGGGCCTTTGCTCTCCCAGAACTTTCCTGAGTAATTCTTACTGGACCCTCTTGACATTGGAGATTATTTACTTTATATTCTAGATTTTGTATTTTTCTCTCAACATCTTTGGCTTCTATTTCCACGCCAGTCTCTAAGTCGGAAACTCTTTTTTCCACCTCAGAAACTTCTCTAGAATTTTCTGGAAGTTTTTCTTCAATTTAAGTTAACAGCTTCGTTTCCATCCTAGCTAACAGTTTCTCGTTGTCTGCTCTCGAAGCTTCAAACATTTTCATGTTGTCTGTTCTTGAAGTTTCTAGCAGTTTCATTTCCATTTTAGTAAACAGTTTCTCATTGTCTGCTCTTGAAGTTTCTAGCAATTTCTTGTTGTTTTCCATCATAGCGGCCAACATTGCGCTTAACTCCATATTATCCTTTTGTATTACGGGTACTAACCTCCATTGCTTCTTTTTCATCAAATTCGTAAGTCGCAATGTCAATATTACGCCGCTCGAATTCCTCTATCAGCCGCTTTTGTAATTCTTTCTTATTACCTGCTGTCGGTAGCTCCAACTTACTCAATTCCTCCTTGAGTTGCTCCACTTTAAGCTCCTCCAATTTCATGACTGATTATTATTTTGCAATCCCACTTCTGACACCAATTGTTACGATTTTACCCTTTATAAAAGCGTTGATTTATTTACCTTTTAAATAAATCGAGTTCTTTCATATTGCAAATAATAAACACTGTTTGAAATTGTCTATAGCTCTATTTATTTATAACCGTCACTAAAAATTACAGAAATGCACTTTAATAGCACACTTTATTTACACAATTTAGATAAACTAAACGTTAGCCACACTTTAGTTCTTCACACTCTGCGTTTTACTTATAAACTGAACTACTTTGCCATATTTTTAATAATTTATGCATTTTCTAGCAATTTGAGATTTAACCATTTAGCAACAGTGGAGCAGGTACAAATTAATTTTAAACAGCAAAAAAAAAAAATAAATCAAATCATTTTACATCTCGAGAAAGCTTTGATTGTTAAATTGCTGATTTATTACATAGTGAAACGAAATCCCATTTGGTTTTGCTAGTTTAGCTGCCGTTCGAATTTTATATTCTCATATATATTTTGGCTAAAACTTTATTTTTCCGAAGACCATGCAATTATTCTTCCGATTATATCTCGGAAACCAATTAGGATTTTGTTCTCCTGTCTTCGGCACACTGGTCATAGATGAGTTGCTCGAGGGACTAAACAACCTGGGCTTCAGAACCTACGGATACGCTGATGATCTTGTCATATCCGTCGTAGGATGGGATGACAGGACGATCCAGAGCGCATGCAAGAGGCTCTGAACTATACTTTTTCATTGTGCCAGGGAAAGGGCATATCCATCAACCCGTCGAAAACGATACTGGTACCATTTACGAACAGGATGTGGAGAGAGTAAAAATTTTATGATTATTGGCAAACATCTCGTGGCCAACGACAGGCAAAGAGATTTATATCTATACCCAGTGGTGGGTCTGGGCGACTATTGGCCCTTGGTCGAAAGGACCCTGACTGGATACTTTACTGGGCATTGCTATCTTAAGAACCATAGGCACAAGAAGGGTCAATCGGAGACTGATTTGTGCAGGTTTTGCGGGTTGAAATCGGTGATGTCAGAGCATGGCCTCTGTGATTGTCATGGGCTTTGTGTCAGGAGGATCAGGTTTTTGGGTGACCGTTTCTTGTCGCCTTCCGATATTTGGAATACTTCACCCGGAAAGGTTCTTGGCTTCATCAATAGCTTGAACCTTTAGGGTGGTTCTGAGCAGCACAAAAGACCTATTATGGTCGCGGTGCGTAGTGCCATTTGAAATAATAAATAATAATAATAAAGATTGAACTAGCCCTATATAAAGCTTGAACTAGCCTGTTCATGCTTCATGCGTCGTTCTGCTTAAGTCTCTGACCACATGCTGTCATTACTGGATAAGACAAAAAGACATTGTTTTGAGTGAATAATAATTGAATTTAAAAAAAATCAAACTGTTTAATATGGAAAATAACAAGTGTCCAAAAATAAATGAATTTTGTTACGTTTGTGGTCATTTAGTGCCCAAAGTTGGAAAGAAGGAGCGAACAAATTTGTTCTCCGGAATTTAGCTTTGTATATTAGCAATATTTCGATGAAGTGTATACAATTCGTGAAGATTTCACGCCTAATACAGTGTGCAGTAATTGCTATATCACTATTTTGAATTGGTTTCATTGGTAATCTGGGTAAAACCAGGTCCTACGCATGCATTAATTATCATGTTGGAACAAATAAGAGGAAGTAGAAGAGAAAAGCATATGTTGCAGCTTTTACTGCCTCACTTCCTGTTCCACGCGTTGATGGTGTCGAACCACCTACGAGTCCTGAGACTATGCCCGCATGGTTACTCGAAAGTGTTCTCTCCCTGCCATCCAATAAACAAGATCCAAATTATACGCCAATTATACCCAATTTAGAAGATGATGAACCAAAATCCCTAACACAAAAACCAAATGGATTACATTGTGGCTAAGTTGGGATTATCGCAACGCAATTCAGAGTTTTTAACCTCATTTTTCAGGCGCAGGAAACTCACACAGCAGAACGTTAGCGCTACGGCACACCGGAAACGCCAAGACGAATTTCAACATTTATATACGTTCACTTACTGCAATGACATCAAAGGTTTAGTGAATAAATTGGGAATGGAATATAATGCTGGCGACTCTTCATTTACGGCTAAGTTTCAAGTTGAAAGGTTGTACTGTTACACAAAACAAACAAAAAACCGTCAATTCTATTAGCATTCGCCACAAATATGAAGGAATCTTATGAAACATTGGACAATATATTGAAGAAAATCAAATATACTGAACATAAATGGAATATTTGCTATGACCTGAAAGTTGTGAACATATTGCAAGGTGCTATTTCAAAAGGCGATTTTGTGAAATTCGTTTGTTTCCGTTTGTGATTGGGATTCGCGAATCAAAGTCGTATCAGTGTATCAGTGTAACGACTGGAGAAAAAGAGTTCTCGAAAACGAAAAACTGTTAAGATTGGATAATCAACCTTAAATAAAGAATTTCGATGATATACATATTGCTGCTGCCACTGCATATTAAATTGGGAATTGCTAAGAAATTCATATGACGGCCATCATAGATAATGAGGAAGTTTTTGACTGTATTAAAAAGGTATTGTTGCCTATATAAATATTTTCATATCTATGTTTGTTCACTTCGCTCTATTCGTATTGCTATCAATTTTTCAAAATGTGTTTTACTTTGAATAGTTGTTCTCAATGGGCCGGATATAAGAAAATTAATGAAAAGCGAAAGATTCACGAACGTGTTGACAAACAACCGCCAGGGATGCACTAAAAGCTGTACTAGAGGGCGTTTTAGGAAAGAATCATGTACAGTCAGACGAAGCAAAGAAATTGGTGAAAACATTGCTCCATTATTTTCATAAAATCAGTGCATCTATTACATTTTTTGCATCACCACTTTGATGACTTCTTACACCAATTGCCTTCCGAATCGAACGAACAAGGAAAGCGATTCTATCAGGTCACCATGCCAATGGAAATACGACACAAAGGAAAAAAGCTGGATGCATTGCTTGTAGAAGTTTGTTGGTGCAGTCACAAAGTATCCCAATATGAAGATGCAGGCATCGAAGTCACGGAGGACGAAAGATGTGAAGGTCATACCGAAAGAGATATGCCATTGAATGTGCTATCAGATGATGATTCAGATTATGAACTTGAACTATCAACGAAAAAACCAAGATCATCAACTTAAAGGCTTCACCGAGAGTATCAATTTCAATGGATATTGATTAATTCATGTTTTTTGCCTTTTACTATATTTTTATTACATTTCTTGAATTTTCGATGCAAAATACAGCTGGAAAATTAATACTTTTCTTTATTTTGATGGAAATAAAGATAAAAAAGAGATCTTTGTGGATGGTTTACGAGATATGTGTTAGGTTAGGTAGAAGTGGTAGCCTGCCAATCAGACTCACTTAAAATAAAGTCCCTTGTGATTTCACGGAAGCTAGTAAAAATTATATCACTAGCTTCCCCCGTCGAACTATCCCGATTGCCTCAAAAAGCCCCTAAGTCGGCCGATATCGATATCAGCCAAATAACCCAGGTCCTCAAAGAATCATGAGCCCAAATGCAGTCCCCTCCTGCGAGCCAGGGCAGGACAAGTGCAGAGAAGGTGCTCCACAGACTCCTCCTCCTCCTCTTCGTCACCACAGCTTCTACAAAAGTCACTAGCCGCAACCCTCAACCTAAATGCGTGCCTTCCAATCAGACAGTGTCCCGTCATGACGGACACAAGTAGGGATATATCGGGCCTTGACAGTGACAGCAACCTGTGCGTGCGCTTCCTATCCAGAAGGGCGCTCACCCGCAGCGGAAACTTGCAAGTGGCCAGAGACATGCCCACAGATTCCATTTCGTGTGGAATGTGTAAGGCAGTCCCCAGTCTTGCAAGCTCGTCTGCCCTTCAGTTCCATGGTATGTCCCTGTGGCCCGGCACCCAAATAACATGGATGCTGTACTGCTGAGCCATCTCGTTAAGAGATCTGCGACAGTTCAGGGCTGATGTCGAATCCAGGAAGACAGAATCCAGAGATCTAATGGCAGCCTGACTATCAGAAAATATATTAATCCTCACTGTTGTGAGGACATTAAACCTAAGCCACTCCGCTACTCAGCTGTAGATCCCTGGAGTAGACCCTGAAGTCTACCTGATCGTCGAGTTGAGAGCCGTCAGTATAGAAGTCGACACAACGCCCCCATTGGGAGTTCCGTGTTTTCACAAATCCCTATGTGGTATAAGCGTCTGGTACCTCTTTTCGAACAGTGGTTCGGCCACAGTGTAGTCAATGATGCCTGAAAGTTCAGGCATCATGTAAAGGATTACACTGTGACCATAGTCACTGTCCAACCAAAATGACAGCGCCCTCAACCGGACTGCTGTAGCTGCAATTATGCCCAAAGGCAGCAAATGCAAAATAGCATTCAGCGCATCAGATGGGGTGGTACGAAGCGCACCCGTGATGCACATGCCAGCCATCCGTTGGATCCTATCCAGCATCCCACGGTATGTGGGCCTCTGGAGAGCTCTCCACCAGACGATAACACCATACAGCATTATCGGTCGTACCACTGCCGTATACAACCAGTGGACAATCCGGGGCGCCAAACCCGATTGCCTCCCTATTGCCCTCTTGCACGCATAAAGTGCCACTGTGGCCTTCCTTGCCCTGTCCATAATGTTGAGCCTGAAGTTCAGCTTCCTATCCAACAGTACCCCAAGATACTTGGCACAGTCCGCAAAAGGAAATTCAGTGCCCCCAAGGAGATAGGTTACACTAATGGAATCTTATATCTTCTGGTGAACAGGACCAATTCAGTCTTGCACGGACTTACCGCAAGACCTTTATTACGCGCCCACCTCTCCATAGTTAGAAGTGCCCCCTGAAGGACATCCCTTAGTGTACCAGGAAACCTTCCCCTGACTGCCACGTCGTCGCATATGCGGATGCGACAACTCTAACACTAACCCCCTCAAGTGACAACAGAACACCATTCAGAGTGAGATTCCATAGTAGTGGGGATAGTATACCACCCTGGGGTGTGCCCCTACCAACAAATCTACTCAGGATATGAGTTAAAAATGTTAGTTTTCGTGTGAAAGTGCTAAATGTTAACTTTAAAAATGTTGCACAGTGTTATTTTATCGTGTAGCTTTAATGTTGTTTTTTAATGCAATAGCTACACTAAATATAGACATTTGCATTATCTCTGCAATTTTTAACTCTGATAAACAAAATCGCTCCACCTTTATTAAAATTTGTTTGTCACTTATTTTCCTGGCAAACATATTATAATTTTGTATAAAGGTGGAGCGATTTTTTTCGAGTTAAAAATTTCAGAGATAATGCAAATATCTATATTTAGTTTGTTTATGTAAATATATAAATAGTTTTTATTACGATTTATACTTTATATATTGCAGTGAAAAATTTTCATAAATTATTTTAACTTTTTAACTTTTATGTTTTATATTTCCCAAATATATATATTTTTCCTTAAATTGTAGAGTTTTGAAATACGGTTAAGGCAATTGCTTAAAAAGTACTTGGAAACTTTTGTGGTTCTGTAGCTATCATTTCTTGAAACTGATTAAGCATGTTTCAACCTTCTTCGCAATTAATGGAAGAGAGAAAAGTTGACATTTTTGTGGGAAATTTTAAGTGATTTTTACCATTTCAGATACTTTTCGGTACCTTGCATATCCATAAGACGGTTTTATTGGGTCAGTTGTAGCGTGTGTAGCAGTAGAATGAATACGTTTTGGAGTGGGTACGGCAACTTTAATGTATTTTATTTTGGTTCGTCTTCTATTGATTTCTTTGTTTACATTTACACCCTCTGAGCTTCTCTAGATAGTGCAGGGAAATTGTTTCATATTCTTCATCACTAAGAATTTCAAAATAATTTTGAGTTGAATATTTACTCATTACTTCCTTTCTAGATATATTAGATAGGGCGATTACTTCACGGATGGACTTTTCGGATATCCATTTTCTACACTTTGAAGAATCCGTAGCACGATGATCTTTGGAATTTCATAGAATGTATTTACGTTGAATACATGCAGGTTCACATTTAGTTAATTTTAGGCATGGGTCACATATTTATACCCTCCACCATATATGGTAAGGGTATATATCAGTTTATCATTCCGTGTGTAACATGTCGAAATATAGGTCTAAGATCCCATAAAGTATATATATTCGTGATTCTTATGCGATTTCAAGTCGATTTAGCTATGTCCATCTGTCTGTTGAAATGGCGATCACGGCGCGAAGACGCACGTGGAGGTCTTAATGTTTACCCACATTGTTGGACATCCTCCCTAGCAGTTCGCTATTGAAAATGAGTAAAACCGGTCCAGCGGTTGAAAATTTAGGAGTGAGAATGTTTAGGTACCCCTAAATTTTCCATATAAATTGGTGTATTTTAGTATAATTTCATAGTAGCGATTGGTACATAATAAATTTGCTCATATTTTTTCACCAGTCACTTAGAGGTGAATAATATTTTGTATTTAGCTCAACAAATTTTTTTCACCACTAAATTTTTTTCACCTAAAAAACTTTTTTCACCTCAAAATTTGTTTTCCACCAAAAAATATGATTACACATCCCAAAAAGTTTTTAACCTCAAATTTTTTTTATGATTTGGTGGAGGGTATTAAAAAATTTGGCACAGCCGAATTAAAGCATTTTTTTACTTGTTTTGTTTTAGTTGCGTTGAAGCCAAAAAAAAGGACGGTAAAAACACAAAAAAAAAATTATTAGAGTCTCTGTCTCTATTAATAATATTTTAACAAGCCGTTATATCTTCTTTTGGTATATGTTAAGAAAAAAACAACAATCGTAACGAAAGGCACTATTGCAAAATAACGACAATAACTGCCGCTACACAATTAAATTCAACCATGGTCACTAAGAAACTGACTTAACTTGGTCACTAATGAACTAATTGTCAATAAATTTTAACAGGTATGATACCTGTTAAGGTTGGTAGTTCGAATAATCATTTGAATTTTGAATTAGCGGCGCTACTATGTGTCATCCTAGGGAGTTTTCAGCAGATGTGTTACATAGACGGTATTAACAACCATGTTTTAGAACATGGCTTTAGACATCCTTTATATTATTGTAAACTTTCAGTAAACTGAAGTACAAAAGACAAAACAAAACAATGTAAACTCTGAAATTTAAAATATTTGTTCTCATTCTCTAATAAGGTACGCTTTGAACCATTTTCATCTGGGGACTCCGTGCAATCCCAAGCTTTAGCCCGAGCAACAATTTTTGGCCGCTAGTTGTTTCATAACAATAATGATGATAATATAAATAATAATTATAATAATATAAATTATGAGGATCAGCGCTAGAGGGAGTGCACACTTTCGACCTGAGCGACCAGGTCATCGTCAGCCACCCAACCCACAAACAACTCATGTTTTTGAACAGGCTTATAAATCACACACTCTAAGGAAAATGGATACGCGAAATTCCTTTTTCACTGTTAGTGAATGAATACCCGTACAAATGAGCCTTTTCCATCTATTTATCTTCGATTTTCGAAACACAAATTGACAGGGTTGCCAGTGTAGCATAAAAAATAGTGTTTACTATTCATTAAACATTTAATTATGATCTCGAACCTTTTAATCTATAAAATATATAATTAAAACATAGAGATCGAATAATATTGGTAAGGAAACCCAATTTCTTCGGGGAGAATTGTTAATTATTATTCAAAGAATCCGAAAAGAGTTATTATAACCCAGCAAAAACATAGTATCAACTACTTACCAGCCTATTTACTCGCTTAATTACTTTTGTTTGCGATGTTCAAAAAGTAATGGGTACTCATTATTTTTTGGCTGCTCGTAAGCGATAGGGTAATGACCAACCATTACTTTGTGTTTTTTGAAAGTGTGAAGGTAATGACCACTCATTAGTTTTGGGACATCGCGAACAAAAGTAATTAAGCGAGTAAATAGGCTGGTAAGTAGTTGATACCATGTTTTTGCTGGGAAATACTGCCAAAAATCTTATAGATAAAGTTTTAAATATTAGTGATATAGATTTTCATAGAAATAATAAAATAAGAATCACAAATATTTTAGAGGATAATAATTTTCCAAGAGAATTGATTTGAACTGAACCTAAAATTTACAAGTCTTTAACTCATGTACCAATGATTTCTCAACGATTAGAAAATTCTAATATTTATGTCAATAATTATAGGATGGCTCATAGAACATTAGATAGTTTATTTGGTCAAATGAAAGATAGGACAGAGAAATTAGATAGATCTAATATTATTTACAAGATACTTTGTAATAATGGATACTTTGTAATAATGGATAATAAAATATGTAGTAAACTATATATAGGTTTTACAAAAAATAAATTGATTAGCAGGACAAAGATCTGATCAAAAATACGGGAATACATCTTCTCAAAAAACTGCATTATCATCACATTGTGCCAATTTTAATCATGCACCAGATTTTGAAAATACAACAGTTTTAAATACAGAAACAAACTGAAAACGACGCTTCATGTTAGAAATGTTACATATTATCAACATACTAATAGAACAAAGAATTAATTTTAAAACAGATACAGACAATGTAGCTCAAAATTACAGACATATAATTTATAAGAATAAGATAGGAAATTAAATAAGTTTTTAAAAATGTAATAGAATAATTTTTGTTTTCTGTGTATAATTTTTATTATTTTTCATAATTGATAA
Source organism: Eustalomyia histrio (assembly GCA_949748255.1). Lineage (NCBI taxonomy): Eukaryota > Metazoa > Arthropoda > Insecta > Diptera > Anthomyiidae > Eustalomyia > Eustalomyia histrio. The sequence goes on from OX456526.1 coordinate 87,335,253, forward strand.
TTTTGTTGTTTCATAATATTTGATTTTTAAAAATTTGTTTAAAATTAAAAAAAACAAAAATCCCTGAAGAAGCTATCCATTGAGATAGCGAAATATTGGATAGAAAATAAATATTTTTTTTTATAAAATTGACCTTGAGCTTGACTATTTATTGCATAGAATTTATATTAAAAAAGTCGAAGAAATTAAACTAAATAATGGCAACAATAATTATAATAAATAATAATAATAAATAATAATAATGATAATAATGACAATGAATAAAAATAATAATAACAAATTTATAAATATTTAATAGTGAATGCATTTAACATGTCCTGTCATAAAATACTACATTTTGATGTTTTGCATGCAATTGTTGCCTACAATACTTGTTTGCCGGCGAAAGAGGTACAGAAGCAAACGGTGTAACAAAATAAGCACGGTTTTAGTTTTTCGTTCATGTTTTTCTTATTTCTCTTTCTCACGCATTTGTGTTTTTCTTTTGTTGCTTCATTCACATTCGATTTTAGAAAGAAAATAGAGAAAATGTGGAGCAAAAAAAATTACCGTAATTTTGGAAGAAACATGAAAAGGGGAATTGTGAAAAAACCATGCAATTTATTTCATCGTGTAAGTTGGCTCTTTGTTATGACGGTAACTTTGTATGTTTCATAGTAAACTAACAATTTAATATGAGTAAACTTATAAGGGGTTGTTTCGACAAAGCTAGTGTTAATGCGCAATGCGCGTCGTAATATAATAAACAAAATTTACAATATCTTATAGAAATTCAGTAATAAAATTTAACTAAATATTTTCACAAAAATTTAAAACATCTGACATTCCGCGTATAATGAACAAACCACGATATTAAAATATATATAACTAACTTTTGTGTTTAAGTTACGTGCAAAAAATACATGTGTCCTTTTCTACTTTTCATGTCCAGTATGTATACAAGAAGTTTAAATTCAAAACAAAATTAGAAAGATTAATACTTTTTGATAAATAATTGGGTTAAAGTTAAATAAATTACCTGGTAGAAAACTGATGTGGATTTTTATAACACCCCCTATTTTAAGAAGAAAATTTTCAAAATTTTGTCAATATAACACAAATTAGTAAATAAGAAAATAATGGTGAAACGTAAGTAAAATGTATGTCACTTTATTATTAATGTAAGCTATGTATTTTCTTAAAAAAAGATTTATATGCTTATGAAAAATTAATATGATATTTTAAGTTATTTTTGTTATGCACCTATATAGAAATAAGAAAATATCTCTAAATGGTATTTCATATAATTTATGACCTTACACAATCTGATACATTTTAAGGTATGTACACTCTGAAAGGATTTATTGTTGCTAAAATTTAAGTTGTTCGCATAGTAAACGGTTCTAGTTATTTTTAACGGCACTTCCTTTTGTTTCAGTAGGAAGAAATGCAAATAAATATTTATGGCATTTAAATTGTTTTACTTTTTAGCACAGACTACACATACAGGTTACCAATGACATATGTCAAACAAAAATTCTCGAACCATTTGGTTACTTGGCATTGGAGTGATTTGCAAAATGAGATAGAAAATATAAACTCCATATATATTGTGTGTTTCCAATTTTTTTGTATATCTATCCCTTTCTGTGTAACATTGCAATTTTGACATTTCCTTTTACTCATTTTCTAGTCGTCATTTTGATTCAAGCAGCTGTTTCCTGTCTGTGTAGTCTGTGCTTCCATTTTCAATACAAATAATAGACAATAAGTAATTGGTCTTACACTCTTAAATGTTGGTAGGTAGAAATGACTGAAAATGACAGCTAAAATTGCTACATATTTAATTGTGTATCTATCCCTTTCTGTGTAACATTGCAATTTTGACATTTCCTTTTACTCATTTTTTAGTCGCCATTTTGATTCAATCAGCTGTTTCCGGTCTGTGTAGTCTGTGCTTTTTATTTTCATTACAAATAATTGACAATAAGTAATTGGTCTTACACTCTAAGATGTTGGTAGGTAGAAATGACAGCTACAAATTTAATTGAAAAGACGATTACTACATATTTTTTATTTATTTCGCAAGTCTATGTTTTATTTTAAATAAAGTTCTACATCTCCCTTTACAAGCTCTGGGACTCGAATAATTTGAAAAATAAGATCCAATTTATACGATGCAATTGATTGCACGCAATTTCCTTAATTTCCATTTTAAAGTTGCTTCCAAAGTTATGTCTATTTATACGGTTACTTTAGTTGCAATAAAACCGAATCAGAATAAAGCAACAAAAGACCAATACATATGAGTGCGAAAGAGAAATAACAAAAACATTCACGAGAACCGAAAACCGTGTTACCCCGCTTGCTTCTCTACCCAGTTCGCCAACAAAAGAGCTAATTATATTATACTTTCGCTAGCTTAAGCAAATGTGCGAATACATGTAATAAAACAAAAATTGCACGCAATAATTGTATGCAACAAAATCACTGTCTAAATTAACTCTAAAACATAAAACTACAATTACATAACGCTCGAAATCTGTTTTAAACGGGCTTTCTATCATACTATTATTATTATATATATACTATTCTAAATCTAGTTTAAAATAGATTTCGAGCGTAAGTAAATGCGGTGTTTCCAATTAATTGGTTAGGGCCTTATTCGAAAAATAACGAGAACGGGTCTTTTAATCAGAAAATTTGGAGATTAATTGATTAACCGTTTAATGCAAAATAATTATAGTGTCATACGGGCTTAAGGACTCCACAGACAGGACACGGCTGATTGAATGAAAATGGAGACTAGAAAATGAGTAAAGGAAAAGTCAAAGTTGCGGTGATACACAGAAAGGGGTAGATATAGAAACAAATATATATCATGCAATTTATATGGAGCTTATTTTTATACCCTTCACCACAGGTGGAAGGCTATATATAAGTTTGTCATTCCGTTTGTAATTTCTACAATATTGATCTTAGACCCTATAAAGTATATACATTCTGGTTCCTTATGAAGAGCGAAGTTGATTTAACGATGTCCGTCTGTCCGTCTGTGTGTTGAAATGGGTTTTCCGAAGAACCCAGACATGATGAGGACTTGATTGTTTTTTGTTTCTGTTACATGTGATCCATTTCTGTTTGCTATTAAAAATCAGACAGATCGGTTAATAAATGGCTGAGATATTAGCAAAAAACCAGGACTACCTCTAATTTTTTCCGTAAAATCCCTTTGTTTAATAAGTATGTAGAATTTTACGCTTAACAAACACATCCATGTGTTAAAATTCTTTTCTTCATCTCCACCTTTTATACACAAACAACACACATACAAAGATTTGTCATTTAAATAAAAACTAAACAAATCTCTAATGAACGAAGACTTTTATATATGTACCTCCATTGACGATGATTTTGTGTGAGCTTCAATAGCTCAGTTGTCTAGACGCTATGTCACAAATACTTTTTTTTCTCTAAGGCCGCGGGTTCGAATCCCGGTCAATTCACTTTTTTTTGAGCATTTTTTTTTATTTTTTTCTTTAACCCTTCGTCAGGCTCATATTTTGAGCCCTTAGTTCTGGCACATGGTGTCTCGCCAGATCCCTATACATTTACATGCATTTGTATGGAAATAAGGGCTGTTTGCAGTTAAATATTTTACTAAGATAGGAAAATATTTGTTATATTTTGTGTTTCTATTTCTTTTTACTATGTTATTAGCTACCTGAGGAAGAAAAAATAGACCTGAAAAATTCTTTGGAATGAAAAGGGCAACAATTTTTTTGTTCTATATATATTTCTCTTTATTATGGGTAAAGTAATAAATGTTTATGAAAAAATAGAAAATTATTATGAAGAATACATTGATTTTTTTATTCAGAATTTTTCGGAAGGCAACAAAAACATAAATAATATACTTTTGAATGTTGCTGACAAACAGGATTGTTGCATTTGCAGCAAAAAAAGCGTGTCTTACGGCGTATTTTGTCACCTTGCTGCAGGGAAATTCTGCAATCTTTTTTGGCAACTAGTGTGTCTGGACCACTGCGTGAAGCCACATTACGGTTTGCTATATTGAGAGGTCTCCCAAAGTACGCTTCAAATGCTATACGAGTTGTTGGTTGAGCCACAATGTGCGGATTATTGATGCGATTTTCAACGTTGGCCAGTACCAATTGCTTTGCAAGTTCATATAAAAATATGCGTTTTATGCTGGCGCAAACAAGATGCAGGGGGTTCAGTTTCGTTCCATTTAGTACGGTCTTTACCATAAAAACAGCCCGAGTCGACTTTCATTTCCACTTTCTTCTTTTTCATCTACGTCTTCATCACTATCATAAAGTTCGTTAGGTTCAATTTCCAAATCATTTTCTATGACTGATGCATCATCTTCTGGCACATAATCAGCAGTGTCGTCACCATCGTTTTCAAAAACATCATAATTTTCATCAGCTTCTACCTGACTTTGAAAATCACGCACTAATGCCTCTGACAATTGGGGTTGCAAATTCGCGCTACGCAAGCGTGTATTATAAATAAATTCCAGTTCATCAGCCATAATATACTAACAACGCAACAAATCTACCTGCGTAAAATTATTCACAAGTTCAAAATTACCGCACAAAAACTAGATTACTTCTTCAATGTTCAACGTTCAATGAATAACTAACTCACAAACAAAATCAGAAGAAAGAAAGAAGCATAAAAGAATAAGGTAAATACAAATTTCCAACTCGTGCCATGTGCTTTGCCTATGCGTTTATACAAAATGCATAGGGGTCTGGCCAGACACCATGTACCAAAAGTAAGGTGAAGATTTTTTATTTGGCTTTTTTGTTCTGTTCCAAGGACTTTTTTTCAATTATTAATTTATACATCGAAAGCCAACAATATTTTGGGAGATTACCTGAAATTACAGCCATGTACCTAAAATAGAAGTATGCTAAATTGAAGCATGAGAATTAAATATGTCTGGCCAGAACCATGTGCCACTTCGAGGGTTAAGACTTTTTTTGTTGTTTATTTTTGGTTTTTTTTAAACATTTAATAACTGTTTTTATAAAATTTTATATTAATTTTTAAATAATCCATAAATAGACTAAAAACATCAAAATTTTTATAAAAACCCTCTGATACAAACAAAATACAAACGTTTTTATACCCTTCACCACAGGTGGAAGGGTCGCGGGTTCGAATTACGGTCAATTCACTTTTTTTTGTACATTTTTTTTATTTTCTTAAGATTTTTTTTTTTTGTTTTTTTTTTAACATTTAATAATTAATTTAAATAAAATTTTTTATTAATAATTAAATAATCCATAAATAGGCTAAAAACATCAACATTTTTATAAAAACCCTCTGATACAAAACAAAATACAAACGGTTTTATTTCTATTTTTTGCTCAGATTCAAAAGAATTTATGAAAAAATTTTTAAACCATTTTATTTCTCATATATTAAGAAAACATTATATATATATTCCCTTTGAGTGCAACTAGTTTAGGTCATAACTTATAATAATTTATAAAAAAAAAAATTATAAACTATTTTCCTTCAAATTTTTAAAATTAAGCTAAAGAAATTAAAAATATTTTTAATAAAAAGCGAAATAAAATCCCAAATGCAATTTTGCCAGCTAAATCAAACGTTTTTGTAGAAATAAAACACATGCAGTTCTAGTGATTTCTTTTAACGATTTGTTGAAATTCTTTTCTTTCACCTCTTCACCTTTAATACACAAACAACAAACACTATTCTAGAGCTGTAATATGACCTATGGATACGTCTTATATAGCAAAAGATCGAACATCTTTAGTATAACATATTTGCTGAAAAACTCGGAAATATCGGTTCAGATACAAAAAAGTTATGCCCAAAACATAATTTTTTTTATTATTTTTAAATACCTATTTTCTGGAACCATAAATCTTCCCAAGTCCAAGTTTTATCACCAAACTAAATGGTTAATTTCCTCTTAAAGGCGTCCGTATTTAAATCTGACCATTCCATATATGTCCATATGTAAACTTCAGTTTTTTTCCAACCATGGTGAAAGGTATATTAGATTCGGCATAGCCGAATTTAGCCGCTCTTACTTGTTTTATCTCATTTTGGAAGTCACTGCAATGTCAAAAAAACCATACGGTTCGAAAATTATTGTTTGAAATATGTCATTTGTATTCTGTCTGTGTAGTCTATAAAGGACTCTTTACAAAGAAAACGCTTTGAGACGCTTAAAGCAGATAAACACAGTGTAGCCGAAAAGTAAATTTAGTAGAAATAATGTGCTACAATAAGTGTTGTACGGGGCCAAGTCTAAATGAAATATAACTTGCTTTTGATCGAACGTTATAAACAAACTGACTTTTCATTAGAAATTCTGATTTTTATACACCAAAAGAGTTCTAAAACTGTAACTATGTAAAAGGATCGACACAAAATACAAAAATTATTGGAACACAAAATATAGAATAAAAATTATAAAATAAATAATGTGAGAAGGCTTTAGGAATTTAAGAATAATTTATTATTACTACAAATACGTATTGGTAACATATAGATCCCAACAAGTGCTTTTATTTTAAGCTATTAAACAAAATGTATTGTTACGATTTTACCTTTTAAAATCGTTGATTTATGCCCCTCAAATAAATTGAGTCCTTTTTATATTGCAAATAATTATAGTTTAAATTTTTACTGTAAATTTATTAACTCGAGTAAAAAAATTTATCTGGCGTAATATTTATTCATATCAATTTGATATTCGTTAATATCTGCTGTAATATCTAACTGATCTTAGTTGATCCGGAAATGGCCGATCAAATTAAATCCAGCAATATATTTAGGGATTAAGAAGGATCTAAATTGATCCGGAAGATGGCAGATCAAATTATACCCCATTTATACTGAGCCCCAAAATACGTTTTTTCGTTTTTTTTTCAAGTTTTAAACTTTAAAATTCCATACAAATTTTAAATCGAAAACTTGAAAATACGTATTTTAGGGTTTAGAATGAATGGGGTATTAGATCCAACAATATGTTTCGGGATTTAGAAGGATATACATTGATCCGAAAAATGATCAAATTACATTCATCGATATATTTGGGGGTTTAAAAATATCTAAGTTGATCTGAAAATGGCAGATCAAATTAGATCCTGTAATATATTTAGGAATTTAGAAGGTTCTAAATTTATTCAAAAAATGGAAGATCAAATTAGATGCAACAAATTTATCCGAAAAATTTCAGATCGATCAAATTGTATTAGATTAAATCCAACAAGATAATCGTACAATTGTGTTATATATAATTATATCTTCGGGACTAATCTATAATTGTATATTCGGGAATTTAGAAAAAATTCATATTATGACTGAAAGAATGAGACTAAATTGGCTCTGTACTTATCTTATAACTTATTATAATATATAACTATTTATAACTTTATATATAACTAGCGGGCAAAACCCGCTACGTTGCTAGCGTAGAAAATGGTTGCCCGGGCTAAAGCCCGGGATTGCCCCAGAATATACAAAGTTCCCAGATAATAACCCAGAGCCCCCAATTTTTATCATGCACCAGGCCAAAATTCTAAGATGTACCTCAATAATGAGTTAGGCCATACTCCAGGTAACACATATTTCAAATTTCAGGTTTTTCCTTTTGAACCCTCATTTTTACCATGTACCTAGCTAAAATTCTAAAATGTAGCTGATCAGTGTGTTAGCACATACTACAGTTCACATATTTAAAATTTCATGTTTCTGTCTAAATTGGTGTGGGCAGCCCGTTAAGGAGGAGACTGTTCACCTTTTTGCCCCTCCCCGTACACATTTCCAAAAACCGACCTAGGTAAGTGTACACTGCAGGTGGAAGCATTGCACCAAATTTCAACTTACCAGCTCCAGCGGTTTTGGCAAGACGTCAAGGGTGAGCATTTTTCACTTTTCTACCCCTCCCCGTTGACTTTTCCAAAAATTACGTCTTAACTGCTGTCTACACTGGAGATGGAGCCTGCCCAGTAAATTTCAACTTCCTAGGTCCAACGGTTTGTGCAGGCTGTTAAGAGGAAGACTCCATCGATGGGTTAGCACATACTCCAAGAATAGCATATTTCAAATTTCAGGTTTCTAGCTACAGGGGTTTGGGCAGGCCATGAAAGGGGTTTTACCCTTTTTGCTCTTCCCCGTTTTAGCGAATGTCTACGCCGCATGGGGAGCCTACAAAATTTTAGCGTCCTACCTCCTGCAGTTTGGGCTGGGAGATTTTGAATGAAATAAATAAATATTTACATTTTTACAAATTTTCTTATTTACACATTTGCACATGCGCATAGTTACACATTTGCACATTTACATTACCATCAAACCATCGGTACATCAAACCATCAATCTATAAAACCATCAAACAATCAAATGTTCACTTTTGCACTCTTGCAAATTTCCATATTTTCACATTTGAACTTTTGCACTTTTGTAAATTTTCACATTTGCACATATGCATATTTGTAAATTTGCACATTCTCACTTGAAAATTTGCACGTTTGCACATCTAGGGGGAGAATTTTCGCTTTTTTGCCTTTTCGCGATAGATTTTCCAAAAGTCACGTTTTATCTCTTATCTACACTTAAGAAGGAACCTGCACACCAAATTTTAACTTTCTAGTTTCAGCGGTTTGGGGAGGCCGGTCGGGGGGACTTTTCCCCTTATTGCACCTCCCAGTAAGAATTGCAGAAAATCCAACTTGGTTGGACGTCTACGCTGGAGTGGGAACCCATGAACAAAATTTGAACTGCCCAGGTCTAGCGGTTTTGGCAAGTCGTCAAGGGGGAGAATTTTCTCCTTTTTCCCTCCCCGTTGGATTTACCAAAATTGACATCTTAGCTGTTATCTAAACTAGAGAAGGAGCCTGCATATCAAATATCAACTTCCTAGGTCCAGCGGTTTCACCAACCTGTTAAAGGCAAGACATTTCATCCTTTAAACCCCATTTTTACCACGTCCCTGTCTAAAATTTCAAAATCTAGCTTATCAGTAAGTTAATACATACTCCAGGTAATACATATTTAAAATTTCAGGTATTTTGCTATTTCAGTGTGGGCAGGCCGTTAAGGGGGAAATTTCCCCCTTTTTGCTACTCCCCGTAGGAATTTAAAAAAATCCTAGCTGGGTGGATGTCTACACCTGAGGTGGGTCAAATATACACAATTTCAACCTTCCAACTCTAACGGTTTTGGCAGGTCTTTGAGGGGGAGACTTTCACCCTTTTCGTTCATTAGAGATTTGTTTAGTTTTTATTTAAATGACAAATCTTTGTATGTGTGTTGTTTGTGTATAAAAGGTGGAGATGAAAGAAAAGAAATTTAACACATGGATGTGTTTGTTAAGCGTAAAATTCTACATACAAATAAAATAAAGGGATTTTACGGAAAAAATTAGAGGTAGTCCTGGTTTTTTGCTAATATCTCAGCCATTTATTAACCGATCTGTATGATTTTTAATAGCAAACAGAAATGGATCACATGTAACAGAAATAAAAAACAATCAAGTCCTCATCATGTCTGGGTTCTTCGGAAAACCCATTTCAACACACAGACGGACGGACGAACGAAGACTTTTATATATGTACCTCTATTGACGATGATTTTGTGTGAGCTTCAATAGCTCAGTTGTCTAGACGCTATGTTAGAAATACTTTTTTTTTATAAGGCCGCGCGTTCGAATCCCGGTCAATTTTTTTTTGTACATTTTTTTTTATTTTTTTCTTTAAGACTTTTTTTGTTTATTTTTGGTTTTTTTTTAACATTTAATAATTAATTTATATAAAATTTTATATTAATAATTAAATAATCCATAAATAGACTAAAAACATCAAAATTTTTATAAAAACCGTCTGATACCAACAAAATAGAAACGTTTTTATACCCTTCACCACAGGTGGAAGGGTCGCGGGTTCGAATCCCGGTCAATTCACTTTTTTTTTATTTTCTTAAGATTTTTTTTTTTGTTTTTTTTTTAACATTTAATAATTAATTTAAATAAAATTTTATATTAATAATTAAATAATCCATAAATAGGCTAAAAACATCAAAATTTTTATAAAAACCCTCTGATACAAACAAAATACAAGCGGTTTTATTTCTATTTTTTGCTCCGATTTAAAAGAATTTATAAAAAGATTTTTAAACCATTTTTTTCTCATATATTAAGAAAATTCTATACATAATTTCCCTTTGAGTGCAACTATTTTAGGTCATAACTTTTAATAATTTATAAAAAAAAAATTATAAACTATTTTCCTTCAAATTTTTAAAATTAAGCTAAAGAAATTAAAAATATTTTTTAATAAAAAAAGCGAAATAAATCCCAAATGCAAATTTTCCAGCTAAATCAAACGTTTTTCTAGAAATAAAACACATGCAGTTCTAGTGATTACTTTTAACGATTTGATGAAATTATTTTCTTTCACCTCTTCACCTTTTGTACACAAACAACAAACACTATTCTAGTTTTTTTGTACATTTTTATACCCTTCACCACAGGTGGAAGGGTATATATAAGTTTGTCATTCTGTTTGTAATTTCTACAATATTGATCTTAGACCCTATAAAGTATATATATTCTGGGTCCTTATGAAGAGCGAAGTTGATTTAACGATTTCCGTCTGTCCGTCTGTGTGTTGAAATGGGTTTTCCGAAGAACCCAGACGTGATGAGGACTTGATTTTTTTTTATTTCTGTTACATGTGATCCATTTCTGTTTGCTATTAAAAATCGTACAGATCGGTTAATAAATGGCTGAGATATTAGCAAAAAACCAGGCTACCTCTAATTATTTCCGTAAAATCCCTTTGTTTAATATGTATGTAGAATTTTACGCTTAAAAAACACATCCATGTGTTAAAATTCTTTTCTTTCATCTCCACCTTTTATACACAAACAACACACATACAAAGATTTGTCATTTTAATAAAAACTAAACAAATCTCTAATGAACGAAGACTTTTATATATATACCTCTATTGACGATGATTTTGTGTGAGCTTCAATAGCTCAGTTGTCTAGACGCTATATCACAAATACTTTTTTTCTCTAAGGCCGCGGGTTCGAATCCCGGTCAATTCACTTTTTTTTACATTTTTTTTTATTTTTTTCTTTAAGATTTTTTTTTTGTTTATTTTTGGATTTTTTAACATTTAATAATTAATTTATATAAAATTTTATATTATTAATTAAATAATCCATAAATAGGCTAAAAACAACAAAATTTGTATAAAAACCCTCTGATACAAACAAAATACAAACGTTTTTATACCCTTCACCACAGGTGGAAGGGTCGCGGGTTCGAATCCCGGTCAATTCACTTTTTTTTAACATTTAATAATTAATTTATATAAAATTTTATATTAATAATTAAATAATCCATAAATAGGCTAAAAACATCAAAATTTTTATAAAAAGCCTCTGATACAACCAAAATACAAACGGTTTTATTTCTATTTTTTGCTCCGATTTAAAAGAATTTATAAAAAGATTTTTAAACCATTTTATTTCTCATATATTAAGAAAATTTTATACATAATTTCCCTTTGAGTAATTAAAAAAAAAAAATTATAAACAATTTTCCTTCAAATTTTTAAAATTAAGCTAAAGAAATTAAAAATATTTTTAATAAAAAAGCGAAATAAAATCCCAAATACAAATTTGCCAGGTAAATCAAACGTTTTTGTAGAAATAAAACACATGCAGTTCTAGTGATTTCTTTTAACGATTTGTTGAAATTCTTTTCTTTCACCTCTTCACCTTTTATACACAAACAACAAACACTATTCTAGAGCTGTAATATGACCTATGGATACGTCTTATATAGCAAAAGATTGAAAATCTTTGGTATAACATATTTGCTGAAAAACTCGGAAATATCGGTTCAGATACAAAATAGTTATGCCCAAAACATAATTTTTTTATTATATTTAAATACCTATTTTCTGGAACCATAAATCTTCCCGAGTCCAAGTTTTATCACCAAACTAAATGGTTAATTTCCTCTTAAAGGCGTCCGTATATAAATCTACCATTCCATATATGTCCATTTATAAACTTCAGTTTTTCCCCAACCATGGTGAAGGGTATATAAGATTCGGCATAGCCGAATTTACCCCAATACTAAGTAATAGCAAATAAGGATAGTCGAAGTGTAAATCAACCTTTATAATCTCCTTTTAAGAAAACGTTCGAAAAAAGATAAAAGGCTTCAAATTAATTTAAAAAAGTTAATTGGTCGGTTTTTTAAAATTTAAGTGTATTTTTGGTTGCTTTTACCAAATTTATATTACGAGTGTGGAAATAATAAATAATAGAGGAAAGATAAGTATAGAGATTTCATCGAAAGAATTTTGTACATATTACAAGATTCGGTATAGAAAATTGAGAAAATTTCCCTGATTTCAAAGCAAATATCTTTAATTTCTGCACAAATTTCAGCAAAATCTGGTAAAACCCAATTGGACTTCCAAAAAATCAGTTGGTCTTGCAAAGAAAGTCAATTGGAAACAAAAAAATTGTACTTTGGGCACGCCACTGGTGGAGAAATTTTTTTTTTGAGAAATTTGGGGGGATTTTTTATTTTGACAGGGGTATAATGACATTTGTTGTACACTGTACAAAGCGGAATAAATTTATTTAAAATAATGATGCAATATTTCAATCACATATAAATAAATTAAAGACACAAATTACAATTCACATAAATTTAATATAAAAAAAATTACATAATTGAATAAATTTATTAGAAAAAGTACAGATCCACTAATTATTTCAATATACATACATAAGTTACTAGTGACTATATTTTTAAATTATTTGGTAATAACATTTTTATTTCATTTATAAATACAATGATTTTTGGTATTTATAGATGCCAATCATACTGCACACCTTTACACATGTAATGACGCAACAAGACTAACCACTCTAAATTGTTTTCTATAGTTACAATATTTTTTCAAGTTGAAGACAATTTTTATTAAATTAACCTTACTTCCCTTTTTACAAACTTTTGTTGAATTAACAAATTTAATTTTGTCATTTTAACAAACAGATAACAGCTTGGTAAAGTATGTTGTGTCGACAATAACAATGTACATAGTTTTTATATACCTCGAGGTTTTTTGATTGTTATAATTGCTTGTTTATAGCTAGCCTTTAACCTTCGTATATTTAAAAAAACAAAGCAAGTTAACGATTTTTAGCTATTTTGATACATGTATTTCGATCCGGCAAAAGAACCGAAAGTTTTAGAAGCTAGAGCCTCCAGAATCAACCACGTGGTTAAGATGTTTTCCTAACAGGTACAATGATGAGATTGTGAGGCCAGCAGCTTGTGGGTGGTAGAACTATCAGAAATAAAAAATGACCTAATAACAGCGAAAGCCCTCCTGAAAACCAGCAAAGACAAAAGATTTCCTGTAAGAGTACTGCACCTATCAAATTGTGAAAAAGTTGTCAATGCGAACTCTGAAATAGCCAAAGGTACTGCGCTAGAAGTAATAATCAGTTGCAAAAAGAACTTGGAACCTTCCAGTGCGTCCGTTGAAGATCAAGAGATGCTGGCAGAATATGTGGAAAAATGGGTAAAAGAACTGGCACCGCCTGATAGAAATAAAGCCAAACAGATCAGAAGTATTCCTCTAGCAAAACGAAATGAAGTAAAGGAGTTAGTCAACGAAATGGAGCGTAGTGGAGTAATCGAACCATATTCTAGCCCATGGAGCTCGCCTATAGTTTTAGTTAAGATTGATTACAGAAAACTAAACGATATCACCAAAAAGGACATCTATCCACTACCGAGAATTGACGACACTCTAGACACGCTAGCAGGAACCAAATCGTTCTCTACATTGGACTTGCAAAGTTGTTATTGGTAAGTAGAAATTTGTGACCAAGACAAGAAGAAAACTGCCTTTAGCACAGGTGACGGATTATGGCAGTTCAATGTGATGCCCTTTGGACTCTGCAATGCCCCAGCAACATTCGAGCGGTTGATGGAAAATGTGCTGAAAGGACTCCACTGGAAAACTTTCCCAGTGTACCTTGATGACACCTGAAGAACTTAGCAGAAGTTTTAAGGCGAATATCTGCGGCTGGACTCAAGCTTAGCGCAAAGAAATGAACACTGTTCCGGAGGGAAGTCAAGTATTTAGGGCACCGCGTAACTGCAGAGGGTATATTAACCGATGAAGATAAGATTCGGGCTGTAAAAGATTGGCCCGAAAAATCTGCACGAGTTGCGCAGCTTTTTAGGTCTCTGCACATACTACCGACGATTTGTACCGAAATTTGCCAGTGTGGCTGCAAGTCTACATGAGCTGACTAAGGCGCGACCATTTCATTGGAGAGAAGCCCAAGAACAAGCATTCCTAAGGCTCAAGGAGTTATTATGTACGGCACCGATTCTTGGATATCCTGTGGCCGGAGAAAAATTTGTGCTGGATAGCGATGCAAGCGGATACGGAATAGGAGGTGTGCTTTCGCAGGTGATCAATGGAACCGAAAAAGTCATAGGCTATTACAGTCAAGTACTTTCGAAGCGTAACACGGCGGGAACTCTTGGCGGCGGTAGAATGTGTAAAGCACTACCACAAGTATCTGTATGGTCAGCACTTTCAACTAAGAACCGACCATTCTGCACTCAGGTGGCTGCTGCAATTTAAACAACCAGAAGGGCGTTGGATTGAACGACTTCAAAGCTATGATTTCAGCATCAAGCACAGGAAAGGCATAAAGCATTGCAATGCGGACGCCCTTTCGAGACGCCCCTGTAACTTAGAGTGCAAATATTGTTCAAGGGCTGAAGGAAAAGAGTGCATTGTTGATATAAGACTAACGCATATTGAATCAAGTGAAGCCTGGTCGGCGGCGCAATAGAATGACCCCATATTGTCAAAAATTATGTCAGCCAAAGCAGAGGACAGGAGGCCTACCCGTGAACAAATATCAACTGAACGTCCGCTAATGAAAGCGGATTGGGCCCAGTGGAACAGTCTACGGATAATTAATCACTGCTTATACCGTATATGGGGAAGTGCGGACGGCAAATCTGAGACAAAGCTAATTGTGGTGCCGTCCAGCAAAATAGACGAAGTATTAAAAAAGGTCCATGACGGTCCCAGTGGAGGTCATCTCGGTGCCACGAAAACCATAGAGAAGTTAAAACAACGATTCTATTGGGTCGGCTGCCATCAAGCTGTAACCGATTGGATAACAAATTGCGCGCAATGCATCGCAGCTAAAGGACCAGTAAGGAGAAGTCGTGGGCAACTTCAACAATACAACTCGGGTGCCCCATTTGAGCGGATAGCAATGGATGTAGCAGGCCCTTTCCCTGTCAGAGATTCCGGAAACCGTTACGTTCTTGTGGTGACCGACTATTTCAGTAAATGGCCTGAGGTGTACGCTATACCGAACCAGGAAGCCAGAACGATAATAAGCGCATTTGTGAATAACTGGGTGTGCCGCTACGGTGTTCCATTAGAAATACACTCTGACCAGGGAAGGAATTTTGAATCTGCTATCTTCAAGGAAATGTGTGAGTTGTATGGTAAAAGAAAAAGAAGAACCACTCCGCTGCATCCACAATCCGATGGTATGGTCGAAAGATTCAATCGCACTTTAGAGGAATACTTAAGAAAAGTGGTCAGTGCACATCAGTAGGACTGGGACGAACACATCCCCAAATTTCTGCTGGCATATAGATCGGCTGTTCACGATTCCATCTCCCGGACACCTGCAAAAATTATTTTCGGAACGGAACTTAAATTGCCTGGCGATTTAGAATTTGGTGTTAAGCCTGCCGCTATAGATAAAAACAACGACAACGCTTCCCAGGAACAAGAAGATCTTAATGAGCTTTTTCGCAATCGAATTAAAATAATCAGCGATAAGATGAAGGCGAGGTATGATAGGGCAGCAAATTCTGATAGATTTAATGAGGGTCAGCTGGTTCTGCTATTTAACCCGCAACGAAAGAAAGGATTATCTTCCAAACTACAAACGCATTGGGACGGACCCTATATAGTAATTAAAAGGTTGAATGAATACAGAAAGATCAGAGCCCAAGGTCTAAAATGAAGGTTGTTCATCTAGAATGACTAGCCAACTATAGAAAAGTAATAGCTATGTCTGTTCGGGACGAACAGGCTTAAGTGGGCGGCAGTGTTACAAGAAATTTCTACCACTAGAAATTTCTTCACACGAATTTTGACAGCTGGAAAAATCTAGTGTCGTAATAAACTGAAAATAACTAAAATGCCTGACTACTCATATAAATACAGGTACTTGGTGACGCAGTAGTTCAGTTGATAAGTAAAACCCAGAGTGTGAAGAACTAAAATGTGGCTAACGTTTAGTCTATCCAAATCGTGTAAATAAAGTGTGCTATTAAAGTGTTTTTCTGTAATTTTTAAATAGAGCTATAAATAATTTCAAACAGTGTTTATTATTTGCAATATAGAAAGAACTCGATTTATTTAAAAGGTAAATAAATCAACGATTTTATAAAGGGTAAAATCTTAACAATATGTATACACAGCGCATGTTGCGGGGACGATTTTTCGATCCACAAGTTACTATGAAGACATTTTGTTAACTTGGGGACCGTCCTCAAACTTTTTATTAATCTACTGTATGAACTGAAGACATTCTTCTGGATACAGAGCATATTATAGGGACTTTTTTGGCTGTATATACATATGTCTTCAAAGTATGCTGCGGGGACGGTTTTTCGTTCCACAAGCTACTATGAAGACATTTTGTTACTTTGGGGACTGTCCTCAAACTTTTCATCAAAGGCGCTTGAAAAAACTCGAACACTCGACTATATTAAGGAACAAAGGGATCAGTAGTGAAAGCGTCCCCAAGTAACAACAAACCAGGAGAAAGGGATAACACGCTCTACCCACCTTCCTTGAACAACTGCCTGCGATGTTGGGAATTAGTTTAAGTTTAGTGTAAGCGAAAAAATAAATGAATCAAATTTATAAATTAATCAAGAAAAGAAAAAACTGTTAGTAAAAAATTAAAATATACTTCTAATTTGTTCAAATGAGAAGTAAAAAAAAAATTTATGAGAATACAATAATTAAAGGAAAAGTTAAAGGAAATTTTGTAAGAAGTTTCGAAAAATAATTTTGAACAAAAAAAAAATTGTTTAAACACTTTTCCAATTAAAAATAAAATAATTAAAGGAAAGGATAAACAAATTGTGGAAAAGCAACAATACAATTTTGAAATTTGGAATTAACGGAAAGTAAGCAAAATTATTAATTTCGCGTGCGTCATAAAAAAGTTTTTTTTTTTAATTTAAAAGCTACCGAGGAAATTGCATTCCAGGACACTTTATCCAGGTTATCACTTGCGGCCAATGGTCCAAGTACGTCCGGCGCCCCTACAGGTACTACGACACCAGGGAGGCAGGATCTCATTACCTTGAGCCGCGTAGATTTGGAGGGTGTGATAACCGCTAGAGTTCAAGATATATTGAATCCTTTTAAGGAGTTCGAGGTACAAGGTACCAATAATAGTTTGCCAGGCGGATCGATCAGGGATTTGGATAAAATTCCAGACAAAGTCGATTCTCTTAGGGAGTTTTTGAGTGGAAATGATTTTAACTCATGGAGAAAATCGGTAGATATGATCTTCGAAATATTTAGTTCTATACAGGGTACCCCGAAATACTACGCAATATTGCACACGATAAAACATAAGATTACTAAGGAGCCAGACACTGCTTTGGAGTCTTACCGAACTCCACTTAATTGGAACAAGATTAAAAAAGTGCTAATGATGCACTATTCTGAACAACGGGATATCGGTACATTAGAGTAACAGAATTTTATAAAAGGGTCTACGAGAACTTGTCGCTACTTCTAGACAAGGTATCGTGCTTAGATATTTCTGAGGAAGTGAAAGTTGATATGATAAGTTCTTATCGAGGGAAAGCTCTTGATACATTAATAAGGGGCCTAAACGGCGACTTACCTAAATTGCTATCAGCGAACCTACTTCCCTACCACAGGTACTTAATTTGTGTCAGAAACTGGATTTCATTAATTTCCGAGTAAATTACGCTCACAATCATTCGCGTGGTAACACACATGTACCGCCACCACCAGCACCGCAACGGCCAAATAATTATTCAAAGCCAGCATTCTATCCAGAGCTGGCGCACATGCCACCTCATTTCAGGCAATATCCACCTAGGCCACAATTTCAAAACGCACAGCGACCTTTTCTTTCACAACAATCTGGCCAGCGGAGTCTGGGGCCAAACCTCAGTTAGTCAGGGTTTAATAATAGGCAGAATTTTCCACCGAAACCCCCTCGACCAATGGTGGTTGACCACTCGATAAGGTCGAGATATGCCAATTATCAGAATTTTTAGAGAAATAACGAATTTGCGCAGAAGCGAAATTCCGCCCAAAATACTACTTCATGAACATCGATAACGACACTCAATAAGATACCAAATACTATGACCAATACTATTACCCGTACTACAACCATTACGATTACTCTGATCCTTGTTACCCACAGGACAACCCGGATCAACCTGAGCTTACGGAATCCGATCCAAAGGGATTATATGAGAACCTCGGATTAACGAAAAGCAAGTGGACAGCGTCTATTTTTTAGAATAATACCCCCATATTACGCACTTATAAGGGTTGGGGACATATTAAAATTTTTGATTGACACGGGGTCGAGTAAAAATTATATCCAATCCACTAGAATACGTAATCCCATTCCAAAAAGAAGACCATTCCATATAAATACAGTTGACGGAAATATCGAGATAAAATATAAAACCTTCGTTAATATCTTTGGTCCGAATACTCGGAAACTAAAATTTTATATACTTCCATCCTTGGAAACATTCCATGGAATAATTGGAAACGATACATTACGGGAAATGAAGGCAATAATTCATGCGGATAAGAATTTTATGACTAAACAACAATATGAAAATTCCAGAAACGATCTCAGTCCGTCAATAATATTGAGTAAAGGCTCTCTCATCTTTCGGATTCACAGAAAACTAAACTTTATAGGATTATTGAAGTATGTTCTAACGTGTATGCCGACCCAAATAAGAAATTACCACCATAAAAGGCGAAATACGCACCGTTACGGATAGACCAATTTATTCAAGACCTTATCCATATCCCATGACATTGAAGGCAGAGGTTGGAAAACAGATAGAGGAACTGCTTGCCGATAATATAATTCGGCATTCCAAATTACCATAGGAAAAAAATGGATGCCTCTGGCAAAAAGAAGTACAGAATGGTGATAGACTACAGAAAACTAAATTCTGTGACAATTTCTTCAAGATATCCTATACCCGAAATCAATGAGGTTCTCTCGATTCTTGGGAAAAATAAATATTTTACCATCATTTATCTTAAAAGTGGATTCCATCAGATTCCACTAAATGAAAAGGATATCGAAAAAACTGCCTTTTCGATAAATAACGGAAAATAAGAATTTCTGAGACTCCCTTTCGGACTCAAAAATGCACCTTCAATATTTCAGGCTGCCCTTGACGACATTCTCCGACCACACATAGGAAGAAGATGTTACGTCCACGTAGACGATATCATCGTATTCGGCAGAGGCGAAGAGGAACATCTTGAGAACTTAAGAGCAGTTTTGGATAAACTCAGGGAAGCAAACATGAAGGTACACCTCGACAAGTGCGAGTTTATGTAAAGAGAAGTTGAATTTATAGAATTCGTTGTTAGCGTAGAAGGAATCAAAACCAATCCGACAAGGGCAGAGGCTATCACAATAATGGCGATACCAGAGAATTTGAAAGAGCTTCACTCTTTTCTTGGCATGGCAGGGTATTATAGACGATTCGTCAGAGATTATGCCAAGATAGCTAAGCCATTGACAGCAATGCTTAGAAGAGATGAAGGTAATGTGGGTAAAAATGTCTCGAAGAAGAAAGCTATCTTACTTGGCCAAGAAGCAATAGATGCATTCGAAAAAATAAAAAATATTCCAATTTCAGAGGACGTAATATTTTCCCATCCGAACTTTGAAGCAGAATTTGAACTTACTACAGATCCATCGGACTATGCCATAGACGCAGTCCTTTTCCAAAAGAAAAAGCTTAATACATTTTTTTTCAAGAACGCTCTCACGAACGAAAGAAGTTTATGCCACAAACGAAAAGGAGATGCTGGCAATAATTTGGGCTTTAACGTCCCTTCGTAATTATCTTTATGGATCTAAGAAGGTAAAAATAACAACCGACCATCAACCACTGACATTTGCCTTAAGCAACAAGAGCCATAATAATGATGATGAAAATATGGAAGGTAATACTGGAGGAGTATGATTATAAGTTGAACTATTAGCCAGGTACAACCAATGTCGTGGCTGACGCACTCTCAAGAATACCTCCATAAATTAATACCTTAACAGAAACTGTTTATAATGACGAAAGTTGCAGCGAAGATCTTGTACCTTGAATAGAAAGCCCCATCATTATTTTCAAGAACCAAATATTTCTAAAGATTGGGGAAAGACCAAGTTATCAATTTCAATTTTTTGTTTCAGCCGTTCACCGCCATACCATTGTTGAGCCGGAATTTACCAGCGAAAAGGAGACTTAATACCTCTGTAATAAACGAAATATGCACGGAGGAAAGAATTATGAGAGTAATACAAACCTTTTATCCGGAATATTTTCGTAATTATAAATCAAGATACACACAGAAACCTGTAGAGGGCATAATAAATGAACAGCAACAGGAGGAAACCATATTGGAAGTTCACTGCAGAGCCCATAGGAATGTGATAGAAATACTTGAGAAGTATAACTTTACGGGAATGACAAGTAAAATTAAGAGTATAACTTAGAACTGTACCATATGCAAGGAAAATAAATATGAACTAAACCCGAATAAACCTAAACTGACAGAGACACCGCTACCAACACCCGCGGGGGAAATAGTACACATTGACATTTATCTGAAAAGCAGTACTGAGGGCTTTAGATAAGTTCCCGAATTACGTACAGGCTAAGTTACTCGAGAGCCGATCGATAGAGGACATACGCAGACCATTGAGAGACATTCTATTTTCTTTCGGCGTGCCAACGAGCTTGGTGGTGGACAACGAACCATCACTAAATTCGCGTTCGATAAAATTAATGTTAGAGGACGAATTGAGAATAGAAACTTACGTTACACATCCATATACTAGCAGGGGTAACGGTCAGGTGAAAAAATTTCATTCTACCCTGACCGTAAACGGTTTACCGACGGTAAACGGTTTACTGACGATAAACGATACCCAGATAATTATCAACCGACTCACCACGGACCGCATAAACGAAATTACGAACGTCACAAATAAAATACTTAAACGGATGGAAGACTACAGGACAATAGAAACTGAAATCGGTTTAAAGATTAAATATAAATTGGATGTTTTAAGGGAAGAGATAAAGAACATTGCTTATGCAATACATTGGGCCAAGGCCAACTCAATTAACTACTTCATATTATCTGACAATGAATTAAACTCTATAAGAGATCTTTTGAGGATAGAAAAATTTCCTTTCATTAATGTTGATGAGGCTTTGGAGTTGGCAGATGCAAAAATAGCCACCGATGGCAATTCTCTTATTTATATCATAAGTCTTCCTACTACGGGAAAAGAAGCATGTAATTTGCTCGAAATTAGACCGGAAAAGAAAGGGAACAAAAATAATAAAATTGATTTTAAGGAAATATTAGAATGTAGAGATAAAAATTTTGGCATTGGTAAATAAATGTCCACAATTCAATTAATTACTAACGACAATCAACATGTACCTACGATAGAAAAGATTTCCAGCGGATTAATATTCACGAATCAATTTTAAGGTATGATGACAATAGAAAAATACACAATGCTTCTGAATTGAACCTTTATAGTCCGACATCATAACACTACAATAATCATTGGAAACCAGAAATACGTATCTAAAGAAATGACAGACAAAAAACCTCTTCCAGCGATTCTACAACCAAATGCTGAAGTTTTACAAACGGAAGAAATATTATCATTAGAAATGATGAAACAGCTAAATCTTAATAATTCAGTTCACATCGGTACGATAGAAAGCATAAATATAACCATTAACATCACGAGTATTGCGATATGCTCAATACTGATAATTTTTCTGACAATGATTACAATTCATAACTACGTGACGGACGGGTTTCGGTCCCCACAACATGTGCTGTGCACATATATATATATAGATATATATATATATATATATATATATATATATATATATATATATATATATATATATATATATATATATATATATATATATATATATATATATAGATATATATATATATGTGCACAGCGCATGTTGCGGGGACGGTTTTTCGTTTCACAGGTTACTATGAAGACATTTTGATTCTTTGGAGACTGACCTCAAACTTTACATTAATCTACTACACTGAAGACATTTTACTGGATACAGCGCATATTATAGGGTCTTCAAAGTATGCATAATGAATATATATATATATATATATATATAGATATATATATATATATATATATATATATGCATTGCTCATACTTTGAAGACATCTGTATATACAGCCAAAAAAGACCCCGTAATATGAGCTGTATCCAGTAAAATGTCTTCAGTGTAAACAGTAGAATAATGAAAATTTTGTGGACAGTCCCCAAAGTAACAAAATGTCTTCATAGTAACTTCATAGTAAGTCCGAGACAACTTCAATATGGACTGCTTTCGTGGCAAGGCAAACAAAAATAGCAATGTAAGTTTTGTAGGGTACTTTTCCTCTAACTCGTATATAGGTGTTGACAGGACCACAAAAATCGACAGTACATCTTGCAAGCGGCCTTGAGGGGTTGAGGTGTTCCACCGGGAGATTTCCCATCATTTGTTGTAGCAGTTTAGGTCGATATCGAATACATTGAGGACAGGAATTGACAATGCGACGGCATAGATTTCTTGAGTTTATGATCCAAAATCGTTGACGAATTAATGACATTAGAGCCTTTGGACCAGCGTGGTAGTTTTTGAGATGTAGATGTCGTACATAACATTCAACAAAGTGGCATTTACTTGGCAAAATCATCGGGTATTTTTGACGTTCTGGGATTTCAGGTAATTCTAATCGACCACCAACTTTGAGCAAATTGAAGCCATTTGTTGTTGCAAGAAAGGGGTTGAGACACTTTAAGGCACCTTGTGGATCCTTTTTCTTCAAAACTCGAGATATATCCTCCTGGAAGTATTGCTGCTGGATATTCAAAACTATACGAACCAATGCATTCTCTAATTCTTGGGGCTGTAAAGATTCAGAGTCAAATAATTTAGTTTTTGGATTTAAAGTTTTTTGATAAAATCGTAGCAACCAGGCAACAATACGAATTATTTTCAAATACGAGCTATATTTTTCAATAGATTCCAATATGTAATTTGATTTTGTTTCAATGTGAAATACAGTTTTGCGTTTTTCTTTATTTATGACATCTAAGTCTAGAGAGTCCAATTTGGTAGAAGGCCACTGAGCAGGATCGAGAGCGAGAAAGGCAGGTCCATTGAACCAGATTGATGATGCGAGTTCCTGCACAGTAGAGCCACGAGAAACCATATCAGCAGGATTGTTATTAGTTGGAACATGTCTCCAAGTACAACCATTTGTAAGTTCCTGAATTTCTGATACCCTGTTGCCAACGAAAACTGATAATGTTGCAGAATGTTGTTTAAGCCAGTGAAGAACCAATTGAGAATCTGTCGAAAGAACGATTTCCAGATTTGGTATTTGCAAAAGATTTTTGGTTTTAGAGTACCATTTTGCCAAAAGTTGAGCACCACATAGTTCCAATTGTGGCAATGATTTAGGTTTTGTAGGAGCAACTCTTGATTTAGCGGTAAAAAGCTTAACAGAAATATTACCTGAGGCCGATTTTACTCGAAGATACAAACAACAGCCATAGGCACGAATTGATGAATCGCAAAAACCATGCAGTTGAACAGAATTTGAAGCAGAAGCGAGGCAATAACGAGGAATTTTTAAAAGCGGTAAAGTTTTGAGATCTGAGACTAATTTTTCCCAAGCAGTATGTAGTTCTTGAGGAATAGATTCGTCCCAGCCTAACTTAAGAATCCATAATTCTTGCATTAGAATTTTGGCCTTTATAATAAGAGGTGACACAAGTCCAAGCGGATCAAAAAGTGATGATGAGAGCGACAAAATTGTTCTTTTTGTTATCTTTTCATCTGTCTTAGTTTTCGGTGAAAACGAGAAGAGAAAAGCATCCATTTGTTGATCCCACGTTTTTTCAAGAGCATTAGTTATGGCAGATTTATCTATATTCAAATCTTTTGTGGTTTTATCATCTTGAAAATCCTTATGATTTGAATGCCATTTGTCTAACTGGAAACAACCCTTTATTAAAATTTCATTTACCTCTTTTTTGATTTGGGCCAATTCCTCCAAAGTTTTTGCTCCGCCCAGAAAATCATCAACATAAAATGATGATTTGATAGTTTTTGCGCCAAGTTCAAATTGGTCCATATAATGGTCTGCAAGGTAATGAAGGCCTTTGATTGCAAGATATGGGGCAGAAGATATTCCGTATGTGACAGTATTTCTTCTTGCTCAGAATTTCTCCACAAAATATATTGGAACTTTCGATCGCAAGAATCAATGAGTAACTGCCTATACATTTTTACGATGTCAGCAGTAATTGCAAAACGATGAAGGCGAAAACGAAACAAAATAATATAAAGTTCCTCTTGAATTGTAGGGCCGACCATTAAAATATCGTTGAGAGATTTCTGCGTTGTTGTGGGGCAAGATGCGTCGAAAACGACTCTCAATTTAGTTGAAGTATTGTTGAGTTTAAACACGCAATGGTGTGGGATAAAATAATGAGGCTCATTTAAGCGAGGGTTTCGAATAAGACTCATGTGTCCACAATCTTCATATTCCTTTATAAAGGCGACGTATTGTGATTTTAAGTCATTATCATGGGCAAAACGTCGTTCTTGAGATACGAATCTTTTCAGCGCCATATTTCGCGATTGTCCTAGAGCATCAGGAATTTCTTTAAATGGAAGTTTTACAACAATTCTACCAGAAGATTCACGATAAACAGTATCATCAAAACATTTTTCACAATCCGTTTGTTCCTGAGTCATCCTATTTTGAACCAAATCGATTTCTTCTATTTCCCACAAACATTGTAATTTCATATCTATTTCTGAATCAAGGGACATCAAATAAGAAGAACCTCCGGTATCAGATTGCTTTGAACTATATCTTCCAGCAACAATCCATCCCAAAAGTGTTTTGTGTAATTTAGGCAAGTTGGGACCAAGTATTATTCGTCCTACTGACAAACTATCATAAAAAGTATCAGTAGCAATGAGTAAATCGACTTCATTTGGCTTGAAAAAGTTTTGATCAGCAAGTTTAATATTTTCAGGGATATTCCAGGTTGATATATCTAGATCAGATCCAGGTTGGTACGAAATATGTGGGGTAATGCGAAAAGAGAGGTCGACTTCAAAATTTGTTAAATTAGATTTGATGTTACTATAAGTCCTTTGTTTAGTTTTAGTGCAAGAATATTCAACACCACCAGCTTGAGCATGATCATCTAAACAAGGAAACAAGGAAGTTGCAATCGATGGGCAAATTCATTAGTTATAAAGTTGATTTGAGAGCACGAGTCCAATAAAGCGCGTCCCAAATGATAGGAGCCAGCGGCATCACGAACCAAAACCATAGCTGTATCAAGAAGCACCTGTTCCGACGATGTCTTTTCCACATGGGTGTGGACCGAAGCTATAGATTCATTTAAGGCAGCACGAGAAGTTGTATGATTATCTTCAGTAGCAGGGAGCGAGGGTCCGACAGCTGACTGAGGTCTATGGAGCAAACTATGAAGAGAGCGAGAACAAAATCTGCACTTAAATGTTGAGGAACAGTTGTTGACTTGATGTCCTTTTGATAAACAATTGAGGCAAAGACCTAATTGTTTGACATTTTCAAAACGTTGGGCCACATCCATATCTTTAAAGCGAGAACAACGACTAATAGTATGGTCTGACATCGAGCAAATAGACCAAGTTGGTTTGGAAATGTTAGAAATTGAAAATGTTGAACCATATTTTGAATTTTTGGATTTGGATTTACTTGGATAAAAATCTGTTTTATGTGAAACAGTATGACTATGATTTGAATCTACAGATTCTAAAAACTGGCAATGCCTATCCAAAATTCTAGAGCAATCATCCCATAATGGCAGTTTAGTAAAATCCAAAGAGTCTTTCCATTTTCTTTTCGTTTCACTATCAACCTTTTCCATAACTATATAGATTAACATAGAATGGACTATATCGTTGGCAGATCCAAGGGACAAAAGTGAACTAAAAATCGCAGAAACATTATCGACAAGACTTCTTAATTGGTCAGAATTATTTTGGGCCATGGAGGGAAGTTCAAAAAGTGAGGTTATATTTTCCAGAAAAATCAAAGAATTATTATCGTATCGATTTTTTAACCTTCCAAGAGCCTTAGGATAATTTTCATTGGTAACTTGAAAAGCTTTCACTGTTTCTAATGCTTGACCCTTCAAACAATTGAGCAAGTGGTTAAATTTTTCGATATTTGAAAGACCATATTCACGATCAATTATTTGATTAAAAGTGGTTATAAAATTTTTGTGCTCACTGTACTTACCACTAAACGTCGGCAATTTGAGCTGGGGCAATTTATGGTTGTGGACAGGGAAACAAAATGAAACTCAGTAGCAGTAGCATTATGTACATCCTCACCAAGCTGAGACTGGATGCATAATTTTGTTGCAACATATAAATCCTCAACTTCGGGCCTTCCGTTGTCGTCTGGGTCATATTTTTCAATTTGAGTTTGAAATGTTAACATTTGCTTAAAATATGACTCCAAAATTCCGAAGCGGCATTTCAATTCAGCTGTTGTAAGTGTACTACCTTTACCCCTTGCATTGGCTTCGATTTGATTTTTGATGCGCGTAATACTTTTTTTGTATTAGCGCGTTGTTGTTTTGCTTCCTCCAATGTCATCTTTTTTTATAGATGAGCCACAAAATTTCCCAAAAGCACAATAAATTTTTCCAAAACTTCGAAAATATTTTTTCGTTCAAAAAGTCAATACTTTTTTTTAAAATGTTCGATATTAAAAATTGTTCAAAGATTGAATAATAAATTTTTACAGAAGTCACAAATTTTTATTATATTTTTCCAAATCCAATGTTTTTTGATTTGCACAAAATGGAATTTTTCACGACATATATCGCGAACCACAATTTTTATTTTTTTCTAATTAACAAACGCTGTTTTACACGCACAATGTTAAAAACCATAGAAATTTTCACGGGACGTACCGAAAACGACAATTTATTTTTATTTACACTGTCCTGTCACGGTCGCCAAAATGTTCGATAAGGAGCTTTTTCCTTACCGGCAGCAATGTGGAGCAATTATTATTTTATAAGAGTTATCCACAAAGCTGCTGGAAGATTCTTATGGACAGTGTAAAATTTGACTTTAAAAAAATTACGCCCGTGAAACCGTGTTAATAAGAAGAACGATCGCTTCAAATGCCAAAATACAATAATTCTCTTTATTAAGGATTTAAAGGTTTAAGGGCTACAAAACAAAAGAAAAAGTCTACACAACGATTAAAATATTCTCTTGCTGCATTAACTTAGAGACAAACAATAAGCAAAAAATAAAAACTAACGGACAGTTGATAGAAATAAATTAGGCTGGCCCATAATTTACAAAAAATACAATTTAACAATTATACCATTTTAAAACCGTATTAAAATACAAAATAAATAAAACAAATACAGTTATACGGTGACCTAACAATATATATATATATATATATATCGGTTACTATGAATTCATAAGAATGCCGTTTGGGTTGAAAAATTCACCATCGACCTTTCAAAGGCTGACGAATTCCGTGTTGAAAGACTATATAAATAAAATTTGCGTCGTATATTTAGACGACATTCTAATATTTAGCACATCTTTAGATGAGCATTTATTTAACTTGAAAAAAATTTTCAATCGGCTCCGAGAAACTAAATTAAAAATACAAATTGATAAATGTAGTTTTCTACAACGCCAAACTGAGTTTTTAGGTCATATTCTCACCCCTCAAGTTGTAAAACCTAATCTAAGAAAAGTTAAAATTATCCAAAATTTGAAAATTCCAAATACTCAAAAGAAAATTAGGTCTTTCCTAGGGATGACGGGGTTTTGTCGGAAATTTATAAAGGATTATGTCCAATGACAAAATTTTTAAAGAAAAATTAAAAAGTCAATGTTAATGATCCTAATTTCATTGTAGCTTTTCAAAAATTAAAAGACATTCTTATGTATAAACCCTCCCATATTAAGGTACCCAAATTTCAATAAAAAATTTAAATTAATAACATATGCTAGCAATTATGCACTGGGGGCTGTTTTAATACAATATGGCCATCCAGTCTGTTATGCATCCAGAACACTTAACGACCACGATAAAAATTACTCAATCATCGAAAAAGGGCTCTTAGCTATAGTTTGGGGCACTCAGTATTTTATACTCATCTCTTGATCTCAGTACAAATCATCAACTACTTAGGTGGCTACAAGCCAAAAATAATGGCAAAAATATTAACCCCAGATTACAAAGATGGCTTGTCCTCCTTATGGACTGTATTCCAAATTGAATACATTAAGGGAAAAGAAAATCATATTGCAGATTTTCTAAGTCGTATCGAAGAGAGAAATTCAGCAGAAAATATAAATGTAGGTGAAAATTTGATAGAAAATAGATCCACATCATCATTAGACAATTTCAAAATTTGAACCACAGTTGTTAATAGCTTTAAATTTCAAATAGTAATAACTGAAAGAAAAACTTTGGACTCCATGTGTATAGTTGACAAAATCAGAATCTTTCTAGATAACGATGACCTAAATTCCCCGGATATAGGTAATTATCTCAAACAATTTCCACTTAAGGGACAGGTTGCAGTGTTTTCAATTGTCAATGAAAGAAAATATTATTAATTTCAAAAAGTTATAGAAAATTTATACCAGAATAGAACTGATGTAAAATTCTTTTAATGTTCATATTTTGCTAAAGATATTGAAGATATGGATGAACTGAAAAAACAAATATCGTTGTATCATAAAAATGAAACAGGTCACTCCGGAATCAACCCAACATACAAAGAAATATATAACCCCAAGTTAAAATTAACGATTCATTAAGTAATAAATAACTGCGATTATTGCACATCCGCGAAATATGATAGAAACCCAATAAAACCAAAATTGCACCTTACCGAAAGTCCCCCACCACTAATGAAATAGTACGTGTCGATACATAAGTAAACATGAAAAAATCGTTCATTATTTTCATAGATAAATTCTCAAAGTTCGCAATTCATTTCCACCTTCCTGACAGAAACAATCAAATCATAATTCAAAAACTAAGAGAATTTCTAGCTATTAAAGGCAATGTAAAAAAACTCGTATTCGACAATGAGTTCAACACAGTCAATGTTCAAAAAATTTCTAGATGATAACAATATATTATATCATGCAACAAAACCAAATAGCCACACAGGAAATTCGGACATAGAACGACTTAATAATACCATAACCGAAAAAATTAAAGTATTAAACCTAGAAGACAATATACAAATTATATATCAAATGGCAAAAGCAAGTAAATTTTATAATAATACTTACCATTCATCAATTAAATGTACTCCCTTTGAAGTGGAACAACATAAAATAGATCACAATATAATAAAAGAAAGAATTGATGCAAACAAAAAAAGAGTACTAGAAAAAGAAAACGAAAAAAGAGAAGAATATATCGAAAACTATATAGAGCAATTCCATATGAAAACGATCAAAATTGGCAAATTTTTGGACGACCCCTCTCCGATTTTAAAATAAATAGTCTCAATCGATTGCCCAGCAAAAAATAATGTACCTACATATTTTTTTTTTTTTTATAGTGACTGGTTTAGTGGTCGTGTACACCACTGTCATGTGACAAAATTGAAGAATTCTTCATAAGGGACCTCATTGAAAGTTGTTTTAAAAAATCTACTAAAGCGATCGCAACGAGTGATAGCTCGTTGGAAAGGTATTGAATCAGGCTTTAATTGAAAAATAAAATTTTCCTAATTTTTCTCAGAAATTTACCTTTTTTCCCATGAAAATTAAGTTTTCCCATGAAAATTAAATTTTCCGATTTTCCACAGAAGCTCCTAAATTTTCCGGCTAATTTTATTTTTTTTGGATTCCTCATAATTTTTGCTTTAAGAATCAGCAATAAAAAAATGGGCCCCGACTCCTTGTTTGGACAGGAGAAGAGCATTTAAGAGACCACCTTGTTCTCATTGTTTTTATAATTTTTATATTTGAATTATTTTTAATTATTTAACATTATTTTATTTTATTATTAAAAATACATTTTAAAAATTATTTTACAGTTAAAAATACATTTATGAAGAAAAAATCAATTTTTTTTAAGAGCCCCAAGTTGAGTGTGTAGTGAATATGGTCTGCCTGCCTTCACAAGATCGGCCATAAATCCATGGATAATAGCAGCAGTGGCATGTAATGGCACACTAAACCCGACTGAGGCTACAGGTCATAAAAGGTTTTGTAAATTTTTTAAATTACCAGGTAATAAATATTTCGCCTAAAACGACACGTGCAGAAACAAGTCATAAAACACGGATTTTCCATAAATATGGCGAAATATTTATAACCTGGTAATTTAAAAAATTTACAAAACATTTTATGACCTGTGGTCGGCTTATTGGCAGTAACCAATTAAGTCCCTCTTTAAAAAACATTTTATGACCAGTAGTTCACGCAAATTTTCCTATTAAAGAAAAGCAAATATCGCTTATTTTTTTACCTATTTTTTACCAAAAAATAAATATAAATACTTCACACACTGAAACGTGAAAGTGTTAAAGTGTTTTTTTTTGTAAAGTAAAGAGTGAAGCTGTAAAGACAATTTAAAGTAAAATGAATAAATTTTGCTGCAGTCCGTTTAACAAGAGTGGACATCGTTCGAAAAAGATAAAAGTATTAAAATTAACTGGTGTTTCGAAGCGATACATGAATGAATTAAATATACAATACGGTGAAGAAGCACAATTCATTTGCCCCAAGTGTAAAATCGATTTGTCTCAACAAGCAAATGCATTGAAACAAATGCAACCACAATCCGAGAGTGAAATGACAATTGAACAAAATGTTTCATCTGATAGTGAGGCAGACATTCCGATGGTCAATATGTCTTTGAGTCCTTTGAATGAGGCTATTACCACTTTAGGTGAAACGCCTATTAGAAAAAGAAAGTTGCGAAGTGAAAAATACAGGAAAGATAAAAAAGGCAAGGTTATGAGTGCAATCGCGACAATATTTGATGAAGGCTCTGATAACGAATGCAGTCAAGCAGATGACGTTGATGACGGCAAAAAAATGATTGAGCAGTTGAAAAGAAAATTCAATTTAGCGACCACTTTTCCGGAGAAATATCTCATTTTATCTGTGCTGCCTCAATCATGGTCTATACGCAAGATTTCTGAACAGTTTCAAACATCTTTTTACATCGCGAGAAGAAGCAAAGAATTAGTTCGACAGAAGGGCATATTGGCGACTCCCACCAAGAAATTTGACTCAAGGACCCTCAGCGAAGCAACGGTGAAATTGATTCAAGATTTTTACTGCAATGATGACAACAGCCGCGCCTGCCCAGGTACACGTGACTATGTTATCACACGTGAAGATGGAGAAAAAGTACACAAGCAGCGCAGATTATTATTATGTAATCTATCCGAAGCATACCATCAGTTCAAAGAGAAATACCCAGCAGAAAAAGTGGGATTTTCTAAGTTTGCCATCCTACGACCAAAAGAATGCGTGCTGGCATTAGACAGGCACGGAACGCATTCAGTCTGCGTTTGCATGTTTCATCAAAACATCAAATTAATGTTCTTTCCATGCAAGAAATTGAAAGTATTTCACGGTGAAATTGAAACATATAGGGACCTCCTGTCGAAGTCGTTGTGCGCATACCCCACGGAAAATTGTCATCTGTCCAAATGCGACAATTGTCCGAAGATTGACGAGCTAGAGCAATATTTGGCGGAAAAGTTTGAACAGCTGTTAATTCAGGAGGTGTATTTCAAACAGTGGATAATTAGCAGCGGCAGATGTTCCCTTGAGACCGTGGTAAAGCAGATTCCGGAATTCATCGAGGAATTCGGATTCAAGTTGAATGAACTGAAGGCGCACCATTTCATATCCGAGATGCAATCGAAATTTCTAAAGGAAAGTAAGGAGAAATTAGCCCAAAATGAATTCATTGTGATAAGTGACTTTGCCGAGAATTACACTTTTCTCGTTCAGGCTTATCACTGGGCAAACGACCAGTGCACGGTGCATCCTTTTTGCATTTATTTCAAAAACGAAGATAACGAACTACAGACCGTAAGCCTTGTTGTTGTCGCGGAGAGTTTAGCTCATAATTATGTGTCCGTTTATTTATTTCAAATGAAACTGTTTGAATTCTTAAGATCAAAATTCGATGCAATCGACAAAGTAACGTTTTTCTCAGGCGCGGCTTCTCAGTACAAGAATAAAAAAAATTTTTACAATCTTTGCATAATTGAAGAAGAACAAAACTGCAAGGTCGAGTGGCACTTTTTTGCGACGTCCCACGGTAAGGGCCCATGCGATGCGTTAGGGGGAACCCTAAAACGCATGGCGACTAAGGCAAGTTTGCAAAGGCCATATACTGACCAGATCTTAAATGTACAACATTTGTTTTCGTGGATTCAAAGCAAAGAAATTGCCTTTAACACAGTTTTATGCACTCAAAAAGAACACGATGCCATGGAGCGACGACTTCAAAACAGATATAATAATGTCAAAACTATAACTGGAACGCAAAAGTTTCATTGCTTCATACCAAATATTTCTGATATGTCAATTAATGTAAAGCGGTACTCTTCGTCTGCCGACGTGCTAAATTTAAAGTCACTTTAATTTTATAATGATGCCAAGACAATTGAAATTTTTAATAAATATTGTAATTAAGTATAAGCAGCAAAATAAGAAAGATTTTTTCTTCATAAATGTATTTTTAACTGTAAAATAATTTTTAAAATGTATTTTTAATAATAAAATAAAATAATGTTAAATAATTAAAAATAATTCAATTATAAAAAATATAAAAACAATGAGAACAAGGTGGTCTCTTAAATGCTCTTCTC
The DNA here is from genome assembly GCA_949748255.1 of Eustalomyia histrio. Classification (NCBI taxonomy): domain Eukaryota; kingdom Metazoa; phylum Arthropoda; class Insecta; order Diptera; family Anthomyiidae; genus Eustalomyia; species Eustalomyia histrio. Next base: position 87,368,643 of record OX456526.1, read on the forward strand.
CTGTCCAAACAAGGAGTCGGGGCCCATTTTTTTATTGCTGATTCTTAAAGCAAAAATTATGAGGAATCCAAAAAAAATAAAATTAGCCGGAAAATTTAGGAGCTTCTGTGGAAAATCGGAAAATTTAATTTTCATGGGAAAATTTAATTTTCATTGGAAAAAAGGTAAATTTCTGAGAAAAATTAGGAAAATTTTATTTTTCAATTAAAGCCTGATTCAATACCTTTCCAACGAGCTATCACTCGTTGCGATCGCTTTAGTAGGTGAGGTCCCTTATGAAGAATTCTTCAATTTTTTCACATGACAGTGGTGTACACCACCACCACTAAACCAGTCACTATAAAAAAAAAAAAAATATGTAGGTACATTATTTTTTGCTGGGCAATCGATTGAGACTATTTATTTTAAAATCGGAGAGGGGTCGTCCAAAAGGTGATCGCTTTCATATGGAATTGCTCTATATATATAAAAAACTATAGAAGCTTAAGACATAAGGAAGTACCAAAGTATAGAAAACAAACACTATATAATAATATACATCCTACTAATATCAAACGTCCTTTTAAATTTTCAGAAATTCATATGGATAATAATTGCTCCGAAAATCATTCCAACGACTAAAGGTACACTTCAAGTGAACACACTTCATCAGAACAAAGGATTTGAGATAATTAGAATTGGACCAGTGGAAATAATTAATCAAACCATTACTGTACTTTACCCAATAGACACTTATCAATATTATAAAATAATAGAAGATATAGAATTAAAAATAACAAATTTACATATACCCCCAAATGGTCTTATCGAAAGTCAAATACAAAGACTAAAAACTAAAATTAAATCGATTAGCCCCCGAAACTCCACTAACAGGAAAAAGAGAGGAATACTAAATATTATTGGTTCAGCACAGAAATTTTTGTTTGGTACTATGGATAACGAAGATAGAAATGGTATTTTAACCCATTCTAATTTGGTATCCGAAAATAATCACTATGCTATAGAAAACCTCAACAAACAAATCATAATAAATAATCACTTTCAGAAAAGTATCAATTTGCTTCAGTTTATTATGCAATCAGATCGCAATACAATCAACACTGCCTTCGAAGATTTAAAAACGAAAAATAATAATATAGCAGTTCAAGTACTACACTCACAGTAAATTTTTCGTTACCGACTGTAGTTTATTAAAAAGTAATACGTAAAGTTTGTTTTTAAAAGAAGAATCAATTGAAATTCATAGATATATATTTTTTATCTATTTGAATCAGTCATTCAAAAAACAAACTAAAAAAATTTACAGACATTCAGTAGGAGTTGATATTTTTTGTTAAATGTAAAATTTTATGTTTTCTGTTTTTAAAAATTGATATAATTATTTTTTGTTTTTTTTACCAAAATAGTGTGTATATATACAAAATTATTTCAATAAAAATTACAAGAAATTATTCAAATATAGATACACACAAGAAAAAAAAAATATATACATCCTGTGTGTGTTGTGTTTTGTAAAATTTCATACAAATAGAAAAAAAATTTAATTTGAAAAACAAACCCAAAAATCGTTTTTTTCTACTTTTTGTCAGTTAGAAATTTATGCTTATTTTAAACAACTTTCTATTGTTTTTACTACTTTTGTCAATTATTAAACAATGATTGAAAATAAACAACAAAATGGGTTGAATATAATGAAAAATCAGTAGTCCTCTTTTTGATTGTATTTTCCATTAATTTAATATGTATTTTAGATTATTTTTAACGAAATAATATTGTGAGTGTATGTATGCAGACATTATGCTAAAACTAAATTACATTGAAGATAAAGTTAATCAAATACAGAACAGCATTGCTTCAGCTAAGAACCACATATTACACCCAAATATACTTACATCTGACGAAATCATGACTTACAACATTGACTTTTACAAACTTCAACTTATAAAACTAGACGTTATGTACTACAAAGACGATTTATTAGTGATTGCCCTAAAAATACCTTTAAACTCTTATACCACTGATTTAAAGGCAATATTCCCAATGCCTAATTCAAACTTTTATGAAATAGATGATAATACATATAGAATATTTTGTAAATGTTGATAACACAACATACAAATTCAGAGAAAATACCCCATTAAAATACATGGACATAAGTTCAAACTGTATACTCATAGGAAACTGCAAGTTAAGGCAAAACAAAAAATTTCAAATAATAAATGTCGATGATGAAACAATAATAATAAAAAATGCCATAAGCAAAAAATTGATTCAAAATTGTAACGATAGGGAATTTATTTTGAATGGAAATCATTTAATATCCCATTGTAATTGTGAAATCCAAATTGATAATTATGTATATCTTAACAAAAATTAAATGACATTTGACAAATTTAACTATGAAACTAATATAAATGCTTTACAGAAGATTTCAATATATCGTTTCAGAATATACCATATGAAAACAATTATCAAAATATAAAAGAAATAAAATAATTGGAGTTACATAGAAATATAAGCTATGGAATAAGTTTTTCAATGATAATCACAATTATTATTATAATTATTCTACTAATTTGTTTTCGAAAGAAAAATTAAGTAAACATTAATATAAATGAACCCTCTCCTAAAATAAAAGAAATTGAAAAAAAAATATGAATTAGAATAATAAACAATTAAATTCAGGAGAAAAAGGGTAGAGAAGTTACATATAACTACTGCTTATATGTGTATATTTTAATATACAAAAAGTCGGGACATCAGAATTCGTTTTAGAGGTATGGTTCCTTCGGCAAAGTTTCTTATTTTGATCCCTAGAATACGATTTTCCTTGTACGCTGAGCGATTTTTTTCCCTCCTACAAATCGACCAGCCCTAATATATACAATTTAATAGGTTTTTTACTTAGGCTCTGAATTTTTCTGTAGGCTCTAGCTTGTCTAAAACTTTGGCTTCTGAAGAGATATTTTGCCGGATCGATATGTAGTATTAACTCAGCTAATAATCCAAAGTACATGCTTAATTCACATTGTAAATTGGTCAAGTCACAGGACTGGTCTTAAAGAACATGTCACACAACTAACCCCAAAGAACCAGTCCTATTTTCAACAATCTCGTGATATGTATTTTCGGAACCGATCCAGTTTTCACCTATCACAGGGCAGGTCTCAATTCTTAACTAAGCCCTTTTTCCCGCAGTATAGTTTAACTAAGGACGGTATAAAACTCAGGATGTACGAAATGCCAAATTTTTAGCTTCAAGTTTAGCCTCGCTGCCTCGATGGCACTTAGCCGTGACCATAACATTCTTAGCCGACACCATGAAATTCTTAGCCGATTTACAGAAACACTAAGCTTCTAGTTATCGTGCTAGCCCAAGTACAGTGATTGTGATGTGAATGTATACATATTTGATTTTTTTGTCTAAGACAACAAAAAAAAATTTATACATATTTGTTTTTTTTTTGTCTAAGACAACAAAAAATATTCAAATATGTATACATTCACATCACAATCACTGTACTTGGGCATGCACCATAACTAGAAGCTAAGTATTTCTGTAAATCGATGAGAAAGATTGGGGGAGTTTGTTTTATATGGAAGAAATAAAATGCAACAAGTCTGAAGTGTCCTTTTGAAACGCATTTTATATGAAAAGGCATATTGAGAATAAATATATTAAAAATAATGAAAAGTTTAACAGCCATATTTATAACGAAAAGTTAGCCACAGTGTATACATCGCAGCCAACGATCTGTTTACTAGCATACCGATTAGGCTAAGCAGAGAGGTAGCATATAGTTTATTTATAATGATTTTTTATCTGTGAACTAATGGTTTGTAAATCAACTCTGAAAATTGTGATGCCATCATGTTTTTTCATTATTGCCAACCTTTTAACTGAAATGTCACCATCTGACAAATATGCTGAAATTTTTATTTAGTTCGTGAAGAAATAATGGAAAACCAAGAAAAAATTGTTAAAAGATATGCAATGATTAAGAAAACATAGTTTAAAAATAAAAAATCTTTTTTTCGCACACAAAAATTTTTATATATTTTTCACGTTTATTACAAAATCACTTTGACACAAAACAGCTGTTTTAAACGTTTGTTAATAGTTTGGTATTTCGTGATTATAAATAACACGCATGTTAAATCCATGCTAATTTTTGGTATAAATACAAAATTTAATATTAAAAGACCAACAAATGTTTTGCTCAAATAATATTCCCTAAAAATTTAAGGAATAAAAAATGCGGGTTCGATTTTTTTGTTGAACCGTTATAAAAATTACTTTAATTTATTTATAAAAATAAATTAATTCAGGGTTTTAAACGAATGACAACGTACCTTAGTTGCGGATGGACACAAGAGTAAAAAAATGTTAGCTTAACGAAACAAATATCTAAGGCTACGAGTAAAATGCCAAGACCATGAGAAAATAAGTTTCGTTATGCTAACAATAGGTGCGTTCAGCATTTTACGCGTAAACACATGGAATGTCATAATAAAAATTCCAAAAAGGTACGCGTTAATAATATAAATCAGTTGCGTCCAAACACTAATACTATGATATTTGCGTTTGTAGTAAAGAGCTTTTTTTTCAGGGACGGAAAATTCAGTACGTTAATACTTTTCCATCAATTTGAAAATAACTTTTCAAACATACAACGATCAGTCTATGCTCACTAAAAAAAATACATTTAATAAAGCGTGGGAACAGTTGTTTTTGTTTATTGAAAACAATGACGGCGATCCTGTATGTTTGGTTTTTGGTTATAATGCTAAACGCAATAACAAACATACCACTGAAAGGCATTATAATACACCCCAAAAGATATTTTTGAATTAAAATTTAGATAGCGCCAAATTAGTAGTTGAACTGAAATTAAAGTTTCAAAAGAAAAATTTGCCAATCGACCAATATCAATATGAAAATATATTAAAGAAAATATTCCTTTTGTTGTTGCTCTATCCTTAGCAAAGCACAGCAAGCCTTTTGAAGATGGCGTTTTTTGAAAGATCTTTCAAAAGAAGTATTAAAGTGTTTTGGCTTAAATAAATTATACAACTTATAACATTTCGAAATTCAAAATGTCCATCCTTGCATTGTGCCCTCATATATGTAAAAGCTCTCGTCGAAGCTCGCTGTAGGTGAAAAAGCTCTTTTGTAAAAGCTTGCACATTATGCATATGAATTGGACGCAACTGATATAAATAAAGTAGATGATTAAATTGAAGCTGGGTCATCTTCAAATTTGTACGAGTACATAACATGCAATATATTTGCAATAAAGACACACCTATTTCAAATTGGAATGTTAAAGCAATATCACACCAACAGAAATTAAATGAAGTTGGGATTAATAAAAATTTTGAAATAATAAACCAAGGTTTTAAAAATAAAATCTTAGTATTTAAAAATAAAGATGAAAGTAACCTAGTGTCAGAAAACTTTATGAAAAAAGCTTTGGATAATTTACCACTTGTAATTGAATATGAGTTAAAACTACACAATGCAATGAAGTTAAGCATAATACATTTTGCATTATATATACAGTGTATCACAAAAGTAAGTATGCAGCAATATTTCAAATTATAATGATTGAAAAATGGGCTTAAGATTTGAAATAAAAACACAAAAATTATATATTTTCATTTATTTTATATGTTAATTTAAGAACAATAATAAAAAACATTAAAGTTTTTAATGCATTACTTGGTAATAATAATAGAATTAAGAAAATGGTTCGAATTCATGTCACAAAAGTAAGTATGCAGTTCACAAATCGGCGCTATGGTTGAATCTATGAAGTCAGACTTTTAATATTTTGTTGGATAGCCCTTGGTCTTTTTACCTGATTCCAACCTTGATGGGATAGTTGCGATAAGATTTTGGGTAACAAAAGTTAGAATTTTATTCCATTCCTCAATAGTGCAGCTTTAAGGGTATCTTTGCTTGTAATGTTATGAGTTCTGATTTTTTTTTTCGAGATAATCCCACAGATGTTCCATTGGGTTTAAGTCAGGTGATTGGGGGGTAGTTTTTAATTGTTTTGCCGCTATATACAAAAGCCATTCTCTAACAATATGGGCTGAATATTTAGGATCATTGTCTTGTTGTAATACAAATGATTCTGTTAGTCCCAATTTAGCGGTACTTTGGTGAAAGTTATTTTTTAAAATGTTCAAATAAACCGTCTAATCCATTGTTCCTTCGATCATCACCAGATTTCCAGATGCTGCCATAGACCCCCATACCATAACCGACCCACCACCATGTTTTACTGTCGCAGCCATATTATTTGGATCAAGCTCAGTGTTTACTTTTCTCCACACTTTTTGATACCCATCTGAGCCTGGTTTCCAGAAATTTTCATCTTTATTTTTGTACTCGTTTACGAAGTCCTACCGTTTTCTTCTATTGGTGTTGTTCGCAACTGGCGGATGTTATGGCCATGGTAACCGGAAGAATGTAGCACTGACAAATGATTTGTGGGTTACAGGTTTTTCTCTTTTTCTATTTCTGCCAGTACTTTTAGAGCACTTTTCTTGATATTTGTTTCTATTTTTCTTGTGATAATTCGTTTCTCCCTGTCATTGAAGGTTTTTTGGACGCCCAGTTCGAGTATTCTTATTAATATTGCCCTTCGTATTATATTTTTCTGTACTGTGGAACTACTTTTATTGATATTGATAACTTTGGCAATTTCAAGTTGGCTTTTCTTCTCTTTATAAAGTTTAACAATAACACTTTTTAAATCTTGTGAAAGTTTTTTCCACGAGAAACCATAATTGGAAATTAGAAAAATTTGTAATAAAAACGCAATTTCGTTATTTAATCGTTGTGATCGTTCACTTTTTCCGCGATTTAAATGCGTTTAGTTGAAATGAAGGTCAAAACTTTTAAAACTGCATTCTTATTTTTGTGATGGGATTTTTGTTAATTCTTTAGAAATGATAACGGGATATGATAATGGTATAATTATTTTTAGGCATGTTTGTATTTTTATATAAGGCAATGCCATATGTTATTGTAAGTTTAAAAAAACATAAATACTTCGGCATATTTTTCGAAAAAAATAGAGATTTTTGATAATTTTTATGCTGCATACTTACTTTTGTGATATACTGTACATGTTAGAAATGATGAAAAAGATCTGATATAATTTCAATCCAAAATGATCGCCATCTTCAAAATTAATAATTTTATAGAAGAGTATAAAAGAAAAATAGATATAATTCTAAAAAGGATAAAAGAATTTCAAAAAAAGAAAGTGATTGGGCTTAGGTGTCATTAATTCGATTAGAAACATAGATACTAACTCATTAAAGGATTTATATAAACATACAAAACAATGATGTATATTATTTTAAATGTGCTATAGTTTCCAGCCAGCTATATTAATATTAATTCTCCAGAAATAAATATTAACGGCTGAATTTTAAATTTTAATAAATTAAATTTTCAATTCATAATGGAAGACATTGCAAAGTTTAAGAAACTTAACCCTCAAATATAATGACACAGCTTATTTCCTGTGAGGAACTGGTCAAGCAGAATGTACTTTAGGAACCGGTCCTTTTTTCACCTATGTCGTGATATGCATTTTCGGAACCGATCCAGTTTTCACCTATCACGGGGCAGGTCCCAATTCCCAACTCACCCCTTTTTATCGCAGGGATCTTTTTTGAAATAACGGATTCAAAAAACTAACGGTAGATCAAAACATAAACAACAATGATATCAGAAAATGAGCGCATATTCAAAATAATTAAAATCAGTTATAATTGTGTGCTTTTACAAGATGGGTCGACGCACTTTAATGAAAAACGTGAGTTAGTTAATAAACACTTCCAAAGTGGGAAAACGCAAAAACAAATTGCTGAAATTGTTGACTTAAGTCCATCTACTGTTCAGTATATTATTTAGCGTTTTGTTCGAAAAAGTCTTGTGCACAACAAATTAAGAAAGGCCCCAAAAAAATTTATTGAAAATGATGAGAGGTGGATTTTGCGAAAGATTAAAGATCCCAAGTTGAGTGCTCCAGCTATAGCCTAGATTTTTGAAATGTTTCTTGGCAAAAAATGTCATTTATATATAGTGCAAACTTGCCTAATTCGGATTTGCCCACACGTCATCCAAAGAACCCCCAATCCCCAGATTTAAATGTCATTGTTTTTTTATTTTTTTAATTTATTGACACAAATGATGGTAACTTTTTACAAATCCTTTGCTTACTAAAACTACAACTAGCACAAACAGAGAACTATCAGTAGTATTATTCTATGTGCTAATGGGCTTAATAAGGATGATCTAAGACAAATTATCCCGAAGCAGATCAATGGGTTTTGTACGAACCAATATTCGTTCGTTAGATGGATAAAATAAGAGACGAGATGCTTCCTCATTGGTGTGGCGTTGTTATTTTGTATGATGATTGCTTACTTTCTAATAGCGGTTATCACACTGTCAACTTCTAAGTCGCGGTGAAGGTCAGTGTTCCTTATGTACCACGAAACGTTCACCATTTTTCCTAAAACTTTATTTTGGAAACATTGTATAATGCTTATGTTGAATTTCTTGGCACATCCGCACAACTCAATACCGTAAGTCCACATGGGAGCTAGTACTTGTTTGTCTATTATCAGCTTATTGTGCAAAGGTAAATCTGAAAATTAAGGAGGTAGCTTAGTTTTCGGTATTTTATATCCAGTTGAGTGCGGTTTTTTATGTGTTCCAAACATTACAGTTTAGCGTCGAGATTCATGGCAAGATATTTTGCAGTGTTTGTATATGGAACTTCAACATTAATATGTCAACTTTGTGGTGACCAAATTTCTTGTTTGAAAAATCTACGTGTATCATTTTGGTGTTGTTAAATTTTATTCGCCATTTGATTGTCCATGCTGTTATTTGGTTAAGTGCATTTTGGGTTTTATCTACTGATTCTTGAATGGTCTTACCAGTAGAAAGAATAGCCGTATCGTCGCAACCGTTGCTATTACGGTGCTTTGAGGATGTGATATATCCCTTGTGTATATAAGGTACAATATGGGACCAAGTATAATTCCTTGGGGTACTTCTGCTTGAATAGGTTTAAGTTTTGAGTAGGAACCTTCGTATTTTATTCGAAAATATCGCTCAGATAAATATGTTCTAGAGATCTAGACGACGCTCTAGAAATTTGTTGAAAGTTTCTTGTTTTTTTAACATTTCTTATATTTGCTGCAGTGTTGATTGGTTTTCATTACAGTTATTATTTGATTTATTGGGCTTCAAAACATCTGCATAGGAGGTTTGGTTTCTCTTATCATTTTGATTGTTTTGCGTTTTTTTTGGGTGGTTTCACGGTAGGTTGATGTTCATGTTGTATTTGTCGATACTGCTGATCGTTGCTACAATTGGTTCCTTTGATTTTGATGCCGATGAACATCACTACCATGATGCTGTTTTAGACTAAACTGTTGTAGATCGGTAATATATTGCTGTTCTTGTTGGTTAAGGTGTAGTTTTTGAGTATTAATGTCTTGTTTTTGAATTTGTTCACACTTTTGCCGATTAGATGTATTTTTTTATTTTTTTTTTGTAGCTCCTTTGCCACTATACACCCTCTTATAGCTGGCTGGATGATTTCCTCCTCAGTTTACACATTTGGGGGGTTGATTTGCTGGTTTTTCGCATGAAGTTGTATGGTGCTTGTCTGCGCATTTAAAATCAGCTAAGATTTAGAGCATTAGTTTTTTGTTTGTTCATAACATTGACAGTTTTTACATTGCGGAATCTTCTTTGAATTTGCAATTGACTCTGTTTTCACTATTGAAGCAAGAATTGTTTTTATACCGTATATTTTATTTATATCTTCTGAAGAATATGAAAATAAATATAACATATCTAAAGGCTGTTTGGCTTACCATTTAAGTTTAGGTAGGGCTTTGCTTGTTTTAAAACCTTGACTTATTTAATCTTCACACAATTAGTTTTGGATTGCAAGAATTATTATAAACCATAAACAAGTTTTTTTAAATTTTCCTTTTATGGCGCTATAATCGGTGCTATCTTTTGTATTAATTTTATAAGTACCATTTTTAACCAGTCTAATCGTAAAAGTTTAGTTTAGCTATTTCTTTTGTCAGAATATAGCTTGTTGTAGTTTGTTATTCCTGATATCATTATTGGAGGTGGATTCTAATTTTCTCTTTGTTTTAAAACACCTGGGTTTTCAACAAGATTTTCGTTTTTTGAAGTATCCAATATGTTTCTCGAGTTAATTATTCCTCATCGGTACAATTTTCTTGAGCTGTTGCAGCTGGGCTCTTTATGCTCTTATATTTTTCATATTTTTCTCTACGATTTACGATGTAGTTGGGTTGAGTATTCTGTATCTCCAGCACCGCGACCAGGTAGATCTATTGTACACCCTCTAGTGTTTCCTCAGTTGTTCTCCAGTGCAGCCTTGAGTAGCAGTAGAATATTCTTCGCTTCCAGTTTATTTTTCTCCAAGAAATATACGTATTCTCATTTTTAAGATCGGTGCATATATTTTCAAGTTCTCTTAGTTTTAAATTTAAAAAAAATATTACCTTTTTCCAGCTCTTTTAGTTTTATTGACTCTAGAGGTTGATAAACTATTACGATCACCACCTGTTCTTGGTGTGAATTGATCAATCACATTATCATTTTGTTCATTGGGTGGTGTTCCCACAATTTGAAAATAGATGAATTCACAAAAACAAGTGTATTGCTGTAGAAAACAATTGTTTACACTGTATATTATGGTAATTACAATTCACTATTATTTTTTTGTCTTGTTGTGTTTAGAGCAAATTTTATAAATTTATTATTATAATTAATGGCAAAAGTGTCAATTACGCACTGATTTTTTAGAACACAGACATATGACAGTAATATTTCCACTTTTTTTACTGTATAACAAAACAATATTGATATTAGAGACGCTTAAATTTGAGTTCTAACTAGAGTGATATGCAAACACATCCGAACGCGATTACACTTCATCCTCGAAAAAAGATTTTTATTGTGGCATATTAAATGTGATTCTGATATATTCTAGAAGAGTGACAAAAATATCACCACAATACACTAAAAATATAGTTGACTCTATGCAATCTAGATTAAAAGGTGTAATAAATCAAAAATGATACCCTTCAAAATATTAAATAGTTATTAGTTTAATGTTCTTTTGCCATACACGAAATAAGCTGTAATATGAGAATTATGTGTTTGTTAAGTTTTTTTCTTCAATAAATCGTTCAATGATAGTATTTATGTAAATTTTTTGGTGTTTCATATTGAAGACTAAATTATATACAAAACTGCATCATTTAGTGTCGGCCCATAATAAGAAAACGCGCCGAAAATAACGACGTATGATAGTGACTGCACAAACTGTCACATTTATTTTAGTGTAAATACTAACGTAGATCTTCTTTACTCTTCAGGAGACCCTGGACCCATTTTTTTTTTTTTTTTTTGGTTTTTATGTTTTAATTTTATGAAAACAATAAAAAGAATTAATTATTTTAATAAAAGTTTAGAAACGAACCTACTAAGATGGTTAATAGTATGTTGTTCATTCGCGAGAAGAGCCAATATATATCGTACGTTAATTTTACTCAGCATATGTTTTTTTACAAAAAACTTTTAAAATGCAAGAACTCTGTTAAGAGAATTAGAAACAAAAAAAAAAACAAGAGAATAAGAAAAAACGTTTTGAAAATAAAATAGATTCTATTTCACAATTGCAACGCTCGGCGCATTTTAATTGTCAATTTGTATGGAAAAATAAATCACGTTGTTATTATGGGCCGATACTTATTTGTAGATTTTAGAATAAAATGTACCACTTTTATGCTTTGTTTTTTAAAAATGTTTCTTACGCGAAATATGCTGTGTGTCACTGTGGGTGTAAATGTTTCGGTATGAAGAAGAATTGGGTTTGATTGTGGGACCACGCCCACTATGTTTGGATTTAAAATATGTCAAACTAAGTATTACTATATACTTTACTAAAAATATTATTTTTATATTTACAGATTACTCCATAAGCAAACTAGTAACAATAACAGAAAGTAACATTACTGTAACTATTTTTCACCGCACTTTTACATTTCGGGAAAGTTAGCGTCTCAAATCAATAATTGCAATAAAATAGTGTCTTTGGTACCTAGAGAAAATAAGACTAATTTAAGTTTTAGTAATTATAAAAGAAAATTGGATGTACCATTTGTAGTATATGCCAACTTTAAGTGCATATTACTAAATATTGATATATCCAAGATACCTAACGAATCTACAAAAGGTATTCAAAAGCATGTTCCATATGGTTTTGCATATATTATTAAATGTAGTTTATATATTATTAAATAAGTTTTATAAATATGAGTATTAGATTCGCCAAATATATTTGTAAAAAAATTGGCAGAAGATGTGAAAAATATGATAAATATTTAAAAGTTATTAAACCAATGAATCCCCTGTCAATTCAAGAAACAATAGATTTCATTCATAACACTATATGTCATATTTATGAAACACCAATTATTAATGAATAGAAACTAAAAGACCGTTCTCATCTCACAGGTCAATATAGAGGACCCTCACAAAAAGAATGTAATTTCATTTTGAAATTGCAAAATTCTTTCTAGTAGTATTTCATAACTTTTCGAAGAATGATTGTCATCTATTTGCCAAAGAACTTAATAACATTGATAATGGAGTTGGATCAATAAATATTATTTCACTGAATAAAGAGTTATATATACCCAGCAAAATAAGAGCTGAGGAAGAAGTAGTTAAACACTACATCTACTGAACACGAAGTTGTGAAAATTTTGGTGAATCATTAATGATATTTACATTGGCGTGTCATTGGGAGGAAGTAGTTTGTTTCGGTGCTATGAAAATTCGATGAGCAGATGGACTTTTTCATTAGTTTACAGAAGTTGTTAAATACAGGGACTACAAAATAAGAGTGACTTTTTTTAAGTTAAAAATGTGATTTTGAACACGCCAAGGATTATTATTCCGACCAGACAAAGTGAATATCACTGGTATGCAAAGTATGTTTTCAATAAGGCATTTAATGACTGCAGGAATTAACCATTTATCGACCAACTAAATAATTGTTTTTATTTTTTACTTGTAGGGGTTGATATCAAAATTTTGGAAGTTGCTTAAAATGACTTCTTTCAAATCAAAATTTGCACTATTAACTTCTTTGGATGTTCTGAAAAAGAGTTTCGTAAAGAATAATATCCATTTTATTTTGCTGGGTATCTTTGTCTAAAATTTTATATATCGAAACTGGTGAAAGCATATAAATAAGATTTATATACTCATTAAGGTTTAACCTCATTAACGGTTAGACTCTTTAGTAAAAATTTTAACAAAAGATGATTCTAAAATATATGATAATAAAATGATAATTGCTAAGGGGTTTTTCCCTTATGAGTATATAAACTCTGTATCTAAGCTTAATGAAACTTCATTACAGTCATGCAAAGAAGGTATGGAGTAAATTTAAGTGTGAAACGTTAAAAGATTATTTGAAGCTTTATTTAAAAACGGATGTTTTGCTTTTAGCAGATGTTTTTGAAAACTTTAGAAAAGTTTGTAAAGATATTTACGAATTAGAGCCATTTCACTATTATATTGCTTCGGGACTTTCGTGGAAAGCTATACTTAAAATAACAAAAATGAATTTAGAACTGCTAACTGATATAAATATGATTTTATTCATTCAGAAAGGAATTGAACAACTTGTACGATTGTCTCAAAGACACTCGAAAAAACTAACAATAAGTATATGACTGATTTCAACCCAAACTTAGCATCCACCTAGCTCATGTATTTGTATGCAAATATTTTATATGGTTGGACAATGTCACAATCTTTACCAGAGGGAAAATTTCGATTTAAATTCTATGCTTTCAGATTCTAGTGTTGGTTATATATTAGAGGTAGATTTAATCTATCCTTTCAAAGTTCTTGAAAAACATAATGATTTACCATTTTGGAAAATGTCGATAAGAGAAAAGTTGTTAAAATTTTAAACCATTGGGAAAAAACAGGTAAAAAGTTAGGAGTGCGAGCTCTACTATGATGTTATGCTTTCTAAATATGGAGATAATATAATTATAATATAATTTAGTAATATAAATTATAGGGATACAGATTCATTCATATATACAATTAAAACTCAAGATTTTTATTAGGATATTTTAACTGATATTGATCAAAATTTTGATTCATTCGAATACGCTGAATATTCGGCAAAATAAAAAAAAGTATTAGGAATGATAAAAGACGAAAATAATGGTGTAATTATAAGGGAATTCGTTGGTTTAAAACCTAAAATGTATTAAATTTTATTAGATGATAAAACAGAAACTAAAAGGGCGAAAGGAGCTAAAAAAATGTATGTATTTCATGATATCAAAAGCGTTAAATAAAAAAGTACTGATGCAGTTTTGTTTTAAATATATTTTTATTGATATACGAAAAAAACACTTATTGCAATATAAACTTTAAAGATTATTAAAAAAAAAACATTTAAAAAAAATTTACAAAAGCCTACATACGACCAGGGGCCGAATTACGGCATTCGTGATCGAATGAAGTCGTTCGAAAACTGAATTTTTAGTAAGTAACTACAATAATACTAATAATGAAAACACCAACTTTAACTTTTATTTCCAATCTAGGACCGAACTACAAAATACCTGATGGAAAAAAATCCGTTTAAATGTTTTATTTTCAGAAATAAAAAAATAATTTCGATCGAAAAATTACGATCACGAGTGCCGTAATTCGACCCTAGCATTTGTTATTGAATATTAAAAAAGCCGTTATTTATATATAATGGAAAAGTGCCGTTGTTACTTGTTGTGTTTGTTGCGTATGGTTTGCTTAAGATAGTATTCAGTTTAAGTTTAACTATGCAGATTTAATTAATACTTAATTGTAGTAAAGGCTTCTCGTAAAGAAATTTCAATTGATTTCCAAAATTTAGTTGTTAAGTGCCAAAATGAAGGAAAATCTTTTGGTGAAATATCAAATTTATTAAATTTATGTAAGTTCACGGTTCAAACAATATTGAGTAACTCTAAACAAAATGGTACAGATGAAAACAAACCGCGTAGTGGTCGGCCAAAGAAACCAAGTCGTAGACACGTTAGCTTCATTTTAAAAGAAGTGGGACAAGAGCTAAAAGTAAATGCCACAAAATTGGCCCAAGACCTCGCAATAAGATCGGAAATAATTGTACATCCACGAACTTTCAATAATAATGTTAGAACCCCTCTCGAAAACTTCGTTTGGAATTAAATCATATTAAAAAGGACATGGATTTCTGGAAAAGAGTTTTGTTTACTGACGAGTCGAAATATAACATATTTGAAAGTGATGGTAGATCCAAAGAACTTAGTCGCTACACATGGTAGAGTAAGAAAGTTAGTGTTTTTTGAGGTAATATGGATCGTTATTTGTACAAATATATTTTGAACAAAATTTGAAACAATCGGTTGACATTTAAAATCTTGGTCAAAGTTGGATTTTTTAGCCAGATATTAATTAATGTTTATTTTTTTGAATTAAATATTTTGCTACTTTTTGCTTTATTTCATACCATTATACTTAATATATTTTAGTGTATGCGAAGTATATAATGGTAACAGTTTTTGTTGTAAAAAATCAGAATCGAAAGATTTTTTTATTTAATTTATCAAATATTGATTGGTTGATAACAATTAGTTTTGATAAATTATTTGACATTTTGTAAAATTTGTCCAATCACTCCACTTAATACCAGGGATCAGAAAAATACACACACTGAATAACAATCTCGTACATAAATTTAAACAAACAAAGCAACATACACATATTTTTATTTTCATATCAATTATGTGTGTATCTAAGGTAAATTTTGTTATTTTAATATTTATTTGCATACACGAACATTTATAGTTCACGTATTGTTCGATCGGAACACACTTTAACTGTACACTTGGAGTGAACTTGTACGTGTACAGCTAAAAACCAGTAAAAAGGCTTAAAGGCCACCAATATCCAAAAAAATGTCCTACTGTTTTTGGTACAAATAATGTAAAAAACTTAAGTAAGATTATGGAGGTGAAAAAAATGGTTTGAGGTGTTATACTTTTTTTTGGATGTGGAAACCAATTTTATGATAGAAAAAAAATTTTGAGGTGAAAAAATTGTTTGTGGTAAAAAATAATTTTAGTGGTGAAAAAAATTTTATGAGGTGAAAAATATTTGAGGTGAAAGTAAAATATTATTCAATTCTAAGCGACTGGTGAAAAAACAAAACAAACTATTTTACTTGCTGGTCGCTACTATGAAATTGTACTAATGTACACCAATTTGTATGGAAAATTTAGAGGTACCTTCACATTTTCACTCATAACTTTTAAACTGCAGGACCGATTTTGCTAATTTCCAATAGCCAACTGCTCGATTTTGCTAATTTCCAAAGACCCCCGCGTGCGTCTTCGCGCCGTGATCACCATTTCAACAGACATACAGAGAGGCAAACAAACAAACAGACAGACAGACGGACATCGCTAAATAGACTTAAAATTGCATAAGGATCACGAATATATATACTCTATGGGGTCTTAGATCCATATTTTGACATGTTACAAACGGAATGACAAGTACACTTTATCCATTCGCGATCCGAAAATTGTGATACACGTACATAAAATCCACAATAATTGTTTCAACCAAATTTAAAAAAAAAAAATAAAAATAATTCATTAGCAATTATATGTAATTTATTAACCCCAGAAGACTAAAATAAAGGTTGATATTTGGGTTTATTTCGAATGTAAATCAAATAAAAAATTTTAGTTTTTTTAAAACAATTCATTACAATAATATATACATATGTTGAAAGTACTTTTGAGATAAGTTGTTGAAGATAATAATAAAAAAAAATATAAAATTACTGAATTTATTAAAAACAATAAAAAACAAATTATATAAAAATAAAATTCGAACAAAACTAAAATTTTTGATTTCACCTTGGGTTATCCAATTTTGATTATATTTTGCACACGGTAACTCTATGCGGACAATTAAAGATCGCATTTTAATTTATTTAAAATTTAAAAACTAACGGTTTTATTCGCCTTTTGGTTTTCTTGAAAAATCGCTCCGATTGTCATCATTTAAGTTGAAATATAAAGGTACATACCTCTTGTTTTGTAACAAATAATTGAAAAAAATTAAGTGTCAAAAAATGTATTTTTAATGCAGTTTTAATTTCAAATGCTTTTTTTTTATATAGTGTAGTGTTTCCAATTATTCGACCCTGCTGGTTAATCGGTTAGGTCATTATTCCAAAAATTAAGTTATTAAATTTTACCAAATGCAGAGTAATATTTTGCTGCTTTGTTGCTTTTTTTATAAATTATGCTTCCTATTGTTTTTTTTTTTAACTTTGATAAAAAAAATAGTATACGCAACTTATTAATTACATAGATAATTCAATAATTATAATTATCATCACAAAATAATTATATGTATTTTGTTTGTTGGTCGCTTATAAAACTAAATGAAGTTTTAAAATATGAAATAAAAAAAAATTAGATTTTTATACCCTTCACCATAGGTGGAAGGGTATATATAAGTTTGTCATTCCGTTTGTAATTTCTACAATATTGATCTTAGACCCTATAAAGTATATATATTCTGGGTCCTTATGAAGAGCGAAGTTGATTTAACGATGTCCGTCTGTCCGTCTGTGTGTTGAAATGGGTTTTCCGAAGAACCCAGACATGATGAGGACTTGATTCTTTTTTATTTCTGTTACATGTGATCCATTTCTGTTTGCTATTAAAAATCAGACAGATCGGTTAATAAATGGCTGAGATATTAGCAAAAAACCAGGACTACCTCTAATTTTTCCAGTAAAATCCCTTTGTTTAATATGTATGTAGAATTTTGAGCATAACAACACATCCATGTGTTAAAATTCAATACACAAACAACACACATACAAAGATTTGTCATTTAAATAAAAACCAAACAAATCTCTAACTAACGAAGACTTTTATATATGTACCTCTATTGACGATGATTTTGTGTGAGCTTCAATAGCTCAGTTGTCTAGACGCTGTGTCACAAATACTTTTTTTTTTTCTCTAAGGCCGTGGGGTTCGAGTTTCAAATCTCGGTGAGGTCAATTCACTTTTTTTTGTACATTTTTTTTTATTATTTTCTTAAGACTTTTTTTTTTTTTTGCTTATTTTTGTTTTTTTTTTTAACATTTAATAATTAATTTATATAAAATTTTATATTAATAATTAAAATTCATTTCTTTCATCTCCACCTTTTATACACAAACAACACACATATAAAGATTTGTCATTTAAATAAAAACTAAACAAATCTCTAATGAACGAAGACTTTTATATATGTACCTCTATTGACGATGATTTTGTGTGAGCTTCAATAGCTCAGTTGTCTAGACGCTGTGTCACAAATACTTTTTTTTTTCTCTAAGGCCGTGGGGTTCGAGGTTCAAATCTCGGTGAGGTCAATTCACTTTTTTTTTACATTTTTTTTTTATTATTTTCTTAAGACTTTTTTTTTTGCTTATTTTTGGTTTTTTTTAACATTTAATAATTAATTTATATAAAATTTTATATTAATAATTAAATAATCCATAAATAGGCTAAAAACATCAACATTTTTATAAAAACCCTCTGATACAAACAAAATACAAACGTTTTTATACCTTTCACCACAGGTGGAAGGGTCGCGGGTTCGTTAAGATTTTTTTTTTTGTTTATTTTTTGTTTTTTTTTTTACATTTAATAATTAATTTAAATAAAATTTTATATTAATAATTAAATAATCCATAAATAGGCTAAAAACATCAAAATTTGTATAAAAACCCTCTGATACAAACAAAATACAAACGGTTTTATTTCTATTTTTTGCTCCGATTTAAAAGAATTTATAAAAACATTTTTAAACCATTTTATTTCTCACATATTAAGAAAATTTTATACATAATTTACCTTTGAGGGCAACTATTTTAGGTCATAACTTATAATAATTTATAAAAAAAATTATAAACAATTTTCCTTCAAATTTTTAAAATTAAGCTAAAGAAATTACAAATATTTCTAATAAAAAAGCGAAATAAAATCCTAAATGCAAATTTGCCAGCTAAATCAAACTATTTTGTAGAAATAAAACACATGCAGTTGTAGTGATTTCTTTTAACGATTTGTTGAAATTCTTTTCTTTCACCTCTTAACCTTTTATACACAAACAACAAACACTATTCTAGAGCTGTATTATGACCTATGGATACGTCTTATATAGCAAAAGATCGAAAATCTTTAGTACAACATATTTGCTGAAAAACTCGGAAATATCGGTTCAGATACAAAAAAGTTATGCCCAAAACATACATTTTTTTAAAATACATATTTTCTGGAACCATAAATCTTCCCGAGTCCAAGTTTTATCTCCAAACTAAATGGTTAATTTCCTCTTAAAGGCGTCCGTATATAAATCTGTCCATTTCATATATGTCCATATATAAACTTCAGTTTTTTCCCAACCATGGTGAAGGGTATATAAGATTCGGCATAGCCGAATTTAGCCGCTCTTACTTGTTGGAGATTATTTTGTACTTAGAACTATTTAATTAAACTTATTTGTAAAAACTTCAAAGGTAGCAAAATAAAGTTGAACAAACCCACAGACTTATGCAGTTAAATTAAAATAAATTGTTTTTAATTTATAACGAAAATATATTTTTATGAATTATCTTTTCTTTTTTCGTTATTTTATCATACACCTTTACATTGCAATTGTCAATACCCCTGACAGTAAAAGGACCTTCGTAAATACTTCTAAATTTGTCGTGTGGTTGTTTATTAATCAAAACGTTGTCACCAATTTTCAATATTCGCATATTTGTCATAGAAATCTTTGTTCCTCAACTTATGTTTTTCAATTAATTCCCTGGCCAACCTATGTGTACTCTGTAAGCGATACTTTACCTCCTTGCTGTATTTCTCAACTGTATATTGGATTAATTCTCCTACCCAAAAGCTCAGTAGGCATCGTAGGCAGTTTACCGAAAACTAGTTCGTTTGGTGATAGTTTGTTGCCAAAAACCGTGTTAGAAGTCGTATTGTGAAAGAATATTATCATCGATATAGGCCCTCAAATACTCGTTGAAAACCCTTTGGATGCGTTCCACCGTTCCTAGAGTTTAATGGTGATATCGGTCGAGTAATTTATCTGTATCCTTAGTAACTTGCACAATTCACACAAGACCTGATTTTTGAATTCTGTTCACAAATCGGACTTGATGGTATTCATTGTACCATAAGTTAATATAAACTTGTTAAAAATTGCTCTGGCAACAGTATCCGCACACTTGTCTGGTAGAGGTACAGTAACTAAGTATTTTGTCAGATCACACATGAATTTCCGAATTTCGATTCCGTAAGAGGGCCAATTGTGTCCAAAACGACTATATCAAAAGCCCGCATTGGTGTTGGTGTTAAAAATAGTCTCTCTTTATTTCCTGGTTTTACTTTGTTCAAATTGCATTTCTAACAATTTCTCACGAAATTTGCTATATCCTTCGACATGTTTTTCCAAAAATACTTGTCCTTAGTTTGGCATATAATTTACTGCGTCCACAATGCCCTCCTAGGAGCGGATCATTATGATAAATGGTCATTAATTTTTCCCTCTTATTTGCTCAATAGGATCCGTTAATATAATCTCTAATTTTTGTAATATTTGCATGCCATGGTCTTTCAATTTCTGTATATTACAAATTTTAAAGATTAAATCATCTTTCGGTCATTCTATTTTATAAATGTTTTGACTGACGGCTTCTTTCTCAAGCCTCAAAAGCATTTCGTCTAAATTCAATGTTTCGTTATCAGTCAGAATGTTCAACGACTTTAGTAGTTTGAATTTCTGATATATATTAATGCGCATTCTGATTAATTTGTTATTCTTGTATAAAAAAATCAGATCTTATTTTTGGTATTTTTTTTGTCAAATTCGTGAGAAAACTTGTCGTATATAGGTATTTGAACTGTAGTTGAGTCTGGTTTTCTCTCTTCATGTTGAGTTTTCGATGACATTTCGCGGGTTATCACTGCAAAAACTCCCACACTTTCGCGGCAACATTGTCCTTGCCCTTTATGTATTCTATTATGAAATTGTATTCTGACAGTTGAATGTTGAATAAGTATACGAGTGGTCTATGATCGGACCTAACAGTAAATTCTGTCCCGTAAACATACGGCCTAAATTGTGTTATAGCAAAGTGTATTGCCAAAAGCTCCTGTTCAATTGTGGGTTTTTTCTGTTTAGCTTTGTTAAACGATTTTGGAGCAAAATAGATTGGTAAGTCATTGCCATCAAAATTTTGGCTTAGGACTGCACCACATCTAATCTTGGAAGCATCTACAGTTATTATAAATTTCTTGGAAAATTTAGGATATTGTAACAATTTTGGAGACTTCAAACATAATTTTAAATTCTCAAAAGCATTTTGACATTTGTCGTCCCAAACAAAATTTACTTTGTTTCTTGTAAGTTGGTTTAGTGGGGCTGTTATTACAGCAAAGTTTTGAATAAATCGCCTATAATAATTAGCGAATGCTACAAATCTTCGAACAGATTCCTTATCAGTGGGAACAGGATAATTGTCGATTGCTTTAATTTTCAAATTGTCTGGTAAAAGACCCTGTGATGTGCCTCTGTGTCCAAGAAAAGTGACCTCAGGTTTGAAAAAATTGCATTTATGAGCGTTAATTTTTAGGTTACATTTTCTGAAAATCTTAAAAACATTTTCCAAATTTTTTAGGTGATGTGACACACTGCAACCAACAACGAAGCTTGATTCGGTGCAAGACCGGAAAATGCAATATGCATCATGCGTGAAAATGTGTTTGGGGCAACGTTCAAACCGAAGGGCAAAACTTTTCACCTGAAAGAACCAGTGCTTGAACTAAACGAGGTGATATCCCTTGAATCTTTATCCAGGGGTATTTGGTGGAATCCAGAAAGTAAGTCAAGTAACGAAAAATACTTAGCGCGGCCAAGATTATCCAAAATGTCGTCAATTCGCGAAAGCGGAAATTTGTCAGCAATCAGTTTTCTGTTTACCGCTCTATAATCAACACACATGCGGTACGCCTTTTGACCGTCTAAGCTCTTTTTAGGTACTAGAATTAGTGGACTGTTGTTATTGGATTGACTTGGTTTAATTAAATCATTTTGCAATAGAGCCTGAACCTGTCTGTCGACTTCCAGTTTCTGAGAATGAGGCAAGCGATAGTTTTTGACATACACCGTAGAAGTTATTGACAGTCATTTTGTTCTCCCTAAGAGCAAAAACATCTGCGTATCTACCACATAAGGACATCAATTCTTCCTCCACCTCGCGTGATGTTTGGGTTTTCAGTATAGTTTTAAGTTTTTCAGTACGGTCATATTCCAGTGAGATTCTATCTATCGAGTAAACGTCGAAGTTCGATAGGGTTTCCCACTAGAGTTATCAATGCACTTGTACGCATCTGTTACGTTTACGATTCTTAATATGGGACAGTTCAAGTTCACTATACATTTCCCTATAAAAACTCCCTCACATACATTGAACCAGAATGAATCTGAGTACCTAGCTTAAAAATACGAAAAACCTCGCATCGTGGTGGTATAATGCAATTGTTTCCGGATGTGCCATGTTTCATGGAGATTTTTTAATTTTTATTGCAATGTGAAACCGATATGAATATTTCAGCGTAATTAATAATGCACCTTTTCGACTTAAGAACATCTTTACCTAGGATTCCCCATTATCCCCATTCGAATTATCGTTACGACACCGAAAAGCCAATACCTGTCTCTTATTTGACTCATTTGTCTGTTCCACAATCAATTTTGCTACTACGTCCTTTGAGTCAGAAAATTAACTTAACGCCAAAATTGATTTGACGAGTGTGAACCTGGCATTTAATCGAAAGACACCAACTGCCTGCTCGATAGCCATCTTATGCGCCTTAACACGTGTAATACCTTCTGTTACGAGGATCTTTCCAGCGCATCAGCCAACTCTTCCACTCTTTTTGCGAAGGACGAATAATCTTTGTCTTTAATTTTCAAGGCTGCAATTTTCCCTGCTACGGTTTGTGAGTTGTCCGGTTTGATCTTATCCCTCAACGCGGTTTTTATATCATTAATTCACCTTCAGGTAGTGCCTTACGAGCCTTTCTTTCCAATTTAGATTTGATAAACGCCACCAAAGTGGAGTTCAGGTTTTCGGGGCACTCTGATTTTGCAGTCCAGTTTTCCGAAACATTTATCTAAAAGCTCTCTACAATGTCTTACCCTCTCAAACGTAAGCTTCCTTGTAGGTATCAAAAATTCATCACAGTGTAAACTAGTGTATGATAAAATAGCGTTGTACATATGCATTTATGAGTAATTTTACATATTCGTTTCTTTTACCTTGATTTGTAGATACAGGGCGATTGTGCAAAATTCTTTTTTTAATCTTGTAAAAATCGTTTCAAAGTTCCACGAAAATGTTATCGACAAATCGTGGCATGGGCTGAAATCATTTTATTACTAATTGTTTTTCTTTTGTTTGTATATTTTCTACATTTATTAAATGATTCGAATTGTATTCTTTTGCTATATTTATATAAAAAAAATAGAGAACAAAATCGCTTTTGTTTTCAACCAATTCCATTTAATTTTTCCAATTTTGTGTTAAATTTTTATAATTCTTTTTATGAACCCATTTTGATTATTAATCTCGTGTACATAAGCCTGGTGGTAAATAAGAGTACGTAAAAGGTATAGAAAGAAAATTTATCTTATTAAAGATTGCGTAAAATTAAGTACATAATGATACAAAAAATTAAATTTTCCCAACATTTAGAATTTATTAAATGTGAGTCCTGCATTTCCCATGCCTGATACTTGAATGCAACGAATGGTTTTGTATGAAGTTAAAATAATTATGTACACATAATGGAATTATAGGTCGTTATAACCAAGCTGTTCTGCATGTTTCTATTTACCAGTGTTAAATAGTTTCTTTTGTTTTGCTTTATATCCTTCTATCTATTTTTAATTATGTTTTTTCATTATTTTGTAAGTTTATGGTTCTCTTCTCTTTTTTTTATATAAAAAATTATTATTCTCAAACATAAGGTTTATTTCCAAAACAATCATAAATAAAAGTACATATAGATTAGTTTATACATTCATATTTATTTTTTTTCATGTATTCATAGGTATACTAATTATGTAATGTTTATTTTTTAGTAATAATATCATAGGTATGTATTCAATAGTTAGAATAAAAATTATGTTTGTTAGTAACATCATATACAAGGTGGCGCAAAAGTAATCCTCCTATCAGAAAATGCTATAAATTTTGCGATTGGCCCCTAATGTCAGTTCTGTTTTGACATTTGTGTAGTAAACACATGCGAAATACACGTTAATAAACAATGTTACGCTACACTGCTCCAGAACGCGGAATATTGGTGGCTATTTATTTGAGCAATAATGAAGATGATTTTTCATCAAAAATAATCATGAGTGATGAGGCCCATTTCCATCTTAGCGGGTACGTAAATAAGCAAAATTTACGCTTCTGGGGCACTGAAAATCCGCGTGTAACCCACAAAGAGCCATTACACCCGCTCAAAGTCGCTGGAGGAGTCATCGGACCTTTTTTCTTCGTGAATGGTGAGCGCTACAGAGCAAGATCAACGAGTTCTTTTTGCTGCAACTTGATGAATTGGGATTGGAAAACATGTGGTTCCAACAGGACGGTGCAACGCCACACACTGCACGTGCCACAACCGATATGCTGAAGGATGCATTTCCCGGGCGCCTAATATCCCGTTTTGGCGATTTGCACTGGCCAGCAAGATCGCCTGATTTGACCGCTCCAGACTTCTTTTTGTGGGGCTTTTTGAAGTCGCGGGTTTATGTCAACAAGCCTCAGACTCTTGCAGCTCTTAAAGACAATATCCGTCAAGAATGTGAGGACCTATCGCCGGAAGTTTTGGCCAAAGTGATGGAAAATGCCATAAAAAGGGCCCAAATGACAACTGTGTCGGCGGCCATTTACATGATATCATATTCTCGACTTGATGTAAAAAAAATTAAAAGACCAAATAAAAATAATCCACATGAAGAATCAAAGTTTTTAATTTTTTTTTAAATTACAGCCAAAAAACATCGGAAGGTTATTTTTGCGCCACCCTGTAAATAGAATATAAGGATTATAGTGTAAGTATAAATGTGTATATATATAATACAAAAATATATATCTAGTTATACCTACAAGTACTTAATTAATTATATTAAATTATAAATGTATGTATACCGACATATATACCTATATATGATCTACGATTCTAATAATACACTCACGTCAATGATGATACATATGTCCATGTTTATAAGGGTTTTTTCCTCTCAGCACTCTCTTCTTTTTTTTGATAATGTTTTTGATATTGTTTTGTTGTTTAGTTGATTTTTGCTACTTTTAGTGCCATTTTTCTAATTTGATATTTTCCAATAGGTATATTTAATATTTGTTTGTTTTATTTCTTTACTTATTATTTTTTTTATTATATTGTTCATTTTTGTTTTATTAGTAGGTAGGTATTTTTTTAATTGTTTTTTTATAAATAGTTTCATTTTGTTCCTTGACTTCTTATGATGTTGTTCACTTTACAATTTTCTAGTTCTAGTCTTTTTTTTCCACTCAGTTACTGTATTTTTCTTGTAATTTTTCGTTTTTAGTTAATCTTCACTCAGTAACTGTATTTTCCACATTTCTTGAATTTTTCTGGAATTTTCAGTTTTAATTACTTCTCGCTCATTTGTTTTCTACTTCGTTTCTCTTTTGTTTTCAGCTTTTGAGACTTTTCATTTCAACTTTTCCACATAGTAAAAGTTTTTAATTCTTCTGTCTTGTTCTGTTTTTTTCGACATTGTTTTAAACTTTTGAATTTTTGATTTCTTTACACATGGTAACGGTTTTCTTTCTACTATGTCCTTTTCAGCTTTTTTTTTAATTTTTATTTTAAGTTTTCTCATATATATATACATCTGAATGTACAGTTAATTCATAAATATTAGGTAAAAACTGTACTTTCATTCAAACAAATTTTTTTATTATATTTATTAAAAAAATCTATACGAAAAAGTTAAAATATGCATATCCCAACAATAAGTTTTAATTTATCTCTTTTTTTGTCAAATCACACGAATTATGAAACTCAACGTTTCTTTGAGTAAAAAAATATATTTACTTTTTTATTCGACTCGATGCGTCTTCTTTATTTAATTTATTTTAAAAAAACTGCCAGAATCTTATACAGGCAGTTGCTTATGTATATACTAAGTCATCTTTTCTTGTTAATGATAATATGTTTGCCTGCATTTATTCTTATCTTTATGAATATGGTTTTACATAATACTTATCTATCTAAATATTACAAAAGTATGTTTATCAGTAAATAATATTTGTTTATCAAAAAATGTGCTTATCATTAAATAATTTGGAAAAAAGGAAAAACTTATCTATTACAAATAAATGCAAGTCATTAATACTTATGCAAAAATATACTTATCTTAAAATGATATTTATTTATTGAAAAAATGTATTTAAGTTTATTTTTGACAAATAATTAAATCTTATGTCAGTGGCGTTAACTCTTATGTCAGTGGCGTTAACTCTCCCCTGGCTTAAACTAGAGCTTCCCGATCTCTGATAAATTTCTCTACTTGTTGTTGGTAATAAATTTTAAAAGATTGTTCTGCTTGTCGTTGTCTGTACAGTAATAAGTATTTGTATATTTTTAGTCCGATAGTGATTATTTTAAGAATTGTGATAAATAAGAATGTATAAAAACCTTATCGTATAGGGTGTTCATCGTATGGTATGACTAGTTTTTTCAATGAGCCAATATTACTAAATGCGTTGTAACGGTCGTTGTATTCCGTATAACTGTACACTTACTGTCTCTGTTGTTTAGTAATGGTAATATACATGTGTCCGTTCCATTTTTCGTCCGACAGATATTTTTTCCTAAAGAATTCTTGCATCTGTCTACTCTGATGTAGTCTTTGTTACACTGGGCAACCTGATTATCTGTTTGTATTTTTTGTTTGTATGTGAACGTCTGCGTATTCCAAAATATTTATTACTGGTATTGAAGTTAATTCGTGTTGTATTATTTCCTTAATGTCGTTCATGTCCAAGGACTCTGACAAGTATTCATTATTTTTTGCATTGTTAATTGTTCTAGTGAGTAGAAGAAGTTGTTCATATATTTGCTCAATGATGAGGTGGTTTCCCGATTCATGTCCTTGTAGTAATTCTGTTAGTTTTTCAAACCTTAAGTTAATCATTCGTTGTTTTCCATTGTTGCTTATTAATAAATTTATTGCTTCTTCCATCTTAATGAAATCATCATGGTCTGGTATTCCTGTGATAAATTTTAATGCTGACCCGAGAAAGTTTAATCCTCGTTTGTTTCTGTGTTCCTAAAGTTGGTCTTCTAGGTTTTCTATCTTTTTTATTAAAATTTAATCCTCTGTGCTTGGCTTATAGTTGCTCATAATAACTTTTTTGTATGGTGTAAAAATTTTCGTTAAGTTAGTTACGTGGAAGAGGTATGAATGTTCATCATACACTCACCAAAAAAAGTCTGTAATGGCAACTGAAAATTTTGCTGTTATTACGGGAAATTCTGCTAATTTGAGCCCAGCGGTATTTTTTGCTAATCTTAGCAACACATGTCTGCTGACGTGTAGTACAATGAAATTAGTAGAGAAATTAGTAGCCGGTACTAAATTTTAGTAGACTTTTTGTAAAGTGGAATTTAAAATCTATTTGCTAAAATAAGCAAAAAAATTACTAAATATTATTAATATTAGTAAAAAGCTTTAAATTTTTTTTTATCGAGCATCAAAAATTTTGATTATTTTTTAAAAAACGAATTAATCATTTTGTTTTAATTTAGTAATTTCTGTTTTGAAAATTTTGTTGGTCAATTTTCTTTTTACTTTTAAGGTTAAATTTTAATTGTTTTTAGGGCGGATTTTTAGAACTAAAAAACCTTTTTAGTGCTATTTTAAGTGGATGTCCTCTTCTTATACATGAGTCGGTATCTTCACTTCCGATCCCTTTTTTAATATATGTAACATTTTAAGGAAATTTAAGTTTGTAGGTGTAAGTTTTAATTAGAAATAACATTTCCTTCAATATCCACTTTTTTAAAATTAGTAATATTTTTTGCTAATTTTAGCAAATCGGTTTTTAAAAATTTGTAAAATGGTTTCCTGAAATTAGCAACAAAAATTTGTAAATATTCTGTAAAAATTCCGTAATTTGTAAAATGTAAATAGCAAAAAGATTTGCTAAATAATAATTTTTTACTAAAAATCAGTACAAAATAGTAGAGTGCGATTGAAAACCGTTTACAAATTTTTCTACCAACATTTTTTTCTGAGTGTACAGAAAAACGTCATCAGTCCTGGTTAATATGTATTTTTGTTCGTCTAAGTTTCTAATTTCCGTATCTCCCTTGATTCCTGGTGTGGCCATGACGAGTAATGTTATCCTTATGTACGATCTTCCCCCTTGTGGTTAAGACAGTGTCCTCACGGTCTTCTTTACTATATATTTAATATATCTGGCGTCTTTATTCTTTCTTACTCGTTTAATTTTAACTAATAGCTGTTCGTTTGACGAAAAAGTTCGATGCTTGGTGCCTTGATTTAATCTTTCAAGTATTTTTTCCGATGCCTTTTTTAGTTTTTCATAGATATCTTTTTTCTCATATTTAATTTTGTTAAAAAATATATCAACTGGCTTTTGTCCTGTGACTGTGTGTATGGTGTTATTTAATTCCCTTGTTGTTTTATATATTTCTTCAGCCATTGTTGTGGCATTTTGTATTTTAAATATTCTTGTTAGTTCGGAGATTGTGCTGTGAGCGCGTTCTACTTGCCCGTTTGATGTTGATCTATAGACTGGATTTTATATATTTTTAATATCGTATTTTATACACATCATTTTTACTGCTGGCGTATTTAAACATTTTTCGTTATCAGTCATTAGTCGCGTACAGTTTGGATAGTTATTCGAGAGAATTTCCTCAATTTTCTCAGACATACGTTCTCTAGAATCAATTTCTCTCAGAGTGATATATTTTGAGAATTTTTCAATGGCGACTAAAGATGTTTTATTGTCATTGAAATATATTTCCATGTGTATATATTGACCTGGTCCTGTTGGTATGTCGGAATCTCCTACTGGTTCTCTTGTGGGGTTTCTTTCATATTTACCATATAGATAGGGTGTACACTTTTTGTTAAATTCCTTACATTGTTGTTTTATTTCAGGCCAGTAGTAATTCTCAAGTATCTCCTGTATATTGTTCCTGTAGCCTCTGTGTGCTCTATTATGTATTTTTTTAATTATTTCAGTTTCTTTTTCTTTTTCTCCTACGTCGATTAGTTTTGTTGGTGTATACACGAAGTTTGTGGTGCTGAAAGTGTTTTTTATGATTGGGCTGAATGCGTAGATATTTTCCCCGGCTTGTAGTATCGAAGTCGTTTTGTTTGGTTGTAATACCATTTTTGGTCCTGTAATAAAGTTTTGTTCGTTCGAAAAGTTTATCGTGTGTCCAACTTTGTTCGAAAATATTGTACGAGTTCGAGTTTCATTTATTTTTTTATTTGGTACCAGTTCAATTTGAATGGCATATGCATTAAAAGGTTGTTTTACCCGTTTGATAATTTCTGTATAGGAGCTTTTAGCTGAATGTACTGTGTCAGTGGATGATGTATTTATACATTGTCTTAACAAGGCGTCGGCTACTACATTTTGGTGTCCTGGTTTGTATACCAGTTTTGCTCCAAAGTCATCAATAATGGCTTTCCAACGTTTAAGTTTTGGGTTGGGGTTTTTTCGGATATGGCATGAGTCAGAGATTGATGGTCAGTGTAGATGGTGAGGTCCGTTGTACCATAAATATAATTTCTTAATTTTTGGAGTGCCCAAATAACGGCTAAAAGTTCTTTTTCATTTGTAGAATAATTTTCTTCTGTTTTGCTCAGAGTTCGACTGAGAAAGAATATGGGGTTTTTCATTTGACTGAGCACTGCTCCAATAGCTATGTTAGAGGCGTATGTGGTCAGTTCGAATGGTTTATCATAATCGGTTTGGAAGAGTTTAACCTGTTGTTTTAAACAATTTTTTAATTTGTTAAATGCCTGTATAGCAGCTTCGTCTAATTCTATTTTTGTTTTTTTACTTCTACTTTTCCCTATTTGTCCGTTGTCTCCTCGTTAATGTACCGTTAGTATCCTTGCACGAATTTTCTGTAATATCCTGTCATGCCCAGGAATCCTCTTAAGTCCTTCAATGTTTGGGGGAGGGGATATTTTAGAATTGTTTCCACTTTTTCTGGATTCGTGGCGATTTTGTTATGTTTTCCGTTTGGAAGAACTTGGATTTTTCATTGGATACTTTTAATGTTGCTTTATTTAATGCATTGAATATAGTTTTTATATCTTCCTCGGGTGATAAGGAGTAGATCAAAACGTCGTCTACGTAGACGTATGCAAATTTGCCTATATATTCCCGTTGGATATCGTCGACACACCTTTGGAATATGGATGGGGCATTTTTTAATCCGAATGACATACGTATAAATTCATATTTTTCGCCGTTTACACAGAAAGCAGTTTTTTCTCTGTCTTCCCTTTTTATTTTAACCTGATGGAAGCCGGATTCTAAATCCAAGGTTGTACAATATTTTGCCTTTCCTAGGTTTTGTATTGTCATATTTATATTGGGAATTATATAGCGATCAGTAAATGTATGTGAATTTAACTTTTGAAAGTCTATCACCATTCTCTTCTTAGGCCGTCCATCTTCATCAAAACCTTTTTTTGGTACAGTCCATATTGGAGAATTATATCGGCTATTACTTATTTGAATAATACCTTCATTTAACAGTGTTCCTATCTTCTTATTTACGAAGTCGTTATCCGCTATGCGATATGGGTACTGCTTCGTCCAGATAGGTTTGTCTGTCTTTGTCCTTATTGTGGCCTCTATGGCTGTCGTGAAGGGTAATGGTCCTATGCCATTATTTTCCCTCATCAATATATAAATATTCTTCCTATGAATGTCGTTACCTATAGTAAAATTTACATTCATAACTTCCTCTTTCTTATTTAAGGTGAATGTCATATTCCTCCTATCTGTTGCGGCTCCTAATATATCCATTCCCTTCCATCGTAATATTAAATCGGAATTTTCTATACAATCTAACTTGAAAAAGTCTATGTCTTTGCCGAGAAATTTAATTCTTTGTTTCCTATCTATTATCGATGTTCCATGCATCGAAATAACTTTCATAGGTTGTATTTTTTCAATTACATTAAATTTTTGGTCGTCCTTCGCGTGGATCGTCTTTAAGGCTGGTACGACCACGTTTAAATTCACCAGCCCAAAATTCAACGGTGTCTTTTGAAGGTGAGGACTCCTTATACACTTCTAACAATTGTTCATAAATTTCCTTTGCTTTTAAACCCTTCAAAACAAAGAATCTAATGACTGCACGATATTCAATTTTTTCCATATTAAAAAAAACAATGACACGTCAACTTCAAATGGCTTGTAAACAAAGAAAGAATTGACAGAATGACTTGCAACTTTGCATGTGTTCTCAGGACAGTTATAGCAACTTGAGAAAAAAAGTTTGCAGCTAGCAGTGTCATCTCTTGGTGAGCGCAGGAACTTTTCAACCAACCTGTATATGCTAGTCATTAAGTGATACTTATCCAAAAATATACTTATCTTAAAATAATATTTATTTATTGAAAAAATGTATTTAAGTTTTTTGACAAAGAATTAAATCTTATGTCAGGCGTTAACTCTTATGTCAGTGGCGTTAACTCACGCGGTTCCATTTTAGGACTTTTTTTTTAACTTTCCGCCAAACACTTTCCTTTTTTTTACATTAATTTTCCGCTTTTATGCTATTTTAACTATTTGATTTTCAATTTTAGACATGTTTGCGGCAAAATTTGATTTCAAAACCGCTTATTTATGTTGTGAGATAGTGACACCTTGTTGTTTTTTCATAAGTTTTTCTTTTTATTTTAGTGCAAAATTAGCACCCGCAATAAATTATTCAATTGTTTAAACTTTTGATAATTTTTAGAATCATTTGACAAATCAGAACTTCTTTTATTCCCATGCGTAGTTCACGTTGTCACGGTCGCCATATAATAAAAATAAAAGACGATGTGAGTTGGTTTGATGTTACTCATGAACTGACTTTTATTGTCGCTTTATCTTAATACATATTTGTACTTCTTTACATGAATTTACATGGTTGGTTTAAATATGTGTGAACAGTGATGGGCTTACTTAAATTAATAATCAGTGATGGGTGATTGTAAATAACCATTACGTCATTGTGTTGGACTTTTACGTTATCACTTTAATTGTCAAATTAACATAATTTCAGTTTTACCTGCATTTATGGAATGTATGTTTGATTTGTTACATTTATCCCTACTTTTTTGCTATTGGCAATAAAGCTGATTGAAAATCATTTTTTTCTTATGTAAATATTTAGGCCGCCTGAAACCTTAACCCGCAAAAAAATTTATAGAGCAATTTCTGAAATTTTTTTCAGGCACATTTTTACTATTTCCATGGCATATCGACCCTAGAACAAAAAAATCAAAAACTGCTTAATAAAAATAAAATTTATTGCAAATTTATTACAAATTGTGTTTTTTTAAATAGTTTGAAAAAATTAAACCAACGCTCAAACAATTCAAGTGATGATTTTGACATCTCAAGTGATTAATTTTTTAGCGCAGGGACTTATGAAATTCTAATTTGTATGTATACAATTTCAAATAACGTAAAGAGCAGCTTTTTTAACGCGAGCAATTACCTACTTTATTCAAGTGATTTACAAAATAGATTTTTTATACAAAAGGGGAAGTGAGGCGTTGCGTGAGGGCATACGTTTTTAAATAAAACCAAACATAAACCTTTATTTTAGTGCTCTAGGATATATAAATTCCGTATAATTGCTAATGAATTATTTTTATTTTTTTTTAAATAAATTTGGTTGAAACAATTATTTATGTGTATCACATTTTTTCGATGGCGAATGGATAATGTCTAGCGTTTATGTACTTTTTATTAGCTATACACACACAAGTTCGCGAAACTAATGCCTGGTTTTCATTATGTCATATGAACTGACAACAAAAACTGACTCAAATGAATTCTCTCTCAAATGAATGGCGACCGTGACAGTTATTTAAGTTATTTGTTTGAATAAAACATAACTTAAAACAATTCCAAACATTACTAAAATACAGTGAAAAGTGTAAAAAAAAAAACAAAGAACGTTTTTGAAGTAAAATAAAAACGATTAAATTATATTAAAAATAAAAAGCAACAAATTTACAACAATCGATGCATATTTGCAAATGATTTTTGTGAACAAATTTTAAACAAGAGTACATATCTATGTACATAAAAGCACACAAACAACCAAATGACAAAGATATCGTTAAAAGAAGTTAAAAATACAAATCGTAAAATATACAGTCATCATAAACAACATTAAAGTGTGTGATTTAAAATTAAAACATTTGGAAAAGTGAACATTTTTTTTTTTTAACAAACAATTTTAATAAAAACAAACATTATTATGACGTGGTGGAAAAAAATACTACAGACAATCCCGTTACTTGTTGCAGGATATGAAGTGGGCAAATCCACTGAAGATAACAACAAAGAGGTAGTAAAATGCTACGCGATAATTTGAAATAAACAGTGAAGAATCTAAAACAACAACAAAAAACGAAAATAATTACATCGAAACATTGACAATAATAGCAGCGATCATCATAGCCGTTATATATGTACTGAAGTTGATCCTTAAAGCCATAAAAGGGAACAGAAACGCAGCCGCACCCCAACAACAGATATAAATTAAAGCCGTAAATAAGAAGACTAACACAGCCACACGACAACAGCAGGGGCAAATTAACAGATAAAAAAAAATGTAAGCTAAGAAATTAAGAATTATATTTTATATAAATATTTTGAATTTATTAGATTATCTAAATTTTGAAAAAATTTTATATATATAATAATTTTTTTTAAAATTGTGAATTAAATGTTTAAAGAGTTTAAATTAAATGATCGGCCATGAACGCCGAACTTAACATAACATACAATAAATGAAGAACAATCACAATATATAATCATGATTACAAAGTTTTATTATAAATGATGCAATGGGAAAATATTTTGGAAAGCTTAGAGCCATTGAGAATTAAATTTAGACAATCTTATAAGTGCATAAATCAGAATAGATCGATAAAGCCGGAAACATTGAGTAAACATATTCAGATTTTAATAGAAACCTTTAATACTATTAGGGCAACATTACACAGACAATACGACAGGTACTCCACACCTCACAAGGAGGAGGCCAATGGGATTTTTCACGGATTTAGAGACCAATTGATAAAAGTTTTCCATAAACATAACGTTAACATAAAGGTCCCACTTACATTAAGCTGTGAGATAGATATTGAAGTCACAGAGACAGACGAAAGTGAGACGGAAGAAAGCGAGACTGACAAAATCACAAAGACAGCTGGAAATAGTAAGGAAACAAAAGGGGGAATAGAAACGACAAACATGCCACGAACGGAAGATGATGTCATGGATAAGGCCACAAAAATTGTGCCAGTTTTTGATGGTAGCGTGAGCGAACTACAAAGTTTCCTTGACGCATTGACATTGATGGATAGGATAAAGGAAACACATGAAATGGTGGCAATAGATGTAATAAAGACAAAATTGAAGGGACATGCAAGGAATATTATTACAAACGAAAACACCATTCGAGCAATTAAGGATAAACTACAGTCATCTGTTCAAGGGGAGTCGTCGGAATTACTATGTTCAAAACTAATGAACATAAAACAACAATCAAAATCGGCTACGACCTATGCAGAGGAGATCCAGGAAATCGCGAAAAAACTAGGTGGAGCCTATATAAAAGAAGGCTACCCACAGAACATTGTTGAAAAATTAATAAGGCAAAATGCAGCCAAGGCCATTTCCAGAAACGCTACAAGTGATGAGGTAAAACTCATCATTAAAACAGGGAATTTCAATACTCTTAATGAAGTCGTTTCTAAGTTCATAGAGGCTAGCACTGAAGCATCAGTTTCAAATTCTTCAGTATTCTATTTTAAGCGTCGTGGTTCTGGTAATCAGAACTACGGAAACAGTGGATTTAATAACCATGGACGTGGACGAGAAGGGCGTCGAAACAATAATTCTAGAAATTATAATAACAACCGCTACAACGGGCAACGCCGAGGTCAACACGACAATAATGGAAATCAACCAAACCATCAACGAAACAGAGGACGGATAAGATTGGCACAGGAGGTCTCGGAAAACGAGACTTCCCCCCAAGACGCGGGGGGTTATACTCGAAATTAAGTGAACACAGGGCACATATTGGATCAGTGAGGAAAATATTCCACTTAAATCTCCATTTAAGTAGTTTTATTGAGATTCAGGTATCACCTCATAATGATTTGAATACGTTCCTTGTAGATACCGGAGCGGACATTTCTCTAATTAAAATCGGTGCCCTCAACTCATTAAAAACCAATACGAAAAACATCATACAAATTTCTGGAATCGGAGAGGGAAATATTGAATCCCTCGGGACAGTTGAAATTGATTTAAAGAGGAAAATTTTCCTCATCCCCCACAAATTTCATGTAGTTTCAGATGAGTTCCCAATACCATTTCAGGGTATATTGGGTCTGGATTTCTTGAAAACATATAATGCAACTATTCAGTACGGACGGGAAGCAAACTCGAATTTACTCTCTTTGAGACCTTACAATTTAAATTATCCCATAAATATTCCAATACTTGAAAACATAGGCGATGGTACAATAACATTACCAGCTCGAGCTGAAGTTTTCAGGGCTATTGCAATCGAAAATGAGGTTTCTGATTTGGTCGTTCCAAGTCAAACAATAGAAGATGGAGTATTTGTAGCTGGATGCATAGTATCTAAGGATTTTCCATATGTAAGAGTTGTGAACACGAATTCTGAAAATAAGTTTTTCAATAAAATGCCATTAAAATATGAGAAACTGTCTGACTACGAGATTCTAAATACATCCGGTGTTGATAATGAGAGAAACCAAATAATTTTGAAAAAGTTGACAGGAAAATTCCCTGAAATTGTTAAGGATGAATTGATTCAATTATGTTCAAAATATATAGATATATTCGCTTTGGAAAGTGACAGGATAAGTACGAATAATTTTTATACACAAGATTTGAGAGTTTCAGATCACAATCCCGTATACATTAAAAACTATCGCACGCCACACTCGCAAAAGGATGAGATAACAAGGCAAGTAGACAAACTAAGGCAGGACGGAATAGTTGAACCATCAGCATCCAATTATAATAGTCCTATTATGCTAGTACCAAAGAAATCATTGCCAAATAACCCTGAAAAAAGATGGCGTCTAGTAGTTGATTACCGACAAATAAATAAAAAGTTGATAGCGGACAAATTTCCATTGCCCAGAATTGAAGACATTTTAGACCAACTGGGAAGAGCTAAATTTTTCTGCTGCTTGGATTTGACCTCCGGATTTCATCAAATAGGATTGAATGAGAAATCAAGGGACATTACTTCCTTTTCAACGGAAAATGGTTCATATCGGTTCACACGTTTACCATATGGTTTGAAAGTAGCTCCGAATTCGTTTCAAAGAATGATGAACCTAGCTTTTTCAGGTTTAGCACCTTCCAAAGCTTTTATATATATGGATGATGTTATTGTCACAGGTTGTTCAGTAAAGCACATGCTTAAAAATTTGGAAAGTGTTTTCCAAAGATGCAGGGATTGTAATTTAAAATTACATCCAGAAAAATGTAGTTTTTTCAGACCCGAAGTTACATATTTGGGTCATAAATGTACTGATAAGGGTATTTTACCAGACAATAGTAAATACGAATCAATTAGAAACTACCCAAAACCTACAAACGGCGTTGAAGTTCGTAGATTTGTAGCCTTTTGTAATTATTACAGACGCTTCATACCACATTTTGCATTCTATTCTGTCCATTTAACTAAACTAACCAGAAAGAAGGAACCTTTTGTATGGTCTGCTGACTGTGAACAAGCCTTTCAGCACCTCAGGACAGCACTATTGTCACCACAAATTCTTCAATACCCAGATTTTGACAGAACCTTTTGCATAACAACTGATGCAAGCAAAATCGCTTGTGGCGCAATATTATCTCAAGAGAAAGATGGTATGCAACTTCCAATAGCATATGCGTCACGTGCATTCACAAAAGGTGAATCGAACAAAGCACCAATAGAACAAGAATTAATAGCAATCCAATGGGCTGTCAATCATTTTAGACCCTATGTGTATGGAAAACAATTTTTAGTACGTAGCGATCACAAACCACTTACATATTTGTATTCTTTAAAAAACCCTTCCAGCAGATTAACGAGAATTCGTTTGGAACTAGAAGAGTATGATTTTGTTATAGAACACATTAGAGGAAAAAATAATTCAGGAGCGGACGCGCTGTCTCGAATTGCCTTTAATGATATTAGATCAATACCTTCTATCAATAATATTTTCAAGGTAACTACACGTGCACAATCAAGAGATAAGACAAATGATGAAATTACTAAGGATTATAATAGAGTAGTTACTGAAATGCCTAAAGTTTTCGAAACTATTGGCTTCGATTGCGTAAAAAAGTGGGTCAAACTTAAGGTGAATATTGACGGAAACACCCCCACAATTCATTTTAAACGAGGGAAAAAAGTGCTAGCACCAAGGATTAATATGAAAAACACTTTTGCTAATGGAAATATCGATTTAGATCAATTTTTTCCAATTCTTGAAAAAGAAGCAATAAGTAGAAATCTAGATAAAATACAAATTAATTTAAATGATGATATATTTAACCTCGTATCAATTGAAAAATTTAAACAAAAAGCTAATCAACATATAAGGAAATTACAAATAGCGCTCACACCCAAAATATGCATAATAACTAACAAGGATGAACAAAAATATTTATTACAAAAATTCCACGATAACCCTCTTTTTGGAGGACACCCTGGAACAACTAGGCTACTTAGGAAGCTTAGACAATTTTATTATTGGAAAAATATCACTAAGGATGTGAACCAATATGTAAAGAAATGTGTTCAGTGTCAAATCAATAAGATCACAAAGCACATAAAAACAAATATGATTATCACGCCAACACCACAAAACCCCTTTCAAACTGTAATAATAGATACGGTAGGACCCCTTCCCATAACAGAAAAGGGAAATCAATACATTGTAACTATTATATGCGATCTTACAAAATATCTAGTGGCAATACCAATAATTGACAAGAGTGCCAAAACAATAGCTAGAGCACTAGTGGAACACTTCATATTAATTTATGGACCCATGAATAAAATACTCAGTGACATGGGTACTGAGTATAACAATCAAGTTCTTGTGGAACTTCTTACACTTTTAAAAATAGATAAAGCAACATCAGCACCTTACCACCATCAAACGGTAGGAACAGTTGAAAGATCACATCGCACATTTAACGAGTACATACGATCATACATTCATACATCCAGAAACGATTGGGATGAATGGTTAAGATATTTTACGTATGCTTTTAACACAACACCCTCAACAGTGCATGGATACTGCCCATTTGAATTAATTTTTCCAAACGTACCAAATCATAGCCCACCAATACAAACTGATAAAATGGATCCATTATATAATTTCGATGATTATACAAGGGAAGTAAAATTCCGTCTACAAATGGCATTAAATGGAGCACAACACTTGATTGACAAAACGAAAATATACCAGAAGGACATCTATGACAGGAATATTACCAACACAGACATTAAACCGGGTCAGGAAGTATTCATTAGGGATCACACGTCACACAAACTGGGGCCAGTTTACAAAGGACCATTTAAGGTGATTGACATCGATGATAGAAATAATGTTTTTGTAGAAATAAAAGGGAAAATTCAAAAGATTAATAAAGGGAATATTAAAATTTTTAACAAATAACTTTTATAATTTTATATACATATATCCTACCGGATACATGGCAACTTAATGATAGTATTAATATTTCTAGATAGAATATTAATTTAAATTTTTTTTCTCAATTTCCAGATATATAGCATTTTAATGATAGCATTAGGATTTGTAGATAAAATATTAATTAAATTTTTTATAAAGCTTATTGTAATCATGATTAATCAACATATTTTTTTAATAGACATTACAATACAAATATATAAAACAGAAAAGATAATAAAAAACACGAAAATATGTTATTACAAATAAAATTTATTGAGAAAAGAAAATATTTTTATCAAAAATTTTAAATATTATACAAAAAAATTTTAACAAAAATTAAAAAAAAAAAAAAAAAAAAAAAGTAGAAATAAACTACTAATATTAAATTAGTAAAGAAAGCTCTCATCGAAATCACTTGATCACTGATTTCTATAAGACCTTTCTCTTTAAAAGGGGAGGTATGGTGAAAATACCAATGACTAATAACAATGATATTTTAAAGTCAATAATAACAATAATATTTTACAGTCAATGACTGACCTACTTTTGGTTCAATTACTTAATGCCAATGAACGATACATTTTAGGTGTCGGGTCACATTACATATTTTGCTGTCTGGTCATTATGTATTTTCGCTTACCCTCAAATTCTTTTAGTTTAAGCATTACCTTAAATATATTGATAAGTAGATATAACCAAATCATTAATAAAGAGTTTGTCAAGAACTAAACTACAAACTAACGGTTTAATTATTTAAACGTTCGGCCGTGAACGCCGAACTTAACAACATTATCAGTTGATGGAAGTGCATTTTATTCAGCATAACACCAAATAATTTTTTAAATTTTTTTTTAGAAACTAAATGAGGGTTTTTTTTTTGTATTAAATTTACAATAAATATTTATTTACAATGAATGTTGAGGGTCCACAGACCATCATTGTGAATGAATATATAAACTGATGGAACATGTTTTACTTATCATGTGGTGTACCCTTTGACGACTCATCCAACCTTGGACTCTACCTTTCAAGTTTTTTTCTATGATCTCGAACCAGACTGAAAATACATTTTTATTCATATAAGTATTAAATAAATCAACTATAAAATAAAACCTTCATTACAATATTTAGCAAAAAGTTAAATTAGTGTTATCAAGTCTTTTTGTTTACATTTAACAAAACTGAAGAAAAAGTGACTAAATTTACAAAACATGCATATATTTTATATTTTTAGAATGTTATTCCGACTCTAATAACAATCGAATTGAAACAGATGTCAATGGCGGTAATAGATACGATATCTTATTGAGGACAAGTGTCAATTAAATGATGCATTCTATTTTACAACATCTACGAATACTTCGAGGACTACTGCTTATTATTCCTTTTGTGTGTATTGGTGCATATTCTGGTAAGTGTTAATAGACATACGTATGTATGTTCGTAAATCAGACTTCTTCTTAAAATAAAACGGGTCATAGTTAGCTTTAAAAATCCAAATTGTTAACACTAGAAAATAACATTTATAATTATGCACGCAGAAAAAAATACATTGTTGAGTATCTTAACAGGCAATTATATTAATATTTTTCAGAAACTATCATATATATGTTTGAAACAGTGGCGTGCCCAGGATTTTAAAAGCTGCTAATTTCTAATTTTTTAAAAGGTGCTAATTTCTAAACCTTATTTTTTTTGACCTATATGAAGCATTTAAAATAGAATTTACAGCTGTTATATTCATATCAAATTTTTATTTAACTCTTATATATTACATTAACTGATATCTAATGTATACATTTAATATTGAACCTAAAAATGAATGGGACGATTTTTCGACATAAAACTGTCAACAATTTTGTCTGGGTCTACCTCTTTACGATATTCAGACATTCGAGCCAATGCAGAAAGTCTTACATCGCCCATTGAATTTCTTAAGTGCGTTTTGATTCTTTTTATATTGTAAAGTTTCTCACCGCTTTTAGATCATTTTGATAATTTTATTTTAATTTTTTTGGGACTTTTTTGCATAGCTGAAAGACCCCAAAATAAAAATGACACCAGGAAATTGGAGTAAAAACTCATTTTTGTAAATGGGGTCGAATTTCATTATGAAGTATAATGCTGTGCGTAAACAACATTTCTTTGCTTGGCATATTTTGGGGTCATTTTTCATTTCACTTCAATCTTATAAATGAAAATATTCCCCAAATTTTATTTTGGGACTAATATCTTTTTGGTTGTGGTAATTTTTCTTTATATTTTAAGGCTTTACATTCATTATGAAATTTTGCCCCAAAAAATTGGGCCATTGTGGACAATGCCACCGTGAACTACATCGTATTATTAAAAATGTGGAATAGCCACGTGCAAATTTTTACTCAAATCCAAAAATCATTTTAAAGACGATTAGATTTTTTCAAAATCTTTTAGAATGACACCAAATGAAATTTATAAAGCATCAATTAAAAAACACTAAATTTAATTGCGTTTATTGGTAATTTTTTTTTGTTAGCTTTTGTTGTTTTTTTAATATTTTGTAAAATTACGAATAGAAAAATTTCAAATATTTTTATAACAAATATTTTTGTTTACATTTAAAAGAGAAAAACCAATAATTTTCAAGACTTGGCAGCATTTTTATAAATTCTTACTTTTTAACTACTTTGAAAGTTGTATATAAGTTAAGTTGTTAATTAAATATTTTCTATTTTAAATACATATGTTTTGATATAAAACTAAACTCAATTCTGAAATTTTGGGGATTCCAGTTAAGACTTAATGTGGTATTTGTATCTCAGTTTTTAATTAAAAAAGTAATACAATTGGAATGACGATTTTTTTTTTGTTTTAAAAGAAAATATACAAATTAAATAATTCCATTAAGGATCTGTGCGAGGTATCTAAAAAAACTAAATTAAATACAGATTGACTTAAAGTTGTAAAATTCCTTGAAAAATATTTGAAAAATTTTTAAAATTTCATAGAAATTTGGAAACCTAAATTTAGTTTAGATTTCATTTAGCCAGCTCACACCCACTCAAAATACAATATTTAAAAACAATAAACTACTTATGTTTTTTCTAACATTTTTATTGTTTTGTTGTCTTGCTGGTTTTTTTAGCCCAATACTGAATAAGAGCAGATAAGGGTAGTCGACGTGTAAATCAACATTTAATTACTCCTTTTTTAGAAAACGTTCTAAAAAGATAAAAGGCCTAAATTAAAAAAAAGACAATTGACCGGGTTTTAAAAACTTAAAAGTGTATTTTTGGTTGTTTTTACAATGTTTTTATACATGAAACAGTTAATTTTCCCATCACTTTTGTGGAATGGTCCATGTCCATTTGCAGGAAAGCGAGTCTACACCACCACGCACAGTTCTTTCTTTCATAGGCAAAAATCTTTTGATTTAATATCTTAATATTGATTAAATAATGGGTGATTTTTTTTTGATATTCATGACATGTGGCAAGCCAAAAATGCTCAGAAAGGTTTGCCATTTCATTATGAATAGACTGTTAATCGAATAACGCTTGCAAATCATTGAATTTTATTATGAAAATTCGTCTTCAGCGACGAAGCTCATTGTTGGATACGTCAACAAACAGAAATACCGAATTTGGTAAGGTTTGTGGGCCGACGGCATCATTAGACGGTATTTTTTCAAGAACGATGAAAATTTATCAATTGAACTACTCTGCCCCCTTGCTGGCATTTTTATATATGCGGGTTAAAATCACTACATACTGGAAACCTTGAGAATGTTCTTTTACAGTTTGACAGAAGAAACATTAGTTATGGTGAAGGGTTGCCATTTAATTGTTTAACATTTCAGGGCTAACATATGGGGATTTGTGTTTCTACGAGTAAATGGAATTTCTGTAACACTGGCGCCCACTTAAGTCTGTTCGTCCCGAACAGACATAGTTTTCCCCTTCCCATAACAACCTTCATCTTAGACCCTGGATTCTGATATTTCTGTATTCTATAGACTACATCATTTAACCTTTTTAATCACCCTGTAGAGTCCGTCCCAATGCGTTTGTAGCTTGGGAGATAATCCTCTCTTTCGTCGCGGGTTAAACAGCAGAACCAGCTCGCCCTCATTAAACCCTTCAGAACTCGCTGCTCGATCGTATCTCGCCTTCATATTATCGCTAACCATTTTGATTTGATTGCAGACGAACTCGTTTAGGTCTTCTTGTCCCTGGGAAGAGTTGTCGTTTTCACTGTCTGTTGCGG
Source organism: Eustalomyia histrio (assembly GCA_949748255.1). NCBI lineage: Eukaryota > Metazoa > Arthropoda > Insecta > Diptera > Anthomyiidae > Eustalomyia > Eustalomyia histrio. The sequence goes on from OX456526.1 coordinate 87,412,213, forward strand.
CGGGCTTAACGCAAACTTCTAAATTTCCAGGCAATTTGAGTTCCGTTCCAAAAATTGTTCTTTCAGGTTTCCGGGAGGTGGAGTCGTGAGCGGTCGATTTGCACTCCAGAAGTTGTACACGACTTCTTCTTGCTGGCCCGTTGGCTGCGATGCATTGCGCGCAATTTGCTATGCAATCGCCTACAGCTTGTTGACAGCCGATCCAGTAAAACCGTTGTTTTAACTTCTCTATGGTTTTTGTGACACAAAGATGACCACCACTGGGACCGTCATGGAACTCCCTCAATACCTCGCTTATTAAATTGGCCACATTTTTGCCGTCGGCACTTTCCCATGTACGGTATAAGCAACCATTTAACACTTTTAGGCTATTCCACTGAGCCCAATATGCCTTCATCAGCTGATATCTGTTCGCGGGTAGGCCTGCTATGTTCTTCTTTGGCTGATATAATCTTTGTCAACATGGGGTCACTCCGTTGCACCGCTGACCAGGCTTCACTCAAATCAATATGCGTTTGTCGAATGTCCACGATACGGTCTTTTCCCTCAGCCTTTGGACTGTGTTTGCCATGCTTCCTACCCTTGCTGTGCTTAATGGTAACCGGTTTTCTTACTTGAACCTTGCGCTCATATCCGACATCAAGGGGTATTTCAACATTCCGCAAAATCATAACTTTTTGCCCCATATGCCGATTAATGCCGTGACTAATCATGAAATCTGCACCAATGATTACTTCGTCCACAATATCGGCAACAATAAACACATGATTGACGCTTACGTTGAAAATCGTTAGTTTTTCATTCACTTTGCCATAGACAGTACCAGTCTCCCCAGTAGCTGTGCGCAGTCTCACCCCATATTATGGTTCAATTGCCTCCTTAACTAAATCGGGTCTGATGACAGACTGTGATGCTCCTGTGTCTATAGTACAAATGTGCTTTCTGCCGTTGATATATCCGCAAGCAGTCAGATTGCTTTTTCCCTGCTGTATCACTGATATGGTGATTGTAGGGCCCTCGTTTGTACAAGCTGGATCGTGCCCCCAGTGCTAGCTCTCTTTAGTTTTAACGGTGACTCCTGGGTTTATCGGTGATCGGCCCGAAGGCTCTTCCTTGGTGCTTTGCAGTTTCGCTGAAAGTGTCCCACTTTACCGCAGTTGTAGCATTTGTCCTTCGGTTTGCCTCGCTTTTCACCTAATGCCTTCATAACTGCCTCTTTTAGCGTTCTTAACATGGTACTTATATCTTCCTCTTTTTCAGCAGTTACCTCGAGGTTTCGCACATTAAATATTTGCGGCTTAGCAATAATTTTCGCAGTATCCTGTGACAGCGCAAATGAAACAGTTTCCGCAAAAGATGATTTACGTGTAGCACACACCGCGTACCTTACATCAGGATCACGAATTCCACTCACAAACGCTTCAATTTTGAATTCATCTAATAATAGATGATTTTCCCCGGATATGACAGCTGCACCAATCGTTCAATTTCTGTTACAAAATCTTCCAACGACTCATTTGCTTTCTGAAGTCTACCTCTAAATTTCTAAATTTCCTTTTTGTGTTCGCCACCATACTTTCGCTGCAGTGCCACCATTATGTCGTTATAATTATTTCTGCAGGTGATTGGCACACTTTCTAGAATTTCTGCAACGTTTCCTTTTAAGGCCAGAATCAACTCTATAGCTTTTTCTTCGATGTTCCACATATTTCTGGCGGCGACTGTCTCGAACTGGAACTTGAAAACATTATGTAAATGTAAAGTAGGGGCCTTTGCTCTACCAGAACTTTCCTGAATAATTCGTACTGGACCCTCTTGACATTGGAGATTATTTACTTTATTTTTTAGATCTTGTAGTTTTCTTTCAACATCTTTTTTTTGTATTTCCACGCCAGTCTCTACCTCGGAAACTTCTCTAGAATTTTCTTGAAGTTTTTCTTCAATTTTAGTTAACTGCTTCGTTTCCATCTTAGCTTACAGTTTCTCGTTGTCTGATCTCGAAGCTTCTAATTTTTCATGTTGTCTGCTCTAGAAGTTTCTAGCAGTTTCATGTCCATTTTAGTTAGCAGTTTCTCGTTGTCTGCCTTAAAAGTTTCCTGAAGCTTTGCTAACAATTTTTTGTTGTCTGCTCTAGAAGTTTCTAACAATTTCTTGTTTTTTTCCATCATAGCGGAAAACATTGTGCTTAACTCCATGTTAGCTTCTGTTTTACGGATACTAACCTCCATTTCTTTTTTTTCATAAAATTTGTCTGTTGCAATGTCAATGTTACGCCGCTCAAATTCCTCTATGAGCCTCTTTTGCAATTCAACCTTATTTCCTGCTGTCGGTAGCGCCAATTTGCTCAATTCCTTCTTGAGCTGTTCCACCTTAAGTTCCTCCAATTTCATGACTGCTTATTATTTTGCAATCCCACTTCTGACACCAATTGTTACGATTTTACCCTTTTTAAAATCGTTGATTTATTTACCTTTTTAATAAATCGAGCTCTTTCTATATTGCAAATAATAAACACTGTTTGAAATTATTTATAGCTCTATTTATTTATAACAGTCACTAAAAATTACAGCATACTTTATTTACACGATGTAGATAGACTTAACGTTAGCCACACGTTAGTTCTTCACACTCAGCGTTTTATTTATTAATTGAACTACTCTGTTACCTTGCTGGCGTTTTTATATATGCGGGTTAAAATAACTAGAATATGGCAGCACCATCTGGAAGATAGTAGTAGTAGTAAAGGTTTTATTGAGACTTTAGGAATTCAAATTATACAAGTTTTATTTTTTTCTTTTCGATTCGACGGTCGTAAATATCAGAAATTAATGAATTGGTGTGAAATTGTAGTTTACGAGAAAAGTTGCGCAAAAGAGTCAGAGCATAGAAACATAATGGAGTAACACCGAACTTCTCATATATATACTTATTAGAAAATCTACTGTTATATGACCGATAATTGCGACCGACACACAATCTTAGTACACTACGCTTAACAATCTCGAGTTCCCTAGCAACCATAGGAGAAATGGTAAACCAAACCGAAAATCTACAGAGTAGCACGGTCCTGATGCCCACCTTGTATACCAGAAGCTTTAATTCCCGACTCAAGTGGCGATTAATCAACAATTTAGTGAACATCGATGAAACTCTCCGAGCCTTTATCCTCGCCCTCCGCGCATGACCATTTTATTTGACGAGTTTACTAAAGGTCACACCGAGATACTTAATATTGTCCCTAAAAGGAATTTCAACGCCACCCAAAGTTAATTTCAAGAGCCTACTCTGTGGAACAACGTTGTGGGGACACTTTCCAGGTTCCGTATCACATCGTCATGAATTTTGAGCAAGGCATGCGAAGAAGAGTGGCCCCTTTTAAAACCAAACTGATTCTGGGGGATGTAGTTAAAGCCGACATCTAACTCCATCTTAGAACCCAACACTATTTCGAATAATTTACCCACATTCGATAACATAGATGTGGGTCTCGAGTTATGCACCTCAAAGTTATCCGGCTTCTTTTGAAGAGGAAAAATCTTTGCAATCTTCCAGGAGTCCGGGAAGTACCCGTTATTCAAACAGTTATTGAAAATTATGGTCAAATAATCCACGGCAGCTACAGAAAGCTTTCTCAAAAGAAAGTTAGATATCTTATCTACCCCCGCAGATTTCTTCGCATTATTGTCCCTATTATTAAAATCACCTCAGATGGATTAGTAAAATGCGTACAATCCGTGTTATTGAGGGACCCAAAACTATCATCAAAGGCGTAAGTTCTTGACGGAACTAGTGCAAGGTAGGAATCTATTTGGGTAATAAAATCAGGCCCATGAGAAACCATCGGCGTACCCGTAGAGTAAATTTGCGAAAAATGTTGACCAAATTATTGTACCTTATCCGAAACATCCACATATGTCATGTCATTCACGACCAATTTTGGAAAATGTTTCAATTACACCATATAACTGCCTGTAAGCATTCGGACCAGGCCTAATATTCTTTAGCCTATTGTTGAACATCTTCGCTTGACTTGAGTAGGTTCAACTGTGACGACAGGTTCAAATATTCGGAGCTTCCCCTGTTGAAGTTTCTATGGAAAATTTTCTTAAACCTCCTCTGCCAAGCGTTCTTAATTTTAAAGAGTTTTTTGACATCATCAGGAACAACAAATTTCCTGTTGCCCATTTCAACGGATTCAGTATGGTCAATAAGCACTCGATTGACACCTCTAGTAAAGTAATCGATATAAGAATCTATCTCGCAGTTATCTAGATTCCTGTACGATGGAACGGGTAAACCAGCCAACTTCCTATCAAGATCCCTTTGAAAATCTTTCCATATCGTCTTCTCATACGAAGTAAAACAACGAGAAGAAGAAAAATAAGATCAAAACTAGGTAAATTAATCCGCAATATCAGAGGACAGTGATCAGAGAAGGTGGAAATTGAAGAAACAGAGAAATTGGGGCTGTCAAAATCTAAAATGTTTGCGCTTATCAAAAAGTGGTCGAGAAAAGATGACCCATTGGGAAAGGAGGGGTTAATATCACAGATCCTTCTGAATCGTGAACCAGGGTCCCCCAGCCAATCAAAAAGATTCCTGCCATTCAAATTAGTCATACTATCTTCCCAAGTGCCGTTCCTGGCGTTCAGGTCACCACCTATAATGGTTCCGTCATATGTGGACGAAAAAAACCCAATGCTTTTAAGACCCGAAATGGTGTCACCAGCCGGAAAATTACAAATATATACGCTTCCCAGAAGAATCCTCCTGGGATGAGAGGCAGAGACTAATCTCAACTCAACAAAGCAACCAAAAAATCTGATATCAGGTATGTTAACGATGCTAAATTCAATATCCTTTCTAATAAAAATCGCAGTGCTCAAAACAGAATCATCCCTTACAGTGTTAAAATTGTAAAATCGGAGTTCACGCCCCGCCCCCACCCCATTATCCACAAGAATCCTATTCAACTCGATCCTTCTACTAGTCTCTATAAGAGACCTGACGTTAAAGGTCAACCCTTAAAATTAGCCGTGTGGCCACTATTCTTGCAATTCACACAGACAGGGACATATCCATTACCCCTTTCCACCGAACACTCCCCTGGAGCATGTTCCTTATCGCATTTAACACAACACATTTTCCCATTGCAGTTATGGGCCATGTGACCCCATTTTTGACAACGGTTGCATTGAATTTTCCTTTCCCTGGACTTCGGAGATTCCCAAGTCACAGTCTGATGAAACAAGTATCTTTTACGAATTAAGTCGTCCTTTTTCTTACCGGGTAGTAAAGTGACCAAAAATAGGCCCGCATCGTAACCCCCCTTAACCGAAGCAGGGGTTCTGAACACCGTGACCTTGTCCACAATATCGGGGACCAAAGCCTCCAATGTACTCTTAATATCCGCGAGGTCAGTCATATAATAAAGGCCCCTAAGCACCACGGAAATCCGTTTCAATTGAGGAGGCGTAAACGAGTGAGATTCTATGCCCTGACTCCTATTAACAATTTTAAGAGACACTTTCTTTTCGTTAAGCTGGTCAACTAATTTCCCAACATTCACATTGTACATAATGATTGGAGGACAAAAGGATTTCTTTCCACTCTTACCTGTATTTTTTTTCACAATCCCTTTCGGTACCCGCTGATCCATCCTTTTCCAATTGAGAACTTGCGGTGATCTCCTGTTCAATATTGATCAGGCTCAAAATAGCAAATCTGTTGCTGTCAATACCAATGGTACCAAATGTAGAAACGTCTGGTTGCTTACTCTTCATTGTAGATACTCTTTGCCTTTTTGCTCTATTTTTAACTTGTTGGAATCCCATTAGATTCATAGTGCGCCTGGAGACGGCACGTTTTCATAATCATCCATTAGGAACGCTAAGCCCGGTGAAAAATTTTCTTGATTACCAACCGGCTGCATATTGTTTTGGTGTTAAGTGACAGGAATTACCAACACACGTTGCGTTGTTCCTTGAAACGTTGTTAAAATTAGCCACCATAATCGTCTCGAAGCTACATACTGGCAACTTCGAGAATGTTCCTTTACAGTTTGACAGAAGAAATATTAGTTATGGTGAAGGGTTGCCATTAAATTGTTTAACATTTCAGGGCTTTCATATGGGGATTTGTGTTTCTACGAGTAAATGCAATTTCTGTTACAATATTTTGTTGACTTTATTTGTGATTTTCTTTTTAACCCTTTACCCTAAGTGTGACATAATTGTAACAAACCAAAAAAAACGTCCTACGTTGTAAAAAAAAACTATGCTTTTGCGATTTAAGTCTTTGTAACATTATCGCAACACACTTTTTATGAACTTCGTACACAATTAGATCTTTAGGTGACGGCGATATTGAATTATATGGCATTGAAGTTTGTCAAACGTAGAAACTGAAAAGTCCCCATTTTACGAATATAAAATTTTAAAATATTATATAAAAATTGAATAAGGTTTCCTGTTGTGCTAAAAAACCTATAGGTAAGTGGATTATTTTCGGCTTTCTATAATTTGCAGTACATAGTTGTAAATTACTAAAACACAAAATAAATATTTGTGTTTGTAACATTTCTGTTACATTGAGTTGAAACGGGAAAAAATAATTTTTGCCGAGTAATGTATATGTAGGCGTATGTGTGGTTATTTTTATTCCAGAATGACGTATCGAGTATTGCGAGAAAGTGAAATATATAACACACTTTGTCAATATGATAGTGAAGATGCGCTAGAAGACGATGATGACAGCATTATTGATTTTATTGAATGCAATGATTCTATTTGAGGTCCCTCATCTTTAGACCATACAGAAGAAGTAACTAAATTAGCTTCGAGAATGCCAAAACAACAAAAGCCGCAGTTGAGATGGAAACAAAAGAGTATCGTACTAAGCCAGCAACAATTACAGTTTACGGGAGATACTTCACTACCAACAAACTTATTAGACCTAGAGTCACCAATTGACTTTTTTATTTTTTCCCCAAAGTGCTGATAGGTTTTATAGCAGAGCAAACAAATCTATACGCGGTAGAAAAGAATCCGAATCAACCATTGCAAGTAACACATATTGATATCCAGCAATGTATTGCAATATTATACATTATGTCGCTGATAAAACTACAGAGTGTAATCAGCCAATGGACCTCATCAATTGGAACACCCATGATACAAGAAATAATGCTAAGACACAAATTAGAGAAAATTGGGCATTTCATCCATTTAAATGACAATTCTAATTTACCACTACGTAATTCCTCAAGTGCTGATAAGCTTTACAAGATAAGACCAATAGTAGACAAATTAAATAAAACCTTTAGTGGAGTTCCAATAGAGGAATGTCTTTGTGTTGATAAGTACATTTGCTCTACTAGAGCAAGAAATAGTGTGAAAAGATACAATCCCCAAAAACCTCGTAAATGGGGTTACATAATAAATGTTCTTAGTGAAGTTTCAGGATTTACCTATAAAATTGAACCTTAAACAGGAGCTGAAAACCTTGTTCTTAACAACGAGCCAAATTTAGGGGCATCATCAAACGTAGTCATGCGAATGTCAAGAATCATAGAAAGACACCAAAACTAACTACTTTGATAATTATTTAATTTTATTGGTCCAAAAAGAAGAAAGGGGGTATTCTTCCGAATATGTTGCTGACTACAATTGTACTGATATTGCCAATGTCATACGGAAAGACAAGAATTTCACATAGTCATTTTCCATAGAGTATGTAATATATATAAGCCTATTAAAAAACTATGAGTTATTTCTGGGTTGGGTGGTTCATAAGGAGGCTGAAGATGACCTGGTCGTTCGGGTGCATTCCATCTAGCGCTGATCCTTACAATTTTTTTTCCATTTAATAAAAAACATTAAATTAAGATCTCGAGCCTGATAAAATTAAAGAATGACAACAAAGTTCGAAGATATGACAAGACAAACAAAAAATATGTGGAAATTGATCGCCCTTTTGTTGTTGGCGAGTATAATCGACATATGGGAGGCGTCGCTTTGTGCTACAAGAAACAAAATAATTGTTTCAAATTATTTCATACTATTTAACCCTTTTTTCAACCTTTGACTCAATGTTACAAAAATGACACACAAATCTAAATAAAAATTTGAAAATATTTTTTTTTTTAATTCTGTAAAATATATGTTTGTTTTTCTACATAGGGCAACGTTATTTTGCAAAAATTTGGATTTTTATGATCAAGAGTTATAAAGGGTTAAATAAATTCTTATTGGCGGAAACAGAAAAACTAAAGTAGCTTGGAAACTAAAGTAGTTTTGGATAAATACCATCAACAATAATGGTTTTTTCCATATGTGGTTTTTACGGAACTATTTTTTACCCTGTTTAAAAAATATTTTATATATACCATTTTTTTAAATAATAATAATATTTTTATTAATTAATTTTTTTAATAAAGTTTTTATTAAATAAAATTTTTACTTAAAATGGTGTACAAACATGGATTTTATAGTAGACATAAATACGTTAATGTTAATAAAAATAAATGCCTTTTATTTAATGAATTTATTAACAATGTTAATTATAACGATATTGCTGAAAATATAAGACAATATGCAAAAGAAATGCAAATAAACAGTTGAATTTTAACACAAAGGCAGCAAAATATTTCTTTTCTTCTATTTTTAAATTTGCTCACCATTTCTATTTTCTTAAAAATTACAAAATTTATAATTATTTAAATTTTATTACTTATCCTTATAAATTAATAAGGAATGACAAATAAAATAATCCAAAAATAAAGTGTTTTTAGTAGTTGAAAGCTGAGGAAGAAAGTGCAAAACCTCAGCGCGTTTCGACCAATTGTTGGTTCGTTATTCAAAAAAGAACACTTTAGAGTAGTGGTCAATCAATCTTAAGTTGTCATTGTATGGGTGAGTTGCAGTTTTCCCTCTTTTAATGCACTGAAAGAAATTTGTATGTAATTTTCCTAAAGCTATGTATAAACAAGCAAACAAAACACAAGAAAACGAAAACATTTTTTTTGTTTTTTCATTCATTCAATTGTTTCTTCCATTGATTTAAAATTTTATTTATTAAGGGCGGAGGGGTTCTAATTGAAACCTTCAAAGATCCAACTAGTTTCTAAGTTACAGTCTGGAAAAGTCAAAACCTTCCCTATTTTAATATTAGTTTTAAATTAATAAATAAATAATAAAAAAAAATAAATAATTTAGCAAATTGTAATGACGAGATTTCCTCCGTTAGCTGTGGTAAGCTCGCGGGGGTAGGGATCGTCACAGAAATTTATTTGATCCAGTGACCGAGAGTAAAAGACGTGATTTTATACATAGGTAAATTCGTTTATTGTGTTTAGTACTACAGGATTGATAGAGAGAGATAGAGAGAGAGAGAGAGAGAGAGAAGTATAAAGAGAGAATGAAGAGGCGACCGGGGACGGCACGCTTCATCTGATGCACTACGCCTAGACGAGGGCAGCGACCTGGGACGGCACGCTCCCTCTGGTATCTTCAAAAGGTAGGACAGCGACCGGGGACGGCACGCTTCCTCTGATGAGCAACGTCTAGGTGAGGGCAGCAACCTGAGACGGCACGCTACCTCAGGTATCTTTGAAAGGGGAGGACAGCGACCGGGGACGGCACGCTCCCTCTGGTATCTTCAAAAGGTAGGACAGCGACCGGGGACGACACGCTTCCTCTGATGAACTATGTCAAGGTGAGGGCAGCGGCCTGGGACGGCACGCTCCCTCTGGTATCTTCACAGGGAAGGACAGCGACCGGGGACGGCAAGCTTCCTCTGATGAACTACGTCTAGATGATGTCAGCGACCTGGGACGGCACGCTCCCTCTGGTATCTTCGAAAGGCAGGACAGCGACCTGGGACGGCACGCTTTCTCTGGTGAACTTCGTATGACCTACGTTGATTAAGTGAGAGGGAGAGAAAGTTAGAGGGAGAGAAAGAGAGAGGGGAAGAGAGAGAGATAATGAGAGAGAGAGGATAAAGGAGCGACCGCGGACGGCACGCTTCCTCTGATGAACTATGTCTAGGTGAGGGCAGCGGCCTGGGACGGCACGCTCCCTCTGATATCTTCACAGGGAAGGACAGCGACCGGGGACGGCACGCTTCCTCTGATGAACTACGTCTAGATAATGTCAGCGACCTGGGACGGCACGCTCCCTCTGGTATCTTCGAAAGGCAGGACAGCGACCTGGGACGGCACGCTTTCTCTGGTGAACTTCGTATGACCTACGTTGATTAAGTGAGAGGGAGAGAAAGTGAGAGGGAGAGAAAGAGAGAGGGGAAGAGAGAGAGATAATGAGAGAGAGAGGATGAAGGAGCGACCTGAGACGGCACGCTCCCTCTGGTATCTTCGAACGGGGTGGACAGCGACCGGGGACGGCACGCTTCCTCTATGAACTACGTCTAGGTGAGGGCAGCGACCGGGGACAGCACGCTTCCTGTGATGAGCAACGTCTAGGTGAGGGCAGCAACCTGAGACGGCACGCTACCTCTGGTATCTTCGAAAGGGGAGGACAGCGACCGGGGACGGCACGCTCCCTCTGGTATTTTCAAAAGGTAGGACAGCGACCGGGGACGGCACGCTTCCTCTGATGAACTATGTCTAGGTGAGGGCAGCGGCCTGGGACGGCACGCTCCCTCTGGAATCTTCACAGGGAAGGACAGCGACCGGGGACGGCACGCTTCCTCTGATGAACTACGTCTAGATGATGTCAGCGACCTGGGACGGCACGCTCCCTCTGGTATCTTCGAAAGGCAGGACAGCGACCTGGGACGGCACGCTTTCTCTGGTGAACTTCGTATGACCTACGTTGATTAAGTGAGAGGGAGAGAAAGTGAGAGGGAGAGAAAGAGAGAGGGGAAGAGAGAGAGATAATGAGAGAGAGAGGATGAAGGAGCGACCTGGGACGGCACGCTCCCTCTGGTATCTTCAAAGGGGAGAACAGCGACCGGGGACGGCACGCTTCCTCTGATGCACTACGTCTAGGTGAGGGCACGCTCCCTGTGGTATCCTCGAAAGGGGAGGGCAGCGACCGGGGACGGCACGCTTCCTCTGGTGAACTTCGTATGACCTACGTTGATTAAGTGAGAGGGAGAGAGAGAGCGAGAGGGGGAGAGAGATAAAGAGAAAGAGAGAGGATGAAGGAGCGACCTGGGACGGCACGCTTCCTCTTATGAACCGTTTGAGGATATTCACAGGACCTCCTAGGATATTCGGAGGCCTTCAAGGATATAAGCAATACTTTCTAGGATATTAGCTGGACCTTCAAGGATAGCCGCAGGGTCTTCAAGGATATCAGCAGGACCTTCAAGGATGTTCGCAGGACCTTCAAGGATGTTGGCAGGACCTTCAATGATATCCGCAGGATCTTCAAGGATATCGGCAGGTCCTTCAAGGATATCAGCAGTACCTTCAAGGATGTTCGCAGGACCTTCAAGGATTTTGACAGGAACTTAAAGGAGATCCGCAGGAACTTAAAGGATATCGGCAGGACCTTCAAGGATATCAGCAGGACCTTCAAGAATGTCAGCAGGACATTCAAGGATGCTCACAGGATACTTACAAGTTGTCCAAGGACGCTCGCAGGATTAGTGTTGAAATTACCTTGTGTTCTCGTTCACGGCTGCTGACGACTGACCTAGATTTGTTCAATGTTGCTGTTTATATACCCCCTTGGCAGCTATTTGTAGTTGTCGCCAGTGTAATAACAAAGTGTGTAGAGAGAAACGAGCGACGCGACTTCTGTCGTTACACATGGTCCTCCCCTGGGGAGGGTGGGGCGGTTATGTTCCTTTGAAACGCCTATGTTTTCGATGAAACTTTGTGAGGCGGCTAATTTGGTCCTGTAACGGGTGTCTGGTATATTTTGGTACCCCATTAATGGATACAACGGTTCTAAAAGGATGACGTGGTGGCGTTGGGCTTGATTGCGATGGTGGTATGGGCGATGAAGGATACGTTGGGGGCGGCACCAGGGGTACTGGAAACGATAGACATGACTCTGGTTGTGGTAACGCTGGACATGGCTCTGTTGGTGAAAACAACGATGGAGGTGATGAAGCAGAATTAGTAGGCACTGGATCAGTTGATGATGGCCATGATGGAGTTGGATTCAGTGATGATGACAACGGTGAAGATGACTTTAATGGTGATGACAACGATGAAGATGGCTCTGATAGTGCGGAAGACATCAGAGGTGGCTCTGTTGGTAAGTTCTTTGAATGCGACGATAAAGATGCCTCTGGAGGTGCTACAAATGATAGACATGGCTCCGGAGATAACGGCACGATGCAACTGGCTTTACCGGCGATGATGGAGATGGCAACCCCAGGAATGGCGCTGGTGATAGTGGCAAGGGTGGAACTAGCTCTGATGGCGATGACAACGGTGGAGATGGGTGTGGTGGGGAGGACAATGATGGGGATCGCGTTGATGAAAATAACGTTTAAGATGACTCCAGTGATGACGTGAAAGACAGATTTACTTCTGGTAATTTTTCTCTTGACCTCTGATATGGCGAAGATGGCTCTGGCATGGTAACTTCTGCTGGTACGTTGTGAACGGGTGTGTCGTTGGTAAATGAAGTGGTACATATTCGGAAAGATCGTTCTACTGGTACGTGGTGCACGGGTGTGTCGTTGGTAAAAGATTTGGTACATTTTCGGAAAGATCGTTCCTGGCGTTGAGGTGAGATAGGTGATACCGACGTGTATAATTGAGAGGAATGTTGGCTCGAAGACCTGTATTGCCTCGTTTGGTGCGGACCCGATGATTTAGGACTACGCTAATAGGTTATACAGTTACTGTCCCTCCTGACTATGGCTTCATATGAATTTTCCGCACTGTGCTGTTCTTGTTGGGCTGCCTGAATGTTTTCCAGATCTGCGGCCAACTCCAATAGTTCTGTTTATATTAGTGGGGATTCAATCCAAGCGCATGAACTTGGACTGACACTAATTTTGTTTTGTTTAGAAATTCTCTTCAAGCACTTGTTACTTGAAAGGAGGTGTTTGAATGAACATTCAAAGCGTATTAATTAGTTTTAACTGATAAATTATTCTTTATTGGTCACTTATTTATACTAAAATTATGCTTACTTTCCTAAATTACACTGACTTACAATTTATGGCCTTTTAGCCAATAGGAAACAAGAATGCTAAAACTTGCTGAGTTACCATAATTGCTTTTAAATTTGTATAAAATTGACGGCCTTGGTTAATGGTTAATGTTTAAAAGGCATGCAATTAATGGAATTTAATATTCATGAGAATTTAATATTCATGGGACAATTTTAATTCCCACGTGTAATCTGAACCACTTAACATTAAGGTGGCTCACACAATTACCACAAGTCTGAACATTCTCCCCCGCGTTGAACGGACGTTCAAAACCAAAAAAATAAATAAAATTTTATTGTCAACTTAGGTTGATAAATGATAAAATTTTCAAATGCAGTGAATGTTGGTTTCTGATGAACAGTTGAATTCTCGTCTCCAGCTACTAGACCGCAATACTAAATTGGGAACGCTGGCGAGGCATTGGTAGAGGTGTCATCTCGTGTTCTTCGATGTGCGATTGTTGTGTATTTCGATTCCATTTGCATTTTGACAGCAGAATGATGATTGCAATGCTGCTTAGGAATTTATTGGGTAATTTAGCGATATCATGTTGTTCTAGTGACCTTTGTAGAGTTGTTAGGTCCTTAATGTTTTTGGCATATGCGCTTTCCAAGGTTGTTGAGTTGGCTTCTTTGTAGTTTATGGAACTAGTAGTGTTCTTTGGTAATATTAAGTCTGAGATTTTGCCAAGACTTGTGTATGAGGACCTCAATGTGCTCGATAAGGTTTTTCTTCCGTTCATATTGACAAATTCGTGTTTTAGCATGCATTCTGGATCAAGAGTCAGTAAACCAGAGCCTTTTAATGATATAGGAATGATTTCCCTGTTGCAGACAGCTGTGGCTCTTGCGGATGGTGATGAAGCACATATCCATTGATTTCCTTTGCTGTACAGTATGTACAGACTTCCGAACCATAATTGTAATGGATTTGGACATTGGAGCAAAGAAACACGCCTTGTTCCATTGTATCGCAGGCGCTTAACTCTAAATTTGTAAAAGGAACGTATTGCTCATGGGATGCAGGTATGCCCAAAAACGTAGCACATGGTTTAATGGAGACCATTGTATTACTCATTATGTTGGGTACAGGAATCAAGTGAAACATCTGGAGTTTTTCACGTTCAATCAATAGTAGAGTAATTTTAAAAACAGCGTGTTGGTGAGTTAGTCTGCCTTTTACCTTCATGAGTTTGAATAATTGTAGCATTTTAGTTTTTTCTGTCACTGGAAGACTCATTGATGGTGGTGAATGGAGTGAGATCTGATCAACTTAATTTTCTAACTGTTCTGGAGTCAGTAACCATGGACTGATTTGTCCATGATGTGTATCCATGAGAGTGTCAAGGATTGATGATTGTATGCCTTTTATGTTGTTTGCAACTAATGTTAACTCAAGAACAGCTGAATTAAATAGTTGATTAAGTTGCACTTGAAACAGCACATTTTCGATGTCATGTATATCATTTGAGAAGATTTTAATTTCCTGCTCCAATTGTTCAAATCTTGCCTTAGCTGTTGTTTGATTCTGCCGGATGATATTAATTGTGGAATCAACGATTGATGTTTGATTCTTCAATAATTTAAGCAAATACGATTCATTTTCATTGACTTGTTTTATTGTTTCTGACATCTGTTCGGCGTATTCTGAATCCAGTACATGAATGGGCGATATTACCAACAATATCCAGTGCTCCTCTTTTAACTCGTAGTAGTCGGTTATCTAGTTCTAGTTCTCTCTCCATATGCCGAAAGTGATCAATGATACCGAGACATGATGTGTTCGTTGTGATAAGCTTGCACACGTTTTCCAATGACCTTGTCCCATTGACAAGGATTGATGTTTCGGACCAATAAGACGCTAAATCATAGTATACGAATAAATTCCATTCAGTAGTTGAAATAGCTGCTGTTCCAATTTGCTCAAAATGGATTCCTACCCTTGATCCAAATATCTTATTTTCGATTGGAGTTCCAAATTCCATTGGAAACAGCAACAGTATGATAAATAATGCTAGATTGAGATGGGTTGACAGTGTTTTCTTCTTCTTAGTTTTGGGTTCTTCACTTGAGTCATGTTGATTTATTGTTGTACGGTCATTATGATGATTGTTTGGAACCTCTTCTTGTTCGTTGTTTGTTCGACGGGTAATAGCGCTAGTCGATGTATTGGTCGCTTGAATAGACCAGTGGCGGTTTTTACTTCAGCGACTCTTACAATTCCACCATCTCCAGGGTGAACTTGAACAACTTTTCCTAAAGGCCATTTCATAACGGGTGAATTGTCTTCTTTGATGATTACCATATCTCCTATTTTAAGGTTGGTGGACTGCGTTTTCCACTTGTTACGTTGCTGCAATTCGTTTAGGTATTCTATGGTCCACCGTTTCTAGAATTCTTGTTTTAAGCGAGATACAAGGTTCCAATGTGACAATGTTGAAGTCTTCATAGGTACTACTCTGCTATCCACTGGTGATGTAAGTGCCTCGCCATTAAAAAAATGTCCAGGAGTTAATGCTTCAATGTTGTCTGGATCATTTGATAAAGGTGTTAGTGGACGGGAGTTAAGAATTGCTTCAATTTCCACTATTACGGTTTCTAATTCTTCCTGTGTTAAATTTGCAGTTGCAACACTGCGTAGAAGGAGGTGCTTTGCAGATTTCACCGCTGCTTCCCATAATCCTCCGAAATGTGGTGCTCTTGGGGAATAAAGTGAAACTGTATTCCTTTTGAGCTGGTTGAGGACATTGTTTCCTGTCCCCTTTTGTTGTAAATGCTCTCAGACAATTCTGACAGCTGGTTCCTGGCTCCTATGAAATTGATAGCGTTGTCAGAGTAGATGTTCTGGCAACGACCTCGGCGACCAATGAATCTTTTTAAGGCGCCGATAAAAGCTTCAGTAGACAAGTCTGATACTAATTCGAGATGCACGGCCTTCGTAGCGAAACAACAGAAGACAGCTATATAAGCCTTTGTTGGCCGTTTTCCTCTGATTTTGTAGTGGATCCAAAATGGACCGCAGTAGTCTACACCAGCGTTGATGAATGGTCGTACAGGAGAAACCCGAGCTTGTGGGAGGTTTCCCATGATTTGTTGGTACAGTTGTGGTCGTGACCTGGTACATCTGATGCATTTCTGAACCGTTGATCTTGCCATTATCTTTCCTTTTACTGGCCAACCGTTGTCTCATTATGTTCAGTAGCGCCTGAGGACCACAATGTTTATTTTCTTCATGAATCATTATAAATAACAGCTTGACGAGAGGGTCGTTATGTGAGATCAACATGGGGTGTTTTGCATCATACTGTAACATGGCCGCCTCAAGTCGTAGGATACGTTTTTCATCTAGGAATGGTGATAAGCTGCTGATGGAACTACTTTTGTCTACTCCGTTGTGGTTTTGGAGTTATTTTAATTCTGCTGAGAAGTCAGAAGCCTGAATGGTTCGTATTATCAAGAATAGTGCATCATCGAGTTCAACTGGAGTTAATGATTTGCATATAGGCCGCTCTTGTTTTCTTATCCTCGAATTTTTGATGAATCTAAGGACATATCCCAGTATTCTTTGTAGAGACTTGAAGGAATTCCTGTGGTGAATTGTATATACAAAATCATCGTTGACGATGGTGACTGCCGTGATTGGAGCTATCTTCCGTTTTTCAATGTCAGTGTCAGTTGGGATGTGTGGTTGTGATGAAAACGAGGGTGGCCACATTTCTTCTCTTCCGTGTAGGAATAGTGGCCCGTAAAACCATAAGTCACATGAAGCCAATTTTACTGCTGATAACCCCCTGGATAATACGTTAGCTGGATTGTCCTTTGATCGAACATGGCGCCATTGGTTGGGCAAGGTTAGTGATTGAATTGTAGCTACTCGGTAAGCAACGAATGTATGAAAAGTTGAAGATTGTGCGTTTATCCAAGATAGAACAATTTCAGAATCAGTCAATAAGAATACTGGCTGATCCTTCATTTGGGTATCGATTTTTACCCTGTGTACTAATTGAGCAGCTATTACGGCTGCACATAATTCCAATCTAGGCAGCGTTTGTTGCTTTAATGGAGAAACCCGTGTTTTTGCGCATAATAATCGTGCAATAACTCTTCCATCTTTAAGAGTTGCACGGATGTATACCGCTGCACCAAATGCCTTTTCAGATGCATCCGCAAGCACATGTAGTTGCGTTCTTACTGGAATGTCACCCTTGAAGATATGTCTTAAGATTTGTAGATTGTTTAAGCTATCCAATTCGGTTCTAAATGTATTCCAGTCTGTTTGAAGCTCCCTTGGTAATGGTTCATCCCAATCTAACTTAATTTGCCATAATTGTTGAATGAATATTTTTGCCTTCACAACAACAGGAGCCACTAATCCAAGAGGATCATATAACCTTGCTAGATCCGACGTCGCTGAAAGTTTTGATACAGTTTTTAGCGGGTTCATTTTTACCTTGACGCAAAAACGGTCTGTTTTAGGCAGCCATAGTAATCCTAATGTTTTCACAGAGTTAGCGTTGTTACTGCTAAAATCTAAATCCACCTCCTGTTCGCCGAGTGGAATGTTCTTTAGCAGTTGTGGATGGTTTCCACACCATCTTTTGAGATTGAAGCCGTGTTTTCTTAGAATCATAATGAGTTCCTTTTGTGTTTTTATGGCTGTGTTAAGACTATCTGAAACTCCAAGGCCATCATCCCCATAGAAATTATCTCTTAGAAGTTGTGCTCCATATGGATAATTGGCAATGTTCTATAGCCTCCTCTACCGATGAAGTGCCGGCAAATATAGCACATGTAAGTGCACATAATGGGTTAGGAATTGGATTTTTTCCTATTGCACCTCCTACAATCCATCCTAATGTTGTGTTTTGTAGGGTTGGGAGATCATCAGCAAGGTGTATCGTCCCATTTTTAGTTAATGTTGCTCCAAGTAGCAAATCTATTTTTTCTTGCTGGTCAAAGTTAGGATCTGCAAGATAAATGTTATTGGGAATATCCCTCTATGAAATGTCAATATGTTGACTTGGTTGTGCGGGAATTATACTTGGTAGTACGTATGCTTCCACGTTCGTTGAGAAGCAACGATCCCTGGACTTCATTTGAATGCTTGTGCGATACCTGGATTTCTTTTGGATTTCACCAATGCCATCAAGGCAAAGTGGGAGCTTCAGGAGGATGGTGAAATGGATAGTTTTTGGCAAAGACGTTTCGATACAGCATTCACTTGTGATCCTGAATCTAAATTCGTCTGATGCACCATTTGGGGCTGTAATTATCACTCTTGCCGTTGCTAGCAAGACATAGCCCTGGCGGCCCGCAGCGTCGTTGGTTGTTGCTGTAGCTCCTTTTGCAGGCGCCCCTTTTGCCGTATGTGGATGTGAGACCCTGCTTGATCCTGAACTGGGATTTGGTGAGTTGTTGTCTTTCCTCTCCAAGTGAAGCAACGTGTTGTGCCTTTTTCACATTTTCTGCAATTACTTGATTTGCAATTTTTTGACGCGTGATCACTTCTGAAGCAGTTGATGCATAGTTTGCGTTGTTTTACCCAGCGTAGTCGTTCTTCTTCTGATAATTGGCGAAATTTGTTGCAGTGGTAGAGTTTATGGCTACTGTTATTGCATCATTTGCATACGCTAATGTTGTGTCCATTGGATGTTATTATTGTTGAAACCGCCTTTTGTGTCGGTTTTTCCTTTGGAACGATTGCCTCCATAGATTGAAGTTGAAGTTCCAGGAATGATAAAAATCCAGTTATCGTTGGCACATCCCTTGGGTTAGTTAGTGATTGCATGTACCTGATGTGCGTGTTTTTATCAAGCTTTTCAATCAATACTTGTATAAGTATTGCATCCCAAGTAGATCAATTTCCAAATTGTTTAATGCACTCTTTGGTGGTGTCATGCATAGATTTGATAGATTGAGCAGATGACGTCACGGACTGTTGGTTGAGTATTCTATCAACGAGGTTCGATACTAAAATTCTCTTGTTGTTGTAGCGATCCTGTAAGGTTCCCCAGGCATTTTTATAATTTGTCTCGGATAGAGAGAACTGACTGATTAGATCTTCAGCTTCTCCTGACAAATTGTTTTTCAAATACCACATTTTCTGAATGGCGGGAATCGGCTGTCGCCATTTCAAATAGTCGCCATCAAATTTTGGTATGGTAACTTTTGGCAAATGTAACGATGAAGTTGACTGATTTGAAGGAGTTGGCTGATGTGAATGAGTTGCCTGATTTAAATGAGTTTGCCTTATTGTACAGTCGTTTTGTACCTTGTTAGCCATTATGGACAGGCTGACCAAAAGCTCTTGAACCTTGTCGTTTAACTCATAAAAACTGTCGATGTCAAAACCAGATAGTAATAGACCCTAAAAACTTTCGCATATACTGTCGTATAAGTCCTCGATCTGGTCCCAAAGTTTGTTGATCGTTGCCAGTTTGACGTCGTAGAATGGAAGTGGTTGAATTTCATCGGTATTGGTTTCTACCTTTAAGAATCTGCTTAGAGCTATCATCCTAGCTTGTGCCTTTCTGATCAAGCCTTGGTTTTTAATAGACTCCTGCTGAAGCAATGATGAAGCACCAGTGTTTTTATCTGCTGGTAGCTTCTGTTGGGATACCGCCTTTATACGATTAGCCTCTGTTGAAAATAACTTTGTATATGAGTTTGTTAACTCACTGATTTTTGAGTAGTAGTCCTCCATAAAATACTCATGCTCTGTCTTCAGCCTTTTAACTTCATCAAGCATACGTAATTCTGTATCTGTAGTCTTATACGCTCATCGAAGTATTCTGCGGTTGTTTTTCTGTCCGCAGAGTCTTTTTTGAAGTTTCGGACTATCGTTTGAATTGATTCGCCCTTTTCCTGCAGGGTATCCAGTAACAGTTTCGCCGTTGCCATTGTATATGGTAGCCTTTGCCTGTTCTTCTGTCGATTTGTCGATTAAAATCCAGGAACCAATGTTATGGTGCTGTTGTATATGCTCCAACAAAAAATGCTGGAACTGATGAATTTGGTGTAGAGGATCGATTGTTGCTTGTTGTATGGACTGTTGTCCTGATGATTATGGTTGCGTGTTCAAAAGGCGTTTATAAGGTGTCAAGAGTCCCTTACCGCTGGTGGGGGGAAACTCAAAACTTCAAAAAACGCTTGAAACACGGGGTCACCAAAATGTTTATATTAGTGGGGATTCAATCCAAGCGCATGAACTTGGACTGACACTAATTTTGTTTTGTTTAGAAATTCCCTTAAAGCACTTGTTACTTGAAAGGAGGTATTTGAATGAACAGTCAAAGCGTATTAATTAGTTTTAACTGATAAATTATTCTTTATTGGTTACTTATTTATACTAAAATTATGCTTACTTTCCTAAATTACACTGACTTACAATTAATGGCCTTTTAGCCAATAGGAAACAAGAATGCTAAAACTTGCTGAGTTACCATAGTTGCTTTTAAATTTGTATAAAATTGATGGCCTTGGTTAATGGTTAATGTTTAAAAGGCTTGCAATTAATGGAATTTAATATTCATAAGAATTTAATATTCATGGAACAATTTTAATTCCCACGTGTAATCTGAACCACTTAACATTAAGGTGGCTCACACAATGAAGGTAAATATTAGGGTAACTCAATTACCACAAGTCTGAACAAGCTCGTGTATCGAAATCTTTCCTCCGAATGTACCTCAAATATTTAGGTAGGGAATTCCTGTAGATCCTTTCCATCATTTGTGCCTCCGTATATTTGGTGTTTCGCATCAGATTTTGCATGGCTAACACGTAACATCTAAAAGATTCCTTTTCCTTCTGATAGCGATCTCGAATTGTGTCGTCGAGTTGTTCAAAGTATCTTGCCGGTAGGAAAAACCTAAAAATATCTTGTTTGAAACTGGACCAGGTTTCCCAGCGACGATTGTTATTCCTGAACCAAACCAATGCATTGTTCGTCAAAAATAAAGACATCTTGCGGGGCAGAACATTCGTATCCACGGAGTACATAAAGGACAATTCCTCCAGTCTTTCGATGAAGTCAAAAGGCTCGACTGCTCCGTCGAAATGGACGCTCCATTTGGATACCAGCTCCGCAGTTATCGTCATGAGGGCCATTTTGTTTTTCTACGGATTAAACTAGGAATACTACTCGTATATTAGATACATTTATCTTCCTTGTTGTACGTTTCACGGAATCTTAGTTCCCTCTCTTCCACTCGGCGATAAAGTTTTAATTTCCTCGGCTTGGTGTCCTTGTAACCCAATACAACAAAGCCTTAAACTCTCGGGTCCCTGCTCGGGCGCCACTGTAACGACGAGATTTCCTCCGTTAGCTGGGGTAAGCTCGCGGGGGTAGGGATCGTCACAGAAATTTATTTGATCCAGTGGCCGAGAGTAAAAGACGTGATTTTATACATAGGAAAATTCGTTTATTGTGTTTAGTACTGCAGTATTGATAAAGAGAGAGAGATAAAAGTACAAAGAGAGAGAATGAAGAGGCTACCGGGGACGGCACGCTTCCTCTGATGAACTACGTCTAGGTGAGGGCAGCGACCTGGGATGACACGCTCCCTCTGGTATCTTCACAGGGAAGGACAGCGACCGGGGACGGCACGCTTCCTCTGATGAACTAAGTCTAGGTGATGTCAGCGACCTACGACGGCACGCTTCCTCTGATGAACTACGTCTAGGTGAGGGCAGCGACCTGGGACGACACGCTACATCTGGTATCTTCAAAAGGTAGGACAGCGACCGGGGACGGCACGCTTCCTTTGATGAGCAACGTCTAGGTAAGGGCAGCCGCCTGGGACGGCACGCTCCCTCTGGTATCTTCACGGGGAAGGACAGCGACTGGGGACGGCACGCTTCCTCTGATGAACCTACGTTGATTAAGTGAGAGGGAGAGAAAGAGGGAAAGAGAGAGAGATAGAGAGAAAGAGAGAGAGAGAATGAAGAAGCGACCTGGGGCGGCACGCTTCCTCTTATGAACCGTTTGAGGATCTTCACAGGACCTCCTAGGATATTCGCAGGCCTTCAAGGATATAAACAGGACTTTCTAGGATATTAGCCGGACCTTCAAGGATAGCCGCAGGGTCTTCAAGAATATCAGCAGGACCTTCAAGGATGTTCGCAGGACCTTCAAGGATGTTGGCAGGACCTTCAAGGAAATCCGCAGGATCTTCAAGGATATCGGTAGGACCTTTAAGGATGTTGACAGGACCTTCAAGGATATCCGCAGGATCTTCAAGCATATCAGCAGGACCTTCAAGGATGCTCGCAGGATACTTACAAGTTGTCCAAGGTCGCTCGCAGGATTAGTGTTGAAATTACCTTGTGTTCTCGTTCACGGCTGCTGACGACTGACCCAGATTTGTTCAATGTTGCTGTTTATATACCCCCTTGGCAGCTATTTGTAGTTGTCGCCAGTGTAATAACAAAGTGTGTAGACAGAAGCGAGCGCCGCGACTACTGTCGTTACAAAACAAAGAAATAAATGAATAAAAAAAATTAATATATATAAGTAGATAAATAAATTAATAATTAAATATAAAAGTAGGGAAATCGTACGCCGAAAAAATGTTTGATAAACAAGTAATGATACTCCCATTCTTCCTAAGACCTTACCTTACCGTATGAAAACTTAATTGAGGCAGATTTGTTATTTTCATTTTCATTCTATCTATGTTATTATGAGTGAGTCGCCCATGGGCATAGGGCTTGCCGATCACTGCTTTAGAGTCATCAAACGGACTTAAAACTCCGGTGCTCCGGTGTCGAGTCGTACTATAAGAAACCGACTACAATAAGTAGGAAGTCCAAGAAAAGTACCATTTTTGAGCAAACAACCAAAATTGGAAAATGTTCTATGGTCAGATGAAACCAAGATACATTTTTTTGGATCTGATTGAAAATGATTTGTTCGAAGCCCAGCAAACAAAGAATATGATCCAAAACATACAACAAAGAGAGTTAAGCATGATGGTTCGGCTTGGTCCAATTTTATGGGTACAGGGTAAAATAAATTATTTCGATATTCTTAAAAATCATATGCTTCCATTTGCCGAGGAGGAAATGTCGTCAAAGTGAGAGCTTATGCAGGATAACGATCTCAAGCACTCCTCGAAAAGCATAAAAACATGGTTTCGGCATAATCAAGTCCCAATAATGGAGTTTCCCTCTCAATCATCGGACTTAAATCCGATTGAGCACCTCTATGGTGCCCTAAAAACAAAATTGGAATACATAAAACAAAAAATAAACATGAAATTCATTCCGGAAAGTGTTGTGGTAGTTTTTATCTGTTGCGAAGCGCTTAATACCAAATTGTAAATAGCGAGGTAATTGAAGCTTGGTTCCGAAGATAACTTTTCCAGGTGTCCGAGAGGTGAGTCATGATCAGCTGATCGGTATGCCAGCAGAAATTTGGGGATGTGTTCGTCCCATCTCTTCTGATTTGTTCGTACTTTTAAAGTATTCCTCTAGATTGCGACTGAATCCTTTCAAATTGTAGATGCAGCGACGTGGTTATAGTTTTTCTTATTCCATATAACTCGCACATTTCCTTGAAGATAACAAATTAAAAATTCCTGCCCTGGTCAGAGTTTAATTCTAATGAAAAACCGTAGCGACACACAGTTGTTTACAAATGTGCTTATTACCGTTCTTGCTTTTGGTTCGGAATAGCATTTACCTGTCCGTTTGCTGATATAATCGATCACCACGAAAACGTATCGGTTTCCGGTTACGCTGATAGGCAAAGGAAATTGTTATGTATTGTTGATCTGTTATTTTGTAAAGAAACATTAAAATTTGATTAGTAAATTATAGAGAATAAAAATTCCACAGAGCCAGCAGGATAGAATACTACACAACCTCCTCATTATCCACGCTCTCCCCTTTGGTCAGTGCTTATTGATGATTGTGCAATTCTCAGAATTGAGTCCCAAAATCATGTGTTGTACTGTGATATGATTTTATTGAGCGACACACTGCATTAAAAAGATGTACTTTCGAGTCAAAAGAAATGTAATTTTTATTTAAAAAATTACTCCATGTCATATTTATACAATTCTTTGCGGCTTGTTTCTTTCTTTCAACATCATCCATTACAACAATATCATCGGCATACAACAACAATCCTATGTGTAGATTTGCAATATATAAACCACCTCCAAGTTCTTCATGAAGATCGTGTATATATAGTGAAAAGAGCAGTGGAGACAATAAGCAACCTTGCTTTACAAACCTGTCTCAAACCTGTCCGATAATTCTGATTCATTCCAAATTGTAGAATATGTATTTTTATATACAATTTCGATAAAATTAACGAATTTAGTGGACCCTCCTATTACATGTAATTTATACATTAATGATTTTCTTGCAATCGTTTTAAGTGCTGTGAACTTCAGGTGCACAATTGTTGTTAAGTTATATATATTATCGACTCCCAGCAAAAATAAATTGAAGAGATTCTTAAGAATTAATTTTTTATTGATTCCAAAGTATCGTTTAGTTCTGATTTTCCCCTTCTAAGGCAGTTCTTTTTCTTCCAAAAATTTTACTTTTTAATGAAATTTAACACTTTTGGAATCTATGACGGGTAATTTATTTTAAAAACAAACAAAGTTAAACATTAACCATAGATATTTCTATATAAATTTGACATTTATACCTATGCTTTAATTTTAAGAGATTTGTTTCAATTTTTAACTTACGATTTACCACATTTTTAATTATTAAAATCGTAGTTATTATTGATACAAAAAGTAAAAAAAAATATTGTAGTTAAAATTGCAAGAATTTCGAATAAAGTAATTTAATACATAAGGCCCGTTTACTGAATGTCCCGTTATAATTTTAGCAACAGTCAAACTTTATATGGGAAACAACAACAAATGTGTCAGTTAAATCCACAGGAAGAAGCTAACGGGGGCTTGTGAAAATGGGGCTAAGGCGCGATTACTGATGTCCTGTTTTATTAAATTACAAATTCAAAATTTATTTGGTACATCAAAAGATCTCATTATTCACTAAACCATAAGAAGGGCTTTAGATGCAATGAAAAAGGATCATAAAAGAAAACTTCCACCATATGACACGCATATGTAAAAATCATTGGTTCCAAAACAAATTTTCATAACACCGGAATCAAAATCACTGCTTCTTTTTCTCTTCTTTTGATACTTTTTTTTTTTGCTGGGCTGTTGAATAGTTTTTTTTCTAAAACCAGTTTGGTATCCGGAAAGCATGTTGTTTCGATAACCTCACTGTAATTATACGATACCCATTAGGACTTCAGCTATATCGTTCATAAAGTATATACCTTTGTAGTTGCTTGGTTGCTTTATATTTCTCTTTTTGAATATTGGAAGTATGAGTATTACACTGGTAGCAAACGACTTGTCAGCTAGAATACTGTTACTGTTGTTAAACAAAATGTTACACACATTTTTCAGTTCTTGTATTAATTTATCAGGTGCGCTTATTAGAAATTTATACGTAATTCTGTCTTCATCGTAAATTGCTAAAAAAGTAATATTTTTATCCAATTAATCGGTTTGAATTGGATTTAATAATTCCATTGAATTAAAAGTAGAGGCTGGTATATTTGGGAGTTCTTGTCTAAATAGATTATTTTCCAGTCTTCTGTGTAATTCGGAATTTTAAAGGGCAGTTGTGAAAAATTGTGCAGTGGCTGAAAATAAAATATTTTTAAACACGGTAAACGTGCTACCATGTGACTTGGCACCCTTGGGCCATTTACATTTTTTTTTAAACATGTGCTTGATTTAGGAAAAAAAAAATAAATTAAACTTTTTTTAAAAAATCACATTCGGCAAAAAAAAATATGGAGTTAATTTACGTTTTCCTATATCATGAATTTTAAATCAAGCTAAAATAATCCCTAATCAAAATTTTAAAGGAATTGAATCCAAGTTGGGCGCTTCTGATTTTGGATAATGAATAAGTTTTTTTTTTCAATATATAAAAATTTGATTTGTTAATAAGCTTATAAATAAAGTTTTTAATCGATAAGGAACTTAACCGTAATAGAGTAAGTCCTAACAGTAATATAAACCCGTGTTGTAAGACTCTGCTTATAACGTCGACGCCGAAAGATCTTTCGTCACCGTGGAGTGGACTCAGATTGTTGAGTCCATGCCATCGAACTTGCAAGAGCTAGGCTGCAACATGAGCATAAAAATCCACTTCCTGCACTCGCATTCAGACCGATTTCCACAAAATCTGGGTGATTTAAGTGAGAAGCAGGGTGAAAGATTCCATCAGGATCTTCAGACAATGGGAGAGTGGCATCAGAGGCTGTGGGACTCACATATGATGGCAGAATACTGCTGGAGTTTGCAACGAGATCTACCTAAAGTCGTTCATTCAAGGAAATCTTATAAAAGATCATTTGATAGTGTTCAATAGAAATTTTGATAATAAAGTATATTGATTGATTCTCTGTATTTTTTTTTTTTTTGACAAAAAAATAAAACTGTGTATTTCAAAAATTAAAGCTGTTAGCAATCTCCCCAATAACAGAAAAAAAAATAATTGAAATTAAAAAAAAAATCGAAATAAAAGAACACAATTTCAAAATTTTCAAATAAAATTCAAAAATTCATAATTGTTACTTAAAAAAGGAGTAATTTTAATTAAAAAATACCAAACGCAATTAAAAAGTTTATTAAAATATATAAAAAATATTTATTTAATTTAATTTGGTGTTTTTGACTTTGAATTGAATTATTATAAATTACATTTGGAGTCATTCCAAAAATTTTTTTCAAACAATGTAGTCGTTTTTGAAATGGTTGTCTTTGGACTTAACGACACACCTTCCCATGACATCTGTACTGATTTTGTTTTTCACGGTGTATCAAGGCTCAAAGTTGATCACTTTTAAATCGAAGACGTGTTTTTCTTCTTAAAATTCGCGAGTAAATGTTTTGTATTTTTGCAATATTTCTGCAAAGAAACCGTTTGTTTATAAAACAATTATCTAAAAGTAAGATCAATGCTTTCATATGAGATATTTATCCAACTTTTAGCCGCTCAATGTATCCAACTTTTAGCATCGAAACACCTTGAATTTTAAATAACCAAAACAGCACATATATCACAGGAACGTGGAATAACTATGTCCAAATTTTCCGTGATATCAATGGAATGACTTAGGTTTTTTTAATAGCATTTCATATTTTTCCTTTTAATTGATAATTTTTGAATTTTAAATGGTGTTTTTTGATTTGAAATAATATTTTTTAAACTTAAAATTTACAATTGCTACTTTTTTAAATGAAAATGCTGTTTATTTTTTTAAATAAATATTCTAATTAAAATTACTAGTTAAGTAGTTAGTAAATCTTATTAAAATAAAAGCTTATGAACACATCAACTTAGTAATTGATATGTTGCATTCGAAATGCTGAGGAGAGGTTTGTTATTATTTATATGGATACTACTGAAATCGTAAAGTATAGAGCCAGAGTTACCAACACTGGAATATTACAGATTAGTCTATTCATTCCATATTTAGATAAAAATAATCTCAAGTATGACAAAAAACATATATTTTCCGGTCATGAAAATGTGGTAAAGAATATTGTACCAAGTCGAGTCATTTCAGAAATGCATACTTAAGAAATTCAATGGGCGAAGTAAGACTTTCTGCATTTTCTTTAATGTCTGTATATCGTAAAGAGGTAGAGCCAGACAAAATTGTTCAGAGTTTTATGTCGAAAAGTCGTCGTATTATTTTGAAATTTAATATTAAAGCCCTGTGCGAGGTGGCAAAATAAATTCTAAACTAAACACAAATTGACAAAAAGGTTTAAAATTTTTTGGAAAAATTTTTCAAATTTCTTAGAAATTTGGAAACCTGACCCTAAGTACACCCCAAGTACATTAGATCTAAATCAATATGATAAATAAGTTTTATATAAAAATCTTATGTGAATTTAAAAGCTGTAAATTTTGTTTTAAATGATGAAATTACCAGCTTCTTAACAAAATTTTATAGAACAAATATATTGGCCCCCTCCCCCCAGTCAAAATATATGCACTATTTTTGTACAGTCCTTAAGTGTAACATAAAAACTCAATTAAGCTGCGTTTCAAATGAAAATCTACTTTTACTGAATTTTACTTGTTAATTAAATATTATCCAAAATTGTATTATAGAAGTATCTAAATTTTTTTTTATTTTTAGATATGGGAAAAAATTCGTCTCCTCAAAATCTCTTCACAAATGGAGGCCGATCACAATTTGCAACAAAAAACAATTCACGTGTTGTTGTACAAAAAGGCGGCTTAGCGATACTGCCTTGCGTCGTAAAATTGAATTCCCCGGCTACTGTAAGTACACTACTAAAGCAGGGCTGTATTATCTAATTTTCATTTCAATTTTACGTATAGAAAATCAAATATGAGATAAACCGCATGTCAAAACTATTAAAAAATAAGGTTAAAGTCTTGCATGCGGGAAGCGGCCAAATTATGGAAGGTGTTCCGATCTTTTTTATACCCTCCACCATATATGGTGAGGGTATATATCAGTTTGTTATTCCGTTTGTAATATGTCGAAATATAGGTTTAAGACCCCATAAAGTATATATATTCGTGATCCTTATGCAATTTTAAGTCGATTTAGCGATGTCCGTCTGTCTGTCCGTCTGTCTTTCTGTCTGTCTGTCTGTTGAAATCACGATCACGACGCAAAGACGCAAGCGGGGGTGCCTATTTTTACCTGGATTGTTGGACATCCTCCCGAGCAGTTTGGTATTTAAAATGAGCAAAATCGGTCAAGCGGTTCAAAAGTTATGAGTGAAAATGTGAAGGTACCTCTAAATTTTCCATACAAATTTGTACAATTTCTCTGTATCTATTTTTTTTTCTGTTAAGTAAGTAAAAATGTTATTAAGTCTTCTTATTGTTCGATTACATTTATTGTCTTACATACTATGATAACTAAGTTAACGTAAAAATGAACAATGTTAAAGTCGCTAACAGAGCAGACCTCTGTAAATAACATTGCTAAAACTAAATAACAAAAGTTCGTTACATAAATTGACAAAACATATTCATATTACAGTTCATGCAAAATTTAGTATATACGTATATCATCTTCATCCCCTTTGGTGGAGGGTATTAAAAGATTCGGCACAGCCGAATTTAGCCCTTTTTTACTTGTTTATAAACAGGGATGAAAATATAGTCATAAAATATAGGAGTTAGAAAGTTAGAAAGTGTTGAAATTACCTTGTGTTCACGTTCACGACAGCTGGCAACTGACCCATATTTGTTCGATGTTACTCTTTATATACCACACACATTAAAAATCTACGAGAGCGGGTCAATAGGTCCGTTACTTTTTGAATTTTAACTGAAAGGGAAACATTGTTCCTGTTAACAGGCGTCTGTCAGTTGGCTCCTGTCAAAATTGATAGCAAACTACCGCGTGATTTAAGGAGAAAATGGAAAAAAGTGAATTACTGAAACCAAGGCTATGCTAAATAAATACTATGGGAACTCTGCACCATCAATTTCAATGGGGAAAAAGGGGTTTACTGAATTTCGTTGTGGCAGTAAAAGTACGGAAAATGCCGAACGTTCTGAAAGCCCAGTCGAGGTCTCTACACCCGAAACAATTGCGAATATTCATATGGTGTTGGCCAATCGGAGATTGAAAGTGCGAGAGATTTTTTCAGCCATAGCCATCTCATATGGCTCAGTGGTTTTAATTTTAAATAATTACTTGGGTATAAAAAAGCTTTCCGCAATATGGGTGTCGTGTTTGCTCACAATCGACCACAAACGTAATCGTGTGACAACTTCGCTTCTATGGCAAAAATCCATTGATTAGGTTACGAATTGCTCCCTCATCCGCCCTATTCTCCTAATGGCCCGGCGGAAAGAAATTTGACTCCAACGATGAAATTATCTCACAAACAAATACATATTTTGATGACCTCGACAAATCTAATTTTTTTGGAATGAATACAAAAATTGAGGAAACGTTGGACAAAGTGAATAAGGCACAAAGAAGACTATGGTGAAATGATTTTTTTTATTCAAAAACCTGTTTCATTCAAAAAGTCGTGGACTTATTGACGCCATTGTACATACCATATGTATATTTATTTCAATATTTTTATCTAACTTTTTAATACAAAGTAATCCTCTTTGTTTTACAACCATAAGTAAAGCCATCAAAATTTACAAATGGAAACATAACTTTAAGTTCAAATGCTTCAATATCATTTCCAAGAGAATATTTTACTTTTCTATTCAGTGGGTATATCAAAAGAATTTTATTTGATGAATTATAAGCATCCAAAAAATTGCTGTTTCCTGTAAATTTGTTCAATAGGAAGCGTCAGGCATCATAAAGCCTTTCCGATATTTTGTTTTTATAGCACTCGCTATATACTGCATTATTTTAATTAAAGTAATGGCACACTACTGGATATATTGGCGTTATTATTTCGACACTGTCCCAGTACTGAAAAGGTTAAAAATCCGACATAATGCCAGTGCTTGTGCTACCGTCTACAGCACCGTGCCAGTACTATGTCTGTCGTATTTTCTACCTGGGGAATTATGAAGCTCCTCTGAACTATATAATATAAAAAAAAATATTGTTAACAATTATTTACATTTTTAAAATATAATTTGGTCAGCCTCTAAAAGGCAAATCTAACACATTTCAGTCTTCTCGTTTTGTTACTGTCATCTAAGAGTGAAATAGCCAGAGGATTTGCGTGGTTGCATAATTTTTGGAAATAGTTTTAGCTAAACCTTCATATTTCTTGATTGACTGTTGATATATCGCGATCGTTTTGAATTATTTAATTTGCCACAAACCAAGGAGCGTTAGTGATTAGCCTTTATGTTTTGGATTGGTACCTTTCAAGTATATTAGAACAGCGGCTAAAATTGTCAAATAAGTATTTGTCGAAACTTTTGGGCCTGGTGCTATTTTAAAATAAAAAACAAGGTAAATATTCCCATAGCTTCCCATATTTTGTGTTAAACTACTTTAAAACCCACAAATCCCTAAATATCTCCGATATGTACCATGTTTCAGAAATTAAAAACTTGAACTTTTTTAGGCACAAAAGTACATTTGAGGTTCTATATTGTGGCACAAAATGTACCAAATGCATCATTTTGGTTATACCAATGTCAACATTCGTGAAGTTAAGACGTGCTAAATTAATCAGTCGTGTTAAATGAATCCTCCGCCTGTTTCTTTGTGCGCGAAATGCTTTGATTCGGCTAAATCTAATTTTATTATCTGTCATGTGTAGATATAAATATCATAGATTCTGTGTTAACATAGGTGAAAAAATTATTGGCGTTTTTAATAATAAAAACATTGTTTTTAATTGTAATGATTGCTTAAGTGTTTCGTCAAATTTACTTTTACATATCTCTTCTTTAACGAATGAAGTGAGAGATTTCAATCAAATGCTAAATAAATTCATCGACTTCTCAAATAATAAAAATAATAAAGTAAAACTGAAAAAAAGCAGCAAAAACCTACATCTCATAATAATGGTTCACTGGCTAATGTTGCTGAACAGAAAAAAAATACAAATGCTGTTACTACTGTTTTAAATACAACAAATATTCAACATGGATTGTCTGCTGCTTCATCGATTTCATCTTTACACGCTGCTTTGCCTATTGGAAGAGAAAATGCTTCTAACTTGTGTGATGGTAAATCAAACATTGCATAAAGCATGTGGTTGGGTTGATGTGCAGAGGAGTAGGCATAAGAAGGGCCCTTAGTAGTTAGATTTAATGTCTCTAATGATCTTGAGGTTGTTATACAAAAGAAATGGATTCATATTTCTTCTTTTAACGGGTTAACTTTAAATTAGGAATAGATCCGTGCTTTTTTAATGAGATTATTAAACCTCAGCTCTGGCCTACTGACATTAAGGTAAGGCCTTTTGTAAATTTTCCAAAAAAGTTGAAGCCATCAGTTTGTAACGACAAGTTTTCCTCCGTTAGCTAGGATATTGCTCGCGGGGGTCAGGGTCGTTTCAGAAATTTATAATTCACTGGGACTTTGAAAGACAAAGGAAAACACGGGTCTGGTTTGGTTTTACAATAATATAATACTTCAAGTTTTATTGATTTCGGACTTAGCCTATTTATTATAAATTTTCCAAAAAAATACTTAGCTTAAATTAACACGTGAATACCGGAGGGACCTTCGGTAGGCACTCCTCTTATCAGAGCGCGACACTTTTGAATATCGGCGGGACCTTCGGTAGGCACCCCTCTTATTGGAGAACAACACTTGAGTTTCGGAGGGACCTTCGGTAGGCACTCCTCTTATCAGAGAACGACACTTGAATATCGGAGGGACCTTCGGTAGGCACCCCTCTTATCAGAGCACGACACTTGAATCCCGGAGGCACCTTTGGTAGGCACTCCTCTTATCAGAGCACGACACTTGAATAACCGAGGGACCTGCGGTAGGCACTCCTCTTATCAGAGAACGACACTTGGAATACCGGAGGCACCTTTGGTAGGCACGCCTCTTATCAGAGCACGACACTTGAATAACCGAGGGACCTGCGGTAGGCACTCCTCTTATCAGATAACGACACTTGGAATACCGGAGGGACCTTTGGTAGGCACTCCTCTTATCAGATGACGACACTTGGAATACCGGAGGCACCTTTGGTAGGCACGCCTCTTATCAGAGCACGACACTTGAATAACCGAGGGACCTGCGGTAGGCACTCCTCTTATCAGAGAACGACACTTGGAATACCGGAGGCACCTTTGGTAGGCACTCCTCTTATCAGAGCACGACACTTGGATAACCGAGGGACCTGCGGTAGGCACTCCTCTTATCAGAGAACGACACTTGGAATACCGGAGGGACCTTTGGTAGGCACTCCTCTTATCAGAGCACGACACTTGAATAACCGAGGGACCTGCGGTAGGCACTCCTCTTATCAGAGAATAAAAAAAACACTAGGGTGTAGAGGTACCTATGGTAGGCACTCCTCTATTTAAATTCGAGTCGAATACCACGGAACGAAACGATGTGTACACGGTCACCGCCGCGAGCCAACTGCCAAGTTCTGTCGCACACCCGCCTTGTTATCAATTATCTTTTTGGTTGTTTATCGTTTTCACCACAACAGCTGATTCACAGCTGAGCGTGGTGAGCTGTGTTTAGTTAATTCACGATGGTGGGCTGCCACAGTGATTTTCCGTTACGTTTGGAAATTTGAAACACATTGGTTCATTTGATGTAAATTCATTGCCTTGTATTTCAATAATGTGTATTAATGAAATTAATAATAATATCCATAAAAAAAAATAATAATAAAAAAATATAGTTTGATTCAAAAACAAAAATCGAAAATGCGAGGAAAATAAACAAAATTTTCAAGAGGAATTAAAAATAAAAATTAGTAAATTATAAGTGTGGATGAAAATGAACGGTGTGATTTTCATCCTTACAAGTTCAACGCTAACTTGCAACAAAAATGGTTTTAAATTGAACTATCAGAATTTATCTGGAATGAGTACCAAATACAAAAATATTTATGATTTCTCTTCTCAGTGTAATTTCGATGTTATTATTCTGGTTGAAACATGGTTGAATGCCGACTTTTTTGATGCTGAATTCTTTAATACCATGCTATTTAATGTTTACCGGAAGGACAGAAACGCTTAACGCAACGGTTTTCCTAGAGGTGGTGGTGTTTTAGTTGCTGTAAGAAATCATTATAAGTCATCTTTATGTGCTTTAGATAATAAGAATAGTTTATTAGATCAACTTGTAGTTTCCATTGCTGGCTTTAATATTGAATTATTTGTATCCTGATGATATTTATGCTGATCATGTTTCGAACATTTTACTATTTGAGGAGAATTTGGAAGTTAATTCACACCTTTGTATATTAGGTGATTTCAACCTAAAAAATATTTTTTGGTCAAAATTTTCTGATGATTCTGTTTTAACTCCGCTTAATGTTAATAAAAATCATGAAATTGATTTTATTGACAGCTTAATGAGTTTTAATATGATTCTAATAAATCATATTGCTAATCAGCTTCATCGTTTTCGGTTCTTGTATTTGTTTCCTATGATGGTAAATTTAAGATATATGAATCTTTACTGCCAATATATTCACCTAATCTTCATCATTTTCCGATGGTAATTGAGTTGGAAGATTACAAGTTTTTTAGATACTACAAATCTTTTAATTCAATGTATGTAATTTCAATGTATGTAATTTTGACGTGTTAAACTCTTTATTAAGTTCAGTTGATTG
This sequence comes from Eustalomyia histrio, assembly GCA_949748255.1. Lineage (NCBI taxonomy): Eukaryota > Metazoa > Arthropoda > Insecta > Diptera > Anthomyiidae > Eustalomyia > Eustalomyia histrio. The sequence continues at coordinate 87,446,657 of OX456526.1, forward strand.
GTTGCAAATTTTTTTCGGAGCTTTCAACTTCGGTATGTTACGATGAATTTTTGCGGGAAGTTTTAAAAATTTGTAGTGAAAATATTCCATACAGGAAGGCTAGACCTTATAAACTTCCTTGGTATACTAGCTGTCTTAATAAGATTAAAAATCTTCGAAACAAATTTTATAAAAGTTTTGTTGATTCTGGTAATCCTGAATATCAAAACAAATTTGTTTATTATCAGCGTGAGTTTAATTTTTAAAATAAATTTCTTTGAAAACAATATCTTATTGAGAAAGAGCATGAAATCAAAAGCAATCCTAAAGCTATTTGGTCTTTTTTTAAATTTAAAAGACAATCATCTGATATTCCGTCTACTGTAAAATTTTCGGACATCATTTCACATTCTTGTAACGATTCTGTTAATATATTTACAGACTTCTTTAAGTAAAATTTTGAGCCCTTAGTGACAAGTGGCTTCAGGTTTTCAAACTCTATATCCAATTTGGATATTGGTTCTATTGAAGTCACTGAAGAGGAGGTTTAGAATGAAATTCTGCTAATCAGAATTAGTTTAAAATCAAATGTTGATGGCCTTTGTACTAATTTTTTTAAAAAATGTGCTTTGTCGTTAACGTTTGCACTGACATATATTTTTAATTTATCTCTTAAAGAGGGTATTTTTGTTGACGGATGGAAATTGTCGACTATAACACCAGTTTTTAAAGATGGAAGTAGAAATGATGTAACTTGTTATAGACCTATTTCCAAGTTATCTTGTGTTTCTAAAATATTTGAACATATCATCTATAAAAGATTGTTTTTTCTTACAAAGTCCTGGATATTATCTAATCAACATGGTTTTTTTTTTGGTAGATCTACAACAACGAACTAAACTGGTATTAGTGAATATCGTAAAACAGCCCTTGAACAGGTAGCCAAGTTGAGGCTATTTGTACTGATTTTTCTAAGGCTTTTGACAAAGTGTGACATCACTTTCCTTTCTTGAAACTGCATAAGCTTGGTTTTCATTCTGTTTTTCTAAATTGGATTAAATCACATTTATCCAATAGAGTTTATAAGGTTGCTATTGAGGGTTTTGAATCAAGGACTTATATACAAACGTCTTGTGTACCTCAGAGCAGTGTTTTCGGTCCACTTCTATTTAATTTATTTATAAATGATATTTCTGCTTGCTTAACCAATTCTAAATTTCTTATATATGCAGATGATTTAAAAATATTTCTTAAAATTAACTCAATTGTTGATGTTTTTGATTTACAAAATGATTTAAATAATACGTTGAATAACTTACATTTTAATTTTTCCAAGTGTTTTCATCTTTCGTTTAGCAGATCTCTGAACCCTATTATATTTAATTTTAATATTAATTATCATAATGTGGAAACAGTTAAGTCTACTCTTGATCTTGGTGTAGTTTTTGACTCGTCGTTTTTATTTGTACCACATATTGATTATATTATTCCGAGAGCTTATAAAATGCTTGCATTTCTAAAAAGGAATTCTTCATATTTTTCTGATCCCTGCACGTTGAGGTTAACTTTTACATCATTTGTTAGATCAAATTAGACTATGCTGCTGTAATTTGGAATCCCTTGAATTGTACTCATATCTTTCGTATCGAGAGAGTTGAGAGGAAATTTACTAAATTTGCTTTAAGTTTCATTTGCCTTTCTTGATCCTATACCTTCATATAAATCTAAATGCCTATTTCTAGGGTTGCAGACTTTGAAATCTCGTAGAATATACCCATCTGCATTACTGGTTTTTGACATAATTAATGGTTTAGATAATTGTCCTGATCTACCACCTCTTATTGGACTTTATATTCCGCCTAGAAATCTTAGATTTATTGATATCTTTAACGACCCACTTCATCGCACTGAATATGTTCTTAATAGTACGTTAACACGCACGTTTATTCATCTTAATTAAATTAATTTTGATCTTCAACAAAATTGCGAATCTAAATCATTTGTAGAGTTTTGCACGTCAAAATACAAATTTAAGTTATTTCTTAATACAGTTTTAAAATAATTAAGCTTTATTGTATTTAGTATTTTAAGTAAATATTTTTGTACTATATTTTTTAAAATATGTATTTAATCATAGTCTGTAAGGAATTTTGTTTCCATAGACTGAATAAAATGAAATCAAATGAAATAATGAAGTTCGCTGAGTACAGCTTGTTGAAGTAAACTAGGAACCATGACCCTTTTTTATCTGAATAAAATATTGGAATAAATGGCATATTCCATATCGGCCACGTTTGAACTGTGTAATTCTGCTATAATTTTTGAAAGTTGTATACCCATCTAAAAATCGAAATATATATGAGCATACATGATCATACATGGGCCTGTGTATGATCATACGTGGGCATACATGGTCATATACGTCCATACATTGTTCAATATATGACCATACATGATCTCATATATGATCATATATCTTCGGATCTGAATTTTGAGGGTATATAATATATGAGCATGAGGGTGAATAATATATGAGCATGTATAATAATATATGCACCTATATCACCATATACCCTCAAATTTCGGATCCGAAGATATATGGTCATATATGAGATAATGTATGGACGTATATGACCATGTATGATCATATACAAGCCCATGTATGATCATGTATGTTCATAAATATTTCGATTTTTACATGGGTAACTCTTTTTGTAGTATTTTGAATTGCAATTTAATTTTAATGAATTTATTTGTAACAAAGCTGAATCGCAAAGAGTGTACTTCTACGTCCATAAAATTGATACAAGTCATACCTGTGGTTAAAGGAGCTCTTAACAAGCATTCAGCATTAACATTTTTCTCGCTTTTTTTCTAACACCTCGTTTTTGTAGCATGTCAGAAAAGCAGCGTACCTTTCGAGCCTAGGCAATGTCATTTGAATCTTGGTGGAAAATCCGGGAAAATGGCTGGTTGTCCGTAAAAAGTTTGAAAAGTCTGCCATAGACATATTCACGAAAATATTGCACAAAATACACAATTGCTAAAGCCTCACGGTCTAGCTGGGAATAATTCTGTTCTGGCCTTTCCACACCCTCAAATATGTGAGACAAAACTCCCGCTATTCCTGATCACTGGCAATTTCCTTTTTCAATTCATTGAGGCTATTAAAAATTTTGTGAATCGGATAGTGTGCGTCTACTAATCTTTGATTAACGCTTACTTTATAGTCGGTCCAAAGATGGACTCCACCGTCAGCTTTTGGAATGACCACTAATGATGAACCCCAATCACTGTTGGCTACTTTGGTGATGATTCCAAATCGTCGAGCTTTTTGTTAACTCGATCTGCCAACGCATAAGGAATTTGGGAATTGGGACCTGACCCGTGATGGGTAAAAACAGGAGCGGTTCCGAAAATACGTGTCATGATATAGGTGAAAAGAGGATCGGTTCCTAAAGTACGTACCACGTGAACTGTTTAAAAGTCTATATCACTTGGTCTGAATGTACTGGTGTAGGTAAGAACATGATCGGTTTCTTAAGTACCTAACACGTGATCGGTATAAAAGTCTCTTATCACGTATTATGTCTGAAAGCACTAGACTAGTTAGGTCCTTTTCCCGCAGAATAGGGTTGACATGTTCACGTAACTGCAATTAAACCTTATAAATAGTTAGGGACACACACCCAATTTTCTGTTGCAAAACAGATGCAAATTATGTTATTAAATTTTCGATTTGGTTCGAATAAGAAATAGAATTGGTCACAGCCACGTTCGAATTAATTATATCCAATTCATTAAGGTTAGTACCTAGGCGATGTATCCAGGTTCTGCATATGATACAAATAATGTAAAAAACTTTAAGGGTAAAATTATGGAGGTGAAAAAAAATTTTTGAGGTGACAAATTTTTTTATGGACGTGAATACAAATTTTATGGTTTGAAAAACATTTTCAGGTTAAAAATATTTTACTTGCCAGTCGCTACTATGAAATTATACTAAAAATACCCCAATTTGTATGGAAAATTTAGAGGCACCTTCACATTTTCACTCATAACTATTTAACCGCTGGACCGATTTTGCTCATTTTCAATACCAAATTGCTCGGGATGATGTACATTAATCTACACCACTTGCGTCTTCGTGCCGTGGCCGCCCTTTCAACAGAGAGACGGACATCGCTAGATCAGCTTAAAATTTCATAAGGATCACAAATATATATACTTTATGGGCTCTATATTGAAAATAGGTAGTTTCCGTGTCAAAATCGTAAAAAAAGTTAAATTAAGGTAGTGCTAACCGACCTTTACATTTGTGAAATTTGATAAAGCCGTAAGTATTGCAGTGAAAATAAATTTGTTTTTGTTCTTTTAGATCAGTGCCAGGCATACACATACAATCTTATTTGGTCTTTGTAGGAGTAAGCTGAAATTCTCTCTTTCACAATGCACTTAGCGAAATATGTATTAAAAATAAGAATGCATATTGAAAATATTGAAATGTATTTCATATAAATTAAAGCTTTCTTAAGTAAATAAAAAAGCTCAGAAATTTATAAGAAGAAGTCAAATATAGATAACGCATTTCAAGGATAAAAGTTTAGATAACTACAGGAATTGTAAATGCGTCTAATAACAGATGTAAACTAAATTAATGTGCTCGAAAATTTATTGCGAAAAGTTTTTGTAATTTGGCAAATATAAAATATGAGATTATAACACAGTGCAGCATTTTTAAGGTCATCGTGTGGTTCCTCCTTCATACCCGTTTTTTTTTTTAAGTATGTATCGAAACTAAAAAAAACCTGCAAAGGACTTGGCCAGATTACATAGATTTTTTTTTTATGGACACCCTAAGTTTTTGTACCCAAACACGATTTTTTTAAAAAAGGAAAATTTTTATGGAATCCATATATCATAAACCGTTCGGAATTTTGTTTTTATGTCTTTGGCAAAGTTGTAGATCCAAACCAAAGCAAAAAAATTCTCATATGGACCGACCCAAAAAAATTGCATCCACTGCATCAAAATTGGGAAAAAATGCTATTTTTTCATGATAATATGGAAATATATATATAATAAATATATTCATTTTTTCAAAAACATATCAGCATTACAACAATAAAATGTTTAAATAGTAAATTTGAAAACAAGTAACAACAAAAACGGCATTAACCTATATAGTCTTTCTTTGTCGAAACGACAAACATTGGCTATGCAAAATAAGTGTGAGCAAAAAGATGTGCTTTCTAGGGTTAAGGAATGTTCGTATTAAGATGACATGTACTAGAGAGTTGTTTATATTGTTGTTAGATATAATTTAGCTGAAGAAAGATTTCTTAAATTCCCAGTATTTAAGCCATTTCAGGACAAAATCATGAAAAAATCATAAAAAATAGCATTTTTTCCCAATTTTTTGCAATTTTGATGCAGTGGATGCAATTTTTTTGGGTCGGTCCATGTGAGAATTTTTTTGCTTTGGTTTCGATCAACAACTTTGCCAAAGACATAAAAACAAAATTCCGAACGGTTTATGATATATGGATTCCATAAAAATTTTTCTTTTTTAAAAAAATCATGTTTGGGTGCAAAAACTTAGGGTGTCCATAAAAAAAAATTTCGATGTAATCTGGCCAAGTCCGTTGCGGATTTTTTTTAGTTTCGATATACACTTCAAAAAAAACCGGGTACGAAAGAGGAACCAATTTATGTGTTGCACTGTGTAATATACATAATAATCCCTTGTTATAAAATATTGAAAAAAAAATTCGCTAAGCAAAAATTCCATTTCAAACTCTTCAATAATCATTGTTTCACTGAGTGCAAATGAAACAACAAGCGTCGAAACAACCTCTTTGTTGAAAAGCTCATACGAGACCACAGGGTATACCAGTGTTGTCAGAAGTGACAGCTGTCAACAAGTAGTAGTTTGGCTGCAATAAAGGTGAATTTTGGTCGGCAACTTTTAGTACTGTCTAGCAGTGCTGCCATATATCAAATTTTAACTGTTTTTCCCGAATTCGGGGAAGCTAAAGAGTTTTAAGGTTTTTTCATGAACAAACTTTTTTTATTTAATTCGTGTATTTTTCATATTAAAACAGGATATTTTTTCAATATACTATTTATTTTTACCAAAATTGGACATATTTTATATAAGTAAAGAATACAACAAAGCTTTGCTATTGTGTTAAAGAATAGGTACGAATTGAAACAATATTGTGCTATGAAAAGTATTAAGGTCTATAAACACATTGGCCATCTCTGTCTATCCATATCCTTTATTTCCCATTTATATGGTAAAAATATATAATAAATAGAACAAATATAAAGTGAAGATTGGAGTAACAACTGATATAGTTGCAACAGTCGGGGAAGGTACGGCAACAGTAGTCGATGACACCAGTCGAAGTTGCTAAAGCCGCCAACGTCGACGTTATTGATGATGTTTGATCAAAAAAAGGGCTGCTGAAGGATCCACAATTTCCATTGCATCCTTGGTTGTTATAAGTCCATAATGCTAAGAAACAATGAAGTTCTGCGATATGTCGTCTTACAACAACAAGACGAACATGACCGTCACTACCGGGGTATAACTTCACAACCCGTTCTAGTCCCCACGAAGTAGGAGGTAATTGTTCGTGCCGAATCACCACTAAATAATTTACGTTCAGGATTTTTCCATTTATAGTGTTTGTGCAAGCTCATCAAATATTCCTCTTTCCACCTATGGCAGAAATTTTAAGAAATAGCTTTTGAAATCGATCAACAAAACTTATCGGAGGATCAGTGATTTCGGGGTCTTGAGGAGCTAGGATTGGAGAACCAATAAAAAAGTGACTACGGGTTAGCGCTACCGGTTTCTGAGGGTTGTCCGTCATAGTCAGAACGGTCTAGAGCTCCTCAAATGTATATTTGAACTATAGTCCCTCATTTCTGAAATGAAGTTTAGAACTCTTCACCTACTAAAGGTCGTTCATATAAGGAGCACCAGCTCGGATAAAGTGAAACGGGAGGCCTTGAATGGCGTATACGGAACTAACTGCGGCCTGGCTTTCTTCAAGGAAGGTCCGAAAATCATTCTCCAATTCACGCGACACACCTACAATGTTTGTGCCGTTATCCGAAAATATTTTACCCGGTACGTCGGGAATAAATCGTTGAAAAGCCGCTAAAAATTTAGCCGATGACAAATCTGAAGCCGCTTTCAAATGTACTAATTTCGTAGAAAAGCAAACAAATATACAAACCTAGTCTTTAGTTATTTAGCAAGCTCGACCCGTAAAACTTTTGATATCAAAGGAACCTGCTTAATCAAGAAGAAGGTTTCTTTCAGGCGGAAGCGCTGCCATAATTTGGCTGCAAGAATGTTTTCTGTCGAGAATACATCTTTTGCATCTGCTAATGACAGCTCGAATTTTAGATTTATGTCTGGAAACCAAATATTCGATTCGAAGCATCAACTGATTTCCACCGTGAAAAATATTAATAAGAAAATAAAAATAAATTAAAAACCACAAAAAATATTATTTATCTCGCTGGCTTCAGCTCTTGACACGTTGATGGATAATTAGATGTTGTTAATAAGGTGTTAAAAAGATGTGTAATATGTGGTAGAACGTAGGTTAAAATTAGTTTAATAAATGTGGGATGAATTCCATCATGCCCCACAGAATCAGATTTAATAGTTAGGAAAGATTCCAAAACGTCTTCCTGAGTAAGATGTATAAAATCAAAATACGAGTTGGTGGTAGAAATGTTGTTATCTGAAAAAAGGTTACGATAATAATTAACGTCTGCTTCATGCATAGGTTAGCGAAGCTAAAGTTTAGTTGATTAACGTCAACAGTATTATACACATTATTATCTTTATTTAAAATACCCATGTTTCTTTTTAGAACTAACAGCATATTTAAATTTTTCTTTGCGATTCTAATTTGGGTGTTTACTTTTCATCTTAAAGACGTAAAGATTTGGTGTAGTTCAGATGTTTTGAACCTTTTCCATCTGGCATAAGATGCAGTTCTGTCTTCTATTATTGATTTTATTACTTTTGAGAACCACGGTTGCTCACAACGTATACGTTTTATCTTATTGGGACATACTTGTTAAAGAGTAAATCCAAATAATAGTGCAAAAACAGAACCTGATTGTCTACAGCAGGCATATAAAAGATTTGATTCAATGGAGTTGTTGATAGCTCAGATTATAATGACTGATATTTAATATTCTTGAAATCTCTGTATATTATAAAAAGATCATGCTTTGAGAATAAAGAGTCTGACAGCTGATTTTGTGGTAGAAAGGATAATTTAGATGTACTTCAGTCTGTGTTAAATTATTCTACAAACTGTATTTCAAATTGGATGATTAATAATTACTTATCAATTAATACAATGAAGACAAAGGCAATTTTATTTTCGACCTCACATAATTATGTTCAGGATGTATATTTATCTATTAATGGAACTAATATTGAATTTTATACACCATTTTTCTATCTTAGGTGTAGTTATTGACTGCAGTTTGACATTTGAATATCATATTAGATATCTTACGTCAAGGGTATTTTTTTATTTTGAGGAGATTATATAATACAAATCCTATTATTCCTGTTTATGTCAAGGAATGAATTGTTCACATTAGGGACATTCAGTTGCTACTTAACAGAGTTATAATATATGTATATTCAGTACGAATTCGTGAACATATTACAGAACATGTTATTCGTTTTCCTGGAACATCGTTTCGTGGTTTTATTAATAAACGTCTCCTATTAAATTTCTATCGAGTTTTTAGTATAAATTGTCCTTTGTTTATATCAAATTTTTTTAGATTTCCTAGATCTACTAGATCTCATAGTCTAATTGCACCTTTCAATACTCCTTGGGTAAGTCGGTCTTTTCATAGGCGTGTGGTTTTATTATTTAATGTGCTGCCAGCATCTTTAAGGCAATTCAATTATAGTGATCATGTTTATAAAAGAAAACTTTTAAATAACTTTCAATAGTTACAACAATTTTCTTATCTTTTTGATAATTTTTTATAATAACATAATTCTTTTTCTCGTTTTAATTTGGGATAGCAAAATATTATATATTTTATTTATACAGTATCAAATAAATAGTTATCAGGGTTTAATTTCTAAATTTTAAGGTAACCTTAAGTGAGTGGAATATTGTAATTTATTAATTGGCCTCTAGGCTTTCAAATTACAAAATGTTGAATAAAAAAAATAAACATAATCGGGAAATATTGTTAATAAAGCACATATCCAGAAGCGTATTGGTTGTTGAATCACCAACCACCAGTAAAACCCATTGTTATTGCCTTTAATTAATAATTATCCATATTAATTTTTTTATATGGCCTATATATAGTACCTAATAAGAGCCTTTGGTTTTTGCTGCTTATCTCAAGAAACAAGTGTTCTACTTTTCCATTTCTACTTTCCATTTGATGATTTTATATATAGAGCAATTCCATATGAAAGCGATCACCTTTTGGACGACCCCTCTCCGATTTTAAAATAAATAGTCTCAATCGATTGCCCTGCAAAAAATAATGTACCTACATATTTTTTTTTTTTATAGTGACTGGTTTAGTGGTGGTGTACACCACTGTCATGTGACAAAATTGAAGAATTCTTCATAAGGGACCTCATTGAAAGTTGTTTTAAAAAAAACTACTAAAGCGATCGCAACGAGTGATAGCTCGTTGGAAAGGTATTGAATCAGGCTTTAATTGAAAAATAAAATTTCCTAATTTTTCTCAGAAATTTACCTTTTTTCCCATGAAAATTAAATTTTCCGATTTTCCACAGAAGCTCCTAAATTTTCCGGCTAATTTTATTTTTTTTGGATTCCTCATAATTTTTGCTTTAAGAATCAGCAATAAAAAAATGGGCCCCGACTCCTTGTTTGGACAGGAGAAGAGCATTTAAGAGACCACCTTGTTCTCATTGTTTTTATATTTTTTATAATTGAATTATTTTTAATTATTTAACGTTATTTTATTTTATTATTAAAAATACATTTTAAAAATTATTTTACAGTTAAAAATACATTTATGAAGAAAAAATCAATTTTTTTTTAAAGAGCCCCAAGTTGACTGTGTAGTGAATATGGTCTGCCTGCCTTCACAAGATCGGCCATAAATCCATGGATAATAGCAGCAGTGGCATGTAATGGCATAACAAACCCGACTGAGGCTACAGGTCATAAAATGTTTTGTAAATTTTTTAAATTACCAGGTAATAAATATTTCGCCTAAAATGACACGTGCAGAAACAAGTCATAAAACACGGATTTTCCATAAATATGGCGAAATATAAAATTTACAAAACATTTTATGACCTGTGGTCGGCTTATTGGCAGTAACCAATTAAGTCCCTCTTTAAAAAACATTTTATGACCAGTAGTTCACGCAAATTTTCCTATTAAAGAAAAGCAAATATTGCTTATTTTTTTTTTACCTATTTTTTACCAAAAAATAAATATAAATACTTCACACACTCTGAGTCAAATTTCAGTTGAATACTAAACGTGAAAGTGTTAAAGTGTTTTTTTTTTTGTAAAGTAAAGAGTGAAGCTGTAAAGACAATTTAAAGTAAAATGAATAAATTTTGCTGCAATCCGTTTAACAAGAGTGGACATCGTTCGAAAAAGATAAAAGTATTAAAATTAACTGGTGTTTCGAAGCGATACATGAATGAATTAAATATACAATACGGTGAAGAAGCACAATTCATTTGCCCCAAGTGTAAAATCGATTTGTCTCAACAAGCAAATGCATTGAAACAAATGCAACCACAATCCGAGAGTGAAATGACAATTGAACAAAATGTTTCATCTGATAGTGAGGCAGACATTCCGATGGTCAATATGTCTTTGAGTCCTTTGAATGAGGCTATTACCACTTTAGGTGAAACGCCTATTAGAAAAAGAAAGTTGCGAAGTGAAAAATACAGGAAAGATAAAAAAGGCAAGGTTATGAGTGCAATCGCGACAATATTTGATGAAGGCTCTGATAACGAATGCAGTCAAGCAGATGACGTTGATGACGGCAAACAAATGATTGAGCAGTTGAAAAGAAAATTCAATTTAGCGACCACTTTTCCGGAGAAATATCTCATTTTATCTGTGCTGCCTCAATCATGGTCTATACGCAAGATTTCTGAACAGTTTCAAACATCTTTTTACATCGCGAGTAGAAGCAAAGAATTAGTTCGACAGAAGGGCATATTGGCGACTCCCACCAAGAAATTTGGCTCAAGGACCCTCAGCGAAGCAACGGTGAAATTGATTCAAGATTTTTACTGCAATGATGACAACAGCCGCGCCTGCCCAGGTACACGTGACTATGTTATCACACGTGAAGATGGAGAAAAAGTACACAAGCAGCGCAGATTATTATTATGTAATCTATCCGAAGCATACCATCAGTTCAAAGAGAAATACCCAGCAAAAAAAGTGGGATTTTCTAAGTTTGCCATCCTACGACCAAAAGAATGCGTACTGGCATTAGACAGGCACGGAACGCATTCATTCTGCGTTTGCATGTTTCATCAAAACATCAAATTAATGTTCTTTCCATGCAAGAAATTGAAAGTATTTCATGGTGAAATTGAAACATATAGGGACCTCCTGTCGAAGTCGTTGTGCGCATACCCCACGGAAAATTGTCATCTGTCCAAATGCGACAATTGTCCGAAGATTGACGAGCTAGAGCAATATTTGGCGGAAAAGTTTGAACAGCTGTTAATTCAGGAGGTACATTTCAAACAGTGGATAATTAGCAGCGGCAGATGTTCCCTTGAGACCGTGGTAAAGCAGATTCCAGAATTCATCGAGGAATTCGGATTCAAGTTGAATGAACTGAAGGCGCACCATTTCATATCCGAGATGCAATCGAAATTTCTAAAGGAAAGTTAGGAGAAATTAGCCCAAAATGAATTCATTGTGATAAGCGACTTTGCCGAGAATTACACTTTTCTCGTTCAGGATGAAATTCAGGCTTATCACTGGGCAAACGACCAGTGCACGGTGCATCCTTTTTGCATTTATTTCAAAAACGAAGATAACGAACTACAGACCGTAAGCCTTGTTGTTGTCGCGGAGAGTTTAGCTCATAATTATGTGTCCGTTTATTTATTTCAAATGAAACTGTTTGAATTCTTAAGATCAAAATTCGATGCAATCGACAAAGTAACGTTTTTCTCAGACGGCGCGGCTTCTCAGTACAAGAATAAAAAAAATTTTTACAATCTTTGCATAATTGAAGAAGAACAAAACTGCAAGGTCGAGTGGCACTTTTTTGCGACGTCCCACGGTAAGGGCCCATGCGATGCGTTAGGGGGAACCCTAAAACGCATGGCGACTAAGGCAAGTTTGCAAAGGCCATATACTGACCAGATCTTAAATGTACAACATTTGTTTTCGTGGATTCAAAGCAAGGAAATTGCCATTAACACAGTTTTATGCACTCAAAAAGAACACGATGCCATGGAGCGACGACTTCAAAACAGATATAATAATGTCAAAACTATAACTGGAACGCAAAAGTTTCATTGCTTCATACCAAATATTTCTGATATGTCAATTAATGTAAAGCGGTACTCTTCGTCTGCCGACGTGCTAAATTTAAAGTTACTTTAATTTTATAATGATGCCAAGACAATTGAAATTTTTAATAAATATTGTAATTAAGTTGTCGCCGCCACTGCCTTATGTATAATAAATTACCACTATTATACTCCGTTATTTTTATTCCCCTTAACTCTCTTAATAGAACACATATATGTCAATTCCATCTTTATAATATTGTTATATATATTATATACGTATGTATATTATTGCTTAATAGCGGTACATTGTAATGGCATGTGAAGGTAAATGACTACAGTAAGTAAAATGAAACTTGCTAAAATTGAATCTGAGTCAGACCGATCACGCGTCAATACAAATTTTTTTAAAGCTTACTAATAAATTTAATACTTTTATGATCTTTTTAAATTTTGAATTTAATTAAAGTAGGAAAAGTTTGCTCTTAAAAGTTGTATTTAATTTAGACAAGATTCGGATTCAAATCGCAAAACGTTGCTAAACGTTTAATCGAAACAATTCTTTAAAAAAATTTAATAAATAAAAAATGTCGGAACACAATTGCAATAAATGTTCTCTGGTGGACACCGATAGTATGGTACAGTGTGACACGTGCGACAAATGGTTTCACTTCGATTGTGTCGGCGTAGATAACGGCGTAGCCGATATTAGTTGGAATTGCGACTCTTGCGGTCATCGACAACCATCAATAAATCCCGTCACGACAAGTCAAAACCTGGTTCGTAATAGCACCATGAGCATACCACCCAGTGAACACATAACCGACCAACTATTAGAAGACGGGCCAAGTACATCAGCAATGAACGTTGTAGCAACTATAGCAACGGTTGCTTTACCAATCATAGCAAGTGCATATATTGAAGCACCAACTACAACGTCTAGTGCACCCACTGTGCCCAACTTTAGTGGCGGTCATCCGAGTTACATAACGACTTGGTCCAACACCTATTTACAACGTAATTCTTCAAGTTTTGCAAACACAGCAATTGATAGTACATCACGCGTGTCAAAAAATTATCACCTGGCAAAACAACGTGATCTACGATTACGAATGCTAGAGGAAGAGAAGGAATTACAAAAACAATACCTAGAAAAAAAATACAAAATTTTGTCTCAAACCGACGGCGACATCAATTTAGATTTTTCCTTAAACTCCATACCAAATCAACCAACTTCTTTACAATTGGCAGCTAGACAGGTGATTCCAAGAGATCTCCCTACATTCGACGGAAACCCAGAAGACTGGCCCCTGTTTTTAAGCAGTTTTAAAAATAGTACCGAAATCGCCGGCTATTCAGACGCGGAAAACCTTATGCGTCTACAGTCTTGTCTACGTGGCAAAGCCAAGGATTTGGTAAGAAGTAAATTACTTTTACCTTCAATGGTAAAAGAAATAATACAAACACTTGAAATGTGCTACGGTAGGCCGGAGCATATATTAGAAAATCTTATCGAAAAAGCACGTAAGTTCCCACCGCCAAAAGATAAATTAGAAAATTTTATAGAGTACGCGCTAATGGTAAGGAATCTTTGCTCCACAATGGAGGCGTGCTCGATGGGTGCTCATCTTAATAACCCCATGCTGGTAAAAGAGTTGGTAGAGAAGCTGCCAAATAACCAAAAATTAAATTGGGCGATGCACCCTAAAAATGACAAACAACCCATCGTGAAAATTTTAAGTGACTGGATGTACGATATTGCCATCGCAGCCAGCCAAGTAGTTTCTCCGGTCACCAATAAACGTGGTGCCTCAATTAATACACACACTCACACTACTGAAGCAAATACAAATAAGACTGCGCTAAAACTAACGTGTATAGTTTGTGGTAGCGACCGTCACAAAATACAAAGCTGTGAAAAATTTAGAATTGCCTCATTAGATGAAAAATGGTCTATCGTAAATGCCAATAGACTCTGCCGGCAGTGCTTGAATGGCCATCGGCGTAAGTGTTTTATCAACAAAATTTGCGGTATAAATAATTGTACCGCAAAACATCACCAGCTGATGCATAAACATAACAATAACACAGATCAATCTGCAAACGACGTCATATCTAAAGAAACAGCTAAGTCAGTCAATGCCCATGATGACACACGAGATGTTAAGCCGCTGTTCAGGTTTGTTCCTGTACGCCTATATGCAAAATCGAAAACAGTGGACGCTTTCGCATTTTTAGACGAGGGCTCTTCAGTAACATTAATGGAGAAAGATATTTTTGAAAGCCTAAATTTAGAAGGTAAAAAAGAACCACTGACACTTAGATGGACCGGCGAAACAACTCGTGAGGAAGAAGAATCCGTTAGATTTTCAGTAATTATATCAGGTATGGAAAATAAAACACAGTTTATTCTTAAAGATGTGCATACAGTTAACCACTTGGCTCTGCCAATACAATCAATGAATGTCGATGAAATACTAAGAAATAATAAATTTTTGAACGGCATACCCCTCAAATCTTACACCAACGTAAGACCAAAAATATTGATCGGCGGCAATAACTGGAATCTGGCCGTACCCCTTAAAGTTCGTGAGGGCGGATGGAACCAGCCAATAGCAACGAAAACTCGTTTGGGTTGGACATTACAGGGAGCCTATTCTAAAAACTCAACAGAGCCGTTTGTTTATATACACACTTGTGACTGTGAAGAAAAATTTCAAGTTTTACACGAAGAAATAAAGAGTTATTTTTCCATTGAAAGCTCACCGGAAAAGAAATTGTTATCGTCGCAGGATCAAAGAGTCCTACATATACTTGAAGGTACTTGCAAAAAAAAAGAGGGTCAGTACGAAGTTGGTTTATTATGGAGAACTGACAATCCGCAACTGCCTGACAGCTACAACGCTGCGCTGCATAGATTAATTTGTTTACAAAAAAAATTTAAGAAGGATGAATACCTAAAAACAACTATGCAACAGGAAATCGACAAGTTGGTTAAAAAAGGTTACGCCAAAAAATTATGCAAGGCTGAGATTGAATCGTGCGCCAATCCCGTTTGGTGTCTACCAATTTTTATTACTCTGAACCCTAATAAACCAGGGAAGGTACGCTTAGTCTGGGATGCGGCCTCCAAAGTAAACGGTACATCTTTAAATGACTTTCTCATGAGCGGACCAGATATGTTAAGACCTCTTTTTGACATACTGATTGAATTCCGTGTCGGGAAAATAGCGATCTGTGCAGATATCTCCGAGATGTTTCATCGTATAAATGTTCGTGACGAAGACATGCACGTACAAAGATTTTTATGGTTCGACGATCCCAGCAAACAACAAGTTCCAAGTGTCTACGTGATGCGGGCGTTAACGTTTGGTATATCCTGTGCTCCATGCATAGCCCATTTCATCCGTGACAGAAACGCCGACGCGTTTGCAACAAAATATCCCCGTGCGGTAAAAGCAATTAAATTTCACCACTATATGGACGACTTCATCGATAGTGTAGATACAGACGAAGAAGCATTGCATTGCCCGGCAGCTGCCGGGTTTTCTATGCATAATTAGACAACTAATTCCCATCAACTACAAAATCACTTATGTGGCAACGTCCCAAAAGATCAAAAGGCCTACAATCTGGGTTCCGTGGAAAAAATACTAGGTATGTATTGGGATCCTAATAACGACGTCTTTAAGTATATTTGTAGGTTCACAAGACTACGTAGAGATGTGTTCGACAATGAAATCATTCCAACCAAGAGAGAAGTCTTACAAGTTTTAATGTCGATATTCGACCCATTGGGATTTCTTTCAATTTATACAATTGGCTTGAAAATACTCTTACAAGAGATCTGGCGCTCTCAAATCAAATGGGGCGATGAACTGACAACCGATTTATGCGTTAAATGGCACCAGTGGACGTTAACATTATTAGATATAGCAGCCGTTACAATCCCTCGCTGCTACTCGCTCCTTCTAAAAGTGTCCAAAAACATAGAACTGCATACATTTGTGGACGCAGGAGAATACGCGTATGCAGCCGTGTGTTATTTGCGTGTTCAGTACAACTCCGAGGTTAATACATCAATAATAGCCGCTAAATGTAAAGTGGCGCCATTGAGACCTGTATCTATACCGAGAATGGAACTTCAAGCAGCCGTGGTTGGTGTCAAGTTAGCAACAAAGATACTAAATAGCAGCCGTATAAAATTCACTGGATGTTATTGGTGGACCGATTCAAAAACCGTTCTTCATTGGTTATCTATGGATCCAAGAAATTTTAAGCCGTTCGTAATGCATCGTGTAGGTGAAATACTTGAAACCACGAACCTTACGCAGTGGAATTGGGTATCATCAAAAAGTAATCCAGCTGATGCAGCAACTAAGGTTTCTAAATCCAACCCGAACCATTGGTTCAATGGCCCCGAATTCTTGAAATACGAAAAAGTGGATTGGCCTGTTTGCAATAATTTGAAAGTACATAACGAAGAAACCGAATTACGTTACGCTGTCTTTCATATCCAACAAGAAAAACGAAAAATATTATTCAATTTTAAAGATTTTTCGTGCTGGAGACATCTTTACAGAGCTCTTGCAACCTTCCTACTATACACTGAACGTCTTAGATCCATAACAAGTAAAAAAGAACCGCCTACCGAAATAACTTTCGAGATGTTACAAAGAGCAAAAGCCGCTTTATACAAACAGGCTCAACAAAGTGAATTCGAAGAAGAAATCGCTGATATTAATCGTAATAAAAACGTGAGTACAAATAGTAAATTAATACAACTCAACCCGTTTATAGACGATGAGGGCATTCTACGAGCTGAAGGAAGGGTCAAATCGCTAGGCTGTAATAAACCGATTATTCTACCTCATAGCCATCCCATTGCATTTTTAATTGTACGTTATTATCATGAACAATACCATCACTGTTTTCACGAAACCATTATAAACAACATTAGAACTAAATACTATATTCCACGTCTACGAGTTCTCTATAAGGCTATGCGTAAAGAATGCCAACGTTGCAAAAATAATTTAAGCTCGCCTCTCGTACCGCAAATGGCTTCATTACCATACGCCAGACTGACCTGCTTTGAGCGCCCGTTCACATACGTTGGTATTGATTTTTTTGGCCCATATCTAGTGGTCGTTGGGCGACATAAGGAGAAAAGATGGGGAGTGGTCTTCACCTGTCTGACAGTTCGCGCTGTACATATTGAAGTCGCACATAGTTTGGATACGAATTCATGTATAATGTGTATTGCTAACTTTATAAACCGTCGAGGTATGCCGAGACAAATATTCACTGATAATGGTACTAATTTTAAAGCCACATCGAAAGTTTTTAAAGAAGAACAGCAACGTTTGAATTCGAGCCAGATAGCTAACAAATTTGATAAAATTAAATGGACGTTCAACCCACCGGCTGCACCGCATATGGGCGGAGCTTGGGAACGAATGGTTAAGTCTATAAAAACAGTTCTTAACATGACGTGCCCAGCTTTTAAACTCAATGACGAAACTTTTAGAAGTGCTTTGTGGGAAGCAGAATTTATAATTAATTCACGTCCTTTAACATTCGTTTCCTTGGATACTAACGACGATGAACCTTTAACACCAAATCACTTACTCCTGGGATCGTCATGCGGTTATAAGCCAATCTGTTCCAATAGCGATTTACGTTGTCGCTGGAGACAAACTCAAAAATTTGCCGACTACTTTTGGCAAAGATGGGTCAAAGAATATGCACCTGATTTGTTGCGACGAGGGAAATGGTACAACAAACAGCAACCAGCTTCTAAAGGAGACGTTGTGGTTTTGGTAGACGAAACCCTTCCTAGAAATACCTGGCCGAAAGGCGTCATTATCGAAACTACAACAGCGAAAGATGGACAAGTAAGAAGAGTAAAAGTTAAAACCTCTACTAGTATTTTGGAAAGGCCTATATCTAAAGTTGCAATTCTGGACGTCGGTGTTAAATCTGAAAGTAAACTCGTCAGCACCTGATTCCTTTACATTATACATAAGGCCACTGCCTTATGTATAATAAATTACCACTATTATACTCCGTTATTTTTATTCCCCTTAACTCTCTTAATAGAACACATATATGTCAATTCCATCTTTATAATATTGTTATATATATTACATACGTATGTATATTATTGCTTAATAGCGGTACATTGTAATGGCATGTGAAGGTAAATGACTACAGTAAGTAAAATGAAACTTGCTAAAATTGAATCTGAGTCAGACCGATCACGCGTCAATACAAATTTTTTTAAAGCTTACTAATAAATTTAATACTTTTATGATCTTTTTAAATTTTGAATTTAATTAAAGTAGAAAAAGTTTGCTCTTAAAAGTTGTATTTAATTTAGACAAGATTCGGATTCAAATCGCAAAACGTTGCTAAACGTTTAATCGAAACATAAGTATAAGCAGCAAAAAAAGAAAGATTTTTTCTTCATAAATGTATTTTTAACTGTAAAATAATTTTTAAAATGTATTTTTAATAATAAAATAAAATAATGTTAAATAATTAAAAATAATTCAATTATAAAAAATATAAAAACAATGAGAACAAGGTGGTCTCTTAAATGCTCTTCTCCTGTCCAAACAAGGAGTCGGGGCCCATTTTTTTATTGCTGATTCTTAAAGCAAAAATTATGAGGAATCCAAAAAAAATAAAATTAGCCGGAAAATTTAGGAGCTTCTGTGGAAAATCGGAAAATTTAATTTTCATGGGAAAAAAGGTAAATTTCTGAGAAAAATTAGGAAAATTTTATTTTTCAATTAAAGCCTGATTCAATACCTTTCCAACGAGCTATCACTCGTTGCGATCGCTTTAGTAGTTTTTTTTAAACAACTTTCAATGAGGTCCCTTATGAAGAATTCTTCAATTTTGTCACATGACAGTGGTGTATACCACCACTAAACCAGTCACTATAAAAAAAAAAAATATGTAGGTACATTATTTTTTGCTGGGCAATCGATAGAGACTATTTATTTTAAAATCGGAGAGGGGTCGTCCAAAAATTTGCCAATTTTGATCGTTTTCATATGGAATTGCTCTATATGACAACGCCACCAGCGCTAATAGCTCTAACAGCACGAAAAATCGAAAGCCACTGAATAATTACGGGTTTAACTAAGGTAGAAACAAAAATTGCTGTTTTCTATCAAAATAAAGGGACAATAAAAATGGCCTTGTTTCTTTTAAACGTTATAAAATATTTATTTACCTAACCTAAAATATAAATTTAGGTTAAGTTTAATTTCGGGTATTAGGGTTTGAGAATTTAAATTTTACAATAAGTTATTTTATAATTTTAGGGTTAAGTTTTTAAATGCACTTTAACTTAAGGTTTTTAATCAAAGTTAGATTCCTTGATTTAATCTACTAAACGTTTTAAATTTTAATGGAATTTTCTTTTAGTTTTAGTTCACAATTTTCTTTTTTTTTTTGTTTAAGTTTTCAATTCGAGGAGTTCAAATAATGCTTTTTTTATATTTAAATTTGGGTATTGAATTTCAATTAATGTTTTTTTTTTTTTTTATATATTTAAATTTGGGTTAAAAATTTCAATTAATGTTTTTTTTCGCTGAGGATGCTGTGCACTTTCTATCACTTTTTTTTCACAAGAGATGCGGCCTTGTTGAAGAGTAAAAACACAATGTAATGTTGTTGATGGTGAAGATGGCTGAAGTTCTCCCTAATGTCATACGGTGGGAACAGTTAGTGTTGGCACTCTTGGTACCATTTGGTACATTTTGTTCACTAGGTGAACATTCTCCCCGCCTTTACGTATTTTTAATTATAATTGGGTTAGATTATCCAGAGAACGATCCCATTATGAGCCACCCAAGAGTGGAATCCTGGGCCATTAGAGATCCACCCGCTATAGTGATGGTGTTTGTATTCAAAATGGTGGTGTATAGGTCACCACCGATTTCCATAGACACCGGGGCATTGGAATAAAAGTTGGGATCGGCCAGTGCAAGATGCCCAAACTTTTCTTTTATGGACTCATTAAATGCGGTGGGGTAAGGGTTTTTTGGTAAATCCTTCGCAACCAGCCAGCACATCTCATATTTAATGAGCGACGTCATATTGGGTGTGATGGTAAGCTTCACATAATTCTTTCCATCGAGTGAAAATGGTTTTAGCTTGTGTTCTCGCACAAACGCAGCTGCAATACGAGACGACGTCGAACTGGGATTTAAAATTGCTCTAATAGAGACACAACCATCCTCAGTCATTCCGTAGACTTCGACCGTAGGAACAAATGTTCGGGTTGTATATGACGGCACTCCAAGGGTTGAGCTGGTAGATGGCGCCGTTGTAGCTTGCCTGGGGTTTACTCTACGAGTAGCCGTTGGCCCATGAGCATCGGTGGGTATATCTCTTAAAACTCTTTGGTGGCCGTGAAGTACGGTATGATGTTTCAAGCCGCAGACCCGACAACGAGCTGTATTTTTGCAGTCAGCCACAAGATGGTTCCTGGCCAAGCAATTTGTGCAATAATGCATCTGCAGTACAGTTTTGTATTTTTGTGCCAAGTTCTGGTCCAGGAACTTTTTGCAGGTGACGATACGGTGGTCGGCTTTGCAGATGCCACATCCAAAGTAACGACGACTTTGAGGAGGGTTTGACCGTACTGTGGCTTCTTGTATGGGTCTTCTGGGTTGGGTTGCATCACTTCTAGCCGTTTGACGTCTGGCGACCCGCGAATTTTGGTGAGTGGTTGTGTGGTTGGGAACACGTGCTGTTCTTTGGGTTTGGGTGCGTGGAGCCATTTTCTAAATGAAATGAAATAATGAAATTAGCATAATGTGGTGAATAATGGAGGTTAGTGTGTTAGATGAGTGTACTGAGTGAGTTTTGGGTGAGTATGTAGTGTTAAAGGTTTAAGATACAAATGGGGTTAAGGGTACTACAAAAGGGTTAGTTTAGTTTGTGGGTAGAACCACGACTTTCGTTATAGGCCTAGTCAACGTTCCAGTTGGAGTGTGTAAGTCCACGACTCTAGTACGGCCGTCGGATCCGGGGTAGACCTTAGTCACCCGTCCTAATGACCATTCATTAGGGGGTAGATTGTCCTGCTTGATAACTACAATGTCACCGACATCAAGTTGACGCCTTGGGTTTTTCCATTTGTATCGCTTGTGGAGCTCCTTTAGGTACTCATCCTTCCATCTTCTGCAGAAGTAATGGTGCTGAATCCTGAGCTTCTGCCACCTATTTGCCAATGTAATGTTTCCATCACTTAGGTCTGGTTCGGCTGGGGTTAATAAGGGTGAACCTATCAAGAAATGACCTGGGGTTAAAGGGTTAAGATCCTGAGAGTTCTCGCTCGACGGGCTAAGGGGTCTAGAGTTCAAACAGCCCTCAATTCGAGCAAGAAGGGTAGCAAACTCCTCAAAGGTATACTTGAAGATATTCATTTTTCTGAGGTGGGACTTAAAGCTTTTGACTCCTACCTCCCACAATCCTCCCATGTGTGGGGCTCCTGGCGGAATGAAGTGCCACGTCAGATCTTGAAGACTGTTCGCTGACGTAACAGAGCCCTTCAAGTTCCTAACAAATTCCTGCCGCTCCTTCTTTAATAAATGGCTAGCTCCGACGAAGTTCGTACCGTTGTCCGAGTAAATAGCGGCAGGGCATCCCCGCCTCGAAAAAAACCGTGCGAAGGCTGCCATAAAGGCCTGGGTAGATAGGTCCGATGTCGGTTCCAGATGAATGGCTTTTGTCGCAAAACAAACAAAAACGCATACGTAGCCCTTGGTCATTCTATACGTGCGGCCAGAATATATCTTAATGTCAAATGGTCCAGCGAAATCAATTCCGACATTATAAAAGGGTCGGGTTAACTGGGTGCGTTCCGGAGGAAGTGCTGCCATTAGCTGAGTCGCCTGACGATTTTTATATCGTACGCAGGGTGAGCACTTGTTGATAACTAGGCTAATCAAGTTCTGAAGTTTCGGTACCCAATAGCCTGATCTAATTATTCTCAGCATAACCTGATTTCCTCCATGTAGGGTTACCAAATGGACATGAAGGGTAAGTAATTTGGCAAAACAACTTGCATAGGGTAATAAAACTGGATGTCTTTCATCATAAGTTAGACAATTAGATTTCGCTAATCGGCCATCTGCACGAAGAACATTTTTTGAATCTAAAAACGGTGTGAGGGTAAGTAGGCTACTCTTTTTGGGTATTGGGGTTTTCTTTTTCAAGCAATTATATTCGTCTGTGAAGTATTGGGTCTGACATAGTATTATCAATCTATTTTTAGTGGAGTTTATTTCATGCGACTCAAGTGTGATACTTGGGTGATCTAATAAAATATTAAGCCTGTCATTGGCTGAAGTCGTTTTCCTACGATCGGGAACAACTCTTTCATGGCGAGCGATATTTTGTCGGGTAACTGAAACGCGATCGCAAAATCGATAAACATATGACATGACTCGAAGAGCCTTAGACCATTTTGAAAATCTGCTCAGAATATCAGGGTCCCCAGTCCCCTCTGGGTTGGTATTCACAGATATAGCAAAAGATTGTGTGGGTTTTGCCTCAGCCTGAGTTGCGAATTTTTGAGCTGTTATTGGCCATTTTGACGAGGGTTCCTTCAACCATGAAGGCCCATTCCACCAAAGGGAATCTACTGCTAACTCATCGGGGTTACAGCCACGGCTGGCAACATCTGCTGGGTTATCATGCGAAACGACGTGACTCCAATTTTCGACTCCGACAGTTTCCGAAATTGTCGCAACACGGTTTGCAACAAATGTCTTCCAAGAGCTTGGTTGCTTGCTAAGCCAAGCCAAGACTATGGATGAGTCCGTCCAAAAATGCGTTCGATGTTGCGGTAAATCGAGTTGTGTGAGTAAATTGTGTACCATATTAGCCAATAACACAGCACCACAAAGTTCTAATTTAGGTAAAGGTACAACTTTGATGGGTGCAACTCTCGTTTTTGCAAAGAGCAGGGTTACGAAATTAGGTCCGTCTATGGGTGTTACTCGAGCGTATAAAACGGCTGAGTAAGCTTTCTCAGAAGCATCTGAAAAGCCATGAAATTCAATATCGACTTCGGGTGTGTAACGAATCCATCTTGGAATTCGAATTTTATCAATATTATCATAATATTGTAAAAATTTTAGCCATCGCATTAGGGTAAGGGGTTTGAGACATTCGTCCCAGGCTGTGTTGTCCTGCCATATTTGCTGCATAATAATCTTAGCAGAAATAATAATGGGCGCCAACCAACCAGCCGGGTCAAATAAGCGCGCAATATCAGATAAAACTATGCGCTTTGTGTATGCCGATCTTTTTTCGATCATGGGTACATTGAAGAAAAATACATCTTCTTTTGCATTCCATCGAATGCCAAGGGTTTTCGCGTTATTGGATTCCGGCAGGGTTAGTAGGTCAACATCGAGTAGATGATCTTCGGGTAATGTGTTCAAAAGATCAGCAGTATTTGAAATCCATTTTCTTAATGGAAAGCCGGCTGAGTCCAGCACTGTGATCAACTCCTGTTGAGCTTTTTTAGCGTCAATAATGGTATGAGCACCAGCTAAAACATCGTCAACATACATATTGCTTCTTAAAATTTGAGACGCTATTGGGTGGGTAGTTTGAACATCTTTAGCCAGTTCTAAAAGAGTGCGAATTGCCAAATAGGGTGCGCAATTCACTCCGAACGTGACTGTTTGAAGCTCATAATCCTGAATGGGTTCGTTGACGCTTTTACGAAATAGTATTCGCTGAAAGGGTGTGTGGGTAGAATTCAATAAGATCTGCCGATACATTTTCGTAATGTCGGCATTAAAAACGATCTTATAAAAGCGCCATTTTAAAATTACAACAACTAAATCTTGTTGCAGTGTAGGACCAGTAAATAACGCATCGTTTAAGCTTCTGCCGTTCGATGTTTTGCTCGAAGCATTAAAAACAACTCGAACTTTTGTCGTAATACGATCCATTTTTACGACAGCGTGATGGGGTAAATAATAATTAGTATTTGAAGAAGCATTTGGGTAATATTTAACGGGTTTCATATGACCTAAGTCAATATATTCTTGCAGCGCGTTATCATATTCTTCCTTTAGCTCGGGTTTCTTCATCAGATTCTTCTCGTTCCCTAAATATTGTGCCATCGCTATATGGCGAGAGTTTCCTAACTCCATTTGTGGGGTTCGAAACGGAAGATCTACCTGATAACGGCCATCGGGTAAGCGCAGGGTTGTTTTCGTGTAATGTTCTTCGCAAAAAGAATCTTCGGAAGACTTAATGGGTTTTCTCGGGACTTCTTCAATTTCCCAAAATTTAGTTATACACTTATCAAGAGTACTTGAGTTGAAAAATGATACGACGGTTTGTGTTTCGCGTGATTCGTCAACTGGACCTGTCAATATCCATCCGAATTTGGTCTCTTGAGCGATAAGGGTACCAAGAAAACCATTCTTAACGCCTTTTAAGAAGATTTCCGGGTAATATTCGCTGCCGATTAACATGTCGACAGGTCGGCTCGCGTAGAATTTCGGGTCAGCTAACTGAATGTCGCCTATTTTTTTGGTGATATTTGGGTTTATGTCATGGGTGGGTAAATGACTGGAAACTCCTTTCACGACAATTGCTTGCATTGTCATTTTAAAATCTTTTTGGGTGTTAGAAATTAATGTCAAATTGCATAATTTATTTGATTGAGTAGAACCAAGGTCCTCTAGCCCTGCGATTTCAGCAAATATGGGTGTGGTGGGTATTTGCAACTTTCGCCTGAAGTTGTCTGTGATGAAACTGTCATCTGAAGCTGGGTCAATAAGCGCTCTTGCCGGAAACAATTCGCCATTAACCTCAACATTTAGAATCGCTGTTCCCAATAATTTCCTGTTTCTGGTGTAAGATTTATTCGTAGGGGTGACCGTTGTGAAAGACTGCGCCGCATTTCGTGACGTTGACTGTTGAGCTAAATCATTCGCATTATTTCCGGTGTTTTGGGTATTTGAGGCAGGAGTGGGTTTATGCAATAGGGTATTATGGTGATAACCACATTGCCTACACGTAAACGTACTGCGGCAATCCTTAATTGCATGGCCAACAGCCAAGCAATTGTAACAGATTCCGTTCTTTTTAACGAAATCTATTCTCTCGTTTACTCCCAAAGAAGTAAACTTACGACACTCCCTAAGAGTATGATTGCTTCTGCAAAGCATGCAGATTGAACCATCGGGTCCATCGTATTTTGGTGGGTGGGTTGGGGTTGGGTTTGAGACTTTTCGTTCATTTTGAGATTTACCAAAATGTGTCTGCTTTCTGGGTGTGTGGGTTATTGTGAGAAAAGTATTGCCTCTTCTTTCATTTGATCTTGGGTTCTGGGTTGATGTTCTAGTTGGGTTTTGGGTTGGGTTCCTAATTGGGTTTTGGTTTGGGTATTGTGTTGTTAGAGGAGAGATAGCTTTGGCATCAGTCGCGGATTCAAGACCTCTATACTCCGCTGTCAAAAAATTATCTAAATCCTCCCACGATGGGACCACAGTATTGTCTGTGAGGGTTCTCTCGAATATAACGAGAGTTTCTTTGGGTAACTTGGAAGTGCAAATGAATACAATCATCGCATCTCCCCATCTATCCTTCCCATAACCCAATGTTTCTAGTGTCGCTATGCAACTATTTATTGTTCTCTGAAGCCTTCTTATAGCTACTCCGCACTGGACATTTACAATGGGTAAATTCTGTAACTTTCGGAATTGAGCATTCACTTGCATGCGAACGTTCTCATATTCCTTAGTTAATTCTCTCCAGGCGATGTCAAACCCTTCATTCGTCGATGGTGCGTCATCGACTATTGACTTCGCCCCCTTTCGTACTTTTTCCCTAAGGTAGCACAACTTTTCGATGCCACTTTTCCGCTTGTTGTCTATAATAATGGCCTTAAACAAATCTCTAAAAGTGGCCCAATTTTTAAATTCCCCATCAAAAACGGGTATTTCACAGGGTGAGACTCTAATTGAGGTTAAATCCTCTTGGGTGGGTAGGGTGTTTTGACTAACTGAGGCTGCTCCTAAACTTTCAGGAGTTACAGACTTGGTGGCTGCCTCAAGGTCATCTACCAAGGAGTATTTTGCACTTCTATAACGCGCCTTAGCCTCCACATACTCCTGTTCGATGTCGTCGAGATTAACGGTATCCACTTCTTTCGGTTTATCAAGGAGTGGGGACTCCTGTATAACTATGAATCGGGTGCTTATTTTATTCCACAGTTCTTCCAATTCGGCTTGTTGACACCGTATCACCGCAGCTGATTGAGGGTTCTCCCTAAGTCTTTTATACTCCTCATCAAAAGACTTTAAATCTCCCTGGGTCAAAATCAAAAAACCCTTGCACAAAGACCTTAATGTAGTCATATTTATTTGGAAGTTTAGATGTAATTACAATAAATTTAAGGGTGACAAAACTTTTGGGGTAGGGTATAGCCGAAAAAAGGGGTTAAAACGCACTTAGTTTTTAGGGTATGAGGTAAAAAAGTAATAATTTACTTAATCGCTTGGGTTTGTAGGCGAAAACGGGTTAATTTTAAATATTTGTATGGGTTTATGGGTAAAAGAGGGTTAAAATGCGGTTTGCTGTGATAAGCGGGTTAACCGTGGTACAAAATGGGTTAAAAACTCTTTTTTATAATTCAGCGAGTTGTTTTTTGGGTTCTCCGTATAAAAAGGGTTAATTCAGTTTTTACGGTATAAAAAGGGTTAAATAAGGGTTTTCGGTGTAAAAAGGGTTAATATGGCGTTTGCGGTGCAAAAAATGGTTAAGGTAAGTATAAATTATTTTGCAATTAAATTTGTACAAGTAACAAATAAATGCACTTACCGACCTGGTAAACGTAGGATACTTCTCTGTGTGTATGTATGTATGTATAAATGTGTTTTGTTTTTTGTTGATTTTCCTTTGCTGTTTTGTTCCCGCTTAATGCAGTTCAATTTCAAGTTCAAGGTTAACTAATTTTTTCCTTTATATATATGTTTGTATGTTTAACAGTTTTGTTCAAAGTACTGCAAAAAATTGATCGTTCACTTTATATTTTTAAATTTAGTCAGTAGGGTTTTTTACTTTTAATTAACTAATTAAATCAAAAATTTGTTTTTAATTTCTTTGTTCATTTTACAATTTTATTTTATAAAGTTCAATTTTTTGTCAGTGGTGTACGAAAAATATGTGTGTTCACTGTTCACTTGTTTTGTGTGCAAAATAATAGTTTTGTATTGTTATTGTTGCTTTTTTTTTTTTGAACAATTCTTTTTAATAAAATTTTTTAATATTTATTTTGTTTTTAATAAAAATGCCTTTATTGGTTTTTATTTATAGATATTTTATAACACTTTTAATATGTAGGTATGTTTGTTTTGTGTTGTTTTAATTAACTTTTAATTTTATTAAAAATTACGTTTTTTTTGGGGTGGGTTTTTTTTTGATTTTAATTTGTTTTGTGTTCAAAATTCACAATATAGATTTTAAACTTTTTGTGTTTGCAAACTTCTTGCTTTTAATTTTGTTTAAATATTTTCTAGAATTTTCTAGATTTTAAAACCTTTTAGCGGTTGTTGTTTTTATGTGAAGTTTTAAACTGTTAATTTTAATATATATATATATATATACAAACTTTTGTTGTTGTTTTAAGCGGACTGTAACTTTTTTTTTTTTTTTTGTAAGGTCACTGCTCTTTTTCACAAAAGGACCATGAATAATTACGGGTTTAACTAAGGTAGAAACAAAAATGGCTGTTTTCTATCAAAATAAAGGGACAATAAAAATGGCCTTGTTTCTTTTAAACGTTATAAAATATTTATTTACCTAACCTAAAATATAAATTTAGGTTAAGTTTAATTTCGGGTATTAGGGTTTGAGAATTTAAATTTTACAATAAGTTATTTTATAATTTTAGGGTTAAGTTTTTAAATGCACTTTAACTTAAGGTTTTTAATCAAAGTTAGATTCCTTGATTTAATCTACTAAACGTTTTAAATTTTAATGGAATTTTCTTTTAGTTTTAGTTCACAATTTTCTTTTTTTTTTTGTTTAAGTTTTCAATTCGAGGAGTTCAAATAATGCTTTTTTTTTATATTTAAATTTGGGTATTGAATTTCAATTAATGTTTTTTTTTTTTTTTTTTATATATTTAAATTTGGGTTAAAAATTTCAATTAATGTTTTTTTTCGCTGAGGATGCTGTGCACTTTCTATCACTTTTTTTTCACAAGAGATGCGGCCTTGTTGAAGAGTAAAAACACAATGTAATGTTGTTGATGGTGAAGATGGCTGAAGTTCTCCCTAATGTCATACGGTGGGAACAGTTAGTGTTGGCACTCTTGGTACCATTTGGTACATTTTGTTCACTAGGTGAACAGCCACGTAGGTTATAAATGTTATATATATATATATATATATATATGTACACAGCTCATGTTGCGGGGACCGTTTTTCGTTCCTCAAGTTACTACGAAGACATTTTGTTACTTTGAGGACCGTCCTAAAACTTCTCATTTATCTACTGTATAAACTGAAGACATTTTACTGGATACAGAGCATATTATAGGGACGTTTTTGGCTGTATATACAGATGTCTTCAAAGAATGCGAAATGAATATATATATATATATATATATATATATATATATATATATATATATATATATATATATATATATATATATATATATATATATATATATATATATTATTATATATGTGCACGGCGCATTTTGCGGGGACGGTTTTTCGTTCCACAAGTTACTATGAAGACATTTTCGTTCTTTGGGGACTGTCCTTAAACTTTTTGTTATTCTACTGTATACACTGAAGACATTTTACTGGATACAGAGCGTATTATAGGGTCTTTTTTGGCTGTATATACAGATGTCTTCAAAGTATGGGCAATGAATATATATATATATATATATATATATATATATATATATATATATATATATATATATATATATGTACCATATCTTATTACACAGTGCAACAAGAAAAAATTGCCTCAATGGTTTGAACGCAGTATGAAAGTATACCATTAGAAGAACAAAATCCCCAAGGGGCTTTGTAAAGTTGCTTCGAAAAACAAAGTTATGGCTACTTGAAGTTTGTCATTTTAACCATTTTTTCTATGAGTTATTTAAAATGTGTATATTAAAAGTTTAATTATTTTTATTGATCTCTTTTTTAATTTTTTTTTGTGTTTTCTTTTAAAAAAGAGCACTATTAATATATGTTTTTAATTATACACTCAAAAAAAAAATTAGTAAAAAAATTAAAATTTTTGTTTTCTTTGTTTCTTTGTAATTTTTACCAGCAATTTATTTTGAGTGTAAATTTGTTTTTACTTAAGTGACTATTTGTATGTAGGTATATTTTAGAGCAATTTTTAAAGTTCTCAAGCAAATTCTTATAAAGGAATCATTCATAGACCATCTGAATATTTTATTTTTTTATAAAATTAATGCCAATCTTTTGTTTCTTTTAAAAAAATTAATGCATGTTCATTAATTTTAGTAAAATTTCAGGGTGTAACAAGGGAAATTATATTAAAAAATAATATTATTTTCTGGTCCAAAAGAGACACTTTGGTCAGCTTCTGTCCTCAGAAATAATCACTAGCCACAAGGGACTTACAAGTCTTCAAGCGTCTTAGTGGTTTTTAATATTTTATAAGATTTGTATTGTTTATTATTAAAAAAATGCCGTTGTAATATTTTTAAGCGCAAGAGCTGTTTGTTGCTTAAAAGTTACAAGACAAGTGATTTTTATTACATCAATAGCTTAAACGAAACCTAAATCAAAATAAACGATAATAAAATAAAAAAATGACTGCTTTTTAGCAAATGAAAATTAATTATTTCGTTAAATTAAATATAAAATAATTAATAAACAAAATAAAATAATTATAATAATCATAATAATATTTATAATAAAAATAATAAGCGGCGTTGCAAGGGCTAATAGGCAAATTTTTTACTTAATCCAGAATACCGTTGCTGGTTTTTTAAATAAAATTTTTTATCATTATTTTGTCACAAATACTCTTTGGTTTTAGTACAAAAAAGCAATAACATTATTTATGAAATTCACTACCTGCAATTGTGAAAGCATTGTTAGCTAAAGCACTCAAATGTTTGTATAAAACAAACTAATAAGTAAATTCCATAATCGTTACTGTCTTACAATTAGGCAATGTTAAAGCTTAACTTTTGTTTTTGTTTTTTCTTGCCTTTTAAGGGAGACTGAATTGACTGCCTTAAAGTTACAATATTCTTTTGATGTGTTTCCTTGTTTCGGTTTTATAGTTAACTAAGTTAAGTATATTTTATATGTATTTTTCTTAAATTCGGTGGAAAAAACTATATATTTTTGAACTTTAGAAAATTAGTTATTGTATCTAAGTAATCGAGTGCTATTTTATTTGTCTCTTCGACTTTTAAAAAAGTCTAGAAAAAATAAGTATTTCAATTTTAATTTTTTTTTATTTTAGTTTTTTTTTATCAATATGTCAACAACAAAAGTTCAGCTCAATTGAATCCAAATCTTAAAAACTTAAGAAGTGCTTAAACCTAAATGTTATTATGAAATTTATCTAATTTAAAATCGTCTCTAAAACTTTAAGTATTTATTTAAATTTAACTTTAAACTTCAAACCTTTTTGTTTATAAGATTTCTTGTTTTTCATCGAAAAACGTGTTTTTGTATAACAACGAAAAAAAAAAAATAAAAATGTTAATTTTTTACAAACATTTTTTTTGAGTGTATAATAAAAAAAAAGTTTTATTTGTGCTATTTTGTAAAAAAAAACAAAAATATATTTTGAAGCAATGCACTATGGGTAATATATGACAATTTTTTGGCCAAAACTAATAACTGCCAGTCTGGAAAGTTTTTCGAACTGCAAAAAAAAGACGTTTTGAAGTAAGAGGGCCCTTATTTAATGATTTGGGAAGATCTAAAAAAATATCAACCCTACACTCAAAAAAAATTAGTTAGTAAAAAAGATATTTAACTAACTGCAGTGTTTCCATCATTCTTTCTGCCAAATCCTCCCGTTTTTGGCTTGTTTACGTGAAGAGACATTTTCCCAAAACAAATTCTGAATTTTTCTTTTTTTCCAATACGACCTTTTTCTTCTTTTCAAACTTGCCACTTCTTTATTTCGCACTTGTAGCCTGCGTGCAATATGAACTCAAAAACACGAATC
Source organism: Eustalomyia histrio (assembly GCA_949748255.1). Taxonomy (NCBI): domain Eukaryota; kingdom Metazoa; phylum Arthropoda; class Insecta; order Diptera; family Anthomyiidae; genus Eustalomyia; species Eustalomyia histrio. Next base: position 87,478,449 of record OX456526.1, read on the forward strand.
CAACAATGCAAAGGACTAAATCCGTACTTTAGGTTACCTTCTTTCGCATAAAATGTTTCACTCTCAAAGTTTGTGATTTTCATAAAGTCCTTTGGATTTGCTCCACATATAGTTTGACTTGATTTAGTGTTGGTTTTCCAATATAAAGGATAGTGCCTTTTCTGTCGTAAGTCTGACTGGATTCTTCGTCGCACTCTGATATTTTCCTCAATTTAGAGGGCCTTGTTGGGCTAGCTAGAGTTTTTTGAGAACCAATGCTAAGTCTAGTTGCTTTTACTTTCGAGCAGATTTTGTTACTGCGCGAACACACAGCTCACTTTCATGTTGTACTGATTTTGAGAGTTCATCAGCATCCCTTCTTTTCGAACGTTCGCTTTTCTTTCCAAATTTTTTTTTGGCATTTAACCATTCTGAATTTTTCGTCTCAAACACAACACGTTTTCTTTGTGAATTTTGCCATTTCTGAGACAAATAACGACAAAAATTTGTGATTTTTCGTTTAAGAACAATCACTTCTTCACTTACCGTTTCGCCATCACCTATTTTCCTAAGTATATACTTCAAAACAGCAGTTTATTTCTCTCCTTTTTTTCGTTCCTAGAACCAAACCTCAGCAAGTTCGCTATGAGCCAAGTAGGGGTTGCCTACAAAAAATGGCATATATAAAAAACACAAAAAATCGCAGCATGAAATTAATGAAATAAACTCAAAATTAAATACTTAACAAAACTTTATTAATTCCAGCATTAAAAAATAGAAAGCTTTTTTTAAAAGCTTATCCAAAGTTGGATAAGAATTTTTATTTTTTTGAAAAATGAGGTTAGGCCGAAAGAATGAATTTTTTTACCAATAAATTATTTTATTTCTAAAATGATTATTTATTTATTTTCCACTTACCATTACTATTGTTTTGCATATCTAACTTTATTTTTTAAGCGTTTTTTTATTAGGAAATATTGCCTTGTAATGTCATCAAAAAATCACATGAAGCACGTTCCACTTAAATTGTTGTTTTTAAACAATAACTTTGAGAGTCAGCTGATAGCACTTTTTGGTTTTTTCAAAAACAAAATTTACTTCTAAATGTTTTGAAGTATTCTTAATTAAACTGTGACAACAAAAGCTTGATTTTCAAATGTGCGAAATTTGAATTTTGGCCAAAAAAAATGGATCAACTTATCCATAGTGCAATGGAAGCAAAAAAAAAATATTTTTAATATTTACTCATGGTGAAAAAATGGTCAAAAGAGCAAATTCAAGAAGCTATAACTTTTTTTTCGAACCAACTTTGACAAACCCCTTGTCAATTTTGTCTTTCTTATGGTATACTTTCATCCTGTATTCAAATCATAGAGGCAATTTTTGATGACCCAAAATTTGCTGCACAGTGTTATATAAAGTATAACTAGTTTTAAAAATATCAATATATAATTAGGTGTGGTTATATGTATGCATATGGGAAAATATAAGGTAATTTTAAAAATATTAATATAATACATAATTATATACGGTAATGCATACCGATATATGTATTATAATATATTATTCGATAAGGCCACGTATGACTATATCTAAACTTTTTGACTAAAAAATTAGGAAAATTTATTTTTGTGGAAAAAAATTGGAGTACTTCGAAATACAAATTATTAAGTTTTTCAGGAGATAAAAATAACAACTCCAAAAAAATTTTATATGGATGTAGGTTTGGTTATCGATATTACAGTAAGAACTTATCTCAGTAACGTCATGATGATTTAAACGGTACATGGTTATGTTACTAAAAAGTTAACAGTTCAGTCTAATCTGCACTTCTGTATTTTCAAGTAATTTTTTTTTATAAATTTGATAGATTAATCAATAGAGTAACATACAGTTTATCCATATTTAAGTTTAATTAAATATTACTTTAAAACCTATAAACATTGGTGGTTGCACATAAAACCAGAAAAAACTTAGATTTTGATTCTCTTTCACAAATCCGATTTTTAACAAATCGACGTGTACCACTTGGGGCTCTTTTCTTGTTACACTCCTCGCCACTTAAATAGCACACCCCTTATGCTCAAAATGAAATTGCTTATAATTTAAAAAAACTGTCATTAAGTAACGGTTCATTTTTCAGTTCTTTTTGTATGCTTTTGTAATTTCGCTCTGTAGAAAAATTTGTGCATTGGAAATGAACCGTTATAATTTTTTGCTATTTTGTTTTGTTATTGATAACAAATCATACAAAAATTATGCGCCACTTGAATAGGGCACCTTCTCAAATCATTAGTTATCTCTTAGCAAGTGCACATGTGCGGTCGGTGTATTACATTAATTGGTGAATTCGTACTATTTTGTTTAAAGGTTTAAATGGGTAGAGGAAATGCGTTAACAGTGCTGGAAAAGGCAGAAATTAAAGCCTACAGTGACACGGGTCTATGTGTTGCAAAAATTTCCAAAAAAAAAATCGAAAGAAGTGGGTAGGTTATATCCGCATTTTAGTTATAGGAAAAACATGAAAGGCCGTACTCATAGTGTGCTTTCATGTTCGGACAAACGACATATTTTGAGAGAAGCTTTAAATTCACACGACTCAATAGCCAAAATAAAGCAAAAAGTTGGTGTTAATGCAAGCTTAACCACTATCCAGCGTCTTATTTCGAAGCAAAGCACATAAAAATAGTAAAAATAAAGAACCACTCAATGCTGGCCGTAAAGAGCAACGCCTGAATTTTTGCCGCGCAACATGATCTGGACCACAGAGTGGCATCGTGTTGTATTTTCTGACGAAAAGAAGTTTAATTTAAAGGACCCCAATGGCTACAGCTATTATTACCACGATCTACGAAAGGAAAGCTATCATTAGGATCGTCTGGTACCTGCGAACTGCAATTTTTAAGGACGACGATGAATGCATCGTCATACATTGGCGTATTACAGACAGCTTTCCTGTTCTTAAATAATCTTTTTGGACCTCTACCTCTAAATGCTATCAAGGTAGCCACTTAATTATGTATATAGCCCAATTGTATGATTCAATCTTAAACAGGTTCTGTGAAGTGTTGGTCAACAAAGGTGGCACAACCCACTACTAAAAATTAATTTAATGTACCCTTAAATCTTTAGATTAACGTAGAATAAAAGAAATATTACTGCTTCATTGGTAAAAAATTGCATAAACGTTTTTTTTTTGGGATGATATATTCAAGTGGTGCACAATTCAGTGTAATTTTTTATTCAATTTAATCAAAAATTCATATAAATTCATATAACCTTTTTGCATTCGTTTCTAAATTAAAAAGCTTAAATTAAAAAAAAATTGGCCTTCATCGTTTTCGGTACGAGAGATATTGATCCGAAAATAAAAATTGTTTAGGTGTGCTATTCAAGGAGGAGTGTATTTCAGTGAGTTTTTTAATTTAAACCGTTGAAAAAGCCAACATACATATTAACGTCTTTAAACATTGTTTAACGTATTCTTAATGTATATTTTCTAGGTATCATGGATTAGACGAAAGGATTTTCAATTACTAACGGTTGGATTATCCACCCATAGTAGTGATAAACGGTTTTTAGTGGAGCATACACGTCATATGGGACATTGGTCACTACGAATTAAATCTGTGCGGGAAGAAGATCGTGGTCTATACGAATGTCAACTGTCCATATATCCAACACAATCAATATTCATAGAATTAAAAGTTGTAGGTAAGCACTCGTGTCCGTATTAAAGATCCGCATAACTGTATATACAAATTCTTTGCAAATCTTTTTTTTACAACAACAAAATTTATTTTTGCTACAAAATGTGCAATTCTTGTAAATAATTAAAATATTTCCAAAAATATAGTATCCTATTAGAATATTTTTTTTTTGCAACCAAAATAGTCTATTTTTGCTAAATAGACCTAAATGTCTTTGCAAATACATTTAAGTAGGCCTTTATTCCGTATCTCTTAACTAAATTTAGTTCGTTGATGTTTTGAAATTTATGTCCAGTAGGCTCCGCTGGATTCAGTTAGAATAGTCTTTGAGACGTCTTCATGATTCCTTAAGCGGGGTTTAGATTATAGGATTTTCCATCTGGCAAATCAAAAAAAAGAAATCCTATGAAATGCTACGCCTGTCAAACATATATTTCTTTCGAGTTTACACCATCGGATGCAAATCAAATGCAATCAGATGAAAACTGCTGTTTTAAAGCAAACAAAAAATCTAAGAAAAATATAATAAAATTAAAAAAAATGAAATTAAAATTGGAAAGACGTGTTTTATAAATTAAAGCTAAAAAGTGTATATATAAAAGTTCTATTTACCCTCCAACAGGCAATACGCTGTTTTGAAATGAAATGTATACCATATGTTCACGAAAAATAAAGAATATGTTCTTCCATAACATTTTGTTTCTTTGAGCTAATTAAGACGGTGACTTTGTTGCATGCAATTATTGCGTGCAATTTTTGTTTGTTGGCGAACGGGTTAAATACTCATATGTATTCTTTTTTTGTTGCTTTATTCATATTCACTTTTCTTGCAATTAAAGTCACCGTATAAATACATAACCTTGGAAGCAACTTTGCAAAGGAAATTAAGAAAATTGCACACAATCGATTGCATTGTATAAATTGGCTCTTTGCCTACTTTAGGCGATTTGTGCCAAAATAGGTTAAAAGTATGCTTGGGCCTTTAAGGTCTTTTTATAGCTCAGCTCATATCTGATACTTAGTGCGCTTTTCTAGTTCAATCGTTCTTTCAGCTCAAATGCTCTTCTAAATGCACCATGTAAACACAATTTTATGCAAAACAAAAAACAATGTATAGCTGTGTAAAAAATTTAAGTTGAAATAATTTCTGCATTTAGCCCTTTCCGAATTTTACCAGCGTATTCCTTGGCTCATTTTATGAAAATATGTCCATTACGACCATCTCCGAAAATGCAAGTGTGCGAAATGGCAGTCAGAGGTGGCGGTCGGAGGGTAGTACGGAAAAACTGCTAACTTCTGAACCAGTGTTAGGATTTTTTTTGTTTTTGGGCTTGTTGGAAAGGTATTTGGGAAACCTTTCAGAATCGATAAAGAAAAAAATTTAAAAAAAATCGAATCGTGAAATCGCCGAGATACAGATATAACTTTATTTATATTTTCTAGTTTTTATAAAAACTTTTTGCAGTTTCAATAGTCTACTTCACTTTTTACGTTAAATATATTTATATTTTTATAAATTTTCACACTCCGTTATTTTCTGTGCGTCTGTTCCGTTAAGATCAGAATCGTGAATTCGTTAAAAGTGTACCTAGAAAACCAATGCATATAAAGTGTCAGATTGGGCAAGTGTTGCCAATAACAAAATTTTTTTTAAAAAAATGTTACCAAATGAAAAAAAAAATAACCAAAATTTAAGGTTTTTTGTTTTTATTTAAATATATTAAAATATTTATTTTTAAATTTGTAATGGAAATGTTATTTTATAACAAAAATTTATTAAAAATGTAAACTATTCAGTTTTTACCTGCTTTCATTGTCGCTAATTCTTAGGTTTCAATATTTGCATAGACTGCAGTCTTTTTTTTTTTCAATAAAAACCTAAAACAAGTGAAAAATATTCTTGAATTCACAGACATTGTTTTTTTACCACTAAACACTTAAGTTTAACATACCTAGAAATTAGCTATGTATGTTTTTGCTATTATGTTTATGCAGGCTATTTAAGTTGGCTTATGTTATTCCCATATAAATAGCTATGTTTATGCTAGAAATTAAAAAAAGAAATCACATTTCCACGTTGAAAAATAAAATAACCAATTTTGGTTAAGAATAATAGAAAAGGGCAACGCTGGTTTGGGCATAAATTCTTCCTCTTACCAAAAGAAATAAGCGAAAATGTCCAAATTTGAAAGCTTTGCGCTAATACTACTATTCTTTTTCCTTCCCCTCATTTTCACATTGAGAAGATGTCCTTTAAAGGCGTGCATTTAGAATCCTGTGTGTCCGTGGACACACAGTCTTACTTTGTGTTCAGTCTTACTTTGTGTTCATTATCAACGGTATTTAAGATTTTTGAAAACTCGCTGCCAAACCGTGCACTACAAATGCAGAATTTCTTCGCAAAAACTTTTGAAAATTTAGTTTTCTATTTTATGAAGAGTTTCTATTTTATGAATAGTGCCTACAGGTACTCTTGTCCGTTGGCGGGTTAAAAAGTTTTATGTTTTTATTAAGGTGGCCACAAAACGAAAATTGTAATGTATTGTTCTGTGACAACTAGAAGCTTTTTCATGCGGGGGGCTATAGTCCATGAATTAGGCGAGATCAAATGGAATTTTAAAATGAAAATATAAAAACATTAATCGTTTAAATTAAATCTTATTTTATTTTCTATAGGTGGACAAAGACTTGTTAATGAAAGCAGTAGGTGTTGTTATGTCTATTGCCTTTTGAGCGCTTGCTTACTATGGTATAGCTGACATTTGGAATTGTATAGGTATTGTTACCAAAAAGATATAATGCCACTTAATCTGCCTAAAAGTAACCATGTAATTAAAACCAAACTAAAAATCAATATATTTTTACCATTACAATTGGTGAAGATGAAATAAATTCTATAGATTCCATTTCCATTTATATAGTGTTTTTAATTTAAACAAAGACTTAAATTTTGAGTTGTGTTTTCCCTCCAATTGATTTACAGCTGTTTTTTCTGTTGATGTGAATATTCAGCCGTAATACAAATGATTCTCACAATTTTTTTAAAAAATTCATAAAATGAAAAAGTCAACCGGACTGTCAAGATTTGTAATCGGTGAAAATGTGTTTACACTTTAGGATTTTGGCTGACTTACTCATCTGTTGCAGATGCTTTGCTACTGCTCAACAACTGCACACTTTGCTTTTTAGAACGTTTTGCAAAAGATATAATTATGTTCACCGCAATAACATTGACAACTTTTTGTTAACTTATAATAAAAATAGAATTAATAGAAAGATGAAACGACTTTTGATTATTAAAAATCAATTAAAACGAAAAAGAAGGCTAATTTTGCACTATTGCATCAGACACTTTAATGAGCCATAGTTGCAAAAATAAAAAACGTTTGACGTGAATCAGTGCTGCCAAGTGATGCTTTTTTGAACGTTTTACTTTTATTATGCTGCAGTGATGCGCAACTACTGTCGAAATTTCATCATATGTATGTGTTTTTTTCTTTACCAAATAAAAGTTGAAAAATATGAGTGTTGCACTATTTCCTTAGTAAACGACAATGATCCACAATGAATTGTAATACACAGAAAGAACTAAAATCGATTTTAATTAAAATATTTGCAAATACAATTAAAATTTTAATTGAATTTGGACCAGCAAAAGAATTTGTTTAATTAATTAATTTTTTTTTATTAAAATTAATTGAAATTTTTCAATTATTTTTTAATCAAAAATCTTCAACATTTCAATTAAAGTTAATTTATATCAAAGTTCTAACCAAAATTCAATCAAATTTTTAATCGAATTTTTAATTCAAATGAATTCAAAATTTAATAATATAATTGATTGAAATTCCAGATTCAAATGAAATAAAACTGTATTCACATTTTCAATATTTTATTAAACAAATATACATATGTTTGTGTGTAATTCATCAACTCATGAAAGTTTCTAAATACTTTGTACCAAATAGATCATAGGAGTACCATAGTACTTTTGAGGTTCCAATAGTACCACAAAAAATACTATGGTACCAACTTTATCAAGTATACTGTACTGTATATGTCATTAATGGTATACAGTTATGTGCGAAAAATTAGGGACACTTGCATGCAACAAATTTAAAGTAAAAAAACACACACACTTTAGGGAAGTAACTAACAATGTTATTTTTAGATTATAATTCTTCATTTTATGAAGCAATTCAAACTTTGTTGTTGCAATTAAAAAAACAAACATTAAAAAGTATTATAATTTCCTATATTCGAATGTGAATCAAAATAGGGACAGTAAGAAAATGGTTTGAAATATTATTAGTATTTTATATTTTTTGATGGAAATATAATAGTTGTCATTGTATCTAATAGATGTAACCATTTCTGTATCATATTTATGTTAATAAGTGTACAAAGTATGAAGCGAAGGGTGAAAAAGGTATGGGATATAGAAAATCGGAACAGATTTCCATATGCATAGAATTTTCAAATTTTGCTTGTGCCAGACTACTTCGTTGGTATTATTTATCGATTCTAAGACAAACAAAAGAAGACCTGATCACTATTTAGTCCTTATGTAATATAAAAAATTCGTAAAAATGTTTTGTACACACTTCTATTTACAATAATACACAAAAATAGTATTTTTAGACATAATGCGTTTAAAATTAAACACTTTGTGCTTGAATTAGTAGCCTTAATTTAAATTAAAATTTTACGCACAAATTTTCTAAATATACTTACATAGAATGTTAATAAATATTTTGACATTTTTAAATTGGAAATTATTGCAAAACTAAAAAAAACTGAGAACGAATAATAATTTTTCAAAATTATAAAAAAGTGTATAAATATATTTGTGACAATTTATATTAAAAGATTTTGTCAATTCCAAAAATACTTAAACGTCCATACAAAAAAGTGAAATGCAATTTAAAATAAAAATCTTTATATCTGGGAAGGTTACTTTTAAAAACGGAGAAGAGGATACAATAAAGTCGAATACTAGAATTTAATTTGAAGATTACCATCACTGCACATGTCCATTCGAAATATAATATAATACATATTTATCATTCATTATTTTTAAAGTATATGTATGTAAAAAAATAAATTATTATAAAAAAATTGTTTCTGTGCAGTTTAATTAAAACCATTCCGTTGGTAAACATATGCCTTTTTTTATCATGGTTGGCAAGGAATAACTTTTGCTTATAACGGTAGTTGTCTACCACGCTCTGATCACTACCGATACGAAAATTTTGAAACTGCGATTCCAATAGTGGCATGTGTCTTCTAATATCACGGAGCTTTTTTCATTATATTACCTGTTAAATTTTGTTATATCTCTAAAATACCTTTATAAATCGGCTTTTCGGTTATCATGAAGGTAGTTTGATATATTTAAAATTAAACCGGTAAAATAGCGCAATAAACCCGGTTATATAAAAAAGAAACATGCCTTCAATCGAATCGTAATTTTAAAATTTTAATATCGGGCTTAAAGTGGCTCTGGTAAGCAACTACCGTTATTATGAAAAGGTATTGAATACCAACAAATTTTTGTACTTTCACGCATATAGAAATGCATTTTTAGGCATTCCATGCGTATTGTTACGATTTTACCTTTTATAAAATCGTTGATTTATTTACCTTTTAAATAAATCGAGTTCTTTCTATATTGCAAATAATAAACACTGTTTGAAATTATTTATAGCTCTATTTATTTATAACCGTCACTAAAAATTACATAAATACAATTTATTTACACGATTTAAATAGACTAAACGTTAGCCACACTTTAGTTCTTTACACTCTGCGTTTTACTTATAAACAGAAATACTGCGTCACCGAGTACCAGTATTTATATGAGAAGTCAGGTATTCTAGTTTATTATGACACTAGATTTTTCCAGCTGTCAAAATTTGTGTGAAGAAATTTCTATGTGTAGAAATTTCTTGTAACACTGCCGCTTACTTAAGCCTGTTCGTCCCGAACAGACATAGCTATTCCTTTTCCATAGTTGGCTAATCGTTCCAGATGAACAACCTTCATTTTTGACCTTGGGCTCTGATCTTTCTGTATTCTATAAACCACATCATTTAATTTTTTAATCACCCTGTAAGGTCCGTCCCAATGCGTTTGTAGTTTGCGGGTTAAACAGCCCTCATTAAATCCTTCAGAATTCAATGCTCGATCGTACCTCGCCTTCAACTTATCGCTGACCATTTTAATTCGATTGCAGACGAACTCATAAAGCTCGTTAAGGTCTTCTTGTTCCCGGGAAGCGTTGTCGTTTTCACTGTCTGTTGCGGCGGGCTTAACACCAAGTGCCAAATCGCCAGGCAATTTGAGTTCCGTTCCAAAGATTGTTCTTTCAAGTGTCCGGGAGGTGGAGTGATGGGCAGCCGATTTGCTGTCCTGAAGTTTTCCAAGACTTCTTCTTACTGGTCCTTTGGCTGCGATGCATTGCGCGCAATTTGCTATCCAAACGCCTACAGCTTGTTGTCAGCCGACCCAGTAAAACCGTTGTTTTAACTTCTCTATGGTTTTTGTGACACCAAGATGACCACCACTGGGACCGTCATGGAACTCCTTTAATACCTCGTTTATTCTAGATGCCGGCACCACAATTAAATTGGCAACATTTTTGCCGTCCGCACTTTCCCATGTACAGTATAAGCAACTATTTAACACCTGTAGGCTATTCCACTGGGCCCAATATGCCTTCATCAGAGGACTTTCAGCTGATATCTGCTCGCGGGTAGGCCTCCTGTTTTCTTTTTGGCTGATATGATCTTCGCCATCATGGGGTCACTCCGTTGCGACGCTGACCAGACTTCACTCGACTCGATATGCGTTTGTCGAATATCCACGATACGGTCTTTCTCTTCAGCCTTTTAACAGCGCTTGCCATGTTTCCTACCCTTGCAGTGCTCAATGCTAACCGGTTTTCTTACTTGAGCCTTACGCTCATATCCAACATCAAGGGGTATTTCAACATTCCGCCAAATCATTACTGTTTGCCACATGTGCAGATTAATGCCGTGACTAATCATAAAATCTGCACCAATGATTACTTCGTCCACAATTTACATAGGCAACAATAAATACATGATCGTTAGTTTTACATTCATATTGCCATAGACAGTACCAGTCTCCCCAGTAGCTGTGCGCAGTCTCACCCCATATAATGGTTCAATTGCCTCCTTAACTAAATCGGATCTGATGACAGACTGTGATGCTCCTGTGTCTATAGTACAAATGTGCGTTCTGCCGTTGATATATCCACAAGCAGTAAGACTGCAATCTCCAGATATGGAGATTGTGCGGCCCTCGCATGTATGAGCTGGATCGTGTTCCGCAGTGCTAGCTGTTTTTGTTATTAACGGTGACTCTAGTGCTAACTCGGCAGTTCCGCTGAAAATGTCCCACTCTTCCGCATTCGGTCTTAACTTGCTTTCTCCCTAATGCCTTCATTACTGCCTCTTTTAGCTATGTGAGCATCTCTTTGAACCCATCAGCTAACATAGTAGCTGTTTTTCAGCAGCTACTTTGAGGTTTCGCACATTAAATATTTGCGGCTTAGCAATTATTTTCGCAGTCTCCTGTGACTGCGCATATGAAACAGTTTCCGCAAAAGATGATTTTCGTGTAGCACACACCGCGTACCTTACATCAGGATCACGAATTCCACTCACAAACGCTTCAATTTTGAATTAATCTAATAATGGATGATTTTCGCCTGGATATGACAGCTGCACCAATCGTTCAATTTCTGTTGCAAAACCTTGCAACGACTCATTTGCTTTCTAAAGTCTACCTCTAAGTTCCATTCTGTATATTTCTTTTTTGCGTTCGCCACCATACTTTCGCTGCAGTGCCACCATTATGTCGTCATAATTATTCTGGAGGTGATTGTCACACTTTCTAGAATTTCTGCTGCGTTTCCTTTAAAGGCCAGAATCAACTGTATAGCCTTTTCTTCTTTGTTCCACATATTTCTGGCGCAACTGTCTCAAACTGGAACTTAAAAACATTAAACGGTATGCTGCCATCAAAAGTAGGGGCCTTTGCTCTAGCAGAACTTTCTTGAATAATTCGAACTGGGCCCTCTTGACATTGAAGATTATTGACTTTATTTTCTAGACATCTTTGTCTTGTATTTCCACGCCATTCTCTAAGTCGGATAACTTCTTGTCAAATCTTTCCATCTTCTCATTAGCGGCTCTAGAAGTTTCTTGAAGTTTTTCTTCGACCTTATCTAACAATTTCTCGTCGTCTGCTCTCGATGTTTCTATCAGTTCCGCTTTCATCTTAGCAGTTTCTCATTGTCTGCTCTTGAAGTTTCTAGCAATTTCTTGTTGTTTTCCATCATAGCGGCCAACATTGCGCTTAACTCCATATTACCTTCTGTTTTACGGGTACTAACCTCCATTGCTTCTTTTTCATCAAATTACGCCGCTCGAATTCCCGCTTTTGTAACTCTATCTTATTTCCTGCTGTCGGTAGCTCCAATTTGCTGAATTCCTTTTTAAGCTGTTCCACCTTAAGCTCCTCCAATTTCATGACTGCTTATTATTTTGCAATCCCACTTCTGACACCAATTGTTACGATTTTACCCTTTATAAAATCGTTGATTTATTTACCTTTTAAATAAATCGAGTTCTTTCTATATTGCAAATAATAAACACTGTTTGAAATTATTTATAGCTCTATTTATTTATATAAAAATTTACAGAAATACACTTTATAGCACCCTTTATTTACACGATTTAGATAGACTAAACGTTAGCCACACTTTAGTTCTTCACACTCTGTGTTTTACTTATTAACTGAACTTCTGCATCACCGAGTACCAGTATTTATATGAGTAGTCAAGTATTCTAGTTATTTCCAGTTTATTACGACACTAGATTTATCCAGCTGTCAAAATTTGTGTGAAGAAATTTCTACGTGTAGAAATTTCTTGTAACAGTATATTTACCCTTCAAATAGGTTTTTTAAGTACAATTTTACTAAAGTTCCGAATTATTTTGAAAATTTCATTTAATTTTTATGCATTTTCAATGTACAGTTTCCTAATATAAGTTGGGTAATATTCAATAGAAATTTATTAGAGACTAGTATATATTTTATATGATTGAATAAACTTGTTTTCACGGGAATATAACAATGATAAATAACCAAGTTTTTGGGTTCAATGGAATAAATTTTAAGTTTAGCGTACGAGTAGTTTTACATAAGGAATAAATTCCTTTGCGCAACTTTCATAGCGCGTTCGGTGCATATATTTCTGCGCTGGAATTATATACGATTCTTGCACCCAGTGCTTAAGAAAACATTAATGGGCAAAACGAAATAAAATGAAACTTAAAATTTTAAACTTTATCGCATTTGGCCCGTGAACTTTTTTAAGGATCGCGGAATTTAATATTTGAAAAAATTGCAAAAACTTATAACCCTACTTGGACATGTTATAGACACAAAAAAATTAGAAAAATCTGTAATATTAAACATCTTTCATAGAATATTTTTGTATATACAAACAAAAAACTTTTGAAAAGCACCAACAATGGAAGTTCTAAATACAAAAAACTTTTTGTTATTTTTTTGTAACTTCAAATTTTCAAAGAATTTTTATATGTAAAAGAACAAATATACAAATATTTCCAACAAAAAATTGTTAGAAATCGAATTTAAATTTTAACAAATATTTTTAATTACTTGAAATTTTGTGATACTTTTTTCTATGTAAAGCATGATTGATCGTCTAACAGCCATACCTAAACAAGAGCGGAAGGCGGAACGTTTTTTTCCGCTTAGCTTTTGCGCTGAAATACCATACCTAAACAAGAGCGGCAACGCTACGTCAAAATAATAAGAACAGGGTTACCAAAAAACAAATATAACAACCCTGATTTTTTAACAATAAAGTACATTAAAATATTGCTGTTTGTGATTTGTAAATTAAAAGTTAACAAAAAAAATATTGAACTTTTAAAAATTACGTCATTATATTTTATATCCCTTTTGTCGTACAGGCATGGATTCTGATGAACTAGCTCTATAATTTGATCGCTTAAATTCTAAATTAAAAAAGAAAGATAAAACAAAAAAATATACTATAATTAACAGCACAATATTTTATTTAAAAGATATACTTACCACTGACGTAAACGTGTGGAATCAGCTGGTCCGTTAGCTTTATGAAGAGAATATTAAAATAAGTTCTCGAACGTGACGTTTCGTAACTTTGCGGACTTTTCTGTTAAAACATATTTACTATCCGTTTTCACTTGACAGTATAAAACAGCTGATTAGTTTTTGTTTATGTAAACAAAAAAATCAAAAAACAAATAGAAACAAAAAAGTTTAACATATTTAAAAACACATTCTGAAAAACATAAAAAAACATACAATGGATGTGCTGTACAATAAAAGAAGCCCATATTATAGATTGCAGACAAAAAGATAAAAGACTTGGATGGAAGTTGCAAAGCAAATGAGAGTCCCAGGTAAGTAAAAATAATTAAAAACTATGTATATAACAAAGGGTGGACATCCCTTCGCGACCGATATGTGGGGGAAAACGTCAGGGAAATCTTCCCTCATGCAGTGATGCTACTTTTAATATCGGTGGCCACTAATGGACAGTTCGGAATTTTTAGCACGAAATAAAGCTTCTCGTCCGTAAGTATGAAAAATATGAACTTTTTGACGTAAAACACAATTTTAAATTTTTTTACTTTTTTATTTTAGAATTCGGTCATCCAGAAATATTTTAGAAGAATTTTCTTCATCATCATTGTCATTAGGAAACCCAATTTCCACTACCATCACCCGTCGGATTTTCACAAAATTCATCAAATATTTGAACAATGTCACCCACCGAAATAATTAACATTGATACACCCACCGTTGAAACCTCCAATTGAAGCAAAATCCATGGAAATTTAACAAGCTCAACAACACCAACATCGTAACAAGACCCATTTCAGCTACATATGTCAAAATTATTTTTTCACATTTATCTTGAAGAAATGATTTATATTTTAATATATTTACAATACTTTTTTTAATTAAATTAATTTTTCCACTTTTTTACAAATTATTGGAAATAACCACAAAGCATTAAAAAGAATTTTTTTTGTTTACTTTGTAATTGTCAAACTTGTTTCCCTGTAAGTAAGTTTTTATACAGAAGTTCACGTTTACGGAGCCTCACGCTTAAGTAGCTATATCTACAACCACTTAGCGTACTTAAGAAATTTAGTTTTTGAAAATACTAGCTTTTCAAAAAAAAATTATATGGATTTGAATACAAAAACGTAGTTGTAAAACATTTTGATTTGTATTTACAAAAATGTATCATGTGTTTTTTAATCATATGTTTTTTCTGCTTGAAAATTCTTTGTCCAGTAAAAATTTGCAAACTCTCAACATCAAATTGTCACTTTATTCTCTCTTTTTTATTTTTGTTTACTGAGTATTTAATCGAACGCCATCCAGTAAAAATTTGTAAAAATTATTGAGTAAACGAACGGAACTTATATTGTAGATAAATTGATTATAACAAACACTTGAAATTAACGGCTTTATAAGCTTTGTTTATTGAATACTTTATGAATTAAAGTTCAAAACAAAAATTGTAAAAATAGATGATAACTATAAAAATGTTAAATTACGGTGATGTTGGTCTAATTGTGTGTTGTTTTCGGCTTTATTAATTTGTTTTCAACACTCAATATAAGGTAGAGAATCATTAAGCATTCAGCCCAAAGGGCATGGATACTGATGATGGTTGTATAGCAACAACCGCAAACACTTGTATTCTATATTGCTGGCTCTAATCGAATTTTTTCAATTTTATTCTCTATAATTTACTTATGAATTTCCATGTTTCTTTACATTTGAACAATTTATATAGAATATTTAAATGATCTAAAATCCAACTTAATATCATTCAATATTAATAAATTTAATAATGATGAGGGAGGAGAAAAGCACTTTGATGGAAATAAACATTCTTCAAATTCACCATGGTCTTAGTTCAGCTACATCATGTTTATAAAATTGGGAAACATTTTCAAAGTTGCAAAAGTTTGAAAAATATTAAATTGAATTGCAGTGTCGCCATATAAGCAGTTTAATTGTTAATCCCAGTTTTTGGAATTCTTAACAGTTTTCCAGTTTTTTCATGAAAACACTGTTTTTCAAATTCATGCATATTTTATATTTTTTTATTATTTGTTGCAACATATTTGTTTTACTTATTATCAGCAGTATTCATAAAAAATCTTAATTCAAGTTTCAAATGCATTTTAGTTAAAAAACATTTTAAGCCTAAAAAAGGTTTATTAAAAATTTGTATTCATAATCAGTATTTTAACTAAAAAACGATTTAATGTTTTTTTAACTTGAGGATGACAACACTGTAATTTTTTTTATGTCACATTAATCGTAATGATGCAAGTCAATGATTACTAAACCATACGGTACTCGTTTCTATGTATTTTTGTCATTTTTCAGAAAAATATTGTTTTTATAAAATAAAAAATTTATGAAGACTTGTTTATTAAATAAAAAGAGAAAAAGGGTTAAAACAAAATGCCAAGTAAAAGTGTTACATAGATAATGATTTTATTGTAGATAAAAAAGTATTCAAATAACCGGTTTTATTTTCTTTGTTTTGATTAAACAACACACCACTAGTTTACTTTCAATAAATAATATAAAAAAATTTTATTTTTTCTGCTTAAATTCTTTATCCGGAGTTGAAAACGGGAGGCTCCTCTTTTTGTAAATTTTCGTCTGACGATTTTTTTAAATTTGGGCAATAGTTTCTATTATAAACAAAAAAAATTAAAAATATTAAATTTTTCAAATAAAAATTGTTCTTACCAATTCTTTTCATCAAATATAGAAGGTACATTATTTATTAAACAAAAACAAATATATATCTTCTTTTGATTAAATGACAATTTTTTGCAAAAATGTTTAAGATGAAAATAAACACAAATCAAAAATGTCATTTTAAAATAGGGTCGAAAAATTCGTTCATTTACACAAGGTTTAAAAAAGGTATTATAAGCTAAAATTCGATTGAATACAATTTTAGCAAATTTTGCTTAAAATTGGTTTGAAATACTGTTTAAAAATTGTATGAATACCGCTGTATATATTTTGCCATATAAATAGAAAATAATAAATATGGATAGACAGAGATGGTCATGTCAGAATGTTTTATTTGAATTCATTCCTATTTTTAAACACAATAGCTAAGCTTTGTTGTATTTTTTACTTATATTAAATATGTTTTATTTTAGTAAAAAAAAAAAATAGTATATTTTAAAAATATCCTGTTTTAATATGAAAAATCTAAAAAAATGCATGAATTAAATAAAAAAAAATTTGTTTAATGAAAGTTGCCTGCCAAAACTCACCTTTGTTTCAGCCAAACTATGCTCTTGACCTAAGAGAGTACTTAAAAATTGGTGAGAGGGCACTTCTCCCTATTCTTTTTGATCAGTTCCGCATGAGCCAAAAAGTATAGAATTCTCAAGAGCATAGTTGCCTCTCACTAATTATTTGGTACTCTCTTAAAACACGCACGTAGTTTGGTGGCAACAAAGGTTAGTTTTGGCCGGTAACTTTTAGTAGTGTCTAACAGTGCTGCCTTTTATCCAATTTTAGATTTTTCCCGTTTTGAGATGCTTAAGATTTTTCATAAAAAAAAAATATTTTTTTTATTGTATTCATGTATTTTTTTTAGATTTTTCATATAAAAATATAATATGTATTTGTTCAATATATTCAGTTCGATACTAAATGTCGAAGAGAACGGGTGTCTTTTACAAAGTAGCTGATAGTGAATCAAATCAGTTAAAATAAAGAAAAAAGTGCGAGCAATCTGTTTATTTTTGTAATTGTCGTCTGTGTAACAATTCACATTACACCTGCAGAGATTGCAATACTGTCATGGCCAAATCATGAAGAGAGCAAAATGGTCTCGACCAATTCCTATATTTATGATGTCTGACTTACCCTCGATGATCTCAATGATATGGAATTGGACTCAATATCCAACATAAATGAAGTAAAAAAAGTTAAACCAGCACCGCTGGTTTCTCTTAAGAAAATTGAAGAATTAATAGTATCCAAAGATTCAATATATAAACATACATCTATCGGAACAAAAGTTTTTTTTTTTCGCAAAATACTGAGTGTTACCAAAAATGAAAAAAAAAAATTTATCGAAAGAAAAATAGAATTTTCCACTTTTCAAAGAGAATCGTCTGTACACAGTATTATATATGGTCTTCCAAAACTTATTATTGAGGATATTAAGAGTGATATCCAAGCTTTAATTTAACACCTTTATATATTACTGAAATAAAACAAGATTCAGATCTGTTGACAATGCAGTTCATAAAGTACAATTCACTAGGAAAATTTTTAATCCAAAATCACTAAATAATGTGACCGCAATATGCAACATTATTGTTTCCTGGAAGAAGTATAAACCAAGGAAAAACGATAACTCAACGCAATGCTGGAACTGTTTAATGTATGATCATTAGGGTGCTCAAAAAAAAAAAACATTTTGTGAGTTATTGACTGGGGCCCCCCTTAAAAATATGTATTTGGGTGTAAAACAACGTCTCCCAAAAAATTAGGACAATCAACGGCCCTGAAGTAAAAATGTGACTTT
Source organism: Eustalomyia histrio (assembly GCA_949748255.1). NCBI lineage: Eukaryota > Metazoa > Arthropoda > Insecta > Diptera > Anthomyiidae > Eustalomyia > Eustalomyia histrio. The sequence goes on from OX456526.1 coordinate 87,496,842, forward strand.
TTTTAATTTCTTAATAATTTTAATATTTTAAATTGATCTTAAAATAAAAAGATTTAAAAATCGTAATTAACAGTAAATTATCTTTCTAATAAGGCAATAAAAACTGAAATCGGTTTAAAAAACCAAGTTATTACAATTGCCCCCGGCAACTAATGTGTCACAGAACGCTTAATCAAGAAGTTCAAGCCCAAGTTTTGATATTTATAGAAATAATGTAATGCAAAAACATTTTTGTATTTTATTAGCTCCAAGGTACTCAATTAAAAAGTATTTTTTATCATGTGCTTTGCAAACTCGTTTTAAACTAAAGCCAAAAAGGTTTAAATTTTTAAACATAGTTTTCAAATCTCCAATTTTAAAGTTTCAAAAATTTTTTTAAAGAAATTAAAAAAAATCAACGATTTGATTTTAAGGTTTAATTAAGCACATATTTAGGACTAAAACCTCCAGTAAGGTATTCCTCTTTTTATTTGGCCAGTGCAGCGATTTAACTTCAGCAACAATTTTTGTCAATTATTATGGTTTTATGAATTTTATGTATTCTGCAATTAATTAATATTAGGTATTTGGTTTAAACCAAATAAAAATTTTTGTCAGAAAAGAAAATAAGTGACGAGTACCGAATATTAATGTTAGGTATGCGGTTTAAACCAAATAAAAATTTTTGTCAGAAAAGAAAATAAGTGCCGAGTACGGAATATTCGGCCGAAAAGTAACCAAATTTTCGATAAATCTTCGACAATGACCAACATTTGTTAGATTTTGATGCTTTATTTCAGTTAAAGGCAGTTAAACTAACTGAAAATTTCATTTATTAATGAAGTTTTATGAATTGTTGATATATTAGTTTGTAAGTGAATAGTATAGTAGGATTCTAGATCATGTAATCATATTCTTTTTATAAGTTATTTAATTGTAAAGAAAAATGAAAATTTTTTATTAGAAAATTATAGAGAATAAAAATTGAGAAATTCCATAGAGCCGGCAGGATAGAATACTTAGTATTTTCGGTTGACGCTACCCAATCTTGTCAATGTCCACGCTCATCTTCTCCCTTATGGTCATTGTTTGTTGATTATTGTCTATATTATATTGAGTGTTAGGAAACAAATTAACAAACTTGTAAGCCACAACACAATTAGACTAACATCAACGAAATTTAACAATTTATATTTATCCTCTATATGTTACAGTTTTTTTTTGTTGTGAACTTTAATTCTTAAAGTATCAAACAACATAGCTTATATGAAGCATTTAATTTCAAATGTTTGTCCTAATCCATATTAAATGTACAACTTAATCTATGTTGATAGTTAATGAATAGACAATATTTTGAATTTTATTATGCACTGTATCCTTATGTGTAAAGTAATGGAGTTTTATGAATTGTTGATCTGTTATTTTGTAAGTGAATAGTATAGTAGGATTCTAGATCATGTAATCATATTCTTTATATTATTATAAGTTATTTTATTGTAAAGAAACATGAAAATTTTTTATTAGTAAATTATAGAGAATAAAAATTGAGAAATTCCACAGAGCCAGCAGGATAGAATACTTAGGATTTTCGGTTGACGCTACCCAACCTTGTCAATATCCATGCTCTTCTTCTCCCTTATGGTCATTGTTTGTTTTCATGTTTCTTGCCGAATACATTATATTGTAACACCTATATTTTTACCTACATAATTTTTTTAGATGCGTATCTAGGAAGCTGGCGTTATGTATTTCGAGATGACGGTTATCTATTTCTTTCTTTTTTTATCTGCTAAGATGTGGTCAGCGCTTATTATCGGACCCGGTCGTCTTTTTTTTTTTTTTGATTTATTAAAAATAATTTATCCCCATCAATTTTTATTATATCCATCGCATGAGCAATATCAAATAAATCATCCAGGTTATCAACGAAATCTTGCTCCTGTTTTTTCTGTACTGATGTTTGACGTTTGCAATTTTTTTACAATTTCCGCCATATTTTATATAATGAAACAATTTTTTCAACAGATTTGTTAAAAGCCCTAGTTGGAATTCCGGATTTACACCATAAAATCTCTATTTCTTGTATGACTAACTAAGCACTCTGTCGAACATTCAATTTCACCTTGCGCACGTTGTAGAGAAATACACAAAAAACTTTCCCAATAGATGGCAGTTATTTGCATTTTATCATAGTCCAGTAGAAATAACTTATTTTTTGCCCTTAAATTAATTTTTTCTTTTATTTCTTTTACTTTTAATATTCCTTAAACAGTATGAAACTTGTAAGCCACAACACAATTAGACTAACATCAACGAAATTTAACAATTTATATTTATCCTCTATATGTTACAGTTTTTTTTTGTTGTGAACTTTAATTCTTAAAGTATCAAACAACATAGCTTATATGAAGCATTTAATTTCAAATGTTTGTCCTAATCCATATTAAATGTACAACTTAATCTATGTTGATAGTTAATGAATAGACAATATTTTGAATTTTATTATGCACTGTATCCTTATGTGTAAAGTAATGGAGTTTTATGAATTGTTGATCTGTTATTTTGTAAGTGAATAGTATAGTAGGATTCTAGATCATGTAATCATATTCTTTATATTATTATAAGTTATTTTATTGTAAAGAAACATGAAAATTTTTTATTAGTAAATTATAGAGAATAAAAATTGAGAAATTCCACAGAGCCAGCAGGATAGAATACTTAGGATTTTCGGTTGACGCTACCCAACCTTGTAAATATCCATGCTCTTCTTCTCCCTTATGGTCATTGTTTGTTTTCATGTTTCTTGCCGAATACATTATATTGTAACACCTATATTTTTACCTACATAATTTTTTTAGATGCGTATCTAGGAAGCTGGCGTTATGTATTTCGAGATGACGGTTATCTATTTCTTTCTTTTTTTATCTGCTAAGATGTGGTCAGCGCTTATTATCGGACCCGGTCGTCTTTTTTTTTTTTTGATTTATTAAAAATAATTTATCCCCATCAATTTTTATTATATCCATCGCATGAGCAATATCAAATAAATCATCCAGGTTATCAACGAAATCTTGCTCCTGTTTTTTCTGTACTGATGTTTGACGTTTGCAATTTTTTTACAATTTCCGCCATATTTTATATAATGAAACAATTTTTTCAACAGATTTGTTAAAAGTCCTAGTTGGAATTCCGGATTTACACCATAAAATCTCTATTTCTTGTATGACTAACTAAGCACTCTGTCGAACATTCAATTTCACCTTGCGCACGTTGTAGAGAAATACACAAAAAACTTTCCCAATAGATGGCAGTTATTTGCATTTTATCATAGTCCAGTAGAAATAACTTATTTTTTGCCCTTAAATTAATTTTTTCTTTTATTTCTTTTACTTTTAATATTCCTTAAACAGTATGATATATTATTTTTTATTTTCTTTCACTAAACACTTCAAAACTCAAAAAGTTGTAAAAACTTACTTGTCTTTATTAATCTTTTGTCTTGACAATCAGCTGTTTTTTTACATTGTGAAAACTAGTATTGGCCTTTAAAAGGGCTAGAAAAATGTACTACATCAATGGGGATAAGAATCAGGTACTTTGATATTATTTGCATTTTAATGAAAACATAAAAAATAATTAATGAATGCATTTTGTAATATTATTTTTAAAGCATTGAATTTTTTTAAACTTGCGAAGAATTTGAAAAAAAATCATAAAACCTTAACAAGCGGCAAATACCTTCAATTTTTGCAGGTTTTAGTCGTAAATATGTGCTTAATTAAACCTTAAAGTCCAATCGTTGATTTTTTTAAATTTGATTTTTTTAAATGTTTGAAACTTTAAAATTGGAGATTTGAAAACTGTGTTTAAAATTTTTTACCTTTTTGGCTTTAGTTTAAAACGAGTTTGCAAAGCACATGATAAAACTACTTTTTAATTGAGTACGTTGGATTTAATAAAATACAAAAATGTTTTTGCATTACATTATTTCTACAAATTTAAAAATTTGGGCTCGAACTTCTTGAATAAGCGTTCTGTGGCACATAAGTTGCCGGGGGCAATTGTAATAACTTGTTTTTAACCGATTTTAGTTTTTATTGCCTTATTAGAAAGATAATTTACTGTTTATTACGATTTTTAATCTTTTTAATTCAAGTTAAATTTAAAATATTAAAAATTTTAAGAAATTTAAAAAAAAATCATATTTTTTCATAAATACCGTTTTTCAAACTTCAGGATCGTTGAGGCACGTGTTCCTCTTATCCGATTGTCCTAATTTTTTGGGAGACTTTGTTTTACACCCAAATACATATTTTTAAGGGGGGCCCAGTCAATAACTGAAATTTTTTTTGTTCCATACAAGGTTGGAGTATCCTGCAGTGCTCACCTCCATGACCACATGGAGGTGAGCACTGCAACCGTCCAGCTGTATTCTCTTGTTTCAATTGCACGAAGCATGGTAAGGAACGATTAGACCAATCTGCAAATGAAAATAAATGCCCTTTGCGCGCTATATATTTAGAAACCAGAGCAAAGCAACTGCAAAAACTCGCGTAGTTACAACAACAAGCAACAAAACTCAACACAGTTCATCAACACGGATCTACCCATAACTATCAAAACAACATGATTTCACATCGTAAAGGCTTCATTACTTGAGCATAAACGTAACGCTTCGTAAACATAATCGGGAAACTTCTGTATAAAAACTTACTCAAATTACTGAAACGAGTCGTATAAACAAGTCAAAGTAAACAAATGAAAAAAACTTTTTTATGCTTTGTGGTTATTTCCAATAATTTACAAAAAAGTGGAAAAATTAATTTAATTAAAAAGGTATTATAAATATACAAAAATATAAATAATTTCTTCACGATGAATGTGAAATTTATTTATTTTTTTTTGAATTGGGTGTTGGTACGATTGGTAAAGTTTTAATGGATACTGCTTCGATTGGTGGGTGACATTGTAGAACTATTTGATGACTTTTTTAAAAATCCGGTGATGGTAGTGGAGATTAAGTTTCCGAAGATAATGATGTAATTAGCGGAGAGAATGATGATGTTGATGAAGAAAATTCTTCTAAAATATTTCAAGATGATCGCATTCTATAATAAAAAAGTAAAAAAAATTAAAAGTTCTTATTTTTCATACTTACGGACGAGAAGCTTCATGTGGCGCTAAAAATTCCAAACTGTCCATTAGTGGCCACCGATATTTAAAAGTAACACCACTGCCTAAGGGAAGATTTTCCTGACGTGTTTCCCTTACATATTGGTCGCGAAGGGATTTCCACCTTTTGGAACATATTTCCTCTATCAATACAAACCAATTTGTTATATATATATATATAGTTTTTAATTATTTTTACTTACATGGGACTCCCATTTGCTTTGCAACTTCCATCCAAGTTTTTTTATTTTTGTCCGCAATCTATAACATGGGCTTCTTTTATTGTACAGCACATCATTGCCCTGGACCAACAATATCAGCTTTTCATCATCCATTGTATGTTTTTTTTATGTTTTACAGAATGTGTTTTTATGTTAATCTTTTTTATTTCTTTTTCATTTGTTTTTTAATTTTTTTCACATAAACAAAAACTAATCAGTTATTTTATACTGTCACGTAAAAATGGTAGAAAATCTGTTTTTAACAGAATAGTCCGCAAGGTTACGAAACGTACACGCTCGAGTACTTATTTAATATTCTCTTCATAAAGCTAACGGATCAGCTGATTCCGCACGTTTACGCTCAAGGAATTTGGGCTTAATACATTATCATATGCTAATTGTGTGATGGGAAGCAAAAAGTATATAATTATCAAGAGTTCCCTTTCAGGAATTTTTTAGTATTCTCTTAGAACACGCACGTAGTTTGGCGACAACAATGGTGAGCTTTGGTCGGCAACTTTTAGTAGCGCCTAGCAGTGCTGCCATATAGCAAATTTTTTCCCGTTTATTTGGTTGCTTAAGATTTTTTCATAAAAAAATTTATTATTTATTATATATGGTGGAGATATGGTGAGGGTATATATCAGTTTGTCATTCCGTTTGTAATATGTCGAAATATAGGTTTAAGACCCCATAAAGTATATATATTCGTGATCCTTATGCAATTTTAAGTCGATTTAGCGATGTCCGTCTGTCTGCCCGTCTGTCTGTTGAAATGGCGATCACGACGCGAAGACGCCAGCGGGGGTGCCTATTTTTATCCAGATTATTGTTCATCCTCCCGAGCAGTTTGGTATTAAAAATGAGCAAAATCGGTCCAGCGGTTCAAAAGTTATGAGTGAAAATCTGAAAATACCTCTAAATTTTCCATACAAACTGGTGTATTTTAGTACAATTTCATAGTAGCAACTGATATATAATATGTTTTCTCATATTTTTTCACCAATCGCTTAGAAATTAATAATATTTTGTACATCTCAAATATTTTTCAACTCAAAAAATTTTTTTCACCACAAAAATTTTTTTTCACCACAAAAAATTGTTTTCACCTAAATAAAATTTTTCACCTCAAAATTTTTTTTTCACCTAAAAAAAATTCGTTTAGGCATCCAAAAAAGTTTTTCACCTTAAAAAATTTTTTTCACCTCCATAATTTTACTTCAAAAGTTTTTTACGTTGTTTGTATCAAAAACAATAGAGAGCATTGGTGGAGGGTATACAAAGATTCGGCACAGCCGAATTTAAGCCTTTTTTACTTGTTTTTACTAATATTGGATATATTAAGCATAAGTAAAAAATACAACCAATTTTTGCAATTGTGTTAAAAAATAGTTACGAATTCAAACATAATATAGTGACATTAAAAGTATTAAGGTGTATACACAATGATTACCTCTGTCTTTTCATATCCACTATTTCCCATTTCTATGGTAAAAATATACAATAAAGAGAACAAATATGCTATTAATTGTTGTAACATATATTAAAAAAAAAACTATAAAAAATGCTTGAATTTAAAAAACTGTGTTTGGCATGAAAAAACTGGAAAACTGTTAAGAATCCTAAAAACTGGAATAAACAATTGAACTGCCCAGTTGAGTACAAAGGATTTTGTTTCGCAAGATATATTTTCTAAAATTTTTTTTCAAGCTTTCAATTTCTAAACCTAATTTTTTTTTAACTTATTTGAAATCTTATGTACGTTTAATATTAAGTACATTTTGATTGTTTTTGGGTTGTAAAGCTTCTCTCCGCTTTTAGATAAAAATCTATTAAGCTACAAAATTCGTTTGACAAAACTTTGAAGACTCGGCTTGGTGCAATATATTATACATTCTTTACCACCTTATCGTGACCGAAAAATCTATTTGTTAGGCGGAAAAAACACGCGATTTTTGTTAAAAAATTTTCATTTTGTTTTCTATATCAATAGTTGTAGAAGTTGGAGCCGCACGCGAAAATTTTGTTTTTCGTACATTAAGAACAATTATAATTCTTAACAAGTTTCGAAATTGCCAAGCTCTAAGACGCAATGTCATAGAAAACCACTCGCTCTAAAATTTAATAAGATCGTCGGATGCTGCAAAAACCGCATATCGGAAATTGATGGCTTTTCCATTGTTACCAGCAAATTTAATAAGAACTGTCTGGGGGAACTCACTCATGGACGGAGAGCAGAAATTTACTTATTATTAAAACATTTGATTTGTATAAAATGATTTTTATTATAATTCCAAGTAACTTTAATGTTTATAAGTAGTACGGATGTTATTTATTCCGTGCAATATAAAAGTTATCGTGGTTCTACTTTGAAGTAAGAAGTTTTACCTTTAAGGTTGCGAATCACACTGACTTTATTAATAAAATGTTTTGTCTTTTATACAATATTAATTTCTAAAGAATTTTTCATTACATTTTTAATTTAACAGGTAAATTTGCTTATTAGTAGTAAATAACTTGTGACAGAAATTTTGCTTATTAACAGTTTTTTTAAAATAAAGGTTTAATGTTTAATTTTAATAAAAATAACTTTTGACAGAAATTTTGCTTATTAGCAGGTTTTTACAATAAAGGTTTAATGTTCCATTTTAACAAAATAACTTCTAGGTGTCTGGCTCACTTCCGTTGTTTATGAGAATATTGCAGAAGTGCAATATTTGCAAATAAAATAAAAAATATAAAACGTTGTTTATGAGAATATTACAAAAAAGGTTTAATGAACAATTCAAGCCAGATTATTACGTAATATGGTATGTGATAACTTAAATGCATATAATGCTGTGCATAAGCAACATTTCTTTGCTTTGCATATTTTGGGGTAATTTTTTATTTCTTCAAATTGATGTTATTTTACATATTTAATAAATAAAAATATGCCCCAAACTTAATTTTGGGGCTAATTTTCATTTGGTTGGGGTAGTTTTTCGTTATTTACTTAGTGTTAATTTTCATTATGAAATTTTGCCCCAAAAAATTGGGCTTATTTACATTTTAAGATTGGGATCATATTTTTTTGGGCCATTTTGCACAACGTCAGCGTGAACTACATTGAATTTTTTAAAATAAAAAAGCAGCACAGATATCATGGGAACGTGAAATAGCCACGTGCAAATTTTTATTCAAATTCAAAGACCATTTCAAAAACGATAAGATTATTATTTTAAAAACTTTTGGAATGACTCCAAATGTAATTCATAAAGTATCAATTGAAATTCAATAACACAAAATTAAATAAGTATTTCTTGAATTTCAATAATTTTTTTAATTGCGATGTATCAAGATCTAACAATTGCCAAGACTTGGCAACAATTGCCAAGACTTTTTAACTTCTATAACTACTTTAAAAGCCTATAGAAGTGTTGTTAACTAAATATTTTCAATTTTGAATACATATATTTTGATATAAAAATAAACTTAAAAATCTGAAATTTTGGGGATTCCAGTTAAGACAATGTGGTATTTGAATCTCAGATTTTTAATTAAAAGTAATACAATTGGAAACACGATATTTTTTGATTTAAAAGAAAATATACAAAGTAAATAATTTCACTTAGGACCTGTGCGAAGTAGCTAAATAAATTCTATACTAAATACAAATTGTCAAAAGATTTTAAAATTTATTTGAACAATTTTTAAAATTTCATAGAAATTTGGAAACTTGAATTTAGTTTAGATATTATTTGGCCAGCTCAACGTTTTTATTATTTTATTGTTTTGATGATTTTTAAATCCAATATGTACTATGTACGTAATTACTCCTTGAAAAAAGATATAAGGCGTTAAATAAAATAAAAAAGCATGGATGGTAACCGAAACAAATGCGGTTATCGGTAAGGGTAATTTTATTTTCTACTATTTCGGTAACGTTATTTTAAGGGTAACGCTATTTTCTATTATTTCGGTAACATTATTTTAAGGATAACAATTTTTTCAGTTATATAAAGGATAACGATTTTTTCAGTTATTTCGGTATAGGTATTTTAGCGATAACGGTATTTTCCATTATTTCGGTAACGGTATTTTAGCGATAACGTTATTTAAGTAATTTCGGTAACGATGTTTTAAGGGTAACGTTATTTTTGTTATTGCGGTATCGGTATTTTAGTGATAACGCTAGTTTCAATGCACACCGATATATTTAACACCATCATGATCAGACTTTTGGAAGATAGATATATGTATGTACAGAGAATATATTTTTGAATCTTGTTACTACACAGCGGCTCCTTGCAGAAATATCAATAACTAAAACAAACATTTTTACATAATGAACCACAGATGGTTTGAAATAAATTGGCAAAAAGTAAGTAGGCCCAATTAAAAAAATATTAATCTGGCACAATATTTAGGCATTTCCAATTTTATATTCCTTAATATCTTATTTGATCCGAAAAATAGCAGATTTGAGGACTTAGATGGATCTGAATTGATCCGAAAAATGCAGATTAAATTAGATCCAACAATATATTTATAACATCGAATTGTATCAGATTAGATCCAACAATATAATATACACGAAAACTACCCCTTTTCCAATTGTATTTCAGAAATAGTCAATTGTATTTCAGAATAGTCAATTGTATTTCAGAAATAAACAATTGTATTTCAGAATAGTCAATTGTATTTCAGAATAGTCAATTGTATTTCAGAAATAATCAATTGTATTTCAGAAATTGTCAAATGTATTTCAGAAATAGTCAATTGTATTTCAGAAATAGCCAATTGTATTTCAGAAATAGTCAATTGTATTTCAGAAATAGTCAATTGTATTTCAGAAATAGTCAATTGTATTTCAGAAATAGTCAACTGCATTTCAGAAATAGTCAATTGTATTTCAGAAAAAGTCAATTGTATTTCAGAAATGATCAATTGTATTTTAGAAATATTCGATTGTATTTCAGAAATAGTCAATTCTATTTCAGAAATAGTCAATTCTATTTCTGAAATAGTCAATTGTATTTCTGAAATAGTCAATTGTATTTCAAAAATTGTCAATTGCGTTTCAGAAATAGTCAATTGTATTTCAGAAATAGTCAATTGTATTTCAGAAATAGTCAACTGCATTTCAGAAATTGTCAATTGTATTTCAGAAATAGTCAATTTTATTTCAGAAATTGTCAATTGTATTTCAAAAATAGTCAATTGTATTTCAGAAATAGTTAATTTATTTCAGAAATCGTCAATTGTATTTCAGAAATAGTCAATTGTATCTCAGAAATTGTCAATTGCGTTTCAGAAATAGTCAATTGTATTTTAGAAATAAAAAGCGGTCCACTTACGATTTGGAGTTGTTATATTTAATTTCGTTATTGTCTTGTATTTTAATAATTTTTGTATTTTCAAATGCTAAAACTATATTATAACTTTATCAACGAACTTTAAATGGCACCCTAATTGAAGTTGCATTATGGCAATACTGCAAGTAACCAACAAAATGCATAACGATCATAAAGGGTTTGTTTAAGCACATGTTAATAATAATTTTAGTACTTAGTGAATACCCTTAAGTTGTTTACTTTTTATTTTGTTTACATTTTTTATTTTGGTCAACAAACAGTCGATAAAGATATCACATTACGAATTGCATTAATTGCAATGTGTTTATGCTACTGTGTTCGATTGGCCAATTTCATGTGAATTTTAATTATTTCTTAAATATGACCATAGGTCAGCACTTTTATATTTATTAATTTAGTATAACTTATAATATTTAGATCAGCACTTTTTAGTTATTAATTTAGTATAAATACCAGAATAAAACATTTAATAATTGTCAGGTAGTAAACATTTTTCTTATTATTCGGACCCACCGTTCAAGTTACAAGTGTTTGAAAGGTAAAAAACTAAAAAGATTAATACAGTCCAAATTCATCGAATTCATAAACATTTTTGGTGACCCGACGTGAAGTTTTGAGTTTCCCCCCACCAGCGGTAAGGGACTCTTGACACCTTATAAACGCCTTTTGAACACGCAACCACAATCATCAGGACAACAGTCCATACATCAAGCACCAAATATAAACATTTTGGTGACCCCTTGTTTCAAGCGTTTTTTGAAGTTTTGAGTTTCCCCCACCAGCGGTAAGGGACTCTTGACACCTTATAAACGCCTTTTGAACACGCAACCACAATCATCAGGACAACAGTCCATACATCAAGCACCAAATATAAACATTTTTGGTGACCCTGACGTTTTTAGAAATTTTGAGTTTCCCCCCACCAGAGGTAAGGGACTCTTAATATCATAAAAACGCCTTGCACACGCAACGTTCTGACAACGAAAACCATCATTGAATTTCAAGTTCCCCCCACCAGTGGTAAGGGCTTGAAAAACATTCATAGGTAGATTGAACAATCATCAGGACAGTAGTCCGTACAACAAGCACCAAGTCAACATTTTGGTGACCATTCAACATACGCTACACAGCTCCAATCATCAGGACAGTGGTCCACACATCAGTCACCAAGATAACATTTTTGTTGACCACGGTCTCCCACCATTGAATTTTTAGCTTCCCCCCCACCAGTAGTAAGGGGCTATTAAAATTATTGGGTGACACATACAACGTTTTGGAAACAGTTTTAAGCTTCCCCCCACCAGTGGTAAGGGGCTTTTAACAATCTGGAAAATATTTTCCACGCAACATCGAAACCACCATTGAATTTCAAGTTGCCCTCACCAGTACGGGCTTAAAAAAATTCATAGGTGGATTGAACACATCAGTAGCGACAGGCTACATACTTCAGCAATCAGCGGTAACACAAGGCTACATACATCAGCAGTCATCGGTAGCACAAGGCTACATACTTCAGAAATCAGCGGTAGCAAAAGGCTACATACATCAGCAGTCATCGGTAGCACAAGGCTACATACTTCAGCAATCAGCGGTAGCAAAAGGCTACATACTTCAGCAGACATCAGTAGTACAAGGCTACAACTTCTGCATCAACAGGCTACAACTTCAAGTAAGCAATGGAGACTTCACGACAATTATTGGACTCCCTATTGAAAACAGGGGAGTCTATTCAAGCAATCATCAGAAACTTCAAGAAGGATTCTGCGGACAGAAAAACAACCGCAGGATACTTTGAGGAGCGCTTACGACGACTTAAAGAGGCCTGGAGCCAATTTGAAGACCAGGACTCAAAGTTACGAATGCTCGACGATGCTCAAACGCTGAGAACAGAGCATGAATATTTTACGGAGGATTATTACTCAAAAATCGAGGAGTTAACAACCTCATATATAAAAATATTTACTACGGAGATTAATCGGCTACACTCATTAGTCGAAACCCAATAAAAGCCACCAGCAATTGAAAATATACAGACGACAGTACAGGAGCCCAATAATCATCCAGGCCTGATTCGAAAGGCAAAAAATAGGATGATGGCATTGGAACGAGTTCTCAATGGATTATTTCTTCACGAAGAAGATCAACCTCGTCAATATTATGAACTCCGGATCAACAACATCAACAATCTTTGGAACCAAATCCAAGGTTTATGCGACGACATTTGCGAGAAAATTAAAAATCTATCGGAAGCCGGTTTTAATATTGATGAATTTTACGAGCTGAATGACGCAGTTCAAGATCAGTTAGTCAATCTTGCAGTTAAAGCTGACGGACTACAACGAAATAGTCCTCCTACACGAAATGGAGAAATAGTACCTGTAGCAAACAGTACCAATTTGGTACATTTACAAAAGGTGACCATACCACAATGAAATGGCGATTACCTTAAATGGCGACAGTTCCACGATTTATTCTCTGAAATGGTGGATAAGCAACCAAAAGTAATTTATCTGGGGAAGCTGAACACTTAATTAGTCAGTTTTCCCTATCAGAAACAAATTACGCCAACGCTTCAAGAACGATACAACAATAAAAGAGTTCTCGTGGCCAATATGGTAGAGAAAATACTTAACCAACCTACTATGATATCATCTGTGTCATCAATTAAGGCCCTTCATGATACCACAAGGGAGTGCTTATTGGCTTTAGATAATTTAGGAATTGCAACATCTTCTTGGGATGCAATTCTTATTCAACTATTAATTAAGAAACTTGATAGAAACACACATATCATGTACGTGCAGTCATTGGCCAACCCAAGGGATGTACCAGCCATTGGTGAATTATTATCATTTCTGGAACTCCAGTTTCAGTCCATGGAAGCGATCGGTCAACGGGAGAAATCAACACAAAAGGCGGTTTCAACAATAATATCAACCAAAGAAAACCACACTGAAACATGTAGATTGTGCAATAACAATGGACACAAACTATATCACTGCAGCAAATTTCAGCAATTGTAAGATGCAGAACGATTACGTTGGGTACAACAGCAGAATCTATGTGTCAATTGTTTCGGAAGTGATCACGGATCAAGAACCTGCATTTCAGGTAGCTGCAGAAAATGTGGGAAAAACACAACACAATGCTTCACTTGGAAAAGAAAGATAATGCCCAAACAAGGAAAAAGTCATCAAGTCCTTCAAGCAAACCAGATCAAAATCCAAAGGGAAGGACTACTGCATCAAACGTCGTAGCAGTTACATCAGCAACAACAAACGTCGCTGCGGGCCGCCAGGGGTACGTCTTGTTAGCAACAGCAAAAGTTATAATTACAGCCCCAAATGGTGTATCAGGTCAATTTAAAGCAGTATTAGATTCATCCTCGCAAGTCAACATTGTATCTAAACGGCTCTGCCAAAAATTGTCCATTTCACCATCTGAAGCCTCTCTGTGCCTTGATGGTGTTGGCGAGACCCAAAAGAAATCGAAATATCGCATAAACATCAGCATGAAATCGAGGGACGACAACTTTTCAGCAAACGTGGACGCATATGTACTACCAAGCATAATTCCCGCAAAACGAAGTCAGCATATTGACATTTCAACTTGGGAGATTCCTAACAACATTCACCTAGCAGATCCTAATTTCTATCAACAAGAAAAAATAGATTTGCTTGGAGCAGAATTCTTCTTCAAATTAACTCAGAATGGAACTATACACATTGCTGACGATCTTTCAACACTACAAAATACAGTACTTGGCTGGATTGTGGGTGGTGCAATCGGGAAAAATCCAATTCCTAACCCATTATGTGCACTCACATGTGCGATATTTGGTGACACCACTTCATTGGAAGAGGCCATAGAGCATCTTTGGAAAATGGACGAGATTAAAGGCAGCGAAAAGAGTCTTTCAGCATCAGAAAAACAATGTGAATCGCATTTCACGCAACATGTGCACACCAATACAGATGGCAGCTTCATAGTCAGTCTCCCTTTTAGTGAAAACCCAACCGCTTTATCAGAATCCCATGCAATGGCATACAACATGTTCGTGGGCTTAGAGCGCCGACTCCTAAAAAATGAAGACATTCGAACACAATACATAAAATTTATGCGAGATTATGAACAATTAGGGCACATGAAAAAGACGGACATCGATACCGTATCAGATCCCAAATACTTCATTCCTCACCACAGTGTGCTAAAACCAGATAGCACCACAACAAATCGAGGGTTGTTTTCGACGCATCAGCAAAAACATTATCAGGTTACTCATTGAACTACCTAATGTATACAGGGCCAACTGTCCAAAGTGAATTATTCTCAATATTATTGCGTTTTCGATTACCAAAATTTGTTTTTACCACCGACATCGAGAAAATGTACAGACAAATTTTAATTCATCAAGACGATCATCAATATCAGTTAATTATTTGGAGGGAAGATCCATCACTGCCTATTAGTTATTACAAACTTAACACGGTTACATATGGGACACGAGCAGCACCTTATCTAGCTACGAAATGTTTACAAAAAATTGCTAATGAAAATTCAATAAACTATTCATATGGTTCTCAAATGCTCAAAAATAATTTCTACGTGGATGATGGCCTTGGCGGTTCCAAAAGTCTCAACATCGCTCTTGAAACACAAAGGGAACAGATTACGATTTTAAGAAGTCATGGCTTCAACTTAAAAAAATGGTGTGCAAATCACCCACAATTACTGAAAAATATCCCACTTGGCGACAAGGGGGATTCTCAGATGCGTCGGAAAAGGCTTTTGGTGCAGTTGTCTATATTCGAGCAACTCTTAAGGATGGAAGAATTATTGTACAATTACTTTGTGCCAAGACAAGGGTCGCTCCATTGAAACAACAGACCTCGGCTAGAGTTATGTGCTGCCGTAATAGCTGCTCAACTTCTGCACAGAATTAAAACGGATCTTCAAATCAAAAATCAACCTGTATTTTTATGGACTGACTCCGAAATATTACTATCTTGGATAAACTCTCAATCCACCTTGTACCATACGTTTGTGGCTAATCGAGTCTCCAAAATTCAAGCATTAACTTTGCCCGATCAGTGGCGCCACGTCAAATCAAAAGACAATCCAGCTGATGTACTGTCCAGAGGTTTACCAGCACTTAAACTTTCGGAATGTAATTTATGGTTGTATGGACCACTATTTCTACACGGACGAGAAGAAATGTGGCCACCCCAATTTTCCAAACAAGTTTCGATTCCCAATGACAACGAGAAAAAGAAGACACCACTAATTTCAGCGGTTACTACCTCCAACGATAACGTCATTTACAAAATTTCACATAAAAATTCCTTCAAAACGTTGCAAGGAATATTGGCATATATGCTGAGATTCATAAAAAACTCAAGAATGAAGACACAACAGCGTCCTACACATAAATCATTAACTCCGGCTGAACTGGACAACGCACTACACATAATTATTAAAACCATTCAGACGTCCGACTTTTCACCAGAAATCAAGAAACTTCGTAAAAACAAGGCAATCGACAAAAACAGCTCTATCATCAGCTTTTCTCCGTTCCTAGATGAAACAAACATCCTACGAGTTGGTGGACGATTGGAGGAATCACTGTTATCATACGACGCACAACATCCAATGTTGATCCCATATAATGATCCCCTCATAAAACTTTTATTCACAATGGTTCACGAGGAGAATAAACATTGTGGACCACAAGCACTATTGAATATAATACGACAACGATTCTGGCCAATAAAAGGCAAAATTATGGCACGACCAACAGTCCAAAAATGCATTAGATGTGCCAGAGCTCGACTCCAACTATGTTAACAACTCATGGGAAATTTACCTCACACTCGGGTGACTCCAGCACGCCTTTTCATTAACGCCGGGGTTGATTATAGGGGACCATTTCGGATTCACTACAAGATCAGAGAGAAAAAACCAACAAAGGCATATATAGCTGTATTTTGTTGCTTCGCTACCAAGGCCACACATCTCGAATTAGTAACTGATTTATCAACTGATGCTTTTATTGGTACTTTGAAGCGCTTCATCAGCCGCCGAGGCCGTTGTCAAAATATATACTCGGATAACGCTACTAATTTCATAGGAGCTAAAAACCAACTATCGGAATTGGCTGAAAGCATATATTCCGTAAATGGAAAAGAAGCAATCATTTCCGCATCCAGCTCAAAGGGAATACATTTCCATTTTATTCCACCACGAGCGCCACATTTTGGAGGGCTGTGGGAAGCAGCAGTTAAATCAGCGAAACATCTATTACTACGCAGTGTTGCCACAGAATCTTTAACACAAGAAGAGCTGGGAACAGTTATAACTGAAATCGAGGCAATACTTAACTCCCGCCCACTGACACCTGTTTCAAATGATCCAAATGATCTTGAGGCGTTAACTCCCGGTCACTTTCTTATTGGAGAGGCGCTAACATCTCAAATTGACAGCAGTGCAGTTACAAGAAAGATGTCAGCATCATCGCATTGTAATCTCGTATCCGATATTAAACAAAGGTTTTGGAAACGATGTTCCACTGAGTACTTAAATCAACTACAGCAACGGTGTAAGTGGAATAAACAGTTTACTAACCTTAAGATTGGAGATATGGTCGTAGTTAAAGAAGACAACTTACCCGCATAATATGAATTATCATATTCATATTCGTTGAAGTGTAAAAGGCAAACGAACCAATGCAATGTTCTTTTTAACAGCAATTCGAATCGTCGTATAACTCCACCGTGAGGGCCAGTGTTTGTTGGCTCACCGTCAGTGCATAGCCAATTAATGCATCCAGTGATACATTTTTATCGTTGAAAAAATCATTTAATTTGGTTGTTTTGTATTCAGCAGTTTCATGTTCCACTCTTATGTAACCAATCAATTCAGAATTTGGTTCTCTTAAAATAACAAGATGAGGTTCTTTTACCATCCTAGTATGATACTTCTCATCAATTTTAGCTCTCGTTAAAGTATCATCTTTTCTGCCCTCGAATGAATACGCTAACAAATTGGTATGATCTAACCGTTTGGGAAGCACTTCTTGTCTGCATTTCTCTTTTTCTCTGCGAACTTTCGATTTATCCATGATGAGAGGTTTGCCATGCTTATCTTTCATTTCAAAATCTTGGAAAAGAGCGGTTCCTTATGCTGATGCTACTCTATCAGGCACACCAAATCTGTCACATATTAAGGCAAAGTTAAAACAATCGTATCTTTCTGTGTATTGTGAACTAATGCTTCTATCCATATCTTCTTGAACTGATGGCGGTGCGTATGTTAAATTATCGTGATCTTGGTATGTTGGCATTGATGACAAAGACGTTGCTCCTTGCTCTTCAATTTCCAACATAAATGCATCCACTGTTAGTCTTCTCTGATTATGTTGATCGTGCATAAACTCTATAAGGCGTTCTGGAACCAATCCGCATGCACATAGAGCTGCCTTCAAATTGCATTTACATGTTCCAAAGTGAAAAATTGTTTCCATAGATTTTAGAAACTGGAAATTTTGGGTTTTTCTTTTTGCTCTTGAATTGGTCTTGATATTATTTCCATACCAAGTTTTTCCCAAATTCCAATCAACTTATTTTGTACCTGAATAGTGAATGATTTATAGGAAAACTTCTTGTGGTCTGTTTTAGCACGTTCGCTCAAGTAAAAATAATATCTCAAGATATCCAGATCGGTTGGTAAATTAAGATTAGTCAAATCAGTAGACACACAAAAAACAGTAGCATCATGCTTGGGTATATGACTCATTGGGTTTTCGATAGCTGTTGTGGCTTTATCTTGGGGGTAGAGTATGGTGGATTCATTGTAATAGGATGATAAATGGATTTTAAAAATAGTACCAACAAGTTTACTTTCTTTGACAGTCGAAAACTTAATAAAGACTAAAGGTATATTGTCTATTTAGTTATACTATTTTTTACTCCGTTATTCTACCTGCAATTGTGTCACAGTGATACCTTCATTTTTTAAAAGGGTTACGGTGCATCACAGTGATACCTTAATTGTTAAAATGGTTGCAAATAAACGCGCATTTCTTAGGAAGGTGCCATAAAAACCCACAAAAAGAGTTGTAAAAACAATGTTCATTTCTTAAGTAGCTGCTATAAAAAAACACACAAGTAAGTTTACGACATGCAGCAGTTTCTAATCTTTTCGAGATAAATGGCATCAATAGAATTCGATAGTCTATATCAGGATTCATTCAATCTTTACAAAACAAGATTTAAAATTTGGCAATAAAACGGAAACATGAAACAATGAGAAATGCTAAGAGAGAATTGGAATATATATCGGAGAATTTGGCTCAAAGTTTGGATAAATATTTATTCAACACATTCATTCAACACCAAGAAAAATTAGCTATTAAATTAAGTTTACAGGTAAAAGAGGTACATAAGAAGAAATTTAATTGCCTTATTAATTTAAAACAGAATCAATTAAATATTAAACAGAATAAGAAATGGTTTGTTAACAAATCAGATTTTGAAATCCCCTCTGAAGTAGAATGGGTTCTTTCGTTAGGATATAAACACCCACTTCCGGTCAAAAGGGAAAATTTTCCCGTTTTGAAAATTATAGCGGATGGTGAGGACTTTATACAGACTTTAACAGGAAAGGAAGAACAAGAAACAGCTAGGAATAGATTTACTAATATTATAAATGGTCATTTAAATAGAAAACAATTAACAAATATAGACAAATTTCTGTTAGATAAAGTGAATAAGACAAGAAGATTTTTGAAAACTAATAATGATCTGCTTATTTTAAATGCTTATAAGGGAAATACCACAGTAGCTATGCATAAATGTGTTTATATTTTAAGAATGGATAATATTGTGGGTGATATTACTACATATAAATTGACAAATAGGGATCCAACATCCGGATTACAGAGAACAAATAATAATTTAAGTGAAGATCTTTTCAAATTAAATATTATTACATCTTTGGAAAAGAACAAACTTAAAACAAATTTAGCTACAGCTCCTAGATTATATGGAGTACCTAAAATTCATAAGGAACAATTTCCTTTGAGACCAATATGCTCATTTGTTAACTCCCCATCTTATGAACTCTGTAAATATGTTACTAGTATTCTAAAGAAAGTAACACAAAACTCTAAATATAATGTAAAAGATTCTTTACATTTCAGAGAAAGGATAAAAAATTTAAGGATACAAAGTGATGAGAGATTAATTTCACTTGATGTTGGATCTTTATTTCCAAGTATACCAATAGATATAGCTTTAGATATTATTGAAGAAAAATGGAATGTTATCGAAGAACATACTAAAATTGAGAAGAATCTTTTTCTACGTATTTTGAAATTCTGTATAATGGACAATAGATATTTCAAATACAATAATAGAATATATATACAACAAAAAGGACTTCCAATGGGATCTCCAGCTTCTCCAATTATAGCTGATTTTGTAATGGAGAAATTATTAGATTCTTGCATTGAAAAATTGGATATAAAACCAAAAATCATAACAAAATATGTTGATGACTTATTTTGTATTATTTCAGAGAGTTCGGTTGATAATATTTTATCAACATTTAATTCGTTTCATGATAATATAAAATTTACGATTGAAAAGGAATATGATTCTAAAATTCCTTATTTAGACACATTGGTAAAAAGAAGAGGTGATAGATTATTAATAGATTGGTATCAAAAACCCACAGCTTCTGGAAGAATTATAAACTATTATTCGAAACACCCAAGAAGAATCATAATTAATACAGCAAAGAATCTAATTGAGAGGGTATTGAATATTAGCGACTTAGAATTTTACGGAAAAAATATAGAAAAGATTAAAAATATTTTAAACAATAATAATTACCCAATTCAACTAATAAGGCAATATAAGAACAGAAATAATTTTAACACAAGAAACGTTATTGAACCTAAAATTTATAAATCTCTAACTTATGTTCCTCTTATATATGAAAGGTTAGAAAGATCAAAAATTTATGATAATAGGAAATATATAGTAGCACATAAAACATAACAGATTAAGTAGACTATTTAGCAACACAAAAGACAGAATAGATAAATCGGAAATGTCAAATTTAGTTTATAAAATACCGTGTAATGGTAATAATAGTTAAAACTGTAATAAGGTATACATAGGTACAACAAAAAATAAACTTAAAACCAGAATTGCAGGACATAAATCAGATCAAAAATACAAGAACACCATTCCTACACAAAAAACAGCATTATCATTACACTGCAATAACTCTAATCATTATCCTGATTTTGATAATACGATAATTTTGAACATAGAAAATAATTACAGACGTAGATATATGTTAGAAATGTTACAGATAATGAAAATACCATATACACAACGCATTAACTATAAAACAGATATAGCGAATATAGCCCAAAATTATAGACATTTAGTGAATAAGAACTGAGCTAATTATTTTAATTTTAAATAATATATGAAATTCAAAATAGTTTTTTTGTTCTGTGTTATATTTTCATTTTAAATATTTGTAAAAACATTTTTGTTTCCTTATCTTTTTTAAACTTAAAATATTTTTGTTTCATATGATATTTATATTTTTCATATTGTCAAAAAGTATTTTTATGATTTCCCGCCTTTTTTAAAATTTTATATATATAAGTTTTTATTGTTGGAAAAAAATTATATAATTTCCCTGAAGAAGTCACCCAATGTGGTGACGAAATATTGGAGGAAAAGAAATAATGAATAATCATTATTATTATTTTTTATAAAAGAATCTTGAACTCGATTTTAAGTAATAATATATTATAATATTGAAGATCGAATAAAGGAGGATAAATATACAATAATTCTCTTTATTAATAATTTAAAGGTTTAAGGGCTACAAAACAAAAGAAAAAGTCTACAATGTATTTACATATGTACATTGCAGTCATGAGCCAATACAATTGTTGTTGCTTGTTTGTCTCTACTTTATTAAACAAGTAAATATTAACTGTTAACAACTTGGCCCTTAGGGAGAATTATACAAATCTACCCTGGTGATGATGGTGTTATCAGAGTCGTGAAAGTCAAAACAACTAATGGACTATTCAAACGCCCAATACATCGACTCGCTCTCTTACCCATTGAATCAGATTCTGTAGATGTCAACAATCCAACCATCAGCAAGACAACTTCCAACTCGCATGAGGAACCCATTGCCAAGAAGAAGAAAACGTCGACAAATCATCTCACCTTGTCACTCCTCACAATTTTACTCCTTCTGCCAAAAGTAATTGAAACTTCAGTCGACAACAAAAAATTTGGAACGAAGTAAGGAATCCATTTTGAGGAAATTGGCACAACAGACATTTCAACCACTGAATGGAACATCTTTGTATACTATGATTTGAATACATACTGGTCTGAAACATCAATTTTAATTAATGGCACGAAGTCTCTAAAACATCTTTGTAATATGATAAAATTAAACGAATCATGTCTCAGCATTATTGACCATTTTGAACACATGGAAGATGATCTACAACTGGAGAATCGACTGTTACGCAGTAAAAGGGGAGCCCTGAATATAGTTGGTAATGTTGCTCATTCATTATTTGGCATATTGGACTCTGAATACGCCGACCAGATATCCAATCCAATACAACAAGTAAAGGAAAACGAATCATACTTATTGAAATTGTTCAAGAACCAAACATCTATTGTTGATTCAACAATTAATATCATACGTCAAAACCAATTGGCAGCTAAGGCAAGGTTTAAACAATTGGAACAGAAAATTGAAACGTATTCGGAAGCAATGCAGGACATCAATAATGTATTTTTCCAGATACATCTCACCCAATTATTTAACAGTGGTGTCTTGGAACTGAACATACTTTCTAATAATATACAGAAAATGCAGTCTTCAATTCTTGATGCTCTTATAGATACATATCATGACCCCAGAACAATTACAGGATGAAATTAATCAGATTAAACTCCATGCACCAACTTCAGTGACTCTTCCTATAACTGGAAAAGATGAACTACTACAGCTATTCAAACTAATGCAGGTTCAAGGCAGACTTACGCGTCAGCATGCAGTCTTCAAAATTACTTTACCATTGGTCGAACTTGAACAGTTTAAGATGTATCAGCTTATTCCTGTACCCAATGTATTGAACAGCACCATGGTAGCTATAAAACCATGTACTGATTTCATGGGCATATCAGCATCCCACAAAAAATACATTCTTCTTACAAGGTCAGACCTAAAACTTGTAATATAATAAAACAAGACATGTTTTTGTGTTCCAATGTTCAAATTCGTTACAACTATGGTTCCGAGGTCTGTGCATGTGAAATTAACTTATTCAACAATGCAACTTCGCCGACTTGTATCCTTGAGAAAACTAATGTCAGATGGATACCACTCAACAAAAGAAATCAATGGATATATGCCACGTCATCATCCTCAAGAGCTACAGCTGTTTGCAACAGAGAAATCATTCCCATATCACTAAAGGGTTCCGGTTTGCTGACGCTTGATCCCGAATGTATGCTCAAACATGAGTTTGTCACTATGAATGGGTACAGTAAGATCTTCATACACAAGTCTTGGCAAAATCTCAGACTTATTGTTACCGAAGAACACTACCGCCTCCATAGAAAATCACCAATCAAATTCAGCAAGTTTTGAGGAAGTTTATGCCAAAAATTTAAAGGACTTCACAACGCTACAAAGGTCGCTGGACCAACATGACATCGGTGACTTACCCAATAAATTGAAGTCCCATCAGACGCACAGCTATACTGTTGGCTACCTGGCATTG
The DNA here is from genome assembly GCA_949748255.1 of Eustalomyia histrio. Classification (NCBI taxonomy): domain Eukaryota; kingdom Metazoa; phylum Arthropoda; class Insecta; order Diptera; family Anthomyiidae; genus Eustalomyia; species Eustalomyia histrio. The sequence goes on from OX456526.1 coordinate 87,520,412, forward strand.
TTATTCAGTATTTTCGCACTAATCATACTACTGTCAAAATGCAAGTTCAAGACAAAACCTCCACAATCCATCCAACTACATCAACCGAACCCACTGAAGATGACATTGAACTTCAACCATACGTCAACAAACAAAAAATTACTCCTTTACCAAAGCCACGCCACCAATCCAAATTCATCCTTGATGTTTAGACACTGAAGACGGTAAACTATTCGAGCTCACTACATTCATCGTGTTATTATACTCTCAATATTCTATACAAATTTTCACTTAAACAAAAATATTCTCTCCCGCATTCCATTTAAAATTTTCTATTGTAAAACTTTCATATTTAAAAAAGAGAAAATTTTTTTTTGTTTTGTCTTAGAAATGACATTGATGAGATTGTTCTTACATTAACTAATTGTTGAACAGTCGTTCAACGCGGGGGAGAATGTTTAAGCACATGTTAATAATAATTTTAGTACTTAGTGAATACCCTTAAGTTGTTTACTTTTTATTTTGTTTACATTTTTTATTTTGGTCAACAAACAGTCGATAAAAACGAATTGCATTAATTGCAATGTGTTTATGCTACTGTGTTCGATTGGCCAATTTCATGTGAATTTTAATTATTTCTTAAATATGCAGACCATAGGTCAGCACTTTTATATTTATTAATTTAGTATAACTTATAATATTTAGATCAGCACTTTTTAGTTATTAATTTAGTATAAATACCAGAATAAAACCTTTAATAATGTCAGAAAGTAAACATTTGTCTTATTATTCGGACCCACCGTTCCAGTTACAAGTGCTTGAAAGGTAAAAAACTAAAAAGATTAATACAGTCCGAATTCATAAACAGGGTTTTTTTCTACGTCACTATTATATAGATATACACATTTTTCTTTTATATACTTGTAAGCTAACTTTTCTTTTGTAAGAATATACTTTTAATAAAATGAATTCTAAGCTAAAACCGCGTGCAGCTTTTTACTAAATAAATCGAAATACAATAAATTGGCGACGATCGGTGAAAGAAGTTATCAAATAAAGAAGTTATCAAATAAAGGAGTTATCAAATTACAAAAATTGTATCGAACAATTAATAAATCAAATAATTTTTTTTCTTATTAGAGGAAAAAAACAAGTAAATCAAAATGGACGCCACACAGTTCAAAGCATTTATGGATGTTCAACAGAAAATTCTGGAAAAAATCAACAACAGCACATCAGAAAGTGGTATTGGTTCAGGTGGTATTAACGTAAGCGCTAACACAGCATTAGTGCCAAATTTTTAAGTGTTGGACACCACCAAGGAATCTTTTCGTAACTACAAGTCGAGGTTTGAAAACTACACCCAAATGAAGGGCATTCATACCAACAAGCGATACTGTGCCAATTTATTTTTAAATTCAATTGGTTCAAAGAATTATGGTATTGTTACAGCCCTTGCAGCACCTGATAACCCAAACAGTCTTACGTATGAAGCCTTGATGGAACTTTTACAAAAACATTTATCACCACAACCTAACGTCCTGGTTATTTTTGTCCAAATACCAGGATAATATGTCGATTGCAGAATACATTGCAAGGTTAAAAACTGACATTGGTGACTGCGAATTTAATTGTAAATGCATCGGTGGCAGATATTTTTCTGCGAGCGCAGTTTATTCGCGGCATCAAGGATAATGGTATACATGAACAGCTATTGCAAAATAAATTATGTGATTTTGCCGAAATTCAAGCAAAAGCCTTGGCACAAGAAGGAGCAAAAAGTGACTCCAAAGAGCTTACAAAAACAACTCAATCAATTCCGGGGGAAGTTAACAAAATTTCAGGCGTAAAAGGGAAGTATTCAAATCAACATAACCGAAGAGCAGCCAACAACAAATCGAAGAAGGTTCAGCGTTGACTATAAAGCATTGGGTCTTGATGGACTTTGTCTAAGGTGTGGTAAAAATAACCACTATGCTAAGGATTGTCTTAGTAATAAAAATAACCTGAAATGCTCTGAATGTAAAAAAACTGGTCATGTGGTAAAGGTATGCATAAAAGCACGTATGAAGAATGGTAAATCAAGACACGAATCTACAAATCAAGTTGAAGGCATACATCAGTATGGTGTTTTAAGTGTTGTTGATGCACATCAAAATTTTTCCGGAGATTCCGACAAACTTTTTATAATAATAAATATTCAAAATAAACCAATCAAATTTGAGGTCGATACTCGCTCAAAGTACACATTTCTGCCAAGAGACCAATATGCTAAACTTAACCTCAATGTTCCTTTTTCTTTCAACAAATATGATTTTTAAATCTTATAATATAATTCAGTCGAAATTTCGAAAACTAAAACAAGTGATTGGGGCTCCCCCTTAGTCGTAATACCGAAATCTGATGCAGGTGTACACCTATGTATTGATTATAAAGTGGGGGTGAACGAACGTTTAGTTGACGCCCATAGTCCAATACGGAAAATTGAGGACATTTTCAACTGTTTTCGCAATTCAAGATACTTTTGCAAACTCGACCTATACAAAGCTTATTTGCATATACCAGTTGATGAAGAGTCGAGTAAAATCCAAACTATATCAACACATCAGGGTACCTATAAGGTAAACAGGTTATCATTTGGTATCAAAACAGCACCATCTGAATTTAACCGCATAATAAATCAAATTTTACTAGAAGTTCCTAAGACAGAAGCGTATTTTGATGACATAATCATACACGGAGAATCAAAAGCGGAATGTCAAGAAAATTTATTTAAATGTTTAAAACAATTACAACGATACGATTTACATCTTAATAAAGATAAGTGCAGTTTTTTTTCAAGAGGAAATATAATTTTTGGGTCACACGATCAAACAAAACAAAATCTTAAAATCAAAAAGCAAAATATCTTCCGAGACCAGAATCGGTTGACGACGTAAGGCGATACTTAGGAATGGTAACTTACTATTCGCGATTTATCCCCAATTGTTCAACGGTTACAACGCCTTTACGTAATCTGATTAAGAAAAATACAAAATTTAACTGGAATGTACAATGTGAGACAGCTCGTGTACTAGTGCCTTATGATCCGCAATATCCGTTACAATTAGCTTGTGATGCGAGTCCAACTGGAATTGCTGGAGTTTCGTCCCACGTTATAGATGGACAAGAACGTCCAATTTCATTCACATCAAGATCGCTCACTGATGCTGAAAAAAACTATTCTCAACTTGATCGAGAAGCATTAGCAATAGTTTTTTCAGTGGATCATTTTTATCAATATTTGTTTGGGAAACCGTTTATGCTCATAACGGATAATCAACCATTAGTAAGAATTTTTCATCAAAATGCGAGGTTACCACAAATGACTTTTTCACGTCTTCAGAGATATGCAGCCTTTCTTTCGGGATTTGATTATAAAGTTATATACAAAAAAGGTTCCGAAAATGTTAATGCTGACTGTTTATCGTGAGCTTCAACAAACTCATCAAAACTTACAGACACTGCTATCAATGATGAAGTTCATCAACTTTGTGAATCATCAATACAGCAGATTTTAACATTAAATTTAAATTTCAAAACGCTTCAAGTAGAAACATACAAAGATCAACAACTTTCAGTTATTCTACATAATCTTCAAAATAATCTGGTGGAAGATGCTACAACAAGCTGTTTTAACGAAACTTTATCAAACCCATGTCGGCATATCGAAAATGAAACAGCTAGCTCGCAGGTACGTCTATTGGAAGTCCATTGATAAGGACATCGAACGTTTAGTAAAGGAGTGCTCATCATGTGGGAGGAACCAAAAAATAACTGGCAGAGACTCCATATTGATTATGCAGGACCTTTTCAAGGCAATTTTTATCTAGTCGTCATGGAAGTTAGAAGTTGAACCTTTACAACAGGATTTTGATCCCATAACGCCAACACAAAATTTACAAGATCTAGTTCAAGTTCCAACCAACGCTGAAAATAACACGGATCAGAATGAGGGTACAAATGTCGAAGATCAGAACACAGCTGTTCCAGAACATCAACCACAACCTCATCGAAGAACCGCTAGACTTCGTCGTGATCCAGCTTATTTGGATGATTATGTGTTTGATGCCTGAAGCTGACATATAACTTTATCAACGAACTTTAAATGGCACCCTAATTGAAGTTGCATTATGGCAATACTGCAAGTAACCAACAAAATGCATAACGATCATAAAGGGTTTTTTTTCTACGTCACTATTATATAGATATACACATTTTTCTTTTATATACTTGTAAGCTAACTTTTCTCTTGAAGAATATATTTTTAATAAAATGAATTCTAAGCTAAAACCGCGTGCAGCTTTTTACTAAATAAATCTAAATACAATAAACTAGAAAGTTGAAATTTGGTATGCAGGTTCCTTCTCCAGTGCAGATAACAGCTATGGCGTGACTTTTGGAAAATCCAAAGAGGGGGCAAAAAAAAGCGGAAAATTCTCCCCTTGGCGGCTTGCCAAAACCGCTGAAGCTGCGAAGTTTATATTTGGTACATCCAATGTAAATGTGCAATTATGCTAATGTGCAGATGTGCAAAAATGCAAATTTGTAAATGTGCAAATGTGAAAGTGTGCAAATTTGCAGAAGTGCAAATGTGCTAATGTGAAAATGTGCAAATTTGCAAAAGTGCAAATTTACAAAAGTGCAAATGTGAAAATTTGCAATAGTGAAAATTTTATTGATGGTTTGATAGATTGATTTATCGATGGTTTGATGGTAATGTAAATGTGCAAATGTGCACATGTGCAAATGGGAAAATTTGCAAATGTGCAAATGTTTAAATATGTAAATATTTATTTCTTTATTTCATTAAACAACGCTCAGCCAATCCGCAGGAGGTAGGACGCTGACATTTTGTATGTAGGTTCTCCCTACGGCGTAGACATTCACTAAGACGAGGTTCTCGGAAAATCCTTCGGGGAAGAGAAAAATGGGGAAAACTCCCCTTTAACGGCCTGCTCAAACCCTATAGCTAGAAACTGGAAATTTGAAATATGCTTTAACAGCCTGCACAAACTGTTAGACCTATAAAGTTAAAATCCAAAGGGGAGGGGCAGAAGAGGGAAAAAATTCTCATTCATGACGTAATGCCAAAAACGCTGGAACTGGGAAGTTGAAATTTGGTTCAAACTCATTACTGAGGTACATCTTAGAGTTTTGGTCTGGGACATGGTAAAATAATTTTATTTAAAGCGAAAAAAATAACAATTTCTAGTTCTTCAACAATTTCCAGTTCTTGTTATCCCGAAATGATTTAAATTTAAAAGTTTTGTAAAAAAATATTAATAAGGAAATAAAACAAACTAAAAGCACAAAAAATTTATCTCACTGGCTGGGATTCGAAACCACTGACATGGGGCCACATATAATTATGTGAAATTATATCTTTTACCATATCAAATTACTCTAGATATGGAACTATATATAACAATATCTCAAATTCGTTTGCACATATTGTATCATATATAATTATATCTTATACCATATCAAAAAATATTTCTTATATTAAACCACATATAATTATATCTCATACCAAAATAAAAAATAAGATTCGAAAATTACAAAAGAACAACGAAAATAATTTTATTGTTGTTTTTTGTGTAATTTTCAGTGATTTCGGTAACGGTATTTTAGGGATAACGATTTTTTAGTTATTTCGGTATCGGTATTTTAGCGATAACGGTATTTTCCATTATTTCGGTAATGGTATTTTAAGGATAACAATTTTTTAGTTATTTCGGTAACAGTATTTTAGGGGTAACGATAGTGAGTTGAAAGGGTATTGAATCGATAACGGTATTTTAGGGATATTGCCTGCCAACCCTGTAAAAAAGGCAATTGATCGCCTTTTAAAAACTTAAGTGTATTATTTGTTGTTTTTCCCCAAATAATCCGAGTATTACGAGTGCGGAAATAATTAATAATAGGGGAATGATAAGTATAGAGATTTCATTAAAAGAAGCGGTCAAATAAAATTTTGTACATTTACAAGGTTCGGTAACTGAGAGAAAATTGAGAAAATTTCCCTGATTTCAAAGCAAATTTTTCTCATTTCTGCACAAATTTCAGCAAAATCTGGTAAAAACCCAATTGGACTTGCAAAAAAATCAGTTGGTCTTGCAAAGAAAATCAACTGGAAACAAAAAATTATTTTTGACACTATACCTTTGTATGCTCTTTGGAGGAAGTAACGATCTCTTTAGTGTTAATGAACTCTTCAACATTTTTACAACAGCATTGAATGATCGCAAACAATGTTCAACAAAAATGGAACAAATTTAAGTCGTGATGTCTTCGATAATTCTCATTACTTAAAAAATCTTCATTCGAATGCTAACGGCATTACTACCTATTCTCATTTAATTTAATTCTAACATTTCAAATAAAACCACAAAACATATTTCAAAATTATCTCATCTACCGTAACGATAGACAGAGCTCAAGAGGGGAGGAGTAGCTCTGGTTGTTCACAGATCAGTCAAGCATAAAAAATTGTAAACACGCAGAAAATAGAAAATTATTTTATTGAAATTTTAATCAACAACAGAAGACTTATCATTTTTACTGCTTACTCTCCAAAATATGCATCTAATTTCGCCGATATTATTAAATTTATATCTTTACGTAAAGATTTTATTATTTTAGGTGATTTTAACGCTAAACACTCATCTATACTGCGTACTTGCCAAAATATGCATCTAATTTCGCTGATGATATTTTTAAATTTATATTATTACGTAAAGATTTTATTATTTTCGGTGATTTTAACACCAAACACTCTTCTTGGCATTATTCTAAGAACAACATTGCAGGAAATGTACTGTACAATCTTCAACAGACACATAACTTTTTTATATATTATCCAAACAGCCCGACGTTTTACCCATACCAAAGGAATCGTAATACTTCTGTAATTGACTTGGCACTAAGGAATAGCACGCTAAATATAATTTTGAAGTAATCGAATCTGAAATTCCATCAGAGAATAAACCTGTTGTCTGCAAAATCGAAAATGTAACAGCTTGTGAATTGGACACAAGTTTCTACGTTTAGAAGCGTAGAATTGATCTAGAAATTAAAAAATTTTTCATTTGATTTTGCAAGCACGAAATCAATGCACCCCTAAATTTAGACTCTCTGGTAAAACAAACTTACCTGTATTATTAAAATAATAAAGATACGAACAACTTTTGTAAAAAACGAACAGTGCGTAAAACTCTTGACTATCATGATCAACAACAAAATAAACACCCACCGTAATGAGAAATGGAACAAAATGCTGTCAAAACTTAGGCCACGTGACAAAGCCTTCTGGAAAATCAGCCGAAGTTGAGGAGAAATTCAAAACAAAAATAATACATATTTCACGCAGTTACAGAAAAATTGTAACTCATCAGCTTCAAATATCCTTACTACAAACTGCAAACATTCAATTGATAAAATTGTTGATTCCAAAGTCAATCGGTTCAAGTCTACAAACATCGCTTTTAAAGATTTGACTCTCACATCATAAGGTGAAATCAATTCATGATTGCATCGCTTAAAGCATCGAAATCACGCGGTCTGTATGATGTCTCGAACATTTTAATTAATAATCTGCCTCCTAAGGCAGTTCAATCACTAATGATTATTTTTAATAGCTGCATGCAATTAATTATTTCCCAGTACATTTTAAAAAAGGTAAAGCTATTGAAATTCTGAAGCCAAACAAAAAGTATACAATTTACTATATAGTATCAGAAATACTCTACCAGAAATTCAACATGCTACAGAGTTCAGCGGCAACATGTTTATATGAGTGGGCAACATTTTCAAAGTTGCTAATGTGTTGAAAAACAAAAAATTTGGTGTATGCAGTGTTGCCACATAAACAGTTTAATTTTTTATCCCAGTTTTTGGGATTCTTAACTGTTTTCCAGTTTTTTCATAAAAACAACTTTTTTCTCATTCATGCATTTTTTATAGTTTTTTTAATTATATGTTGCAACAATTAATAGCATATTTGTTCTCTTTATTATATATTTTTACCATAGAAATGGGAAATAATGGATATGAATAGACAGAAATGGTCAATGTGTGTACACACTTTAATTCTTTTCATGACACAATGTTATGATTGAATTCGTAACTATTTTTTAACACAATTGCAAAGTTTGGTTGTATTTTTTACTTACATTAAACATGTCTAATTTTAGTAAAAATAAATAGTATATTGAACAAATATCATATTTTTATATGAAAAATTTGAAAAAATACATGAATAAAAATAAAAAATATTGTTTTTTATGAAAAAATCTGAAAAAACTCAAGCATCCCAAAAAACAGCAAAAAATAGTTAAAATTCGTTATATGGCAGCACCGCTTAACACTACTAAAAGTTGCCGACCAAAACTCACCTTTGTTGCCGCCAAATATGTTCGTGTTCTAAGAGAGTACTAAAAAATTCGTGAGAGCAACTATACTCTTGAGAATTATATACTTTTTGAGCCAAATAAGCCTAAGCACAATCCAAGTAGTTACAGGCTTATCAGTTTACTGAGTAGTTTGGGAAAACTGTATGAAAAAATCATTCAAAATCGTATTTGTGATGTTTTTGCAAACAAGTCGATAATAGCTAATCAAACCTACAATACCTACAATAAAAAAACCTATAATAAAAAAAACGTATTTTTAGAGTGTACTTTATTTCTTCAACAAAGCGGCATATACTTGCTTTGTTAAAAGTTAGCGTACTACTGAATGAAATAATTGTATTTTTGTGCTCTTAGCTGTGAGATTTGTCGACATTCGTGTAGTGTACGTGTAAATTGCCAATTGTGTTCGGCCCCTGAGTGCTATGAGTGCCGATCACTGATCTAGAGGAAGCCACATTTATGGATCATAAAATAAAATTCATTTTTGAGATCCCGAGGAAGTTTCCTTTCATTTGAGTAGCCACAGTTATACGTTACTAGGCGAACCGGTTTTTAGGGCCTGGGGTCCCATAGGCCCTGGCCCCAAAAACAAAAAAAAATTTGTTTTTTATTTCATTGACAATCATTTTTGTTTTTTTAGCAACGCCCGAAAAAGTGCACTTTAGCCAAATATTAATCTGAACTAAAATTCACTTTTACTTTTCACTTCGAAATTTATTTTTACATTTTTTGAAATTTTTTCTTTTTCAGAACTCCATTTATATATTTCCAATGAAAATAAAAATTTCTCACTCACATTTTTTTTATATATTTTTACTTTTCATATCGACCAAATATAATATTACAATCTTCAATTCAATATTTTTTTTCGAAAGCTATACTATAACTGCTGATTGACGTTTACTCTGTCTTAACACATGTGACTTTAAAAATTAACAATTTGCATTTGATGAATGTCGGTTGTTATTACTCATTTCGAGTTTTTCATTTACAATTTCTTCTGCTGAATTGCATGGTCCGTAGATATTAAGATTTGATTGTAGATATGGGGTCTTGATGTCTTTTAAAGTACATTTATATTTTTTTATTTGCAAAAATATTAACTGAATATTATGTAACTGATCTGAACAACATTTAACAATTTTTTGAAATGGTGTACAAAAGACATTTATATAGGATTTAATTTTTTGACAAACTCTCCCGAATAATAAATATGATTCATAAAATCTGGAAATTTTTTTATGTTTAGTTCATATTTTTTGGTTTTTAGTGCATATTTTGCGTTTTTACTGAATATTTTAAGAGCATATTTTCGTTTTTTAGTGCTGTGGTAATCAAGTATTGCAAATGATAGCACTGGAACTTCACTCATCGTTTAATGAAAACGTCGAGTTGCACAATTCAAAAGGCTAAGTATACTCGTCTGCGAATGCTGCCTGGGGAAAAACTGTCCGGCAACGATTCCGCGGTTGCTAAGATCGTAAATGAAATCATATCTGAAATTGAATTGGGGCCTGAGTAAATTTATACTACTGGCCTTATTAACAATACTGAAAAAGTTACTTCATTTTATTAAACCCTTAATTTGTTAAAATACTCGTAAAACAAAAATGATTCCTAGTACACTTTCATTGATATCAGCTCTTTTAAACCAATTTTTTGCTTAATATTTGTACAGATTTATTTTTTTAAGTGTGTGCAGTACAATACAAGAAACTCGTTACATATTTAATTTTTTTAATAATATTTTCGATATTTTATTTTTATATTCATTAAATATATTTAATTATCAGGTATATTTAATTTTCAGAGGCTGAAGCTGAAATAATAGGATCCCCAGATATACATATAGATGAAGGATCAACACTAAAGCTAGAATGCAAATTGAGAAAAGCCACAGAAATACCAGAATTTGTGTTTTGGTATGTATAAAAAAGCAAGCATATGTCGTTTTTACAGTTCGTGTCCGCCCAACAAAATCTTTTATTGCCCAGGAACTGAGCTTTGTAAGAAGAAATAAATGTAGGTGACCTCTTATTTTTCTTTTGTATTTATTTTTCTTATTCCCCATAGAATAAACTAAACGGAAAGTAATAGATTGTGTTTTTTTTTTATTATTTTTTTATTTTAAGTATTAAGGATGGGTGCGAACTGGCTAAATAAGATCTAAAAGAAATTCAGGTTTCTAAATTTCTTAGAATTTAAAAATATCTTCAAATATTTTTCAAAACAATTTTAAACCCTTTTGTCAATTTGTATTTATTTAAGAATTTATTTAGCCACCCCGCACAGGTCCTAAATTAAAATTTAAAAATTTTTTACACGAAATTTTTGTTTATAAAAAATTACTTTTAGTAATAAAGATGTATGCTGTTACTTTTCTGTTACAAAACCTATTATTTTAACAACGGCATGTCCATCGAGGTAACTCCTTAGCTAGTATCAGTGAGGTTTCAGCCCTTGGTTTTGGGGGGATAGTTTTTAGTTATGTCAATAACAAATGCAGAAAGAGAGTTTAACAATACAAAAATAGTTTTCAAATTAAAATCCCATTTGTACAGGGTGGGCCAATTCTGACCGACTGATTTGAAATACTTATAACTTTTTTATTTTTTTTAAAGAAAGTGTAACTTATAAATTGTTTGACGTAAGCCCGTCCCTTCAAGAAACCTCACAAAAAAATCAGTGGCTGTCAAATCTGGGGAACGAGGTGGCTACGCAAAATCAGCATTTTCTTTAAATTTTCGGACAACAGAAAGTTCTCACATATTATATGGAAACAACCCCAGATTAACTTTTAGCATGCGCCGCAGCGATGTTCTGGAGATTTCCAATTGAGTAGCACATCGACGAGTAGATTTAGGTCAATCCGTGTGGACACGTTTTTGTACAGCATCCACAGCTTCTACAGTACAAACAGGTCGAGCAATTGTTCTTCATGGTTCATTACCTTCTGAGCACTGGTTCTCAAAACGGGTTATTAAGCTTATGTTTACACTGGGAGTTGTTACACTGGGAGTTGTTGCAGTATTAAAGTGTTGACGGTATTTTCTTTGTGTTGTAAGAATTGATCGTCCTAAATCATAATAAAATTTAACAATTTTTACACGTTATGCATTGAATATGAGGACACTATACAATTTTATCAAATTATTTATTAAAAACTGTTTGTCAGTCGAAATTGGCCCACTTTGTATTTTAAAAAAATATCAAATAAAAAACATTTTCTCGGAATAGCAAGTTCTCAGACTATAAGCTTTGACATATTAATGATCTTTGCTGCTAGATGATACGATGAATGAAACACAGTTTTTTGGAAAACAAGTAAAAAAGGCTAAATTCGGCTGTGCCGAAACTTTGAATACCCTCCACCAATATCCAATCAATATTTCTACTGTTTTTGATACAAATAATATAAAAAAAACTTTTGAAGTAAAATTATGTAGGTGAAAAAATTTTTTGAGGTGAAAAACTTTTTTAGATGTGAAAAGAACTTCTGTGGTGAAAAAAATTTTAGTGGTGAAAAAATGTTTGAGGTGAATACAAAATATTTACTGCTAAGCGACTGGTGAAAAATATGAGAAAATGTATTATGTACCAGTCGCTACTATGAAATTGTACTAAATTTGTATGGGCAATTTAGAGGCACCTTTACATTTTCACTAGTTTTTTTAACCATGCACTGCACAAAAATCACACTTTTTGGCAAATACTCAATTTTGTTACTGGCTAATTGGGACTAGCTCTGCAGCAGAATATGCCAAATGGAGAGAATGCTCTTTCTGATTCGCCACGTATTGATAAATAGTTGCAACAAATATTCTTTCTCTAAAAAATTAAAGTGTATTTGTAGGACAATATGCCTAATGGAGAGAATACACAATACACATGAGTTGTAACTATTTGTCAATAGATGGCCCATCAGAAGGTGGATTCTCTCCATTAGGCATATTTTGCTGCAGAGCTAGTCTCCATGGTGCTACAATATACAGTAGAGTATTATTGATTTTCTATTTTCTTCGTAACATAAATGAATATGTTTTATGTGCATATTATACCTTAATTTTTTAAATCGATATTCCTTTAGATTTTTAAGAGCACAATATTGCAATTCATTCATATGTATTTTGTTATAAAAGAAAAAATTAACATAAATATACATTTGTCAATACCTCAATTCTCAAAAATTATACAAATGCAATAAAAAAAAAAATGGCGGCACTAAAGCAATTATGCATTTTGCTCTTTTTTTAGACATATACTAGCCCGCTACGTTGTTAGCATTGCCCGGAGCCCCTAATTTTACCATGCCCCAGACCAAAATTCTAAGATGTATCTCAATAATAAGTTAGCCCATACTCCAGGTAGCAAATATTTAAATTTTCAGATTTTTCCCTTTTACTATGTACCTGGCTAAAATTCTAAAATGTAGCTGATCAGTGAGTTAGCACATACTCCAGTTCACATATTTAAAATTTCATGTTTTTGTCTAAATCGATGTGGGCAGCCCGTTAAGGAAGAGACTATTCGCCTTTTTCCCCCTCCCTCTTACTCTTCCCCGTTTTAGCAATTGTCTAGGCCGCAGGGAGAACCCACATACCAAATTTTAGCGTCCTACTCCCTGCGGTTTGGGCTGGGAGATTTTGAATGAAATTAATAAATATTTACATATTTACACATTTTCTTATTTACACATTTGCACATGTTTATATTTACACATTTGCACATTTACATTACCATCAAACCATCGATCCATCAATCTATCAAACCATCAAATGTTCCCTTTGCACATTTGGATATTTTCACATTTGAACTTTTGCACTTTTGCAAATTTGCATTTTCGCTGATTTTCACTTTTGTAAATTTTCACATTTGCACATTTGTAAATTTGCACATTTGCACTTTTGAAAATTTGCACTTTTGCACATTTACATTGGAGGAGGAATCTATGTACCAAATATTAACTTCCCAGCTCAAGCGGTTTTGGCAGGCCGTCAAGGGGGAGAATTTTCGATTTTTTGCCTCTCCGCGTTAGATTGTCCAAAACTCACATCTTATCTGTTATCTACCCTGAAGAAGGAATCTGCACACCAAATTTTAACTTTCTAGTTTCTCCGGTTTGGGCAGGCCGTTCGGGGGGAGACTTTTCCCCTTATTGCACCTCCCAGTAGGAATTTCCGAAAATCCAACATTGTTGGACTTCTGCAGTGGAACTATGTACCAAATTTGAACTGTCCAGCTCTGGTGGTTTTGGCAAGTCGTCAAGGGGGAGAATTTTCTCCTTTTTTGCCCTCTCCGTTGGAGTCTTAGCTGTTATCTAAACTGGATAAGGAGCCTGCCTGTCAAAGGGAAGACATTTCATCCTTTTAAACTCCATTTTACCACGTCCCTGGCTAAAATTCTAAATTGTAGCTTATCACATAGTTAGTCCATACTCCAGGTAATACATGTTTAAAATTTCAGGTATTTTGCTATTTCAGTGTGGGCAGGCCATTAAAGGGATATTTTCGCCTTTTTGCCCCTTTTCGTAGAAATTTACAAAAATCCTACCTGGGTGGATGTCTACACCTCAGATGGGCGAAATATACAAAATTTCAACCTTCCAGCTCTAACGGTTTTGGCAGGCCTTTAAGGGGGTGAATTTCACTCTTTTCTGTCCCTCCCTGTTTGATTTTTTGAAAATCACGTCTTATCTGTTATCTACACTGGAGAAGGAGCCTACATACCAAATATCAACTTCCCATGTCCAACAGTTTGGGAAGGCCGTAAAGGGGAAGACTTTTAGCTCTTTAAATCCCCATTTTTACGACATCCCACATATCAAGGAGTTTGCAGGCATATTTTAATATTTCCAAAATTTCCCCGTAGGAATTTCCAAAAACCCCGTCTTAGCAGATGTCTACGCCGGAGGGGGAACCTGCATACCAAATTTCAGCATCCTACCTCTTGTTTTGTTAATTCAGCGCCACCTATTAAAAAGTAGCGACACTAAAGCAATTATGTATTTTGCTCCTTCTTTATATATAAATGTCTTTGGTTACAAAAACAAAAAATACATTTTATGGAATGAAACGAAAAACAAACAAAGCTTAACAGAAAAGAAAATATTTACAGACAAATTGTACCAATTTGTATGGAAAATTTAGAGGTACCTTCACATTTTCACTCATAACTTTTGAACCACTGGACCGATTTTGCTCATTTACAATACCAAACTGCTGATGTTCAATAATCTGGGTAAAAATAGGCACCCCCGCTTTCGTCTTCGCGTCGTGATCGCCATTTCAACAGACAGACGGACATCGCTAAATCGACTTAAAATAGTCACTCAAGCCTAAAGCCGGAGAAAAGGGCGTTTAAGGGAGCAATGCACATGCGTTTGTGATCGATTGTGAGCAAAAGCGGCATCCATCTTGTGATCATTCAAAATTGAAACAACTGAGCCATGTAAGATGCCTGTGTCTTTCACAATAAAATAACTCAACCGGGCATCCAGAACGTTCGGCATCTTCCATAAAGCACTTTTTTACCATTGAAATTGATAATGCAGACTTTCAGTAGTATTTATCAAGCTTAGCCTTGGTTTGAGTGATAGTTTTTTCCGCAAAAATATTGTATAATGAGCACACGAAATTCACTTATTTCCATTTTCTTCTCAAATCACTCGTTAGTCTGCTTTCAATGGCTGCCACACACAAACTGAATGACGCAGCTTGTTCAAATTTTGACAGGAGTCCACTGACAAAAGCCTGTTGATAGGAACAGTGTTGCACTTTCAGTTAAGAGAAGGGAAATTCAATAAGTCACGGACTTACTGACCCGCCTTGTAGTAAGAGATTAACTCATTCCCAAACCAGTGTGACCAGATATAAAACCAGGGTAAAAAAATCTAAGAAATGCTAAAAAAGATATAAAATACTAAAATTTGAAAAATGGTTTTTTAAAAAATATGTCTTAATATATGTTTATTTTTCATAATTCTTACTCCTCATTGCTCTACAATTTTTTTGATTTTATTTAATTAACACAAAATTGACGCAAAAAATATATTTTTTTAGTAGAAAACTGGTAACATTAAGAATATTACAACTATAAAATAAAGCAGTATATTATGTTACATACATACATACATAAAACTATTCTTAACCTAAATTTTTTGACCTTTTTGAAGCATTTAAAACAATTTTTATTTAAAACTTATTTATTGCATTGACTGAGATCTAATGTATATGTTTAATATTAAGTACATTTTTATGGTTTTAAGCTTCTATCCGGTTTTAGATAATATTGATAAAAGTATATTATGCTACAAATTTCTTTTGACGAAACGTCAAATATTCGGTTTGGTGCAATATATTATAAATTTTTTACCAAAAATCGCGCGATTTTTGTTAAAAAATTTTCATTTTGGTTTTCGTATATTAATAGTTATAGAAGTTGGCGCGGTAGGTGACTAAATATAATTCTTAACAAGTTTCAAAATTGTCAAGCTCTAAGACGCAATGTCATTGAAAAGCATTCGCTCTAAAATTTTATAAAGCTGCTGCAAAAACCACATATCGGAATTTGATGGCTCTTCCATTGTTACCAGCAAATTTAATAAGAACTGGCTGGGAGGACACCCTCATCGACGGAGAGCAGAAAATTACTTAATTTTTGAACTATTTTGAAAGGCAGTGGTTGCGCATCACTAAAATATTTGATTTATACAAAATGATTTTTATTCTAATTCTTTAAACTATTTCAATTTAGGTTGGCCCAAGTAACTTTAATGTTTATAAGGAATACACTCGGCTGTTATTGATTCCATGCAATATAAATGTGTATAATGTTGTGCTTAAGCAACATTTCTTTGCTTTGCATATTTTGGGGTCATTTTTCATTTCATCATATTTGGGTTAATTTTTAATTTTTTCTTCAAATTAGTGTTATTTTACATAATGAATAAAAGCCTCATTATATATTTTAAGTGTTAATTTTCATTATGAAATTTTACTCAAATTTAAAGACCATTTCAAAACGATTATATTGTTTCAAAAACTTTTGGAATGACTCCAAATCAGAGAACTGCAAAATCAACTTTTTTCTTGATTTAATCATACACAAAAATTCTTGTTCACATTTAATAATTCAACAAAATTCACTGTAGAATAAAATCAGCATCATGTTACTGAACGCGTAATTGGGATCAGTGTGAATTATCTGTCGATTATGTTTTATGCAAATGTAATCACTCAACAAAAAGTCAGCGTTGAATAAATCAGAAAAAACAACAAACAACGCATATGAGTCTATCCATAATTACAACAAAATAGAAACACACATTAGGGTGGGACTTAAACCCGCTTTTTTAGAATTTTTATTAGTAATACAATACTAAAAATATTCTTCTTTGTGAAATAAAAATATTTTTTTTTTTTAAAAAATTAGGTCGATATCTCAGACTTGCCTAATCCGGAAAAATTCAAATATTGTCTAATTTTTTTTTCATCTATTTTGGTTGGAAAATTAGGCAATATATAACTTTAACCGGATTGGGAGAGCCTGAGATATCGACCTAAATTAAAAAAAAATAAATTTCACAAAGAACAATATTTTTGGTATTCCTAATAAAAATTCTAAAAAAACGGATTTGTAGTGTTTCAACAAAATCATCCCCTTTTTATAGATAAGAAACTATTTTGTTTTAATTATGAATACACACACACGTTGTTTTGTTTTTTTTATTTATTCTTTAATAATTATTGTTGACCCGAACGAACAAGAATACAATGAATGGTATGAAAACAACCGTTGAAACCGTACGTTGGCGTTGAATAATATGAAATTGTTTTATATACATATATGCATTTCGTGTATAAATTAAAGCATTAGTTAAATTTAACAGGGCGGGACTTAAATCCGCTTTTTTAGAATTTTTATTAGTAATAAAAATATTCTTCTTTGTGAAATATAAATATTTTTTTGGAAAAAAAATTTAGGTCGATATCTCAGGCTTGCCTAATCCGGAAAAATTTAAATATTGTCTAAATTTTTTTTCATCTATTTTGATTGGAAAATTAGGCAATATTTAACTTTAACCGGATTGGGCGAGCCTGAGATGACGACCTAAATTAAAAAAAAAAAAAATATTCACAAAGAACAATATTTTTGGTATTCCTAATAAAAATTCTAAAAAAACGTATTTTAGACCCACCCTAATATACATATAACGCTATGAAATATGTTTTTTTTTACAAAACCACCCCCCTTTTTTTATATAAGAAACTATTTTGTTTTAATTATGATTACACTCATACACGTTGTTTGTTGTTTTTTCTGATTTATTCTACATCAAAATAATTATTGTTGGCTCGAATGAACAGAATAAAACAATGGTTTAACAACGACCGATGATTATAAACCAGTGACAAACAATTTGCACATCGTTTGATTGATTTAAGATCATCAACAAATATGTGTGTTGGAGTATATTCAGCGTTTGAACGCAAACACAATTTATTCTTGTGTTGATTGCGTATGATCGTTTTGCAATCAGAAAATGCAGTTCTCTGTTCCAAATGTAATTTATAAAGCATCAGTTGAAATTCAAAAACACCAAATTAAATGAAATAAATATTAGTTGAAATTCAATAACATTTTTAATTGCGTTTGGTATGTTTTTAATTTAAATTGATATCTCTAAGTATCGATTGCGAATTCAATTTGTAATTTTTTAAATTTTAATTGTATTCTTTTATTTCGGATTTCTTTTTTAATTTCAATTTTCATTTTTGGCAATTTTGTCTATTTTATATAAAAAAAGCTTTATTTTTATATCTCTATATCTATAACTGCTTGTTTTCATATATGGACTTCACCGGAAAACGAAATATAGAAATTATATTGTATGCCATGCTCTACATTTACTAACATACGCATTATTTATTTGTTAGCTTTTGTTGTTTTTAGTATTTAATCAAATTAAAAATAGAAACATTTGCGAAAAGACGCTTTAAAAAAACAACAATAAACAAATGTTCACGGGCAACCGTTTTCTTTTTGTTTTCATTTGAAATTCATAAACAAAATAAAAAAATAAAAAAACATACAAAACAATAGCAAAAACTAAACTCTAGTTGTCCTAAAACAGCAAATAAAATAAGTAGTGCAAGTGTAAACGAACAAGATAAGAATCAAGATCAAGTCTTTCCCCCGCCAAAAATAATAAGACAAATTCTCTCATGGCGCATGCGCAGTTGACTCCGCTCTCATGGAGTTCACAGTGTGCTACTCCTAATCTAAATACAACGAAAAATAATACCTATCTATTTCAACCTGCAACTACATCCTCAACTATAACAACTCAAATTAATAATCTCTCACATACATACACATCAGTCAGTTCATTCGCTCCCACAACAACAAAAAGTACTACTTCATACTCCGCTATTACAACTACAACCATGTCTACATCGACAAAATCTAAAGAGCAATCTCAAAAAACTTTAAAATCTTACTGGTTAGGCCAACCTTTAACAGCAAACAAATTTGAAATTCTGTCCCAGATAGAAAATGATGAAAAATCGCAAGTAGAAAATTAACATGAAAGCCATAATGCATCCCCAAATCCACAAATAGCAAAGCCAAAAAATCGCAAGCCTTCACCAATATATGTACAAAACGTTCTATTTGTTGATAATCTGATCGAAGCACTAAGCACCCTACCCAACTGCAATTACGAACTAAAAGTTCTTAAAGATAATGAAGTCAAAATCGAACCTCTAGAATCTTTTCACTATACAGAAATTGTTAAACTTTTAAAAAACAAAGAAACTCAATACTATACATACAAACTGCAAGACCAAAAAGGATTTAAACTAATGCTAAGAAATGTGCATTATTCAACAGACAAAGAGCAAATAAAAAAGAACTTTGTGAACTTGGTCACGAAATTACACACGTGCAAAATGTACTACAAAACAGGTACAAAAAAACCCTTATCATTGTTCGCAATTGAACTCAAAACTAATAAAAACAATAAAGATATATATTATATCACTCACCTTGTACATTGTTAAATAAACTTTGAACCTCCACACCAAAAAAGATCCTTACCACAATGTACAAACTGTCAGAAATATGGACATACAAAAAACTTTTGCACAAAAAGTCCTGTTTGCGTGAAATGTGCCGGAAGTCATAAAACTAGTCAGTGCCTAATAAAATAAAGGAGTGATCATATTAAATGTGCCCTATGTGGCGAAAAACATACAGCAAACTATAAAGGTTGCATGGTTTACAAAGAACTTAGAGTAAAAAAATTCCCCCATCTTAGAAAGAAAGAAAATGAGCCTTCAACTAGTGAAGCTCAAGAACGAAATGAAACACATCAAACAAATCTACACAATAACGAACAAGTAAGATCTGAAGATAATTCTGGTCATATTATCACATACGCGCAAGCAATAAAAGCTAACAATACAGCTAACACAACAAATATTTCCACAACAAGTTCTACCTTAAATTGTAATAAAAACACAACGAATAACTCCACATCTAGTTCCGTACTAACCCCTAGATTTCAACAATCAAATAATATCAAAGATATGATGAAACAGCTTATAACACAAGTATCTAATATGATGAATATAATCACAGTTCTACTTTCAAAAATTGATGGGCAGACAAAATGATTGAAAGATTACCTTTGAATTCGAATGGGCTAGGTCAACACGTCCTTGAACTAAAAACTTTTATATATAGGAACTCTGTAGATATTTTATTGATATCTGAGACACACTTCACACAAAAAAGTTACTTAAGTATACCTAACTTTAAAATATTTAACACAAATCATCCTGACAATACCGCCCATGGGGGTACAGCAATAATTATCAAAAACTCAATTAAATGTACTGAACTTGAAAGTTTCAGAAAATATTACCTCCAAGCTACCTCAATATTATTATTAATTGAAGACTTGTTCGGCCCACTCGTGTTGTCTGCTGTGTAGTGTCCTTCCAAACACAATAACACTAAAATTGAATACATTAATTTTTTAAAATCAATTGGTAATCGTTTTATTGTTGGAGGAGACTTCAACTCCAAAAACACTTTCTGGGGCTCGAGAATAACTCTTACAAAGGGCCGGCACTTACTTGAAGCAATAAGAGAAACAAATAGCAAATTTTTAAGCACTGGAGAGCCTATTTACTGGCCAACTAACTTAAACAAAAAACCTGATTTAATTGACTTCTTTATCACGAAAAATATAAAACATGAACATTTGAAGATAGAATCGTGCTTCGAACTATCCTCCGATCACTCACCCATAATACTCAAATTCGAAAGTAATGTTCTTCTTGCGACCCATAACAAATTATCTTACAACAAGAAAACAGACTGGGAGTGCTTTAGAGAAATAGTTGAAAACAAACTTGTTATACAGATATCACTAAAAACCAAAGATGAAGTGGACAGTTCAATAGCATAATTTAATGACACACTTTTGTATGCTGCAATTGATTCTACATCCATAATAACCCACAAATCAAACAAATATAGTATACCACCATTCATCAAAGAAAATATTAAGGCAAAGCGAAAACAAAGAAAAAATTGGCAATCAACAAGATCACCCTTTGATAAAACAATCCTTAACAAACTAACCAAGGAATAAAAGGATCTTTTGAAAAGTACAAACAGGATAAACTGAAAAGTTATCTTGCAAACCTTGATTCAACCAAGACAACAAACTACTCATTATGGAAAGCCACAAGAAAAATTAATAATGCTATTATTCATCAACCGCCAATCCAAAAATCTGACAACGTGGGCCAGAAATCATAACGAAAAGGCTCAAGTATTAGCTGATCGTTTTTACAGAACTTTCTCTAATGAAATGGACAAACAAAATATTACTCTGCCAAATATCATTTCATCCACAAACTGCCACATCAAAAACGTTTCTCTACATGAAGTTAAAACTACTATTTAAACAAGAATTGATGCTAAAAAATCCCCTGGCTATGACAGAGTAACGGGCAAACTATTAAAAGAACTACCAATGAAGGGACTTATCTACATAAGAAATATTTTTAACGTTATAATAGCAATGAAATATTTCCCTAAAGTATGGAAAGTTTTAGAAATAATCGCTATTGCAAAGCCCAACAAGGACGCCACAAGGGCTACTTCATACAGGCCAATAAGTCTATTACCACTTTTATCTAAATTATTCGAACAACTTATTTTTGATCGACTAGAACCAATACTTATAGAAGGAAATCTTATACCAGCGCATCAGTTTGGTTTTAGACCCATGCACTCTACGATCCAACAAACACATAGAGTTATTAAAAAAAATCTCGTCTGAAATTGATAAGAAAAATTTTTGCGTGGCCACATATCTTGATGTAGCGAAAGCGTTTGAAAGTGTGTGGCATGCTGGCCTACTTTATAAATTGGAAAAAAATCTACCAATGGACTTTTTTCTTATTCTACAAAGTTATTTAACTGACAGGCACTTTTATGTTAAATATAAAGATGAATGCTCAAGCATAATTAAAATGGAAGCGGGAGTTCCGCAAGGTAGTGTCCTTGGCCCTATCCTATACCTTCTGTACACAGCAGACATTCCTACTCCAACAAGAAACACAGATATGATTGCAACATTTGCTTACGACGCTATCCTTTTGTCATCAAATAAAGATATAACTTTGGCCATATCAAACCTTCAAAAATTGCTGGACAATACTCTAAACTGGTTTAAAACCTGGGGTATTTTAGTAAATAGTGAAAAACCAGTACAAGTGACTTACACTAATAGGAAGATCATCAGCAATTACGATAAAGAACACTCCGATTCAAAATGATAATAAAGCTAAATATCTTGGCATGATAATCGACTCTAAATTAATCTGGAAAGATTATATCATCCGTAAAAAAAACGAAGTAAAGTACAAATTTGGACAACTTTACTGGCTCTTAGGAGAGGATTCAACTTTATCCTTACAAAACAAATTGCTTATATAAAGGGTGTCCCAAGAAGAACGCAATTTTTAAATCTGGTAACATTCGAAGTGTCATTGTTTGACATTTGAACAATTGTTATTGTTTGCTATTAGAAGGTACGAGGTTAGTAAAAATGGAGCGCTACACGAATGAACAACGCATTCTTATTGTGAAATTGTTTTACCAAAATGGTGAAAGTTTTGCGGCTACAGTTCGCAAATTGCGATCAATTTGGGGTCACAATAATGCTCCAAAAGAGTCAACTGTAAAGAGATTAATGGATAAATTTGCCGAAACTGGGTCTGTTAGTGATGTAAAGACAACAACGCGCCATCGACCAGGTCGATCGACCGAAAATGTCGCAGCTGTTCGTGATGATGTCGCTCAAACTCTATCCACCTCAATTCGACACCGAGCGCAGCAAATTGGTGTCTCCAAATCCACTTTGCAGCGAATTTTGACGAAAGATTTGCATCTTCATGCATACAAAGTTCAATTGACTCAGGAACTGAAGCCAGCTGACCATGGACAGCGAAGGGAGTTCGTTAATTGGGTATTGGAGAGACAACATGAAAATGCTGATTTTGCCGATGAAATCATCTTCAGTGACGAGGCCCATTTTCATCTTGATGGCTTCGTCAATAGGCAGAATCGTCGCATTTGGGGTGAGGAAAATCCTCGAGTGATTCACGAGAAGCAAATGCATCCTCAACGTGTCACTGTGTGGTGTGGTTTTTGAGCTGGAGGAATCATTGGACCTTTTTTTATGAAAATGAGGCAGGTCAAGCGCAAACAGTCAATGGTGTTCGGTATCGTGAAATGATAACCAGTTTTTTCTTGCCTAGAATTGAAGAAATGAATGTGGAGGGCATGTGGTTCCAACAAGACGGCGCCACATGTCATACAGCCAGAGAAATATTTCAATTGCTGCATCAGTCATTTCCCGGTCGTGTTATTTCGCGTTTTGAAGATCAGAATTGGCCGCCTAGATCGTGCGATTTAACACCATTAGATTTTTTTCTTTGGGGTTTTTTGAAGTCGATGGTTTACGCGAATAAGCCGACGACGACTCAAGCCTTAAAAGAGGAAATTGGTCGCTGCATTAATGAAATACCGCAGCATTCATGCAAAACGGTCATTGAAAATTTCATTAAAAGATCGCGTGCATGCCAGCAAAGCCGCGGCGGCCATCTGCACGATATATTGTTCCATACATAACCTCATTCTGTCTACTTTACGATATAATAAAGTTTCACGATTTTTTTTTAATATCTGTGTTTTATTTAAAATTTAAAAATTGCGTTCTTCTTGGGACACCCTTTACAAAACAATAATAGCTCCTATTTGGAAATATAGCGCAGAGCTCTGGGGTACTGCAAGCAACTCTAGTATAAAAATCATCAAACGAGTTCAATCAAAAATACTGAGAACTATTAAAAACGCCGAATGGTGAAAATATACATCCTGATCTTAACGTCAGCACAGTCCAAGAAGTCATAAGGAATTCCAGCTTAAAACATACATTTAAACTTACATCTCATTCTAACAATTAAATTAGACAACTACCCTGTAACGAGCTCTCAGGTTCAAGAATCGCTTAAGATGCACTCCATCGGAGCTATTTGTCCGATTCTTATAATTGATAATTTGGCAAAATGTATTTTCTATAATCTAATATAAATGTTTACTTACACTAAATATAAGTTATCTTAAGTGTAGATTTAAGTTAATTAATACCCAAACCTCAAAACTAATTACTTATTGTCTTATAAAGACAGGTGTAAATAAAATGGGATGTTAAAAAAATAAATAAATCTGAAATTTTGGGGATTCCAGTGAAGACTTAATGTGGTATTTGAATCTCAGATTTTTAATAAAAAAGTAATACCATTGAAAACACGAATTTTTTGTTTTAAAAGAAAATATACAAATTAAATGATTCCACTTAGGACCTGTGGTAATATGCCTGAGGAATATGCCATACCGAGCCAGGGAGCCAAAACGGTTATAAACGCATTGGTGTTCCGTTGGAATTACACTCTGACCAAGGAAGGAATTGTGAACCTGACATCTTCAAGGAAATTTGCGAGTTATATGGAATGAGAAAAATAAGAACTCAATAGCACTCTAGAGGAGTACCTAAGAAAAGTGGTCAGTACACATCAGAAGGACTAGGACGAGCACATCCCCAAATTTCTGCTAGCATACCGATCGGCCGCTCACGACTTCGCCTCCCGGACACCTGCAAAAATTATCTTCGGGACGGAACTCAAATTGCCTGGCGAATTAGAATTTTGTGTTAAGCCCGCGGCAACAGACAGTGACCTTAACGAACTTCATGAATTCGTGTGCAATCGAATTAAAATGGTCAGCGATAAGATGGGGGCGAGGTACGATCGAGCACCGAATTTTGAAGGATTTAATGAGGGCCAGCTGGTTCTGCTATTTAACCCACAACGAAAGAAAAGATTATCTCCCAAACTACAAACGCATTGGAACGGACCCTGCAGGGTGATTATGTTAAATGATGTAGTTTATAGAATACGGAAATATCAGAGCCCAAGGTCCCAAGATGAAGGTTGTGCATCTAGTTTACTATGGAAAGGGGAAAACTATGTCTGTTTGGGACTAACAGACTTAAGTTGGCGGCAGTGTTATGGAAATTCGATTCATCAATTTTCATTTACTCGTAGAAACACAAATTCCCATATGCCAACCCTGAAATGTAAACAGTTGCGGTAAATGGCAACCCTTTACCATAACTAATGTTTCATAAGTGTTTCTTTCAGCAATAGTAATAACTAGAAAGCTCTTGGCATACATTGGCATCTGGCGACAATTATTTACAAATTAGAATTAGAAAGCTCTCGCATTTTCTAGTCATTCTCATCACCAGGGAAACCAAATATATACAGTATCATGTTTTTTCCTGCGCACAATGCGCATTAATGATTAATGGATAAAGTATTTATCCATTTCAGATGGCAGAAATCTAGCATCGATTTGTTAGAGCATATTTTTCCTTTTTTTTTTAGCTTTAAGAGCATAATTTTGCATATTTTAAGTTTAAGAGCATATTTTAGCATAGGAGCATATTTTTGGTGTATTTTTTTGTAATAAAACTTTTTTCTATTTTATTGAAATTTTTATGAATGTTTGTTTTGGTTTTATTTTCTTGCGAGTTTGAAATATCTGGTAACTCTGATTAGAAGATCAAATTATTAAAAAAGGAAGTACATATTAAAAATCTCTTTACTTTCACGAGATTGTTGTTATTTTGGTAAAGCCAAAACAAACAAAGTTGTAATAATTCTAGTGATAATATTTGTTTTGTTAACCCCTTAATAAAAAAAATAATTTGTAAGTGCACATTTTAAAATACAAACAATTTTATAATTTTGATAACAAGTTTTATCTTTTAAGAAAATGCCAAGACCCAAGACATACCAGACATCAAAATTAAGAAACATCGTTAAGGATTTTCCGGAATTTAAAACCGATGGGACTGGTCTTTTCTGTACTGTTTGCAACAAATCTATAGAAGCAGATATGGTGTTTTTAGTAAAGCAGCAGATCATTGGTTAATTTACATACTTCATACAAAAATTGATTCTGACTCGCGTAGAAAATGGATAGAAAAGACTCTAGATGAACCGAAACCTACTGTAGCATCATTTTAAACTTTTTTGGACCAGCGTTGTGAGGAAGCTAAACTCGAAAAGAACGCCGAGAAAAAGCCTTAAGTCAAGTCAGCTGGTTCCAAACATAATTCGTCGGCTACGAACGAACATCATATTCACAAGTTTCCAGATTTCTTATCATCGCCTGTCAATCAGCATCGCGCGTTGGTCAAAGACAAATCTTTATGCCTTAACTGCTTACGGGGTGGACACACGTTTTATAGTTGCAAGTCTGGGGGCAAATGCCGTATTGTCAGCGAAGTCACAATATTGTTTTGCACAATTTGCAAGCAGCTCCTGCTGGTAATCAACGTGACGCCCACAATTCTAATGTTGTTACGTGAAAATTTGATGATTCTCATCAAGTATCGCTTAATACTCTCGTTCTACAGCCCAATGCTGAATCCTCAGGAAAACTTAAATTTAAACGCCTTTTACCCACCGCATTGGTGTGGGTCCGTTATCATAAAAGAAATTTGGTAACATGTCGTGTTTTACTTGCTACTACATCGGAATATTCGTATATCACAGAAGATTGTATCAATCGCCTAGGGTTACCCTGTATGCCGCTTTCTGGAATTCAATCAATCAAAGCTAACCCTGCACGCGGTCATAGTTTTATTCATATCAAATCTGTAGACATTTTGGGACAAGATGTTCAATTGCAAGTTTTGATCCTAATATTTTTGACATTATTCCTCTTGCTGACCCAAATTTGCATCGGTCATCGTCTATTGATATTATGTTAGGGACTGAAGAGGTTTGGGATATTTTGTCTATGATAAAATGTATGACGATCAAGATAGTCATTGCTGTTCCATTGTATTCGGTTGGGTGGTATCATCTATTATATTATCTCGTCGGGACCACGTACCAACATCATTATTGACTTTGGGCAACATTGATTAGGGCATTTTGGGAAATTGAAGAATGTCCTACTACAACAAACTTAAATGATGAAAAGTTAATCGTAAAACAACACCTCGAGAACACTCATAGCAGACACACTGATGGAAAGTACATCGTGGAACTTCCATTTAACCCAAATTGACCGGGCGCACCCATATGGTAACGCGAAATACGATTACATTAAAATCAACCATACATGGGCGTACTGCATTGTATTTTTACTACATTGTGAATAGCAGTAATCAGTAACTTGTTACTGATTACTGAAAAAAATTGCAGTAACCAGTAACGTGTTACTCATTACTGAAAAAAATTGCAGAAACCAGTAACTTTTTACTCATTACTGAAGAAAAATTGCAGTAACCAGTAAATTTTTACTGGTTACTGAAAAAGTTGCAGTAATCAGTAAAATGTTAACAGTTAAATTTTATTATATTGCATTACAATATTTGTTAAAACATTAAAGCATACCATTACTTTTTATACCCTTCACCACAGGTGGAAGGGTATATATAAGTTTGTCATTCCGTTTGTAATTTCTACAATATTGATCTTAGACCCTATAAAGTATATATATTCTGGGTCCTTATGAAGAGCGAAGTTGATTTAACGATGTCCGTCTGTCCGCCTGTGTGTTGAAATGGGTTTTCCGAAGAACCCAGACATGATGAGGACTTGATTGTTTTTTATTTCTGTTACATGTGATCCATTTCTGTTTGCTATTAAAAATCAGACAGATCGGTTAATAAATGGCTGAGATATTAGCAAAAAACCAGGACTACCTCTAATTTTTCCAGTAAAATCCCTTTGTTTAAAATGTATGTAGAATTTTGAGCATAACAACACATCCATGTGTTAAATTTTTTTTCTTTCATCTCCACCTTTTATACACAAACAACACACATACAAAGATTTGTCATTTAAATAAAAACTAAACAAATCCCTAATGAACGAAGACTTTTATATATGTACCTCTATTGACGATGATTTTGTGTGAGCTTCAATAGCTCAGTTGTCTAGACGCTATGTCACAAATACTTTTTTTCTCTAAGGCCGCGGGGTTCGAGGTTCGAATCTCGGTCAGGTCAATTCACTTTTTTTTTTGTACATTTTTTTTATTATTTTCTTAAGGCTTTTTTTTTTTTTGCTTAGTTTTGGTTTTTTTTTAACATTTAATAATTAATTTATATAAAATTTTATATTAATAATTAAAATTCTTTTCTTTCATCTCCACATTTTATACACAAACAACACACATACAAAGATTTGTCATTTAAATAAAAACTAAACAAATCCCTAATGAACGAAGACTTTTATATATGTACCTCTATTGACGATGATTTTGTGTGAGCTTCAATAGCTCAGTTGTCTAGACGCTATGTCACAAATACTTTTTTTCTCTAAGTCCGCGGGGTTCGAGGTTCGAATCTCGTTAGGTCAATTCACTTTTTTTTGTACATTTTTTTTTATTATTTTCTTAAGACTTTTTTTTTGCTTATTTTTGTTTTTTTTTTTTAATTTAATAATTAATTTATATAAAATTGTATATTAATAATTAAAATTCTTCTCTGTCATCTCCACATTTTATACACAAACAACACACATACAAAGATTTGTCATTTAAATAAAAACTAAACAAATCCCTAATGAACGAAGACTTTTATATATGTACCTCTATTGACGATGATTTTATGTGAGCTTCAATAGCTCAGTTGTCTAGACGCTATGTCACAAATACTTTTTTTCTCTAAGCCCGCGGGGTTCGAGGTTCGAATCTCGTTTCAGGTCAATTCACTTTTTTGTTGTACATTTTTTTTTATTATTTTCTTAAGACTGTTTTTTTTGCTTATTTTTGGTTTTTTTTAACATTTAATAATTAATTTAAAATTTAAAATTTTATATTAATAATTAAATAATCCATAAATAGGCTAAAAACATCAACATTTTTATAAAAACCCTCTGATACAAACAAAATACAAACGTTTTTATACCTTTCACCACAGGTGGAAGGGTCGCGGGTTCGTTAAGATTTTTTTTTGTTTATTTTTTGTTTTTTTTTTTACATTTAATAATTAATTTAAATAAAATTTTATATTAATAATTAAATAATCCATAAATAGGCTAAAAACATCAAAATTTGTATAAAAACCCTCTGATACAAACAAAATACAAACGGTTTTATTTCTATTTTTTGCTCCGATTTAAAAGAATTTATAAAAAGATTTTTAAACCATTTTATTTCTCACATATTAAGAAAATTTTAAACATAATTTACCTTTGAGTGCAACTATTTTAGGTCATAACTTATAATAATTTATAAAAAAAAATTATAAACTATTTTCCTTAAAATTTTTAAAATTAAGCTAAAGAAATTACAAATATTTCTAATAAAAAAGCGAAATAAAATCCCAAATGCAAATTTGCCAGCTAAATCAAACTATTTTGTAGAAATAAAACACATGCAGTTCTAGTGATTTCTTTTAACGATTTGTTGAAATTCTTTTCTTTCACCTCTTCACCTTTTATACACAAACAACAAACACTATTCTAGAGCTGTATTATGACCTATGGATACGTCTTATATAGCAAAACATAATTTTTTTAAAATACTTATTTTCTGGAACCATGAATTTTCCCGAGTCCAAGTTTTATCTCCAAACTAAATGGTTAATTTCCTCTTAAAGGCGTCCGTATATAAATCTGTCCATTTCATATATGTCCATATATAAACTTCAGTTTTTTCCCAACCATGGTGAAGGGTATATAAGATTCGGCATAGCCGAATTTAGCCGCTCTTACTTGTTTATTTATAATTTCAATTAAATTTTTTTAATAAAAAAAACTTAAAAATCTGCCCTTGGGGTTTTCAATTTCAATCATATTTTTTTATTCGGAATCTTTACGAACCCACTTTAAAATTAACGTTTTTAGTTTTTCAAATACTCAAAAATCAGCCGATATACTATTTTAATAAATATTATATATTATTAGCCTTTCTCAACACAAGCATTTCAAAATTTACATCGCTGAGTTTTTGCCTTCTGGAACGATTCACAATCCCAGCGAATGAAAACAATAATTTTACAGGTGCAGATGAGGTTAATGCGGTATTGTATTTGAGAAATACGTTTAGACACACCGAATTTTGAAGGATTTAATGAGGGCCAGCTGGTTCTGCTATTTAACCCACAACGAAAGAAAAGATTATCTCCCAAACTACAAACGCATTGGAACGGACCCTGCAGGGTGATTATGTTAAATGATGTAGTTTATAGAATACGGAAATATCAGAGCCCAAGGTCCCAAGATGAAGGTTGTGCATCTAGTTTACTATGGAAAGGGGAAAACTATGTCTGTTTGGGACTAACAGACTTAAGTTGGCGGCAGTGTTATGGAAATTCGATTCATCAATTTTCATTTACTCGTAGAAACACAAATTCCCATATGCCATTAATGATTAATGGATAAAGTATTTATCCATTTCAGATGGCAGAAATCTAGCATCGATTTGTTAGAGCATATTTTTCCTTTTTTTTTTTAGCTTTAAGAGCATAATTTTGCATATTTTAAGTTTAAGAGCATATTTTAGCATAGGAGCATATTTTTGGTGTATTTTTTTGTAATAAAACTTTTTTCTATTTTATTGAAATTTTTATGAATGTTTGTTTTGGTTTTATTTTCTTGTGAGTTTGAAATATCTGGTAACTCTGATTAGAAGATCAAATTATTAAAAAA
This sequence comes from Eustalomyia histrio, assembly GCA_949748255.1. Taxonomy (NCBI): domain Eukaryota; kingdom Metazoa; phylum Arthropoda; class Insecta; order Diptera; family Anthomyiidae; genus Eustalomyia; species Eustalomyia histrio. The sequence continues at coordinate 87,551,163 of OX456526.1, forward strand.
GGAAGTACATATTAAAAATCTCTTTACTTTCACGAGATTGTTGTTATTTTGGTAAAGCCAAAACAAACAAAGTTGTAATAATTCTAGTGATAATATTTGTTTTGTTAACCCCTTAATAAAAAAAATAATTTGTAAGTGCACATTTTAAAATACAAACAATTTTATAATTTTGATAACAAGTTTTATCTTTTAAGAAAATGCCAAGACCCAAGACATACCAGACATCAAAATTAAGAAACATCGTTAAGGATTTTCCGGAATTTAAAACCGATGGGACTGGTCTTTTCTGTACTGTTTGCAACAAATCTATAGAAGCAGATATGGTGTTTTTAGTAAAGCAGCAGATCATTGGTTAATTTACATACTTCATACAAAAATTGATTCTGACTCGCGTAGAAAATGGATAGAAAAGACTCTAGATGAACCGAAACCTACTGTAGCATCATTTTAAACTTTTTTGGACCAGCGTTGTGAGGAAGCTAAACTCGAAAAGAACGCCGAGAAAAAGCCTTAAGTCAAGTCAGCTGGTTCCAAACATAATTCGTCGGCTACGAACGAACATCATATTCACAAGTTTCCAGATTTTTTATCATCGCCTGTCAATCAGCATCGCGCGTTGGTCAAAGACAAATCTTTATGCCTTAACTGCTTACGGGGTGGACACACGTTTTATAGTTGCAAGTCTGGGGGCAAATGCCGTATTGTCAGCGAAGTCACAATATTGTTTTGCACAATTTGCAAGCAGCTCCTGCTGGTAATCAACGTGACGCCCACAATTCTAATGTTGTTACGTGAAAATTTGAAGATTCTCATCAAGTATCGCTTAATACTCTCGTTCTACAGCCCAATGCTGAATCCTCAGGAAAACTTAAATTTAAACGCCTTTTACCCACCGCATTGGTGTGGGTCCGTTATCATAAAAGAAATTTGGTAACATGTCGTGTTTTACTTGCTACTACATCGGAATATTCGTATATCACAGAAGATTGTATCAATCGCCTAGGGTTACCCTGTATGCCGCTTTCTGGAATTCAATCAATCAAAGCTAACCCTGCACGCGGTCATAGTTTTATTCATATCAAATCTGTAGACATTTTGGGACAAGATGTTCAATTGCAAGTTTTGATCCTAATATTTTTGACATTATTCCTCTTGCTGACCCAAATTTGCATCGGTCATCGTCTATTGATATTATGTTAGGGACTGAAGAGGTTTGGGATATTTTGTCTATGATAAAATGTATGACGATCAAGATAGTCATTGCTGTTCCATTGTATTCGGTTGGGTGGTATCATCTATTATATTTTCTCGTCGGGACCACGTACCAACATCATTATTGACTTTGGGCAACATTGATTAGGGCATTTTGGGAAATTGAAGAATGTCCTACTACAACAAACTTAAATGATGAAAAGTTAATCGTAAAACAACACCTCGAGAACACTCATAGCAGACACACTGATGGAAAGTACATCGTGGAACTTCCATTTAACCCAAATTGACCGGGCGCACCCATATGGTAACGCGAAATACGGTTACATTAAAATCAACCATACATGGGCGTACTGCATTGTATTTTTACTACATTGTGAATAGCAGTAATCAGTAACTTGTTACTGATTACTGAAAAAAATTGCAGTAACCAGTAACGTGTTACTCATTACTGAAAAAAATTGCAGAAACCAGTAACTTTTTACTCATTACTGAAGAAAAATTGCAGTAACCAGTAAATTTTTACTGGTTACTGAAAAAGTTGCAGTAATCAGTAAAATGTTAACAGTTAAATTTTATTATATTGCATTACAATATTTGTTAAAACATTAAAGCATACCATTACTTTTTATACCCTTCACCACAGGTGGAAGGGTATATATAAGTTTGTCATTCCGTTTGTAATTTCTACAATATTGATCTTAGACCCTATAAAGTATATATATTCTGGGTCCTTATGAAGAGCGAAGTTGATTTAACGATGTCCGTCTGTCCGTCTGTGTGTTGAAATGGGTTTTCCGAAGAACCCAGACATGATGAGGACTTGATTGTTTTTTATTTCTGTTACATGTGATCCATTTCTGTTTGCTATTAAAAATCAGACAGATCGGTTAATAAATGGCTGAGATATTAGCAAAAAACCAGGACTACCTCTAATTTTTCCAGTAAAATCCCTTTGTTTAAAATGTATGTAGAATTTTGAGCATAACAACACATCCATGTGTTAAATTTTTTTTCTTTCATCTCCACCTTTTATACACAAACAACACACATACAAAGATTTGTCATTTAAATAAAAACTAAACAAATCCCTAATGAACGAAGACTTTTATATATGTACCTCTATTGACGATGATTTTGTGTGAGCTTCAATAGCTCAGTTGTCTAGACGCTATGTCACAAATACTTTTTTTCTCTAAGGCCGCGGGGTTCGAGGTTCGAATCTCGGTCAGGTCAATTCACTTTTTTTTGTACATTTTTTTTATTATTTTCTTAAGACTTTTTCTTTTTTTGCTTAGTTTTGGTTTTTTTTTAACATTTAATAATTAATTTATATAAAATTTTATATTAATAATTAAAATTATTTTCTTTCATCTCCACATTTTATACACAAACAACACACATACAAAGATTTGTCATTTAAATAAAAACTAAACAAATCCCTAATGAACGAAGACTTTTATATATGTACCTCTATTGACGATGATTTTGTGTGAGCTTCAATAGCTCAGTTGTCTAGACGCTATGTCACAAATACTTTTTTTCTCTAAGTCCGCGGGGTTCGAGGTTCGAATCTCGTTAGGTCAATTCACTTTTTTTTGTACATTTTTTTTTATTATTTTCTTAAGACTTTTTTTTTTTGCTTATTTTTGTTTTTTTTTTTAATTTAATAATTAATTTATATAAAATTGTATATTAATAATTAAAATTCTTTTCTGTCATCTCCACATTTTATACACAAACAACACACATACAAAGATTTGTCATTTAAATAAAAACTAAACAAATCCCTAATGAACGAAGACTTTTATATATGTACCTCTATTGACGATGATTTTATGTGAGCTTCAATAGCTCAGTTGTCTAGACGCTATGTCACAAATACTTTTTTTCTCTAAGCCCGTGGGGTTCGAGGTTCGAATCTCGTTTCAGGTCAATTCACTTTTTTGTTGTACATTTTTTTTTATTATTTTCTTAAGACTGTTTTTTTGCTTATTTTTTGTTTTTTTTTTACATTTAATAATTAATTTAAAATTTAAAATTTTATATTAATAATTAAATAATCCATAAATAGGCTAAAAACATCAAAATTTGTATAAAAACCCTCTGATACAAACAAAATACAAACGTTTTTATTTCTATTTTTTGCTCCGATTTAAAAGAATTTATAAAAAGATTTTTAAACCATTTTATTTCTCACATATTAAGAAAATTTTAAACATAATTTACCTTTGAGTGCAACTATTTTAGGTCATAACTTATAATAATTTATAAAAAAAATTATGAACTATTTTCCTTAAAATTTTTAAAATTAAGCTAAAGAAATTACAAATATTTCTTATAAAAAAGCGAAATAAAATCCCAAATGCAAATTTGCCAGCTAAATCAAACTATTTTGTAGAAATAAAACACATGCAGTTCTAGTGATTTCTTTTAACGATTTGTTGAAATTCTTTTCTTTCACCTCTTCACCTTTTATACACAAACAACAAACACTATTCTAGAGCTGTATTATGACCTATGGATACGTCTTATATAGCAAAACATAATTTTTTTAAAATACTTATTTTCTGGAACCATAAATCTTCCCGAGTCCAAGTTTTATCTCCAAACTAAATGGTTAATTTCCTCTTAAAGGCGTTCGTATATAAATCTGTCCATTTCATATATGTCCATATATAAACTTCAGTTTTTTCCCAACCATGGTGAAGGGTATATAAGATTCGGCATAGCCGAATTTAGCCGCTCTTACTTGTTTATTTATAATTTCAATTAAATTTTTTTAATAAAAAAAACTTAAAAATCTGCCCTTGGGGTTTTCAATTTCAATCATATTTTTTTATTCGGAATCTTTACGAACCCACTTTAAAATTAACGTTTTTAGTTTTTCAAATACTCAAAAATCAGCCGATATACTATTTTAATAAATATTATATATTATTAGCCTTTCTCAACACAAGCATTTCAAAATTTACATCGCTGAGTTTTTGCCTTCTGGAACGATTCACAATCCCAGCGAATGAAAACAATAATTTTACAGGTGCAGATGAGGTTAATCCGGTATTGTATTTGAGAAATACGTTTAGACACAATAAACAAAAGAGGAGATGTTAAGAGACAATAATGTAGAGTGTAAAGCAAACTAATTTAAAAATGATAATGAGAACACTCATAGCAGACTCACTGATGAAAAGTACATCGTGGAACTTCCATTTAACCCAAATTGACCGGGCGCACCCATATGGTAACGCGAAATACGGTTACATTAAAATCAACCATACATGGGCGTACTGCATTGTATTTTTACTACATTGTGAATAGCAGTAATCAGTAACTTGTTACTGATTACTGAAAAAAATTGCAGTAACCAGTAACGTGTTACTCATTACTGAAAAAAATTGCAGAAACCAGTAACTTTTTACTCATTACTGAAGAAAAATTGCAGTAACCAGTAAATTTTTACTGGTTACTGAAAAAGTTGCAGTAATCAGTAAAATGTTAACAGTTAAATTTTATTATATTGCATTACAATTTTTGTTAAAACATTAAAGCATACCATTACTTTTTTATTTATAATTTCAATTAAATTTTTTTAATAAAAAAAAAAACTTAAAAATCTGCCCTTGGGGTTTTCAATTTCAATCATATTTTTTTATTCGGAATCTTTACGAACCCACTTTAAAATTAACGTTTTTAGTTTTTCAAATATTCAAAAATCAGCCGATATACTATTTTAATAAATATTATATATTATTAGCCTTTCTCAACACAAGCATTTCAAAATTTACATCGCTGAGTTTTTTGCCTTCTGGAACGATTCACAATCCCAGCGAATGAAAACAATCGTTCTACAGGTGCAGATGAGGTTAATGCGGTATTGTATTTGAGAAATACGTTTAGACACAATAAAGAAAAGAGGAGATGTTAAGAGACAATAATGTAGAGTGTAAAGCAAACTAATTTAAAAATGATAATGAGAACACTCATAGCAGACACACTGATGGAAAGTACATCGTGGAACTTCCATTTAACCCAAATTGACCGGGCGCACCCATATGGTAACGCGAAATACGGTTACATTAAAATCAACCATACATGGGCGTACTGCATTGTATTTTTACTACATTGTGAATAGCAGTAATCAGTAACTTGTTACTGATTACTGAAAAAAATTGCAGTAACCAGTAACGTGTTACTCATTACTGAAAAAAATTGCAGAAACCAGTAACTTTTTACTCATTACTGAAGAAAAATTGCAGTAACCAGTAAATTTTTACTGGTTACTGAAAAAGTTGCAGTAATCACTAAAATGTTAACAGTTAAATTTTATTATATTGCATTATAATTTTTGTTAAAACATTAAAGCATACCATTACTTTTTTATTTATAATTTCAATTAAATTTTTTTAATAAAAAAAAACTTAAAAATCTGCCCTTGGGGTTTTCAATTTCAATCATATTTTTTTATTCGGAATCTTTACGAACCCACTTTAAAATTAACGTTTTTAGTTTTTCAAATATTCTAAAATCAGCCGATATACTATTTTAATAAATATTATATATTATTAGCCTTTCTCAACACAAGCATTTCAAAATTTACATCGCTGAGTTTTTGCCTTCTGGAACGATTCACAATCCCAGCGAATGAAAACAATCGATCTACAGGTGCAGATGAGGTTAATGCGGTATTGTATTTGAGAAATACGTTTAGACACAATAAACAAAAGAGGAGATGTTAAGAGACAATAATGTAGAGTGTAAAGCGAACTAATTTAAAAATCATAACTTGTCATATTTTTTATAACACGCATTTTTAGTTGGTATATTTAATGCTATTAGGTGTATAAATGATTTATTGGTACAAATTTACTGATTACTGCAATTTTTTAAGCAGTAAAAAATACTGTTTACTACAATTTTTTTCAGTAATCAGTAAAACGTAACTGGTTTCTGCAATCTTTTTTTTCAGTAATCAGTAAGAGTTTACTGGTACTGAAAATTACGTTGCATTACCAGTAAAAATTTATTTTTACTGAAATTTTACTGGTACTGTAAAGTGCCCAACTATGAAATCAACATAGCATGCCGAATATTTAAAAATGTAACATAAAATTAGTTTTATTACATCATGCGGACACCTGTAAACTTTTTTACAAAACAGTATGTCAATTGTGAAAAAGTATGTTCAACATTTTTTTTGTTTGTTTTGTATTTAAACAATATTTTTTGTGATATTTATATAAATAATAGTGCTATTTAATTTGTGCATAAAAGAAATAAAAGAAAAAAATCGGTTTAGCTTATTTTCCATGAACTATGCATATGCGCTACCATATGGGTGCGCTCAGAACTACATCGATTTGGGCATGCCCTTACCACCATCCAACAGAGATACGCTCTTTACTTGCGTAAATAGCAAATCCATCGCTTCGATTCCAATATTTCCTCAAGGCTGTCGTTATTTGGAGCCACATAAGCAATTTGAAAAATTCTTCGATGATGATTTGATTCAGCACTTCGTCGATAAATCGAACAAATATACAGTTTTTCGAGAGAAAAAACCCACACATTGGTAACGGGATACAACGATCCAACTAGATTTAGAGTTATGTGGTGTGCTGATGGAGATTTGACAAACACTTCTGTTTCTGTGAAAGATATTGATATACATATTGCATCTACAGCCTTCAGCGTTAATCCATTTTCAAAGGCACTTCAATATTCAAAACAGGAAAGGAAAAAATAACCGTTCAACGCCCATGTGTTGTAACTAAGTATAACAAAACTATGGCCGGAGTTAATCGTTTTGATCAAAATGTGAACCTTTATCGATTTGGGGTTTGAGTAAAGAAATGGTGGAGCAGTATTTTCACTTGGCTACTCGACGTTTTTGTACAAAATGCTTGGCAGCTCCATCTTATTGAATAGGGTAAAATGAGTCAATTAGAGTTTAGACAAGGACCCTTGAAACCAGGATGAACAAACTACATATTTTTTAGCCACGCATGATGCCATGGTGCCATGATGCCAAATGACGAAACTACAAAAAATTCTTAGGCGACACCATGAAATTCTTAGGCGATTTACAGAAACATTTAGCCACTTGCAATGGTACAACCCCAAGTACAGTGATTGTGTTGTGAATGTATACATGTTTGAATTTTTTTTTTCCTAACATTCAACAAAAACACAATATAAATCGCCTGTAAATCGCCTAAGAATTTCATGGTGTCGCCTAAGAATTTTTTGTAGTTTCGTCATTTGGCACCATGGCATCATGGCACTATCGCACCATGGCATCATTAGTGGCTAAAAAAAATGTAGTTTGTTCATCCTGGTTTCAAGGGTCCTTGGTTTAGACGTCAAGTAGCTATCTACTACTGCAAACATTATGGTTAAAAACCAAAACGAAGTGGATGTCAGTGGATACTACACGTCGATTCGGTGGAAAAGATCACCTTGTAATACCAATTACTTAAAGAGGATGTGCTGGTGAATTATGTAAAACAAGTGGCCGTACAGCCTGTAAAAAGTGCGATGTCAGCCTCTGTGTGAAATGTTTTGCTGAATACCAACAAAAAAACCGTAAACAAATTTAATTTTTTGAAAAAAATTTATCAATAAAGAATTTTTATATAAAAATTCAATCATTTACATTTTACTTAAAAAAAACCTGTGTAGTGCCTGGCGTAACCGTATGATAACGGCCCTCTCTGCCCTATCTAGAGACATACTAAAAATTTTAGGTACTAAATGTGTTTTCTGCTAATCTATCTCTATATATAAAGGAATAACGTCACTGACTGACTGGCTCATTCAACATCGCCCAGCCCAAAGCGCAAGAGGTAGGAGGCTGAAATTTATTATGTAGGTTCCCCTTTCGGCTAGACATCCGCTAAGACGGGGTTCTTGAAAATTCCTTCGGGGAGGGGGAAAAACTCTTTCACATCCTGGCTAAACCCCTTTAGCTAGAAACCTGAAATTTTAAATATGCCTTCTTGGGAGTATGTGCTTACTCCTTGATAAGGTACATTTTAGAATTTTGGCCAGTGTCGTTGTAAAAATGGGGGTTAAAGGGGCGAAAAGCCTCTCCCTTTAAGGCCTGCCCAAACCGTTGGACCTAGGAAGTGGAAACTTGGTTTGGAGACTCCTTCACCAGTGTAGATAATAGCTAAGACCTGATTTTTGAAAAATCCAACGGGGTGGGGCAGAAGAGGGTGAATTTCTCCCCCTCGACGGCAGAAAAGGGTGAAATTCTCCCCCTCAAAGGCTAAAAATAGCAAAAAACCTGAAATTTTAAACATGTATTACCTGGAGTATATACTAACTCACTGATAAGCTACATTTTAGAATGTTAGCCAGGAAAGAGATGAATGTATAACAGCTAAGATGTCAATTTTTGAAAATTCAATGGGGAGGGCTAAAATGAAAATTCTCCTCCTTGACGACTTCCCAAATCCGCTAGGGCTGGGTAGTTAAAAATTGGTACATAGGTTCCCACTCCAGCGTAGACGTGCAAACAAGTTTGATTTTCGGAAATTCCTACTGGGCGGTGCAATAAGGGGAAAGTCTCCCCCAAACGGCCTGCCCAAACCGTTGAAACTAGAAAGTTAAAATTAGGTATGCAGGTTCCTTCTTTAGTGTAGATAATAGATAAGACTTAACTTTTGGAAAATCTAACGCGGAGGGGCAAAAACAGAAAATTCTCCCCCTTGACGGCCTGCCAAAACCGCTTGAGCTGCGAAGTTAAAATTTGGTACATAGATTCTTCCCCCAATGTAAATTTGCATATGTGCAAATTTGCAAAAGTGCAATTTTTCAAAAGTGCAAATTTACAAATGTGTATATGTGCAAATGTGAAAATTTACAAAAGTGCAAAATTGCAAATTTGCAAAAGTGGAAAAGATCAAATGTGAAAATATGCAAATTTGCAATAGTGCAAATAAGAAAATGTGTAAATATTTATTTATTTCATTCAAAATCTCCCAGCCCAAAACGCAGGAGGTAGGACGCTAAAATTTGGTATGATGGTTCCCCCTGCGGCGTAGACATTCGCTAAAACGAGGAAGAGCAAAACGGGAAAAAAGCCTTTTCACGGCCTGTAGCTAGAAACCAGAAATTTGAAATATGCTATTCTTGGAGTATGTGCTAACTCATCGATGAAGTCTTCCCCTTAACAGCCTGCACAAACCGTGGGATCTCCAGTGTAGACAACAGTTACGACGTAATTTTTGGAAAAGTCAACGAGGAGGGGCAGAAAAGTGAAAAATTCTCACCCTTGACGTCTTGCCAAAACCGCTGGAGCTGGTAAGTAAAAATTTGGTGCAAAGGTTCCTCCTGCAGTGTAGTTCGGATTTTTGGAAAGGTGTACTGGAAGGGAAAAAAGGTGAACAGTCTCCTCCTTATCGGACTACCCACACCGATTTAGACAGAAACATAAAATGTTAATATGTGAACTGGAGTATGTGCTAACTCACTGATCATCTACATTTTAGAATTATAGCCAGGTACATGGTAAAAATGAGGTTTCAAAGGGAAAAACCTGAAATTTGAAATATGTGTTACCTGGAGTATGGGATAACTCATTATTGAGGTACATCTTAGAATTTTGGTCTGGGGCATGGTAAAAATTAGGGGCTCCGGGAAGGTATCTGGGAACTCCATATATTACCGGGCGTTAGCCCGGACAACCATTTTCTACACTAACAACGTAGCGGGCTTTGCCCGCTAGTAGATACATATTTGGTATCTTTTTCTTTAATTAAAAACAAAAAACATTCCCGGTCAATTTGGGTTAAGGAACAAAATGTACAATTTGCAGATATGCACACTGCAAATAATTGTCGCCAAGATACTGCAGGTGGTTCTCTAAACGATAAATTACATAAAATTCAGCGCAACTTATTTCTCCGCAAACATCTTTGGGTGGCTGAAGATCATCGTAATTTCCAAAGGATTCTGTCGAGAGAAACTCTGATGAACTCCTCAAGTATTTTCAACTTTACACGGTGACATACGGTACTGCCTCTGCGTGAGGGTGCTTAAAAAAATTGCTAAAGATTACAAAGAATCTTATCCCAATGCATCGAAGATTTTACTTGAAGACTTCAATGTCGACGATGTATTAACTGGCGCCTCTTCTGAAGAACAACTTCTTGAAAATCACAATGAATTCGTGGATATACTTTCACAAGCTGGGCTCGAGCAAATGGATGTCAAACAGTGACGCACTTACAACAACAAATCAGGATGCACCAAGTTCCCTGAAAAAAGATGAAGATGCAACAAAGGTTCTCGTATCCATTGGTACTCAAGCGAAGATGTCACTGGGCACAAAATAAACTAAGAAGATTTGCAACATTCCACTTAAAGAAGATTTTTATCCGACGTAGCTCGGATCTTTGACCAGCTTGACTGGGATTACCCTTTACCCAGGGTTGGCAGGCAATACCGCTAAAATACCGTTATTGATTCAATACCCTTTCAACTGACTATTGTTACCCCTAAAATACCGTTACCGTTATCCTTAAAATATCGTTACCGAAATAACAGAAAATATCGTTTCCCTTAAAATACCGTTACGGAAATAACTAAAATATCGTTACCCTTACAATACCGTTACCGAAATAATAGAAAATAACTTTACCCTTAAAATACCAATAGGTTTTTTTTAATTTAAGTCGTATTGTTAACTTTGCGACCGTTTTTTGTATTGTCAACACTATGGCAACACTTTTTTTAAGTAGTGTCTACACAAGATATGATCTTGTTGGTTAAAATAAAGAAAAAGCATATAAACTGTACTTTAGAGTGGTCAAAAAAAAATCTTAACAATGTTGCCCTTTTTCTTTAATGTCTAAAACTCTCTGTGCCAAGTTTCAGCTAAATTCGTTTATATTTAGAGGTAGCACATTTTATACAAAGTGGGGTTGACTTAAAATTGAATTATTTTTTTTAACTATACCCTTGTATTTAACAAAAATTTCCAGTACAGCTTTAATTAATGTTCATAAAAGGAATATGAGACTAAAATTTTAAAAAATTCAGTAACTTTTATTAGTTCGCGATTTTTTTAAATTCATACTTAAAAATACATATTTTAGTCAAAATATCGTATCAAAATTTTCTGAAAAAATGTAAGTAAAAATTCAACTTGCTAACGCCTTATATGAGTAAATTTTTCAAATCTGATCTTAATTTTTATGAAGATTACGAATCTGCAATCAAATTTGTGGTTTTTAAATTATCAGCATCTTTTGAAAATTCAACGAAATTCGATTTTTTTGTGCTATTTTCCTAAAAATCCAACTTCTTGTACTTTTGCAATCGACTCATCAAGAGCTTTCATTAGACATGACATTGTTTTTAATTTTTGAAAGGATAATGGCTATCCTTGTAACTGAACGTAAAATTTGCCTTTTTTTGTTTTTCGCTATTATTTAGCGTATTAAAATTAAATTGTTTAGAAAAATCCTGTCTCACATAAGAAAATATTCGGTAGATATATTCAAAAAATAATTTTGCGTGGAGGCAAATAAAAGCGAATTTCTTGATCAAAGTGTAAAGTGTATGAAAGTGCAAAGTGTATGAAATTTTCGCGAAATATCCGACTCCGATTTTAATTTTGATTTCATATTCGTAATGTACACCCAAAAATATTCGTAATGTACACCTATTATTTGGTCGTTGCCACATTAGAACGTAAACGTACACGCATGGTGCGATTCTACTGTCATATTATCTTGGGTATCCATACAACCTACCAATCCTAAAACATTAGTAAGAAATCGCACGTCTGAAGTATTAGAAACGCTGCCTAGAAGCGTTTGGAAGCACATTAATACAAATGAAAATACAGCAGACTTTGCTTCGCGCGGTTTAATGGCTGATCAGTTGCTCAACCACGTCTTGTGGTGGTCAGGTCTCTCATTCTTGAGGAACGAGGAACAACAAGAGACATATTATGATGAAACTACTCAGACAAACTAAAACAGGTCTGGGGTAGAAGTCGAAATGAAAATTACTTTATTCTCCAATGTAACCACCACCAGCTGTCAAAATCTTACGAGACATGCACTGGAAACTACACTTGAGAATACGTCAAAATGGTGGAGATTTTTACGAATATTAGCTTGCATAAAGCGGTTTATTAACCTTTGCTTATACAAAACATCAAATCCAGCACGTTGCTTAACGTTTTAAGAAATCGCTCAGGCTAAAATTACTTGGCTTAAGATGGCACAAAACTATTTCTCAACGGAGTTTATAACATGGAAAAATCTTAGTAAGAATTCACCACTGATTAGGCTTTCACCTTATATTGATGATCATGGAATTCCCAGAGTAGGAGGTCGTATTCAACGTCCAGAACTTTCTGATACACTTCAACACCCTATAATTTTGCCGAAACAACAAAAGATCACGAAACTTATTCTTAAAGAACAACATACAAACAATTCACACTCTGGTGTCTCCGCATTATTTGTGATCATACGCCAAAAGTACTGGTTTTTGGAGCTGGAAATCTAATTCGTCAAATCACTCACAAATGTTTAAAATGCAAGCTCAGCATGCAACGCAGCAACGAATGGCTTACCTACCTGCAGTTCGTGTTCGACAAGCTATTCCATTTTAAAACACCGGCTATGATTATGCCGGTCCCTTTAATTTGAAGTTATATCATGGACGCAACGGCAAGACCTCCAAAGACTACATTAGCAATTAGTCACTGATTTAAGTACAGAATGCTTCTTGGCTGCCCTCCACCGTTTCATGGCCCGCCGTGGCAAATGTTCTACAATATTTAGCGATAACGGTAAAAACTTTGTTGGCGCTGACCGCATGCTAAATGAATTATATCAGCATCTTCAGGCTGAAGACCGCAACGAGATCATCACAGCTACCTTAGCCATAGAGACATCAATTGAAAGTTCATTCCACCTTACTCGCCAGATTGGGGTGGCATATAGGAATTGGGCGTTCGCTCGGTTTAACTGCATCTGCGCCAAGTTCTTTGGAACACTATCCTAACGTTCGAGCAGATGCACACGCTCCTTGCTCAAGTGGAGGCTGTCGTCAACTCAAGACCACTGGATACTAATTATCTTTCTCCCCCTCATTTTTTAAAAGGCAGGCCAACTACTATGATACCCGAGGGTGATCTGACCTACCTGAATACTATTCAGGCTTGGCTATTGGCAGAACGTACAATCCATGTACCAAGGCTTTTGGAAACAATGGAGCAGGTAATACCTAACCTCCCTCCAGCATCGACCAAAATGGTAAAATGATCAAACCAATATTGAAACAGATGACCTGGTTCTCGTGAAGAAAGTCCGAACACCCCCCTCCACATGGATCACAGGCCGTGTAATTGCTACTTATCCGGGGAATGATGGCTTGACCAGAGTCGTGAAGCTAAAGACTACACAGGGAACAATGACCAGATCAATAACAAAGATTGTAAAATTACCCTTATTCTGAAATAGTCTTTCAGAGCCGCCCGGGATGTTGAGGAACGGATCCCTAAAATACAGCCCTGCATTTTAATTTGCCCAACGTCTTTATTTTCTTTGTACAGCTTATTACATTACACTTGTTTTTAATGTATTGTATTTTCTTCTCTTTACATACATGCTGTATTTGTATGTTGTTAGTATTGATTATACCGGCGAACAAAGTGCATGTTATACAGCCCACTAATTGAAATAAATATGCAAAATTAAAATTAACAAAGCGTTTTTATTTAGAAGGATTAAGAATTAATGTCACTTTTTCTCTCGAAACATAATAGTGGTGTATATTAAATTTGCCTGAAAACAAATAGTACTAAATTTTAACTAAAGTTTATTATCGTGAAAAACAATTATTTATATACAGTATAATAGCCCTTACAACGGTTGTCGTAGTCGAATTCGACAGTAAATCGAATTTGCTGAAAAGTCGTTAAAACACAACTCTAAAAAATTTTACCATTGAATTTAGCATAAATAATAATCGGATTATAAAAAATATACAATCAGAATTAAATTCCTTTATAATTTCCAATTTACGCAAAACCATTTTGTATGGAGTCGAAAATTTCGGCTACAAATTCGACAAACGTAATTAGACCGAATATCAAATTAGATCCAGCAATATATTTGGGGATTAAGAAGGCTCTTAATTAATCCGCAACATAGGCAGATTAAATTAGAACCGTAATATATTTGAGGATTTAGAAGGATGTAAATTGATCCGAAAAATGGCAGATCAATTTAGATCCAGCAGAATATATTTATAGATTAAGTAAGATACAAATTTATCCAAAAATGGCAGATTAAATTGTATCGGATTAGTTCTAACAATGTAATACATACATATTCCGAATCTAGTTTATTAAAACACGTTTTAAAAATTTATATAATATATCAAAAAACTAAGTGATTTACGTTTTGCAACTAACATACTAAAAACAAATTCCTCAACATTTCTATAAATAATATATTGTTGCCTATCTAAATATTTTACTGCAAATATCGTGTTTTTAAAATTTTCTTTGAGACCACTCCTAGACACATCTGCCTCAACAAATTTTGCAAGTAGAAATGATGAATTTGTTGTTTGTTTTGAATAAAAATTTGCATTAAAACGGTTTTTGTATCACGATTTTTAATTTTAGTTAGTTTTATCCTGTTAGGTATCGAAAAATCGAGATACGCCTTTTCTGTATTAAGCCATCGATATGTATTTTTAATTTTTATTTAAAGATTAGCTTACTTAATTTAGCACTTTTTACTTTTTTTCTTTTAAACTTTTTTTACAGAATTTTTAAAACAAATCTTAAAATGTATGGTTTAACAGAAACAAAAGTTTAATTATTTAATCTTTAATTTATATAATGACGTTGAGAATGTTCAAGGACCTATGATGGATAATGTAAAAAAATTACGTGAAAAAAAAAAGATTTTGATTTTTTTTATAAAGATTCTGCAATGAAAGAAATAAAAATCGTAATGCTTTATTAATAAGAAATTTATTTTCAGAATGAAAACCAAAATAAGTTAAAAAACGGTGTATCTTCTAATCTTACACAATTATGACATCTTATTTCTTTTAATTTTTATTTTTTAAACTTTAATTTTACACTAATTTGGAATATTTTTTCAAAACTTTTATGCAACTTCTTTATGTAAAAACTAATTTATTTAAACTGTTATGTTTTGTTTTTTATATTAATTTTTTATTGAACAATTTAAATTAAAATAATTTACATTACATTATTAATAATTTATTTTTGTTTTTGCAATATAAAGGGTGTCCCAAGAAGAACGCAATTTTTAAATTTTAAATAAAACATAGATATTTAAAAAAAAATCGTGAAACTTTATTGTATCGTAAAGTAGACAGAATGAGGTTATGTATAGAACAATATATCGTGCAGATGGCCTGCCGCGGCTTTGCTGGCATGCACGCGATCTTTTAATGAAATTTTCAATGACCGTTTTGCATGAATGCTGCGGTATTTCATTAATGCAGCGTCCAATTTCCTCTTTTAAGGCTTGAGTCGTCGTCGGCTTATTCGCGTAAACCATCGACTTCAAAAAACCCCAAAGAAAAAAATCTAATGGTGTTAAATCGCACGATCTAGGCGGCCAATTTTGATCTCCAAAACGCGAAATAACACGACCGGGAAATGACTGATGCAGCAATTGAATTGTTTCTCTGGCTGTATGACATGTGGCGCCGTCTTGTTGGAACCACATGCCCTCCACATTCATTTCTTCAATTCTAGGCAAGAAAAAACTGGTTATCATTTCACGATACCGAACACCATTTACTGTTTGCGCTTGACCTGCCTCATTTTCATAAAAAAAAGGTCCAATGATTCCTCCAGCCCAAAAACCACACCACACAGTGACACGTTGAGGATGCATTTGCTTCTCGTGAATCACTCGAGGATTTTCCTCACCCCAAATGCTACAATTCTGCCTATTGACGAAGCCATCAAGATGAAAATGGGCCTCGTCACTGAAGATGATTTTATCGGCAAAATCAGCATTTTCATGTTGTCTCTCCAATACCCAATTAACGAACTCCCTTCGCTGTCCATGGTCAGCTGGCTTCAGTTCCTGAGTCAATTGAACTTTGTATGCATGAAGATGCAAATCTTTCGTCAAAATTCGCTGCAAAGTGGATTTGGAGACACCAATTCGCTGAGCTCGGTGTCGAATTGAGGTGGATGGAGTTTGAGCGACATCATCACATACAGCTGCGACATTTTCGGTCGATCGACCTGGTCGATGGCGCGTTGTTGTCTTTACATCACTAACAGACCCAGTCTCGGCAAATTTATCCATTAATCTCTTTACAGTTGACTCTTTTGGAGCATTATTGTGACCCCAAATTGATCGCAATTTGCGAACTGTAGCCGCAAAACTTTCACCATTTTGGTAAAACAATTTCACAATGAGAATGCGTTGTTCATTCGTGTAGCGCTCCATTTTTACTAACCTCGTACCTTCTACTAGCAAATAATAACAATTGTTCAAATGTCAAACAATGACACTTCGAATGTTGCCAGATTTAAAAATTGCGTTCTTCTTGGGACACCCTTTATGAATTTTTTATTTATTTGAAAAGACTGATTATTTTGTTTTTAATTTTTTTGTAAAGACTAAGTAATTTTAATTGTGGTAGGGAATTCATTTTTATTCTTTTTAGTATTGTTTTCATAGGTTTTCATAATAGCGACTGGTAAGTAAAATATTTACTCTTGTTTTTTACCAGTCGCTTAGAATTAAATAATATTTTATATTCACCTCAAAAAATTTTTTTCACCACTAAATTTTTTTTACCACTAAATTATTTTCACCATTAAAACTTTTTTTCACCTCAAAATTTTTTTCCACTACAAAATTTGTTTCCACATCCAAAAAAACTTTTCACCTCAAAAAATTTTTTTACGTCCATAATTTTACTTGTAATTTTTTTTTCATTATTTTTTATCAAAAACAGTAGAGAACATTTTTTTAGGATATTGGTGGAGGGTATTTAAAGATTCGGTACAGAATTTAAACATTTTTTACTAATTTATTTAAAAAAAAAAACTGTTAAAGCAAATTTTTAAATTTTTAGTTTCATTTCAAATTTTTTCCATAGAGCATAACATGGATGGATCCTTATTAAAATATAATGAACCTTTGTAAAACATATAAACAAAAAATATGATTTTCAAATTATATAAATAAAAAATACTAATTTCGGCTATGCTAAATTTTTGAATACCCTCCACCCATGTCCTAAGAATACAATAATTTACCAAATCACAGAGTACATTACACATGTCAACAAAATATTCCAAAATTTAATCGATATTTTCGGTAAATTTTATATTGTAGAATATATGTTATTTAACCTTTTTTATTTAATGCAAAATGTTTTAAAATAAAAGGCGTTGAACATGTTTGTTTTAACTCCTAACGCACTTACCTTACATACTTAGAGACCGATTCTGCAAAAAATACAAAGCTTTCTCAAAAAAGAAAACGCACCATGTGTTCGTTGGGAGTTAGTGAACCCAAAAGAAATCCGCTAAAGACTGAAACCATAAAAAATACTTTTTCAGCTATGTACATATCGAAAAAAAAACATTTGGGCCTGGTACAATTTTAAAATAAAAGCAAGGTACATATTCCCATGGCTTTCCCTGTAGTGTGAGAAACTACATTAAAACCCACAAATGTCTAAATATCTACGAAATCAACCTATTGTAGAAACTAAAAACTTTACTATGGTATTAGAAATGGCATACATTTGAATCTTTAATTTTTTTTTTAAATAAAAGTACATTTAAGGTTTTAATTATGTGCCACAATATGTATTATTGTACTCGTATAAACTAGATATATCATCCCCAAAAAATTATTTTCTATCAAACAGCCTTTAAAATAAGTTAGATCACAAAAGTTGTCATAAATAAAAAATAATAAAAAGCAGACATATGTGAATAGTACCAAATAATTCAAAGGAGTACCATAGCACTTTTCAGGTTCTAATAGTTATGTACAAACTTTATCATCCCTGTCCTCCAGAGTGTTTTGATACTAATTATGTAAAAAAATTAAATATGAAATTATGGAGGTGAAAAAAAAAATTGTTTGAGGTGAAAAACTCTTTTGAATGTGAAAACTATTTTTGAGGTGAAAAAAATGTTTGTGGTGACAAAAAAATTTAGTAGTGATGAAAAATTTTAGAGGTGAAAATAATTTTTTGAGATGAATATAAGATATTGTTTAATTCTTAGCTACTGGTAAAAAAACAAGTGAAAATATTGCGTTATAAAATTGTACTAAAATACACCAATTTGTATGGGAAATTTAGAAGTACCTTCACATTTTCACCGATTTTGCTTATTTTCAATACCAAACTGCTCGGGAGGATCGACATTAGTCTAATATAATATATTGTTTAATTCTTAGCTACTGGTAAAAAAACAAGTGAAAATATTGCGTTATAAAATTGTACTAAAATACACCAATTTGTATATGAAATTTAGAGGTACCTTTACATTTTCAAGGATTTTGCTTATTTTCAATACCAAACTGCTCGGGAGGATCCACATTAGTCTAGGTAAAAGTGAACACCTCTGCGGACGGACATCGCTTAAACGACTTAAAATCGCATAAGGGTCACGAATATATACACTTTATGGGGTCTTAGACCTATATTTCGACATGTCATTAACGAAAAGACAAACTGAGGGTATACCTCACCATATATAATCGAGGTATAAAAAAAAATCAAAAAAGTTCCCCCCCTAAAAGCTTGAGCTAGATCCGCCCCTGATGTGATATATAATAATATATGGTTATGTATACTGACATATTATTAGATGGGGCCGCATATGATTATATCTAAACTTTTTTACTGGGATTGTTGAAACATTTAATTCTTTGGCAATATAATAGAATTATTATTGTCCTAAATTTACCAATTTTTCGGAAGACTAAAGAAAATTTTTTTAATAATTTAGCTATTTTCTAGCAATTTTAGATTAAACCATATTTTTGGGTAAGATTTGGCAACAGTGGAGGAGCATGCCCAAATTAATTTAAGTCGCCAAAGAAATATATCAACTCATTTTACGTCATGAGAAAGTTTTTGTGCAATGTTGATGACGATATAATGCATAATTTATTTTTTAAAATCATGCAATTTATATTTATTTTTTATTAATAATATAATTATTACTAGTTCACATTTAAGTGTCACCCTAAATTTTCCTTAAATTTGCTTATTTTTAAATTCTGTCAGCGGTATTCATAAAAAAATCTTAATTCAAGTTTCAAATACATATTAGTTAAAAACCATTTTAAGCCTAAAAATGGTTTATTAAAAATTGGTATTTATAATCAGTATTTTAACTAACAAGTTTTTTTTAACTTAAGGATGGCAACACTGTCAGCGGTATTCATAAAAAATCTTAATTCAAGTTTCAAATACATTTTAGTTAAAAAACATTTTAAGCCTAAAAAAAATTTATTAAAAATTCGTATTCATAATCAGTATATTAAGTAATAAACGACTTATGGCATGTTTCCTGAAAACAAGTTTCTCAAAAATGTTGCCCAATTGAGTATTAAAAACACAGTACCACAGCCAATCTCGGGGGTGAGAAATTCCAAGTCAGGGTGATGGTACTAGGTCAGTGTAGTAAAACCCTCAAAGGGTTTGGCGTTCGTATGTGTCAGTTTTTTTTTATGACCTTTTAATTTTTTTCCTTATCTTGATGTTTTTTCGCTTAGTTGTAACATTTTGGCAAAAACGTAGTTTAACATAACTCGAGAACCACTTGTCCGATTTTGATGAAACAAATTTAGAAAAATTAAGAATTACAATTTCTCTAATCTGTTTCTATACCGTTTTCCTATATGTGCAACACTTTCGAAGTTAAAAATGAATGTATGAAGGGAAAAAAGTATTTTTTGCCTAAAAATTTAAATATATTTTTTTTTTAAATTCATAAAAAATCCAAAATGGAAAAAAGTGCCAAAACTAATTACTTTCGCGTAAAGTCACATAACTCATGAGCAAAAAAAGTCATAGATCATGAAAATCGATGCACGCGTTTCTCATTTATTCACAATTAGGTAAATGTATGAATTTCAAAAATTTGCTCCAGATATGCACAACATTATTTGGAGAAAACATTAACACTCACAAGCCGAACTCTCTCATATTTTTCTACTGTACTAAAAGAGAAATATTGATGTGGCAACACTGGCTCTGTAATGTTCACATAAAACATGCATTGTCATTATACTTGTTCTCTTTCTCACACTGGGTCTGTGATTTTTGTCATTCAACAAGTGCCGACGAACGCGAACAGTAAAATTGATTTTTCTCCAGTTTTTAAAAGTGAACAAAACTGAACAGAATATGGAACTGTGCAAGCCAGATATAAATAGCTTTTGCTACTGCTGTGGTCAACATGTCTCAACACATAAAAAAAGGGGAAATTTCAGTACTGATTTTGTTCAAACATACGAGATGTACTTTAACCAAAATGTTTTAGTGAACGAAAATTGGGTACCAAATATAGTGTGTAAAAGCTGCTACAACCGTCTAATGGATTGGAAAAATAGAAGACGTGAAAGTATGCCATTCGGTATCCCAATGACTTGGACTAATCCTGGCGAAGGTCACAATCCATTGAATTGCTATGCATGTGCGAATAAAGGAGCCGCAAAAAGGATAAGAAAGTGCAGCAACACCATTGCCTCATTCGGACCACATTCCTGTGCCAAAATCTTCTAGCCCAGATATTTTCTCTTCTACGACTGCTCCGACATATCATGCACGTGATGATCCCCCATATGAGCCATCAGTATCCAATGAGCCAATTTTAATAAATCAAAATAAGCTTGATTCAATTGTTGCCAAGTTGGAATTAACACAGCATAAATCGGAAGAGCTGGCTTCCATTTTGAAATCAAACAATTTGTTGGCACCCGGTGTGAAAGTCACAGCTTATCGAAGTCGTCAGGCAACACTCCAAAGTTAATTCCTTGTGAATGATGAAAAAACTTCTGCATATTGCCCGGATGTAGGAAAATTGATGGACGCAATGGAAATAAAATATGAAGCAGATGACTGGAGATTATTTATTGACAGTTCAAAACTCAGCTTGAAGGCGGTTTTACTGCATAAGACCAATAAAAAACCTTCAGTTCCAATCGCCTATAGTACAGAAACGAAAGAAACATATGATGCACTGGAAAATATTTTAAAAATGGTTAACTACGCCAAACATATGTGGCGCATATGCTGCGATTTAAAAGTTGTAGCAATGCTTTGCGGTCTTCAAAGCGGCTATATAAACTATATGTGCTTTTTGTGCGATTGGAACACACGATTTTCCGGTGACCAATATGCATGCCACGGATGGAAACTCAGAGAGCACAGCAGGTTACAAACGGCCAATATTATTCGTGAGCCTCTAGTGCCGAAGGAGAAGATATTGCTGCCTCCACTGCATATTTAACTTGGAATTGTTAAGAATTTTATCAAAACTGTCGCCAAAAGAGATGAAGTTTTCTTGTGTTTGAAACTAATTTACCCGAGACTCAGCGAAAGTAAAATTAAAGAAGGTAAGTTATAATATCACATTCATTTCCCATGATTTTCCATCTTAACAAATTAATTTTTTCCAATCAGGCGTAGTAAATGGTCCAGATATACGAAAGCTGATTAAAAGTGACGCATTCAACAATATTTTGATTGAAGCTGAATTGAATGCATGGCAGGCAATCAAAGAAGTAATAGAAGGCTTGTTGGGAAAGCATCGTTCTAACAACTACGATGTTCCTGTCGCAAGGATGTTAAGAGCATTCTCGGAAATTGGTGTCCACATGTCCTTGAAAATCCATTATTTACATCATCATCTGAACTACTTCAGCAAACAATTGGCTACCGAATCTGATGAACAAGGTGAACGCTATCATCAAGTTGCTATGCCATTTGAAATGAGGTAATACTGATTTTTTATTTTTTCAAACTCATTTTAATAAAACAAAAACTTACAGATATAGAGGAATTTTCAGGAGATGCAGAAGGGCCAACAGTGGAGTCACACATTGACATTATGTGTGGTTCAGAAACTGATGATAGCGATGAATGCGATGCCACTAGTCCCGAACAACCACCATCGAAAAAGTCTAGGCAATATTTATTAAAATAAATAAAAATAAATAAATAAAATAAAAACAACAAATTATAAAAATGTTTACTTAATTTTTTTAGTAGTTTATGGCCAGAAGTCTGGAGTTATTGGGGAAAATTTATAAAAAAGGCGATAAATGACACTTTTTCGAATAAAAACAAATATCAATATTCTTGTCAAAATGGGAACGCGTTAATCGATTTCTATGATCTATGTCGCATTTTGTTTATAGGTTATGTGAATTTACATGAAATTAATAACACTTGATCCTTTTTTCCGTTTTGGATTTTTTATGAATTTAAAAAAAAAATTAATTTTTAGGCAAAAAAATATATTTTTTTCTCCACAAATTTATTTTTACCGGCAAAACTGTTGATTATAAAGAAAAACGTTATATGAACAGATTAAAGAAATTGTAATTCTAAATTTTTTTGAGTTTGTTTTAGCAAAATCGGACAAGTGGTTCTCGAGTTATGTCAAACTATGTTTTTGCCAAAATGTTACAACTAAGCGAAAAAACATCAAGATAAGGAAAAAATTTAAAAGGTCATAAAAAAAACTGACACATACGAACGCCAAACCCTTTGAGGGTTTTACTATACTGACCTAGTACCATCACCCTGACTTGGAATTTCTCACCCCCCAGACAATAATCCCAAAAATGTTCCATAGTGAAATTAGTTTGTGGTTCTATAATACAAATGTCAAGTTTTGTTGAGTGAAAACGTAAGTGTAACTCTTTTTGCGGTTTCTAAATAATAATTTCAATTGTCAATACTGTCAAAAACATACAAGTAAAAAAAAGTAATTGTGTGTATCACAAAAGAGTATTTTATTAGTTTTTTTGTTGTTTTCTTTTGTTTTGTTTTCTTCATCTACATTTCTTTTCAGGAGCTGGTATGTGAGTGGCTGTATTTCATTAAGAATCATTGAAAAAACTTCCTTGTTGATGCGAAATCTAGCAATGAAACTGAAAAATCACATAAATGAATATAACTTAAATTTTGTTTTGTTTTTACTCACCGCTCTTCCGGTAGATCCATAACATTTAAGGCATCTCGGATATTTCTGCGGCATAAACGAATGTCTACACCATCACCGTCACTTGAATCACTATCAAAATGTAATTCAATAGATGGAAACATTTTTTTTCTTTATTTTTTTTAATAAATAACAAATTTTATTCACAAATAATTATTCATATAAATTCACTTTGTTTTGTAAATAAAAAACAGTTGTTCGTTTATATTTGTACTAGAGCTGCCATTTAGTAATGAAAGAGTTGTATTTTAGCATAAAAAAAGTAAACAAAATACAAAACTA
Source organism: Eustalomyia histrio (assembly GCA_949748255.1). Lineage (NCBI taxonomy): Eukaryota > Metazoa > Arthropoda > Insecta > Diptera > Anthomyiidae > Eustalomyia > Eustalomyia histrio. The sequence continues at coordinate 87,574,900 of OX456526.1, forward strand.
TATACTATGGCAATAAAGTAATTTGACAATATAAAAAATAAACAACGTAACAAAACGTAAGTAAGACAAAAGTAAGACAAAAGTACTATAAAAACTCATTCGCTTACGTACTTGTTTGTGTACAGCTTGTCTGTTTGACAAATTACTTGTTATGTAGAAACAAGTATTAATATTTTCTTTAACTTGAGGCAGCACTGTATTTTTTATATGTCACATTAATCGTAATGGTGCAAATCAATGACGGTATTTTTTTTTTTGTCATTTTTCAGAAAAATATTGTTTTTATAAAATAAAAAATTTATTAAAACTTGTTTATAAAATAAAAAGAGAAAAAGAGTCAAAACAAAATGCCCAGTAAAAGTGTTACATAGATAATGATTTTATTGTAGATAAAAAAGTATTCAAATAACCGGTTTTATTTTCAATTAATAATGTCAAAAAATGTTATTTCTGCTTAAACTCTTTATCCGGTATTGAAAACTGGTCGATACTCCTTTTGTAAATTTTCGTCATACGATTTTTTTTAAATTTAAATGATTTAATGACAATTTTTTAAAAATTCGTATTCATATTCAGTATTTTAAGTAAAAAACGACTTATACCATGTTTCTACATAACAAGTAATTTCTCATACAGACAAGCTGTACACAAACAAGTACGTAAGCGAATGAGTTTTTATAGTGCACTTGTCGTACTTACGTTTTGTTACGTTGTTTTTTTTTTTATATTGTCAAATTACATTATTGCCATAGTATATAGTTTTGTATTTTGTTTACTTTTTTATGCTAAAATACAACTCTTTCATTACTAAATGGCAACTCTAGTACAAATATTAACGAAAAGCTGTTTTTTATTTACAAAACAAAGTTAATTTATATGAATAATTATTTGTGAATAAAATTTGTTATTTATTTAAAAAAAATAAAGGAAAAAAATGTTTCCATCTATTGAATTACATTTTGATAGTGATTCAAGTGACGGTGAAGGTGTAGACATTCGTTTATGCCGCAGCAATATCCGAGATGCCTCAAATGTTATGGATCTACCGGAAGAGCGGTGAGTAAAAACAAAACAAAATTTAAGTTCTTTTCATTTATGTGATTTTTCAGTTTCATTGCTACATTTCGCATCAACAAGGAAGTTTTTTCAATGATCCTTAATGATATACAGCCAAGTTTAAAAGCAGCATATCGAACCACTCACATACCAGCTCCTGAAAAGAAATGTAGATGAAGAAAACAAAAGAAAACAACAAAAACAAAACCAATAAAATACTCTCTTGTGATACACACAATTACTTTTTTTACTTGTATGTTTTTGACAGTATTGACAATTGAAATTGTTATGTAGAAACCACAAAAAGAGTTACAATTACGTTTTCACTCCACAAAACTTGACATTTGTATTATAGAACCGCAAACTAATTTTTAATACTCAATTGGGCAACATTTTTGAGAAACTTGTTATCTAGAAACATGCCATTACTATTTTCTTTAACTTGAGGCAGCACTGTATTTTTTTATTTGTCACATTAATCGTTATGATGCAAATCAATGATTACTAAACCATACGGTACTCGTTTCTATGTATTTCTTTTTTTTTTGTAATTTTTCAGAAAAATATTGTTTTTATAAAATAAAAAATTTATGAAAAGTTGTTTATTAAATAAAAAGAGAAAAAGAGTCAAAACAAAATGCCCAGTAAAAGTGTTACATAGGTAATGATTTTATTGTCGATAAAAAAGTATTCAAATAACCGGTTTTATTTTCTTTGTTTTGATTAAACAACACACCACTAGTTTACTTTCAATAAATAATGTAAAAAAATGTTATTTCTGCTTAAACTCTTTATCCGGAATTGAAAACGGGTCGATCCTCTTTTTGTAAATTTTCGTCATACGATTTTTTTAAATTTAAATGATTAAATGAAAATTTTTTGCAAAAATGTTTAAAATTAAATAAACACAAATCAAAAATGTCATTTTAAAATAGGTTTAAAATGAATGATTAAATGACAATTTTTTGCAAAAATATTTAAAATGAAAATAAACACAAATCAAAAATATCATTTAAAATATGTTTAAAATAGAGTAGAACCAATTTTAAATAAAATTCGTTTATTTGCACAAAGTTTTAAAAAAGGTATTTTAAGCTAAAATTCGGTTATGAATACAATTTTAGCAAATTTTGCTTAAAATTGATTTGAAATACTGTTTGAAATTTTTATGAATACCGTTGTGTAGGTTTTATTTGTCACATTTATCGTAATGGTGCAAATCAATGATTACTAAACCATACGGCACTCGTTTATATGTATTTTTTGTCGTTTTTCAGAAAAATATTGTTTTTATAAAATAAAAAATTATGAAAACTTGTTTATTAATTAAAAGAAAGAAAAACAGTCAAAACAAAATGCCCAATAAAAGTGTTACATAGATAATGATTTTATTATAAATAAAAATTATTCAAATAACTGGTTTTATTTTCCTTGTTTTGATTAAACAACACACCACTAGTTTACTTTCAATAAATAATATCAAAAAATTTTTATTTCTGCTTAAATTCTTTATCCGTAATTTTCGTCTGACAAATTTTTTTCATTTGGGCAATAGTTTCTATTATAAACAACATACAATTTGTAACGGCCTAAATTATCATTTTACATAAATATTATTTGTTTTTACCTTTTACTGAATATTTATTGTATTTATGTTTATTATTATTTTTTGTCATTTCTATTTTTACCGTAAGGAAAGAGACACCCTAATAATTTATATATTTTTTTTGTGTTACAACTCCAGAATATGTTTTAGTTACACTCATTCTCTCTATTCCAATTATTTGTTTTTATCTAACTGATCTCTTTAATTTACTGGAATTACATTTTTAATTTGACGAGAGGTTAGCTGGTTAAGTTATTTAATAATTTTTGTCACTCCTGATGCAAACATTAACAAATAAAGTTCTGTTAAATTTATAACGCGTCTTTTATTACAAAAACATAAAACAATAAAAGCTAAGTCGCAAGAGGACCTTGGTGACCATTGTGACTAGCTTATACCGAGGGCGAATACTGGCGTTTTTCTGCCTTATTCGAACCGGTGATCACTTTTTAAAATATAATTAAATAAATAATAAAGGATTAAAACCCCTTTATTACAATTGGCGCCCAACGTAAAAATGTTCTAATAAATTTTTAGAAAATAAAAAGTTTTGCAAAAATAAATCATCGCAAAAATTTTTTTTTACAAAATTAGCAGCAAATTTAACCGTACAATCAACTTTGGAGAAGCATCAAACCAAATTTTTTTTGTGAAACAAACAGTTACTGTTTTTGCATTACAACGGTTGTTATCATCATTATCATCACAGTAAAGTGTTGTTGTTAAGTAAACGGTTCTTGTTTTCTTAATTTGTTGTGTACCGCATATTAAAATTTGTTGTTTTCATCAATATTTTGTTTTGATCGTTCAAATTATTGCTACTTTCACAAGTTTATTTGTTCTATGAGAAACCAATAAAAATAGGGTCTCCGAACAAAATTTTTCAGGAAGTGGGGAAACACATAAATGAGATTTTAAATATAGGGTTTTTGGTAAAATGCCCAGAAAAACCATGAATTCCCAAAAATTCAATAAATGTAAATGCTTCAAATCAAAATGTAGTTTCACCGAACGTTGTTCCGGCTAATTTATTAAATCATGCATCCAATATGCAAAGCTCTGCTAATCAAAATAGCAACCAAAATAAAAATATTGGAATGAATGGACCCCCTAGCATTAATCTTACAGAACGCCAATTCACCAACCTATTAGGAAGTTTACATGTACGACAAGAAAGCAATTCGACATTCAGCTCCTGTAGTGCCCGTTTTAATGGTGGTCGTAATACATATAAGGTGGAGGACTTCATAGCAACTATTTTGGTATTTAAACAAGCTGAAAATATAACAGATGACATGGCCCTATTAAGCTTACCGTTATTGCTCGAAGGATATGCATCATCATGGTGGCAAGGCGTAAAGCATGAGGCCAAAACGTTCAATGAAGCAATAGAGCTCCTTCGTAGCGCATTTGCACCCCCTAAGCCTGATTGGAGGATATATGCTGAAATATTTCAAGACAAACAAAAACCATTTGAATTTACTGATAGCTTTATATGCAGAAAGAGAAGTTTATTTGCGCAGCTAAAAGAAAGGCTTCCAGAAAGCACGATTATCAACATGGTATTTTCACTTATTAGTATAAAAATACGTGAAAAAATCCAACGAGAAAGTGTCAGACCATTCCAAGACCTTCTTTTAAAAGCACGTGATATAGAACTCTCAAACATAGAAACTAACCCAGAAAACAACCCAAAAACGTTCAGTGAGTCTTTGGATCCTAAAGAAAACCCAAAAACACGGTGTTCTTTTTGTCGAAAAAAGAATCACACAGCCGATGTGTGTTACAAACGTGTTGAGATGGAAAAGAAGAAGAAGCCCGAAGAGAATAACCTGAATTGTTACGGCTGTGGAGCGGTAGGCTTTTACAGATCAAATTGTCCTACTTGTAACTACCAAACGGTAATTGAAAGTCCGAAAGAAATGGATTTCAACCATATCCAGACGTCAAATGTTGGTCGTGATGTTCCGACTGTGGAAATCAATATTAATGGCTTGAAAGGTACTGCTTATCTGGACACAGCTGCCAGAACAAGTGTGGCTGGATATTACTTGTATAAAAAGTTACAAGATAAAGAGGTAAAGTTCCAAGAAGTTTTTGCGGAAGTAACCCTGGCTGATGGAATAACCAAAAGTGAGCAAGTTTACTCAACAATAGTTGATATTTTAATCGGTAATCGCTTGAAGCGAATTCGTTTTATTTGCCTGCCAAAGGCTAAAAATAACAAAACATTGCTGGGAATTGATTTCTTAGAACAAGCTGGCGTGGTGGATGAACCGAAGAAGGTTTTTGAGTTCAAACACAAATCGTCATTAGTTCTAGACACTATTAATTTTAATAATACAAACGAAGTGAAAGACAATCCAAGTTCTTCCAACAAAAGTCACATTAATGATTTTATGTCATGGTTCGAATCAAATAACAAAAATGATTCTCAACATACGCCGACGTTACAATCAATATACTCAAATGATTACTCTCCAGGAGGTATATCGAAAATATTCGAAGACTCATTACCAAAAGACTTCGAAATGCCTACACATTCTGATTTATTTCCTCCATTAAAGAAATCCAAAAATGAATCTCCAGTTACAAAAGCGTTAGAGCTTAACGCATAAGAAAATAATAAACAAATAAAAATAATTCTGATAATTATGCTTTAAAAAAAAATTATTAAACTTTTTATATTCGTAAAGAAAATTGTTACATTTGCACAAAAGTTGTTCCTACCCACAATTTATTAAATTTTGAATCTTATACAATTAAGGCTGAAATATTGCAGGGGGAGGGTGACTTCAAAATTATCCGCAGTAAATTTGTAAGCAGAAATTTTAAAATCTAAATCATCAGCTAAAAATGCAACAACATGGTGATTTCAACAAAATGGCAGAAAATGCTACAACAAAAACAAAATGGCAGAAAATGCTACAACAAAAATTGTCAACAACAAAAACAAAATGGCAGAAAATGCTACAACAAAAATTGTCAACAACAAAAACAAAATGGCAGAAAATGCCACAACAAAAATTGTCAACAACAAAAACAAAATGGCGGAAAATGCTACAACAAAAATTGTCAACAACAAAAACAAAATGGCAGAAAATGCTACAACAAAAATTTCAACAACAAAAACAAAATGCAGAAAATGCTACAACAAAAATTTCAACAACAAAAACAAAATGGCAGAAAATGCTACAACAAAAACAAAATGGCAGAAAATGCTACAATAAAAATTTCAACAACAAAAACAAAATGCAGAAAATGCTACAACAAAAATTTCAACAACAAAAACAAAATGGCAGAAAATGCTACAACAAAAATTTCAACAACAAAAACAAAATGGCAGAAAATGCTACAACAAAAATTTCAACAACAAAAACAAAATGCAGGAAATGCTATAACAAAATTATCAACAACAAAATGGCAGAAAATGCTACAACAAAAATTTCAACAACAAAAACAAAATGGCAGGAAATGCTATAACAAAATTATCAACAACAAAATGGCAGAAAATGCTACATTAAAATTGTCAACAACAAAAACAAAATGAAGAAAATTTAACAACAAAATATGCAACAACAGATTATTAAAACTCAACAACAAAATTTAATCGTTATAAAACACAACAACGTAAGCTACACCAATCAACGAAAAGTACAGAAATAACAAAACTAACAAAAATTTAACAACAAACAAATGAGCAACTTTTATTTACACAACAAATGCAACAATTTCAACCACATGTTGGTAATAAACCCAAATATCATCAGTTGCCAGCGTAAAAATAAACCGCAATGTCAAATAAACAGCAAACTCGTGGACAACATCTAAGAAGTCAACACGACAACACTTTATGCAATTGCTTAGAGGAAAACGCTGCCGCTGAAATAAAGTGCTATTTATCAGAATCCTGGTCGCATCATCGGGACGATTAATGCACCAGAGGGGGAGGTTGTAACGGCCTAAATTATCATTTTACATAAATAATATTTGTTTTTACCTTTTACTGAATATTTATTGTATTTATGTTTATTATTATTTTTTGTCATTTCTATTTTTACCGTAAGGAAAGAGACACCCTAATAATTTATATATTTTTTTTGTGTTACAACTCCAGAATATGTTTTAGTTACACTCATTCTCTCTATTCCAATTATTTGTTTTTATCTAACTGATCTCTTTAATTTACTGGAATTACATTTTTAATTTGACGAGAGGTTAGCTGGTTAAGTTATTTAATAATTTTTGTCACTCCTGATGCAAACATTAACAAATAAAGATCTGTTAAATTTATAACGCGTCTTTCATTACAAAAACATAAAACAATAAAAGCTAAGTCGCAAGAGGACCTTGGTGACCATTGTGACTAGCTTATACCGAGGGCGAATACTGGCGTTTTTCTGCCTTATTCGAACCGGTGATCACTTTTTAAAATATAATTAAATAAATAATAAAGGATTAAAACCCCTTTATTACAAATTAAAAATATCAAAATTTTCAAATGTATGGTTATTACAATTCTTTTGATCAAATATAGAATGTCTATTATTTATTAAACAAAAACAAATAACTTCTTTTGATTAAATGGCAATTTTTTGCAAAAATGTTTAACATGAAAATAAACACAAAGCAAAAATGTCATTTTAAAATAGGTTTAAAATAGGGTCGAACCAATTTTAAAATTCGTTTATTTACACAAGGTTTAAAAAAGGTATTTTAAGCTAAAATTCGTTTATGAATACAATTTTAGCAAATTTTGCTTAAAATTGATTTGAAATGCTGTTTAAAATTTTTATGAATACCGCTGTGTATGTTTAACCAAAAATTAACAGTTAAATCATACGATCCATTTACTGTAATATGTTTTTATACAAAAACTTGTATATTGTGTAAATAACACTCTCTTGAGTGATTCTGTTTGTTATTGTTGTTTATTATAATTATGTACTTATTGTATTAAGACGCCAAACTTGTTTGACAAAATAAATAAATTAGTTTTTGATTGACAACGAGAGGACAAACACCTTAATTCTGCAACATTTTTTAAGTCATCGAGTACGAACTCCCTCTCGTGTGGAATTTCTCGAAGAACTTATCGAAACTATTTGGGTTTTACTAGTTTAGCTGCCGTTTGAACTTTATGGCCTTATGTATATTTTGGCTAAAACTTGATTTTTCCGAAGAACATGCAATTATTTTCACGGCTATATCTCGGAAACCAATTGTAATTTTGTTTTCCTGCCTTCGGCACAATTATAGATATAGACTCAGAGAAAAAAGTGTAAAACAAAGTTACCGAAAGAAACTGCATCAGGTGCCTTAAAATTGCTAAAATGTCAAAAAATGTCTATCTTTTTTCACAATTTTTAGCCAATAGCTGCCAAAATGTGGGAAATTCAGTAAAGTAAACTTTAGAAGATATATTCCCTACAATACAATTCATAATTCTTCAGAACATTATAATACTGGAAAATGCTTTTTTCAAATATTTTTGAGCAAAACAAAAAAAAAATTTTTAATTTTCCAGCTGTATTTTGCATCGAAAATTCAAGGAATGTAAGAAAAATATAGCAAAGGCGAAAAAAACATGAATTAATCAGTATCCATTGAAGTTGGTGCTATTGGTGAAGTCTGTGAAGTTGATGCTCTTGGTTTGTCGTTGGTGATTCAGGTCAATAATCTGAATCATCTGCAAGTAATGCATCCAGCTTTTTTCCTTTGTATCGTGTTTCCATTGGCATGGTGACCTGATGGAATCGCTCGCCTTGTTCGTCCAATTCGGTAGGCAATTGTTGTAATTTCAATTTGCTACGCAATGGCGGCAGCAATATATCATCGATATTCTTTATTAAAGATTCATTAACCAATTTCAACTGTTTTTCGTTTCCGAGAGTTCTTTTTCTTTAGTCGTTACACTGATACTGATCGACTATGCTCCGCGAATCCCAATCACAACGGAAACCGTCTTTTGAAATAACACCTTGCAATATGTTCACAACTTTCAGGTCACAGCAAATCTTTCATTTATGTTCATTATATTTGATTTTCTTTAACATATTGTCCAATGTTTCATAAGATTCCTTCATATTTGTGACGTATTCTAATGGAATTGACGGTTCCTTTTTTTTATTTTGTGCAACAGCCGTCAATAAATAGTCGCCAGCGTTATATTCCATTCCCAATTTATTCACTAAACCTTTGATGTCATTGCAGTAAGTAAACGTGTTTTTATCGTCAACGGTATATAAATGTTGAAATTCGTCGTAGCGTTTCCGGTATGCAGCACAATGGTTCAGCTTTATACGATTGGTGGCATTAAATATAAGGAAATATCGTAGATCCTTGAATTTTGGAATAGACTAATATTTGGTTGCGATAAAAAAATACTGCAAATATGAAAAAAATATTCAATGAAAATATCTGTAAATAATTGAAAGAAAATATTAAAAAAAAAATTAAAAACCAAGTAATTCGTGTACCTTTATTAACATAACAACTTTTTTACTTCATTTGAAGATTTCAATATATCCTTCTTGAACTGTTAACAGTATGAATTTATATATGGATCTAAAGACGCTAGTAACATATACATGACATCTAGTAAAGTATGCACAACATCTTCATTTGTTGATACGCGATCAGTTTTTCTGGAGTGGCTTAGGCGATAACTCTTGTAATCTTTATTACGAGTTTCTGAGCTTCCTCCGACAACATGCCATAACATAAAATTTTTCTGCATCTATTTCGAAATTACTATTTATAACCGTTAAAATTGTATTAAAGCAATGAATTAAATTTTCATCAACACCAAGAACGTCTGCCGTTATGGAAGGATTTGAAAAAAACGTCTTGAAGAATTGCCATCGTTCGTTGAGCCCATTCCTTGTTTATGTCTAGAACAGTGATCGGCAAAGAGTCGCCCATGGGCAACTCACTTATACTAACATACTTACACAGATAGCATGAAAATGAAAATAATAAATCAGTCTCAGTTGAGCTTTCGCGCAGTAAGGTAATGTCGACGGATAGTACGTACATTACACTGAACGAAATGTCTTACGAAGAATGGGCTAACTTGAATGTTTAATATACCAGCGTCTTTTATTGTTGCTGCTGAATTTGCAAATCGTTGCCGTCCATTCGGGGATGGCCAGTTTTTCAAGGATGTTATAAAATATGCAATGAATGAATGAACTTACAAATTATTTTGTAGCTTGTAAGTTAAAGTATATAAAAATCTTTAATATTGTAACGACGAGATTTCCTCCGTTAGCTGGGGTAAGCTCGCGGGGGTAGGGATCGTCACAGAAATTTCTTTGATCCAGTGACCGAGAGTAAAAGACGTGATGTTATACAAAGGTAAATTCGTTTATTGTTGTTAATACTACAGGGTTTAAAAGAGAGAGAGAGAGCGAGAGAGAGAGAGAGAGGAGAGAGAGAGATAATGAGAGAGAATGAAGAAGCGACCTGGGACGGCACGCTCCCTCTGGTATCTTCACGGGGAGGACAGCGACCGGGGACGGCACGCTTCCTTTGATGAACTACGTCTCGGCGAGGGCAGCGACCTGGGACGGCACGCTCCCTCTGGTATCTTTAAAGGGGAGGACAGCGACCGGGGACGGCACACTTCCTCTGATGAACTACGACGTCTAGGGGAGGGCAGCGACCTGGGACGGCACGCTTACTCTGATGAACTACGTCTAGGCGAGGGCAGCGACCTGGGACGGCACGCTCCCTCTGGTATCTTCAAGGGGGAGGACAGCGACCGGGGACGACACGCTTACACTGATGAACTCCGTGTGACCTGCGTTGACTAAGTGAGAGGGAGAGAAAGAGAGAGGGAGAGAGAGAGAGAGAGGGAGAGAGAGAGAGATAAAGAGAGACGATGAAAGAGCGACCGGGGACGGCACGCTCCCTCTGGTATCTTCACGGGGGAGGACAGCGACCGGGGACGGCACGCTTCCTCTGATGAACTGTTCGAGGATCTCCACAGGACCTCCCGAGACTTTCGTAGACCTTCAAGGATGTTGACAGGACCTACAAGGATATCCGCAGGATCTTCAAGGATATTGGCAGGACCCTCCAGGATGTTCGTAGGACCTTCCAGGACGTTCACAGGACCTTCAAGGATGTTGACAGGACCTTCAAGGATGTTGACAGGACCTTCAAGGATATCCGCAGGATCTTCAAGGATATCGGCAGGACCGTCAAGGATATCGGCAGGACCTTCAAGGATATCGCAGGACCTTCAAGGATATCAGCAGGACCTTCAAGGATGTTGACAGGACCTTCAAGGATGTTGACAGGACCTTCAAGGATATCCGCAGGACCTTCAAGGATATCGCAGGACCTTCAAGGATATCAGCAGGACCTTCAAGGATATCCGCAGGATCTTCAAGGATATCGGCAGGACCTTCAAGGATGTGGACAGGACCTTCAAGGATGTTGACAGGACCTTCAAGGATATCCGCAGGACCTTCAAGGATATCGCAGGACCTTCAAGGATATCAGCAGGACCTTCAAGGATATCCGCAGGATCTTCAAGGATATCGGCAGGACCTTCAAGGATATCGGCAGGACCTTCAAGGATATCGCAGGACCTTCAAGGATATCAGCAGGACCTTCAAGGATATCCGCAGGACCTTCAAGGGTGTTCGCAGGATACTTACAAGTTGCCCAAGGATGCTCGCAGGATTAGAATTTAATATTTAGTGCTGAAATTACCTTGTGTTCTCGTTCACGGCTGCTGGCGACTGACCCAGATTTGTTCAATGTTGCTCTTTATATACCCTTTTTGTGTGCCGAGGTACGTCTGAGAAGTCTTGGGAAAATAACGACGGTTGTTTGAGAATTAAGAGAGACAAAGTATAAACAGTAAGGGTGGTTACGATTCATTCATTTTATTTCCTTCCATAGACTTATAACTATTTAACAATTTAATACTTCAATAATTCAACAATTCAATAATTCATTTTATTCATTAAATAATTCAGGGTGAGTGTTGGCAGAAACGAGCGTGGCGACTTCTGTCATTACAATATTTCTCTATTTATTTTTTTGTTTATTTATTTTTTTGTTTATTTATTTATTTCTTTTTTTCTTTAATTATTTTTTTATTGATTTATTTATATATATTTATTTGTGTATTTAAAATTCATATTTAAATAGGGAAGGGTTTGACTTTCTCAGGCTGTAACTGAGAAACTTCTTGGATCTTAAAAGATTTTAATTATAAATTTTCGCTTTTTTGTTGTTTTTTTATTTGATTTTGATATATTTTTTTGTTATGCTTTTTTTTGTTCTCATCCTTTGTTTTTTTATGTTTGTTTATATTCACATAGTTTTAAGAAAATTACAAACACATTTCTTTCAGTGCATTAAGAGAGGGAGAGCGTAACTCACCTATACAATGGCAACAATATGGTTGTATTAGTTTGCCGATCACTGGTCTAGAACCACTTTTAAATTTCTTTGTATTTTCGCTTTTGCTTCTTCTCTTTCATGTTTTGTATCTTTAGTTGCTCTCAACTTTGAAAAACTTTTGTTATACGCTATATGCAATATACACTCCTTACATTTTATCCTCGCATGTAAAGGGGAAATTCCAATTTGAAGCCCTTCCTCCGAAACTGATTTTGTCCTTAATACTTCCAAATTGTTTATTTCGCTAGGCTTAGCTTGACGTATAAAACATACAGCCATTCCTGATATTTGTGTGATTGTATTCGCAAATTTTCCATCAATCATGGTTATGCAAAATGACTATGCAAAATTTCAAAACTTTTGTCATAAACAGTTTTATTCAAATGTTTAATTTCATTTTGCACCCTTTCAACTTCTTCAGAAATAACATTTGCCATTTCTTTTACAAATTAAAATTGTATTGGCCTACAAAAAGTTTGTGATGACGGGAAGAAGTTATTGCAAGCGCTACTAAGTGCAATAATTTTTTTGTTATTTTATAAGAAAGTACATATATTTAAACTTGGGTTTTGATATTGTATTTTGTGCTTTTTTACAACAAAGCAACATATCAAGCAAGCAAAAAATAAAACAAAAAAAAAAACAAGCTGTTATTGCATGCGCAACAACATGCTTGTGAAGGAAATTTTTCCTAACTTATTTATTTATTTTATTAAACATATAATTACAAATTATATCTTAGTACACTAAACGAGCACTAGCAACGAAGGCTATCGGCTCGTTGTAGCGAAAACAGACCAGAGCCTCTGGTGGGAATCGAACCCACGACTCCCGCACTGATAAGCTAGCACGCTACCAACTAGCCTACCGGGACTTAATTAATCGTTAGCTTTAATCTGATATAAGTCTCGGGCTAGAGGTCGTTGGAGATCAATAGATACAAGCCATAGAAGTTGGAGAAAATAATTATTTTTAGACAATTTATAGAAGTAAAAAACATATTTTTCTTATATTTTGAATTTTTTTTTATTTGCATATATATCATTTATAACACCCAATTGTATAAAAAAAAATCATAATAGTGTTATTTCAAGAGTATTTTAAAAGCATGGAGCGATAGAATATAGCATATATAATACGGTCATGTCAAACGCATTCACTTAGGTTAACTTTGAATGTCTCTGGACAAAAAATTAATAAAGATATACCTAATATTTTTAGATTGTTTATAACAAACTGTGGAAAAATCAGGTAGATCAGAAGACATGAAAAAAATGAATTAATGCCGCTCTTAAACCAGTGTGTGCCGTGAAGCTTACGTTCTGCTGTGTGAGTTTTCTGCGCTTCAAAAATTAGGTCAAAAATTCTTAATTCCGTTGCGATAATCTCAACTTATCCACAATGTTATCTATTTCGTTTTGTGTTAGCAGTTTTGGTTCATCATTTACTAAATTCGGCGTATAATTAGGATCTTGCAAATTGGATGGCAAGGAAAAACATTTTCGAGTGCCCATGCGGACATAGTCTCAGGACTCGTAGGCAGTAAAAGCTGCAACATATGCTTTTCTCTTCAACTTCCTCTTATTTGTTCCAACATCATAATTAATGCATGCGTAGCACCTAGTTGTATCATGGACACTTGCAAGAGGCAAGTGTCCTCTTCATCGATGGAATCAAAATAGTGCTATAGCAATTACTGCACAATGTATTAGGCGTGAAATTTTCACCACTTGTATCCACTTTATCAAAATATTGCGTATATGCAAAGCTAAATTCGGGAGTTAACAAATTTTTTGCTCCTTTTTTCAAACTTTGGACACTATATGACCACAAATATAACATAATTCATTTATTTTTGGGCACTTTTTATTTTCCATTTTAAGAGTTTAATTTTTTTTCAATTCAATTTTTATGTTATTCACTCAAAACAATGTCTTATTGTCTTGTCACATTAATGCAGTGGTCCGCAGAAAGAAAGAATATTAATGTATTGTTGTTTTACACCGTAAGAAATTATTTTATCCTTCTAGAAAACATCCGTATTCATTGAATTAAAATAATTAAAATAGTTCATGTTTTTGTTTTCTCTATTGCATACAAGGCACTCTGCCTCATTTAATACATTTAAAGAAAATAAAAATAAATCTTCCTACTCAACGTTCCACATTTTTAATTTAAAATGTAAACGAAAAACAATATAAATACATACAATATAAAAAATAAATACCTATAATAAAAAAACAAATTTTTAGAGTGGCATATACTTGCTCTGTTAAAAATTAGAGTGCTACTGAATGAAATAATTATATTTTTTGTGCTCTTAGCTGTGAGATTTGTTGACATTCGTGTTGTGTACGTGTAAATAGGCGATCAATGCATTAATTACAGCATGTGGTCACATGGCATTTGTATTGATTGCTAGGGCTAGTTCAAGCTTTATATAGGGATAGTTCAATCTTTATATGCAAATGCAACAACGCCACCTATGGAAAAAATGCACATAGTTGACAAACTAAAATCTTGAATTTTCGATGTAAAATATAGCTGAAAATGTAAAAATTGCATTTTCCTGTATTATAAAGTTCAGAAGAATTATGAATTATATTACAAGGAATATTTTTCTGAAGATTACTTCAGTGAATTTCCCACAGTTTGGCAGCTATGGGCCAAAAATTTTGAAAAAAGATAGAAAAAATTACATTTTTAAAACATTTTAGCAATTTTGAGGCACCTGATGCAGTTTTTTTTTTGATAACTTTGTTTTACACTTTTTTCTATATCTATAATTGTGCCGATAGCAGGAAAAAACATTACAATTGGTTTCCGAGATATAACCGTAAGAATAATTGCATGCTCTTCGGAAAAATCAAGTTTTACCCAAAATATACATGAGCAACGAATAATGGTAAACGAGTTAAATAGTTCATAAAGTGAAACGTTCAAATGAACTAGTTTTTATTAGTATTTGACAGACGACTTGGAATATACGTTAGTGAATTTAACATGATGCAAAAGAAAACAGTTGTTATATGTAAACAAACGCACATGGTGCTTAGAAATGTAAACAAAAGCACGTGGTACTTAGACATAAGGTACTTAGATGTAAGCAAAAGCACGTTCTGTTTGAAATTTTAAACAAATAACTTAAAATAGTATACATATGCAATAATGTCACAAAAACATATTTTACTTTGTAAAAAAATATATCAGTCGATACTACATTGAACTGTGTAAAACAAAATAATTGTCATCCATTTGTCAAAAATAGGCCAAAGTATGAAGAGCTCCAAAACTTTTTGCATATGATTTCTACTACCCTTGCCAATACCACAAAATATACTACATGCCCCAAATGATCGTACGGATCATGATACAGATCAACAAGATTTGGTCTCGAGGTTACTATGCAAATAAAAATAATAAAAAAAAATCTGTCTGCACAGTAACCCAGTAGACCAAATCCTGTTGGTGAGTAGCATAATCTGTACGATCATTTGGGGCATGTGGTATATTTTGTGGTATTGGCAAGGGTAGTAGAAATTATATGCAAAAAGTTTTGGAGTTTTGAGATACAAGAACACTTTTTGGTCACAAATCGAAAAATAGTTGAAATTTTTGTTTCACACTTTTCGATGCGAAAACTTCTCGCAAAAAAAGTTACAGGAATTAGCTACTGATAGCCAAAAAAAAGTACTTTAAAAACTGCATGGGTACCTTCTATTTATTGTAGTAGCATCTCACTTGACAAGAAAGAAAATATAACGAAAAATTTTTAAAATTTTCGGTTTCTACTTTGATTTAATTAAGTATTTTGTTTATTGAAAACCATACAGCGGTCAAAAAAAGTATTCGACAAACTGCTTGTTTTTCATAATCATGAAAAATATGTTAAAAAAATTCTACAAAATGAAAAATATAAAAATGCAGATTATTACCTTAAAGTATTATCTCTTTATTTATGAAACAAAAATACAACAAAAAACAATATTCTGAAAAAAAAATACAAAAACAAAAACATGTAATATTTCAACGCAAAAAAAGTATTCGACAACGTTGCTCTGGTTGTAATTAACGGGAAAAGCACCGTTTCTTTGAAATTTATATTGATGTCTTTCATTATTACTAATATTTTTTAATGTCTTGATTTCATTTATTGAATTAATTGTTAACATGGGTCGAAAGGGTGCAGAGATTTCTTTAGATGTTAAAGAAATAATAATTACACATTTTAAAAAGGGAATAACTGAACAAGAAATATCAGAAATTGTTGGAAGACCTAGAACAACTATTCACTACATCAAAAATAAATACAAAAAAACAAAAAGTATTGAAAATGTAAAAAGAAGTGGGCGTCCAAAAAAACTTAATGAAGTAAACGAAAAAAAGCTTTTAAATATATTGAGTCAAATAAGCATTTCTATACGCAAGTTAATACAATATTATTTTTGTAAGCTTATTCTACAATTGCAAGAATAAGCTTATAAATAGTAATCATAAACACATAAGATTTTCACGAGGGTTCCGTTTTGGTTTTTCTACAATTGTTACGATAGCCTTTTTCAATATATTCTCAAGTCTTTTTCAAGCTTAAAGCTTGTGTTTATAAGCTTATAATAATATTTTTCTCAAGTCATTTGGTATGTTGGGATAGATCAGTGGTCGGCACACTAATACAACCATATTGTTGCCATTGTATGGGTGAGTTACGCTCTCTCTTAATGCACTGAAAGAAATGTGTTTGTAATTTTCCTAAAGTTATATTTAAGAAAAAAACAACAACGCACAAGAAAACAAAACAAAAACAATGCCCCGTAATCTTCGTCAAGCACTAAAGTCGGATTTTTTAAAAACGACTTTAAATTAAAAACCATTTATTATATATTTTGCTATTATAGTCAAAATTAAAGCCAATTTTAAGTTGAATCGGCTTTAAATGGGTATCACATCAAATGTACCAAGTGTCCGCATACATTTTGTACTAAAAAGTAAGCAAGTGGCAACATTGATCAGCTGATTTTATATTAAAGGAAAACAGCTGATTGTAAATCTTGTTAAATTGAATAAAACCAACTTCAGTATACTTTTACTTGTCTATAGTAGACCTAAAGTATACTTTTTATAAAAGTCGAAATTTTTATTTATTATGAGAGGGGGTTCTAATTAAAACCTTCAAAGATACAAGTAGTTTTTAGGTTAAAGCTTGGGAAAAGCAATATGAATTTTAAGTAAATAAATAACCATGTAAATAAATAAATAATAAAAAAAATTAAGAAATAAAGATGTATAAATCGGTTTGCCGAAAAAAATTTCGACTCAAATTATTCATTACATTTCGTTCAGTGTAATGCTCCCATATGCGTCGAGACCACCTTACTTAGCTCAATTGAAACTGATTTATTATTTTCATGCTATCTGTATTAGTAGGTTAGTCTGAGTGAGGCGACTCTTTGCCGACCACTGGTATAGATATCAAATTCGAAAAAACAAACCTTTACTTATGTATACACCACTACACCATTTCCAATTTAATATCAGAAATTATTAATTTAGTTTTAGAAAATAACAATTTAAGAAATCTGAAATTTAATTTCAGATTCATCAGTTAATTTCAGAAGTTATTAATTTCATTTCAAATGCTATCAATTTAATTTCACATATATTAATTTAATTTCAGTTATTATTATAGTAATTTCTGAAATAAAATTCTTAATATCTGAAATAAAATAAATAGTTTATGAAAACTGTTGGTACTTTCTGAAATTAAATTGGAAATGGTGTAGTTATTCAGCTCCTTCCTTGTTATCAGTTCTGTAACGACTTATAAACTCATTATATGTAGCCACTCTTTCAGTACCTATTGAGAATGCGTTATTTGCACCCCTTGTGTTATGTATTATTATTAAGCAACCAGTTATTAACTACCTTTAAGCCACCAGATTTTATTATATGAATTGCAACTAGTTATTTTTGCGTTACCTATAACTAGTTATTTTAACCTTACCATTAACTGGTTGTTTTACTCCCTACTCGTAAGGTTGAAGGTAACTAGCTACCTCCAATGACATCGCTATGTTTAAATAATGAGCTTAGCAGGCAAACTTAAACCAGTTACTGCTCGTTCTAAAACCCATTATTTGGCAAGGTCTTTTTTGCATAATATATAAATCAAATAAAAAGGGTTACTGATTTTATTTATCAAATATTTTCCTTAACTATTTTTTTGTGTGAGGTCCTACCTGTCAACAAAAACCATTTTATTCGACCAGTGTTTTATAACCTTTTCTTTGTATTTTCCAGGATTGCAAAATATTATAAAAACAAATTTTTCATTTGAAAAATTTTCATGATCTCGAACGAGACCAAAATACATGTCATTAATTGAGTTAACTATTTCATATCAATTATTTTTTCGCATTTTAGGTATCACGACAGCAAAATGGTAAATTATGATACACAGAATGGATTCTTTGTAAAATCAAATATCCACAAAGATACCGCGGTGTTAGATGCCAATGCAATGAAAAATGAAGAAACTCAATTGAAAGCAAATAACAGAAGTGCGCAGTCATCGTTAAAGTTTATCCAGACAGTTGGAGTTTCACTGCCAACATCTATAAGTATTTTAAGCATACAAAAAGTACGCTTTCGTCATGCTGGAAATTACACTTGTGCACCATCAAATGCGCGATCAGCGAGTACATCAGTGCATGTCCTGCAAGGTAATATAATAAATAAAAAACAATATAAGGGTGTGTGTTAAATGGTAGCAAAGTATGCTTCTTTGTTAATTTTTGACAGTTTTGAGGTGAATAAAATTTCACTAGCCCATAGGGCTAATCGAATTTTTGACATAAGAATAGAAATTTTTGAAGTTTTAAAATTTGAAAGCTTTTTAACAAACAAAACAAATAAATAAATTCGATTCTTTTTCACACATAAAAATTTAAAACTTTTTCACCATAGAAAATATATTTTTACCATGCCACTTTGCTACCATTTGACACACACCCTAATACATATAATAATATAATTTTTGATCATAGTATTAACCCAATAAACATTGAAAAGTTAAAAATTCAAGTGCTTTGATTATTGCTTGTATTGTGCTTTATTTTAAGTGTTTTTTTACATTCAAAATTAAGTTCATACAAAAAAAAATAATTTGATTCATATTTTTCGTTTATTGTCAATATTTTAAAATAAAATTAAAAAATTGTTCAAATTTACAATTTTCCCATGAAGATTTTTATAAAATTTGAATTTCTTCCATGGATTTTAACGAAAAAATAAGCCACAAAACTCTGTCTTTACATTTTCTTTTCTCTTATTTCAGAAAGATTCTACAAATTTCCACGAATAAAAAAAGGATTAGTGAAAAAACATCGAATTTCAAATTTTAAAAATGTTTGTATGTGTGTTAAAAAGAGTTAAAAAACTACCAAAACTAATCATTGCGGTGGTTTAAATAGCTTTGTTTAAACTTGAAATTAGGACTTGGAAACTTGAAATTAGGACTTGGAAACAAGTGTTATTATTAGGTTGTTTAAACTTGAATTGAACTGTGATTCAAGGATTGAATTAAAGTATATTCTCACTGTAATGTTCGACTTGAATTCCAGTGTCCGTTTTGCTGAAATATGCTATTGAATTAAAGTGTAATTAAAGTATAAATCAAGGCTTGAAATTGAAAAATATGACTCGAATAACACTTGATTTTAGCTTTATTTCCAGCGAAAATGTTTATTGGGATGACTTGAATAATACTTGATTTTAGCTTTAATTCCAGCAAAAATGCTTATTGGGAAATATTTATATAAAATTCACAAAAACAAACTTAAAGTCAAAGGTTAACGATAGAATGCGTGTAGCACTAAAATCGTATTGTAGATTTGTTGAATTAGCAGTTGCATACAATTTTACAACTGGCAAATGAAGTACAAAAAACTGATAGCACATTTTATTTAAAAAAAATTCCTACATTCAAAAATAAAAAATGAAAGTATATTTTTACAGGAATTTCATCTTTGACAGCTGGAAAAATCTAGTGTAGTAATAGCTGGAAATAACTAGAATACATGAGTACTCATATAAATACGGGTACTTGGTGATGCAGCAGTTCAGTTAAAAAAAACGCTAAAGTGTTAAGAACTAGAGTGTGGCTAACAAAGTGTGCTATTAAAGTCTTTCTGTAATTTTAGTGCCTGTTATAAATAAATAGTGCTATAAATAATTTCAAACAGTGTTTATTATTTGCAATATAGAAAGAACTCGATTTATTTAAAAGGTAAATAAGTCAACGACTTTATAAAGGGTAAAATCATAACAATTGGTGTCAGAAGTGGTATTGCAATATAAAAAGCTGTCATGAAATTGGAGGAGCTTAAGGTGAAGCAACTCAAGAAGGAATTGAGTAAGTTGGAGCTACCGACAGCAGGTTATACAACAGAACTACAAAAGCGGCTGATAGAGGAATTCGAGCGGCGTAACATTGACATTGCGACTTACGAATTTGATGAAAAAGAAGCAATGGTGGTTAGTACCCGTAAAACAGAAGGTAACATGGAGTTAAGCGCAATGGTGGCTGCTATGATGCAAAAACTGGAAGACAACAAGAAATCGCTGGAAACTTCTAGAGCTGACAACATGAAAATGTAATAAGCTTTAGGAGCAGACAACCAGAAACTTTTAGAAACTTCTAGAGCAGACAACGAAAAACTGTTAACTAAGATAGAAACTTCGAGAGCGGACAACCAGAAACTGTTTGCTAAAATGAAAGAAAAGTTTAAAGAAACTTTAAGAGCCACTAATGAGAAAATATCTGAGGTTTTAAAAAGAGTGTCCGACTTAGAGATTGGAGTAGTTAGAGTCGACGTACAAACCATAGATTTTTATAGAAAACTACAATATCTAGAAAATAAAGTAAACAATGTCCAATGTCAAAAGGGCCTAGTACGAATTGTTCAGGAAAGTTCTGGTAGAGCAAAGGCCGCTACTTTTGATGGCAGCATACCGTTTAATTTTTTTAAGTTCCAATTCGATACAGTTGCCGCCAGAATGTGTGGAACAGCGAAGAAAAAGCCTTAGAATTGATTCTGGCCTTAAAGGGAAATGCAGCAAAAATCTATAAAGTGTGCCAATCACCTGGTGAACTAATTCTGATGACATAATGGTGGCACTGCAACAATGAAAGTATGGTGGTTAACACAAAAAAGAAATATACCGAATGGAACTAAGAGGTAGACTGCAGAAAGCAAATGAGTCATCGCAGGATTTTGCGACAGAAGTTAAGCGGTTGTTGCAACTGACTTATCCAGGCGAAAATCATCCATTCTTATATCAGTTCAAAATTGAAGCATTTGTGAATGGAATTCGGGATTCTGATGTGGTACGCAGGAATTGACTTTTGCTGAAACTGTCTCATACGCGCTGAAAAGGACATAATCACCAAGTTAACAGAGGCAGTTATGAAGGCATAAGGTGAAAAGCGAAGCAAACCGAAGGCCAAATGCTACAACTGCAGAAGAGTGGGACATTTTTAGCGGAACTGCCGAGCACAAAAAACGCCGTTCATCAATTAGCACAGGAGTAACCGTTAAAACCAAAGATATCCGTAAGCAATCTTTCTGCTTACGGATATATCAACGGCAGAAAGCGCATTTGTACTATAGACACAGGAGCATCACAGTCTGTCATCAGGCCCGATTTAGTTAAGGAGGCAATTGAACCATTATATGGGGTGAGACTGCTACTGGGGAGACTGGTACTGTATATGGCAAAGTGAATGTCAAACTAACGTCAATCACGTAATTATTGTTGCCGATACTGTGGACGAAGTAATCATTGGTGCAGATTTCATGATTACTCACGGCATTAACCTGCATATGGGGCAAAAAGTTTTGATTTGGCGGAATGCTCAAATACCCCTTGATGTTGGATATGCGTGCAAGGTTCAAGTAAGAAAACCGGTTACCATTGAGCACATCAAGGGTAGGAAACATGACAAGCACTGTTCAAAGGCTTAGGGAAAAGACAGCATCGTGGACATTCGACAAACGCGTATCGAGTCGAGTGAAGCCTGGTCAGCGATGCAACGGAATGACTCCATGTTAGCAAAGATTATATCAGCCAAAGAAGAAAACAGGAGACCTACCCGCGTGCAATATCAGATGAAAGTCCACTGATGAAGGCATATTGGGCCCAGTGGAATGGCCTACAGGTGATAGGTCATTGCTTATACCGTATATGGGAAAGTGCAGACGGGGAAGCTAAAACTAGTTTGATTGTGGTGCCGGCATCTACACTCACCAAAAAAAGTCTGTAATGGCAACAGAAAATTTTGCTGTTATTACGGGAAATTTTGCCAATTTGAGCCAAGTGGTATTTTTGCTAATCTTAGAAACACATGTCTGCTGACGTGTAGTACAATGAAATTTGTAGAAAAATTAGCTGCCGCTACTAAATTTTAGTAAACTTCTTGTAAGTGGAATTTAAAATCTGTTTGCTAAAATCAGCAAAAAAAATTTACTAAATATTATTAATATAGTACAAAATTTAAAATTTTTTTTATCGAACATCAAAATTTTTTTTAAAAAGATTTTAGACAAAATTAAAAAAAAACAAAATATTTAGTTAATGTTTTTTTTTACTTTTAATGACCTTAAATTTTAATTGTTTTTAGGGCTGAGTTTAGAACAAAAAAAAAAAAAAACTTTTTATTGCTATTTTACGTGGATGTCATATTTTCGATCCCTTTTTGTAATTTATGTAACATTTTAAGGCAATTTAAGTTTGTAGGTGTAAGTTTTAATTAGAAATAACATTTCCTTCAATATCCACTTTTAGTACATTTTTTGCTAATTATAGCAAATCGGTTTTCAAAAATTTGTAAAATGATTTCTGAAATTAGCAACAAAAATTTGTAAATATTCTGTAAAAATTCTGTAATTTGTAAAATGTAAATAGCAAAAAGATTTGCTAAATAATATTTTTTACTAAATATCAGTACAAAACAGTTTACAAATTTTTTTACTAACTTTTTTTTCTGAGTGAGCATAAACGAGTTCATCTTGGTGTCACAAATGCCAAAGATAAGTTTACTGGGTCGGCTGTCAACAAGCTGTAGGCGACTGGATAGCAAATTGCGCCCAATGCATCGCAGCCAAAGAACCAGTAAGAAGAAGTCGTAGAAAACTTCAGGAGTATAAATCGAATGCTCACGACTCCACCTCACGGACACCTTCAAGAAAAATGTTTGAAACGGAACTCAAGTTTCCTGGCAATTTACAATTTGCTGTTAAGCCCGCTGCAACAGACAGTGAAAACGACAACTCTTCCTAGGAACAATAAGTCCTTAACGAGCTTCATGAGTTTGTGCGCAATCGAATAAAAATGGTCAGCGATAAGATGAAGGCGAGGTACGGTCGAGCAGCAAATTCTGAAGGATTTAATGAGGGTCAGCTGGTTCTGCTATTTAACCCGCAACGAAAAAATGACTATCTCCCAAACGCATTGGGACGGCCCCTATAGAGTAATTAAAAGGTTGAATGATGTGGTATACAGAATAGAGAAAAATCAGAGCCCATGGTCCAAATTGAAGGTTGTGCATTTAGTGCGACTAGCCAGCAGAAATTTCATCTTTGACACCTGGAAAAATCGAGTGTAGTAATAGTTGGAATACCTGAGTACTCATATAAATACGGGTACTTGGTGATGCAGCAGTTCAGTTTTTAAATAAAACGCTAAAGTGTAAAGAACTAAATTGTGGCTTGCGTTTAGTCTATTTAGATCGTGTAAATAAACGATTTCATAAAGGGTAAAATCGTAACAATATTAATAGGTAATACATATAACCATAGTTGTTAATTAAATATTTTAAATACATCCCAATAAACATTTTTGCTGGAATTAAGCCAAAATCAAGTGTAATTCAAGTTATATTTTCCGATTTCAAGCCTTAATTTTACTCTAATTACACTTTAATTTAATAGCATGTTCCAGCAAAACGGACACTGGAATTCAAGTCGAGCATTAGAGTGAGAATACACTTTAATTCAAGCCTTAAATCAGGTTCAAACATCATAATAATTACACTTGTTTTCAAGCCCTAACTTCAAGCTTAAACAAAGCCATAGAAAAATTGTAAATTTAAGCAAAGATTTTAATTTTATTTTTAAATATTGACAATAAACGAGAGGCATAAAACAAATTATTTTTATTTGTATGAACTTGATTTTGACTGTAAAAAGTCACTTAAAATAAAGCAATATTTACAGCACTTGAATTTTTAACTTTTCAATGTTTATTAAGATATGTTTTGATATAAAAATAAACTCATAAATACAAAATTTCAGAATTCCAGTTAAGACTTTATGTGGTATTGGAGTCTCAGATTTTAATTTAAAAGGTAGTACGATGGCGGGTTAATAAGTCCGTGGCTTTTAGAATGAAACACAGGTTTTTTGATAAAAAATCTTTTATTTTTTTTTTATTTTTCTCCTTTGAGCTCTATACACTTTTTCCAATTTTTTTAACCCTTTAAAATAATAAGATTTGTAGAGCTCGTCAAAATAGGTTTGTTTATGAGATGATTTCATCGTTGAAGTCAAATCTTTTTTCGCCCAGCCATTTCTTCAGGTTTGGAAACAAGAAATAGTCACTCGGGGCTAAATCCAAAAAGTAGGGCGGATAAGGGAGCAATTCGTTACCCAATTTATAGATTTTTGCCATTAAAACGGCCATTTTCCATTTGCTCTTCAATCCTGAAATTAAATCACTCGGTAGTCTGCTGTAAATGGCTGTCAAACACAAAATCGCAGCTTCTTCAAATTTTTACAGGAGTCAACTGCCTGTTGACATGAGCATTGTTACCCTTTTAGTTAAAAGGCGGGAAATTAAAAAATCAGGACTTATTGACTCGCGTTCGTACAATTGAAATCAAGAATTTTATGAAATTGAAAAATTTTTCAAATGTCATAGAAATTTGGAAACCTGAATTTAGTTTAAATTTTATTTTACCAGGTCACACCCAAACAAAATACAATATTTAAAAAAATAAACCGTATATATTTTTTCTAACGTGTTTATTATTTTGTTGTTTTGCCAATTTTTAAACCTCACACTGAGTAATAGTAGATAAGGGTAGTCGACGTGTAAATCAACCTTTAATTACTCGTTTTTTAGAAAACGTTCGAAAAAAGATTAAAGGCGTTAAATTAAATAAAAAGCCAATATACCGGGTTTACCTATTTGAAAGTGTATTTTTGGTAATTTTTACCCAAATAATACGTATTATGAGTTTGAAAATTATTAATTATCGGGAAAGGATAAGTATAGACATTTCATTGTAAGCAGCGGCCAATTAACAAGGTTCGGTAACTGATAAAAAAAATTGAGCAAATTTTCCTGATTTTAAAGCAAATTCAAAAATCCATTGGTCTTGCAAAGAAAATCAGTTAGAAACAAAAAAAAAACAAGTAAAAAAGGGCTAAATTCGGCTGTGCCGAATCTTTAAATACCCTCCACCATAGGGGCTGAAGATGATATACGTATATACTAAATTTAGCATGAACTGTAATATGAATATGTTTTATCAATTTATGTAACGAACTTTTGTTATTTAGTTTTAGTAATGTTATTTATTTAGTTTTAGCAATGTTATTTACAGAGGTCTGCTCTGTTAGCGACTTTAACATTGTTGATTTTTACCTTAACTTAGTTATTAGAGTAACACTCATATAGCTCTAAGAATGTTATTATTCTCATTGTATGTAAGACAATAAATGTAATCGAATAATAAGAAGACTTAATAACATTTTTACTTACTTAACAGAAAAAAAAATAGATACAGAAAAATTGTACAAATTTGTATGGAAAATTTAGAGGTACATTCACATTTTCACTCATAACTTTTGAACCGCTGAACCGATTTTGCTCATTTTAAATACCAAACTGCTCGGGAGGATGTTCAATAATCTGGGTAAAAATAGGCACCCCCGCTTGCGTCTTCGCGTCGTGATCGACATTTCAACAGACAGACAGACAGACGGACATCGCTAAATCGACTTAAAATTGCATAAGGATCACGAATATATATACTTTATTGGGTCTTAAACCTATATTTCGACATCTTACAAACGGAATGACAAACTGATATATACCCTCACCATATATGGTGGAGGGTATAACAAGCTATCGGCGAAAATAAATTATAAAACTGTAAGAAAAGTAAAAATCGTAGCATAATTAAAACTGTTAAAAATTTGTCAAATTGATCCGAAAACAAGTAAATGGAACAATTTATTAATTATAGACATCCACAGATTACAAGTGTAATGATAGTTTTAATATTCCGCCCCTTTTTTCTAGTGGGCGCCTACAGAATAGGAAAATATTTATCAGATTTAAAAATTTTGAATACACGAGATCAAGCCTATAAAATTGTCTTTTAGATACTATAAATAATGTTTAAATTGAGTCTTAGGAGTCAAAACTATCGACAAATAAATTAAGCATTAAAATGTCATAATTTTTCATACGAGTATAATGACCAAATCGTCCGTAGTAATAAACATGTATATGATAAAACAAACATTTATATCATGGATTAATTCTAAGACTTTTTAAATTATAAAAATGAGAATTAAAAGTAAAAGTAAAACAGTTTTTTCAATGAAATTGTGATATTTTATGGTAAAACAATACGATTGTATTGCTAAGTTTAAAGGCTGATAGTTTTGAATCTTGCAACCCAGGGAAAAGATTTCTATGCCATTCAAAAGGAAATTTAATTTGCTTTTCATCTATTCATCACTTAAATAATAGGTCCTAATATGTAGACGAATTTCCAAAACAGTAATTATTGGGAGTTTTTATCTTAATGCCACTGGATAAGAAGGGCGGATTGCCAAACAAATATTAAATTTTTTATATGTGGATCTCTGTGATTAATAAATGGTGGTGTATAGTATTTTCAAATGAGTTAAATCAAGTTTAAGTTTTGCATGATTTCAAAGCAAATTTTTCCCATTTCTGCACAAATTTGAGCAAATTTCCTGAAAAAAACCCAACTGGACTTGAAAAAAAATCACTTGATCTTGCAAATGTAATAAACTGGAATTGCAAAAAAATATATTATAAAACCCCGTGTAAAAAAGATCAGGCTGAACAGATTTTATTAGATCTTCAAATTGGAAAAAAATTTGAGAACTAATTCGATCTGATCAAATTAGGTCAAATTTACTCTGCACATTATTAATATGTGCATCAGATTTAATAAGGAATTAAAAAAACTATTTTTATATACATTTTTATTTTGCTGCCTTTGAAAACAGCTCAAATGGCTACAATCTTATACTAGATCTAATATTAAAAATGAATGGCACCAGATGACCATATTTGCTCATATCTTGCCACAAAAACCAATAAATTTTACACATCCCTTTAGATATGAACATATATTTCCATAAAGTGTTTCACATATGCCATATCTACTCATATCACATATGGGCCCAGATCTAATTAGACTCAATAATTTTTAATTAAATTTAAGCAGACCTGATCAGATCTTATCTTTCTTACACAGGAATGCGGAACCTTTGTTATTTGTGCATATAAAAACCAAGAGTACGTTTTTTGAATCGTTAGAGACATCGTCATGGTGTGGTACAATCAAAAAAAAATTATTTTTTTATTAAAAAAAAGTAAGGGTAAGTACGTATTATCTTTTTAAATAGCAAAGAAGATCAGGTGATAGTTACGTGGCTTTATAAGAATGTAAGATATTAAAACGACTCCACACCATGACGGTATCTCTAACGTTGTAAAAATCGTACTCTTTGTTTTTTTTTTGTGCAGATTACAAAGTTTCGGCATTTTTCTTTGCAATTCCAAACCCTTTCCCTTGCAAGAACAATTGGGTTTTAGCTCGGGTAATTGGTTTTTTATTCAATTTAACGTCTAAAAAAGGAGTAATTAAAGGGTTATTGACTACCCCTATCTACTATTACTCAGTAATGGGCTCAAAAATCGGCAAAACAACAAAATAATTAAAAAGTCAGAAAAAGTAAATGTGTGAGCTGGCTAAATAAAACCTTAACTAAATTTAGTTTTCGAAATTTCTATGAAATTTGAAAAATTTGTCATATATTTTTTAAATAAGTTTCAAAACCTTTTTGTCAATTTGTATTAAGTTTATTATTATTATTTCAAATGGCACTACGCACTGCGACACCAATAGGTCTTTTTTGCTGCCCAGAACCACCCTAAAGGTTCAAGCTATTGATGAAGCCAAGAACCTTACCGGGTGAAGTGTTCCAAATGTCGGGAGACGACAAGAAACGGTCACCCAAAAACTTGATCCTCCTGATACAAAGCCCAGGACAATCGCAGAGGACATGCTCTGACGTCTCCGATTTCAACCCGCAAAACCTGCACAACTCAGTGTCCGATTGACCATTATTGTGCCTATGGTACCTAAAGTATCCAGTCAGGGTCCTTAGATTTTTTTAAATTTATTTATTAAAAAAAATTTCAAAAATTTACAATTCATTAATAATGACACCTCGCGAAACCATTAAGGTTTGTCCGCAGGTTAAGAGTAAACTAATAGTAATTTTTTTTTTTTTTTTGAACTTTGGAAAATTAGATTTATAATTTAAATAGTGATAACGAAAGGAATGATTTGTTTTTAACTAATGTTTATACTAGAAAAGTATTTATTGCTGAGATATAAAAAAGTTTTTTAAAGTCTTGTTTCGTATATTTTTGTTGATGGATTTTTAAAGGACATCAATAGGTATTTCGTTGAAAATATTTGACAGCATTACTAATAGGGTGCTTTTTCCATATTCATTGGTAAATTTTCGAACTTAATATCTTCCTTCGACATTTCTTCTAGTTTGGTAGTTGTGGTGTATTCTCTTTAGAAATCTGGTATCATTATAAAACTCAATGACCCTTGTTTTGTATATACTTTTAACGTTTAAAATGTATAGATCTTTTGTTATGCTGTTGTTTACGTTGGTAGAATTAGTTGAGGTGTGGTTTTGTGGTATATTATCATCTGTGTCTGGAGCACGCTGATTGAATGATCTTAAAGTTTTCAGCAGTTGATTTTGTGTTTTTTGAAGAATCGTACAATGTGTTGAGTTTCCCCAGGCTGTTATGCCATGACGAATATGTGATTCAGCTAACGAGAAATAAACTTGCCTTAAAACCATGTTGGTCGAACAATAGCTTAGGTGGTGGAGTATGTACGCGGCTTTTCTTAATTTTTTGCGAACTTCTTCTATGTGTCTTTTCCATTTAAAGTTTGATCAACGTATACGCCAAGATAATTGTATACATTTACAACATCAATCGTGGTTGAGCAATGGTCATGAGTATTATTGACAAACATCAATTTATTATAATTATGATTTATTATGATGTCTACGAATCTGAAATGAGGTGGTTTTATGTGCATCAATTTGGTTTTGGATGCGTTAATTATCAGTCCATGATCATGGCACCATCTATTAGCTGTATCAAGTTGGTGTTGCAATATTACCGTTTCTTCTTCTAAATTTCTGTGCGCAACTACGATGGCCGTGTCGTCTGCGTGAGAATATGTTTTGCTCATCGTGAGATTATTTATTAGTTCATTTGTGTAGATGATGTAGTTTCACGTTAGACAGCGTATCGAATGTTTTACTGAAGTCAATGAATAATGTTAAGCAGTGGCGTTTTTTACTTAATTATTTGTTTATATACCAAGAAGTTTGTTGATGTTTTTTTCCTTTTTGGAATCCGACCAAGGGCTAATAGTCGCCCAGACCCACCACTGGGCCTATGAAGGGCCGACGGGCACCTCATTTGGCCAGACAGTCCGCACTTTCGTCGCCCTCATGGCCCGGAATCCATCCTAGGGTAAGGGAGTTGCTCCTACCGAGTCGGTTGAAGGCCGTAATACATTCCATGACAAGTTTAGATGACACCTCGTAGGACATAAGAGCCCTGAGTGCCGCCTGACTGTCAGAGAGAATATAGATACGAGATCTGACCACACGCCTCCGAAGGCATTCCTCCACACACACATATATGGCGTAAATTTCCGCACCCGGATCCTTATTCATCTATTTTGAGCCATCTGTGAACCATAACTGGGCCCCAAGTCCGGTTGGTATACATGCTTCTATCAAAAGACATGGCGTCGAAGTACCTGACCAAAATCTGTTCCGGCATCATCTTATCCGCGACCTTTCAGATTGGGTCATCCATAAGAACCTTGGCGGTCCTCATCTGACCCCTAAGGTCGCCGCTTCTCATGCTTCCGAATTATCTAAGTCTAGTTGAGCCCATGACGGCCGCCTCCATTACAGAGATATGCAACGGAGGAATTCCCAGCATGGCCCCGATGGCATCCGTAGGACACGTCCCGCTGGCGCCTATTATACCAATACACGCCATATGGTTCATCCTCTTGAGAGCATTCATCG
The DNA here is from genome assembly GCA_949748255.1 of Eustalomyia histrio. NCBI lineage: Eukaryota > Metazoa > Arthropoda > Insecta > Diptera > Anthomyiidae > Eustalomyia > Eustalomyia histrio. The sequence goes on from OX456526.1 coordinate 87,605,458, forward strand.
TTTTCAACTGTTCGATCTTATGTCTAACATATGTCTGACAATAGTAGTAATGACCATTACACCATCCGCGGACTCAGACCCCATGTCCTCTCAAAGAGCCTCTGATAGGCATAGAAAGCTCTGGTGGCCTTTTTGGACAGCGAGTCAATATGATCATTCCAGGTTAAGGATTCTTTAAGAGTAACACCCAAATACCCAACCTTATCAGAGTAACCTATCACCATGCCCCCCACAACGGGCCTTGATAGATTAACCTTCCTTCTGTTCGTAAATGGTATCAGTACCGTCTTTGACAGGTTGATGGATAAGCCCCTTCCCTGGCACCAGAACCTCTTGCATGCGCTCTGAGATCGTCCTGTCATCCCATCCGACGACTGATATGACGACTCATCAGCTTAGCCGTAGGTTCTTAAACCCAGGTCGTTTAGACCCTCGAGAAACTCATCTATGACCAGTGTCCATAATAATGCCAATAAAGCACCTCCCTGAGGACAGACAATATACCAACTGTGATTACCTTGGATCTTAGCATCTTCAGAGTCCAATTTACTATGATTGGAGAGATACCCTTACGCACCATGGCGCCTTTAATCGCACTGTAGGACGTGTTGTCAAAAGCTCCCTGTATATCTATAAAGCCACATAGGGCAATGCGCTTTGCCCCTAGTGCCCTCTCAACCATATCGACAACGTGATGAACGGCTGTTTCGGTAGACTTTCCCCGAACTGAAGACCGTGTATCGGTCTCCGTGCGAGGTAAGTGTCCCTAATATAGCGATTCAAGACTTTCTCCATAGTCTTAAGCAGAAACGAGCAGAGGCTAATTGGTCTATACGATTTAGGCAACTGTTCGGATTTTCTCCCTGCCTTTGGTATGAAGACCACTTTCACCTCTCTACACGATGTTGGTACATGACCAAATAGCAGAGTGGCTCTAAATATCCTAACCAGCCTTGGGATAATTAGGTTCAACCCCTGCTGCAAAACGCATGGATAGACCCAGTCCGGACCTGGAGATTTGTATGGAGAAAACTCCTCCATCGACCACCTTACTCTGTCCTCCTGAAAGATAGACCCCGATTGACGTACATTCCTCCCCGTCTGGTTTGGGATTCGCCATGTGGCATCCGACCCGTCGGAGGTTACGCATCCCGGGAAGTGCGTATCTAGCAGAAGTTTGCAGTGTAGGAACCGTCTGGTCTCCTCAGAGTACAGATACCATTCGTATGATCCTGTGATAGGGCCTTTTGAAGTCGCACAGCTTCTGGAAGATTCGAGATCCTCTCACAATAACTGCGCCACGTGGACCTTTTGGATCTACGTAGTTCCTTGTTGTATGCAGTCAGTGCAGCCCTATAGGTGACCCGGTCACCTCTTTGTCTATTATTAAAGAGTTTTCTGGCTTTCCTTTAGAGCTACTCCAGACCATCGTTCCACCATGGAACATTCCTCTTCGTCCTCCTGGTCTTTAGTGGGCAGCTCGCAGTGCAAGCAGAAGCTAAATTCCCTTGAATTTCCGCCGCCTCATAATCAATTTCCCCAGAGCTCAGAATGAACCCCTTGGAAAGTTGGTATCGCTTTCCAGTTGATGACGGAAGTTTTCCCAATTCGTACGTCTAGGATTACGGTAAACCTGACTAGAATCCAATGCACTGATAACATCAAAGACCAGATGTTGATGGTCAGACATTGAGAGCTCATTAGAGACATGCCAGTTAGAGATGGCAAAAGACAAATTGGAGCTCGTAAGAGTGAGATCCAAGACCTCCGACCTAATTACATTCCTAAAAGTCGGTTCGTCACCCCTGTTCGCTATGTTTATATTATTCCTACATATAAATTCCAGCAGGTACTCACCACGTTCGTTGATATCCTTACTCCCCCATACCGTGTGATGTGCGTTGGCGTCGCAAGCTAGGATCCAGCTCACTGACCTTTTTCGGCAATATTCAACCAAGGCCGAAACCTCAACTGTTGGTGCCGCTTCTGCGTCGCCAGGCAAGTACGCGGAAGTGAGTACTACCTCATGTACCCGGATAGGGAGGGTAACATTGCAGAGATTGCCACCAAATCTCCCAACACAAATTCAGAAATTGGAAGAAAGATTAGATTGTTCCTCACAAAGATGGCCTCTCTGGGCCGTCCGCCTTTCGGAAGCCTTTACATCGACCCTTTTTTTAGTTGTGGGCTCAGGAGAACATAGCAAGGTCCTTTGAACAGCATGGTTAATCATCCGACGTATGTGAGCTAGTAACAACTCGTGTCGGATCAAATGCTTGCCTTTGCCTGTCTTACCAGCGCTGTTCTAAGCCCAAAATTTACCCTGTGATCCTTTCGTCTGAGTATTTCAGCTGAGATAGGGTCAAAAGACAGGGTCAGTTTAACTATGCCACCATTGATAACCCTATTCAACACCTTCCAATACCCTACCGAAAGCTCGCAGTTCTGTCGTTCAACTAGTCTAAGAATTAAATCATTAGACGTATCCTCCTTCTCGAGAAAATAACCCACGAACACTTGGGCCTTCGGCACTTTTTCCTCCGCTACCACCAAACTCAACAAAGTGTCGCTCCATGGGTTTAGAATGGGGACATGAGTCTCCAGGCAAACAAAACTGAGCTACCCTGGCTTAAAGGAGCAACTCGAGAAACTGGGCTTAATTGTTTCCTTACTCAGCTCCGCTATTTTGTATAGCACAGCTCTATGGATAAAGTAGAGCTGCTCATCCGTCCATCAAGTTGCCTGGAAATCAGGTGGAATGACACCAATCTTCACGGTGGCAACTGCATCTTTGTAGGGTACCACTTGTTTCCGCTGATTGGCCGGAACTGGCAAGGCTGGTTTCGGCAGTATAGCGCCTACAGCCTTGCAAGGTGTGCCAACTGCAGCCATATCTGCTGACATTCTAGTGTCAGGTGGTCTTGAGCCATCTGAGCGAAACCTTTTTCTGCTACCTGTGAGCTCTTTGACCTCGCATAGGCAACTGACAAAGCCAACTTTAAGCCACTAAAAGTATTGAAGTTTTAGAATCGCAGCACCGTGAATTTTGAACAGCGAAAAGAGCACAAATATCACAGGAACGAGGAATATCCATGTCCAAATTCTTAGTGATATCCATAGAATGATTCTTTGATTCAATTGATATTTTTGAATTTCAAATGTGTTTTTTTAATATGAAATAATATTTTTTTGTATTTAAAATGTGACTTTTTCATTTACAATTTTTATTTTTTAAATCAAAATGCTGAATAATGCTAAATAAATGTTCTAATTCAAATTAGTTATTAATTACTAATCAGTTATTAATTATTCAGTAAATTGCTATTGTTATTATGTTATTATTTATATGAAGACTACGTAAATCGTGAAGCTGTGTGGTATAGAGCAAAGTTACCAACACGGCTAGGAACACAAAAATACCGTTCAAATTTGCAAACAGATTATCCAACGGAATATTACAAATCAGTCTAGTTAAAATAATCTGAAGTTAACAAATAGATTTTCCGGTCATGAAAATGTGGTAAAGAATATTGTTCCAAGCCGTGTCGTTGACGTTTTGTCAAAAAAATTTTGAAGCCTCTTAGAATTTTTATCAAAATTATCTTAAAGCTTTAAAACGCGAAATGGGGGGGGGGAGGATCTTGGTCAGGTCGTTACACATTTTGATAGAAGGATAGTGAAGGAAAAGTAGGAGAGGAATCGTAGATGAAAACATGGTATCAAATTCTTACTGTCCCTTTTTTGTCACTATATTCACCTTGAGTTTCGTCAACCATAAAAAAAAATTTAGCAAGTTATATTAAAATTTATAATTTATTATAGAAGAATTGTAGGTAACAGATTTATATATTCAAGTGTCAAATGTACATAGATTAATATAAGGATAAAAAAAGAAAATTCATTAACTTACTGAGATTGTCCCATGGCTGTGGTCACGGCGATGAAGTAGACCTGATGCTTTTATATTTTAAAATGTGATTAATACAAATGAAAGGTTCAGATATATACATGAATTTAACAAAAAAAAAAAGAACTTAAAAATTAAAAATATCGGTCCGTATCGATACTTAAGATAATAAATTAAAGAGAATAAAAAAAACAATAATACAACTTGAATTAAAACAGTTTAAGATATTTGTAGTTTAACGATAAATCAATTAATTAACGTGATGTGAAAGAATATAAAGGATCACGTCGAAATTCTTCAATTATAATCTGGACGTGATAAACCTTGTAAAAATTTTAATAAATAAAATTCGATTGTTTTAAAGTAATAACCGATTTCCGCGTAAAACCGTTATTTAGATTGAAGAGAGTAAATCAAAAGCAAAATTCGATATAGTGTTACAGCGTAACAGATGAAAACAAAATAAGCTTGACGATTAATATTAAAATTCCATGACGTTAATTTAATAATTGATATGTAACTTTGCTAAATCTAAAGTGCAAGATGTGCTTAACGTTGATTCCCAGTTGTACATGGTTAAATATTTATATAAACGGTGTTTATCCTACGTATAAACAATACTTTTGATCCGATAACACAGTACAACAGCCAATCTGGGGGGTGAGAAATTCCAAGTCAGGGTGATGGTACTAGGTCAGTATAGTAAAACCCTTAAAGGGCTTGGCGTTCGTATGTGTCACTTTTTTTTATGACCTTTTAAATTTTTTCCTTATCTTGATGTTTTTTCGCTTAGTTGTAACATTTTGGCAAAAACGTAGTTTAACATAACTCGAGAACCACTTGTCCGATTTTGATGAAACAAATTTAGAAAAATTAAGAATTACAATTTCTCTAACCATTTCTATACCGTTTTCCTATATGTGCAACACTTTCGAAGTTAAAAATGAATGTATGAAGGGAAAAAAGTATTTTTTGCCTAAAAATTTAAATATTTTTTTTTTAAAATTCATAAAAAATCCAAAATGGAAAAAAGTGCCAAAACTAATTACTTTCGCGTAAAGTCACATAACTCATGAGCAAAAAAAGGCATAGATCATTTCTGTAATGTTCACATAAAACATGCATTGTCATTATACTTCTTCTCTTTCTCACACTGGTTCTGTGATTTTTGTCATTCAACAAGTGCCGACGAACGCGAACAGTAAAAGTGATTTTTCTCCAGTTTTTTAAAAGTGACCAAAACTGAACAGAATATGGAACTGTGCAAGCCAGATATAAATAGCTTTTGCTACTGCTGTGGTCAATATGTCTCAACACATAAAAAAAGGGGAAATTTCAGTACTGATTTTGTTCAAACATACGAGATTTACTTCAACCAAAATGTTATAGTGAACGAAAATTGGGTACCAAATATAGTGTGTAAAAGCTGCTACAACCGTCTAATGGATTGGAAAAATAGAAGACGTGAAAGTATGCCATTCGGTATCCCAATGACTTGGACTAATCCTGGCGAAGGTCACAATACATTGCATTGCTATGCATGTGCGAATAAAGGAGCCGCAAAAAGGATAAGAAAATCGTATAATTACGTTGGTGTTGCAAGTGCCGCAACACCATTGCCTCATTCGGACCACATTCCTGTGCCAAAAGCTTCTAGCCCAGATATTTTCTCTTCTACGACTGCTCCGACATATCATGCACGTGATGATCCCCCATATGAGCCATCAGTATCCAATGAGCCAATTTTAATAAATCAAAATAAGCTTGATTCAACTGTTGCCAAGTTGGAATTAACACAGCATAAATCGAAAGAGCTGGCTTTCATTTTGAAATCAAACAATTTGTTGGCACCCGGTGTGAAAGTCACAGCTCATCGAAGTCGTCAGGCAACACTCCAAAGTTTATTCCTTGTGAATGATGAAAAAACTTCTGCATATTGCCCGGATGTAGGAAAATTGATGGACGCAATGGAAATAAAATACAAAGCAGATGACTGGAGATTATTTATTGACAGTTCAAAACTCAGCTTGAAGGCGGTTTTACTGCATAAGACCAATAAAAAACCTTCAGTTCCAATCGCCAATCGGCGGCATATGCGCAGCATATGCGCCACATATGATTTAAAAGTTGTAGCAATGCTTTGCGGTCTTCAAAGCGGCTATATAAAATATATGTGCTTTTTGTGCGATTGGGACACACGATTTTCCGGTGACCAATATGCATGCCACGGATGGAAACTCAGAGAGCACAGCAGGTTACAAACGGCCAATATTATTCGTGAGCCTCTAGTGCCGAAGGAGAAGATATTGCTGCCTCCACTGCATATTAAACTTGGAATTGTTAAGAATTTTATCAAAACTGTCGCCAAAAGAGATGAAGTTTTCTTGTGTTTGAAACTAATTTACCCGAGACTCAGCGAAAGTAAAATTAAAGAAGGTAAGTTATAATATCACATTCATTTCCCATGATTTTCCATCTTAACAAATTAATTTTTTCCAATCAGGCGTAGTAAATGGTCCAGATATACGAAAGCTGATTAAAAGTGACGCATTCAACAATATTTTGATTGACGCTGAATTGAATGCATGGCAGGCAATCAAAGAAGTAATAGAAGGCTTGTTGGGAAAGCATCGTTCTAACAACTACGATGTTTCTGTCGCAAGGATGTTAAGAGCATTCTCGGAAATTGGTGTCGACATGTCCTTGAAAATCCATTATTTACATCATCATCTGGACTACTTCAGCAAACAATTGGCTACCGAATCTGATGAACAAGGTGAACGCTATCATCAAGTTGCTATGCCATTTGAAATGAGGTAATACTGCAATAATTGCGGAAATTTGCTGGTGGAGTAAGCTTGTGTGGCAAGACAAGGATGATCTTGATGACAAAGAATTTTCAGGAGATGCAGAAGGGCCAACAGTGGAGTCACACATTGACATTATGTGTGGTTCAGAAACTGATGATAGCGATGAATGCGATGCCACTAGTCCCGAACAACCACCATCGAAAAAATCTAGGCAATATTTATTAAAATAAATAAAAATAAATAAATAAAATAAAAACAAAAAGTTATAAAAATGTTTACTTAATTTTTTTAGTAGTTTATGGCCAGAAGTCTGGAGTTATTGGGGAAAATTTATAAAAAAGGCGATAAATGACACTTTTTTGAATAAAAACAAATATCAATATTCTTGTCAAAATGGGAACGCGTTAATCGATTTCTATGTCGCATTTTGTTTATAGGTTATGCGACTTTACATGAAATTAATAACACTTGATCCTTTTTTCCGTTTTGGATTTTTTATGAATTTAAAAAAAAAATTAATTTTTAGGCAAAAAAATATATTTTTTTCTCCACAAATTTATTTTTACCGGCAAAACTGTTGATTATAAAGAAAAACGTTATATGAACGGATTAAAGAATTGTAATTCTAAATCTTTTTGAGTTTGTTTTAGCAAAATCGGACAAGTGGTTCTCGAGTTATGTTAAACTACGTTTTTGCCAAAATGTTACAACTAAGCGAAAAAACATCAAGATAAGGAAAAAAATTAAAAGGTCATAAAAAACTGACACATACGAACGCCAAACCCTTTGAGGGTTTTACTATACTGACCTAGTACCATCACCCTGACTTGGAATTTCTCACCCCCCTGACAATAATCCCAAAAATGTTCCATAGTGTAATTAATTAATACGGATAGCAGTGGTATAGCAATTAGGTGGATGTAAATATCTCCCTTTGGGGAGAATAGAACCCCAATAAAATACCACGAACTTGACCTCTTAAATGACAACATACAATCTGGCAAAAAGAAATAAAATTGAATCCAAATTATATCCCAATATTCGATAACATAATTACCTTTTCGCACGCTATATTATACAGCTATAAAGGTACTAGGATCCTTGCGGATTTGATATTTTTATTATTCTTAGGAATTTTATAAGAATATTATTTGTCACGTATAAAGTTCTAAACATAAAATTCCTAAATGAAAAATTTGTTTAAACTTCCAAATGAAATTAAAAAAAAATTAAGTAGTTTTCAACTCAAGAATTTCAAACAAATATTTAACCCATTAAAAAAATTGGAAATTTTTAAGAAATGATGTTTTCTACAAATGCAAAAAGAATCAAACCGTACTTTAGAAATTCAATGGGCAAAGTAAGACTTTCTGCATTGGCTCTAATGTCTGTATATCGTTAAGAGTTAGATCCAGATGAAATTTTTGACAGTTATATGAATTTAAAAGCTGTAAATTTTGTTTTAAATGCTTCAATTAGGTCGAAAAATTTTTATTCTCTCTAATTTACTAATAAAAATTTGCATGTTTCTTTGCAATAAAACAATTTAAAAAAAGGAATATGATTATATGATATTAAATCCTATTAATACTATTCATTTACCAAATAACAGATCAACAATACATAAAAACTTCTTTACCACCTTTTTTTTTAAAAATTATAGAAAAGATATTGATTGTTCAATCTAGTACTAAAAATCTTTTCATAAATTTGTCCAATAATAGGTAGCAGGGATATGGGTTCATAGGATTTTGCAGTTTTATGGTGTTTTCCCGGTTAAAGTATCATTATTATTTCAAGCACTTTCCAACAGCTTGGTACATTCTTAAGTCTCAGAGCTGCATTATATATAGATGTCAGTTTGACTATCCCTTGATATGGTAATTGATAACTTGATCATAAACAGGTAATTTTTTTACTTTTTAGTGTCTTTATTTCACTAAATAAATCCTTTTTTTATTTATATTATAAGGGCCGGGCCGTACGCAAAAAAAAATTAACAAAGTTTGGTAAGCCATTGTTCAGCAAAATTGCTTAAAGTTATATCCAAAAACGATTATTAGCTTAACATACCTTTGGTAAATGTTTGGTAACTTTAAATATTTTATAGAAAGCAACGTACTTTAAACGTATGTTAGTGACATTGTTTGTTTTGAATTGGTGTTTGTGTAAAAAAATTTTGTGAAAACTTTTAATAAAAATAATAAATAGTGAAATAGATACTTTAAATTTCATAAGAATTGGTAAAATTAATTGTGATTGTTGAAAAATTAGTTTTAATTGTGTAATGTTTTTATAAGTAATAATATAATGCAAATCGGAAATTATTATCGGCCAAAAATTTACAAGCCGAGGATGGCTGCTCTATGACCAATTTAAAAAATATCGTTTTATAGAAAAAAAAAAATAATAGAACTCTTAAAACACATCACAAAACAATGTTATTGTAAGAACTGTTTTAGTGATGTTCTTACAATCAAAACAAAACAATACAGCTCGTTATTCAGATACTTAAAACATTTCTAACATAAAAAATCTGGTTAGTTCTTCTCAATTTCCCCAATTTAGTTAATCTTATGTTTTTATTTTATTGAATAAGTAAATCGAAAAAGATTGCGTAAAAAACATATTATTTCATGTTTAAATAATAAGAACTTTTTTATAGATTTGATTACCCGCCTGAATTAATAATCGTTTTAATGCATCGCTAACCATAAAGTGACAACTGATTATGATGGCATTGCAGGAACAAAACTATAAAATTCATTAAAACTTTTATTTGTTAAAGTGGGGTTTTTGCATACGAGGTTTTAACAAATGTTTGTTAGCCTTAATGTGTTTGTTAACTAATGTGAAAGTTAAAGCTAAAGTAATTTATTTTTTTGCATACGGCCCTTAGAATTTTGATTGATGTTGCAATTATCATAGAGATTTCAACGCCGGCAGCGGCCAAATGAAATTTTATAAAAACTACAAAGGTTCAGAAGCTGAGTGAAAACGGTAAAATTGAGCAAAATTTCCTGATTTTTGCAAAAAAAATTAGCAAATTTTCCTGTTTTTTAACCTTTTTTCAAATCCAATTGATAAATCAACTAAAAACCAATTGGATTTACAAAGAAAATCTATTGGAATCGCAAAGAAATTGCAAAAAAAACCAATTAGAAAAGATTCCGAACCTTTGTATCTGTACCATACACGGGCGTACTGCATTATATTTTTACTGCATTGCGAACAGCAGTAACCAGTAACGTTTTACTGATTTTTACTGATAACTAGCAGCTGATATTCATAATTTCCATTATTCCTCAAACTGTAAAGTATTGGTTTGTGCTAAACTATAATAAACTCCAGTTTAGTAACAACCCTGTTATTTTCTGAGACGTCCAATATAATCATGAAGTGCTCATATGAAAATTGTGATATTTCTAAAAATGAACTTATGGTGTCTTGTTTGCTGCACATTCGATACTACAATTTCACTTGGACTAAAGGCCTGATGGTTTGGCTGATAAAACTAAAAAATTTTATTGGACTTGTCTACATTGCAAAAATATTGGTGTGGAATTTTATAATTTCTTTAAAAGTTCTCAATCTGGGTTTAAAAAAATCTCAAAAAATTTGTAACACTGCAAAGCAAAATATCCAATTATTGCGAATCATTTACAAAATTCCATAACTTGGAATAATTCTCCAGCTCGCTAAATTCTTCATCTCGTAAACGTAAAACAAATTTAGAAGACCTGAATTGATGCTGTTTCTCCTTTCCCATCTATACCATCTTCCAATCAATACTTACACTCTACTGATAACATAGAAGTACGAGTGACAAGATCAATTACGAAATCATTACATAATCAAAACCCATATTTTATTACACAATCCATGACACTATACCTACTTTATTGACAGTAAACGATGCTGGCTCTCCTATTCCACCGACCAAATCAACAAGTGCTTGAACCTTCTAATTCCAATTCAACTCTAAATCTGTTAACTGTTATTCCTGCAAAAAAATCTATATTTGTTTCACGCTTTACGTCTACAACTTCAATTGAAGATATTAATCTATACATAAAAAACAAATTAAATTTTGATTCAAATATTTCAACTTATAACTTTTTTTTTTTTATTTTTATTCTCTACCAAGAGAAATAACATCATTTAAAACATTGGTACTAGTGTTTCCAATTATTTTAACCTGCCGGTTAATCGGTTAGGTCATTATTCGAAAAATTAAGAAAATTTATTAATCGGTTATTCGTGTCGATTATTTGGAAAAATTAGCGATTAATTGCTTAATCGTTTAATGCAAATTAAATGTATTTTTTCATCAATAAAAACACAAAGAGCTGCTTTTTGCTGAAATATCATGTTAATCCTATTGCGTTGGTGGTGTGAAGTGTTTGTTTAGGACTGTTCAAAGCATACTGAGATTTTTTAATGAATCATGACATAATCTTAGGTTTTTTCAGATGAAGCCTTAAACACGCAGTGTAGATAGTGTTTTTCCGAAGTGAGATATTTTGTCGATAAAGTTGGTTTTTATTTTCTTTATATGACACTTTCCAGAATAAAAAAAAAATGCCTAAATAAACAAGAGCAGCGAAATTCACAAACAAATTTTGATAGAACTGCCACTGTTCCCTTATTCTTTCACTACCTGGTTTAAGCTTAAAAGTTAAAGAGGTTATCTATTAGATAAGATTTTTCTTTGTTTGTTCAATTAAGCGAATTCTTAAATATTTTCGACCAAACAACTTCATTCTACTTAAGTTCCTACTTCATCAAAATTTGTTGATAAATCAAATTAGAAACAAAATTCCATGCTATTTTTTAGTTTTTATAAATTTTTTCGTAGAATTTTAAATGAAACTGTTTTTTAGAAAATAGAGTTATCGAATTTTATATTCTTTTTATAACATAAATAACGACATAATGCTTGTTAGGAGTATACCTAGTCACGTGTTTCATTGCTAAGGAGAAAAATATATATTTTAATAGATTTGTTGTTAAAAATATGCTTAGAGGCTCTTGCTGTTCTAAAACTTCGCGTTCTGATCAGATCTTTTGTCAGCCCGAAATACATGTATACGGAGGTTGAAAGCTCTATTACAATTTTTTTAATATGAAAATATATTGTATATTATTTAAAATTTATTTTTTAAAGGAATTGAAACAAAAATAAAAATTGTCTACCACATTTTCTAAAGCCTATATAACATTTCTTTTGATTTAGTCGATTTGATGTTTTTTCTACGATTTTCTTGCCAAATTTAAGAATATTAGAAAGTTTTAAGAAAATAATTATTTGAGTTTTAAATTATTTTTTTCGACATTAACCGAAATAGAGGTGATTAATCGAGGAATCGGTTAATCGATTAACCAAATTGGAAACACTAATTAGTACCTTATGAACTATTTAAGCAAATCGTTGATCGTAGTTTCTGGCCTGAAAACATTCTACTTCGTATTCAGAAATAGTCCTAAATTACCCAAAATCTCTATGTCTGTTCCTGGTGCATCTGTGCATACAAGTTCAATTATATATCAAAATGTTAGAGGCCTTAATACAAAATTACCTGCCTTATATGCAGATAGTTTTAATTTTGTTAAACATATATTCAGTGGCGTAGCTAAGTCATCAAAGGCCCATGTACAAAACATCAAATCACTAACAAGAACAAAAAATACTGAAAAATATAAAAAATATCATTAAGTGGTAAGTTTGAGATGTTTTATTTAAATTTTTTAGCGTGCTTTTACATTTGCAAAATTTTCTATTAATTTTGATACATCTAATTTTGATGCCATTTCGTTTTCCATGGCAATCATTGCCAGATTGGATAATCTGGATTGGCCTATTTTATTTCTCAAATAGTTTTTAATTTTTTTAAAAGTTACTGAATGACCTATCAGCACTTGTTGAGGTCACTGGAATTGTGTAAAATAATTGCATAGCTGTATATACTTCCGTCATGTCGCATTAAATTGCGCTAAAATTTGCAATAATTTTTAGAAAAACTTGATGCATATTATGGTCTACATTTCCAACATTTTGCCCTCAGTACGTTAATCCTTGTTTGTACTTTTTAACGTTATTTCAAACATTGCTTTTAATATGTCAAAAAAAAACGAATTTTAATTGCAGAGATCGTGGAAATATTACTTGACCAAGCGGCCATAAGGCTCAAGTATGGTCAGCATGGCTTGATGACTACGTGTATTTGTTTTTGTAATGGTCGTCAAACAACGCTATATGTTCTACAGCATGGATATGTTGTACAGCATGATTGATCGTCTAAGGCCCCTTTAACATATTATTTGATTATTAACATATTGAAATTCTTAAACAAAATTTTATGCAAATAATAAAAATACATAAAACAAAAAAATATTTACTACTCTCAACAAAGGGCACCTGTCGGCCATGGGCCCTTGTGCAGTGCACCACCCAGCGACCATGAACTTACGCCACTGCATATATTTGTATTTACTGAAACCTCGCTACATAAAGGTATTCATAATTCTGAAATTTTGTGTCTAAACTACCAAATTTGTATACGTGATAGAAATAATGGTCTGCGGAAGAAAAATGTCTGCAGAAGAAATTTTGTGTAACGAAGCCTTTGATATTGAAGCTATTCGCGTACTGGTAAAACAACCCCAGCAAAAACAGACATTACCAAATAATTAAGGGAGTAAGTAGCACACTAAGATTTTCACTAGTTACCAAGATAATTTACTTTTATTCGCGATGTCCCAAAATGCATGGGTGGTCATTACCCTCTCGCTTATAAAAAAAAGTGAGAATAATGAGTTACCAGCCTGATTAGTCATAGTGAAGAAAGAAGTGCTTACTTATAACAGGGAAGTAAGTTGTTACTCTTAGTAAAATAATAGTGGACCTTACTCAAGTAAAATTTTCTTACTTAAAGAAATCAATAAGAATAAATTGCATTTGAATTTAAAAAAACAAATATTTAAAATATCTACACTTAGAATATTATGTAGTTTACTGTTTGTAGTTTAATAAAAAAGTTTTCCATTCCATTTAAAAATAAAAGAACATACATTTATTTTTCAAAGAAATATCTATTATTTTATTCGAAATAATTTACTATCATTTACCGATTTTTTTCAGTTTGATTTATTTTTTTATTTGTTTAAAATTTAATAAAAATTTACCTACAAAACGGAAATTTGTGGTTTATTTGTGTCCGTAACAGTTATTACAAATTTAAATTTTGTTTGCTACCTGTTTAAAAAAATATTCAAAAAATTCCAATTTGTTTTTTATATAAATTGGTTGCTTATATACAAAATTATTTCAATTCAAATTACAAAGCCCTTCATAAGCACACATACATACAGAAACACATTCACACAAAAAGTGTCTATAGCCATGCATACATACATTTTGTAGAATAAAAAAAATACAAAAACAGAAACAATTTCAAATAAGTGATATTAACATTTTTTTTTAAGAAATTGGTAGGTAAAATTATGACATTTATTTTTACTGATTATATCATTTGTTATAAGTTTTTACGCTGAGTATCACAGTGGCTTAACTATTAGCCAACACAAAAAACTATCATTTTGTATGCAACTTTATGGTGTTTTCTTTTAATCAATAGTTTACTCGAGCTTAAACTTTTCAGTATGAAAGTCAGCATTATTTGTGTTATAAATTTTGAAATTTTTATATATTTGAAATCGTAGTGTTTAAATTTTCTTCAATGATAATAAACAATGTCTTCAAACTTTTATATAGTTTTAATTGAAAAAAATGTTGAAAAAATTAAGATATTAGAAGCAAACAAACTGTGGACGAGGCAATCTTCATTATGAAAATAGGCACGAAATAGATTTTGAGGAGCTAGTTATTCAATTTATCCTCAATTTATCTTCAATTTGTCCTTCCTTCCTTTCGGTAACGTTTATTTTCATGAATGCTGTTTTACATTTTTATAGGAGATAATAGCTCTATGGACCTGTTTTGAAACTAATATCAGATTCTGGCAACTGATGCGGAAGTCATATATAACTAGTTCTAAATCACTTGTTCCTAAAGCACACCGAAGATGTAGTTATAATGCGTACATGAATCCTTTGCATGGCTTCCAGAACTAGTTACTTCAACAGCAGTTTCAATGATGCTTTTAATGAATATGTAGTTATTTCCTGTGAATCAGTTCAAGAACAAGTGTTTTTAGAACGGGTTACAAACATTTTTATGGGTGTACTTTACTCTTTTTTACGTTAAAATTTAAAATTTCTTATTAATTTTGTGAAAAACAATTAGCTTCACGCTCACGTGCCTAGCTTTAGCTCAAATAATATAAAATGTCCCGTTATTCAATATCACCCAGAAGTATAAAACACAAAACAATAGAGAAATGCGCATACAAAGAAGCAACAACTAAAGCCCTATTGGTAGGATCATACTGTTACGATTTTACCCTTTATAAAATCGTTGATTTATTTACTTTTAAATAAATCGAGTTCTTTCTATATTGCAAATAATAAACACTGTTTGAAGTTTTTTATAGCTCCATTTATTTATAACGGGCACTAAAAATTACAGAAAAACACTTTAATAGCACACTTTATTTACACGATGTAGATAGACTAAACGTTAGCCACACTTTAGTTCTTCACACTCAGCGTTTTACTTTATCAAATGAACTGCTGCGTCACCGAGTACCAGTATTTATATGAGTAGTCAGGTATTCTAGTTATTTCCCGGTTATTACGACACTAGATTTTTCCAGCTGTCAAAATTCGTGCAAAGAAATTTCCAATTCTAGAAATTTCTTGTAACACTGCCGCCCACTTAAGCCTGTTCGTCCCGAACAGAAGTAGCTATTCCTATTCCACAGTTGGCTAGTCGTTCTAGATGAACAACCTTCATTTTGGACCTTGGGCTCTGATCTTTCTGTATTCTGTATACCACATCATTCAACCTTTTAATTACTCTATAAGGTCCGTCCCAATGTGTTTGTAGTTTGGGAGATAATCCTTTCTTTCGTTGCGGGTTAAATAGCAGAACCAGCTGAACCTCGTTAAATCCTTCAGAATTTGCTGCCCTATCATACCTCGCCTTCATCTTATCGTCGATTATTTTAATTCGATTGCGAACAAACTCATGAAGCTCATTAAAGTCTTCTTGTTGCCGGGAAGCGTTGTCGTTGTCTTTATCTGTAGCGGCGGGCTTAACACCAAATTCTAAATCGCCAGACAATTTAAGTTCCGTTCCGAAAATAGTTTTTGCATGCGTCCGGGAGGTGGAATCGTGAACAGTCGATCTATTTGCCAGCAGAAATTTGGGGATGTGTTCGTTCCAGTCCTTCTGTAAGAGTACTGAACCTATCAAATTGTGAAAAAGTTGTCAGAGCAAACTCTGAAATAGCAAAATGTACTGCGCCAGAAGCAATAATCAGTTGCGAAAAGAACTTGGAACCTTCCAGTGCGTCAGTTGAAGATCGAGAGATGCTGGCAGAATATGTGGAAAAATGGGTAAAAGAACTGGCGCCGCCTGATAGAAATAAGGCCAAACAATTAAACAGGAAATACGGCTCTGTCTTCGCCATGAGAAACCAAAGTCAAGGAAGACCGGCGATTGTAAAACACCGAATAAATACTGGTGAAGCGAGGCCAATAAAGCGAAGTGAAGTAATCGAACCATCTTCTAGCCCATGGAGCTCGCCTATAGCTTTAGTTAAGAAAAAAGATGGCAGCACCCAATTCTGTGTTGATTACAGAAAACTAAACGATATCACCAAGAAGGACAGCTATTCACTACCGGGAATTGACGACACTCTAGACACGCTAGCAGGAACCAAATGGTTCTCCAGATTGGACTTGCAAAGTGGTTATCGACAAGTAGAAATTTGTGGCCAAGACAAGGAGAAAACACAGGTGACGGATTATGGCAGTTTAATGTGATGCCCTTTGGACTCTGCAATGCTCCAGCAACATTCCAGCGGTTAATGGAAAATGTGCTGAAAGAACTCCACTGGAAAACTTGCCTAGTGTACCTTGATGACATAATTGTCATCGGCAAAACTTTCGATGACCACCTGAAGAACTTAGGAGAAGTTTTAAAGCAAATATATGCGACTGGACTTATCTTAGCGCAAAGAAATGTACACTGTTTCAGAGGGAAGTCAAGTATTTGGGGCACCGCGTAACTGCAGAGGGTATATCAACCGATGAAGATAAAATTCGGGCTGTAAAAGATTGGCCCGAAAAATCTGCACGAGTTGCGCAGCTTTTTAGGCCTCTGCACATACTACCGACGATTTGTACCAAACTTTGCCAGTGTGGCTGCGAGTCTACATGAGCTGACTAAGGCGCGACCATTTTACTGGGGAGAAGCCCAAGAACAAGCATTCCTAAGGCTCAAGGAGTCATTATGTACGGCACCGATTCTTGGATATCCTGTGGCCGGGGAAAAATTTGTGCTGGATAGTGATGCAAGCGGATACGGAATAGGAGGTGTGCTTTCGCAGGTTATCAAGAACCGAAAAAGTCATAGGCTATTACAGTCGAGTACTTGAAGCCTGAAAGAAACTACTGCGTAACGCGATGGTAACTTTTGGCGGCGTTAGAATGTGTAAAGCACTTACACAAGTATCTGTATGGTCAGCACTTTCAACTAAGAACCGACCATTCTGCACTCAGGTGGCTGCTGCAATTTAAACAACCAGAACGGCAGCTAGCTCGTTGGATTGAACGACTTCAAATCTATGATTTCAGTATCGAGCACAGGAAAGGCATAAAGCATTTCAATGCGAACGCCCTTTCAAGACGCCCCTGTAATTGTTCGAGGGCTGAAGGAAAAGAGTATATTGTTGATATAAGACTAACGCATATTGAGTCAAGTGAAGCCTGGTCGGCGGCGCAACAGAATGACCCCATACTGTCAAAGATTATATCAGCCAAAGAAGAAAACAGGAGGCCTACCCGCGAGCAGATATCAGCTGAAAGTCCGCTGCTTATACCGTATATGAGAAAGTGCGGACGGCAAAACTGAGACAAAGCTAATTGTGATGCCGTCAAGCAAAATAGACGAATTATTAAAAGAGTTCCATGATGGTCCCAGTGGCGGTCATCTCGGTGTCACTTAGAGAAGTTAAAACAACGATTCTACTGGATCGGCTGCCAGTAAGCTGTAAGCGATTGGATAGCAAATTGCGCGCAATGCATCGCAGCTAAAGGATCAGTAAGGAGAAGTCCCTTTAACAAATTAATTAAATTACACTCTGACCAGGGAAAGAATTTTTAATCTGATATATTCAAGGAAATGTGTGAGTTGTATGGAATAAGAAAAACAAGAACCACCCCGCTGCATCCGCAATCTGATGGTATGGTCAAAAGATTCAATCGCACTTTAGAGGAATACTTAAGAAAAGTGGTCAGTACTCATCAGAATGACTGGGACGAACACATCTCCAAATTTCTGCTGGCATATAGATCGGCTGTTCACGATTCCACCTCCCGGACGCCTGCAAAAGTTATTTTCGAAACGGAACTTAAATTGACTGGCGATTTAGAATTTTGTGTTGAGCCCGCCGCTATAGATAAATACAACGACAACGCTTCCCGGGAACAAGAAGACCTTAACGAGCTTCATGAATTTTTTCGCAATCGAATTAAAATAATCAGCGATAAGATGAAGGCGAGGTATGATAGGGCAGCAAATTCTGAAGGATTTAATGAGGGTCAGCTGGTTCTGCTATTTAACCCGCAACGAAAGAAAGGATTATCTCCCAAACTACAAACGCATTAAGACGGACGCTATAGAGTAATTAAAAGGTTGAATGATGTGGTATACAGAATACAGAAAGATCAGAGCCCAAGGTCCAAAATGAAGGTTGTTCATCTAGAACGACTAGCCAACTATGGAAAAGGAATAGCTATGTCTGTTCGGGACGAACAGGATTAAGTGGGCGGCAGGCTTACAAAAAATTTCTAGAATTAGAAATTTCTTTACACGAATTTTGACAGCTGGAAAAATCTAGTGTCGTAATAAACGGGAAATAACTAGAATACCTGACAACTCATATAAATACTGGTACTCGGTGACGCAGCAGTTCAGTTGATAAAGTAAAACGCTGAGTGTGAAGAACTAAAGTGTGGCTAACGTTTAGTCTAATATAATTAATAATATTACGATTTTACCCTTTATAAAATCGTTGATTTATTTACCTTTTAAATAAATCGTGTTCTTTCTATATTGCAAATAATAAACACTGTTTGAAATTATTTATAGCTTCATTTATTTATAACAGGCACTAAAAATTACAGAAAAACACTTTAATAGCACACTTTATTTGCACGATGCCATGGCAATCAGTTGATAATAAAACGTTAAAGAGGAAGCATTGACGATTAATTGAACTGTGTATTCTGTGGAAGTGTACACTTAATAAATTTTAAATAAAGTCTCTTGTGTAATCGTTTTAAGTTTGTATTTAAATAAAGAGAATTTCAACGGTGTTTATTATTTGCAATAAGAAAAGAACTAGATTTACTTAAAGGAAATAAATTAACGGTAACAGTTGGTGTCAAAAGTGGGATTGCAATATAATAAAGGGTCATGAAATTAGAAGAGCTTTAAGTGGAACAACTCAAGAAGGAATTGAGTGAGTTTTAGCTACCTACTAATAAGACGGATTTGCAAAAGAGACTGATAGGAGAATTTGAGCGCCGCAACATTGACATCGGTACTTATGAATTTGACGAAAAACAAGAAATGGAAGTTAGTACACCCGTAAAACAGAAGGTAGTTTGGAGTTCAGTGTAATGTAGGCTGCTATGATGAAAAAAAATGAGGAACTTCTGAGCAGACAACACAAAATTGTTAGCTAAACTTCAGAAAACATCTCGAGCAGACTATAAAAACTGTTGGAAATTTCTAGGGCAAACAACTCGAAACTTTTAAAAGCTTCTAGAGCAGAAAACGAGAAATTGATAACTAAGATGTAAACGAAACTGCTAGAAACATCGAGAGCAGACAAGAAAAGTTTCAAAAAACATCTAGATAAATCTCCGAGGTTTCAAAAAGAGTTTCCGACTTAGAGAACGGCGTATATAGATTCGACGTACAAACCAATGATGTTGAGAGAAAACTACAAAATCTAGAAAATAAAGTAAACAATCTCCAATGTCAAAAGTATGCGAATCACCTGCCGAAATAATTATGATGACATAATGGTGGCACTACAACGAAAATATAGTGGTGAACACAAAAAGGAATTTTACCGAATGGAACTAAGAGGTAGACTGCAGAAAGCAAACGAGTCGTTACAAGATTTTGCGACAGAGATTGAGCGGTTGGTGCAGCTGACTTATCCTGTTGAAAATCATCCATTCTTGGATCAATTCAAAATTGAAGCATTTGTGAATGGAGTTCTTGATTCTGATATGAGACATGCGATATGTACTACACAGAAATCGTCTTTTGCTGAAACTGTCTCATTCGCGCTGGCCCAAGAAACTGCCAAGGTAATTTCTAAGCCGAAAATATATAAGGTGCGTAAACTCGAAATAACTGCTGAAAAAGAGTAAGATATAAGCACAAAGAGGGATTTAAAGAGGTGCTCACGGAGTTAAAAGATTGTATTTAAGCAGGCAGAAGCAAGTCAAAACCAAAAACTGCCATAGACTTACTGGCCTGATTACAAAACACAACGTCTTATGGTGAGGATGGGCATTGTCATGTCTGTAGGAAGAGAACACGAAAGACAATTTGTCTCTCCAGGTTTCACTAGAACCAGATGGAGCATTTCGGGTAGTGACGTCTTGTTTATTGACTATGATTATAAACTATCCCTGCCTGATTTCCTTATGTTTAAAAAAAAATTAACTTATTTGGAGTAAAAATTGAAATGAAAATGGCGTCAAAGACACTTTTTACCATAGGTAGTGCTTGCCAACCTTTTCATTATAACGGTAGTTGTCTACCAAGTTCAGATTAATACCGATACGACAATTTTGTAACTGCGGTTCCAATAGTGACATTTATCTTCTAATATCACGGGGTTTATTTCATAATATTACATGTTAATTTTTTTATATCTGCAAACTACCGTTATAAATCGGTGTTTCGGTAGTTTAGCGTTATTATAACGGTAGCTAAAGATATTTCAAAATTAAACCGGTAAAATAGCGCAATAAACCTAAATGCTTTTCATGGAATTGCCATTTTAAAATTTTCATATGGGTCTTTAAGTAGCTGTGGTAGCCAACTACCGTTATTATGAAAAGGTTTTGAATGCCAACCATGCTTTTTACCAATATTTAATAAAATTTTTTTTGAAATTAAGAAACAAATTTAACTTAAAATTTGGAAATGACAGAGGAAATTGTGATAAAGTATATACAGGTTGGTTGAAAAGTTCCTGTGCTCGAAATGAAAGAATACTGTTTTTGTTACGAAATATATTTTTTTATTCAATATAATCTCCTAGAAGCTCAATACACTTGTTCCAATGATCTTCCAATAATTTTATCCCATCCTTATAATTGTTTTCCGGAAGCTCTGCAAAATAACCGTCTACGGCTGCTATGGCCTCTTCATTCGACGAAAAATGCTTTCCACGAAGGAATTGTTTGAGATTTCTGAAGAGATTGTAGTCACTGGGAGCCAAATCTGGTGAATACGGTGGATATTCAAGCAATTCGTACTTTAATTCTTTGAATTTAGCCATCGTCAAAGCACTTTTGTGAGCAGGTGCATTGTCCTGATGAAAAATTATTTTTTTCTTCTTTAAACCAGTTTTTTTTTCTCACGAATTTTTTCATCCAGCTGATCCGAAAGGCTGCAATAATATTCAGAGTTGATTGTTTTTTCTTTCTGAAGATAATCAATCAACAAAATTCCTTTTGCATCCCAAAAAACTGATGCCATAACCTTCTTTGCTGATCGTTGTGACTTCACCTGCTTTGGAGCTGAACAACCAGCTTCAGTCCACTGTAAACGTTCTTGTTTCAATTTAGGATCATGGTGGTAGATCCAAGTCTCATCCATAGTTATAAAACGACGCAAGAAGTCGGTTTTATTCGGCTTAAAACGCTCCAAATTACATTAAAACGTTGGTTTTACGAAAAATTTTATTTAAGTTCATTACATAATTTTTTTACTAAAAACTAGGCATTAACTCCCAAAAAAATAAGAAAATATTTTCTAACATGAAATTAAAAAGCACTTCTTTTAAGAGAAAATTATACTTAAATTTGATAAAAAAAAAATCTAATAACTATTAAACTGTTTCTATGATAAAGGTAATATATTTTACCACATATTTTAAAGAACTCTACACTAATTTTGTAAGTATTTTCCCACTTTCGACGGACTTCTGCTTTGTGAGAATACTGCTCTTAACAAGCTTTATGCTATATATTTTTGTCTTTAAATTAAATTGAATTATACTAAACTCATGTATTTAAAAGATAAATTAAATTTCAGTAGCGAAAAGGTAAACAAATTAAAAAAATGTACTGCAGGATATCCTGAAACGTAATAAATTCTGACAATTTCAGATCCTTTTCTTAGTCAATTATTGGATCTCTTTGAGAGAACTATAAAAAGGGACTCCCTAAGTGACACACGGCATCCATGGCTAAGGCGCACTGGGGGTCCTAATGAATTTATGGAAATTGTCACAGTTACATTTCTTGTTATTATTAGAAAATGGAAAAATGTAATAAGTTTATTTTATGGAATTTTAAGATTAAACTTTAATTAACATATACGAATTTTTACTTTTTTTATCATTAAGTGAAAATAAAAATAGTTTTAATGCCTTCGATAAATATAAAGTTTAATGGGCGCAACGTCAATTATAGGAAAGATATTATGCCGTAAAGTATAAAAAGTGCTTGCGAACAAAATTATAACATATAAGCGCAATTCGAAATTTTTTACCTTTTGCTAACAAAATTTTAAAATATATTTTAAGCTACTTAAAATTCAGTATTTAAGACTGTTAACCCTCTAGTGCGCAAGAAACCCAAATTAAATAAAATAATACTTACACGAAAGGAAATGGTTAAAAAACAAACTTTTGTTCTAGCAGCTTGTATTATTTTCGTTTATACGGGCGCAGGAGGCGAAAAATCCTTTGATGCAAATTTGCATCATTGCGCATTTAGCTGTAAATTAAAAATCTAAATTTTTATACTTCAATAGTGATTTAAATGGACAATGTTTTTGTTCCTTTTTAAAATTCAACGTATTATTTATTTATTTTTTATGAAATTTTACATTAAAAAAAAGATAATATTTTAATTTTTTAATATTTTATGAAATTTTACAAAGCAGTTTTTGGTTTTTGTTACACATAAAGCTATGTTACACTTGCCACAAATCAGTTGACTTTGTCCCTTACAACCCTTACCCTATCTTCTTGGAATTCCGGTAGGTGGTCCACATGATCGTGCCTGATATCTAAGGATGGTATAGCTGATGCTGGACCTCGTTTTTGCTTTGGGACATGCCATCTATCGACAGAAGGTGAATCGTTGGTTCTTGGACTTTTCTGTTTTGTGTTTATTTTTAGAAGTTTCAATGCCAGATCTTTACGATATTTTAATAGTGTAAGAGTCGTATTCCCTGTTGCTTGCTTATACAAAAACCAAGCATTTGTAACTGCTCGGTCCAGTAGATGGTAAACTAAACGCATATACCATTTTCTGGTTTCATTTTGATTCGGTTCCGCCCCATCATGCTGTGTAAGAGATCAACACCGCCCATATGACAGTTGTACTATTTAACAATCGCTGGGCACTTAACCATGATCGACTTGCGTTCCCGACGGTCGAATCTGCTAATATCATTTTCTGGTTCCACGCCAACGAATGAGGACAGAAGAGTTAAGTTCTTATTATCTTTCCACAAGACGTTTGCGAGCTCTAAACCTTCAAAGTCAGCAATGAATTGAAATGATGATCCCCTACGACATTTTTTTATTTCTTGATCAGTTGATAATTTACAATTTTGTATCCTATTTCGTCTGACTGTTCCAACTGTATGTATGCCATTTTTTCCTTAATAAACAAGCAACGGGATTGTCGAAGTAAACTTTATAGTTACATCCATTTGGGACATTTCGTAATAGTCGTACAACAACGTTGGCAGAAGCTCCTAGATCAGGCTCACTTGGCAAACGTTTATGCGGCAAATTATCTTGACCCGAATATATTTCAAAATTATATGCAAAACCTGATACTCCGGAAAGTACAAATAATTTGTAGCCCCACTTGTGTGGCCTTGCAGGCATATATTTTTTCAAATGATGCGAGGCTTTACTTGCGCACATTTGTTCATCAACAGATAAGCGTTCTTCTAACGGAATGGATGAAAATATTTCATTTTAACAGTCTATCAGTGGCCGAATCTTGTATAATTTGTCGCAACAAGGATCTGTTTGATCGGCAATGAAATTTTCATTATTGTTCAAATGAAATATTGATCGTATCTTTTCAAATTTTTTTTTCGAGGCATGCATTCCTTTACACAGTCCAAACCAATTTGGCTGTCCCATAGAAGGCGAATATTGGAGTAATTCACTATTGCTTCCAAAATTAGAATGCCCATAAATTGGTAAATATCAGTTTTTTCCAAAATAAAGCTCTCTTCAATATTTTTTTGCTTTGCATACAAATTAGATTTCTCAACTATATGTTGTAAAATGTCTTCATCAAAGAAGTAGTTGAAAATTGGAAAGGAGTCTGAAAGTTTGTATAAATTCCGGCAAATCGGTATTTCCTCCAAATTTTATTTCGTCTTCACTGACAGAATATTTAGTTTTTTTTTCAGACAATATGTCTGCAAGCCTCTCGTGTTAAGAAATTTGTGGCACCAAGTAGATTTTCCGGAATTCCTGGAGCTATATTTTTAGTTACATTTTCATCTTCACTATTTAAGTAGTTCATGAGATCCACAATATTTTCATCACCCAGAAGGTGCTCTAGATCTTCATTATTTAGAAGCTTACCTTCCATAATTTCATCTTCATCATCGGAGTCTAATTCATCTTCACTTGCAGCAGGATCAAACGAAATACAGAGAATCTAAAAGTTATTTTCTTTACATATCCTGAAAATTCGTTACTTACGAAAAATAAACACTATTAGATTGTAATAAAAAAGAGTATAACTTATGTATAAATCACAACTGTTTAATAAACTTGTTGAAATTAATTAAATTTAAGGTCAGAAAAAACACTGTTTCCTCTACGCACAACAAACTAATGAGGAGACACTTCAAAATTGCACAATAATTCAATGCTGATATAACGGTACTTCAAAAACAGAGAAAACGACATCTACTTAAATGGAGACAACATATAACGAACATTTACACAAAACTGTTTTCAAATTTTGAAACTACGGAGAGATTTTCGGTATGATTCAAATTTGCATCACGGTGCACTAAAGGGTTAAGATAAAAGATGGTCAAGTGGGCGATTTTTGACTCACGAAAATTACAGCATGCATAATATTTTTTTTAATGGATACTTTAATAATAATAATATTTTTTCTTTAAAATTAGGAAAAGTAACTTGATTGTTTTTAATTTATTGTTTCTTTTTTTGGAAAATTATATTAAAAATAAGTTAAACGTCTTCCAACAAAAAACATCCTATACCTAAGGTTATTATTTCTCATAAATAATAAAACTATACTTGAAAAAAAAATAATAATATATTAAAATTTATCGGAACTAAGTTGCATGAAAATTTTCCCTAAAATAGATCATTTCTAAAGTTAAATAAATTTTTATTATTACATTGGAAAAAATTTATTACTTTTTGTTTTTAATTGTCTGAACTTATTTTTAGAAAACAATTTTTAAAAATTAAAAAGTCGTACCTTAACCTATTAATAGCCAAAAAAAATTTGGAGGAGAAAATTCAATAAAAATTATATTTATGTTATAGGCAAAGTCATCAAATAGAATAAAGTAAAATTGAAATTGAAAGAAAAATTAATATATTCTTGTAAATTGTCAAGGAGCAAAAAGTGGAAACCGACTCTCCCACACACACCGTTTTAAAATTCGCGGTTGTAAAATTTGATTCTACAGGTTTAATTAGTGCCTAATTAAAAAAGAAACACTAATTACACATAAATTCAAATTTTTATTACAATGTTCAATAATTAAATTTTTACCTTTAAGAAAAATGTTGCCCAAATTTAATATTTTTAAATTGCAATCAAATGATGTGGATTTAAACAATAATAACAGTATTAGATTAGAAAAAGCTTTTGCTTTTAATTTCTAAATTTAGTTGGCTCTCAGAAAATTATTTTAGTTTAATTATAGGACAAATAGTGTCAGAGAAAATCTAAAAAAGTCAAGGTGTACTCAGTTGAGTACAATGGCTTCTAATGGGTTAAATTAGATATGGATTTCTAAAATTTAGTTAATTTTACTACTCGCGAGAAAAAATGAACACACATTGAATAAGTTCACGTATTTTATCATTTTAAGTTAGACACATCTTAGCTTTATTATATTTTAGTATGCAATTTTCTTAAAACTGAGATGTTTTTCTTAAAAATTGATAAATTTTCATTTAATACACTTGTAAAATCAAGAAATATTACTTAGGACAGATATGAACTATTTCGTTTTTACCCAAACATAGGAATTTTTATTAATTTTAAGAAAATTTTTCCAAGTTTTAATAAAATTTGACTTAAAAAATTTTTAAACTTTTTTAAAGGCAATTTTGGTTTTATTTTTAGCTCATGTCTTTTTTTGAGTACGGGAAATTCTAGTATGGGACTCCTCTGTTCTCTAGTTTCTATGGAAAATTTTTTTTTTCATCTAAGCGCCATGGACGTGTTTCAGTGCTTGTCCACCCCAACTCAACATATATTACCAGATTTCATATAACAAATTCAGAGCAAACTGATGAAAATTATGACTTGGGTGAACTACTCGAGAAATTTGAGTGGTAAAGAGTCTGAAAAAGGTTATTTTAGAAAAATTCACCCTAAGAAATTATTTTAATAAATTAAAAATGTATTGAAAATTAAAAAAAAAAATTAAAGCGCATCTTTAATCTAGTGCGCACTGCATGATTTACCCAAACATACAAAAAGTGTTTCAGTGACTAAAATCATATACAAAGTTTTGTTGTTTGGATTTAGGTTTCTGCGCTAGTGTACGGAAATTGCACTCATGTAAGCTTAAATAAAAATGTTCCATACCAAAATCATCATACTTATTGCAAATCTTCAATACAATTTTGCTTCTCATATTTTAGAAAAAAAAGTGTCTGTGGGTTCAGGTGACAAATTATGAATTTTGTAATTACAAAACTCGATGTTGGCCAATAAGAGAAACATTTGAGACGAATTTTTAGCTTTTTAAATAATTTTGGTGCACTTGAAATAAAAACAAGTAAAAAAGGCTAAATTCGACTGTGCCGAATCTTTTAATACCCTCCACCAATATCCTAAAAAGATGTTCTCTACTGTTTTTGATACAGATAATATAAAAAAACTTTTGAAGTAAAATTATGCAGGTGAACAAATTTTTTGAGGAGAAAAAACTTTTTGTGGTGAAAAAATGTTTAAGTTGAATACAAAATATTTACTGCTAAGCGACTGGTGAAAAAAAAATATGAGAAAATATATTAGTTACCAGTCGCTACTATGAAATTGTACTAAATTTGTATGGGCAATTTAGAGGCACCTTTACATTTTCACTAGGTTTTTTAACCATGGGCTGCACAAAAAACACATTTTAAAGCAAATACTCAATTTTTTTACTTGCTAATTAGGACTAGCTCTGCAGCAGAATATGCCTAATGGAGAGAATGCAATTTCTGATGCACCACGTATTGATAAATAACGAATGTTCTTTCTTTAAAAAATAAAAGTGAGTATGTCGGACAATATGTCTAATGGAGAGAATATAGAAAAGAAATTAATTTGTTAAAGAAAGAACATGAGTTGTAACTTTTTGTCAATAGATGGCCCATCAGAAGGTTCATTCTTTCCATTAGGCATATTTTTCTGCAGAGATAGTCTCCATAGCCATATTGTGCTATAATATGCAGTAGAGTATTATTGATTTTCTATTATCTTCGTAACATAAATGAATATTTGCCAAAAACTTTGAAAAATATATGTTTTATGTGCATATTATACCTTAATTTTTTAAATCAATATTCATTTAGATGTTTAAGAGCACAATATTGCGCTTTATTTATGTGTATTTTTTTATAAAAGAAAAAAATTAACATAAATATACATTTGCCAATCCCTCAATGCAAAAACTATACAAATGCAATAAAAAAAATACCATTTTCCTCTATGGATAGCTTCTTCAGGGATTTTTTGTTTTATTAATTTAAAAAAAATTAAAAAAACAAAAAATCCCTGAATTTAAAAAAAATTAAAAAAACAAAAAATCCCTGAAGAAGCTATCCATTGAGATAGCGAAATATTGGATAACAAATAAATAATTTTGTATAAAATAGACCTTAAGCTTGAATACTTATTACCTGGAATTTGTATTAAAAGAGGTCGAAGAAATTGAACTGAATAATTTGTTTTCTAAAATTTTTTTTAAAGCTGGCAATTTCTAAACACTTTTTTTGACCTTTTTGAAGCATTTAAAAAAAATTACAGCTTATAAATTCATAAACAATTTTTATTTAAAACTTATTTATTACATTGAATGAGATCTAATGTACAGTGGCGGTGAAAATAATAGGAGGGATGCCCCCTCAGATAAGAATTACTATATTTTTAATATAAGAATAATTTTTACGGCCCTTACTGTAGAGCAGCGATCGGCACTCATAGCACTCAGGGGCCGTACACAATCGGCAATTTACACGTACACTAACTTTCAACAGAGCAAGTATATGCCGCTTTGTTGAAGAAATAAAGTACACTCTAAAACTTTGTATTTTTTTTTTTTTTATTATAGGTTTTTTTGTATTTATTTTGTTTTTCGTTTACATTTAAATTATAAATTTGGAACGTTGAGTGGGAAGAATTTTTTTTATTTTCTTAAGTATATTAAATGATGCAGAGTGCTTGTATGCAATCAAAAAACTATTATTATCATTATTATGAATTATTTTTATTTTTTATAATAGAGTAAACAAAAACATGAACTATTTTAATTCAATGAATACGGATATATTTTTTATCGATTAATTCATTTATTAATTTATTCATTCATTCATTTATCTAGAAAGATAAAAAAAATTCGTACGGTGTTAAACACCAATACATTCATATTCTCTCTTTCTGCCGACCACTGCTGTAGAGCACCGTTACATATGGAGTACAAAATTTAGTGAGAAGTTTCTAATTGAAAAGAAACGTTAGTTTTTTTAATTACTCTCCTATCATAACTAGTATTAATTTGTGCAGTCAAAATAATAGTAGTGATTCACAACTAGAACAGTAAAGACTTGTAATTAAACTTTTTAGTGAAAATTTTTTATTAAAAATCAGTGTTACATTGAATTATACAAATGTTAAACGAGAAAAGTATTTTGTGAAAATGAATTGTTGTCCATAGCCCACGAAAGGTACCACTACTTACAAACTATGTTGCGAAACTATGTTGCCGTATGCTAGAGAGGAAATGCCATTTATATGGGTCTTTCAACAGGGCAACGACCCGAAACACAACAGCAAAACCGCTAAGAAATGGTTCAGTGAAAATCGAGTCGATGTAATGGAATGCCCCGCACAGTCGCCAGATCTCAATCCAATTGAGAATTTTTGGGCCGACGTGAAAAAGGGAACTGCTAAAGCCAAACCAATCAATAAAAATAAACTTTGGGTAGCTGTGCAACAAGAGTGGCACGCAATACCAGTAAAAAGATTTGAGAATCTTGTTAGCTTCATGCAACGACGCTGTGCCGCGGTTATTGCCAATAAAAGCAATGCAACCAAATATTAATAATATTTCATATAAAGTAGAATTAATATTCATATTAAATATATATTCAATAAGCTTAATGTTTCTTTTGTTTGGTAACTGAACCATGCTCTACTATTTTTTTGACTGGCTAAAACTAAATACATATTAATAACAAGTGACTGCTTGCACTTATTTTACTTTTAATATAACATTTTCTTTTGGAACATTAGTGCTTAATAGCCTTAAGTTTCAATGGAATAAAATTAATCAAAATTTATAAATCGTTTTTAAAGTTATTAGTTTGTTTTGGTATATGTTTTGGGCACTACTATTTTTTTGACCGCAGCTGTATGCTATGCGTTTAATATTAAATACATTTTGATTGTTCTTGTAAATTATAAATTCCTTACCACATTATCGTGATCGGAAAATCTATTTGTCAGGCAAAAATTTTTATAAAAATCCCGCGTTTTTTTTTTTAAATAATTTTTATTTTGTTTTTCTTATATTAATAGCTGTAGAAGTTCTTTCTCATACATTAAGAACAAATGTAATTCAAGTTTGAAAATTGCCAAGCTCTAAGACGCAATGTCATAGAAAAGCATTCGCTCTAAAATTTTATAAAGCCGTCGGATGCTGCAAAAACCCCATATCGGAAATTGATGGCTCTTCCATTGTTACAAGCAAATTTAATAAGAACTGGCTGGGAGGACACACTCATGGACGGAGAGCAGAAATTTACTTAATTTCTGAACTATTTTGAAATACAGTGGTTGCGCATTACTAAAATATGTTATTTGATTAAAATAAAATAATTTTTATTCTAATTCTTTAAAATATTTTAATTTAGGTTGGCCCAAGTAACTTTAATGTTTAGAAGGAGTACATTCGGATGTTATTGATTATAAATGTTATTGAATATAAATGCGTATAATGCTCTGCATAAGCAATATTTCTTTGCTTTGCATATTTTGGAAACATTTTTTATTTCATCATATTTGGGGTAATTTTTTATTTCTTTAAATTGGTGTTATTTTACATAATGAATAAATGTCTCAATCTAATAAATGAAAATGTGCCTTAAACTTAATTTGGTTGGGGTAATTTTCCATCATATTTTTAGTGTTATTTTCATTATGAAATTTTGTTCCAAAATATGAGGCTTAATTACATATTAAGATTGGGGTCATATTTCTTGGGGCCATTTTGCACAACGCCACCATGAACTACATCGAATTTTTAAAAATATAAAAAGCACAGATATCATGGGAACGTGGAATAGCCACTTGTAAATTTTTACCCAAATTCATAGACCATTTCAAAAACCATTAGATTGTTTCAAAAACTTTTGGAATGACTTCAAATGTAACTTATAAAGCATCAATTAAAATTCGAAAACACCAAATTTAACAAAATAAATATTTGTTGAATTTCAATAATTTTTTTTATTGCGTTTGGTATTTTTTAATTTTATTAATTTTTTTTTTATTTATTCAAATATTCAAGAACCAAGCCCTCTGGGCCAAATATGGTTCGCATAATACTAAAAATTTTAATTGATCTTTTTAAGTATTGATTGCGATTAGGTTTTTTTTTAATTTCAGTTGCCATTTTTTGGCAATTTTTTCTTTTTTTATATAAAAAAAGCTTTATTTTTTATCTCTATATATATAACTACTTGTTTTCATATATGGACTTCAACGGAACACGAAATATAGCATTTATATTATAAGCCCTTCTCTACATTTACTAACATACTCATAATTTATTTGTTAGCCTTTGTTGTTTTTTTAAATATTTTTTCAAATTACAAATAGAAAAATATTTTTATGACAAATATTTTTGTTTACATTTAAAATAGAAAAGCCAAAAAATTTACTTGGCAGAATTTTTTTAAAATCTTACTTTTTAACTACTAAAACTACTTTAAAAGTCTATATAAGTGTTGTAAATTAAATATTTTCAATTTTAAATACGTATGTTTTGATATAAAAATAAACTCATAAATCTGGAATTTTGGTGGTATTTGAATCTCAGATTTTTAAATAAATAGGAATCACGACCTGTGCGAGGTAGCTAAGGAAATTCTAAGCTAAATACAAATTGACAAACGATTTTAAAATTCCTTTGACAAAATATGCGAACAATTTTTTAAATTTTATAGAAATTTGGAAACTTGAATTTAGTTTAGATTTTATTTAGCCAGCTCACACCTACACAAAATACGACATTTAAAAAAAAATAAACTACATATATTTTTTTCTAACGTTTTTATTATTTTGTTGTTTTGCTGATTTTTAAACCCAATACTGAGTAATAGCAGATAAGAATAGTCGACGTGTAAATTAACCTTGAATTACTCCTTTTTAAGAAAACGTTCGAAAAAGTTAAAAGGCGTTAAATTTAATAAAAAAAAAAAACTCAATTAATTAGCTTTTCAAAACTTAAGTGTATTTTTGGTTATTATTACCCAAATAATATTACGAGTTTGGAAATAATTAATAATAGAGGAAGGATAAGTATAGAAATTTCATTGAGAGAAGCGGTCAAATAAAAATTGTACATATTACAAGGTAAGGTAACTGAGAGAAAATTTCCCGGATTTCAAAACAAATTTTTCTCATTTTTACACAAATTTCAGCAAAATCTGATAAAACCCAATTGGACTTGCAAAAAAATCAATTCGCTTGCAAAGAAAATCAATTTAAAACAAAAAATAGTCTTTTTTTTATATATGTATACTAAACATAGTCAAAAAATTGTATTGTATTGTAAAAGTACGTAAGAAACGCCGAAAGTTACCAAACAAGCATGTCAAACATAATTTAATTCACAATTACAAAGTATACAAAAATCATGCAGGGCGATTATTTTTCTATTCACACAAATTACTTTATTTTAAAACACTATCAAAAAATTACCATAAATATAAATTTTTTTATATAATTTTTTACGCGAATCACTACGCGATTGTCTGGAAAAGCACGAAATACTAACAAATAGTTCAAATCATCCACTTTTAGTATAGATTTATCAAATGGATTTAACTGAATCAACTTGGCTAGTATGCAAAAAGGCACTATTATTTATTTATTTTATTTAATATTTTATTTATATTAATCAATATAATTACAAATTATATCCTAATACCCTAGCTCGCTACCACTATCATTTTGTAGCATTTAGCGACCGCAAAGCGTATTATTTTTTTATGACACACATAAAAAACCGCGCTAAAAACTTTTAATTTTCACGTTTTAAAAAAAATTTTTTTGTTATATACTTTTGTTCATCGATATTATTTGAGATCATAGGTCTGTGACTGTGACCATATTGATACCATATTTTTTTTAACATTATATTTTGAAAAATCTTAAGATTCGATATCACAATTTTAATCTGATCGTATATATTTTTTTCTAGATGAAAAACCAGCTGCAATGCAACATTTCAATCGGACTATATGGGATGGAGAAATAAACAACAACAGCATGAGTACAACTGGAACTACTACTGCAAACGATTCTTTAAATGTTTTACCAAGTATATTTTACCTCAAAATAATATTAATTTGCACATATGAGACATATGCTGTTAGCATAAGCAATATGTTTTTTAACATCCTAATCGACATAAAGCTCCACAACATAAATAGATGAAGTTTAATTAATAACCAAATAAATAAATTGTAAATTTGTAAGGTTAAATAAAATTATTTCTAAATATCATGCATGAAATTTGAATTATTCACATTGTTAATGATATTTAAAATAAAACATATTCATACCAATAACTATTAATTTGATTTTGGTACAATAGGTGACGGCCCATAATAAGAACGCGATTTACAACTATTGTCGCTGTGAGCGAAAAAGCGCCCAAAATAACGACGTTCGACAGTGGCAGCAACTGAAAAAAGTACGGTAGAGACTCTTTCCTCTCCAGTGTCTCCTTCGCTTACTAATAACACAACTGTATAATTGTACTAGAATTGTTTCTTGCGGCTATAATATGATTCAGTTCAAACACATAAATCGGAACTGAGATATTATTTGCCTTAATTGTCCTCCAAGCACTTTAACTTGTAGAACGCTAACAGATTCAATCAATAAAACACCTTAAATGCCTTATAGTAATTGAACGTCTTTCATTGTTTTTGTTCTTTCTTATATACTAAAATTTAATACATTAAATAAAGTTGAATGCCACTATTGCACAATTAATTGTTTGCAAAATTGCTGACCAAACATTTCAATGGACAAAAAATAAAATTATGCTTAACAATTGTCTGGGATGATTGAACTTCAAGTGAACAAAATAAAATAATTCTATGTCAACAATTGTTTATAAACAAAAAAAAAGGTAAAAATAAAATAAGCTATGTTATGTCAGCGATAAACTGAACTTATGTTGTTCATTAAGTAAATGATGTGAATGTCAACATTCTCCCCCGCATTGACCACTGGTCGATGATAACCCATGTGGGTTAGGTGTCTATGATGTCAATGGTAACAGGTCGGGGTTATGGAACTGGATGCGGTGTTGGTTGGTTGGAGTTTAGGATTATTCCTTCTTGATGGGTTGAGCTTCTTTAATTAGTGTTATGGCTACCGCGATGAGCAAGGAAATTATAAGTGCGGAATAGCTTACTATATGATGATGTTGGCTATTAGACTTGATTAGCTCTGGTAGACGTGTAATTGCTGACTCATTAAGTTGTTTTTGCAGGTTGTTGACTTGATTAAGGTGAGTCTCAAACTGGCTATCTGTAGTGTTAAGAATCTGTTTGATTTCCTGTGGTGTGCTTATACGATCGATGTGTTTAAGTTGGACGTATGATGTGTGCAAACTGTTTGACGCACTAAAGTGACCTTGAAACGTGATGAAGTTGTTTTTGATTATACAAGTTTGGTCTATTTGCATTATGCCAGTGCCTCTTATAAGGTGTTGTGAAGTTTCTGTGCCGCAGACAGCTGAGATTTCTACTTCTGTAGTAGAAGCAAAAACCCAGTTGTTAGGATTTTTTAATTGTATCCATGTTGTGTTGGATGAAATTCAGATAAGTTTGCAGTTAGCTGTGTTCCGGTTGTTAAAAATGTTTATTTCACAGGAATTGGCAAGTGTGTCCCCCTTGAGCTTGACTTGCTTGTTTTGACATATGTATTTATCGGGTTTAGACATTATGCAACTGGTAACGTCTTCAGTTGAAAAGGGGATATATTCATCTCTGTGTGATTTAATTGCTAGAAACGATCCTTTGAGTTTATAGATATTAGAAGGTTATTTCTTACTGTTGGAACCGGAATTACACTGAAGAGTTCTAGGAATTGCTGGTCGACAAGTGGTAACATAATTTCAAAGATAACTTCGCTCTTTGTTATCGCTCCACTGGCCTTTATTAGCTTATAAATATGTATTAGATTGTCGTCTTCTACAGGAAGTGCACGTTGCCTTGGGAGATGTGCCCTTTTTACGGTTAACTCATTCCTAAGTTGATGAGGAGTTAATAGAAGCGGACTGATTTTTCCATGATGAGCATCGGTTAATACGTCTATTACTTCCCTCTCTATTCTTTGCAGGTTTAAGGCGGTTAAGGTCAATTGGTTGGTGAGTAGTGACATTTGTTTTGTTTGACTGATTTGTTCGGATTCCTTTGCTATTTCGTTTGTTGCTTCGTTAAGATTTTTGACAATTTCTCTTAATTGATTCTGTGCATTAAACTCATCTTGTTTAATGATGTTAACAGTAGAATCAATGATGGGCGTTTGGTTTTTTTAGTAGCTGGAATAGATAGTCTGTTTCGATCTTGGACCTTTTAATGGTATCTGACATTCCATTTGCGTAGTCTGAGTCCAGGACACCAAACAATGACCTTGCTACATTTCCTACAATGTTAAATGCGCTTCTTTTTGTTCTACTAGTAACGAAAAGTGCCTTCTCCTCTAGTAGATCTTCCTTAATTTGAATAAAGTTGTTTCCCAATATGTTGCATGTTGACAGGTGTTTAATGGATGAGCATAGCTGCTGCAAAGTGGATATCCCAGACTGAAAAACCCTTAGCTCAGACGAAAAGGGTGTTAAGTCGTAGTATACCATGGGGCTAAATTGTGAATTGACCGTCTTTTTATTCCTGATGCTGTTTTAACATCTGCTACAAGCTGCATAGTCGCTTGGATTACTTGATAGAGGCGTTAGTGGTCGCGAGTTTAGTATTGCCTCAGTTTCGACAATGACAGCTTCTATTTCTTCGTATGTAAGTGAAGCTGTTGCCATATTTCCAAGCAGCGACTGTTTAGCGGATTTCACTGCTGCTTCTAATAATCCACCGAAATGTGGTGCCCTTGGGGGTATAAACTTTAATTCGATACCACTGTTTCCTGCAAATGCTCAGAAAAGATGACGTCACTCAATTCTTTAAGTTGGTTTCGTGCTCCTACAAAATTTGTAGCGTTGTCTGAGTATATGTATGGTTTGGCAGCGTCCTCAGCGGGCAATAAATCTTTTGAGAGCCCCAATAAATGCTTCTGTTGTAAGGTCGCTTACTACTTCTAAATGTATTGTCTTCGTTGAAAAACAAATAAAGACTGCTATGTATACCTTGTGGGGCCTCTTGCCTCTTAACTTTTGTGCACCCAGAGTGGGCCACAGTAGTCTACACCTGATGTCATGAATGGCCTTGTTGGAGTCACTCTAGTGGCGGGTAAGTCTGCCATAACTTGCTGCATTAGGATTGGTCTTGATTTTGTACATCGGACACAGTTTTGGACGATGCTTCTGGCTACCGACTTATCCTTGATGATCCAAAACTGCTGTCTTGAGATGGCTAACAGCGTTTGTGGACCGCAGTGGTGGTTGTCGATGTGTAGCATCTTCATTATAAGCCTTGAGATCGGGTCATTGTATGGAAGGAGTATTGGATGTTTTGCGTTGTATGAGAGGCAGGAGGCCTCCAGCCTTCCCCCTACCCTTATAATGCCATTCTCGACCAGAAAAGGAGATAAACCACTTATTTGACTTCATTTTTCGCTTGCACGCCTTTTCAATTTTGAATTCTGACGCCTGAATGGCCTTGGTGATTAGGTTAGTTGCTGAAGTGAGTTCGTGAAGGGTGAGTGTTTTGCTTATTGGTCGGGCGGCTTTAGATGTCTTAGCATTTTGGATGTAACGAAGTGTATATGCTACCACCCTTTGAAAAGTCTGGAATGAGTCGTGATTATTAATTTTGTAGATTATCTCTTTCAATCCAGGTGAAGTGGTAGATAGAGCCGTTAAAGGTTTTAGTTTGAATTCTTCGGAATGAGGAGCTGATTGAGATTTATTGAATTCTTTAGGTCACACCTTTTCACTGCCATGTAGGAATATTGGTCCGACGAACCACAAGTTGCACTGAGACTGTTTTTCTGGGCTTATACCTCGAGAAATTAGATCAGCTGGATTTAGTTTCGAGCCAACATGTCTCCACTGGATGTTTGTTGTTTGCTCTTGAATCTTGCTTACCCGATTGGCGACGAATGTGCGAAGTGACGATGTTATCCAGTGAAGAACTATTTCTAAATCCGACCATAGGTATGTTGGGGTGTTTTCAGCTCGTAATTCCTTTTTTAATCTCCTGGTAAGTTCGGTTCCAAGGAGAGCAGCGCATAGTTCTAATCTTGGCAAGGTTACCTTCTTTAAGGGTGCGATTCGTGATTTGGAACATAACAATCTGACTATGATTCGATTATCCTTCAATTTAGAACGTATGTAGACTGCAGCCCCATAAGCTCTTTCTGACGCATCTACAAAAGTGTGTATTTGCAAAAGTGTGTATTTATATGTTTTAAGTTTTGACGGAATGACCACCAATAGTTATAAAGATCTTCTGGGAGTACGTCATCCCATGCTAGTTCTAGCTGCCATAGCTGTTGGATAAACATTTTTGCGGCAAAAACTACGTTAGACTAACACTCAGGGGATGTCCCCTACTAATGCAGTGCATTGTGTTAGAATTAGGAAAATATGTTATGAGAGGGAGAAAAGAGGGAGTAGTGTTGAAGAGTACAGACAATATGCAATATATCTGCAATAGTACAACAACCGGGTACACACTTTGTTGCTGAATTGGTTACTCAGTGATCAGTGCTATGCCTTCATCACTAATTGGCCCAACAACAAAAAGAATACAAGGCGGTTGTACCATGCAAAATAGAGAAAAAAATTAAAAAAGGGAGAGGAAATTGAAGGAAAAAAAATCTAGCAACAATAACACAGGCAAATAGAGACATTAAAGCCCTTTGCCCCTTTCAGTTTTTTTTATTAATTGATTTATTGTAATTATTATTATATCAACACTATATGCGGACAAAATGCGTGTTGACAGTTTAAAAGACAGAACACAGACAGACAGAAACCTATTAAAAACTAAAATATAATAAACCTATTAAAAACTGAACCTATTTAAAAGACTGAACACTACTCCCATATAATAAACCTATTAAAAACTAAAATATAATAAACCTATTAAAAACAAAACCTATTACAAAACTATGTTACTATTACTTTGTGATTCCTTGGGTTTCTTGGATATCTGCCTTGAGGCAGAAGACGTCTGCCTTGGGATTCCATGTTAATCCCAAGATTTTTGTGCTTTGATCGTCGAAGTCTAGGTTTAGCTCCACGTCTTCAGGGTGTATTCCAGACAGCAGCTGAGGATGGTTTGCGCACCATTTCCTCAGTTTAAGCCCAGCCTCTTGTAACAAACTTCTTAATTGTTTTTTCATATCGACTGCTGTTATTAAACTGTCTGAGCCACTCATGCCATCGTCGACATAAAAATCGTATCTTAGACTTTTAGCGCGCAGAGGATAATTCTCCATATTTTTGTCTGCAAGCTGCTGCAGGCATTTTGTAGCTAAGTATGGGGCTGCAGACGTTCTATAAGTTACCGTATTAAACTTGTATGTTTGCATTGTCTCAGTCGGATCCCTTCTCCAATATATGAGTTGCATATTTCGATCAGCCGGATCAACCAGAATTTGCCGATACATTTTTTCGATATCGGTGCAGAAAACAAATCTGGGCAATCGAAATCGTAACAGCATGCCAAAGAGATCTCCTTGAGTTGGAGGGCCAATGCTTAGTATATCGTTAAGAGAGAGAGACCTGTCGAGGATTTTGCTTACGCATCAAATACAACTCGAAGCTTCGTGGTCTTACTTTCTGGTTTTAGCACACAGTGATGGGGGATGTAGCAATGGGGGTCATTCACTTCAGTAGTAGGAAAATAAGGAGCCAACTTGATTTAATGGGTTTTTCATATGGAGGCAAGTTGATTTAATGGGTTTTTCATATGGAGGCAACTTGATTTAATGGGTTTTTCATAAGGAGGCAACTTGATTTAATTGCCCTTCATTTTTGATGTTGACACAAAATGGTTTAATTGCCTTCATTTTTGATGTTGACACAAAATGCTTTAATTGCCCTTCATTTTTGATGTTGAGACAAAATGCTTTAATTGCCTTCTAGTGTGGCCGTCGGTTGTATGCCTTTAATATTTTGGTTTTTTTCTTTTTGGTCTTTTTGAAATTATGTGGTTAGTGTGGTTGTCTGTTAATTCTTTTTATCTCTTGTTATACCCTCCACCATATATGGTGAGGGTATATATCAGTTTGTCATTCCGTTTGTAACATGTCGAAATATAGGTTTAAGACCCCATAAAGTATATATATTCGTGAACCTTATGCAATTTTAAGTCGATTTAGCGATGTCTGTCTGTCTGTCTCTCTGTCTGTCTGTCTCTCTGTCCGT
The DNA here is from genome assembly GCA_949748255.1 of Eustalomyia histrio. NCBI lineage: Eukaryota > Metazoa > Arthropoda > Insecta > Diptera > Anthomyiidae > Eustalomyia > Eustalomyia histrio. The sequence continues at coordinate 87,644,873 of OX456526.1, forward strand.
CTGTCTGTCTGTCCGTCTGTCAATTTTTACCCAGATTATTGAACATCCTCCCGAGCAGTTTGGTATTTAAATTACATAAATTGACAAAACATATTCATATTACACTTCATGCAAAATTAAGTATATACGTATATCATCTTCAGCCCCTATGGTGGAGGGTATTCAAAGATTCGGCACAGCCGAATTTAGCCCTGTTTTTACTTGTGTGTTTTTTTTCTATTCTTTGTTGTTAGTGTTGCTGTCGGTTGTTTGCTTGTAATGTAAAAGTGGTGGTTATACAAAAATTGTCATGTGTGTGTTTTGCTAGAAGGTGTTAAGTGACAAGGATCTTTTTTGAAATTATGAGTGTTGCCGTCGGTTAATTCTTTTTATCTCTTGTGTGTTTTTTTTTCTATTCTTTGGTGGTCATTGATCTACATATTTGTTTTTGTATTAAGAGGAAATTTGCTTGTAATGTAAAAGTGGTGGTTATACAAAATTTTTCTTGTTCGTGATTGACAAGGACCTTTTTTGAAATTATGAGTGTTGCCGTCGGTTAATTCTTTTTATCTCTTGTGTGTTTTTTTTCTATTCTTTGGTGGTCATTGATCTACATATTTGTTTTTGTATTAAGAGGAAATTTGCATTAAGTGAAAGTCAATGATCTACATATTTGTTTTTTGTATTAATAGGAATTTTCCATTTTTTCTTTCTTGTGTTTATGTTCTATTTTTGTTTTTATTTTTTTGTGTGTTTGGTATATACATTCTACATGTACAAGTAGGTCATAAATTAATTATTTATTAATGTAACATTTTCATTAATCTACAAATTTTTGTGTTTTAATGAAATTCGAATCTGTTTGTTTGTTTTGTTCGGTTTTGTTTTCTTGTAATAAAGCGGTAATTGGAATCTGTTAGTGTTTTGTTTGTTTGTTTAGTTGAGTATAATAAAAAACAATACTAAAAATTAGTTTTACATGTATTTGGTTTTATTTTACTTTCTTTCATTGATCTACATATTTGTTTTTGTATTAAGAGGAAATTTGCTTGTAATGTAAAAGTTATTGATCTACATATGTGTTTTTTTTTTTTTTTTTGTATTAATAGGAAGTTTCCTTTTTTTCTTTCTTGTGTTTATGTTCTATTTTTGTTTTTATTTTTTTGTGTGTTTGGTATATACATTCTACATATAAATGTACAAGTAGGTCATAAATTAATTATTTATTAATGTGACATTTTCATTAATCTACAAATTTTTGTGTTTTAATGAAATTCGAATCTGTTTGTTTGTTTTGTTCGGTTTTGTTTTCTTGTAATAAAGCGGTAATTTGAATTTGTTAGTGTTTTGTTTGTTTAGTTGAGTATAATAAAAAACAATACTAAAAATTAGTTTTACATGTATTTGGTTTTATTTTACTTTCTTTTGAAATAATTCTTAAATTAAAATCTCATTAAATATTTCTTATAAATTTAAATACGTATAATATAATAATTTCGGTTATTTTTTTTCTTTAATTAAAAATTTAGATGTTTATGATAGAGATTTATAAGATCGTTGACTGAATTTTCTCTAAATTTATAGATGATGCAACTACATGTATCAGGTCCTTCAGTACATCTGTCGTCAGACCATATGCAATCCTCAAAATGCTCTCCATGCACTGAATTAAGAATTCTTTTATTCTCATATAATTCGAAATAATCAGCATTCTTTAAAAAGAAGTGTAAATCTTCTAGACATATAAACTTCTTATATTCATTAAGGAATTCTACAATTTGTTCCTGCATTGACATCTTAATCGTCTGAGTCGTTCTTTCTGTCTGAATCCAGAAATTATTATTATTTATTGTACCCTCCGCATTTATAATGTGAATATTTAAACTATTTGACAATACTATGAAAATAAAGTGAGCAATTTATTGTAATATCTTTAGGATACATTTCACAATATTTTGAAATAAAGAGTGAAGAATTAATCCGTCTTTGAAAAAAAAAGAGAAAAAAAAGAGAAAACAAATTTATTCCTCTTTTCATATTAGTCCATGCAATTTATTGTAGTAATTTTTAATATATAACAAGAAGTTAATTTAAAATTTAACTCATGTGAAAGTTTTATTCTTAACAAAGTCTTCAAAGAAACAACAACCATGAGCGCTGTATCAAAATCATTAATAAACAAATTTGATGACCTCAACAACAAACCAATTCTCCATATTAAAGATATGGAGGATCTTAAATTATACAAAATATTGAAAGCAATTAAAATGCAAACGAAATATGGGGAAAGTATGCAGATTGAGGGAGAAAATTGTGTCATCTTTCTGCCAAAAAGATTTAATGCTATAACTGATGATGAGATAAAGGAGTTATCATCTGGCAATTACTTCATCAAAAAATTACCTACAGTAGACGATAAACACTTGCGATTAGAGTTGGAGTTATTTGATATAAATGAATATATTGTTCCTAAAAGTGGCAAATATCCGCTTTGGAGATGAAATTGTAAATTTGTATTAAACAACGAGAAATAAAAATATTAAAATACATTGAAAACAAAAAGAAAAAAAATGCGTTTTTATTTATTAATAATTTCATACAAAAATTTCAGGCATAAGTGACCACAATTAAATGAATTATATTTTTGATGTCTTCTATAATTGTACACTATATTTGAGCCCAAATATGCTACTAATTCAAGTGGTGGCTGCAAATTTCCAAAACTATCAAAGTACTCCTTATGATCTTTATTTTTGTAGTATGCTACCCAATGAGTGCCTGCTCCAATTGAAGAATCCAGATTAACAATGCCACATTCTATTCGTCGAGGATGTTTGGGGAGTGAATCTCTCATAAAAATACCTCTAAAGTGTGGAATATGTGTGGTAAATTTAATCAAATCGATATCAGTAAGTGGTCTTTTGGGGAGCATCTTAATTAGTTTTTTGACATTTTATCGAATACAAGACCATACCCCTTCTTATATGGTTTAAGATAAAGACCCTTTCCCATTGCTATAGCCTCCATTTTCTTATTATGTCTAGTAGCCTCTTCGAGTTGTTTCTTAGCATCTTTTGCAGCATTAATAGCTTTAACAATAGCTGCTCCACCAGATGACAGACCACCTAAGGTCCCTAAAGCAGTTAGTATTGGCACTAATGATAAGAACCCTCCAACTTTTGGTACATTGATAATGCGAGGTATAACAACTTTTGATTTTTTTCCTTTCAGCGATTTATTTAAAACTTTACGAGCAATTTTAATTGCGTCGTTTATATCTTTAGGTTTTTCTTTCTTTAAAGTTGCCGTAGCCATTCTTATTACTGTGCCAAAAATTTTCTTTCCAAATTTATTTTTTGACTTTAGACCCATGCCGAGTTTGACTTTAGCCTTCATGGCGTTAGATATAAAATATGAGTTTGTTTTTTCTCCAATACTGCTGTCTTTCTATAAAACTCGTTCCCAGGCTCGATTTTCAAGTATTTTATCTGCTTGGTGTCGCTTACTGATTTCCTTATTTTGAGAGTAAGCAATATCGTGCTCTCTGCAAGCAGCATCCAACGGATTTATCCCCTTATCACCCCTCTTTAAACGTTTTTCTAGCTTAGTACCTGGTCCACAAAATTCATAACCCGGTAAATGAAGTTCAAAAGGTAGAGAATTTATTATTCTATCTACTAATCCACTCCCAGTGACAGAATGCATATGATTGATAATTCTATGATATTGTTAGACCTATTTATATAATCTGGAAACTAATTAAAAGGGAAATTTAAAACTTTGGTTTTAGTTGTTAAAATGCGGTTGACCAAACAACATAAAAATATAGTTGTTAGGAATTTTGATTCCTCAACAAGTACAGATATGAGAAGAAAACACAGTTCTCTATTGCCAAATTCTATAAGAGCACTTATAGTGGGACCTTCGAACTGTGGAAAGACTAATGTAATGATTAGTTTGATTGAAAGTCCTAATGGATTAAAATTCGAAAACATCTATTTATATTCGAAATCATTATTTCAACCTAAATATGAGTACTTAAATAAACTCGTATCAACGATTAAAGGAATGGGTTATTTTACATTTTCTAACAATGAAAGTGTTATTCCACCAGATGAAGCTAAAAATAACTCAATAATTATATTTGATGACGTTGCATGTGAAAATCAAAATAATATACGTGCATACTTTTGTATGGGTCGTCACAAAAATGTGGATTCATTTTACTTGTGTCAAACTTATACCCGAATACCTAAACATTTGATACGAGATAATGCCAATATGATTATAATGTTTAAGCAGGATGAAATGAATATGAAACACGTCTATAGTGATCATGTTGGAACGGATATGTCCTTTGAACAATTTCGTAAAATATGTCAAGAATGTTGGAGAGAAAACTATGGATTTTTAACAATATGTAAAGATGATAACTTAAATGCTGGTCGATATAGAAAGACATTTAATGTTTTCATTGAAATATAAGGATGTTGGAATAATATGATGATATTAGTAAAGTTTGACCTCTTGAATCGATAGGATTAACAAATTAAAAACATTTAAATAATTACATCCTTTTATGAATTCAGCTGATTCCAAATAAGCTTGCTACATTTTATGGTCTATTCCAGGTCTGTTTCTGATCTATTCCTGATCTGTTCCATTTTCTGATCTATTCCTGGTCTGTTTCTGATCTATTCCTGATCTATTCCTGGTCTGTTTCTGATCTATTCCTGATCTATTCCTGATCTGTTCCTGGTCTGTTTCTGATCTGTTCCTGGTCTGTTGCTGATCTGTTGCTGATCTGTTCCTGGTCTGTTTCTGATCTGTTCCTGATCTGTTTCTGATCTATTCCTGATCTGTTCCTGGTCTGTTTCTGATCTGTTCCTGGTCTGTTGCTGATCTGTTCCTGGTCTGTTTCTGATCTATTCCTGGTCTGATATGACTGAAGTGTTGGAGGAACTGGTCAAGGTAAGAAATGCTTTGAAGAAGAAATTTCGAAGCATAAAAATGGGTGAAGCTAATACTCATGAAAGACTACAAAAAACATTTAAGCCCATAACTAACCCGCTAAGGGAATTTATAAATAATTCTTCTATAGAAAAGAGAATTTCTAAAGATGAAAAAGAAGAAATTAAAAATGAAATAAAAAATGAAATAGAAAATGAGACGAGTTTATCGTTTAGAAAATTACCAATGAAACTGGGGACAAGTACCCCAAAGAAAGATTTTACGAGTGATGAATACAAAACAATTGATGAAAATGATGATGATGATGATATTTACTATCAAACTGAATCCCCCGCTGATGTTACAAACGATACAATAATAAACTCACTCGATTTATCGCATTTAGCTCGAAAAAATGAACTGGAAACGCTTTATGGTCCTCACAAAGATTCGAATGGTGAGTGGAAATTTGGGAATAGCTACATTAAGTTGAGTGATGATAAAATTATGCTAGGAAATCAAAATTGGTTGCTAACACCAGGTTTGGTTCAGTTAATGTTTTATAAAACTCCAAAAAATTATGATAAAACAGAATTGGAGATTTACAAAAAGATTTTAATGGAGACAAATGCTCACAAAAGAGACTATAAATCAGACGGACAAATTAAAGGGACAAGGGCCTACAAATATGTAAACATTATCAGCAAATTATTTAAAAATTACAAAACAGTAAGTGGTCTAATGAAATTAAATTCTAATAAACCTAATTATGTATATTGGAATGATCCGAATGAGTTAGTTGACCGCCTCAGATTATTAATCGCCTCTCAAGCTGCTGGTCATAACAATCATAACAATGAAATTGTTTCTATTATCGAAGAACTGCAGGAAGCTGATATAATATTATAATATATTTAAAGTTTTGTGAGTTAAGGACATATATTGAAAATGTCTGTCGACAAGTTCGGACACTATTACAATTCTAAGCTGAACTATAATAATATAATAAGAAAGAATGATTCGAAAATATTTGGCCCCATTTTGGATAGCGATAAGAACTTTAATATCCCAAACAAAAGAATTAAAAATGTTGCGAGCCCTGTGGAAGAAAACGACGCCGTCACAAAAGACTTTCTACTCTTACAAGTCAACAAAATGCAGACAGACATACTTTTGAATATAGATAAAAATAATGATGTAGTATATAAGAAAATTTCTGATATAAATCATATTCAAAAATCGTACTTTGAGAGAAAACTTGAGTTGTTGCGTCAACGAATTAAACTTTTGCAGAGTTTACTACTAAAATTGATGCCGAGGGAAGATGTGTTACATATGATGTCTAACACTGATAACATAATAAACTAATATATGTTGTCGATAATGAATACAAAGAGAATTCTGGTAAAAGAGTTGCATAAACAGGCTCGAAAAAATTTTAAGCGTCGAAGAGTTGTAATGAAAGGTATTGATGATTTATGGCAAGCAGATCTAGTTGAAATGGGTAATTATTCATCGGATAACAAGGACTATCGTTATCTGCTAACGGTCATTGATACGTTTTCAAAATATGCTTGGGCAGCACCTCTCAAATCTAAAAGTTCATCGGATGTTTGCAAAGCAATGGAAAATATATTGAATTTGGGTCGTGTGCCAAAAAATTTACATACTGATGATGGCAAGGAATTCTTTAATAAAAACTTTAGTAAATTGATGAAAAAGCATAATATTAATCACTACTCAACGTATAGTGTAATGAAAGCGTCTATTGTTGAACGATTCAATAGAACTCTTAAAGGTATGATGTGGAAGGAATTTAGCTACAACGGATCATATCATTGGATTGATTTATATAAAGATTTAATTGATGAGTACAATCACAAGATTCATCGTACCATAAAAATGGCACCCATTAATGTTAATTCTACGAATGAGAAAATGTTACTGACACAGTGTATAATCACTTGAAAATGTACAAAATCTCAAAATTTCATGTTGGAGATTCGGTACGCATCAGCAAATATAATCATATTTTTGAAAAGGGATATACACCTAACTGGACAACAGAAATTTTTAAAATCAAATCTATAAACAACACTTATCCAGCAACAAATATTTTGGTGGATTACGAGGGAAATAGAATTAAAGGTGCCTTCTATGATGAAGAACTCTCAAAAACTCGACTGCCTAATACATATCTTGTTGAAAAAGTTATTAAAACTAAAGATAATAAAGTATTCGTGAAATGGTTGGGTTTTTCAAATCAGCATAATTCTTGGATAAATAAAAATGATATTTTGTAATGTGTGTGTGTGTGATTACTTTTACGACTATAAAATTAAGTATAAAAGGATTAAATGTTTTCTCCACTTTTTTTAGTTGAATAAAAAACTTTAGCTTGATAATACATTATATTTATATATTAGCAGGAGGAGAATGGATAAGATTTTTAAGAGCTCTGAGATTAAATATGAAAAACTAAAGTATTGTAATTATTGTGGTAGTAATGATCACAATGAAAATAAATGTAATCAGAAGAAAGATGATAATAAAGTTAATAAATGAGAATCTTCTGGAAAGAATGTTAAAATTGATATATATATATATATATATATAATTATCTAAAATAAATAAAGAAAAAAGCAACCCTTTAAAAAAACAATATTTTGTTTTATTTCCTACATTAGCCATTTGGTAAGCAAAATGTCAATTACACTAACATTGAGCGGAAACTCCTCAAATTTATCAGCAAATTACTTTCCTCCAATAAATTTAAACGGCGATTACGAGTGTGCTCTCGTAGATTTTCACACATACAACAGCATACCAAATGTGGACAAATACAATAATTTGTTTCACATTGGTAGTAAAATTATTACAATACCTATCGGATCCTATGAGCTGAATGATATTGTTGATTTCATAAAGGGGGAATATGAGAAAGATGGGTTGGGGAAGAAGAAAATTATTATAGAAGCTAATAACAACACAATGCAAGTCAAATTGTATAGTTCCGAAGATTCGATATACTTTAACAAGAAGAATTCGATAGGAAAATTGTTTGGTTTCAATAAGAATGTCCTCTCTCCTAATGTCCCCCATTTCTCAGATCTACCAGTAAATATTTTTAAGGTAAATCTCTTGCGGATAGAATGTAATATTGTGGTAAACACATATATAAACAATTCTCATGCACATACATTACACGAATTTGCAATAAATGTTCCACCTGGCTATAAAATGGATGAAATACCTACAAATCTCATCTATTTGCCCGTGAATTCCAAAGAAGTAAGTTCACTAACACTACGGATAGTTGATCAAGACGGTGATTTAATTAATTTTCGAGGAGAAGAAATTACTATTCGATTACATTTAAGGCCAAGAAAATAATGATAATTTACAACAAAGAAATTATCTCAAATAGCATTCCTTATACCACATTGTTATCCCCAAAATCCATATTATTGCCATCAGTCAAACCAAAATTAGCGTCCACGCTGTTCTCATCTTCACATTCAGCCAACAATTTAACAGAATCAAATAGAAATTTTCTCAAATCATTGAATTTCCAATTGAGGAAGCAACACCAAAGAGAATGAGATCAATAATTAATGTTTTGGATAAACCCTTATCGGATGAAAGCATTATAAAAAAAGATTATCACACTTATACTCCATACTTGCAATCATTTAAAAATAACGATGAAATAAGAATATCAATACAAAATCAGGATTTGTATGTTTTGCCGAGTGAAAGTTTTATTTACATTGAAGGTTTAGTAGAAGAAGAAAGCGGCGATAGTAAAAAAGTGGTAGCATCTTCTGCTTTCAGATTGAAAAATAATTTTGTTGCTCATCTATTTGATGAAATTCGTTATGAGCTAAATGGCATTGAAATTGATCGCACAAGACACCTAGGAGTTTCAACTAATATTAAAAATTATGTTTCTTTGATGGCAACGGACGGTGCTCTCATGGAAAATGCTGCTTGGAGTAAAGTAGATGACCTAAATGTAATAAATGGACACTTTAACTTTTATGTACCATTAAAAATATTATTGGGATTTGCTGAAGACTTTAATAAAATTATTTTAAATTCCAAACATGAATTGATATTACTTCGTAGCAAAAGTGATGATGATCTCGTATATTCAACAGCATCTGTTCAAAAACCAAAAATTACTATTTTCTTAATATTTCATGGAGGATACCACATGTACAGCTTTCTGACTTGAGTAAAATAAATATGATAAAAATTATACAAAATGGAACAAATTTACCAATAGCATTCCGCAGTTGGGACTGTCATTTTAATCCTCAATTATCAAGCGGAACTAATCACATTTGGAATGTTAAATTATCTGCAAATAGGGAACGACCTCGCTTCGTTTTGATAGCGTGAGAATAAATTTATTAATTGTGATTTAACCAACATCAAAGTTCACTTAAACTCAGAGTCATATCCTTATGATGATCTAAACATTAAATTTGGGGAAGAACGCTTTGCCATCCTCTATGATATGTATGCCAGATTTCAACAAAACTACTATATGAGAGAACCTCAACCTCTACTCACTTGTCAAGAATTCAAAAATAAAGCTTCTATTACAGTTATTGATGTAAGCCATCAAAATGAAACGGTTGCAAGGGGTCCGATTGATATAAAAATTATGTTTGAGACTGGCATCAATATACCACCAAACTCATCAGCTTACTGCATTCTTATTCATGATCGTTTAATTGAATATACGCCTTTGACAGGACAGGTTCATAAAATTGTTTAAGCAATGGAAATGCCAAAAATAGTTTTTATTGATCTCCAAGGCTTTAGAGCAGATTCTAATAATTTTATTTCCAAAGAAATTGCATTGGTTTTTAACGCTAAGGAGTATATAAATTTCATCATAAAACCCCCCTTCGATTATAGTTATTTATCACCAAAGAATCAAAAACAAGTCAATTGGTTAACAAAAAATCATCATCATCTGCAATGGGAAGATGGATCCGTATCATTCAAGTCTGTGTGCGAATTTCTCAAATCAAACACAGAGGGTTCTTTAATTTTTGTCAAGGGTTTGGAAAAGAAAAAGTGGTTGGAGAATATGCTGCGGAAAAACGTTTTCAATATAGAAAATATCAACTGCTGTAATTTAAGAGAGCTCGATGAAAAATATCCCGATTGCATCCGTTGTAGTTCTCACAAACATGGAACATGTGCACTGAAAAATGCTCTTTTACTACAAAAATTTTTAAACTTTAAAATAAATGAAGGCAATTTTCCATTTTTATTATCTTTATTAAATATTTAGAAAATACACACTTAAAAACAATGTCTTAAAATTAAAAATAAAAATATGTATTCTTAAAATAGAAAACTAAAATACCATTGTTTTATTTTGCTTAATAATCAAAAAATTTTAAGAGAAAAATACAAAATATTTATTTTTTAAGAATCTCTTTTAATCTTAAACTTATTAAATTATATTACAAATCATTAAGTATATCTTTGTAAAAATTTTCAGTTCGGATGGAAAACTCCAAAATCTATATCTACACATAGCTCTTCGAGATTGTCATGATTCTCTGAGTGTATGCAATTGAAATTATTATTGAATTCACCATCATCAAAATATTCGTCGTATTCATCAAAAAACCAATTATCCATGCAGACTTTCATCAAATCCAATGATGATTTCAATTGAGCTCTACTACTTATCGCAACTGTTTTAACATTTGTTCGGTTTGCCAACAATAGAACAGGAAGCTTACGTTGCGTTATTTTCCCCTCCTCTTTTAATAATTTAAAAGCACCATAGATGAATTGTTCTGTTATTAACTTACACTGCAAAAAATTAATATGACTTAAATTACGACATTGCTGAAATAAATGTATTAAACCCTGATTGGTAATATTAATGCAATTTCGTAAATTTATATCTTCTAAATTGGTCAGCTGTGCAAGCTTTCTTAAACATTTATCATCCAAAGAACTATTGTTGGGGCAAATTAATTTTTTCAAGTTCTTTAAATCTCCTACCAATGAAGCTGCTGCAAAATTCAAACTTGCATATCCAATCAACATTAACTGTTCCAATTGTTGCGATTGATGTTTAACCAACTCTATCAATAGTTGATGACATAATGGGTGGGAGTCATCAATGCCAAAAATTTCTAAACGTTTCAATTTTGGTAATTGGGCAATACATTCATATTGCTCTGTTGTACTACTTATTTTGAGATCTTCAAGTTTATGTAAATGATGGACCATTTCTTTAAAATCAGACGTTTTTAAATGCATACAATTACGTATATCCAGGGTATGTAAATTATTCAGATTTTGACAAATTTGTTGTAAATTAAATTCATGACATCCGTTAAGAGACAGTTTTTCGATATTAGATAAATTACAAATATGTTCTGTTGTTATTGAACAATTTTTCAGACTTAAGACCTTTAGCTTTGGCAAGCATTTAACTTTCTCTGCGAATCTATTATCAAAGCTGAAATGTTGAATTTCTAATTTCGTACACGTCTCCATTTTATTAATTATATAATGTAAAAAGTCTGTGTCTACTGTGTTGACACTTTGAATATTTTTGCAATGCTGTCCAATGCAATCTAATACAATTTCATAGTCATCCCAAGGTAATGTACCTTCGAATGACTTAATGTTTGGTCCAACCATTTTTATAAATTTAATTTTTTCTATCAGCGTCAATCCACCCATTGTATCTAAATAAAACGTTTTGTATTCTGCCTTTGATATCATACGGAAAACATCACTGAAACGCGGACATGTGTGTGAAAGGAGAATCTGGTCACGCAAATCTAATTTTTTGCAAATGTCTGCCAAACAATCATCGTTTAGAAATTGAGTTACGGCACTATTGTTGCTGCTTAAGGCTTGAGTATTCATTTTTCCTTGTGTTGATGGGATTTTTGAAGTAAGAGATATATTTGTTTTTTCTATTTTTTAATATAAAAATATATATCGATGGCTTTTTGTTGAGTTCTTCGGTAACTGAATGTTTCTAAGATACTGATTTTGATTTGTCAAATATATTGTTAAGTGCTCCTCATGAAATTTTAAAAATTAGTAGAAGATTTACACTTCTTTTTAAAGAATGCTGATCATTTCGAAGTATATGAGAATAAAAGAATTCTTAATTCAGTGCATGGAGAGCATTTTGAGGATTGCATATGGTCTGACGACAGATCTACTGAAGGACCTGATACATGTAGTTGCATCATCTATAAATTTAGAGAAAATTCAGTCAACGATCTTATAAATCTCTATCATAAACATCTAAATTTTTAATTAAAGAAAAAAATAACCGAAATTATTATATTATACGTATTTAAATTTATAAGAAATATTTAATGAGATTTTAATTTAAGAATTATTTCAAAAGAAAGTAAAATAAAACCAAATACATGTAAAACTAATTTTTAGTATTGTTTTTTATTATACTCAACTAAACAAACAAACAAAACACTAACAAACTCAAATTACCGCTTTATTACAAGAAAACAAAACCGAACAAAACAAACAAACAGATTCGAATTTCATTAAAACACAAAAATTTGTAGATTAATGAAAATGTCACATTAATAAATAATTAATTTATGACCTACTTGTACATTTATATGTAGAATGTATATACCAAACACACAAAAAAATAAAAACAAAAATAGAACATAAACACAAGAAAGAAAAAATGGAAATTTCCTATTAATACAAAAAACAAATATGTAGATCATTGACTTTCACTTAATGCAAATTTCCTCTTAATACAAAAACAAATATGTAGATCAATGACCACCAAAGAATAGAAAAAAAACACACAAGAGATAAAAAGAATTAACCGACGGCAACACTCATAATTTCAAAAAAGATCCTTGTCACTTAACACCTTCTAGCAAAACACACACATGACAATTTTTGTATAACCACCACTTTTACATTACAAGCAAACAACCGACAGCAACACTAACAACAAAGAATAGAAAAAAAAACACACACAAGTAAAAAAGGGCTAAATTCGGCTGTGCCGAATCTTTGAATACCCTCCACCATAGGGGCTGAAGATGATATACGTATATACTTAATTTTGCATGAAGTGTAATATGAATATGTTTTGTCAATTTATGTAATTTAAATACCAAACTGCTCGGGAGGATGTTCAATAATCTGGGTAAAAATGGACAGACGGACAGACAGACGGACAGAGAGACAGACAGACAGAGAGACAGACAGACAGACATCGCTAAATCGACTTAAAATTGCATAAGGTTCACGAATATATATACTTTATGGGGTCTTAAACCTATATTTCGACATGTTACAAACGGAATGACAAACTGATATATACCCTCACCATATATGGTGGAGGGTATAACAAGAGATAAAAACAATTAACAGACAACCACACTAACCACATAATTTCAAAAAGACCAAAAACAAATATGTAGATCAATGACTTTCACTTGATCATAAAAATTTTGTATTACAACCCTTTTATATTATAAGCATACAACCGACGGCCACACTAGAAGGCAATTAAAGCATTTTGTCTCAACATCACAAATGAAGGGCAATTAAAGCATTTTGTGTCAACATCAAAAATGAAGGCAATTAAACCATTTTGTGTCAACATCAAAAATGAAGGGCAATTAAATCAAGTTGCCTCCTTATGAAAAACCCATTAAATCAAGTTGCCTCCATATGAAAAACCCATTAAATCAAGTTGCCTCCATATGAAAAACCCATTAAATCAAGTTGGCTCCTTATTCTCCTACTACTCACTTCAGAAGTATCTATGCGAGTCATGTGACCGAGCTTTTCATATTGGTCCATAAAATCAACATATTGAGCCTTGATGTCTTGGTTTCTTGCTAATCGATGTTCCAGGGCTATAAATCTTGAAAATGCAAGCTTTCTTGTGCTGCCTAAACTACTTGCGTCTTCACGAAATGGTAGTTGTATTACGAATCGACCCTCAGAGTTTCTTTTTGCGGTTTGAATAAGGTGTGTTTCGCATTGCCTTTTTCCCCCCGTGAGAGTGTCATTTGACTCAAAACCATCTATTTTCCAAAAACGCTCGAGGAGTTCGTTTGTGTCTGGGCTGCCTTTAGTATTTATTGCACATATTGCTGATAGAATGGAGCCTTGTCCTAGCCTACCGCTAACGACCCAACCGAGTCTTGTGTTTATTAAACTTGGTAGTTCCGGTGATAACTTAATTTTACCGGAAATTATCAGATCATGGTAGTATTCGGTGCCTAAGAGAACACCAATGTTGTTGGGTTTGTTAAAATCAGGATCAGCTAATTGTATATTCTCTGGAATTGGCCAGGATGTGCAATTGAATTCCTCGGAAGGTTGAATTGGAAAAATGTTGAGGAGTACAAACGCTTCTAGTCTTGTGCTGAAGTTGGTTGAGGTGGAATGAAGCCCTACATTGATGCGTTGATTTGTTCTGCGTGATTGACTGCCGACACCTTCGATGCACAGAGATGTTTCTGTGGGCTTGATGGACAATTGATTTACTATTCGGTTTGTCACAATGTTGTGAGCCTGAATCCAATATTGCATTTAAAATACCAGATTGCCCGTTATTGGCAGTGATTTTTACGCGTGCTGTTGCTAGCAGGACGTAGCCTTCCCGGGCCCCAGCCAAATGAGCCGACGCTACTGTTGATGTTGTTGGTACATTGGTCGCTGATGTGTTACTCACAGAGGTCACCTTTTTTGATGTCGATGGTGCAGTGTTTGTGATGTGTTGATAAATTTCCAGGTGAACTAGCGTGTTGTGCCTTTTCTGACACTTTCTGCAGCAACTTGTTGTGCAATGTCTTGGTATGTGGCCAGGCTTGAAATAGTTGACACATAGTTGCTGCTGTTGAATCCATTTTAATCGCTCGCACGCTGACCTTGATAAAAATTGTTTGCAATGCTACAACTGATGATTTCCATTGTCGCATAATTTGCATGAGTATGTATCTTGAGACTTGGTGGCTGCTGAAACCGTTTTTTTGCGTGTTTTGAATTCGACCGACTGCTTCTAGTGACTGCAATCTAGTTTCTAGGAAACCCAACTGCTCATACAGTACATGCGTTCCCTGGTCTGGTTTTTTAATCAATATATAGACTATTATTGGATCCCAAGTCAATGTATTGATATTCAAATTGTTTAGTGCTGCAATGGATTCGCGCGTCATATCGTGCAGAAATTTTATAGCTGCAGCAGAGGGATTTTCCGGTATTTTTTGCTGGCCCAACAATTTATTTATAATACTATTTGTTAGAATTCTTGGATTTTTAAAGCGGTTTTGAAGTGTATTCCATGCCGTCTCATAATTGGTTTCTGTTGGAGATAAATTTTGTATTAGTCTTGCGGCCTCACCTGTTACATTTGTTTTTAGAAACCACATTTTTTGTATGGTTGGCATTGCCTTTTTGTGTATCATTTCGTTGAACATGTCATAGAAGGGTTGCCAGCTCAGATAATCCCCATTGAATTTTGGTATTGTTACTTTGGGAGGATGATGCGGTTGGGTATCTTGATTATGTCTTCAATTTGCATTATCTTCTCCGTTATTTCTGTTTGTTTTGCCAGAAATTGGTATATATCGTGCTCGATATTCTCCGTACAAATCTTATTCTGCAACCGCTGTATAGTTTTCATATTGTAATCGACTTCCTTTAGTTTTACCTCAATCTGCTGCCTTGTATACTGAACACCTATGAAAGCATATCGTCCAATGTGCTGATAATTTTGGATATGGTGGCGTTCTGTATGTTTAACAAATTGTTCATTGTTGTCTCCGATGCCTGTTTCCCAGTGATGCCTGAGTTGCTTGCTTGCATTTTTGATTGTTCCTTTATAATTTGAATTTGTTTTTGGATGTAGTCATCAGCCTCTCAAAACCTTTTACCGTCTCTTCGCGTAGTTTTTGTAAAAAATATGGATGATCTTCCTTTCCTTCTATCTTTTCGAAGTTATTCCACAATTCTTCGAGCTCCTTAGATTTTTTTTCATAATATTCTACGGATCTCATTTCTTTAGGTGTCTTCCTTAAAGTATTAATCGCCCGATTTATTTCTTCCGCCTTTTCGTCTTGTATCTTTACAAGATCGTTTAATGACGTCAGCCCTGTGTTTTTGTGTAGCTCTTGCACTACTGTTTGTATTGCTTTTGCTTCTTTCCTCCAAATTCTGAAGGTTCACCAATGTTTTTGGTGTTTGAGGATTGTTGCGCGTTCCGCCTTTAGAGTTAAAAGTCCCTTACCTCTGGTGGGGGGAAACTTGAAATAACTAAAGACTCTGGGGTCACCAATGTACTAGAATTGTTTCTTGCGGCTATAATATGATTCACTTCAAACACATAAATCTGAACTGAGATATTATTTGCCTTAATTGTCCTCCAAGCACTTTAACTTGTAGAACGCTAACAGATTCAATCAATAAAACACCTTAAATGCCTTATAGTAATTGAACGTCTCTCTTAATTTTTGTTCTTTCTTATATACTAAAATTTAATACATTAATTAAAGTTGAATGCCACTATTGCACAATTAATTGTTTCTATAATTGCTGACCAAACATTTCAATGGACAAAAGATAAAATTATGCTTAACAATTGTCTGGGATGATTGAACTTCAAGTAAACAAAATAAAATAATGCAATGTTAAAACAAAAAAAAAGATAAAAATAAAATAAAATAAGCAATGTTATGTCAGCGATAAACTGAACTTATGTAGTTCATTAACATTAAGTAAAATAATAAAATTAAAAATAACTGTATGTTAATGTGAATGTCAACAACAACTTTTTTTGGTTTTACATTTAAATCTTATAAAAACGGTAAAATTTTTTTTTGAAAGTTTAGATTTGAAAATACTAAGTTGGTTTCTAGAAGGTTGCCTATCCATGGAATATCGTTTGTTAATTTAACTAATGATATGTTTTTTAGAAAAATGTTTAAAATACGGCACCATTGTTAAGAGAATTAGAAACAGAAAACAAGAGAAAATAAAGAGATTATATCTCACAACCGCGGTTCAAAAATTAAATTTGCTAGCCAAAACCTAAATTTTTTCTTGTCACCGATTTTCAAAATTAAAACGCCATTAAATAGTAAACATATCAAAACTAAAGTAGCCAAAAAATTATTTTAGTATAAAAGGTGATTTTTTCAGAAAGAAATTATCATTCCTCGCAAATTATCATCGATTATGCGTTGCGCTCTTTTTTCCTATGTTGGTAGAATAATACCATTTATATTTGGAGTTTAATTAAATATTTTTAAACTACAATATATTTGTCAATTTTGAATTTTAGAGAAATAGAACTTTTGAAGATCCAAAGGGATCAAGAAAATTAAACCACCCATAGAAAGGTGAAAGAGTCTTTTTAACCCATTTGGCGCCGCTGTACTCAATTAAGTAAAACTTGATTTTTTAGATTTTTTCTGGCACTATTCGTTCTATAATTTAAGTAAAATAATTTTTTGAGAGCCAACTTAATTTAGAAACTGTAATTATTGTTTAAATTCACATCGTTTGATGGCAATTGAAAAATATTGAATTTTGGCAACATTTTTAGTTTTAGTTTAATTTTAGTTTTTGAAATTTGTAATAAAATTTTGAATATATTGAACCTATTGAGTCAAATTTTCAAAACCGAATTTCAAAATAGTGTTTGTGGGAGAGCCGGTTTTTGCTAATGACAATTTACAAGGATATCTATTTTTTTCAATTTCGATTTTACTTTATTCTATTTGACACCTTTACATGAACTAAAAATTAATCCCAAATATCTTTAAAATAGTTTAAACATTTTCCTTAATTTAGGCAAAATTATATTAAAGCTTAGAAAACGAAATAGTTTATATCAAGGGTGGCCAAGCCCTATGCGCTTGGTGCTCATTTGTTTTTGTAAAAGCACTTAGCTATAGGCTGTGTGTTTAAACACACATAGAGCACTCTGCACTAGCAATACGAAATACACAAACAACTTTGTCTTATTAGTTTTTTTATCGTTCTTCACTGTAAACTCGCAAGTGCAAAGCAACAACACTTTCGTATGCTTTGCTGGTAAACATTGATGACAGCGATTATCAATGTAGATTTTGTTTTTGTTTAAGGTATGATATAAATTTTTTTTTTTATATTGTTACGATTTTACCCTTTATAAAATCGTTAATTTATTTACCTTTTAAATAAATCGAGTTCTTTCTATATTATTTATATATATTATTTATAACAGTCACTAAAAATAACAGAAAAACACTTTACAGAAACACTTTAAAGTGTGCTACACTTTATTTACATTCTATAGGGTCCGTCAAATAACTTTTTTTTTGAAAATGCTATAAAAAAAAACTACTGAATATTTTCTCAAATTTCTTTTTTTTTATTTTAAAGTACAATCCTTCCAGTTAATAATGGAAAATAATTTCATTCAAATGTCTGCCTCGGCTGGCCGTTACAGTCAATGGCGATCGTTATCGGGCCATGTTGAACGAATTTTTGTTCACAAAAATTGAAGAGGAGGATATTGGCAACAATTTGGTTTCAACAGGACGGCGCTACGTGCCACACAGCCGAAGCTACACTCGATGTTTTGCGCCCTGTTTTTGAAGATCGCATTATCAGCCGCAGAGCTGATGTCGTTTGGCCACCTCGGAGATGCGATTTGACACCGTTGGACTATTATTTGTGGGCTGCCGTCAAAGATAAGTGTTACGCCGACAAGCCAGAGACAATTGACGCTTTAAAGGGCAATATTCGTGAAGCCATTGGAGAAATACAGCTGCACACAATCGATAATGTTCTTAAAAATTGGACCGATCGTGTAGGCTACTGCATGGCCAGCCGAGGCAGCCATTTAAATGAAATTTTTCCATTATTAACCAGAAGGATTGTACTTTCAAATAAAAAAAGAAATCTGAGAGAATATTCAGTAGTTTTTTTTTAAAAAAAAAGTTATTTGGCGGACCCTATAGTTATTTCCAGTTTATTCCGACACTAGATTTTTCCAGCTGTCAAAAATCGTGTGAAGAAATTTCTAGTGGTAGAAATTTCTTGTAACACCGCCGCCCACTTAAGCCTGTTCGTCCCGAACAGACATAGCTATTCCTTTTCCATAGTTGGCTAGTCGTTCTAGATGAAAAACCTTCATTTTAGACCTTGGGCTCTGATCTTTCTGTATTCTGTATACCAAATCATTCAACCTTTTAATTACTCTATAGGGTCCGTCCCAATGCGTTGGTAGTTTGGAAGATAATCCTTTTTTTCGTTGCGGGTTAAACAGCAGAACCAACTCGCCCTCATTAAATCCTTCAGAATTCGCTGCTCGATCGTACCTCGCCTTCATCTAATCGCTGACTATTTTAATTCGATTGCCCACAAACTCATGAAGCTCGTTAAGGTCTTCCTGTTCCCGGGAAGCGTTGTCGTTGTCTTTATCTATAGCGGCGGGCTTAACACCAAATTCTAAATCGCCAGGAAATTTAGGTTCCGTTCCGAAAATAACTTTTGCAGGCGTCCGGGAGGAGGAATCGTGAACAGCCGATCTGTATGCCAGCAGAAATTTAGGGATGTGTTCGTCCCAGTCCTTCTGATGTGCACTGACCACTTTTCTTAAGTATTCCTCTAAAGTGCGATTGAATCTTTCAACCATACCATCAGATTGTGGATGCAGCGGGGTGGTTCTTGTCTTTCTTATTCCATACAACTCACACATTTCCTTGAAGATAGCAGATTCAAAATTCCTTCCCTGGTCAGAGTGTAATCCTAATGGAACACCGTAGCGGCACATCCAGTTGTTCACAAATACGCTTCCTGGCTCGGTATAGCGTATACCTCAGGCCATTTACTGAAATAGTCGATCACGACAAGAACGTAACGGTTTCCGGAATCACTGACATTGCAAGGGCCTGCTACATCCATTGCTATCCGCTCAAATGGGGCACTTGAGTTGTATTGTTTAAGTTGCCCACAACTTTTCCTTACTGGTTCTTTAGCTGCGATGCATTGGGCGCTATTGGCTATCCAATCGGTTATAGCTTGCCTGCAGCCGACCCAGTAGAATCGTTAATGTAACTTCTCTAGGGTTTTCGTGACACCAAAATAACCACCACTGGGACCGTCATGGAACTCTTTTAATACTTCGTCTATTTTGCTGACGGCACCACAATTAGCTTTGTCTCAGTTTTGCCGTCCGCACTTTTCCATATAAGGTATAAGCAGTGATTAATTACCCGTAGACTGTTCCACTTTCAGCTGATATCTGTTCACGGGTAGGATTCCTGTCCTCTGCTTTGGCTGACATAATTTTTGAGAGTATGGGGTCATTCTGTTGCGCCGCCGACCAGGCTTCACTTGACTCAATATGTGTTAGTCTTATATCAACAACGCACTCTTTTCCTTCAGCCCTCGAAAAATGTTTGCACTCTAAATTACAGGGGCGTCTTGATAGGGCGTTCGCATTGCAATGCTTTATGCCTTTCCTGTGCTCGATGCTGAAATCATTGCTTTGAAGTCGTCAAATCCAACAAGCTAGCTGCCCCTCTAGTAAATTGCAGCAGCCACCTGAGTGCAGAATGGTCGGTTCTTAGTTGAAAGTGCTGACTGTTCAGATATTTGTGGTAGTGCTTTACACATTCTACCGCCGCCAACAGTTCCCGCCGTGTTACGCAGTAGATCCTTTTGGGCTTCGAAAGTACTTGACTGTAATGGCCTATGACTTTTCGGTTCCATTGATCACCTGCGAAAGCACACCTCCTATTCCGTGTCCGCTTGCATCGCTATAGAGCACAGGATATCCAAGAATCGGTGCCGAACATAATAACTCCTTGAGCCTTAGGAACGCTTGTTCTTAAGCTTCTCCCCAATGAAATGGTCGCGCCTTATTAGTCAGCTCATGTAGACTCGCAGCCACACTGGCAAAGTTTGGTACAAATCGTCGGTAGTATGTGCAGAGGCCTAGAAAGCTGCGCAACTCGTGCAGATTTTTCGGGCGAGGCCAATCTTTTACAGTCCGAATCTTATCTTCATCGATTAATATACCCTTTGCAGTTACGCGGTGCACTAAATACTTGACTTCCCTGTGCAACAGTGTATATTTCTTTGCGCTAAGCTTGAGTCCAGCCGCAGATATTCGCCTTAAAACTTCTGCTAAGTTCTTCAGGTGTTCATCGAAAGTTTTTCCCATGACAATTATGTCATCAAGGAACAATAGGCAAGTTTTCCAGTGAAGCACATTTTCCATTAACCGCTCGAATGTTGCTGGAGCATTGCAGAGTCCAAAGGGCATCACATTAAACTGCCTAAATCCGTCACCTGTGCTAAAGGCAGTTTTTTCCTTGCCTTGGTCACAAATTTCTTCTTGCCAATAACCACTTTGCAAGTACAATGTGGAGAACCATTTGGTTCCTGCTAGCGTGTCTAGAGTATCGTCAATTTTTGGTAGTGGATAGCTGTCCTTCTTGGTGATATCGTTTAGTTTTCTGTAATCAACACAGAATTGGGTGCTGCCATCTTTTTTCTTAACTAAAGCTATAGGCGAGCTCCATGGGCTAGAAGATGGTTCGATTACTCCACTACGCTCCATTTCGTTGACTAGCTCCTGGGCGCCTGCTTTATTGGCCTCGCTTCACCAGTATTTATTCGGTATTTTACAATCGCCGTTCTTCCTTGATTTTGGTTTTTCAAGACAGATCCGTATTTCCTGATTAAATGTTTGGCTTTATTTCCATCAGGCGACGCTAGTTCTTTTACCCATTTTTCCACATATTCTGCCAGAATTTCTCGATCTTTAACGGACTCATTAGAAGGTTCCAAGTTCTTTTCGCAACTGATTATTGCTTCCGGCGCAGTACAGTTGGCTATTTCAGAGTTCGCTCGGACAACTTTTTTACAATTTGATAGGTTCAGTACTCTTACAGGAACTCTTTTGTCTTTGCTGGTTTTCACGAGGGCTTTCGCTGTTGTCATGTATCTTTTTTTTCTGTTGGTTCTACCACCCACAAGCTGTTGTCCTCACAATCTCCCTCCATGCGTACCCATACTAGAGTTTCTGACCGTGCCGGTATTTTCTGATGACTGATGGTCACTAGCTTTCTTATTCGATCCGCTTGCTCATATCCAACATCAAGGGGTATTTCAACATTGCGCCAAATCATAACTTTTTGCCCCATATGCAGATTAATGCCGTGACTAATCATGAAATCTGCACCAATGATTACTTCTTCCACAATATCGGCAACAATAAATACGTGATTGACGCTTTTGTTGGCAATCGTTAGTTTTACATTTATTTTACCATAGGCAGAAGCAGGCTCCCCAGTAGCTGTGCGCAGACTTACCCCGTATAGTGGTTCAACTGCCTTTTTCACTAAATGTGCTTTCGCCCGTTGATGTACCCATAAGCAGTAAGATTGCTTTTCTCCTGCTGTATTACTGATATGGAGATTGTGGGGCCATCGGTTGTAGGAGCAAGCTCATGTCCCGTAGTGCTAGCTCTTTTTAGTTTAACAGTGACTCTTTAGGTGATTACTGATCGGCTCGGAGGCTTTTTCTGGGTGCTTTGCAGTTTCGCTGAAAGTGTTCCACTCTACCGCAGTTGTAGCATTTATCCTTGGCCTTGATTTGCTTCTCACCTAATGCCTGCTTAAATGCATCCTTTAACTCCGTAAGCACTTCTCTGAATCCTTCTGTTTATTTTGGTGCTTATATCTTGCTCTCTTTCAGCAGTCACTTTGAGGTTACGCACCTTAAATGTTTGTGGCTTGGAAATCACCTTCGCAGTCTCTTGGGCCAGCGCGAATGAGAAAGTTTCAACGAAAGTCGATTTCTGCGTAGCACATACCGCATGTCTCACATCAGAATCCCGAATTTCATTTACAAATGCTTCAATTTAATCTGATCTAAGAATGGATGATTTTCGCATGGATAAGTTAGCTGAACCAGCCGCTCAATCTCTGTCGCAAAATTTGCTTTCTGCAGTCTACCTCTTAGTTCCATTCGGTACTTTCGCTGCAGTGCCACCATTATGCCGTCATAATTATTTCTGCAGGTGATTGGCACACTTTCTAGAATTTCTGCAGCGTTTCCTTTTAAGGCCAGATTCAAATCTATAGCTTTTTCTTCGATATTCCACATATTTCTGGCGGCGACTGTCTCAAACTTGAACTTAAACATTAAACGGTACGCAGCAGTCAAAAGTAGGGGCTTTTGCTCTACCAGAACTTTCCTGAATAGTTCGAACTGGACCCTCTTGACATTGGAGATTATTTACCTTATATTCCAGATCATGCAGTTTTTTCTCGACATCTTTAGCTTGTATTTCCACGCCATTCTCTAATTCGGACAACTTCTTGTCAAATCTATCCATTTTGTCATTAGTGGCTCTGGAAGATTCTTGCAGCTTTTCTTCCATTTTAGCAAACATTTTCTCGTTATCTGCTCTCAAAGTCTCTATCTTAGCTAACAGTTTCCCGTTGTCTGCTCTAGAAGTTCCTTAAAGTTTAGATAAAAATTTTTTGTTGTCTGCTCTAGAAATTTCTAACATTTTCATGTTGTCTGTTCTAGAAATTTCTATCTTTTCCATCATCGCAGCAAACATTGCGCTTAACTCCATATTACCCTTTTTTAAGGGTACTAACCTCCATTGCTTCTTTTTCATCAAATTCGTAAGTCGCAATGTCAATTTTACGCCGCTCGAATTCCTCTATCAGCCTCTTTTGTAATTCAGTCTTATTACCTGCTGTCGGTAGCTCCAATCTGCTCAATTCCTTTTTGAGCTGTTCCACCTTAAGCTCCTCCAATTTCATGACTGCAAAATAATGCAATCCCACTTCTGACAGCAATTGTTAAGATTTTACCCTTTATAAAATCGTTGATTTATTTACCTTTAAAATAAATCGAGTTCTTTCTATATTGCAAATAATAAACACTGTTTGAAATTATTTATAGCTCTATTTATTTATAACAGTCACTAAAAATTACAGAAAAACACTTTAATAGCACACTTTATTTACACGGTGTAGATATACTAAACGTTAGCTACACTTTAGTTCTTCACACTCAGCGTTTTATTTATCAATTGAACTACTGCGTCTCCAAGTACCTGTATTTATGAGTAGTCAGGTGTTCTAATTATTTCTTGTTTATTACGACACTACATTTTTCCAGCTGTCAAAATTCATGTGAAGAAATTTCTAGTGGTAGAAATTTCTTGTAACAATATGTATTGGTTTTTACAATAAAAAATATTGAATCAAAATTAGTTATTCTTTAAATGTATTGGTGTTTGCTCTTCCATAAGGAACTTTCGAGCACCCCTGCTTAATATGCTCAGAAATAGTTCATATCCTACCTAAGTTATATCTCTTGATTTAATAAAAAAACCAAGTAAAGGGTGGTCCAACCATAATGCACAATGTTAAGTGTAAATAAAACAAAAAGTTTTCTATGACAATTATGTGTGAAACAAAATATCGGTCAAATGCTCGCCAGGGCTTCAGTGGCATATCTCTATCCGATGATCCATATTTTCAATGAGTCTGAGACATAATTGAGGTTCAATGTCGTTAATGTGCCGAATTATCTCATCCTTTAGCTCTTGAATTGTTCTTGGCTTATTGACGTACACTTTTTCTTTAGAATATCCCCAAAGAGAGAAGTCCAACGGTGTCAAATCACATGATCGTGGCGGCCAATTAACATCGCCATGACGTGAGATAACACCGCCATTGAATTTCTCGCACAAAAGAGCCATTGTTTCCTTGGCTGTGTGACAAGTGGCACCATCCTGTTGGAACCACATATCGTCCAGGTCCATATGCTCAATTTCTGGCCACAAGAAGTCCGTGATCATCTCGCGATAGCGAACATCGACGACGAGTCGAGCTTGACGGCTCTTCAGCCACACTATCGCGAACAACAACAATATTTTCCACAGAACGAACTGGGCGAGCATGCACAGGTGTTATCATATTTCCTACAGACCCGGTTTACTGAAATTTGCGCAGAATTCTTCCGATAGTGGACACATTTGGTCGATTATGCTGACCAAAAAAATCACGAAGTGCACGAAATGCATTTTGATTTGAACGGCCATTCTCGTAAAAGGCTTCAACAATCTTAACGCCCTGTTCAATTGTGTACCTCTCCATTTTTGAATTTGTCAAACACTGAAACAGAGAAATGTCAAATTAAGTTGGGCAAAAAACTTGACGTTAATGTGTGACTCACAATTAACATCGTGCATTATGGTTGGATCACCCTTTATATTAAATAAAAATTTATCTTAGTTTTAAGAAATTTGCATACTAAAATATAATAAAAATAAGTTTACTTAAAAAAAATTGATTTAGAACATAATTGACTTCCATTCAGTTCAAAAAATGTGTAACTTAAAATGAGAAAGTACTTGAACTTAATGTTTGTTAATTTTTTTCGCGAGTAGTTAGATTAACTAAATTTTAGAAAGCCATTTTTAAATTAAGTTAAATAAAGCGATTTTATAAGCACTTCAAAAAATATACATGCCGGTGTTCCACAAGGTAGTATATTGGGACCATTTTTGTATATCCTATATACCTCTGACATGCCAACAAATAGTGTCACTCATACTTCCACATTTGCCGATGATACGGCGATCCTAAATTGCCACAGTAATCCACTCAAAGTTTTTCGAATTTTACAGAATCACGTTTGTCAATTAGAAGTGTGGCTAAATCAGTGGAAAATAAAGGTGAATGAGCAGAAATGTGTTCATATTACTTTTACGTTAAGAAGAGAAACTTGCCCTTTGATCCGAATAAATAATCAAAACATACCCCAACATACAAGTGTCAAATATTTAGGCATTCATCTTGATCTTCGACTCACGTGGAAGAATCATATAGATGCAAAATTAACTCAGATGAAATTAAAAATCATTGAAATCAATTGGTTAATCGGAAAAAACTCCAGACTCAGGCTCGATTGTAAACTATTGCTGTACAACAGCAGTTCTTAAGTAATATACTGAAACAACACTGTTGTATTTTTTATCTACACTTTTTTCAGATAATAAAAAGCTTGTAGAACATTAATACGCGTTTTTTATTTGTTCCTGCTATTTGATAGTTTTGTTAGTTTTTCACCCTAAGATTTCATCATGATACAAACTCACTTGCTATAATCAGATATGCACCAAAAAAATGAACTAGAATGTAGAAAAATTAACTTATTTGGAGGAAAAACTGAAATGAAAACGGCGCCTAAAACACTTTTTAACAATATTTAATAAAATTTTCTTTTAAATTAATAAACAAATTTTACTTAAAATTTGGTAAAAAATTTCTAAATTATTGAAAAATTTTATTTTTGAAAATTACATTTTTATTAAAAAAAAGTAAAATTTCCTCCTAGTTTATATGTATATCATATTAAATTTTATTTAAGTTGATTAGATAATTTTTTTACTACAAACTAGGATTTAACTTCCTAAAAATAAGAAAATATTTTCTATCATCAAGTTAAATAGCACTTATTTTAAATGAAAATGATCCTAAAATTTAATAAAAAATTCTAATATATAAGAAGTAACTGTTCTATGATAAATGTAATATATTTCACCATATTGTTACGATTTTACCTTTTATCAATCTTCAACTGATTATTAAAGTGTAAAGACGTTTAAAATGAGTACTCCGCCTAAAACTCTGTGCGCGAAGTGTTTTAATTCCACAAAATCTGATTCCATATCTTGCCATGTATGCAAGGCAAAATTTTATTTTATTTGCGCTTATTTGGATGACAAGATTGTTGAATTATTAAATAAAAATATAAATATTGTTTTAAATTGTGATGCTTGCCCAAATGTTTCTTCTGGTTTGCTTTTGGCTGTCTCTACACTATCAACTAAAGTAAGTGAAATTAAACAGCAGTTAATTCCAACAACAACAACAACATCAAATGAAGATGTAAATGTTGTTGTTGCTTCTGCTTTACCTAATAATGATGATGTTGCTGCTTCTTCTTTAACATCTTTTCCCACTGCTGCTTCAAACTTGTTTGAGACTGACACCCAGCATAGCGAATGGATGGTTCATCGTAAGAAATAACGCAGGAATCGTGCTGTCGTCGTTGGTTCTAATGATACAGAAGATCTTGATATGGTTGTAAAGAAGAAGTTTGTACATATCTCTTCTTTCAAACCAACTATTACTGCAGAAAATATTATTGATTTTGTTGATAAGCATACTAATTTTGGTAAAAAACATTTAGTATGAACGAGGTTGGTTAGAAAAGGTGTTAATATTGAGTCCCTTGCACATGTAAATTTCAAATTAGGTGTTACTGAGAGTTTTTATAATGTACTATTAAAAGCTCCTCTTTGGCCTACAAGTATTTGAGTTTGTCCATTTATTTTTTTTACCAAGAAACCCGGTAAATCTGGAAACAAATTAATAATATTAATAATATTTTGCATCTTTTCAATTTAAGTGATGTAGTTTGGTCCAATTTTAATGACACTTTTTTACCATGTAATGTTTTGATATGGATCTTATTTAGATTAACAATATTTAACGTAGCAAACTACCCCCTTGCTGCTACGAACACATTTTATATTTTGATATTCTATAACATTTTATATTTTAGTACTCTATAATATAGTATTAGTTTGTGTGGTTGTAGTACACTTGCTGGTTCAATGCAGTAGCAATGGTTTGTGTGGGTGTCATACACTTATTCACTCACAGCATACTAGCATTAGTTGGTGTGGTTGTGATACCCACAAATATTTTTTTATATTCCTTTTTGCTACTGCACAGCGGTCTTCGGACTGTCTGTTCCACACAGCGGCTTCGGCTGTCTGTTCCGCCAACGACACATGCTGATTTTATTGTGCCGAACATTGCCAACCCGACACCTGCCGAACACTGCCAAGTGTGCTGTACCGATAGCTGTCATCCCAACAACTGCCGACTGCGTTGTGCCGAACACTTCCAACCCGACATGTGCCGAACTCTGCCGAGTGTGCTGTAGCGAACGCTGCCAACCTGACACCTACCGAACTCTGCCGGGTGGGTTGCACCGATCACTGCCGTTTCGGCAACTGCGTCGTGCCGAACGCTGCCAACCCGAAGCCAATCAATTGGGTTGCACCGAGTCTTACCGAGCCAACCACTACCGAATAAATACCACCCAGCCGAATCGCCACCGAGAAGACCAACGAACCACGTCTGCCGAATTCAATAACCCGTTCTTCCCCGACACAACAGCTAGCAGCGTACAAGCAGGGACCCAACGATTCCATAACGAGACGTAAAAAACCATAAGAAACTGCCAACGAAAAATAATCGAGGCCACCACGTGATGGCAATACAGAGAAAACCCCATCTACCAGCAACACCTTAACCATCGATTGACTTGGCTGGGAATACCTGCTCCCTAAAGAACAACTCATGAAACATTGTCAGAAATGCAATATCCCCAGTGCAGGTAAAACCCTCGAACAACTTCGTAAACAATTTACAGAGCATATTTGCACTAAGCGACTTCGTAAACAATTTACAGAGCATATTCGCACTAAGCGACTAAGGGCGTCCACGGAAAACCTTTCCAAAAAGTGGAGGATGAAGTAATGATAGGCGAAAAGTTCGTAATTCCCGGTGATGCCCAGGGTCTAGAAATACCCCCCAAGCCAACACAAACCGAACCGAAGCGAGGCCCAATGCCTAGGCCGCCGCAACTGCCCCAGTTCCTGCGAAGATCACCGCTTGCCGTTCCGAGATTTCAGATGCCCAGATCATGTCAACGGTGCTCAGATGGGATCTGAAGTTCCACGGCGGGGATAGCGACCTCTTAGATTTCCTCGAACGCTTTGAGGAGTTGGCCGAATGCTATCAGATCCCCTTGGATAGGGTACGATCAGCTTTACTAAGGGTACTTAGCGGGAACGCACTCAAATGGTACAGGGTCAAGCGTGGCGAAATCACCACCTGGAAATCCTTCAGAGCAGAAGCCGAAAAATTCTTCCTGCCAAAAAAATACTTATCTCACCTTGAACAAACCTTCTACAACCGTAAACAGCACATCCGGGAACGGGCTCGCCCGACAACACCCTCAGCTGCGCACCATGACCCATCTCGACCGCATATATGAAGGCCTCCGTACGGAGTACAGGCATTACGTGCGGCGAAGCGATTTAACGGCCATGACCGACGACTTTGAGGCATTGAAATGAGAAGAAAAATCCCCGGCGTTACACATGGTATCGGATTCAACTTATACACGCTCCCAACGATGCTGGCGATGCAAGACCGTCGGTCACATTCGTTTCCGCTGCCCAAATCCGACCCAATTTTTTTGTTCGTATTGTGCTGTCCCGAACTTGTACCTGCCGAACACGTCCTACGGCAATCAACAGTGCAAACCCTGCTCATTCGTATGGACGCTATTATATTCCGGTCAGTGTCTATGGGCTAAAAATGATAGGATTGGTAGATACCGGCGCCAGTCGCACCTATATCAAAAACGTCTGATGGCCAAGGGCATTACTCTGACAAGCCAAAAAGGTATGGTACAGTTTGCCGACCAGACACTTGCGTCATTCCTATTAGTCTACTCGCTTAGCGTTAAATACCAGAAAAGGTTGGTCATGGTATCAGCTTCAGCCATTCCAACTTCAGCCGAACCAGTTATACTCGGGATGGACTTCCTGGATCAGTTAGGCTGTGAAATCCGCCTATATGGCGACATATTGCCGAGACCGAGGTGATGGATCGGCACTTTTTGTCAGCGGAGCAGAATCAGAAGCTGTCATGGCTTCTAGAAAACCACAACCGGAAGTTTAGTAAAGTGGTGGGTTTATGCACAATTGCGAAACATGAGATTCGATTACGTCACGGAAAACCCATAAAATAAAGATACATGCCCAGAAACCCGGCCATGATGGCGATAATCAACGAAGAGGTCGACAAGCTCCTCACGAAGCCCCTACAGCTCTCCAATCGTCCTGACGCGGAAGAAACTAGGAGGATGGCGAATGTGTATCAATTATCGTCAACTAAACGCGGCAAGCGAGTCCGATGCATATCCATTACCGCAAATCAATGCCATACTGGATCAGCTCAGAGAAGCACGCTTCATTTCATCGCTAGATCTTAAAAATGGCTATTGGCAAATACCACTCGAGGACTCTTCCAAGCCGTACACCGCCTTTACTGTCCCCGGGCGTGGACTATTCCAGTGGAAGGTCATGCCGTTTGGCCTACATTCGGCCCGGCCACATTCCAACGCACTCTCGACCGAATTATCGGTCCCGATTTGTACCCACTGGTATTCGTATATCTTGACGACATCGTTCTTTTGGGCAGAACGTTTGCTTGAGATCGTCTTCACACGCTTGCAGGAAGCCCAGATGTTGGTAAACTTCGATAAATGAGATTTTGTTCGAACCAGCATTCGTTATCTAGGACATGTGGTTACTTCCGAGGGTATACATACTGATCCCGAATAGGTACAAGCAATGCAAAATTTACCACCCCGCACAAATCTAAAGGAACTGGGAAGAGTTTTAGGAGTGGCGTCGTGGTACCGTTGGTTTGTCCCAAACTTCTCGAACTTGGTAGCACCTCTGAACAAGCTACTGAGAAAAAATGTTCGATGGAATTGGGAACCGGAGCAAGAATCAGCATTTGCGGAAATAAAAGAAACTCTCACTCAGGCACCCGTGCTCGGTTGTCCAAAGTTCGATCATCCATTCTTTTTATAAACCGACGCAAGTCAGGAAGGCATTGGGGCGGTTCTTTTCCAACGCCACTCCGATTTCGAATCAGTTATTGCTTATACCAGCCGAACCCTTACGAACCTCGAAAAGAAATATTCGAATCAGAAAGATGAGGCTCTACCTAGAGGGATACAAACTTACCGTAATCACACCGTTCACTAATTCTACAGGAGAATCACGACTCCCCTGCGGCGGACCACTTGGAATTTTCAAAACCGCGAGAAAGATCTAGGAGCAGTACTATTGGCCGGGGCTGTACCGAGACGTAATGCGATACGTTTGGTTGTGTGAAGTGTGTGCACGATACAAACCCAAACAGCGAGCACCTGCCGGATTAATGAAGACAATGACCTGCAGGTACCCTTGGGAAATTGTGGCAGCTGATTTCGTAGGCCCACTACCCCGATCCACCAAAGGTAACACAACACTACTAGTGATAATCGATCTCTTCAGCAAGTGGGTGGAACTGATCCTTACGCGATAGGCTCTAGCGAAGGACGTCGTAAGAAGTCTAAGGGAACGAGTAATATACCGATTCGGTTGCCCGAAGATATTTCTTTCCGACAATGGGGTGCAGTTTACGAGCCATCTGTTCAAAACCTTTCTAGCAGGGAACGGAATCGAGCACCGAACCACCGCTCCTTACTCGTCCCACGAAAACCCTACGGAAAGAATGAATAGAGTCGTAAAATCTATGATTGTGCAGCAGACAGGCACCGATCACCGCCACTGGGATCACAGATTACCAAAAATAGCTTTTTCCATCAATATTTCAAGAACGGAGTCCCTAAAATTTTCATCAGCGGAGGTAATATTTGGTCGTAACATGATGGGCCCGAACCAAAACCGATTGCAGTCAGCATGCCCCGACGAAGATATAATCAACCCCAATATGACCGAGCTTTGGGGAAAGTGGCAAAGCATAAGAACAAAGCATCGGAAAGCCAGGCCAAGTATTATAATTTAAGGCGAAGACCTTGGAAGCCTGAAGTTGGGAACAAAGTATGGAAAAAAGAGCGCCATATCTCTTCAGCCGCCGACAAGTTTGCACAAAAATATAGTGGTCCCTTCATCATCACGCGACACCTTGCAAACAACATTTTTGAGTTGAGTTACGGGGATGGGAAACAATAAGGATCAATGTGCAGGACGTCAAGCCCTTTAACGAGAGGGAGAATTAAAAAAAAAAATATAATACTTAAGTCATCCCAACAATTTACTATAAAAGGCAGAACCACATTCAACAGAACGTCAAAAGGACAACATCACCGCGAACACACAAAAAAAATCTCTTTAATATTACCCATTGCCACCATGAACCGAAGACCTACGATACCACAAAGGTTGCAGCATGTCCTACCCGATCAAGTCAACCGGCCTGCGGAATACCAGCCTCCATTCGAGGCTCGTCCCCAAATAACTACAAGCAACACCACCACTGGCCCTTATAAACGAAAGGCGCGTTCGGGTATCTCTGTTACCGTCCACTCAGAACCCCCTTCCATCAACAGTAAGAAGCAAGTTACAATCATTGAATATTAGCGACGGACCACAACTCCCGACTCGCCCGACAATAGAACATCCACCAGCCACTCACCAACAGGGGAATACCGGGCAAGGGCAACAAATCGTAGCCAACATTTCTTTACCGCCCCCTCCTCCACCACCTTTACCAAAGGAAGTCGCAGCTCCATCAAAGCCAAAGGGAAAACCGAAACAGCATACCGTCAGCATCCCATTGGAGCCAATGACAAGTGACATTAGAGAGGACAATAACGAGGCCACCCATACACCGCCTCCAAAGATAATGGAAACCCAGTCACAACTAATGGCGGAAACTTGTCTAGCTATGGTAGCGGGGTCGGACCTCCCTTCAGCTGTCAGCCAGCAACCAGCCGGTCAGGCCGCTCGCCGTCAGCCTCGTTCCACAGCATCAAGAATGCAATACACAGCCGACCAACTCCTAGGTGGCATTCGGGTTAGAAAACCTCGGAACTATATACGACATTTTCAATATCTCATAACCCGTCAACGATTGCCTCCAGTGAAAGTAACTATCCTCAACCGTACAACTGCACGCATTCGTTGCTCAGGCTTCGAGCGCAACGTTAAGTTGACATAAATTAAATTGAATATCGTTATCACTTCTAAGCTGTAGAACAGCACAATTTCATTTGACCAAAATTCTTGAAAAAAAAGTTAAAATTTAGTTTGGGAGAAAAAAAATTAAAATAAAACAAAAATACAAAAAAAAAATAAATAAATATTAAACAAAAGAACAAAAAATGAATTTAATTTAAGTTAAAAAAAAAATAAAAATTATTTGTTAAAAAAAATGTTTTAAACAAATTTTTTTAACAAATCAAAATTAATGAAACAACAAAAGCTATCCATTGAGATAGCGAAATATTGGATAACAAATAAATAATTTTGTATAAAATAGACCTTTAGCTTGAATACTTCTTACCTGGAATTTGTATTAAAAAGGTCGAAGAAATTGAACTGAATAATTTATATAAATTCATATTATCTTCTATCCCCAGAGCATCGATCTCCGAAATAGGGGGGAAATGTAATGTAGCAAACTACCCCCTTGGTGCTACGAACATATTTTATATTTTGATATTCTATAATATTTTATATTTTCGTACTCTATAATATAGTATTAGTTTGTGTGGTTGTAGTACACTTGCTGGTTCAATGCAGTAGCAATGGTTTGTGTGGGTGTCATACACTTATTCACTCACAGCATACTATCATTAGTTAATGTGGTTGTGATGCCCACACATATATTTTGAGATTCCTATTTGCTACTGCATAACTAAGCATGCAATTCTCATTAAGTTGGTAATTTAAATTATACTTAATGTTCAATGTAAGAACCAAAGGCAAGCTTAGTAGGGGGCTTCATGCATACATATTTTGTGTGTGTTATTTGTTCCTTGGCTCAGGGAACAAATATTTTAGAGCGGTCGACTCCGGTTGTTCATAATTTATCTGCACAGCGGTCTTCGGACTGTCTGTTCCACACAGCGGCTTCGGCTGTCTGTTCCACGCAGCGGCTTCGGCTGTCTGTTCCATACAGCAGTTTCGGCTGTCTGTTCCACACAGCGGCTTCGGCTGTGTGTTCCACACAGTGGCTTCGGCTGTCTGCTCCACACAGCGGCATCGGCTGTCTCTTCCACACAGCGACTTCGGCTGTCTGTTCCACACAGCGACTTCGGCTGTCTGTTCCACACAGCGGCTTCGGCTGTCTCTTCCACACATCGGCTTCGGCTGTCTGTTACACACAGCGGTCTTCGGACTGTCTATTCCACACAGCGGCCACCGGGCTGTCTGTTCCGCCAACCGACACCTGATGATTTTATTGTGCCGAACATTGCCAACCCAACACCTGCCGAACTCTGCCGAGTGTGCTGTACCGATCGCTGCCAACCGACACCTGCTGATTTTATTATGCCGAACATTGACAACCCGACACTTGCCGAGCTCTGCCGAGTGTGCTGTACCGATCGCTGTCATCCCGACAACTGCCGACTGAGTTGTGCCGAACACTGCCAACCCGATACATGCCGAACTCTGCAGAGTGTGCTGTACCGATCGCTGCCAGTCCGACAGCTGCTGACTGCGTTGTAAGGTACGCTGACACCTGCTGAACTCTGCCGGGTGGGTTGCACCGATCACTGCCGTTTCGGCAACTGCGTCCTGCCGAACGCTGCCAACCCGAAGCCAATCAATTGGGTTGCACCGAGTCTAACCGAGCCAACCACTACCGAATACGTACCACCTAGCCGAATCGCCACTGAGAAGACCAACGAACCACGTCTGCCGAATTCACCAACCCGATCTTCCCCGAGATAGACACAACAGCTAGCAGCGTGCGAATCCTGCCGGAATCGACAACGCCGACACCTGCCGAGGTCTAACGAACTATCCCTGCCGAAAAGTCGTGCGATTGCCGTCCTGTTTCGTACAGCCAGTGGGAGATTGAGTAGTAAAGGAAGCCCGAACAAATCCGAGTGAAGGAAAAGGCGTTTTGCCAAGCGTGTTTATAAGAAATTACTGTAACATATATTTTGATAATCAAATAAAGAAATAAATATATTTGTTTTACCCCCTGAAGGGGTAAAATAGCTGTGCTTCACTACTTAAGGTTTTGAGGGTCCTCAAGTACACCCTGGACATGACTGATCTACCTTAGCCATGACAAAACCCCCGTTACAAATATTTTTAATCAGTTAATAATATTTTATATCTTGTTTATGTCAATTCTGATGATAAATACGTTATATATGAGTGTTTACAACTATTATCTCAGAAAACTATACATCATCTAGCTCTAGTTATAGAATTAGAATGTTATAAATACTTGCGTTATACAAATTGTTTGACTCCTAAGCAATTTAACTTCAAATATTATGATTTTGATGCATTAAATTCTATTTTTAGTAATGTCCATTGGGAAAATATTTTAAATGGTAATTCTACTGCTGAATCTTATGATTTATTTTTGAATACTTTTTTGAATATTTGTGTTCATCATATTCCTTTTAAGGTTTAAAATTTTTGAAGAATTTGAGGAATTTGCTTCAAAAGCGCTAGATTTCAACTGTACTGAGGTCAAACAACAATATCTTCTTCGTCAAAAGGAATTTAATTTGCTTAATAAATTTTTTTATAAACAATACTTGCTTAAAGTTGAAAATGACATTAAATCTAATCCTAAATCATTTTGGTCATTCATTCGGTCTAAAAAACAGAATACTAATATTCCTTCATCAATGATTTATGGGAATCTAAAACCTGATGATATTGTAAACTTTTTTGCGAATTACTTTAAGTCAAATTTTGCTAATGAGAGTAATAATTTGGTTGTAGATACCTCTGCATTTAATAATATGTACCTTTTTTCTAATATTAATTTGGCAGTGGTGAGGGTATCTCAAGAAGAAGTTTTACAGAGTATTTTGGATGTGAAAAACTCATTTCGTTCTGATGTTGATTGTCTGTGTGCTTTCTTGCTGAAAAATTGCTCTTTGTTGATGGTTGGAAATATACTACAATTTCTCCAATTTTTAAATCTGGACGTAAGGAAGATGTAGCTACTTACAGATCAATTTCAAAGTTAACAGTGGTTTCAAAGATTTTTGAACATATTGTTTATAACACTATGGAACATTTTTGGGATTATTGTCTGGGGGGTGAGAAATTCCAAGTCAGGGTGATGGTACTAGGTCAGTATAGTAAAACCCTCAAAGGGTTTGGCGTTCGTATGTATCAGTTTTTTTTTATGACCTTTTAAATTTTTTCCTTATCTTGATGTTTTTTCGCTTAGTTGTAACATTTTGGCAAAAACGTAGTTTAACATAACTCGAGAACCACTTGTCCGATTTTGCTAAAAAAACTCAAAAACTCAAAAAAATTTAGAATTACAATTTCTTTAATCCGTTCATATAACGTTTTTCTTTATAATCAACAGTTTTGCCGGTAAAATTAAATTTGTGGAGAAAAAAAATATTTTTTGCCTAAAAATTAAAATTTTTTTTTTTAAATTCTAAAAAATCCAAAACGGAAAAAAGGATCAAGTGTTATTAATTTCATGTAAAGTCACATAACCTATAAACAAAATGCGACATAGATCATAGAAATCGATTAACGCGTTCTGCTTTTATTTACAATTAAGTGAAGGTATCCCATTTTGACAAGAATATTGATATTTGTTTTTATTCAAAAAAGTGTCATTTATCGCCTTTTTTATAAATTTTCCCCAATAACTCCAGACTTCTGGCCATCCTACTAAAAAAATTAAGTAAATATTTTTATAATTTTTTATTTTTATTTTATTTATTTATTTTTATTTATTTTAATAAATATTGCCTAGACTTTTTCGATGGTGGTTGTTCGGGACTAGTGGCATCGCATTCATCGCTATCATCAGTTTCTGAACCACACATAATGTCAATGTGTGACTCCACTGTTGGCCCTTCTGCATCTCCTAAAAATTCTTTATCATCAAGATCATCCTTGTCTTGCCACACAAGCTTACTCCACCAGCAAATTTCCGCAATTATTGCACTCGGCGACTTTTTGCCTCTATATCTGCAAGTTTTTGTTTTATTAAAATGAGTGAAAAAATAAAAAATCAGTATTACCTCATTTCAAATGGCATAGCAACTTGATGATAGCGTTCACCTTGTTCATCAGATTCGGTAGCCAATTGTTTGCTGAAGTAGTCCAGATGATGATGTAAATAATGGATTTTCAAGGACATGTCGACACCAATTTCCGAGAATGCTCTTAACATCCTTGCGACAGAAACATCGTAGTTGTTAGAACGATGCTTTCCCAACAAGCCTTCTATTACTTCTTTGATTGCCTGCCATGCATTCAATTCAGCGTCAATCAAAATATTTTTGAATGCGTCACTTTTAATCAGCTTTCGTATATCTGGACCATTTACTACGCCTGATTGGAAAAAATTAATTTGTTAAGATGGAAAATCAATATGCAGTGGAGGCAGCAATATCTTCTCCTTCGGTACTAGAGGCTCACGAATAATATTGGCCATTTGTAACCTGCTGTGCTCTCTGAGTTTCCATCCGTGGCATGCATATTGGTCACCGGAAAATCGTGTGTCCCAATCGCACAAAAAGCACATATATTTTATATAGCCGCTTTGAAGACCGCAAAGCATTGCTACAACTTTTAAATCGCAGCATATGCGCCACATATGTTTGGCGTAGTTAACCATTTTTAAAATATTTTCCAGTGCATCATATGTTTCTTTCGTTTCTGTACTATAGGCGATTGGAACTGAAGGTTTTTTATTGGTCTTATGCAGTAAAACCGTCTTCAAGCTGAGTTTTGAACTGTCAATAAATAATCTCCAGTCATCTGCTTCATATTTTATTTCCATTGCGTGCATCAATTTTCCTACATCCGGGCAATATGCAGAAGTTTTTTCATCATTCACAAGGAATAAACTTTGGAGTGTTGCCTGACGACTTCGATAAGCTGTGATTTTCACACCGGGTGCCAACAAATTGTTTGATTTCAAAATGGAAGCCAGCTCTTCCGATTTATGCTGTGTTAATTCCAATTTGGCAACAATTTAATCAAGCTTATTTTGATTTATTAAAATTGGCTCATTGGATACTGATGGCTCATATTGGGGATCATCACGTGCATGATATGTCGGAGCAGTCGTAGAAGAGAAAATATCTGGGCTAGAAGCTTTTGGCACAGGAATGTGGTCCGAATGAGGCAATGCTGTTGCGGCACTTGCAACACCAACGTAATTATACGATTTTCTTATCCTTTTTTCGGCTCCTTTATTCGCACATGCATAGCAATTCAATGGATTGTGACCTCCGCCAGGATTAGTCCAAGTCATTGGACTTATGTGTTGAGACATATTGACCACAGCAGTAGCAAAAGCTATTTATATCTGGCTTGCACAGTTCCATATTCTGTTCAGTTTTGTTCACTTTTAAAAAACTGGAGAAAAATCACTTTTACTGTTCGCGTTCGTCGGCACTTGTTGAATGACAAAAATCACAGAACCAGTGTGAGAAAGAGAAGAAGTATAATGACAATGCATGTTTTATGTGAACATTACAGAACCAGTGTTGCCACATCAATATTTCTCTTTTAGTACAGTAGAAAAATATGAGAGAGTTCGGCTTGTCAGTGTCAATGTTGTCTCCAAATAATGTTGTGCATATCTGGAGCAAATTTTTGAAATTCATACATTTACCTAATTGTAAATAAATGAGAAACGCGTGCATCGATTTTCATGATCTATGCCTTTTTTTGCTCATGAGTTATGTAACATTACGCGAAAGTAATTAGTTTTGGCACTTTTTTACATTTTGGAATTTATTTTTATGAATTTAAAAAAAAAAATATTTAAATTTTTAGGCAAAAAATACAGCCCCAGATTGGCTGTTGTACTGTGTAATAAGTTATACTTTGCCATTAAATCCGTTATAATTTCGCAACAGCATGGGTTTCGTAGTGGAAGATCTACAATTTCAAATCTAACTGTGTTTACTGATTATAGTTTTACTCAATTTGAAGCTGTTTTACAAGTTGATGTCAATTATATGGATTTGTCAAAAACATTTGGTAAATTATCATAGAAGACTATGAATCATCTCCACATATTCAAACTTCTGGTGTACCTCAAGGGAGTATATTTTGGCCTTTGTTGTTTAATATCTTTATAAGTGATGTATATACATGTTTAAGGAATTCACAGTTTCTTCTTAATGCTTTTAAGTTACAAAGTGATCTTAATAATCTTAATATATGGTGTGCTAATAATCAATTGAATTTTAATATGAATAAGTGTTTTCATATGTCATATACAAGAATACGTTATCCTATACATACTTCATACAGACTTGGTCTTGAGTTAATCAATAATGTTGATGAAGTTGAGGATTTAGGAATTGTTTTCGATTCTAAGTTGACTTTTTTGCCTCATTTGGAAAAAATGATTCCAAATGTATACTCCACCCTTGCATTTATTAGAAGAAATTGTAGTGATTTTTCTGATCCGAACACATTAAAATAATTACAGGGTGTCCGCCGGGAAGGTACACTACTTTGTTTTGCCGCCATTTTGGTAAACATTAGTCTTGACAGTTCATATTTGGCAGTCGTGAAGTAGACACGTGGCAAATTTATTATGGAAAAATATTCGATAAACCAACGTGTTTTAATCGTTAAAACATTTTATCAAAATCAATCATTTATTACTGTGACGATGGAAAAGTTATGTGAAATTTTTGGGAGAAACAACGTGCCAACAAAACGCACTATTTATCGTGTAGTGAATGATTTCGAAGAAAGAGGGTCTGTAGGTGATAGGTCCAAGCATGGACCACAACGCACTGCAAGTTTGGCTTAAAACATTACTGCTGCTCAAGAAAGTGTTCAAAACAATCCATCAACCTCAATTCGACGCCGTGCTCAGGAGCTTGGTCTTCAAAGAACAATTTTGGCCACAATTTCGCACAAGGATTTGTATTTGTTTCCATTTAATATTCAGTTGACACAAGAGTTTCTTCCACAAGACCATTTACGCCTCCGTACATGCAAATAGGATGTTACAGCTCGCCCATGACAACCCCGATTTTCATGAAAAAATATGAGTGACGAGGCACATTTTCATTTGAATGGATATGTGAATAAACAGAATAGTCGGTTCTAGGCAATGACAACCCTCAAATTATTCATCAGTCACTTTTGCATCCATTAAAAGTGACAGTCTGGTGTGCAATTTGGTCAGAAAGAATCATTGGACCTTACTTCTTTGAAAATGAAAACGGCGTAACGGTAACTTGAATGGGTAGCGATATCGTGATATGATTGAAAACTTTTTAACGGCGCAGCTGCATGCTTTGGGCTTTATTAACATGTGGTATCAATAAGACGGTGCCACATCGCATACAGCCAGGATTACAATGGAATTACTGCGAGACCTCTTTCCGCAACAAGTTATTTCAAGAAATGGTGACGTTGATTGGCCTCCACGGTCGCCTGATTTGACTGCTCCAGACTTCTTTTTGAAGGGATATCTGAAAAGCAAGGTTTATGCAAACAAACCAGAAACGCTTGAGCAACTCAAGCAAAATATTCGTGATGAAATTAATGAAATACCGCGTGAAATGTGTGAGAATGTAATGAAAAATGTGCTCAAAAGGGCTCGCATTTGTGAGGCTAACAGAGGCGGAAATTTATCTAATATTGTATTCCATACATAATTGCCATTAAATAAAAAATTTATCAATATAAGATCCATTCTTTTTATTTAATCAAAAATTATAAACAAAGTAGTATACCTTCCCGGCGGACACCCTGTATACACATCATATGTCAGATCTAAATTAGAGTATGGTGCAATAATTTGGAGCCCTCATGCAGATATTCATACTGGACGTATTGAAAGAATACAAAGGAAATTTACATATGAAGTTCGTTGTATGCATTTAGGATTAGAAATGTTGAAAACTCGACGCAAAATACAATCAATGTTATTTGTATTTGATTTAATTAATGGTAAGATTGATTGCTCGAGTCTTTTGGAGAAAATTTCTTTTAATGTACCTTGTAAAAATCTTTGTAATAATGATTTTTTTTTTTTTTGAAAAATGTCATCGTTTTTATTATATCTTAAATAGTCCCATAATAAGGACATTAAAAGATTATAATTTATTAAATTTTAATCAGGTCATTGAATTCAATACATTAAAATCTAGTTTTAAAAACTTTTTGTTATACAATTTTTTTAAATCATAGTTGCTATTTTAAATAAATAAATTAATTAATATTTTTTTAAAATTTCATGTATTTATAGTCTGTAAGGAATATTGTTCTATAGACTTTATGTATTAAATAAACAAATAAATCGTTGATTTATTTCCTTTTAATAAATCTAGTTCTTTTCTCATTGCAAATAATAAACAGCGTTCAAATTATTTTATGCTACTGTTGAGTTTTGAATGGTATCAGCTGTCCATCTCTGGACTGGGTTTCTGTGTCGATTGTGCCAAATTGATGATAACGATGTGACAGAAAAGATTAGAAAACCCGTTCTCTCTTTTACTTTTTCTTTTTTTTATCGGAGTGCCTGTGTGCTTAGTGGTCCTAGCACTTTGGAAGAAACCTGACAAGCTGTCGAAGGAGTATTTAGCTACTCTTTATTTAAATACAAAATTAAAATGATTACACAGACTTTATTTAAACTCTATTAAGTTTACATTTCCACAGAATACACAATTCAAATAATCGTTAATGCTTATTCTTTAGAGTTTTATTATTAACTGACTGCCCTGCCACCTTGCTATCGTATTTATATGTGCGGGTAAAAATAACTAGAATGTGGCAGTACTGTCCGGTAGCTGCATACTGGCAACTTTGAGAATGTTCTTTTGAAGTTTGACAAAAGTAACATTAGTTATGGTGAAGGGTTGCCAATTAACAGTTTTATATTCCAAGGCTAACATTAGCGGATTTGTGTTTCTACGAGTGAATGGAAATTGATGAATCGAATTTCCGTGACACTGCCGCCCACTTAAGTCTGTTCGTCCCTAACAGACATAGTTTTCCCCTTCTCATAATTAGCTAGTCGTTTCAGTTGCACAACCTTCATCTTAGACCTTGGGGTCTGATATTTCTGTATTTTATAAACCACATCATTTTACCTCTTAATCACCCTGTAGGGTCCGTCCCAATGCGTTTGTAGTTTGGGAGATAATCCTTCTGATGTGAGAGATAGTCCTGATGATGTGTACTAACCACTTTTCTTAGGTACTCCTCTAAAGTGCGATTGAATCTCTCGACCATGCCGTCAGATTGGGGATACAGCGACGTAGCTCTGATTTTTTTATTCCATTAACTCGCACATTTTCTTAAAGATGGCAGATGCAAAATTTCTTCAATGGTGAGAGTGCAATTCTAATGGAACACAGTAGCGGCACACCCAGTTGTTTACAAATGCGTCTATTACCCTTTTAGCTTCCTGGTTCGGTATGGCCTATACCTCAGACCATTTGCTGAAATAATCAATTACCACGAGAACATAACGGTTTCCGGCCTTGCTGACTGGGAAATATCCTGCTACATCCATTGCTATCCGCTCAAATGGGGCACCCGAGTTGTATTGCTGAAGTTGTTCACGACTTCTCCTAATTGGCCCCTTTGGCTGCGATGCATTGCGCGATACTGTCTTTTCCCTCAGCCTTTGAACAGTGCTTACCATGCTTCCTACCCTTGGTGTGCTTAATGGTAATCGGCTTTCTTGCTTGAGCCTTGCGCTCATATCCAACATTAAGGCGTATTTTAACATTCCGCCAAATCATATTTGTTTGCCCCATATGCAGATTAATACCGTGACTAATCATGAAATCTGCACCAATGATTACTTCGTCCACAATATCGGCAACAATAAATACGTAATTGACGCTTATGTTGGCAATCGTTAGTTTTACATTCAATTTGCCATAGACAGAACCAGTCTTTCCAATAGCTGTGCGCAGCCTCACCTCGTATAATGGTTCAATTGCCTCCTTAACTAAATGAGGGCTGATTACAGACTGTGATGCTCCTGTGTCTATAGTACAAATGTAGTATTCACAAACTCACAAATGTATTAAATTTTTTCACAATGTTAATATTTATTAGAAAAGAAGACTTCTTGTTACAATGGTTCCTCAGTGAGTGAGCTACTATCAAAAAAATCAATCTATTATATATTATTCAGTCAATATTGATTGAACAATCAATATTGCTGACTAGGAAAATCTAAACAAAGAAATTCATTGTGCTACTTACAAACAGAGTTTGTATGTTGCAACAATGTCTAGATTTAATTATTAAAACATCAACTGTAGGCAAAATTCTACAGTTGCGACAATGTCAAAACAAAATTACATTGTTTTGTAAGCAAAAGGCTAATGTTCTCTCTTATAATTTTACTAGGAATTTTAAGTGTGCCAACGTACTTAAAATGTAAACAAAACAAAATTATTTGGAATTTAAAAAGTCAGCACTTCAAAACTATGAAATCATTAAACAGAACTGTTAGAATGAATTCTCTAATAATATTATTAATAGTAATAATAATAGTAATAATAATATTAATAATCATCATAATAATATAATAATAATCATAATTATAGTGGTTATTGTGGAGGTGCCGTAACTCCTCCCCCCTTAGAATAGAGTGAAGGCCACGATGAATTAGTTGGGGCTGGAACGGGAACTGATGTGGTTGTTGTATAAATTATGCTATTATTATTATTAGGATGAATAATGTTGTTAGTGCAGCATAGATCGAGCCGACATGGATAATTGCTGTATCTTTAAATGTTGTGATGTTGTTGATGTTATCGATGTTTAGTTGCTCTAGCGTCATTAATGTTGTTACTTTAGTTCCTTAATTGTGGAGTTGTCATTTGGTAGAATAATATAAATTATTAAAAAATTAATAAATTATATTGTTGATCTCGATGCTACAA
Source organism: Eustalomyia histrio (assembly GCA_949748255.1). Taxonomy (NCBI): domain Eukaryota; kingdom Metazoa; phylum Arthropoda; class Insecta; order Diptera; family Anthomyiidae; genus Eustalomyia; species Eustalomyia histrio. The sequence goes on from OX456526.1 coordinate 87,688,622, forward strand.
TTTTTGAAGAAAATGAAGTCAGTGCCTTTAATTTCCACTGGAGTCTTTATTCTGCAAGTAGATTTTATTAGTAATTTCGGACTATTTATAAATATAATAAAGTTGTTTTCTATTTGCAGGATTTTGGATATTTTTCCCAAATCCCTTAGATTGCAGTGTGCCGTTCCTCCGTTGAACAGTGGTCCCAAGCATGTTAAATCTTCCATCAGTTCTTCTTATAGTGAGTTACAATAAAAAATGTTCTCCACCTGGGGCAAATGCTCGTGAGTTTGTGTAGTTTATGTTTATTATGTATTATATATGGAGGAATGATTATCTCCTTAGTGTTATTAATTGGTAATGGAATAATGTGATAAAGTTTGTAATTCTCTTTACTTATTATTAATATTTTGAAATTAAATATTATATTTATAAAAGGCTTGTAGCTCGAGCAATTCGTATACATGCTCGTCTGAATCCAAGAAATTCTCATATTCAGTGAGGTTTCTTAGATATTTGCCATCTGAACTCAAGAAATTCTCATATGCAGTGAGGTTTCTTGAACCCAAGGAATTTTCATATTCCATGACGTCTTGTCTATTTGGGAGTTTATCATATTCCATGATATCTCTTACTTAAGCAAGTTCCTCAGTATTCAGAATGTATTTAGAAATAATATTCAGTTTAGCGAGAATAATTGCTTCGCCTATATTTGTTATATGATTATACAATAGGTCTATGTTATAATTTACCCTATTCAAATATTGCATTTCCCAGATTTCCTTCGAATTCTTATTAATTCTATTTGAGTTTAATATGAATTTTTTTGATATCATTTCTTGTTCCCTATTTATGTGTTCTGTTATATTCCCAAATCTCTCGATTATCTTATTGTTTAAAAGTTTTTGTCCCCTTAGGCTATTTTGTGACAATATATTTCCCTCGTGCATTTTCCTCATTTCCATATCAATTTTCCTTGCATCTTCAGCATCCATGTTTCCCGTTATGAATTTAATCGCCGATCCAAATCCGTTAACAAGCCCTCTTTTTGTGCGTTTCCTCATCTCTTCCATGATTTCTCAATGAATCAATAGTTTGAATTATACTATTCATGCTAGAAATGTAATCGTTGAGATTAACAATATGTATTAAATTACGATAGCCTTTTTTTACTTTTGCTGGTCCCAGATCGAATTTCATTATCTTTTGATTATGATCCACATTTTGAATATTGATGACTTGTTCAGTTGTTAATGCAAGTCTGAAATGAGATTTAAAACAAAACAAATTATGAGAGGTTTTCGAATTTTCATCTGTTTTGGAGTCGGGTTTTATGGATCTTCTTATCCTTCTGTGTTAGAATTGTTATATTATTATCAGTTTTAATTTTATGCTCCGAAAATCTTGGTCTCATTTTATTTCGTTTACATTCCTTTCGCAGAATTTTTTCACCAATGTTTCTGTCCAGTGGTTTGGACCTTCTTTCATTAAGTTTTTCGATTCTTTTCTCTGTTTGTCTTTCCATGTGTTCCTTAATTGAAGGAAATAATTTTTCCTGAAAATCGTTGAGTTTTTGTAAGTAGTCATGCTCATTATTATATGTTATCTGCCTGTCAAATGTGTAGGGTCGACCAAAAAAACAGTTCATATGGGGTTAGCTTTGTGGCTGAGTGAATGGCATTATTATAAGTTATTAAAACTTCTCGGAGAATATCCTCATGATCCATTGACAATTTTAAATTTTTTCTCTTTATCATTACTAAACGATATATTTCAGTCAACGTAGAATGTAGTCTTTCTACTGGAGAATTACTGCTACTTTGTTGAAACGAAGTAAAATGAAGGTTTATGTCATATTGCTTGCAATAGTCCTTAAATATGTTTGAGTTAAATTCAGACCCTTGATCACATACTATTTTTCTGGGAATACCATAGAGATATACAAAGTTATTTATGGCTTTAACCACTGACAAGCTTGTCTTATTAGGAAGTGTCGAAGCGAAAGCAAATTTAGAAAATTTATCGATTATCGTCAAAATTTGTTCTTTATTTATTGCATAAAGGTCGATATGTAAAATATCCAGGGGTTTTAAAGGTGTTTCTGGTTTCATAAATTCTATAGTTGCAGGACACCTATCATACTTTTGTGTGCGGCAAATGATACAATTATTTATTGTTCGAGTGATCTTCTCCTTCATACAGGGGAAAAAATATTTTCTCTTCAGGTGAATATGAGTCTCGTTAATGCCCCTATGGTTATTATTCTCGTGATACTCTCTGATAGTGGCTTCTTGTGCGTCTTCTTCTGTTATGTCCTCTAAGATTTCCGTGCTTCTGAGTATTTTGAAGAGTTTACTGAGGAAAAAGTATTTAGAGTATGCTGCTTGTACCATTTTGAATGTATCATCGTCTGTAAATATTACTGTAAGTTTGTTGGGCGGAAGGTATTTTCGAATAATTTCAGTAATTTTTTCTTCGTCGAATGCTTTCTCTTTAATTATACGGCGCTGTTTACTGCGAAAGATGGTTTCAAGAATCATTGATGATTCTGGGCAATCTTTTTTTAAAACCAATTGTAGATTGAATTCATTCAAAGGGCGCTCAGAAATATAAATTCCGTCATCCCAATTTTCAATGGCTGAATGAATGGTTGAACCCTGTGTACCTTGAATTGATAGTGTATCATCCATATTCTGCGGTAAAACTTCTTCTGAAATTTCTTCATTGTGGTGAATCTGAATCTCCGACTGGGTTTTATTTGTATCTATTTTAATTCTACTTAATGCATCAGCGTTTGTATTACTTTTGCCCTTCTTGTAGATAATTTGATAGTCAAATTCCTCTAGTTTCAATCGCCATCTTACTAATTTTGAGTTTGGTTCCTTTAAACTCATTAGCCAAGTCAAAGGTCTATGATCTGTGACTATAAAAAATGTTCGACCAAAAATGTATGGTCTAAAATATTTTGTCGCCCAAACGATAGCCAGTAATTCTTTCTCGATTGTTGAGTAGTTGCATTCAGTCTCGGATAGAGTGCGGCTTGCAAAACATAATGGTTTGTCATTACCAATTGTACCCTGCGATAGTACAGCACCCAATGCTACATTACTCGCGTCGGTTGTTAAAATGAATGGTCTAGAGAAATCCGGATATTGAAGAATTGGATCATTTGTAAGAATCTCTTTTCCTGTTTCAAATGCTTTTATATATTCCTCTGTCAATTTAACTGATCTTCCCTTTTTAGGCAACTTGTCATTGGTTTAACAATCTTTGCGAAATCCTTTATGAATTTTCTATAATAACCCAATAGTCCAAGGAACGATTTTATTTCCCGTTAAGTTCTAGGTATCGGGAAATTTTTGACAGCATGGATCTTGTCAGGGTTTGGTTTAATTCCCTCTCTGGTGACAATATGTCCTAAAAAGGCGATTTTCTTTTTTAGAAATTCGGATTTATCCATCTGAATTTTAAAATTAGCTTCACGAAGTCTTTTGAAAACTTGTTTGAGGTTTAATATATGTTCGTCCAAGGATGTTGAGTAAATAATTATGTCATCCAAGTATACCAAGCAAAATTTTCCAACAAGATCACCAAGGACATTGTCCATAACACGTTGAAATGTTGACGGAGCATTCTTTAAACCGAATGGCATACGAAGGTATTCGTAATGACCATTTTCAACAGTGAATGCTGTTTTTGGAATATCGGCAGGATTCATTTCTATCTGATGAAACCCACTTGCCAAGTCAAGGGTAGAGAAATACATGCATTTCCCCAGTTTGTCCAGTATATCCGTTATGTTCGGGAGTGGATATCTATCCGAGATAGTTTTTTCATTCAGTTTTCGGTAATCAATGACCAAACGCCACTTGCGATTTCCACTAGCATCTAGTTTCTTTGGAACTACCCAGACAGGTGCACTCCAAGGTGAATAACTGGGTCTTATAATCCCTTGGTCCAACATTTTAGAAATTTGGTTGCTAACTTCTTCTTTGTGCACATACGGATATCTATACGATTTAGTATAAATTGGTATGTCATCTGAAGTTTGAATCGAATGTTTGATTCTGTTTGTGAAGATATCCCTATATTCGCGTAGAATCTTTGAGACTTCCTTAATTTCGACCGGGTTTAAGTGATCCAATCGAAATTTGTGTCGAATATCCATTTCCGGATTGTTACAGGTATCCATGTGAACATTCAAATTATTTATTTCCACATATTCATGTGGATTATACGCCTCTGCGTCTAACGGGTCTTCCAAAAAGAGGACCTGATCTGTGTCTGAGGTGTTCACAACGTCCATATAGCTGTAACCATCGTTTGACTGATAAAGGCCACCTTGGATGAACATATGTTCATTTACTTTCATGTCTTTTAAATTAATCTGTCCTTTCTGTATGTTCACAGGAAGTTTCACAATATTTCTCGATTTAGGTATCAGGGTATAACGCTTTGATGGTCTGTTTGTTCTAAATTTCAATGGAACAACCTCACCATTAACTTTCAGACACTTACAAGGTAAATCAATGACTGTCCCAGTTTACGTAAGGAAATTAAGGCCCAGTAATCCGTCAAAATAATTATGAAATTTGAAAAGAAGAAAGTCGAAATTTCCCTTTTTGTTAAACTCCTTAAATAGTGGCAAGGTAACCTTCTTATCCAGCAGCTGGTTCTTAAATACAGTTTTTATTGTTACCGCTTTCATCGTCCTCTGATTCTTTTCCTTAATATATTGTGGATTAATGAAAGATGAAGACGCTCCAGTATCTATTAGAAATCGAAGAGGTCTTCCGAATGGAGAGGCAATATCCACATATGCCAACTCCGCACCGTGAATATTTATATCTATGTATTCGCCGGGTTCATCGAGGCTGGCTCGTAAAAATTTCGTTCATCTTCAATATTAGTATCATTGGGGTGATACTCGTCGAGGTTTTGATAATTTTCCGTTTCTAGAAAATTATCTTCATCATTCTGCCACTCTTCTACAACCGAGAAATTTCCACTTTGGTCAGTAAAGTCCCCAGGTGGTGTATAGTCGGTGATATTATTCAATTCCATTCTTGTGTTCGAAGTTCTTGCACCGGGTGATGCCTTAAATTGCCCACTCCGTCTGTTCCCGAAACGAGTATAACTGGTACTTGTGTCCATCGGTTCCTGCGTGGTATATGGCGACCCCATTGGTCTGTTGAGGGACTGCTTACTAGATGATTTCGAATCGAAAGGGTTGATAAAAGATTTCACGTTATTATTAGGCCTAGGTGACGAATTATTAAATCTGGCAGGATAATTTGGTCTCAAATACCCCCGTTGATTCCGATAAGGGACTTGAGGAGGATGTGGGGCCCTATCATAAGGCCTACCACTGTGACTGCCATACGGTCTAAACCCACGGTAATCCGTTTGTCTCTGATAATTGGGTGAGTGATTAAAACTAAATTTATCTCTAGCTTGTCCATAAAATACATTCTGCTCCCTTATACAGAACGACAGAGCCACCGCCAGGGATTCTGGTCTCATTGCTCTAATTGATGAGCCCAATGGTTCTTTTAGGTTGGTCAGGATGGAATTGAGGCACATTTCCGCAAAAAGGTCCTTTTTAGCCCGTTTCGTGGATCAAAATATTATTGTATAGTGTTGATTGAATTTCAATTACTTCACTGTAAAAACCTTCCACAGTTTTATTATCCTGTCTAATCGAATGTAAATCCCTAATAAGGGACGTCTCCGATCTCTTGGAGGATCAAATTATTCTTTATGTCATCCCATATAAGTGAGGTGCCGTACATATTCAAGACTTCGTTCGCCTTGTCCACCACCTTGTTCCGAATGGCCCTTAAAAGTATCTGGCCATAAGGGGTGTTATCCGTGCCCCTAATATGGAGAAGTATTTCCTCCACATTATTAATAAACTCGAACAAGAGTTTTTGGTTCCCATCAAATTTTGGCAAATCCTTGATGGCGTCTGGAATTCGCATGGAATTGAAAATGTCGCCCTGTGTCGCCATAACACCCTCCGTACCAGTTGGTACGGTTTGCAACCCACTTGACCCAGGAACTGAGGTCATTCTGGAGAGTTCCGCTTGAACAGTTTCCGGAATAGATTCTAGGGATCTGCTTTTAAACAATTTCGAATAAGGGGAGAACCTTTTTGAAAATTTTGACATTAAGATCACAAGAAATTATATATATTCTCCCGTGTTGTTACAATTGAACAACTTTCACGAACACTTTTATTTTCTTTTTTTTTTTTCTAAAAAAAATAGTCAGACAAAGGGAAGAAAGAATGTAAAACTTTTTATCGAAGAGAGAACAAAAAGTCCAAAAGTAAATATAAGAACACTTTCCAAAAACACTTTAATCCAATCTTCCTTTTCCAGAGTTTTATAGAAATAAGATTTCAAATAAAAGAGCCCTTGGAGTTTCCATTTACCAAATCTAAGGACACCTTCCAAAAACACTTTAATTCTCCTTTTTATAGAAATAGAATTTAAATGAAAGAGCCTTTGGAGTTTTTATTCAACAAATCCAAAATTCTTTTATTTTCCGTTTTTTCTTCCTTTCCAGAGTTTTATGGAAATAAAATTTCGAATAAAAGATTGAGGACCTTCTTTCTTTACACTTCCGGTAATATCTCTTATTAATATTAATTTGCAATATTTGTTTGGTAAAATTTCTTTTATCTTCTTCTTTTTCCTTTTCTTTTTTTTTTATTTTTTAATGATTTATAACTTAATCACATATCCCAAAAAAAAAATCACGATAATAATGATAATTATGTGTGTTTATGTTCGTATATATTTTATAATTTCAAGGCTTACAGTGCCCCAAGAATGATGATTTGCATTATTATTATTATTGTTGGATTCTCCTTTTTTTTATAGTTGTCTTCTTTTGTATTGTAGTTGTTGTTGTTGCCTTTGAAAGCGTTGCTTGTTAATACAAGCTTCCGTCGACTGCGCCAGTTAAGTATTTACAAACTCACAAATGTATTAAATTTTTTCACAATGTTAATATTTATTAGAAAAGAAGACTTCTTGTTACAATGGTTCCTCAGTGAGTGAGCTACTATCAAAAAAATCAATCTATTATATATTATTCAGTCAATATTGATTGAACAAGCAATTTAAGAGCTAACTATATTATACTTTTGCTAGCTTAAGCAAATGTGCGAATACATGTAATCAAATGTGTATGACTATATTGTACTTAACAAACTTTTCGTTAAGTTTCGTCAAGTGTCATTTGCTTAAGCAAACAGCGAAACTGACCGCACTTTACTTAAGGAATCATGTGTTTTTAGAAAAACTGTTTATGAAAAAAAAAACAAATTGCAATGTACGCGGAAAATATTTTTATAGAAAATTTAATTGAAAATGTTAAAAAACAAACGTGCATGTATAACAAAAGGGGTGGGTTTTGTATTTGTTTTTCGATTGAGATGCAAGCACTGTTGCATTTTTTAGTACTTTTTTATTTGTTTCTTTAAATTATTTAAAATTAATATAGATTTACTTGTTTATTGTAAAATATTTATAAATTGAACACATTAAATAATATTTTTCGAAAAGATACATATATTTTGGAAATATAAGAAGAAAACAGTTTTTGCAAAAGTACAAATATTTGCAACTAAGTGTAGTAAGTATTTAAGTTTAAAAAGTACATTGTAGCCACCCAAAAGTCTTCAATAAGTTGATTAAGCATTTGACAGACTTTTCGTTAGGCTTTTAATTGGTGCTCGGCAGTTCCGCTGAAAATGTCCCACTCCCAGGTATAGCATTCATCCTTGACTTGCTTTCTTCCTAATGCCCACATAACTGTTTCTTTTAGCTCTGTTAACATGATACTTATATCTTTCTCCTTTTTAGCAGTTTTTGTTGCTTAGAAATTACCTTTGCAATTTTTGGCCAGCGCGAATGAGTCAGTTTTAAGAAAAGTCGATTTCTGCGTAGCACACACCACATGTCTCACATCAGAATCACGAATTCCATTCACAAATGCTTCAATTTTAAACTGATCTGAGAATGGATGAATTTCGTCTGAATAAGTCAGCTGCACCAACCGCTCAATTTCTGTCTTGTATCGATCCGTTTGCTTTCTGCAGTCTAGCTCTTAGTTCCATTCAGTAAATTTCCTTTTTGTGTTTGCCACTTTCGTTGCTGTGCCATAATCATAATTATTTCGCCAGGTGATTGGCACACTCTCTAAAATTTCTGCTGCTTTACCTTTTAAGGCCAGAATCAATTCTAAAGCTTTTTATTTGTTGTTGCATGCGTTTTTGGCGGCAAATGTTTCGAACTGGAATTTGAATACATTAAATGGCATGCTGCCATCATATGTATGTGCTTTTACTCTACCAGAAGTTTCCGAATAATTCGTACTGGGCCCTATTGGCATTGGAGACTATTACTTTATTTTCCAGATCTTGTAGATTTCTCTCAACATATTTAGTTTGTATGTCGAATCTATTTACGCCGTTCCCTAAGTCGAAAACTCTTTTTGAAACCTCGGAAATTTCTCTAAAAGTTTCTTGAAACTTTTCTTCCATCTTCGTTAGCAATTTCTCGTTGTCTGCTCTCGATATTTCTAGCAGTTTCCTTTCCATCTTAGTTATCAATTTCTCCTCTGCCCTCGAAGCTTCCAAAAGTTTAGTGTTGTCTGCCCTAGAAGCTTCTAACATTTTTATGTTGTCTGCTCTAGATATTTCTAGCAGTTTCTCATTTTTTTCATCTTAGCAGCCAACACTGCGCTTATTTCCATGCTACCGTTTGTTTTATTTATTTATGTATTTACTTATTTATTTATTTGAAATTCTATACACAAGACCAATGTCTCTTATTACAGTATAGAATTATGCATTTGTGTGATACAATTATTGAAAAATAAAAAAAATAATAAAAATAAACTAAATTCTAGAATAAATAATAATTTTAAATTTACACAATATCTTGGTTAAAACGATAAAATTAAATAATTAAATAAGTAATTATCTAAAGCATAAAAAATATTAATTTTTGTTTTGAAATTTTGTCGTTACTTATAATTTGTAATTGGTATGGGATTGAATTCCAAAGCCGGATTGCATTTATGAAAAATTGCCAGTTGGAAATTAAAATACGACGTTTAAGTGGTTTTATTCTTTTACATCTCTCGGAATTTGAGATAATGAGACGATCGTATAGATATACAGGCTGCTTAGTGTACACAACCTTGTGTAGAAATATGAAGACCCTTGTTTTGAGTAATTCATCGAACTGTAAACCATAGAGTTTGGCTATTGTTGTTGAAATGGGTTCATATCTTTTCTTTCCGTAGACGAAACGTGTTATATTTCTAAACACGGAGTTTAGTTTATCTCTACTGACAGCATCGCATTCGGCAAACAATTCACATCCATACATTAGAATTGGCATTAGATAGGTTTTAGCAATGAGAGATCTAATTTTGACAGGTGTACAATGTTGTGTTGACCAAAGTGTTCTAAGCATCGAAAAAGTACGACCACATGCATAATTAATGTGGTCGGACCATGTGAGAGTCCTATTGAACAATATCACAGCTGATATAAAGTTGTACATCGTCAGCATACATTCTCACCTTACAGCACTGGAGTTGATTCGGAAGATCATTCGCGTAGATTGAGAGCAGAAGAGGCCCCACAATTGATCCCTGTGGAACACCTCTTCTAATTGGCAATGATTTAGATTTGACAGAGATACTTTGAACAAATTGAAATCTATTACAAAGATAAGACGACATTAAAAGTGTAGCAGTATTAGAAAATCGGAACATGTTCCTACGCTTGTAACATAATATATTGTGGTCAACAGTATCGAAAGCTTTAGAGTGGTCCAAAAGAATTAAAAAGTTGGTTTTACTTTCATCTATCTCTTTTCTTATGTCCTCAGTGACATCGACTAGGGCAGTAATACAGCTGTGTTTTTTCCGAAGGCCAAACTGTCGATCAGTTAAAAGATTATGTTCGTTTAGGAATAGCGACATTTGGTTATGAATTATTCTCTCAAACGCTTTTGACAAAAAAAGGCAAGATAGCAATTGGCCTATATTCATTTTTCGTTTTTGGTATTGGAATAATTTTAGAGATCTTCCAGTTTTGAGGATAGCAACTAGTTGTTATAATCTGATTAAATATATGAGTGACCAATGGCAAAATTTAAGGGAGAAGAATTTTAAGAAATTTCGGGTGTATTTCGTCCACACCAACAGTATTAGATTTAAAAGATATACAACATGTAAAAACACCAGTTTGGCTTACGCAATCAAAACTAAACTGGTCAACTGAGAAGTTATCATGATTATTAAAATAGTTGTTATAAAATTTAATGTCAGCTTCTACCATTGAAATATTAACAAACTTTTCATTTACAGCATCAGGATCAATGGATACCGGTTCGTTGTTCACATCTTTGCCGATGCCGATTTCTCTAATTTTTTGCCACGTTTTCTTCGATCCTAAGGCAGTTGAAAATTTTTCGGCATAGTATTTTGATTTGGCATACTTAATAATATATTATTACTTAAAATCGAGTTCAAGATCCTTTTATAAAAAATAATAATCATGATTATTTATTATTTCTTTTCCTCCAATATTTCGTCACCACTTTGGGTGACTTCTTCAGGGAAATTATATAATTTTTTTTTTTCCAACAATAAAAACTTATATATATAAAATTTTAAAAAAGGCGGGAAATCATAAAAATACTTTTTGACAATATGAAAAATATAAATATCATCAAAAAAAAAAATTTATATATATAAGTTTTTATTGTTGGAAAAAAAAAATATATAATTTAACTGAAGAAGTCACCCAATGTGGTGACGAAATATTGGAGGAAAAGAAATAATAAATAATTATTATAATTATTTTTTATAAAAGGATCTTGAACTCGATTTTAAGTAATAATATATTATAATATTGAAGATCGAATAAAGGAGGATAAACATACTTAATAATCTTACGTGAATTTTTTCTTGCTTCACAGTATTCAAAATGCAATTCTGCCGTTTTAAACTTTTTCCATCGTGAGTAGGCGAGGTCTCTTTTGTCAATAGATTGTTGAATCCTGGGTGAAAACCAAGGATTTTTGTTTGGACGTATTATTTTTGTACTAAAAGATTGAACAAATCTACTATATTCCGTTCAAGGAAGAAAGTTTATCTTTCACAGATACCATGTAATATAATTGATGCCAATCAACTTTAGAAAATTCATTTTCCAGACAGATGTAGTCTATATTATTAAAATTAAGGAATGTAATGAGTTGATTTTCAACCTGCAGTTTAAAATTATATGTCATAAAAACAAGATCATGTTTGGAGAAACAAGGCGCCGAAAGTTGATCGTAGATTAAAACGTTTGGTTGATTACTAGTAAAAAAACATGTATAGTAAGGTACTGCTTGTAGTTGTAAAATGTGAAGGCATAGTTGTGTTAGGAGATGTTAATCCTAGTACCGCCATGCTGGTAGTAAGGCTAGGATCAATCAAAGTATTTCAATTAAAATCTCCAACGATGACAACATCATCATACATTAAAGTTTGGTTTTCAACCACGGCTAAAAAAACTTTCATGCAGATATATTTATCAGGCCTATATACGCAACCCACAAGTAATTTTTTCCCTTCGAAAATTACATCGAGAAATAAGTATTAGATCAAATCATTAGAATTTAAATTGCATAATACGTTGAATGTTATGCCCTTTTTTACGTAAATGGCCACGCCGCCAGCATATCCTTCTCTATCAACTCTTTGTAGGATATATCCGTTTATAGAGACAGATATATTAGTATCATTGAAGTCAAACCACGTTTCAGAAATGTATACCAGAGTTCTCAAATATAAATCTAAATTCATCTATTTTATTTCTTAAACTTTGAGCATTTATATGACAGATACTCAAACCATCATATTGTTTGGTAAGGATTTTCATCATATTTGCAATGCCGTCAATGGAATTTACCCTGTTGTTATTTAGATTGTGCATTTAAATACAAAAATATATAAATAAAAATAAAAATAACGCACAAATTATTTAATTTATTAAAACTTGTAAAAAACTACATTATTTCATCAAAAGCAAACAAAAATATGAGAAAAACAATACTAAAATGATAAAAACATGATAAAAATAATATGTGTATGGCAGAAACAATAAAAAAAATACTTGTAATAGGATAAAAAATGTATTTGTAACAAATATATTAAAAAAGATTATATGTAAAATGTAAAACGTTAAAATTTTAATTAGAGTATATACTTTATGTAGCATCACCTCTGTGGTGATCAATGGAAAAACTCTCGGCTTCATAAGATGGACGAAATAACGAATTTAGGTTTTTAAACACGTCAATACGGATTAACTGGCTATAAGCTGATTTTTTTACATAAACCAATCCTCGCATCATAAAGGCACTATGGATTTAATTATCCTTTTTCATGCGCACTGCTTCTCGAAGAATCAGGTAATTGGAAACAGTGAGACTTTCATTGACAAAAAATTTTGTGTAAGTGTTTTCCCACTTTCGGAGGACTTCTGCTTTGTGAGGACACTGCTTTTAACAAGCTTTTTGCTATACATTTCTGTATTTAAATTAAATCATCATGCCATAAGATTTTTTTATGCCATTCTTAGCTTAAACTTTAATTGACATATACAAACTATAACTTTTTTATTATTAAGTGAAAAAATTGTTTTAGTGCCTTCGATAAATATAGTGTAATAGGCGCAACGTCAATTATAGGAAAGCCATTATGACGTAATGTATAAAAAGTGATTGCCATATTTTGTATTGTGTCAGCAAACAAAACTTTTACATAAAAGCGCAAATTCGAATTTCTTTTCCTTTTGCTAACAAAATTTTAAGATACATTTTAAGCTACTTTAAGTTCAATTTGTAAGCCTGTTAAGATTGGAGATGGGCACGCGAGGGAACCAAAAATCTCACGAACCAAAAATTACAATCACGCAAGATAATTCTTTTTAATGGATAGTTTCCTTTAATAATATTTTTTCTTTAAAATTAAAAAAATTAACTAGTTTGTTTTTAATTTATTTTTTTTTGGAAAAAAGTATTGAAAATAAGTTAAACGTTTTCCAATAAAAACCAAATTTTTCCTCGACTTAAGGAAAATTTACTCAAGATTTTTTTTAATTTATCTCGAAAAATTTTTAGGAAAAAAATCCTATACCGAAGGTTATTATTTTTCAAAAATTAGAATAATTATACTTGAAAAAAAAATTATTCAAATTTTTAAAATTTATCTGAACTAAGTCACTTGAAAATTTCTAAGTTTCTAAAATCAAATAAAATTTTACATATGAAAAAATTTATTACTTTTTGTTTTTAATAGAACTGAATTTAGAAATGGTTTTCTAAAATTTAGTTAATTTTACTACACGCGAAAAAAAATAACACACATTAAGTTGAAGTACCTTCTCATTTTAAGTTAGACACATTTTTGAACTAAATGGGTGCAAATTATGTTCAATTTTTTTTTTTAAATAAACTTACTTTTATTATATTTTAGTATGCAAATTTCTAAAAACTAATATGTTTTTCTTAAAAATTAATAAATTTTTATTTAAAATACGTGTTTTTTCCTAAAATCAAGAAATATTACTTTCGAAAGATATGAACTATTTCTGAGTATACAAACTATTTTGTTTTTACCCAAACATTGGAATTTTTTAATTTTAAGAAAATTTTTATAAGTTTAAATAAAATTTGACTTAAATTGAGGAAAATTTTCAACCTATTTGGATTAATTATTTGTCCATGTTTTTTTGGAATATTGATCTGTTCTACAAATCAATAAAAGTGTGATGAGTTTCGATCGATCTCATTTTCCACCTTTGTTCTATATCTATACCATTTCCTTTAAAAGTAAAACTCTGACAAATGTCAAATATAAATAAAAAATATTTAAAAGCAAGAAAATTAACTTTAATAATCTTCTTCAGTCATTATAAAAGCCTTAGAAAATGGCGTTTGTTAAAACAACCTTGTTAATTTACTAGAAGATCGTTTCTTACGCATTTATAAGTCACAGCGATGCTAGATGGAATATTTTGATCATTTGTTACAATTTCCTTTAAAAGTGCCAAAAATACTACTTAATTGATAAAAGATAAAAGAAAACAACCCTATTTAACAATGAATAATGTAAATAAAATAATAACAAACAAATCAAATTTTATTTGAGAGTGTTTTTAAATTTTTGGTTATGGATTTGACCACCGCTGTATATTTTTGGAGGCTACCGAGCATGAATAAATGTACAATTAACTCGTAGGTAATTACGAGACATGTATAATGTCCTGGAGCTGCCCACAAGCCAGTAAGTATGAATTTTTATGAACAAGAATTAACAGTGTATTATTTATGCTAGATTTATTGCAAATTTAAAAGACATTTTTCTTTCAATACCGAACACCTTACCATTGGGTGCTGCAGCTGAAGACAAACACAAAGTCCAATTCCGTTGAATTGATGAACTAATAAAGACCACAACCGGTTCCTCGAAGGCTTTTTTGGTTTTCATCTATTTTGGTTCGGCACTTCAAATCTGCCCAGGTCTGTAAATAAAAAATATAAATATGAGCTGCTTGGGACAAATGTAAGCCGCAAACAAAAATTTAAACACACTTACCTTTTTCCACTTAGCAAGAGTATGCATAGGGGTGAAACGGATTTAAGTTTTCTGGTTAAATTTTTCCATTCCTCCTCTGATTAAAATCGGAATTCCTCTCGCAAAATCAGGTCTTTCTTTAATATAAAAAACAAGGGTCTTCAGCTGGTCCATTGTTAATTTTTTAAACTGAAATTCAAAGTTCTTAATAAGCTATAAACATTTGTATTATTTTGTACTTACTTTTTCTTATACATTGCTCTTTGGTTAATTCCTTTTCATTCCGATTTCAATGAAATTCACCATAACTATATACAAGTTGATGATGAGTCCAGACCCTTTCGATTTCCGAAATATGACGTCATGAGAATGGCAAAAAGACGTTAAAATTTGACTAGAGTATCATCAGAAAATGGACTATAACTTTTTAAACTAAACGAGATTAAAAATTTATTTGGGCCTTATTTTTTAGGCCTTATTTTAGGTGTAAAGAATTAAGATTATAGACAATATTCTTTTATATTAATTATATAATTACAAATTACATCCTAATACCCTAACCGAGCACTAGCAATAAAGACCATCGGCTCGTTGTAGCGAAAACAGACCAGAGCCTCTTGTGGGAATCGAACCCACGACCCCCGCAATCATAATTTTAGGAGAGAAAGAGCACTTTAAAATGATATGCACATCAATTTATTCGTTGGAAGGGACAAAGGTAATTTTTTTGGGGTCTAGGGTTTAAATCCATATTTCTCTAAATGCTCATCTTTTGTTTTTTCTTATAAAATTATATGTTTAATATTTAACCTTTATCTACTTTTACGTGAAAAAATTAAAGTGGACACTATATTCGTTTCTGAGTTATAGCCAAAAACGTTGTCGCAAGTATGTTGTAAAAGAATAATTCTACTACTACAACCTTCTACTGTGTACTGTTACAAGAAATTTCTGGTTGTAGAAATTTCTTCACACGAGTTTTGACAGCTGGAAAAATCTAGTGTAATAAACTGGAAATAACTAGAATACCTGACTACTCATATAAATACTGGTACTCGGTGACGCAGTAGTTCAGTTCATAAGTAAAACGCAAAGTGTGAAGAACTAAAGTGTGGCTAACGTTTAGTCTATCTACATCGTGTAAATAAAGTGTGATATTAAAGTGTTTTTCTGTAATTTTTAGTAACAGTTATAAATAAATAGAGCTATAAATAATTTCAAACAGTGTTTATTATTTGCAATATAGAAAGAGCTCGATTTATTTAAAGGTAAATAAATCAACGATTTTACAAAGGGTAAAATTGTAACAATTGGTGTCAGAAGTGGGATTGCAAAATAATTAATTATAATAATTTCTAGAGCAGACAACGAGAAACTGTTAGCTAAGATGAAAACGAAACTGCTAGAAACATCGAGAGCAGACAACGAGAAATTGCTAATGAAGATGGAAGAAAAGTTTCAAGAAACTTCTAGAGAAATTTTTGAGGTTTCCAAAAGAGTTTCCGACTTAGAGAACGACGTAGACAGATTCGACGTACTAACCAAATATGTTGAGAGAAAACTACAAGATCTAGAAAATAAAGTAAATAATCTCCAATGTCAAGAGGGTCCAGTACGAATAAATCAGGAAAGTTCTGGTAAAGCAAAAGCCCCTACTTTCGATGGCAGCATACCGTTTAGTGTTTTTAAGTTACAGTTCGAGACAGTTGCCGCCAGAAATATGTGGAACATCGAAGAAAAACCTATAGAGTTGGTTCTGGCCTTAAAAGGAAACGCTGCAGAAATTCTAGAAAGTGTGCCAATCACCTGCAGAAATAATTATGACGACATAATGGTGGCACTGCAGCGAAAGTATGGTGGCGAACACAAAAAAGAAATATACAGAATGGAACTAAGAGGTAGACTGCAGAAAGCAAATGAGTCATTGCAAGATTTTGCGACAGAGATTGAGCGGTTGGTGCAGCTAACTTTTCCAGACAAAAATCATCCACTCCTAGATCAGTTCGAAATTGAAGCATTTGTGAATGGAATTTGGGATTCTGATGTAAGACATGCGGTGTGTGCTACGCAGAAATCGACTTTTGCTGAAACTGTCTCATTCGCGCTGGCCCAAGAGACTGCGAAGGTGATTTCCAAGACACAAATATTTAAGGTGCGTAACCTCGAAGTAACTGCTGAAAAGGATATAAGCACAAAGTTAACAGAGTTCACAGAAGCATTTATGAAGGCATTAGGTGAAAAGCAAAGCAAACCGAAGGACAAATGCTACAACTGCGGTAAAGTGGGACACTTTCAGCGAAACTGCAAAGCACCCAGAAAAAGCCTCAGAGCCGATCAGCAATCACCTCAAGAGTCACCGTAAAACTAAAAAGAGCTGGCACTACGGGACATGAGCTAGCTCCCACAACCGAACAGCAGGGGAAAAGCAATCGTACTGCTTATGGGTGCATCAACGGACAAAAGCACATTTTAACCATAGATACAGGAGCATCACAGTCCATCATCAGGCCCGATATAATTAGAAAGCCAGTTGAACCATTGCACGAGGTAGGTTTGCGAACAGCTTATGGAGTGCAGGCTTCTGCCTATGGTAAGGTTATTGTGAAACTAATAATTGCCAACATAAGCGTCAGTCACTTATTTATTGTTGCCTATATTGTGGACGAAGTAATTATTGGTGCAGATTTTATGATTTGTCGCGGCATTAACCTGCATATAGGGCAAAAAGTTATGATTTGGCAGAAAGTTGAAATACCCCTTTGTGTTGGATATAAACGCGAGGATCAGGTAAGAAAGCTAGTTACCATCAGCGACCAAAAACTACCAGCACGGGCAGAAACTTTAGTATGGGTGCGTATGGAGGGAGATTGTGAGGACAGCAGCTTGTGAGTGGTAGAACCATCAGAAATAAAAAGTGACATTGTAACAGCGAAAGCCCTCGTGAAAACCAGCAAAGACAAAAGAGTTCCTGCAAGAGTACTGAACCTATTAAATTGTGAAAAAGTTGTCAAAGCAAACTCTGAAATAGTCAAATGTATTGCGCCAGAAGCAATAATCAGTTGCGAAAAGAACTTGGAACCTTCCAGTGCGTCCGTTGAAGACCGAGGGATGCTGGCAGAATATGTGGAAAAATGGGTAAAAGAACTGGCGCCGCCTGATAGAAATAAAGCCAAACAGCTAATCAGGAAATACAGCTCTGTCTTCGCCATGAAAACCCAAAGTCAAGGAAGAACGGCGATTGTGAAACACCGAATAAATACTGGTGAAGCGAGGCCAATAAAGCAGGAGGCCAGAAGTATTCCTCTAGCAAAACGAAATGAAGTAAAGGAGTTAGTCAACGAAATGGAGCGTAGTGGAGTAATCGAACCATCTTCTAGCCCATGGAGCTCGCCTATAGTTTTAGTTAAGAAAAAAGATGGCAGCATCCTATTCTGTGTTAATTACAGAAAACTAAACGATATCACCATGAAAGACAGCTATCCACTACCGAGAATTGACGACACTCTAGACACCCTAGCAGGAACCAAATGGTTCTCCACTTTAGACTTGCAAAGTGGTTATTGGCAAGTAGAAATTTGTGAGCAAGACAAGGAGAAAACTGCCTTTAGCATAGGTGACGGATTATGGCAGTTTGATGTGATGCCCTTTGGACTCTGCAATGCTCCAGCAACATTCGAGCGGTTAATGGAAAATGTGCTGAAAGGACTCCACTGGAAAATTTGCCTAGTGTACCTTGATGACATAATTGTCATGGGAAAAACTTTCGATGAACACCTCAAGAACTTAGCAGAAGTCTTAAGGCGAATATCTGCGGCTGGACTTAAGCTTAGCGCAAAGAAATGTACACTGTTTCAGAGGGAAGTCAAGTATTTGGGGCACCGCGTAACTGCAGAGGGTATATCAACCGATGAAGATAAGATTCGGGCTGTAAAAGATTGGCCTTCCCCGAAAAATCTGCACGAGTTGCGCAGCTTTCTAGGTCTCTGCACATACTACCGACGACTTGTACCAAATTTTGCCAGTGTGGCTGCAAGTCTACATGAGCTGACTAAGAATGCGCGACCATTTCATTGGGGTAAAGCTCAAGAACAAGCATTCCTAAGGCTCAAGAAGTTATTATGTACGGCACCGATTCTTGGATTTCCTGTGGCCGGGGAAAAATTTGTGCTGGATAGCGATGCAAGCGGATACGGAATAGGAGGTGTGCTTTCGCAGGTTATCAATGGAACCGAAAAAGTTATAGGCTATTACAGTCTAGTACTTTCGAAGCCTGAAAGAAACTACTGTGTAACGCGACGGGAACTCTTGGCGGCGGTAGAATGTGTAAAGCACTACCACAAGTATCTGTATGGTCAGCACTTTCAACTAAGAAGCGACCATTCTGCACTCAGGTGGCTGCTGCAATTTAAACAACCAGAAGGGCAGCTAGTTCGTTGGATTGAACGATTTCAAAGCTATGATTTCAGCATTGAGCACAGGAAAGGCATAAAGCATTGCAATGCGGAAGCCCTTTCAAGACGCCCCTGCAATTAAGAGTGCAAACATTGTTCGAGGGCTGAAGGAAAAGAGTGCATCGTTGATATAAGACTAACGCATATTGAGTCAAGTGAAGGCTGGTCAACGGCGCAACAAAATGACCCCATACTGTCAAAAATTAAGTCAGCCAAAGCAGTGGACAAGAGGCCTACCCGTGAACAAATATCAGCTGAAAGTCCGCTAATGAAGGCGTATTGGGCCCAGTGGAACAGCCTACGGGTAATTAAGCTCTGATTATACCGTATATGGGATCGCAAAACTGAGAAAAAGCTTATTGTGGTGCCGTCAAGCAAAATAGATGATGTGTTAAAAGAGTTACATGACGGTCCCAGTGGTGGTCATATCGGTGTCACTAAAACCCAAGAGAAGTTAAAACAACGATTCTACGGGGTAGGCTGCCAGCAAGCTGTAAGCGACTGGATAGTAAATTACACGCAATGCATCGCAGCTAAAGGACCAGTAAGGAGAAGTCGTGGGCAACTTCAACAATACAACACGGGTGCCCCATTTGAGCGGATAGTAATGGATGTAGCAGGCCCTTTCCCCGTCAGTGATTCCGGAAACCGCTATGTTCTGGTGGTGATCGAATATTTCAGTAAATGGCCTGAGGTAATAAGCGCATTTGTGAACAACTGGGTGTGCCGCTACGGTGTTCCATTAGAATTACACTCTGACCAGGGAAGGAATTTTGAATCTGCTATCTTTAAGGAAATGTGTGAGTTGTATGGTATAAGAAAAACAAGAACCACCCCGCTGCATTCACAATCTGATGGTATGGTCGAAAGATTTAATCGCACTTAAGAGGAATACTTAAGAAAAGTGGTCAGTGCACATCAGAAGGACTGGGACGAACACATCCCTAAATTTTTGCTTGCATATAGATCGGCTGTTCACGATTCCACCTGACGGACACCTGCAAAAATAATTTTCGGAACGGAACTTAAATTGCCTGACGATTTAGAATTTGGAGTTAAGCCCTCCGCTATAGATAAAGACAACGACAACGCTTCCCGGGAACAAGAAGACCTTAACGAGCTTCATGACTTTGTTCGCAATCGAATTAAAATAATCAGCGATAAGATGAAGGCGAGGTATGATAGGGCAGCAAATTCTGAAGGATTTAATGAGTGTCAGCTGGTTCTGCTATTTAACCCGCAACGAAAAAAAGAACTATCTCCCTACAAACGCATTGGGACGGCCCCTATAGAGTAATTAAAAGGTTGAATGATGTGGTATACAGAATACAGAAATATAAGAGCCCAAGGTCCAAAATGAAGGTTGTGCATCTAGAACGACTTGCCAACTATGGAAAAGGAATAGCTATGTCTGTTCGGGACGAACAGGCTTAAGTGGGCGGCAGTGTTACAAGAAATTTCTGGTTGTAGAAATTTCTTCACACGAGTTTTGACAGCTGGAAAAATCTAGTGTCGTAATAAACTGGAAATAACTAGAATACCTGACTACTCATATAAATACTGGTACTCGGTGACGCAGTAGTTCAGTTCATAAGTAAAATGCAAAGTGCGAAGAACTAAAGTGTAGCTAACGTTTAGTCGTGTAAATAAAGTGTGCTATTAAAGTGTTTTTCTGTAATTTTTAGTAACAGTTATAAATAAATAGAGCTATAAATAATTTCAAACAGTGTTTATTATTTGCAATATACATAGAAAGAACTTGATTTATTTAAAAGGTAAATAAATCAACGATTTTGTAAAAGGTTAAATCGTAACAGTACTATACCGTAACAACAAACAAAAGTGTAGGATAGATAGAAAGAGAAAGCACACACCTTGCTATGAACTCATGCTTATGAATTACTCTTTTTAAAACATACTTAGCACCACGTTTTGGCTATAACTGTTCAACATAATTTTTTCACACAAATGTAGATAAATGTTCAATATTGAACATATATTTTTTTCACAAAAATCGAAAGATGAGCATTTTGAGAATTGTGGATTTGAATTCTAGACTCCAAAAAATTACCTTTGAACCTTCCAATGAAAAAAATTGATATTCATATCATTTTAAAGTGCTCTTTCTCTCCTAAAAATTAATGCCAAGACGAATTTTGTATCTTTTACAGTTTAAAAGTTATAGCCGATTTGGTAAATTTTTGAAGTTTTTTCAATTTTCATGACGTCGTATTTCGGAAACCTAAATAGCCCATGATCTGAAAATTAGTTTTCGTTAAGTTCTTGTCGAGTATAATAGTTATGGTGAATTTCATTTAAATCGGAGATGGTAAATCCGAAAATGCCCCTTTTCTGATTGAGTTGATATGGTTTGACTCTTTTTTGTTTTAAAAATATCAAATATATAAGCATAGGAATAGCAAATAGCAAGTGAGTGATTTTGACATTTGCGTTCTCAGTGTTGACATCGCGTTCGAAATAGAGAAACCAAGGAATCCCAATCAGTTTTCATTCGCTTAAATCGGGAAAGAACGTGTTCTTTTGAAATAGAGGAACATGACATTAAGACAAATTAAACAGTTTTTTTTCGAAAAATTTGGTATACCTGGTGTTGTAGGTTATACAGATGGTACACACAATAAATAGTGCAAGAGGCGAATAACACCTTTATTTCAACAGCAAACGACACTCCAGCATTGATGCTATGATCGTGAGTTTATATAAGTTATCAATTTACATATACAAATTATTTGAAAATATTTTTTTCATTGATTTCAGAATGTCATGAATGTCAAAGCTGTCGATTCAACTAGACTATGGAACTATGGAACATAAGTAGTGCTCGAAACGTTTTTATATCAAAATACCAAAATGGTGAACGCGGTTCATGGCTACTAGCCGATTCAGGTTTTTCGCTGAGCCATTTGTTATAACACACTGTTACTCAACAAAAGTTTAATAACCCAACATGCAAGGCATGATTTTTGTTCGAGATGAGCCGCTTGGAAGCACTAGTTGGCAGCTCCAAAAAGCGATGATTTATAAGTTTTTTAATGCTGTGAATTCACTGCTATTAAACAATTTATTTTATTAAGCATAAAAGATGTGCATACATCAATCACGTCTTTTTGAATGCGCTTATTAAGCGCATATTCATCCTATATTTTCATACATTACTAAATGCCTTTAAATAATCTATCATTTCATGTAATTAAACAAGTTCTTATATAAAGTTAAATTTTTATTTACGTTTTAAACATAAAACTTAAAATACATGAGATCAAAATATTGTTACAAGAAATTTCTGTAAATAGAAATTTCTTCACGCGAATGTTGACAGCTGGAAAAATCTAGTGTAGTCATATCTGGAAATAACTAGAATACCTGACTGCTCATATAAATACGGGTACTTGGTGATGCAGTAGACAGTTTATAAATAAAACGCTAAGTGTCCAGAAATAAAGTGTTGCTAACGTTTAGTCTATCTACACCGTGTAAATAAAGTGTGCTATTAAGGTGTTTTTTCTGTAATTTTTAGTGTCTGTTATAAAGTGTCTATTATTTGCAATATAGAAAAAACTCGATTTATTTAAAAGGTAAATAAATCAAAGATTTTATAAAGGGTAAAATCGTAACAATTGGTGTCAGAAATGGGATTGCAAAATAATAGGCAGTCATGAAATTGGAGGATCTAAGGTGGAACAGCTCAAGAAAGAATTGAGGAAATTGGCGCTACCGACAGCAGAAAATAAAGTCGAATTGCTTAAGATGCTCATAGAGGAATTTGAGCGGCGTAACATTGACATTGTAAATTACGAATTTGACGAAAAAGAAGAAATGGAGGTTAGTATCCGTAAAACAGAAGGTAACATGGAGTAAAGCGCAATGTTGGCTGCTATGATGCAAAAGATGGAAGACAACAACATGAAATTGTTAGCAGCTTCGGGAGCAGACAACCAGAAGCTGTTAGAAGTTTCTAGAGCAAACAATGAGAAACTGTTAACAAAGATGGAAACAAAATTATTAACTAAGTTGGAAGAGAAACTTCAAGAAACTTGTAAGCTACTAATGAAAAAATTTCTGTGGTTGAAAATCGAGTTTCTGACTTAAAGCATGACGTTGAAAAAAAACTAGGAGATCTGGAAAGTAAAATAAATAATTCTCATTGCCAAGAGGGGCCAGTACGAATTATTAAAGAAAGTACTGGTAGAGCAAAGGCCCCCATTTTTGATGGCAGCATACCGTTTAATGTTTTTAAGTTCCAGTTCGATACAGTTGCCGCCAGAAATGTGTGGAACAGCGAAGAAAATGCCGTAGTCACCTGCCGAAATAATTATGATGATATAATAGTGGCACTGCAACGAAAGTATGGTTGCGAACACAAAAAAGAACTATACCGAATGGAACTAAGAGGTAGACTGCAGAAAGCAAATAAGTCATTGCAAGATTTTGCGACAGAGATTGAGCGGTTGGTGCAGCTAACTTATCCAGACAAAAATCATCCATTCCTAGATCAGTTCGAAATTGAAGCATTTGTGAATGGAATTCGGGATTTTGATGTGAGACATGCGGTATGTGCTACTTTTTGCTGAAACTGTCCGCGTTGCCCCAAGAGTCTGCGAAGGTGATTTCCAAGCCACAAATATTTAAGATGCTTAACCTCAAAGTGACTGCTGAAAGAAAGCAAGATATAAGCACAAAGTTAACAGAAGGATTCAGAGAAGTGCTCACGGAGTTAAAAGATGCAAAAGAAGAAATGGAGGTTAGTATCCGTAAAACAGAAGGTAACATGGAGTAAAGCGCAATGTTGGCTGCTATGATGCAAAAGATGGAAGACAACAACATGAAATTGTTAGCAGCTTCGGGAGCAGACAACCAGAAGCTGTTAGAAGTTTCTAGAGCAAACAATGAGAAACTGTTAACAAAGATGGAAACAAAATTATTAACTAAGTTGGAAGAGAAACTTCAAGAAACTTGTAAGCTACTAATGAAAAAATTTCTGTGGTTGAAAATCGAGTTTCTGACTTAAAGCATGACGTTGAAAAAAAACTAGGAGATCTGGAAAGTAAAATAAATAATTCTCATTGCCAAGAGGGGCCAGTACGAATTATTAAAGAAAGTACTGGTAGAGCAAAGGCCCCCATTTTTGATGGCAGCATACCGTTTAATGTTTTTAAGTTCCAGTTCGATACAGTTGCCGCCAGAAATGTGTGGAACAGCGAAGAAAATGCCGTAGTCACCTGCCGAAATAATTATGATGATATAATAGTGGCACTGCAACGAAAGTATGGTTGCGAACACAAAAAAGAACTATACCGAATGGAACTAAGAGGTAGACTGCAGAAAGCAAATAAGTCATTGCAAGATTTTGCGACAGAGATTGAGCGGTTGGTGCAGCTAACTTATCCAGACAAAAATCATCCATTCCTAGATCAGTTCGAAATTGAAGCATTTGTGAATGGAATTCGGGATTTTGATGTGAGACATGCGGTATGTGCTACTTTTTGCTGAAACTGTCCGCGTTGCCCCAAGAGTCTGCGAAGGTGATTTCCAAGCCACAAATATTTAAGATGCTTAACCTCAAAGTGACTGCTGAAAGAAAGCAAGATATAAGCACAAAGTTAACAGAAGGATTCAGAGAAGTGCTCACGGAGTTAAAAGATGCATTTAAGCATTTCTACAAATGCGGTAGAGTGGGACATTTCCAGCGAAATGGCAAAGCACCAAGGAGGAGCCTCCTGGCTGATCAGCAATTAACTAAAGAGTCACCGTTAAACTAAAAAGAGCTGGTACTACGGGGCATGAGCTAGCTCCCACAACCGATGGCCCCACAATCTCAATATAAGTAGCACAACAGGGGAAAAGCAAACTTACTGCTTATGGTTGCATCAAGAGGACAAAAGCACATTTTAACCATATATACAGGAGCATCACAGTCCATCATCAGGCCCGATATAACTAGATATCCAGTTGAACCATTGCACAGGGTAAGTTTGCGAACAGCTACCAGAGAGTAGGCCTCTGTCCATGGTAAGGTAAATTTGAAACTAACAATTGCCAACATAAGCGTCCATCACGTATTTATTGTTGCCGATATTGGGGACGAAGTAATCATTGGTGCAGATTTTATGATTTATTACGGCATTAACATGCATATGGGGCAAAAAGTTATGATTTGGCAGAATGTTGAAATACCCCTATGTAAGAAAGCTAGTTACCATCAGCCACCAAAAACTACCAGCACGGGCAGAAACTTAAGTATGGTTGCGTATGAAGGGAGATTGTGAGTACAGCAGTTTGTGGGTGGTAGAACCTTCAGAAATAAAAAGTGACCTTATAACAGTGAAAGCCCTCGTGAAAACCAGCAAAGACAAAAGAGTTCCTGCAAGAGTACTGAACCTATCAAATTGTGAAAAAATTGTCAAAGCAAACTCTGAAATAGCCAAATGTATTGCGCTAGAAGCAATAATCAGTTGCAAAAATAACACGGAACCTTCCAACGCGTCCGTTGAAGATTGAGAGATACTGGCAGAATATGTGGAAAAATGGGTGAAAGAAATAGCGCTGCCTGATAGAAATAAAGCCAAACATTAATTCAGGAAATACGGATCTATCTTCGCCATGAAAAACCAAAGTCAAGAAAGAACATCGATTACAAAAAACCGAATAAATACTGGTGAAGCGAGGCCAATAAAGCAGGCGGCCAGAAGTATTCCTCTAGCAAAACGACATGAAGTAAAGGAGTTAGTCAACGAAATGGAGCGTAGTAGAGTAATCGAACCATCTTCTAGCCCATGGAGCTCGCCTATAGTTTTAGTTAAAAAAAGATGGTAGCACCCTATTATGTGTTGATTACAGGAAACTAAACGACATCACTAA
Source organism: Eustalomyia histrio (assembly GCA_949748255.1). Taxonomy (NCBI): domain Eukaryota; kingdom Metazoa; phylum Arthropoda; class Insecta; order Diptera; family Anthomyiidae; genus Eustalomyia; species Eustalomyia histrio. The sequence goes on from OX456526.1 coordinate 87,714,589, forward strand.
AAAGGACAGCTATTCACTACCGAGGATTGACGACACTCTAAACACGCTAGCAGGAACCAAATGGTTCTCTACATTGGAAAGTGGTTGTTGACAAGTAGAAATTTGTGGCCAAGACAAGGAGAAAACTGCCTTTAGCACAGGTGACGGATTATGGCAGTTTAATGTGATGCCTTTGGACTCTGCAATGCTCCAGCAACATTCGCCCGGTTATTGGACTCCACTGGAAAACTTGCCTATTGCACCTTGATGACATAATTGTTATGGGAAAAACTTTTGATGAACACCTAAAGAACTTAGCAGAAGTCTTAAGGCGAATATCTGCGGCTGGACTTAAGCTTAGCGCAAAGAAATGTACACTGTTCCAGAGGGAAGTTAAATATTTAGGGCACCGCGTAACTGCAGAGGGTATATCAACCGATGAAGATAAGATTCGGGCTGTAAAAGATTGGCCTCGCCCGAAAAATCTGCACGAGTTGCGCAGCTTTCTAGGTCTCTACACATACTACCGACGATTTATACCAAATTTTGACAGTGTGGCTGCGAGTCTACATGAGCTGACTAATAAGGCGCGACCATTTCATTGGGGTGAAGTCTAAGAACAAGCATTCCTAAAGCTCAAGGAGTTATTATGTACGGCACCGATTCTTGGATTTCCTGTGGCCGGAGCAAAATTTGTGCTGGATAGCGATGCAAGCGGATACGGAATAGGAGGTGTGCTTTCGCAGGTGATCAATGGAACCGAAAAAGTCATAGGCTATTACAGTCGGGTACTTTCGAAGCGACGGGAACTCTTATCGGCGGTAGAATGTGTTAAGCACTACCAAATATCTGTACGGTTAGCACTTTCAATTAATAACCGACCATTCTGCACTCAGGTGGCTGCTAGAATTTAAACAACCAGAAGGGCAGCTAGCGCGTTGGATTAAACGGCTTCAAAGCTATGATTCCAGCATCGAGCACAGGATAGGCATAAAGCATTGCAATGCGGACGCCCCTGTAATTTAGAGTACAAACATTGTTCGAGGGCTGAAGGAAAAGAGTGCATTGCTTATATAAGACTAACGCATAGCCTAGTCAGCGGCGCAGCAGAATGACTCCATACTGTCAAAAATTATGCAAGCCAAAGCAGAGGACAGGAACAAATACCAGCTAAAAGTCCGCTAATGAAATCGTATTGGGCCTAGTGGAACAGTCTACGGGTAATTAATCCCTGCTAATACAGTATATGGGAAAGTGCGGACGGCAAAACTGAGACAAAGCTAATTGCGGTGCCGTCAAGCAAAATTGACGAAGTATTAAAAGAGTTCCATGACAGTCCCAGTGGTGGTCATTTTGGTGTCACGAAAACCCTAGAGAAGTTAAAACAACGATTCTACTGCGTCGGCTGCCAGCAAGCAATGCATCGCAGCTAAAGGACCAGTAAGGAGAACTCGTGGGCAACTTCAACAATACAACTCGGGTGCTCCTTTTGAGCGGATAGCAATGGATGTAGCAGGCCCTTTCCCTGTCAGTTACGTTCTTGTGGTGATCGACTATTTCAGTAAATGGCCTGAGGTATACGCTATACCGAACCAGGAAGCCAGAACGATAATAAGCGCATTTGTGAAGAACTGGGTGTGCCACTACGGTGTTCCATTAGAATTACACTCCGACCAGGGAAGGAATTTTGAATCTGCTATCTTCAAGGAAATGTGTGAGTTGTATGGATTAAGAAAAACAAGAACCACCCCCAAGACCCACGCCTGCAAAAATTATTTTCGGAATGGAACTTAAGTTGCCTGGCGATTTAGAATTTGGTTTTAAGCCTGCCGCAATTGGCAATTGGGTATTACTCCTGAGTAATTGGGTATTACTCCTGAGTAATTGGGTATTACTCCTGATTTTTATGATGCACTTTTAAATCCAACTTTATGGACTGCAAATGTGAAAGTAAGACCACTGAAGTAAGAGTCTAATCTAATATGTTTTTAAATTTTACAACAAGTAATTCATATGATGTTTACGTAATTGTTGAAACATGGCTTAATGCCGATTTCTATGATGCCGAATATTTTGATTCTAGCTTGTTTAATGTGAACCGTAAAGATTGTGATAGTACAAATCATGAAAGAGGTGGTGGTGTTCTAATCGCTGTGAGCAAAAATATAACCTCAAGTGTTCTACAGATGCAATATGCTGATTTGTTACTTGATCAACTTTTTGTTTCGATTAAAGGCATCACTGCTTCTTTAGTGATTTGTGTTTCGTATATTCCACCTCATAGTAATGTGGATCTTTATTCATAACATGTTCAAAATGTACTTCATTTATATGAATATTGTAGTTCTTTTGATAAAATTTGCGTTTTGGGGGATTTTAATCTCAGTGATGTAGTTTGGTCTACTTTAAATAATTCAAAATTATTGTTACTAAGTATAATTCGGTATCTGCCCCGAATTTACATCATCATGCTTTATGTATAGATTTAGAATTTTATAAGTATTTGGTTAGTTATAATAATTATACAAAATATAATTATAATCTTTTTTTTGATAATATGAATAATTTAATTCAAAATGATAATTGGCAACATTTATTGATTGGAGTAGGCTCTGAATCTTACATATTTCTTTAAGCTATTCAAAATTTTCTGAATTAAAATATACTTTTAGTTCAACCTAGATTACGCAAATTACCTAGTGGACTAAAAAGTCTTAAAATTTAAGAAATAAATATTTCAAAAAGTATAGATCATCACATGAGGCCGGTGATAAGAGTTTATATTTGCATTATAGTATGGAATTCAGTTTTTTAAATAAATTCTAATATAATTAATACTTTTTAAAAATATAATCATCTACTAAATTAAACCCAAATAGTTTTTGGCATTTTATTAAATCTATAAATGGTAACTCTTCAATTCCTAGTACTATGACTTATAGTGGATTACTTTAAATTCATTACAAGTTTCCGTAAACCTTTTCGCTGATTTCTTTGATTCTCATTTTAATTTAAAAAAGGCTCCCATAGATTCAACATATCTTGACAGAATACCATCATTTCTGGATATGGGTACTATTTAGATAGATTTAAATGATGTTCTTCTTGTTTTGGAGAATTTAAATAATTCTCGTAGATTGGATTGTGATGGATTATTATAATTTTTTATTAAAAATTGCAAGCCTTCAATTTGTTATCCACCTTTATATATTTTTAATCAGCTTTTAATGTCTGGTGAATTTATAGATAAGTGGAAAGTTAGTGTTATAGAGCCAATTTTTAAAGAGGGTAAAAAATTTTAAAATGTTGTGAATTCACTGCTATTAATAAATTTATTTTATTAAGCATAAAAGATGTGCATACATCAATCACGTCTTTTTGAATGCGCTTATTAAGCGCATATTCATCCTATATTTTCATACATTACTAAATGCCTTTAAATAATCTATCATTTCATGTAATTAAACAAGTTCTTATATAAAGTTAAATTTTTATTTACGTTTTAAACATAAAACTTAAAATACATGAGATCAAAATATTGTTACAAGAAATTTCTGTAAATAGAAATTTCTTCACGCGAATGTTGACAGCTGGAAAAATCTAGTGTAGTCATATCTGGAAATAACTAGAATACCTGACTGCTCATATAAATACGGGTACTTGGTGATGCAGTAGACAGTTTATAAATAAAACGCTAAATGTCCAGAAATAAAGTGTTGCTAACGTTTAGTCTATCTACACCGTGTAAATAAAGTGTGCTATTAAGGTGTTTTTTCTGTAATTTTTAGTGTCTGTTATAAAGTGTCTATTATTTGCAATATAGAAAAAACTCGATTTATTTAAAAGGTAAATAAATCAACGATTTTATAAAGGGTAAAATCGTAACAATTGGTGTCAGAAGTGGGATTGCAAAATAATAGGCAGTCATGAAATTGGAGGATCTAAGGTGGAACAGCTCAAGAAAGAATTGAGGAAATTGGCGCTACCGACAGCAGAAAATAAAGTCGAATTGCTTAAGATGCTCATAGAGGAATTTGAGCGGCGTAACATTGACATTGTAAATTACGAATTTGACGAAAAAGAAGAAATGGAGGTTAGTATCCGTAAAACAGAAGGTAACATGGAGTAAAGCGCAATGTTGGCTGCTATGATGCAAAAGATGGAAGACAACAACATGAAATTGTTAGCAGCTTCGGGAGCAGACAACCAGAAGCTGTTAGAAGTTTCTAGAGCAAACAATGAGAAACTGTTAACAAAGATGGAAACAAAATTATTAACTAAGTTGGAAGAGAAACTTCAAGAAACTTGTAAGCTACTAATGAAAAAATTTCTGTAGTTGAAAATCGAGTTTCTGACTTAAAGCATGATGTTGAAAAAAAACTAGGAGATCTGGAAAGTAAAATAAATAATTCTCATTGCCAAGAGGGGCCAGTACGAATTATTAAAGAAAGTACTGGTAGAGCAAAGGCCCCCATTTTTGATGGCAGCATACCGTTTAATGTTTTTAAGTTCCAGTTCGATACAGTTGCCGCCAGAAATGTGTGGAACAGCGAAGAAAATGCCGTAGTCACCTGCCGAAATAATTATGATGATATAATAGTGGCACTGCAACGAAAGTATGGTTGCAAATGAGTCATTGCAAGATTTTGCGACAGAGATTGAGCGGTTGGTGCAGCTAACTTATCCAGACAAAAATCATCCATTCCTAGATCAGTTCGAAATTGAAGCATTTGTGAATGGAATTCGGGATTCTGATGTGAGACATGCGGTATGTGCTACTTTTTGCTGAAACTGTCCGCGTTGCCCCAAGAGTCTGCGAAGGTGATTTCCAAGCCACAAATATTTAAGATGCTTAACCTCAAAGTGACTGCTGAAAGAAAGCAAGATATAAGCACAAAGTTAACAGAAGGATTCAGAGAAGTGCTCACGGAGTTAAAAGATGCATTTAAGCATTTCTACAAATGCGGTAGAGTGGGACATTTCCAGCGAAATGGCAAAGCACCAAGGAGGAGCCTCCTGGCTGATCAGCAATTAACTAAAGAGTCACCGTTAAACTAAAAAGAGCTGGTACTACGGGGCATGAGCTAGCTCCCACAACCGATGGCCCCACAATCTCAATATTAGTAGCACAACAGGGGAAAAGCAAACTTACTGCTTATGGTTGCATCAAGAGGACAAAAGCACATTTTAACCATAGATACAGGAGCATCACAGTCCATCATCAGGCCCGATATAACTAGATATCCAGTTGAACCATTGCACAGGGTAAGTTTGCGAACAGCTACCAGAGAGTAGGCCTCTGTCCATGGTAAGGTAAATTTGAAACTAACAATTGCCAACATAAGCGTCCATCACGTATTTATTGTTGCCGATATTGGGGACGAAGTAATCATTGGTGCAGATTTTATGATTTATTACGGCATTAACATGCATATGGGGCAAAAAGTTATGATTTGGCAGAATGTTGAAATACCCCTATGTAAGAAAGCTAGTTACCATCAGCCACCAAAAACTACCAGCACGGGCAGAAACTTAAGTATGGTTGCGTATGAAGGGAGATTGTGAGTACAGCAGTTTGTGGGTGGTAGAACCTTCAGAAATAAAAAGTGACCTTATAACAGTGAAAGCCCTCGTGAAAACCAGCAAAGACAAAAGAGTTCCTGCAAGAGTACTGAACCTATCAAATTGTGAAAAAATTGTCAAAGCAAACTCTGAAATAGCCAAATGTATTGCGCTAGAAGCAATAATCAGTTGCAAAAATAACACGGAACCTTCCAACGCGTCCGTTGAAGATTGAGAGATACTGGCAGAATATGTGGAAAAATGGGTGAAAGAAATAGCGCTGCCTGATAGAAATAAAGCCAAACATTAATTCAGGAAATACGGATCTATCTTCGCCATGAAAAACCAAAGTCAAGAAAGAACATCGATTACAAAAAACCGAATAAATACTGGTGAAGCGAGGCCAATAAAGCAGGCGGCCAGAAGTATTCCTCTAGCAAAACGACATGAAGTAAAGGAGTTAGTCAACGAAATGGAGCGTAGTAGAGTAATCGAACCATCTTCTAGCCCATGGAGCTCGCCTATAGTTTTAGTTAAAAAAAGATGGTAGCACCCTATTATGTGTTGATTACAGGAAACTAAACGACATCACTAAAAAGGACAGCTATTCACTACCGAGGATTGACGACACTCTAAACACGCTAGCAGGAACCAAATGGTTCTCTACATTGGAAAGTGGTTGTTGACAAGTAGAAATTTGTGGCCAAGACAAGGAGAAAACTGCCTTTAGCACAGGTGACGGATTATGGCAGTTTAATGTGATGCCTTTGGACTCTGCAATGCTCCAGCAACATTCGCCCGGTTATTGGACTCCACTGGAAAACTTGCCTATTGCACCTTGATGACATAATTGTTATGGGAAAAACTTTTGATGAACACCTAAAGAACTTAGCAGAAGTCTTAAGGCGAATATCTGCGGCTGGACTTAAGCTTAGCGCAAAGAAATGTACACTGTTCCAGAGGGAAGTTAAATATTTAGGGCACCGCGTAACTGCAGAGGGTATATCAACCGATGAAGATAAGATTCGGGCTGTAAAAGATTGGCCTCGCCCGAAAAATCTGCACGAGTTGCGCAGCTTTCTAGGTCTCTACACATACTACCGACGATTTATACCAAATTTTGACAGTGTGGCTGCGAGTCTACATGAGCTGACTAATAAGGCGCGACCATTTCATTGGGGTGAAGTCTAAGAACAAGCATTCCTAAAGCTCAAGGAGTTATTATGTACGGCACCGATTCTTGGATTCCCTGTGGCAGGAGGAAAATTTGTGCTGGATAGCGATGCAAGCGGATACGGAATAGGAGGTGTGCTTTCGCAGGTGATCAATGGAACCGAAAAAGTCATAGGCTATTACAGTCGGGTACTTTCGAAGCGACGGGAACTCTTATCTGCGGTAGAATGTGTTAAGCACTACCAAATATCTGTACGGTTAGCACTTTCAATTAAGAACCGACCATTCTGCACTCAGGTGGCTGCTAGAATTTAAACAACCAGAAGGGCAGCTAGCGCGTTGGATTAAACGGCTTCAAAGCTATGATTCCAGCATCGAGCACAGGATAGGCATAAAGCATTGCAATGCGGACGCCCCTGTAATTTAGAGTACAAACATTGTTCGAGGGCTGAAGGAAAAGAGTGCATTGCTTATATAAGACTAACGCATAGCCTAGTCAGCGGCGCAGCAGAATGACTCCATACTGTCAAAAATTATGCAAGCCAAAGCAGAGGACAGGAACAAATACCAGCTAAAAGTCCGCTAATGAAATCGTATTGGGCCTAGTGGAACAGTCTACGGGTAATTAATCCCTGCTAATACAGTATATGGGAAAGTGCGGACGGCAAAACTGAGACAAAGCTAATTGCGGTGCCGTCAAGCAAAATTGACGAAGTATTAAAAGAGTTCCATGACAGTCCAAGTGGTGGTCATTTTGGTGCCACGAAAACCCTAGAGAAGTTAAAACAACGATTCTACTGCGTCGGCTGCCAGCAAGCAATGCATCGCAGCTAAAGGACCAGTAAGGAGAAGTCGTGGGCAACTTCAACAATACAACTCGGGTGCTCCTTTTGAGCGGATAGCAATGGATGTAGCAGGCCCTTTCCCTGTCAGTTACGTTCTTGTGGTGATCGACTATTTCAGTAAATGGCCTGAGGTATACGCTATACCGAACCAGGAAGCCAGAACGATAATAAGCGCATTTGTGAAGAACTGGGTGTGCCACTACGGTGTTCCATTAGAATTACACTCCGACCAGGGAAGGAATTTTGAATCTGCTATCTTCAAGGAAATGTGTGAGTTGTATGGATTAAGAAAAACAAGAACCACCCCCAAGACCCACGCCTGCAAAAATTATTTTCGGAACGGAACTTAAGTTGCCTGGCGATTTAGAATTTGGTTTTAAGCCTGCCGCAATTGGCAATTGGGTATTACTCCTGAGTAATTGGGTATTACTCCTGATTTTTATGATGCACTTTTAAATCCAACTTTATGGACTGCAAATGTGAAAGTAAGACCACTGAAGTAAGAGTCTAATCTAATATGTTTTTAAATTTTACAACAAGTAATTCATATGATGTTTACGTAATTGTTGAAACATGGCTTAATGCCGATTTCTATGATGCCGAATATTTTGATTCTAGCTTGTTTAATGTGAACCGTAAAGATTGTGATAGTACAAATCATGAAAGAGGTGGTGGTGTTCTAATCGCTGTGAGCAAAAATATAACCTCAAGTGTTCTACAGATGCAATATGCTGATTTGTTACTTGATCAACTTTTTGTTTCGATTAAAGGCATCACTGCTTCTTTAGTGATTTGTGTTTCGTATATTCCACCTCATAGTAATGTGGATCTTTATTCATAACATGTTCAAAATGTACTTCATTTATATGAATATTGTAGTTCTTTTGATAAAATTTGCGTTTTGGGGGATTTTAATCTCAGTGATGTAGTTTGGTCTACTTTAAATAATTCAAAATTATTGTTACTAAGTATAATTCGGTATCTGCCCCGAATTTACATCATCATGCTTTATGTATAGATTTAGAATTTTATAAGTATTTTGGTTAGTTATAATAATTATACAAAATATAATTATAATCTTTTTTTTGATAATATGAATAATTTAATTCAAAATGATAATTGGCAACATTTATTGATTGGAGTAGGCTCTGAATCTTACATATTTCTTTAAACTATTCAAAATTTTCTGAATTAAAATATACTTTTAGTTCAACATAGATTACGCAAATTACCTAGTGGACTAAAAAGTCTTAAAATTTAAGAAATAAATATTTCAAAAAGTATAGATCATCACATGAGGCCGGTGATAAGAGTTTATATTTGCATTATAGTAGGGAATTCAGTTTTCTAAATAAATTCTAATATAATTAATACTTTTTAAAAATATAATCATCTACTAAATTAAACCCAAATAGTTTTTGGCATTTTATTAAATCTATAAATGGCAACTCTTCAATTCCTAGTACTATGACTTATAGTGGATTACTTTAAATTCATTACAAGTTTCCGTAAACCTTTTCGCTGATTTCTTTGATTCTCATTTTAATTTAAAAAAGGCTCCCATAGATTCAACATATCTTGACAGAATACCATCATTTCTGGATATGGGTACTATTTAGATAGATTTAAATGATGTTCATCTTGTTTTGGAGAATTTAAATAATTCTCGAAGATTGGATTGTGATGGATTATTATAATTTTTTATTAAAAATTGCAAGCCCTCAATTTGTTACCACCTTTATATATTTTTAATCAGCTTTTAATGTCTGGTGAATTTATAGATAAGTGGAAAGTTAGTGTTATAGAGCCAATTTTTAAAGAGGGTAAAAAATTTTAAAATGAGAATTATAGACCCATTTCAAAATTATCAACTGTTTTAAAAGTTTTTGAGTAAATTATTGCTTATAAATTAAAATTCTTAGAGAAATCTTACTTAAGTCCATCTCAACATGGATTTATGAAAGGTAGATCTGCAACAACAAACCTAGCGGATTTTTTTTAATATTGTATAATGAATATTGAGAAAGGTTTTCAAATTGATGTTATTTATATGGATTTGAGAAAAGCTTTTCATAGAGTGTCACAATCATTGCTTGCATTGAAATTGCAGCGTATGGGATTCCATTCCAATTTTGCAATGGATTTTATCATATTTGACTCATATAGTTTCGTGTGTTTTAATATATGGTGTAAGCTCTTATTCTTATATCCCTTCATCTGGTGTTCATCAGGGAACTGTCCTAGAACCACTTCTTCTAAACCTTTTTATTAATGACATACAACATTGTTTTTGCTATGCAGAATACTTCTTATATGCTGATGATTTGAAAATCTGTCATAAAATTTATTCTATTATGAATACTAGGCATTAATCTATGTATCTTCCTGGGCTGTTTATAACGGTTTATCTTTTAATGTCAAAAAATGCTTTCATTTGATTTATCGTAGATGTTTTTCTTTTATTGTATTTTTAATGGGAATATTCTTAAAATAGTGGAGGAACATAAGAATTTAGGTGTAATTTTTGATGAAAGTCTTACTTTTATTAATCATATTAGCTATGTTCCCTTACTTTCTGGGTAAAGTTCGGTAAAATGAGAGTAAGCACAAAATACTCTCATAAAATGACAAAATTACCCAAAATTACGGGAACGCAAAAAACCACTTTTCTAGCCCAAAAAAAATGTCAAAATGCATCAGTGATGCCAAATTTTTAGGTGCAATAAGTGTAACACGACAAGTGAAAACGCGCTAATAGAGAAATGCGAAAATTGAAATAAGACTCACAAAAAATATATTAAAATTGCCCGCCGTTTACAGTGACAGGAAATTTCGAGATTTTGATATTTTTCTCTTTGAAAAAACACACATAGTTATTTCTAATAAATACATTTTTCTCAAAATTTAATGTTTTTGAGCTTTTTTTCATTGTTTTTTCAAAGTGGTGTATATAAAAATCTCGTGGTTTCCTGCCAATGTGAAAGAGCGGGTTACAATTTTCAAAAAAAGCGCTAAGAAAAATTAAAAGGTGCCGATCTGTCCCTTTTTTATAAACAGAAAATATTTGCAGTTTTTAGAAAGTAAAAACCCGCTTATTGTAACACGAAAAGGGCTAAATTAGCATCGCTGAAGTTCCTTAGTTTTATTTTTTACAATTATAAAACAGCCGTTTTTGTTTATCAACTGTTCTTTTGACAATTTACCCAAAGAAAAAGTTTGGGTAACTTTCGGTAAAAAGAGAAACACTAATACACTCTCATAAACGCCCTAATTTACCCAATTTTCGAGTACGGGAACGCTTTTGGGTAAATTTGGGTAAGTTTGGGAACCCGCGGTTACGTACGGAAACAGACTTATTTTATTAACTACATATTAAATACTTCATATAAGCAGTGTTGTTTGATACTTTAAGAATTAAAGTTCATAACAAAAAAACTATAAAATATAGAGGATAAATATAAATTGTTAAATTTCGTTGATGTTAGTCTAACTGTGTTGTTTACAAGTTTGTTAATTTGTTTCATTACACTCAATATAAAATAGACAATCATCAACAAGCAATGACCGCAAAGGGAGAAGAAGAGCATGAATATTGACAAGGTTGGGTAGCGCCAACCGAAAATACTAAGCATTCTATCCTGCTGGCTCTGTGGAATTTCTCAATTTTATTCTCTATAACTTACTAATAAAAATTTTCATGTTTCTTTACAATAAAAATAATTAATAAAAAGAATATGATATGATCTTAAATCCTACTATACTATTCACTTACAAAATAACAGATCAACAATTCATAAAATTCCATTACTTTACACACAAGGATACAGTGCAAAATATAATTCAAAATATTGTCTATTCATTACCTATCAACATAGATTAAGTTGTAAATTTAATATGGATTCGGACAAATATTTGATATTAAATGCTTCATATAAGCAGTGTTGTTTGATAATTTAAGAATTAAAGTTCATAACAAAAAAACTATAAAATATAGAGGATAAATATAAATTGTTAAATTTCGTTGATGTTAGTCTAATTGTGTTGTTGTTTACAAGTTTGTTAATTTGTTTCCTTACAATATAAAATAGACAATCATCAATAAGCAATGACCGCAAAGGGAGAAGAAGAGCATGGATATTGACAAGGTTGGGTAGCGCCAACCAAAAATAAGTATTATATCCTGCTGGCTCTGTGGAATTTCTCAATTTTTATTCTCTATAACTTACTAATAAAAATTTTCATGTCTCTTTACAATAAAAATAATTAATAAAAAGAATATGACATGATCTTAAATCCTACTATACTATTCTCTTACAAAATAACAGATCGATAATTCATAAAATTTCATTAATTTATTCAAATTTTTGAAAAATATTTTAAAGTTGCCCAAAAAAGGTTTTTTTTTATTAATGCAAAATTGTGTATTTATTTTAATAGAGTATTTCTATATCAGTGCATAAAGTTCGCTTCTTTAAACTTATTTTCTGCACTCTTATGAATTAAATTTTCATCAAAGCTTAGGTTAGGTAGAAGTGGTAGCCTGCCAATCAGACTCACTTAGACTATAAAGTCCCTTGTGATACCACGGAAGCTAGTAAAAATTATATCACTAGCTTCCCCTGTCGAACCATCCCGATTGCCTCAAAAAGCCCCTAAGTGATATTAGCCAAATCACCCAGGTCTTCAAAGAAACATGAGCCCAAATGCAGTCCCCTTCTGCGAGCCAAGGCAGGAAAAGTGCAGAGAAGGTGCTCCACAGACTCTCCTCCTCTTCGTCACCACAGCTTCTGCTAAAGTCACTAGACGCAAGCCTCAACCTAAGTACGTGCCTTCAATCAAACAGTGTCCCGTCATCACGGACACAAGTAGGGATATATCGGGCCTTGAGAGTGACAGCAACCTGTGCGTGCGCTTCCTATCCAGACGGGGCCACATCTGTCTGGAACGAATACAACCACGGACAGAGGCCCACCTATCTCTTGCCAACCCATAAGCACTCCCCCACAGCCTAAACTTGCAAGTGTCCAGAGGCATGCCCACAGATTCCACTTCGTGTGGAATGTGTAAGGTAGTCCCCAGTCTTGCAAGCTCGTCTGCCCTACAATTCCCTGGTATGTCCGTGTGGCCCGGCACCCAAATAACATCAAAGCTTAAATATTACAAAGTATATGAACATTTTTCACTCATGCATCAGAATATTGCATTGCATTGTCATTGCTTCCTTAGAGTAAGCTAAGAGTAATGGAAGTAGCTTTATATGAATACTTCCATCCTATGACACGCCAATGTTAAATTCATCAATGAAGCCTTCAGAAAAGAAGTGATGCCTTTGCCAAAGTAGTGATGCTTTTATTGCTTCTTTGGCAGCTTCATTTTTGCTGGGTACATATTAATCGTATTGAAAAAGTTCAAAAAAGTTTCGCCAAGTTTGCGTTGTTGTCAATTAAATGAATTTCAAACTTTGAAAATCGCAGAAAAATTCTTTCTCTTTTATTTATTCATGGGTTAATGATTGGGAATTATTGATTGATCAATATTTTTATCTCATATAAAGTTTCATGCTCCAATTCGTTCCTTAAGAGAACAATCATATTTTTATATTTCTAATCATAAAACTGATTACTGTATCAATGAGCCAATCGATAGAGCTTTGCGTTTTTTTAATGGTTTATTTGAAGATTATAATTCTTTATTAGATCTAAGTCATTCTAGTTTTATTTTTAAAAGATGTTTAAGAGAAATAATAATAAATTAGACATAAGTTTATAGTATCAGTTGTGTATTCTAATTTGATGTACTCGAAAGACTTAATAAAGTGAAAAAAAAAATAAAAACAATAACAACGCTTCTCTTTAGATTTAAAATAAAAATATTCATTTTTTCAATTTTTATCAGGCTACATATCATAATTTAATGTTACTAACGAATAGTAAACACTAATTCTTTTTTTTTATTAAATGGAAAAAATTGTGAGGATCAGCGCTAGAGGGAGTGCACACTTTCGACCTGATTGACCAGGTCATCTTCAGCCTCCTTAAGAACCACCCAATCCACAAGCAACTCATGATTTTGAACAGGCTTATATATCACACACCCTAAAGAATATGACTGTGCGAAATTCCATTGAGGTAAGCAACAATCGATTTAGATTTGTTTTTGCCGGTGCGTGAGTCTGATCCATGATTATAAAACCAAGTCCTCCGATAGTAAAAAGGAAGCTGCTTGCCAAGCCTTCCATTATGTACTGCCCATTAACACGGTATGGCATAAAAGCCACAGGTCGTGAATGACCATTTTCATCAACAGTTGCACCTACGCTTGGTGGTTCGACAATAACGTCATATATTATTCCTGAAATAAGATATGATAGTCGCAAAAAAATATTTAACTTCACGAAATGACTCCTTACAATATAAAAAACGGCGACGGTTTAGGAATTTGAATACGAAGTTTAATATTTGGTGGTACTAATATGTGAAAAGGGAGTTCATATATATTCTGCAACATAATTTTCCTTTTTCTTTATGTTTCAATTGTTTACATTTGCAAATCCATCAAAACAGATACCTGCGCCGAATAGCTAAATGCCGACTAACTTTAGCCGCCGGCTATTGTGAGTATTTTCCGCTGCAAATATTTTTTGGTTGGGAACTGACTTAATCCCCCGTTGTCACGCAATTACTTGCAAATAGTGTGTAACATGGTTTTTCGTCGGCTGAGGTAGTTCAGTCGTGTCCAGGGTCTACTTGAGGACCCGAAAACATTAAGTAATAACACAAAAGATTCCACCCTTTTTTGGGGCTTATAAATATCTCTTTATTCAATAATTAATTTCATCTACAATAAATATATTTCACGACTCGTTTACGGGTTCGGCAGGTAGTCGTCTACTGACTCGGTTACGGCAGGTAGGTAGTCGTCTACTGTAGGCTGTGAAATTAGAACAGTCCGCTAAGGCTGTAAAATTAGAACAGTCCGCGAAGGCTGTAAAATTAAAACAGCCCGCGAAGGCTGTAAAATTAGAACAGTCCGCGAAGGCTGTGAAATTATAACAGTCCGCGAAGGCTGTAAAATGAAATTTATTAAAAGGCAACCACCCGAAGTCTAATCGACCCAAGTCTTTTGTCTTTAAAATGCCTGAATACCGACCAGTGATGAGTTATGGCAGCTCAGGTTAACCGCCCCGAATGACTACAAACATTTTTTACTTATTAAAAAAAAAAAATGTAAAACACACAAACTAGTTTGTATAAAGTACAAACATAACATACACACGAACCTATATAAAATATACATGCTATGCTCATGTTGTATTTCCGCAGGAATTCTGCTGGTGTCGGGTGAGCATAAAATGGAACGGAGGGAAGTGGCGTGATCTGCGTGCTTTTGGGTCTTCGCGACTAAGCTGGATCGGGAGCTGGTGTTATCGAAGTTGAATGCGATGGAGTTTTGGTCCTGGTAGTCGCGACAGGAAAGATATTCGTTTGGTTAGACTCGCGGCACGTAAGAGATACACGGGTAGACTTGCTTGGGCTTTTTCGGGGCTTCTGATTTTTCTGGCATCCGGTGGTTTTCTTAGTGGCTTTTGGCATCGGCTGTTGGGCAATCTTTTTGATCTCGTGATTTCCTTTGGTAGCTACAATGCTTTCATCACGAGTACTGATGAGACTTTCGACCGACGAAACTCTTCGGTGTTCGGGTTTTGGCAAGAGTTCGCCTACTAGTCGTATTTCGATGCCTACACGATCCATAAAATCCATGCCAAGTACCATTGAAGTGGCAAGCGTCGGTACGAAGGCGGCCAGCAAGTGAATAATTGGTTCCCTTATATTGTACATCAATTGGATAAAGCATGCAATGTTGAAGAGATTTGTTGGCCATTTCCACTAGACATTTGCTTCTTCTTGGTTTAATATTTCTCTCTTCTAAATATTTTTGTACAGAAACATCAAGACAGGTTCCTGAACCTCCGGTATCAAGTAACGCATGTATTTGGCGGTTGTATATGTTAATAGGTACATAGTACCGGCTATGGTTGAGATCAGAGCTAAATTGGGTAGTAGTCATTGTGGGATATCGACATTTGCAATTTCGGGATAATACGCCATCCTTTCCACAATACGAACAAAACAATTTCTGAGGGTTCGGACATTGCCATCGTTGATGTCCTTTTTCCCTGCATCTCCAACAATAACTAGTTCGGACGTAAGTTGATAACATATGAGATGTTTGTGGTCGTTCGCTACGCTTCAATTCCTCAAATTCATTTGCCATTTCTATTAGCTCGTCGAATGTCTTGAAATCGCTTCGACGCACGTAGTATCTATACTACATTCGCAAACCACGAGGTTATTTTGGTACGAGGTAATTTTGGGTAGTCTGGTAAAATGAGGGTAAGCAAAAAATTCTCGCACAAAAACATAAATATCACCAAAATAGTGCGAACGCATAAAAGCACATTTCAAACATAAAAATAAACGTCAAAATTTATTCATACTTAAAAACAGCTGTTTTAAGAAACAAAAAAATACTGCATAGAAAATGGGAGAAAGCCAACTAAATGTAAAGTGTGCGTCAGGAACTTTTCAGCGAATTGAAAAAGGTAAGAGAAATATGATGATTAATTTTTTTATTAGTTATTTATTATTGAGGAACTGCGGCCAAAGTTGGGTAAAAGTGTTCACGCGAAAACAAAAAACAAAATCTATAAACTTGCTGCGAAGAAAATGGCAATAAACGGACACAATTTTACCCCAACACAAATTGAGAATAAGTTTAGAGTGCTTGAGCGCCAATATGAAAAGGCAAACTGGCCGAAGCAGACAAAGATAATGACGATAACCTGGGGCATAGGAATAACTCCCGTAAAAAGTGGATTAGTGATGAAACTGGTGTTGGAGAGAAAGGAAGCCAAAGCTTCAATAAATAACAGCAGAACGCGCTCGTCGAATGCATGTGTCAACAGTTGCATAATCGCCTCAATTGAGAAGTCAAGCGAAGTGCCCGACGTGACAAACGAAATTGGGTTAACAATATCGCTAAAGAAGCGCAAGCTGCTGCCGAAACGTATCTTATGGGAGATCTCCTTTTTGCTTCAAAGAAACTAACCAATAGCTCAAAGCCCACTGTTAAACTATTGAAAAACGATACTGGAGAATTTTTTACTTCTAAACAACATCAATTGAAACTTTGTGAAGTATTCTATGTAACTATGATATCGTCGTCTCTTCCCACACAGCAGTCAATTTGCAGCTGTGAATTACAGACGCCGCACACAAATATCTCCATCGATTGCCCAAGGACTATTGAAATTTGCGAAGCAACAAAATCACTAAAAACAGCAAAGCGCCTGGTACAGATAATATTTCCCCAGAGTTGTTAAAAATTGACGTGACAACGTGTGCCCATTTACTCAGGCCTGTTATAAACCAATTCTGGTGCTCGGAACTCCTCCCAGAGGAAATTTCTGAAGGAGTTATCGTAAATTGAACAAAAAAAGGCGACTCAACAGCTCGTAAAAACTGGAGAGGCGTTACGCTTGAGTATGATAAACAAGGTGATTGCACATATATTAAACAAGAGATTGTCAACTTCTCTTCTTCCTGAGCTTTCGTGCTCACAAATCCTATGTAGATCATATCAACAGTCTAAGAGTGATTCGTTTGACACCCTAAATCGAGAATTCGTTTGACACCCTAAATCACGCAGCCATATGGAAAGCATTGGAATGTAAAGGTGTTTACGCGTAAGGTGCTGAACACACCTATTGTTAGCATAACGAAATGAAGGGCAACTTAGCAACAAAATAAAAATTACCTCCAGGCTGCGTCAAGGTTGTGTACTATCTCCCTTGCTTTTTAACTGTGTACTTGGCGTAGAAGAGAAATTACATGGGGTCTTCAAGGCAGACTGGAGGACCTTGACTACGCTAATGACATTTGCCTACTTACTCACACGCAACCGAAAATACTAAGTATTCTATCCTGCTGGCTCTGCGTAATTTTTATAATTTACTAATGAAATTTTCATGTTTCTTTGCAATAAAACAATTTATAAAAAAATAATATGATTATATGATCCAAAATCCTACTAATAATATTCATTTACAAAATAACAGACCACAATACATAAAAATTTCATTAGCTTAAACTCAAGGATACGGTGCAAAATATAATTCAAAATATTGTCTAATCATTTACTCTTAACATAGATAATGTTGTAGATTTAATATGAACTACATTTAAAATTAACGGCTTCATATAAGCTTTATTATTGGAAACTTTAAGAATTAAAGTTATAACAAAAACTGTAAAATAAAGAGGATAAATATAAATTGTTAAATTTCGTTGATGTTAGTGTGTGTTGTTTTCGAGATTGTTAATTTGTTTCGAAACACTCAATATAAAATAGATAAGCAATGACCAAAGGGGAGAGCGTGGATACTGATGAGGCTGTTTAGCGGCAACCAAAAATACTAAGTATTCTATCCTGCTAGCTCTGTGGAATTTTTCAATTTTTATTCTCTATAATTTACTAATTTTTCTAATTTACTAAAATTTCATGTTTCTTTGGAATAAAACAATTTATAAAAAACGAATATGATTATATGATCTAAAATCCTACTAATACTATTCATTTACAAAATTAATGATCAACAATACATAAAAATTTCATTAAAATAAAAAAAAAATGGATTTACAGAAAGCATTAATCAATGAAGTAGTTGTTGCTTTGCAAGAACAAACCCGCATCATTGTTCTACATCATTGAAATATTAAAGGCCATTTATTTTGTTTATTTTCTGCAATGTCAGTTTGCTAGCGATAGCACAAAGAAAATCGATTTTTTTTTGCAATTTTTTTTAGTGATGACACTTAAAATAACGAAAGATGTAAGATGGAACTAAATGAGAAATTATCATGTAGGATTTTTGGCCTGTATAATTCTTATGTTAATAGGCTTTTTCCACTGACCTACATCTTACGTCTTTTATCATTTTGCAAAGATGTTAACATCTTCCCAAAAGATTATTTCCAATTTTTGTCGATTTTCACTGTGAAATTCGTTTCGTATGGACCAAATGTTTGCCTTAAATGCAGATTAAAGGTTCCAATGAAATAAAAAATACAAAAAGGTTTGTTTCAAATTATAAAAAAGGTCTCTGTTTATTTATAAAAAATATATTATCTTTGCAAAGGGTTTTAGGTGTAGATAGTTGTCAAGTAAGATTGTGACTAGTGGAAAAAATCAAAAGTCGGCTGACAATGCAAAAAGAAGAGAGTATCGTTAACGGTAGAATTAGTTAGAATCCCTGTAAATACTGCCACCAATGTTGTAAAAGTGGGTAATAAATTATAGATTCTAACGTAGTATTAACCCAAATAGGGAAGATGGTACCAAAAGGGCACCGATAATAGAATAAACCAAAATAAAGGTTTATGGATTAAACACCAATTTTCGATGCCACTACTTTTAGTACCACCTCTGAAACCACTTTCATTCCACTTATTTTTGTCTTAACTTTCGTTTTGTATTCTTTGAGATTTTTATTGTGTTACATTTTATGATCTGCAGCATAGGGCAAAATCGGTGATATTCGTTTTTGCATGTAATCGACGTATTTGTTCTACGGTAATGGGTTTAGGCAAGTATAGGATTGCTCGAATTTTTGATTACATCAAATTCAGAAAATTTCCAACACACACTAACATCAACGAAATTTAACAATTTATATTTATCCTCTTTATTTTACAGTTTTTGTTATAACTTTAATTCTTAAATTTTCCAATAATAAAGCTTATATGAAGCCGTTAATCTCAAATGTATGTCCTAGTTCATATTAAATATACAACATTATCTATGTTAAGAGTAAATGATTAGACAATATTTTGAATTATATTTTGCACCGTATCCTTGAGTTTAAGCTAATGAAATTTTTATGTATTGTGGTCTGTTATTCTGTAAATGAATATTATTAGTAGGATTTTGAATCATATAATCATATTATTTTTTTATAAATTGTTTTATTACAAAGATTTCAAAGAGCCAGCAGGATAGAATACTTAGTATTTTCGGTTGTATGTGAGTAAGTAGGCAAATGTCATTAGCGTAGTCAAGGTCCTCCAGTCTGCCTTGAAGACCCCATGTAATTTCTCTTCTACGCCAAGTACACAGTTAAAAAGCAAGGGAGATATTACACAACCTTGACGCACCCCGGAGGTAATTTTTATTTTGTTGCTAAGTTGCCCTTCATTTCGTTATGCTAACAATAGGTGTGTTCAGCACCTTACGCGTAAACACCTTTACATTCCAATGCTTTCCATATGGCTGCGTGATTTAGGGTGTCAAACGAATTCTCGAAGGCTATGAACGTTAATTACAAAGGTGATCTACATTCTACAGACTACTCTGTGATCACTCTTAGACTGTTGATATGATCTACATAGGATTTGTGAGCACGTAAGCTCAGGAAGAAGAGATGTTTTCAATCTCTTGTTTAATATATGTGCAATCACCTTGTTTATCATACTCAAGCGTAACGCCTCTCCAGTTTTTACGAGCTGTTGAGTCGCCTTTTTTTGTTCAATTTACGATAACTCCTTCAGAAATTTCCTCTGGGAGGAGTTCCGAGCACCAGAATTGGTTTATAACAGGCCTGAGTAAATGGGCACACGTTGTCACATCAATTTTTAACAACTTCTCCAGTATCGTTTTTCAATAGTTTAGCAGTGGGCTTTGAGCTATTGGTTAGTTTCTTTGCAGCAAGAAGGAGATCTCCCATAAGATACGTTTCGGCAGCAGCTTGCGCTTCTTTAGCGATATTGTTAACCCAATTTCGTTTGTCACGTCGGGCACTTCGCTTGACTTCTCAATTGAGGCGATTATGCAACTGTTGACACATGCATTCGACGAGCGCGTTCTGCTGTTATTTATTGAAGCTTTGGCTTCCTTTCTCTCCAACACCAGTTTCATCACTAATCCACTTTTTACGGGAGTTATTCCTATGCCCCAGGTTATCGTCATTATCTTTGTCTGCTTCGGCCAGTTTGCCTTTTCATATTGGCGCTCAAGCACTCTAAACTTATTCTCAATTTGTGTTGGGGTAAAATTGTGTCCGTTTATTGCCATTTTCTTCGCAGCAAGTTTATAGATTTTGTTTTTTGTTTTCGCGTGAACACTTTTACCCAACTTTGGCCGCAGTTCCTCAATAATAAATAACTAATAAAAAAATTAATCATCATATTTCTCTTACCTTTTTCAATTCGCTGAAAAGTTCCTGACGCACACTTTACATTTAGTTGGCTTTCTCCCATTTTCTATGCAGTATTTTTTTGTTTCTTAAAACAGCTGTTTTTAAGTATGAATAAATTTTGACGTTTATTTTTGTGTTTGAAATGTGCTTTTATGCGTTCGCACTATTTTGGTGATATTTATGTTTTTGTGCGAGAATTTTTTGCTTACCCTCATTTTACCAGACTACCCAAAATTACCTCGTACCAAAATAACCTCGTGGTTTGCGAATGTAGTATAGATACTACGTGCGTCGAAGCGATTTCAAGACATTCGACGAGCTAATAGAAGCGTAGCGAACGACCACAAACATCTCATATGTTATCAACTTACGTCCGAACTAGTTATTGTTGGAGATGCAGGGAAAAAGGACATCAACGATGGCAATGTCCGAACCCTCAGAAATTGTTTTGTTCGTATTGTGGAAAGGATGGCGTATTATCCCGAAATTGCAAATGTCGATATCCCACAATGACTACTACCCAATTTAGCTCTGATCTCAACCATAGCCGGTACTATGTACCTATTAACATATACAACCGCCAAATACATGCGTTACTTGATACCGGAGGTTCAGGAACCTGTCTTGATGTTTCTGTACAAAAATATTTAGAAGAGAGAAATATTAAACCAAGAAGAAGCAAATGTCTAGTGGAAATGGCCAACAAATCTCTTCAACATTGCATGCTTTATCCAATTGATGTACAATATAAGGGAACCAATTATTCACTTGCTGGCCGCCTTCGTACCGACGCTTGCCACTTCAATGGTACTTGGCATGGATTTTATGGATCGTGTAGGCATCGAAATACGACTAGTAGGCGAACTCTTGCCAAAACCCGAACACCGAAGAGTTTCGTCGGTCGAAAGTCTCATCAGTACTCGTGATGAAAGCATTGTAGCTACCAAAGGAAATCACGAGATCAAAAAGATTGCCCAACAGCCGATGCCAAAAACCACTAAGAAAACCACCGGATGCCAGAAAAATCAGAAGCCCCGAAAAAGCCCAAGCAAGTCTACCCGTGTATCTCTTACGTGCCGCGAGTCTAACCAAACGAATATCTTTCCTGTCCCGACTACCAGGACCAAAACTCCATCGCATTCAACTTCGATAACACCAGCTCCCGATCCAGCTTAGTCGCGAAGACCCAAAAGCACGCAGATCACGCCACTTCCCTCCGTTCCATTTTATGCTCACCCGACACCAGCAGAATTCCTGCGGAAATACAACATGAGCATAGCATGTATATTTTATATAGGTTCGTGTGTATGTTATGTTTGTACTTTATACAAACTAGTTTGTGTGTGTTTTACATTTTTTTTTTTTTTTTATTAGGAAAAAATGTTTGTAGTCATTCGGGGCGGTTAACCTGAGCTGCCATAACTCATCACTGGTCGGTATCCATGCATTTTAAAGACAAAAGACTTCGGTCGATTAGACTTCGGGTGGTTGCCTTTTAATAAATTTCATTTTACAGCCTTCGCGGACTGTTATAATTTCACAGCCTTCGCGGACTGTTCTAATTTTACAGCCTTCGCGGGCTGTTCTAATTTTACAGCCTTCGCGGACTGTTCTAATTTTACAGCCTTAGCGGACTGTTCTAATTTCACAGCCTACAGTAGACGACTACGTACCTGCGTAGCCGTAACCGAGTCAGTAGACGACTACCTGCCGAACCCGTAAACGAGTTGTGAAATATATTTATTGTAGATGAAATTAATTATTGAATAAAGAGAGATTTATAAGCCCCAAAAAAGGGTGGAATCTTTTGTGATATTACTTAATGTTTTCGGGTCCTCAAGTAGACCCTGGACACGACTGAACTACCTCAGCCGACGAAAAAACCCTGTTACACACTATTTGCAAGTAATTGCGTGACAACGGGGAATTAAGTCAGTTCCCAACCAAAAAATATTTGCGGCGGAAAATACTCACAATAGCCGGCTGCAAAAGTCAGGCGGCATTTAGCTATTCGGCGCAGGTATCTGTTTTGATGGATTTGCAAATGTAAACAATTGAAACATAAAAGAAAAAGGAAAATTATGTTGCAGAATATATATGAACTCCCTTTTCACATATTAGTACCACCAAATATTAAACTTCGTATACAAATTCCTAAACCGTCGCCGTTTTTTATATTTAGTTGTATTTTAGTGTCTTACTTCTTAGTAACGGGAGGTAAGGATTCATTATGTGAAGTTAAATATTTTTTTGCGACTATCATATCTTATTTCAGGAATAATATATGACGTGATTGTCGAACCACCAAGCGTAGGTGCAACTGTTGATGAAAATGGTCATTCACGGCCTGTGGCTTTTATGCCATACCGTGTTAATGGGCAGTACATAATGGAAGGCTTGGCAAGCAGCTTCCTTTTTACTATCGGAGGACTTGGTTTTATAATCATGGATCAGACTCACGCACCGGGAAAAACAAATCTAAATCGATTGTTGCTTACCTCAATGGGGTTTATATTCATTTTGGTATCGTTTTTTACGACCTGGTTGTTTATGCGTATGAAATTGCCAAGTTATTTGCAACCGTAAGCAAATATGTGAGATCCATAGATTTGTAGTATGGAACATAAGTTTGTTTAAAATATCTGATTTTTTATTTATAAAATGATTTAAAATTACTAAAAAAAAAAACACGTGAATTTTGGCTTAATACATTTGTTTTTTATTTTTTTTTTATTTATATGATTTTTCATTTACTTTGAGAATAGAAATTTTAAATGGAATTTTCTCAGTGCCTCGGATGATTTGGCAGATGCATCACATACCAATGGAATCTACATAAATTCTAGATTATTTTAAGGTTTGCCGCATATTGGCGAATCGTCTTTAAGTACTTCAAAAGTCTTACAAATTCATCTATAAATATATTATGGAGATTGTGCAACATTATTTTCTTTGCTTCCCCGATGTTTTGCATGATGATACATGAATCCTTGATTATTTTAAGGTATGTCACATATTGGCAAATCATTTTTAAGTACTACAAACAGTCTTCCAAAGTCATCCATAAGTAGATATGTTCCCATAACTTAAAAAAAAACTAATAAATGAAGTATCTTTTCTTGGAAAAATGGTTGAAGGTATGTCATCTGAAGATTCTAAAACACTTAGTAATAAAAATCGAGTGAATGGTTTAAAAATTAACTCGATTTATGCGTTTGATCCCAGTATTCTGGGAACTTATTTTTTGGAATAGCCAACCCTGGTTTAATTATGAATTTGGTTTCCAGTCCGAAAATACGTATCCGTCAAAGCCTGTACGTATAATTAAATTTTCGAAAACAATACTTCTGACTCCGTTTTTGCGATCCGTATCTGTACCGTCAAATACGGAAAACCATTCTGTTCTTTTTGAAAATTTGCAATAAAGATTTTTGAAATCCTCATACCAACAGCTACCTTTGTGCGTTTCACGATTTTTGAGACAAGTCCTAGTTTTAGCGCAATCTTCCCTTATGAATTTCTGGTACCAGAACTAAAAAATAAAAATGTTCATAAAAAAGTGCAATTTTCTCAAAAACTGTTCTTTTTGAAAATTTGCAATAAAGATTTTTGAAATCCTCATACCAACAGCTACCTTTGTGCGTTTCACGATTTTTGAGACAAGTCCTAGTTTTAGCGCAATCTTCCCTTATGAATTTCTGGTACCAGAACTTAAAAATAAAAATGTTCATAAAAAAGTACAATTTTCTCAAAAACTGTTCTTTTTGAAAATTTGCAATAAAGATTTTTGAAATCCTCATACCATCAGCTACGTGCGTTTCACGATTTTTGAGACAAGTCCTAGTTTTAGCGCAATCTTCCCTTATGAATTTCTGGTACCAGAACTAAAAAATAAAAATGTTCATAAAAAAGTGCAATTTTCTCAAAAACTGTTCTTTTTGAAAATTTGCAATAAAGATTTTTGAAATCCTCATACCAACAGCTACCTTTGTGCGTTTCACGATTTTTGAGACAAGTCCTAGTTTTAGCGCAATCTTCCCTTATCAATTTCTGGTACCAGAACAAAAAAATAAAAATGTTCATAAAAAAGTGCAATTTTCTCAAAAACTGTTCTTTTTGAAAATTTGCAATAAAGATTTTTAGAATCTTCATACCAACAGCTACCTTTGTGAGTTTCATGATTTTTGAGACAAGTCCTAGCTAGAGTATTCAAAAACCGAAAACCGGTCAACCGGTTTCTTTTTTTTAAAAAACCGATCGGTTTCGAATATTTTGTAAATTCGAAGAAAACCGAAAGCTGGTCTTTTTTGTTCGGTTAACCGGTTTTTTTAATTACATCACCAACTGGGTTACTTGGTCTCTTTTATTTTTTCCGAACACTTTTATAATCGTTTGTTTGGATGTAAGTCTGATAGATTCCGATGAGAATTTAACTTTGGATATTCCAAATTCAAATAGTTTAATTTCTAATCTAAATAACACAATAAACAGTATTCAAAATCCTAAAAAAGAGACTGTACAAAATCATTCATCATTGTATGATGATTTCATATATCTTGATAAATGCGACAAAATAACTGAAAAGTTGGAAAATTTATATAATTGTCTTTTGACTATTTGTCCAACATCTAGTCCCAGCAAAAACAGGGTTTTAACTACTTACTAGACTATTTACTCGCTTAATTACTTTTGTTCGCGATGTCCCAAAAGTAATGAGTGGTCCTTATCTTCTCACTTATAAAAAACACAGGGTAATGGGTGGTCATTACCCTCTCGCTTACAAACAGCCAAAAAATAATGAGTACCCATTACTTTTTGGACATCGCGAACAAAAGTAATTTAGCGAGTAAATAGCCTGGTAAGTAGTTGATATAATGTTTTTGCTGGGGTATTAGTGAAAGAGTATTTACCACTTCTAGCTTTATCAAAAGCAAGCAAAAAAATCGTTTAAAACGAAACATTTAAATTGCATATTATTTCTAAAATATTATTTTAGAAGTAAAAAATAGATTTTCTTTTTACATATTTAAAATGTAATATTAAAAGAACTTATTTAATGCCAAACGTTCAAATTACTAACGTACCTAGTTTTACCCAATTTACCAACCTAATGATCTCTATTCATTTGATATGAATATAGTTTTATAATATTAATTTTAAAACCAATAAATAAAATGTTGA
Organism: Eustalomyia histrio; assembly: GCA_949748255.1. Taxonomy (NCBI): domain Eukaryota; kingdom Metazoa; phylum Arthropoda; class Insecta; order Diptera; family Anthomyiidae; genus Eustalomyia; species Eustalomyia histrio. Next base: position 87,740,581 of record OX456526.1, read on the forward strand.
AATGAAATACAATAAAAAAATATTATAAAATATTTTTTTTTCAAAGAATGTATTTTTTTATTTTTATTACTTTATTTATTAAATTTCTTTTTTTGTTTGTAATTAAAACAACCAATTATATAAGCTTTTTATTAAAATAAAAAAAAACCGGTTGACCGGTTTTTTCTGCAAAAACCGAAACCGGTTTTTTTAAAATTCCATTTTTCGAAGAAAACCGAAACCGGTTTTATCAAAAGGCCGGTTTTTTGAATACTCTAGTCCTAGCTTTAGCGCAATCTTCCCTTATGAATTTCTGGTACCAGAACTAAAAAATAAAATTGTTCATAAAAATAGTGTAGTTTTCTAAAAAACTGTTCCTTTTGAAAATTTGCAATAAAGATTTTTGAAATCCTCATACCAACAGCTACCTTTGTGCGTTTCACAATTTTTGAGAAAAGTCCTAGTTTTAGCGCAATCTTCCCTTATGAATTTCTGGTACCAGAACAAAAAAAATAAAATGTTCATAAAAAAGTGCAATTTTCTCAAAAACTGTTCCTTTTGAAAATTTGCAATAAAGATTTTTGAAATCCTCATACTAACAGCTACCTTTGTGCGTTTCACGATTTTTGAGACAAGTCGTAGTTTTAGCGCAATCTTCCCTTATGAATTTCTGGTACCAGAACTTAAAAATAAAAATGTTCATAAAAAAGTACAATTTTCTCAAAAACTGTTCTTTTTGAAAATTTGCAATAAAGATTTTTGAAATCCTCATACCATCAGCTACGTGCGTTTCACGATTTTTGAGACAAGTCCTAGTTTTAGCGCAATCTTCCCTTATGAATTTCTGGTACCAGAACTAAAAAATAAAAATGTTCATAAAAAAGTGCAATTTTCTCAAAAACTGTTCTTTTTGAAAATTTGCAATAAAGATTTTTGAAATCCTCATACTAACAGCTACCTTTGTGCGTTTCACGATTTTTGAGTCAAGTCCTAGTTTTAGCGCAATCTTCCCTTATGAATTTCTGGTACCAGAACAAAAAAATAAAAATGTTCATAAAAAAGTGCAATTTTCTCAAAAACTGTTCTTTTTGAAAATTTGCAGTAAAGATTTTTAGAATCTTCATACCAACAGCTACCTTTGTGAGATTCATGGTTTTTGAGACAAGTCCTAGCTTTAACGCAATCTTCCCTTATGAATTTCTGGTACCAGAACTAAAAAATAAAAATGTTCATAAAAAAGTACAATTTTCTCAAAAACTGTTTTTTTTTGAAAATTTGCAATAAAGATTTTTGAAATCCTCATACCAACAGCTACCTTTGTGCGTTTCACGATTTTTGAGACAAGTCCTAGTTTTAGCGCAATCTTCCCTTATGAATTTCTGGTACCAGAACTAATAAATAAAAATGTTCATAAAAAAGTGCAATTTTCTCAAAAACTGTTCTTTTTGAAAATTTGCAATAAAGATTTTTGAAATCCTCATACCAACAGCTACCTTTGTGCGTTTCACAATTTTTGAGACAAGTCCTAGTTTTAGCGCAATCTTCCCTTATGAATTTCTGGTACCAGAACTAAAAAATAAAAATGTTCATCAAAAAGTACAATTTTCTCAAAAACTGTTTTTTTTTTGAAAATTTGCAATAAAGATTTTTGAAATCCTCATACCAACAGCTACCTTTGTGCGTTTCACGATTTTTGAGACAAGTCCTAGTTTTAGCGCAATCTTCCCTTATGAATTTCTGGTACCAGAACAAAAAAATAAAAATGTTCATAAAAAAGTGCAATTTTCTCAAAAACGTGTTCTTTTTGAAAATTTGCAGTAAAGATTTTTAGAATCTTCATACCAACAGCTACCTTTGTGAGTTTCATGGTTTTTGAGACAAGTCCTAGCTTTAGCGCAATCTTCCCTTATGAATTTCTGGTACCAGAACTAAAAAATAAAAATGTTAATAAAAATAGTGTAGTTTTCTAAAAAACTGTTCCTTTTGAAAATTTGCAATAAAGATTTTTGAAATCCTCATACCAACAGCTACCTTTGTGCGTTTCACAATTTTTGAAACAAGTCCTAGTTTTAGCGCAATCTTCCCTTATGAATTTCTGGTACCAGAACTAAAAAATAAAAATGTTCATAAAAAAGTGCAATTTTCTCAAAAACTGTTCTTTTTGAAAATTTGCAATAAAGATTTTTGAAATCCTCATACTAACAGCTACCTTTGTGCGTTTCACGATTTTTGAGACAAGTCCTAGTTTTAGCGCAATCTTCCCTTATGAATTTCTGGTACCAGAACAAAAAAATAAAAATGTTCATAAAAAAGTGCAATTTTCTCAAAAACTGTTCTTTTTGAAAATTTGCAGTAAAGATTTTTAGAATCTTCATACCAACAGCTACCTTTGTGAGTTTCATGGTTTTTGAGACAAGTCCTAGCTTTAGCGCAATCTTCCCTTAATACCAACAGCTACCTTTGTGCGTTTCACAATTTTTGAGACAAGTCCTAGTTTTAGCGCAATCTTCCCTTATGAATTTCTGGTACCAGAACTAAAAAATAAAAATGTTCATAAAAAAGTACAATTTTCTCAAAAACTGTTTTTTTTTTTTTGAAAATTTGCAATAAAGATTTTTGAAATCCTCATACCAACAGCTACCTTTGTGCGTTTCACGATTTTTGAGACAAGTCCTAGTTTTAGCGCAATCTTCCCTTATGAATTTCTGGTACCAGAACAAAAAAATAAAAATGTTCATAAAAAAGTGCAATTTTCTCAAAAACGTGTTCTTTTTGAAAATTTGCAGTAAAGATTTTTAGAATCTTCATACCAACAGCTACCTTTGTGAGTTTCATGGTTTTTGAGACAAGTCCTAGCTTTAGCGCAATCTTCCCTTATGAATTTCTGGTACCAGAACTAAAAAATAAAAATGTTCATAAAAAAGTACAATTTTCTCAAAAACTGTTCTTTTTGAAAATTTGCAATAAAGATTTTTGAAATCCTCATACCATCAGCTACGTGCGTTTCACGATTTTTGAGACAAGTCCTAGTTTTAGCGCAATCTTCCCTTATGAATTTCTGGTACCAGAACTAAAAAATAAAAATGTTCATAAAAAAGTGCAATTTTCTCAAAAACTGTTCTTTTTGAAAATTTGCAATAAAGATTTTTGAAATCCTCATACTAACAGCTACCTTTGTGCGTTTCACGATTTTTGAGTCAAGTCCTAGTTTTAGCGCAATCTTCCCTTATGAATTTCTGGTACCAGAACAAAAAAATAAAAATGTTCATAAAAAAGTGCAATTTTCTCAAAAACTGTTCTTTTTGAAAATTTGCAGTAAAGATTTTTAGAATCTTCATACCAACAGCTACCTTTGTGAGTTTCATGGTTTTTGAGACAAGTCCTAGCTTTAGCGCAATCTTCCCTTATGAATTTCTGGTACCAGAACTAAAAAATAAAAATGTTCATAAAAAAGTACAATTTTCTCAAAAACTGTTTTTTTTTTTGAAAATTTGCAATAAAGATTTTTGAAATCCTCATACCAACAGCTACCTTTGTGCGTTTCACGATTTTGAGACAAGTCCTAGTTTTAGCGCAATCTTCCCTTATGAATTTCTGGTACCAGAACTAATAAATAAAAATGTTCATAAAAAAGTGCAATTTTCTCAAAAACTGTTCTTTTTGAAAATTTGCAATAAAGATTTTTGAAATCCTCATACCAACAGCTACCTTTGTGCGTTTCACAATTTTTGAGACAAGTCCTAGTTTTAGCGCAATCTTCCCTTATGAATTTCTGGTACCAGAACTAAAAAATAAAAATGTTCATCAAAAAGTACAATTTTCTCAAAAACTGTTTTTTTTTTTTTGAAAATTTGCAATAAAGATTTTTGAAATCCTCATACCAACAGCTACCTTTGTGCGTTTCACGATTTTTGAGACAAGTCCTAGTTTTAGCGCAATCTTCCCTTATGAATTTCTGGTACCAGAACAAAAAAATAAAAATGTTCATAAAAAAGTGCAATTTTCTCAAAAACGTGTTCTTTTTGAAAATTTGCAGTAAAGATTTTTAGAATCTTCATACCAACAGCTACCTTTGTGAGTTTCATGGTTTTTGAGACAAGTCCTAGCTTTAGCGCAATCTTCCCTTATGAATTTCTGGTACCAGAACTAAAAAATAAAAATGTTAATAAAAATAGTGTAGTTTTCTAAAAAACTGTTCCTTTTGAAAATTTGCAATAAAGATTTTTGAAATCCTCATACCAACAGCTACCTTTGTGCGTTTCACAATTTTTGAAACAAGTCCTAGTTTTTGCGCAATCTTCCCTTATGAATTTCTGGTACCAGAACAAAAAAATAAAAATGTTCATAAAAAAGTGCAATTTTCTCAAAAACTGTTCTTTTTGAAAATTTGCAATAAAGATTTTTGAAATCCTCATACTAACAGCTACCTTTGTGCGTTTCACGATTTTTGAGACAAGTCCTAGTTTTAGCGCAATCTTCCCTTATGAATTTCTGGTACCAGAACAAAAAAATAAAAATGTTCATAAAAAAGTGCAATTTTCTCAAAAACTGTTCTTTTTGAAAATTTGCAGTAAAGATTTTTAGAATCTTCATACCAACAGCTACCTTTGTGAGTTTCATGGTTTTTGAGACAAGTCCTAGCTTTAGCGCAATCTTCCCTTAATACCAACAGCTACCTTTGTGCGTTTCACAATTTTTGAGACAAGTCCTAGTTTTAGCGCAATCTTCCCTTATGAATTTCTGGTACCAGAACTAAAAAATAAAAATGTTCATAAAAAAGTACAATTTTCTCAAAAACTGTTTTTTTTTTTGAAAATTTGCAATAAAGATTTTTGAAATCCTCATACCAACAGCTACCTTTGTGCGTTTCACGATTTTTGAGACAAGTCCTAGTTTTAGCGCAATCTTCCCTTATGAATTTCTGGTACCAGAACAAAAAAATAAAAATGTTCATAAAAAAGTGCAATTTTCTCAAAAACGTGTTCTTTTTGAAAATTTGCAGTAAAGATTTTTAGAATCTTCATACCAACAGCTACCTTTGTGAGTTTCATGGTTTTTGAGACAAGTCCTAGCTTTAGCGCAATCTTCCCTTATGAATTTCTGGTACCAGAACTAAAAAATAAAAATGTTCATAAAAATAGTGTAGTTTTCTAAAAAACTGTTCCTTTTGAAAATTTGCAATAAAGATTTTTGAAATCCTCATACCAACAGCTACCTTTGTGCGTTTCACAATTTTTGAGACAAGTCGTAGTTTTAGCGCAATCTTCCCTTATGAATTTCTGGTACCAGAACTAAAAAATAAAAATGTTCATAAAAAAGTGCAATTTTCTCAAAAACTGTTCTTTTTGAAAATTTGCAATAAAGATTTTTAAAATCCTCATACTAACAGCTACCTTTGTGCGTTTCACGTTTTTTGAGACAAGTCCTAGTTTTAGCGCAATCTTCCCTTATGAATTTCTGGTACCAGAACAAAAAAATAAAAATGTTCATAAAAAAGTGCAATTTTCTCAAAAACTGTTCTTTTTGAAAATTTGCAGTAAAGATTTTTAGAATCTTCATACCAACAGCTACCTTTGTGAGTTTCATGGTTTTTGAGACAAGTCCTAGCTTTAGCGCAATCTTCCCTTATGAATTTCTGGTACCAGAACTAAAAAATAAAAATGTTCATAAAAAAGTACAATTTTCTCAAAAACTGTTTTTTTTTTTGAAAATTTGCAATAAAGATTTTTGAAATCCTCATACCAACAGCTACCTTTGTGCGTTTCACGATTTTGAGACAAGTCCTAGTTTTAGCGCAATCTTCCCTTATGAATTTCTGGTACCAGAACTAATAAATAAAAATGTTCATAAAAAAGTGCAATTTTCTTAAAAACTGTTCTTTTTGAAAATTTGCAATAAAGATTTTTGAAATCCTCATACCAACAGCTACCTTTGTGCGTTTCACAATTTTTGAGACAAGTCCTAGTTTTAGCGCAATCTTCCCTTATGAATTTCTGGTACCAGAACTAAAAAATAAAAATGTTCATCAAAAAGTACAATTTTCTCAAAAACTGTTTTTTTTTTTTTGAAAATTTGCAATAAAGATTTTTGAAATCCTCATACCAACAGCTACCTTTGTGCGTTTCACGATTTTTGAGACAAGTCCTAGTTTTAGCGCAATCTTCCCTTATGAATTTCTGGTACCAGAACAAAAAAATAAAAATGTTCATAAAAAAGTGCAATTTTCTCAAAAACGTGTTCTTTTTGAAAATTTGCAGTAAAGATTTTTAGAATCTTCATACCAACAGCTACCTTTGTGAGTTTCATGGTTTTTGAGACAAGTCCTAGCTTTAGCGCAATCTTCCCTTATGAATTTCTGGTACCAGAACTAAAAAATAAAAATGTTAATAAAAATAGTGTAGTTTTCTAAAAAACTGTTCCTTTTGAAAATTTGCAATAAAGATTTTTGAAATCCTCATACCAACAGCTACCTTTGTGCGTTTCACAATTTTTGAAACAAGTCCTAGTTTTAGCGCAATCTTCCCTTATGAATTTCTGGTACCAGAACAAAAAAATAAAAATGTTCATAAAAAAGTGCAATTTTCTCAAAAACTGTTCTTTTTGAAAATTTGCAATAAAGATTTTTGAAATCCTCATACTAACAGCTACCTTTGTGCGTTTCACGATTTTTGAGACAAGTCCTAGTTTTAGCGCAATCTTCCCTTATGAATTTCTGGTACCAGAACAAAAAAATAAAAATGTTCATAAAAAAGTGCAATTTTCTCAAAAACTGTTCTTTTTGAAAATTTGCAGTAAAGATTTTTAGAATCTTCATACCAACAGCTACCTTTGTGAGTTTCATGGTTTTTGAGACAAGTCCTAGCTTTAGCGCAATCTTCCCTTAATACCAACAGCTACCTTTGTGCGTTTCACAATTTTTGAGACAAGTCCTAGTTTTAGCGCAATCTTCCCTTATGAATTTCTGGTACCAGAACTAAAAAATAAAAATGTTCATAAAAAAGTACAATTTTCTCAAAAACTGTTTTTTTTTTGAAAATTTGCAATAAAGATTTTTGAAATCCTCATACCAACAGCTACCTTTGTGCGTTTCACGATTTTTGAGACAAGTCCTAGTTTTAGCGCAATCTTCCCTTATGAATTTCTGGTACCAGAACAAAAAAATAAAAATGTTCATAAAAAAGTGCAATTTTCTCAAAAACGTGTTCTTTTTGAAAATTTGCAGTAAAGATTTTTAGAATCTTCATACCAACAGCTACCTTTGTGAGTTTCATGGTTTTTGAGACAAGTCCTAGCTTTAGCGCAATCTTCCCTTATGAATTTCTGGTACCAGAACTAAAAAATAAAAATGTTCATAAAAATAGTGTAGTTTTCTAAAAAACTGTTCCTTTTGAAAATTTGCAATAAAGATTTTTGAAATCCTCATACCAACAGCTACCTTTGTGCGTTTCACAATTTTTGAGACAAGTCGTAGTTTTAGCGCAATCTTCCCTTATGAATTTCTGGTACCAGAACTAAAAAATAAAAATGTTCATAAAAAAGTGCAATTTTCTCAAAAACTGTTCTTTTTGAAAATTTGCAATAAAGATTTTTAAAATCCTCATACTAACAGCTACCTTTGTGCGTTTCACGTTTTTTGAGACAAGTCCTAGTTTTAGCGCAATCTTCCCTTATGAATTTCTGGTACCAGAACAAAAAAATAAAAATGTTCATAAAAAAGTGCAATTTTCTCAAAAACTGTTCTTTTTGAAAATTTGCAGTAAAGATTTTTAGAATCTTCATACCAACAGCTACCTTTGTGAGTTTCATGGTTTTTGAGACAAGTCCTAGCTTTAGCGCAATCTTCCCTTATGAATTTTTGGTACCAGAACTAAAAAATAAAAATGTTCATAAAAAAGTACAATTTTCTCAAAAACTGTTTTTTTTTTGAAAATATATTTTTTTTTTTTATTTTTTATTCAAATATTCAATAAAGATTTTTGAAATCCTCATACCAACAGCTACCTTTGTGCGTTTCACGATTTTTGAGACAAGTCCTAGGTTTAGCGCAATCTTCCCTTATGAATTTCTGGTACCAGAACTAAAAACAAAAAATGTTCATAAAAAAGTGCAATTTTCTCAACAACTATTCATTTTGAAAATTTGCAATAATGATTTTAAAAATCTTCATGCCATCAGCTACCATCGTGCATACCATGATTTTTGGGACAAGTCCTTGTTGGTGCCGAATCTTTTGCAGAATTTTTGGTGTATGTAGAATTTTCATTGGAACTATTTGGCTATTTCTCCTCTTCTTCATAAATTGCATGCACTGAGGAGTGATAACGTGTTAAAAACGACAGCTGTCATTAATATTACATACACAGTGTTGCCACCTAATTTTTCACAAACCAAGGATAACTGCCAGGCTAATGGCACGCACGTTATTTTTTGTTAAAAATAAAAAATGGATTTAGAAAAAGCATTAAGGGCTAACTATATTATACTTTTGCTAACTTAAGCTACTGTCAAAAATTAACGAAAAGTCTGTCAAATGCTTTATCAACTTATTGAAGACTTTTGGGTGGCTACAATGTACTTTTTAAACTTAAATACTTACTACACTTAGTTGCAAATATTTGTACTTTTGCAAAAACTGTTTTCTTCTTATATTTCTAAAATATATGTATCTTTTCGAAAAATATTATTTAATGTGTTCAATTTAAAAATTTTTTACAATTAACAAGTAAATCTATATTAATTTTTAAAAATTTAAAGAAACAAATGAAAACATAAATAAAAAAGTACTAAAAAATGCAACAGTGCTTGCATCTCAATCGAAAAACAAATACAAAACCCACCCCTTTTGTTATACATGCACGTTTGTTTTTTAACATTTTCAATTAAATTTTCTATAAAAATATTTTCCGCGTACATTGCAATTTGTTTTTTTTTTTTTTGATAAACAGTTTTTCTAAAAACATATGATTGCTTAAGTAAAGTGCGGTCAGTTTCGCTGTTTGCTTAAGCAAATGACACTTGACGAAACTTAACGAAAAGTTTGTTAAGTACAATATAGTCATACACATTTAATTACATGTATTCGCACATTTGCTTAAGCTAGCAAAAGTATAATATAGTTAGCTCTTTAAGGGCTAACTATATTATACTTTTGCTAACTTAAGCTACTGTCAAAAATTAACGAAAAGTCTGTCAAATGCTTTATCAACTTATTGAAGACTTTTGGGTGGCTACAATGTACTTTTTAAACTTAAATACTTACTACACTTAGTTGCAAATATTTGTACTTTTGCAAAAACTGTTTTCTTCTTATATTTCTAAAATATATGTATCTTTTCGAAAAATATTATTTAATGTGTTCAATTTAAAAATTTTTTACAATTAACAAGTAAATCTATATTAATTTTTAAAAATTTAAAGAAACAAATGAAAACATAAATAAAAAAGTACTAAAAAATGCAACAGTGCTTGCATCTCAATCGAAAAACAAATACAAAACCCACCCCTTTTGTTATACATGCACGTTTGTTTTTTAACATTTTCAATTAAATTTTCTATAAAAATATTTTCCGCGTACATTGCAATTTGTTTTTTTTTTTTTTGATAAACAGTTTTTCTAAAAACATATGATTGCTTAAGTAAAGTGCGGTCAGTTTCGCTGTTTGCTTAAGCAAATGACACTTGACGAAACTTAACGAAAAGTTTGTTAAGTACAATATAGTCATACACATTTAATTACATGTATTCGCACATTTGCTTAAGCTAGCAAAAGTATAATATAGTTAGCTCTTTAATCATTTTAATGCTGATGATGAAGAAAAATTTTTGGTAGACATACATAAGAATGGAATTTTTACATGTGCCGCTCATATTTCTTTGTTGAATAACTTTTTTGTTTATTTTCTGCAATGTCAGTTTGCTAGTGATGGCACAAAGAAAATCTATTTTTTTTTTGCCATTTTTTAGTGATGACACTTAAAATAAGGAAAGATATAACAAAATGAGAAAGGACCATCTTTTGTAGATGTAGAAAGATGTGAAATTTTTGGCCGTATAATTCTTATGGGGAAATGTTAACATCTTAGCAAATTGATGAAAGATGTAGCTCAGTGGAAAAAGGCTATGAAGATTGTAGTTGTAATTCGGATCCTAGGCGAGAAAGAGATTTAAAAAAAATGGCGCATCATCATAGTTTAACTATACTTTAAGAGTTCTAAAGTCGACTTTTCTTAAAAGTATACTTTAGGCATACTATAGACAAGTAAAAGTATACCTTAATCGCTAAAGTCTGCTTTAAAATTAAAACAAGCTGAAGTTGACTCTATCCAATTTAGCAACACACAACAGCTGTTTTCGGCCAAGAAAATTTTTGTGAAAAATAAAATGTTTGAATTGCAAATTATTAAAAGAAAAATTATATCAATAAATACGATATTTTGCATAACATTTATTAAGTTAATAAATTTTTATTAATAAAAATACACTTTTCAATCCTTTTTTAAAAAGTTTTTTCCTTTTTACATTTTGCAATTGCAAATCTTTTATTTACACACCATAGAACTGCAAAATCAACTTTTTTCTTGATTTAATCATACACAAAAATTCTTGTGCACATTTAATAATTCAACAAAATTCACTGTAGAATAAAATCAGCATCATGTTACTGAACGCGTAATTGGGATCAGTGTGAATTATCAGTCGATTATGTTTTATGCAAATGTAATTAAAAAAAAAAATAAATTTCACAAAGTACAATATTTTTGGTATTACTAATAAAAATTCTAAAAAAACGGATTTGAGACCCACCCTAATATACATATAATATATATGTAGTTTCCACAAAATCATCCCCTTTTTATAGATAAGAAACTATTTTGTTTTAATTATGAATACACACACACGTTGTTTTGTTTTTTTTTTTATTTATTTATTGTTGACCCGAACGAACAAGAATACAATGAGTTTTATGAAAACAACCGTTGAAATAATATGAAATTGTTTTATATACATATACGCATTTCGTGTACAAATTAAAGCATTAGTTAAATTTAACAGGGTGGGACTTAAATCCGCTTTTTTAGAATTTTTATTAGTAATAAAAATATTCTTCTTTTTGAAATATAAATATTTTTTTGGAAAAAAAATTTAGGTCGATATCTCAGGCTTGCCTAATCCGGAAAAATTTAAATATTGTCTAAATTTTTTTTCATCTATTTTGATTGGAAAATTAGGCAATATTTAACTTTAACCGGATTGGGCGAGCCTGAGATGTCGACCTAAATTAAAAAAAAAATATTCACAAAGAACAATATTTTTGGTATTCCTAATAAAAATTCTAAAAAACGTATTTTATACCCAACCTTATATACATATAACGTTTAAAGTATGTTTTTTACAAAACCACCCCCTTTTTATAGATAGAAACTATTTTGTTTTAATTATTATTACACTCATACACGTTGTTTGTTGTTTTTTCTGATTTATTCTACATCAAAATAATTATTGTTGGCTCGAATGAACAGAATAAAACAATGGTTTAACAACGACCGATGATTATAAACCAGTGACAAAACAATTTGCACATAATTTGATTGATTTAAAATCATCAACAAATATGTGTGTTGGAGTATATTCAGCGTTTGAACGCAAACACAATTTATTCTTGTGTTGATTGCGTATGAACGTTTTGCAATCAGCAAATGCAGTTCTCTGTTACACACTTCATTTTTTTCGGCAAATATAAAATCAGCTGATCAATGTTGCCACCTGCTTCTTTTTTAGTACAAAATGTATGCGGGCATTTGTACATTTGATGTGATACCCATTTAAAGCCGGTTCAACTTAAAACTGGCTTTAATTCTGACTATAATAGCAAAATAGATAATAACAAGTTTTTAATTTAAAGTTGTTTTTAAAAAAAGCCGACTTTAGTGCGGTACGATGAATTCGGGCCAATGTGTAAAAGTGAACAGCTACACACCAAGTTTTAAAACATGATCGCCAAAAGTATCTAAGATACCATAGAAGTGCAACATGACTGTATTTACCAAAATTTTAACTATCCTGTTGTTACACAAACTTAGTACAACCTCACATCAAATTTTATATTTGGGTTACATATTGTAATATCAAGACAGTTTTATGTTTTTATAACATTTTTGCACATAATTAATGTCTTTTTTTAAATTTTATCTCAGTATTCAAAAGAACAAAACACTACAAAGTTTCACATTTATATGATCTGTGAAATGTATAAGCAAACACACTCAGAAAACACATTTAATTAAGCGTCAGCTTATTATTAGTATGCCCAAACATTTAAAAGAAAAACAACGAAAATAGTTTTCATTCTTAATTTTATATTAAAGTTGATATAAGTTATCTCAGTTATGAAGCCAGATATCGAAAAACTTATTTCAGAATTAGAAACAGGATATTTATATTATATATAATCCATTCGCCTCTATTACAAAAATGGTAGTGGGCCAAACCAATAATAAGCTGACGAAGTGGAAAATCAGACGCAAGAAAGAGAGACAGAATAATTTGTCATGCAGTTGTTTCGCTCGCAGTTATATTTAAGTTGCTTTTATAGAAAATCAGAGTTGCCGAAATAGTAGTTTCCTAGTAGTTTTCTAAAAGTCCGTAAAGAAATAAGGTGCGCTAATCATCGTGTCTCCACTGTGTACCCAATGGTATTCCACAATGTTTAGTAGTAGTAATTTTTAATAAATATTAGATTCTGTTGACAATGAAGATTTCTGGTTATACATTACAATGGTATCTGGTATGCACTATAATTACTACAGTTGTTGCATACAAACCAGTGGTAATTTTTCATGGAGTACTTTCTGGGGCCGAATCAATGATGTCTTTACAGCGTTTCATTGAAACAGTAAGAAATAATTTGGCTATATTACAATGCTAGTACCTAAAAAATATGCCACCCCACCAAAATAGTTTTTTTTAAATAAGGTGCGGGGGTTCTGGTCAAAAGGCCTTGGAAACCGATACACCTATACATATAAGTGCTTAGGCACAACAAATGAAGGTCAGCCAGGAATAAGACTTTTTGCCCATGTGTTTTATATTAAGAGCAAAATGCTAAGGTAACCATGGAGGAATTAGTAAGGAGTGATACTCGTAAAGTGTTTTATCGTCATTTCTACTTTTTTTGATCAATGGGTTCATTCGTTTACTTAGTCAAGTCCAGTAAGAATTACTCAGTAACAATTTTACAGAGAGTAAGACAAATTTACTTTCAAAATAAAAATTTTCTAAAAAAGAAACAGAAAATTTGCAATAATTTACAAGTTTGTTAAACAACTTATTGTAAAGCAAATGCAAAAATAAATATAACTGGTCAATATGAAAAAAAGTATTATTGTTGTAAAATCTTATCTTTTCTATAATTCATTTAACAATATTTGTTGTTTTGCATAAAACAACGTAGTTGTATTTACAAAAATTTAAACACATTTTTTTTCAATCAATTGTTCTTTCTGCTTGTAAATTCTTGCTGGCAACAATAAGTATGTTCGTTTACCCAATAATTTGTACAAATTTTTACTGGATGACGTTCGTTTACACAAATACTTAGTAAACATAAAGAAAAAAGAGAGAATAAAGTGACAGTTTGATGTTGAGAGTTCTTCTTTCTACAAATTTTTACTGGACAAATTATTGCCAGCAAGAATTTACAAGCAGAAAAAAACATATGATTGAAAAAAATGTGTTTAAATTTTTGTAAATACAAAAAAAATGTTTTACAACTACGTTGTTTTATGCAAATGCAAAGCAACAAATATTGTTTAATGAATTATATAAAAGATAAGAAAACCTTCTAAAATACTTCTGCTTAAGATTTTACAACAAGAATCCTCTTTTTCATATTGACCAGTTATACTTATTTTTGCATTTGGTTTTACAACCAGCTGTTTAACAAACTTGTAAATTATTGCAAATTTTCCGTTCGTGTTTAGAAAACTATAATTTTGAGAGTAAATTGGTCTTACTCTCTGTAAGTTTGTTACTGAGTAAATCTTACTCGACTTGACTGAGAAAAGTAAACGAATGAACCTTATTTGTCCATTAAAAATTTGCAGAAAGAAGAACTCTCAACATCAAACTGTCACTTTATTTTCTCTTTTTTTCTTACTGAGCATTTGTGTAAACGAACGACATCCAGTAAAAATTTGTACAAATTATTGGGTAAACGAACATACTTAATAGCTGTGTTCCCTTACATTCTGGGTAAAGTTCGGTAAAATGAGAGTAAGCACAAAATACTCTCATAAAATTACAAAATTACCCAAAAGTACGGGAACGCATAAAACCACTTTTCTAGCCGAAAAAATGTCAAAATGCAGCAGTGATGCCAAATTTTTAGGCGCAAAAAGTGTAACACGACAAGTGAAAACGCGCTAATGGAGAAATGCGAAAGTTGAAATAAAAGACTCAAAAAAATATATTAAAATTGTATGCCGTTTACAGTAGCACGAAATTTCGAGATTTTGATATTATCCTCTTTGAAAAAACACACATAGTTATTTCTAATAAATAATAAATTTTTCTCATAATTTAATGTCTATGAGTTTTTTTTCATTGTTTTTTCAAAGTGGTGTATATAAAAATCTCGAGATTTCGTGCCATGTAAAAGAGGGTCGTTAAAATTTTCAAAAAGCGGTAAGAAAAATTAAAAGGTGCCGATCTGCCCCTTTTTTATAAACAGAAAATATTTGCAGTTTTTAGAAAGTAAAAAACCGCTTATTGTAACACGAAAAAGGCTAAAATGGCATAGCTGATCTCATTGACATTTATTATTATAATTATTTATTATTATTTAACTATTTTATTATTGTAAATCGTTTTTATTTCAATTTGCAATAATGTTTAACAAATCTGCTTTTACTTCCTTAGTTTTATTTTTTACAATTATAAAACAGCTGTTTTTGTTTATCAACTGTTCTTTTGACAATTTACCCAAAGAAAATCTCTACTAAGGATGGTTTCAAAAGATTCGTTTTTACCGACTTCCATTGATTTTAAAAACGTCAGTTTTGTTATTGTTCTGTTTTATGCCATAAAAATCAGTCCTTCGTCCATGAAGCCAACTGGCAGGCAAATGCGTTGCTGCCAACGAAAAAAAACGGATTCAATTTTTCACTGATTTCCTCGTCATGTAAAATATATATAAAAAACTGGTTTTGCTGCTGGCGGAAACCAAAAAGAGAATCCAATTTGGTTTAAGGGGAAATGCGTTACAAATTCACACTTCAGCGACATTGAAATCTCTGTTGGTGTACTATCTTTGATGTGTTCAAGCACTAATCCACCTCCTAGATTAAAGATAAAATTTTAAATTGAATTTACAATATGTTGGAAATCTCCTTTAAACCGGATGCTGTCGAAAATCTAGTTCATAACTGGATTTAAAACCATATTCTCATCAGAGAACTGCAAAATCAACTTTTTTCTTGATTTAATCATACACAAAAATTCTTGTTCACTTTTAATAATTCAACAAAATTCACTGTAGAATAAATCAGCATCATGTTACTGAACGCGTAATTGGAATCAGTGTGAATCATCTGTCGTTTATGTTTTATGCAAATGTAATCACTTAACAAAAAGTCAGCGTTGAATATATCAGAAAAAACAACAAACAACGCGTATGAGTTTATTCATAATAAAAACAAAATAGAAACACATTTTATAAGGGTGTTGTTTTGTAGAAAAAAATTTTATGTTATATGTATATTAGGATGGGTCTAAAATCCGCTTTTTTAGAATTTTTATTAGTAATAAAAATATTCTTATTTGTGAAATATAAATGTTTTTTTGGAAAAAAAAATATTGTCTAATTTTTTTTTCATCTATTTTAATTGGAAAATTAGGCAATATTTAACTTTAACCGGATTGGGCGAGCCTGAGATGTCGACCTAAATTAAAAAAAAAAATTTTACAAAGAACAATATTTTTGGTATTCCTAATGAAAATTATAAAAAAACATATTTTAGACCCACCCTAATATACATATAACGTTTATATGTTTTTTTTACAAAACCACCCCCTTTGTATAGATAAGAAACTATTTCATACACGTTGTTTGTTGTTTTTTCTGATTTATTCTACATCAAAATAATTATTGTTGTCTCGAATGAACAGAATAAAACAATGGTTTAACAACGGCCGATGATTATAAACCAGTGACAAAACAAATTGCACATCGTTTGATTGATTTAAAATCATCAACGAATATGTGTGTTGGAGTATATTCAGCGTTTGAACGCAAACACAATTTATTCTTGTGTTGATTGCGTATGAACGTTTTGCAATCAGCAAATGCAGTTCTCTCATTCTCATACAAAGATATCCACTTTCATAATTAGCAATAGTATCGGGAGGCCGCCACTAGTATATAAAGTAACAGGGGTATATTTCTCGACTATAGAAGTCTGAAACACTGCACATTAGGTCAAATGACAGCTTTTTCTGTGCTAAATTGATAAAAATCAAAGTGCCGTTTTACTATTGTTGTTTTTTAATTGGAAATGCTTCAAAACAAAGACGTGTGATGTTTTTTTTGCGTTAAAAAAAAGCACCGTTACACATTTGTACGTCAAAGTCAATCAATGCAATTTTTTCTACAAACGTGCTAGAGTGTTCAATAGTGCAAGATCAACTTTAAGTTTGTATTTCTCGATTTGTGTTTATTATAATTTATTAATTTAAATGGAAAATAAAGAGACAGGTAAGTACTACTGTTTATAATTATAACTGCTTTATATTTATGTCGATATACTTGAAAAGAACTCATTAGACAACATTACCTTAAAAGGGTTCAGTTTTTTTTAAACTTTTACATTCCGTAATCGTTTAAAAATTTTGACCCCATCTGACCTCTTTCAAATTGAAAAAGTGGATTAAATATAATGTAATGAGTTAATTTTGGTTTGTGACAAATTGCGATTATTTGCGCTTTATGAGTTATGCCTTTTCTTGTAGGTTACCTCTGTATCAAAAAAAATTATCTGTTTGAAATATGGCGAAAAGAATGCAATAAGAAAGACAAATTTGATGCAGTTTTCAAACACGTTGTTGACAAAATCAAACTTAATACTATTTCGGATGAAATGGATAAAAATATAAAGCAAACAATACACTTTTTTTGCGTAAAATTGGCTCAAAAGTGGGAAAAATGTCACAGAAAGATAAATGTCTTTAAGGATCAAAATCATACGTGGCTAAATTCTGAATTACATTTTGTGGTAAGTGATATTTTAAAAAAACCTTCTTCTACCGGTGTTGGACGTCCAGCTATCCCATTCAGCGCAAAATCAGAATTTGGAAAAAGAAGAGAAGCCGCAAATCTTTCAACTGAGAAAGCTGATATTAACCTTCTCGTTCGTGCAGCAGCAACATCGGCTCGTAAACAAGGTGATTCCGATTTGGCTGCAGTCCTGAAAGAAAGTATGGAAAGCCCGACAAGGCCATCAAAAATGCGGAAAATGTGTAATCAAGATACCAAAAAACAAATTCCACTTTCTGCGGATGAGGCTTTAGCTTTCCTTCTGGAATACAATTTTTCAAAAGAACAATATAATGCAATACGGCACGAAAGCAAATCGAGAAACTGCGATATTTATCCACACTATAATAAAATTACAGCCGCAAAATTAAAATGCCGACCTCAGGGTATAACAGCAAATGAGACCCTTGCTAAAGTTTCATTGCAATCTAGCTTACTTCATACGGCTGAAAGAATTGTTGAAATGCAAAAAGAAGTAGTTCAAGCTGTAATGGAAGCGGAGGAGACAGATTTTTTAAGCTCCGAATTAATATTAAGCTACGGGTTTGATAGTAGCACTGGTCAAGCTCAATTTAAGCAAGCATTTAATGAGCCAAGTTCGTCAAAAAACTGCGATGCATCCCTTTTAGCTACTTCAGTTATTCCCTTACGTTTAATGTCCTTATCGGGAAAGCCAATTTGGAACAACAGCACACTGCAATCTGTAAGATTTTGTCGTCCCATTAAACTGGAGTACGTAAAGGAGACAAAAGAAGTTGTTCTAAAAGAAGAACAGGACTTAAAAAATGAAATTGACGCTTTGACAAACCTTCGGATATCAATTGGTGAGGGAAAATTCGTTGAAGTTTCATTTAAATTATTTTTAACACTAATTGATGGAAAAGTTTTGAACATTATAACTGGAACAAAATCAAACCAGGCTTGTCCCATTTGTGCTGCTACACCTAAGGACTTCATGAACACATTCGATTATAAAAGTGAAGTATTCTGTGCAAAAGAGGAAAACTTAAAGTTTGGACTTAGCCCCCTTCATTGCTGGATAAGATTTTTCGAATTTGTTTTACATTTAGGCTATAAATGCAAATTAAAAAAGTGGCAGATACGAGGAGATGATAAAGTAACTATCTTAAAAAGAAAAGAAACAATACAAAACGATTTTTGGAGAAAGCTTGGACTTCGCGTGGACATGCCAAGAGTAGGTGGTTTTGGTTCCACAAATGACGGAAACACTGCTCGTCAAGCTTTTACTGAGCATGATATTTTTTCTGAAATAACTGATGTTGACAAAGATATAATATTTCAATTCAAAATCATTTTGATTTGCTTATCCTGCCAGTTCAAAATCGATTCAAATAAATTTGAAATATATTGCTTTGAAACAGCAAAACGTTTTCAGGAGCTATATCCCTGGTTGCCAATGACTGCCTCGGTCCATAAAGTGCTCATACACTCAAAACAAATAATAGAAAATAGCGCACTACCAATAGGTTCTCTTGGAGAAGAAGCTTCTGAATCGCGACACAAAATATACAAAGCCGATCGGTTGCTTCACGCCCGCAAAAACAGCCGCACCAATAACCTGTTAGATGTATTTAATAGGGCTGTCGATACTTCAGATCCATTAATTTCCACAACTTTTTTAACCAGACGCTTACAAAAGCGTAAACGTTCTTCACTTCCACCTGAAGTTATTGAGCTATTATGTTGCAGCGAATCAATAGAAGAATTTCAGCTAAGAAACCAAGACGAAGAAATTAATGATATTGATGAAAGTGAAGAAGCTTTTTTGATTTAAATTTACAAAATGAATTAGATTTAAGCAATTTCTAAATGTTATAATATAATAAAAAAATAAATCAATTCAATGTATTATGTTTGTTTTAATGGTTGAAAAAGGGTTAATCATTGGTCGTTGATGGGTTAAATTCCATTTTTTTAAATAGGGTTAAACTTATTTATGGAATTGTTAAAGGCTTTGGTTTGAATACCATGTTTTTGTATGGATGTTTTTGTATTGTTTGAAAAAGGGTTAATTATTGGTCGTTAATGGGTTAAATTCCATTTTTTTAAATAGGGTTAAA
The DNA here is from genome assembly GCA_949748255.1 of Eustalomyia histrio. Classification (NCBI taxonomy): domain Eukaryota; kingdom Metazoa; phylum Arthropoda; class Insecta; order Diptera; family Anthomyiidae; genus Eustalomyia; species Eustalomyia histrio. Next base: position 87,759,949 of record OX456526.1, read on the forward strand.
CTTACTTATGGAATTCTTACAGGTTTTGGTTTGAATACCATGTTTTTGTAGTAGTTATTAATTTCGCACAGAAAAATTTTCATTTGACCTATAGTGCACTGGTTAAAAAATTTGTTGAATTTCCATTGACAATTTTTTCAGGAAAATTTGATTCGCTTTCTGATAACCATGTGGGTCTAAAATTCCACAAATGTTATTGAATTAATTTTTTAGCCTTAATACCTCTAGTGAGTAAGGGCCTGTTCGGAAACGCATCACTGCTGTGCATCTGATGTGCAGTGATGATTAGTTAGCGATGCTGATGCTTAGTTTGTTGCGCAGTTTGTATACAAATTCGAACGCATGAGCATTAAAATGGAAAAGTTAATAATAAATTTGTTTTGTGAGTTGGATGAAAGTAAAATTAATTTTAAATTTGACAATTTACAAAAAAAAAAAAGATTTTTAAAGTAAAAAAAAAAAAGAAATTTATTGTTGAAAAATATATGGACCTTCTCCATGTCAAATCTAATTAATAATTTATTAAATTTATTTATTTTAATAATTTATTAAATTTGGCATCAGCCTCGATCCTAAAAAGTACAAAAATAAAAATAAATTGAAGAAAAACATTAAATAAATAGCAAATTTTGTAGTTACTCTTGAATTGCATCAGCCATTTTTGTGATGCGTGTTTGACATTTGTTTGCGCATCATCTGCTTTAGTAATGCTTTTTCGAACATCTGACATTTGCTGTGATGCCAACTTATGCTTTAACGAACGCGATGCGCATCAGATGCAGCGCAGTGATGCATTTCGGAACAGGCCCTTAGTCAGCAGGGTTACCTTCTCTATCACTATGTCTCCAATCTTAAATATTTGTTAATTGATTTATTTCACTCACTATCGCTTTACTATGGTTTACTTTGCTTACCTTGACGAATTATCCAACTCAATGTGATTGAAGAGTTTGTCCATAGAGTAGTAGAGTGTATTTTGAAATGTAAAGCTAATAGAGTCGCTCGCTGCACACTAATTTATACACAAAACTTTTTGTTCGATTATTTTTTCACGATCACCAAACAATTCAGCTACTACTGCATCATTTGTGTCAATAATCTTCGTGATTATTAACGCTCATTATTAAATCATCGACGTAAATGGACTGCTGTAGCTTACTGCAAATCGAACCAAAAAGGTATTTATATTTTTCAAGGTGATTTTGTATTTTGATTTGATTTGACAGCAAAAATGAACTGGATGTTTCACCAAACGTCACACTGGACATATGGAATTCTACTGTTTAAGGAAGGGTTTATTTATTTGTGGTGTAGTTTCATACCATAAAAATGATGAGAGTCGCGATCTTTTTCATCTGTTAAAATATGCAGGAAAGCATTTTATATACACATACTCCATAAAGTCTGCGTTCATCTCACAAATTTCTACAATTGATGTAATAATGCAATTAAAATTTTTTTCGTGTATTTCTTCTTTACATGCTAAAGTCCAAAAAGCAAAAGGAATAATCCAGATTACTTTTTTCGTTTTAAAATAACGGGGTTTTGATGGCAAAACAAGTACATATAGTTTGCTTGTTTTAATAATACCGTTACTTTTTAAGATTTTTTTCTTTTTAATTTACTTTCTATTCCTTTTTATTATAATTAATTTTTTAACGAGCTCAGTACCGCATTTTTTTTAAGTACTAATAATTTCAAAATATGGAAACCAAAAGGAAAGAAATTAGTGTTTCAGAAATAAAAATAATTATTAAATTGTGGAAAGAATGTAAAAGTTTCCGAAAAATTGGTCAAACCATTGGGAGAACATATTCCCCTGTCCAGCGCGTATTAAACAATTTCAAAGCCGTGGTCTGAGCTTCCAAAAATATTATCAGTCCGGGATAATATCAATATGGCAAAGGTAAATCCTCGAATTACCTTTGCCATATTGATTATTAATTAATTGATTATAGTTGTTGAAAATGTAAATCAAACGTTTAAGTACTTGTGCCGAAACTGCTAGAAAAGTTTTACGAAAAGCTGGATATCATGGTACAGTTGCTCGACGAAAACCATCAAGTTCACTTGTGAATAGACGAAAACGCATTGAATTTGCCCATAACTACATATACAAGTCTCCAGAATTTTGGAAACAAGTCATATTTTCAGACGAAAGTAAATTTTGTATTTTTGTTATAAAAGGTCGTCAAATTGTGTGGCGCAAACCAGGAACTGCGCTTGAAAAGGAAAATCTTACAGCCACAGTTAAACACCGAGGTGGTGGAGTTATGTTATGGGGATGTATGGCGGCTAGTGGTGTGTCAGCTGGAATTTATTGAATCGAAAATGGATAGATTGGGATATTTGAAGATTTTAAAAAAGAATTTGAAACTGATTGCAGAAAATCTAAACTTATCAACGACGTTTTGATTCCAACAAGATAACGATCCAAAGCATACATCGGAGATCGTTACAATGCTCCGAGACAGCTTAAAATGCCCCTCAATCGCCCGATCTTGATCCTATTAAGCATCTTTGGGATCTATTAAAGAAAACAATTCGTCTGCATGTAATTACAAGTAAAGATACTTTGCTAAGTGTTATGGAGACAGAGTGGGCCTAGATTACAGCTGAGGAAACAGAGAAGTTAGTAAGTACAATGCCAAACAGACTGAGTGAAGTCTTAAAGTAGCGTAGATATCCAACAAAATATTTAATTTAAGTTTTCATTATTATTTCTAAAGTTTTTGTAATTTGTTTTAAAACTGAACGCAGACTTTTTGGTTATTATATTTACTTGTTTTAGAAACTATATCCCGATATCTAAAATATTAATAGAGGAGTATACATTTTTTTTGAGTTTTGAACTTAAGAATATATTGAACAAACACATGAAAAAACTGATTTGAGTTATTAATTTATGTTATGTTTTTATTTCACATATAAAAATTTGTAAGGTGATTTTATTAGAACGAAATCTTGAAAGTGTAATTAACAAATCTGCAACCAAATTATCAACTGGACTTAGATATTTATTTAAAGTTGTAAATCCCATCTCGCTGGACGAAGCATTGAAAACGATTTAGAAGTTGTTTTGTCCTCTCGGTACACTGGCTTATATTGGCTCACCTTTTTTGTAGTCATTTATTCTTTCCGCTATACCGCAACTAAGTAAACCTCGAATTTCTAAGACTGTTTCATTGTTTTTTTAATAATTTGTTTGTTAAATTATATAAACGTTTTTGTTATCGTTCAAATGTCTATCAATATTTTTCCACGGCAAATTAACAATGTAGCGACCGTTTATAAATTTAATTTCACCTACATATAGTTTTTTCATATAAATCGTCATCGTGAGCTGCATTTTGCTTTATACCGAAAGATTCTAAATTCCAAAAATTTTATATGTCAAATGATTTATTTATATTGTCACCTTTAACACATATTAGGTGTGTTCGACGTACGTTACCGCGGGTGCCCGCGGGAACCCAATCTTACCAAAAAGCGTTTCTTGTAACAAAAATTGGGTAAATGAGAGCGTTCATGAGAGAGTAATTTTGTTTCACATTTTACCAGAACTTACCCGTACTTTTTGTTTGGGTAAAATGGTAAAATTGTCAAATCATCAGCTGTTGCTAATAAATTAGCTGTTTTGCATTTTTGAAAAAATTTAAAGTTAACTAAAAACTTATTATAAAGAAATTTTCCTTCTTAATAATGAAAAATAGATTTGAAAATGTAAGTAGAAATTTGCCATTTCAAATATATTTATTAATTAAACTGTTTTTTAATATGAATAAATTTGACGTTTATTTTTGGGTATGAAATGTGGTTTTGTGCGTTCGCAGTATTTTGGGCATTTTTATGATTTTGTGAGAGAATTTTTGGCTTACTCTCATTTTACCAGACTATACCCAAAATTACCTCGTACAGACCTATTGTGTTTCAATAGTTTCGATCGTTTACCCAATAATTTGTACAAATTTTTACTGGATGTCGATCGTTTTCACAAATACTCAGTAAACATAAAGAAATAAGATAGAATAAAGTGACAGTTTGATATTGAGAGTTCTTCTTCTTTCTGCAAATTTTTACTGGACAAATTATTGCCAGCAAGAATTTACAAGCAGAAAAAAACATATAATTGAAAAATGTGTTTAAATTTTTGTAAATACAAAAAAAAAATGTTTTACAACTACGTTGTTTTATGCAAATGCAAAGCAACAAATATTGTTAAATGAATTATAGAAAAGATAAAAAACCTTCTTAAATATTTCTGCTTAAGATTTTACAACAATAATACTTTTTTTCATATCGACCAGTTATATTTTTTTTTGGTTTTACAATCAGCTGTTTAACAAACTTGTAAATTATTGCAAATTTTCCGTTCGCGTACTTTTTAGAAAATTTTGATCTTGAGAGTAAATTGGTCTTACGCTCTGTAAGTTTGTTACTGAGTAAATCTTTCTGGACTTGTCTGAGAAAAGTAAACGAATGAATGTATTATTTTCAATGCGACCTTTAATTATTTTAATTGGCCGTTTTAGTATCATTTCTATTGTATCCAATAATAATTTTGACCTAGAAGTAAATTTATACCGCTCATTGATTTTGTATTAACAATTAAACTATCAGGGAGTTCTAATTTTATATGATCAGACAAATCATTTAAGTTTAAGTTCAAATTATTTAATATTTATTTATTTTATTAAACATATAATTACAAATTATATGTTAATACCCTAACCGAGCACTAGCAACGAAGGCCTTCAGTTCGTTGTAACGAAAACAGACCAGAGCCTCTGGTGGGAATCGAACCCACGACCCCCGCACTGATAAGCTAGCACGCTACCAACTAGCCTACCGGGGCGCGGTAGATTGGACACGGAAGATTGTCTACCCAAATCGAAAGTACTAGCATTGCGCTATTTTTACCTTTTCATACACCGTTTGTTTTTATATGAGCGACTACATGTATTTTGTTTTTGTATTGCATGTATTTTGTTATTGCATTTTAGTTTGTGTGAAGCAAAACGTAATCTAGAAACACCACCTTAGTTTTAATATATTTTAAAATTTTTCTGTAATATACATATGTACGTTCGTTGACTACCATTGTCATTACTATTATTGAGCTAGAATACACGAGAACAACTATGCTGGCATAACATGCCAGTTTGTTGGCAAGCGGGGTGAAGAGAATAGTTTTTTGGTGGCGCAAAGTTTCAACCAGCTTCTACCCCGCATTAGCAACACAAAACCAATACATGCACATTTTAAAAAAACGCTAAATGTTAAATGCATACAAAAAACTCTTACACACACAAAGCTATTGTATACGTATACATTTTATGCCAGATGAATCATTCTCGTGTGTTTTGAAAAGAACAAAAATTGTGCGGCTTATCGTTTTTTATAAAATTACTTAATACAGTTCTTAAAAGCCTTTCCATTTGGCTGTATAGGTTGTGTATTTCTGTTCTCACTTTGAAATATTCTGTTAATATTATTAACAATTTCAAGAATATATTTTAAAAAATATAAATGTATTTGATTTGATTCGTTTAAATTTATTATAATTTTACTTCAAAAGTTTTTTACATTATTTATATCAAACTCAGTAGAGCACAATTTTTTGGATATTGGTGGAGGGTATTCAAAGATTCGGCACAGGCGAATTTAAGACTTTTTTTCCTTGTTTTCTTTAGAATAAGCGCTGACAGTTATCTCTTTTTAATGTAACAAGTATTCCAGTGTTGCCCAAAATTGTAAATTATACTAAAACAAACAAAGTTACCGTGTTTTAAGTATTTATCAAAAAATCTGCATTTTTGCAGTAAAAATCAGCAAACAGCACTTTGACAATTTTGAGGCAAAAAATCGGCAAAATGCCGATAAATCTGCAAATAGGTTTGTACGAGGTAATTTTGGATAAAGTAGATTTCAATTTGAAATCTATTTCGAAATTAACATTGTTTAGGCTACGTTTCCACTAAACGTGTTTTGCATGTGTTTTGAAACAAAACATTGTTTTGTACATGTTTTTCCATATATTTTTTTCGTCAAATGGAAACGTAGCATTATAGAAAAAAACAGCTGATTAAGTCTGCAAAAGATATAAATATACAAAACAGTTTTATGAAAATTTTAAATAAAAAAGAATCTTATTAGCCTATTATGCATCCGGTATAAAAAAATAAATTTTGTTTTGGTATAACACATTAACCCTTGGACAAACACATGGTTCTGGCCAGGCATATTTCATTTTTGAGCGTTAATTAAACATACTTCTAGTTTAGGTAGATACCTGCATTTCCCGGTAGCCGCCGGAAATATTGTTGGCTTTCTATCTGTAAAAAAAATCAAAAATATCGTTCCAACACGACGAATACTGAAAAGAAAAAAGTGCCCCTCGAACAAACACATTTGCCTGGCCAGACCCCTATACAATTTGTATGAAATAAATTATTATTATACACATTTTGGGTTATTTTTCTGCAAATACAATGCAGATTGTTGTTTCCAGGTATTTTGTTGTCAACCTTGTTTTTTTATATTTTGGGTTGTTTTTCTGTGAATTCAATCAGAGCATTTTTATAAATGAGATTGCTTTTTGTGCCTGCTCTCTCTATACTTATTCTTTCTCTATGATTCAATGCAGATGTTTACTTCCAGGTGATTTCGCACTTCACACAGAAGCAGACGAACAACAAGATTTGTTTGAAGACCAAAGCGGGAAAAACACAGATTTTGTGCCCGAAGATGACGCCTCGGACATTAAATATGAATTGGAAATTGAAGCAAATGAAATATACGACAGCGATGAAGAATCCGAAGAAGAAAGTGAGAATGCACCAATTCAAGCTGCAGACGGTTTTTGCTTGGAAAAGATGGTACCAAGTGGAGTACAGCTGAACCCGCTACAGTGAGCTTCCGCCAGCACAACATCATGCGTTTCAGAGGTGGACCAAAAAAAATCCTGACTACTTTGCTTGAGGTGTTGAAGCTTTTCTTTTCACCGAATATCACGTTCATCATCGTAACACAAACAAATCTATATGTAGAAAAAGTTATACGTAAATGGAACGCAGAACATGCAAACTGCACACCACGACTATGGGTTAATATGACAAGTGTTGAACTTGACGCTTTTATTGGGATACTATTGGCTTTTGGTGTCAGTCATAATACTATGCAGCTCTCAAGATTGATGTGGCAAACTGATGCACTTTCAATATTCCGTGCAGCCGATTTGTAACATTGATGCGCTGTATTCGATTTGACGATAGTCGTACGCGCGGATTTCGTCAACAAACCGACAAAGCTGCTCCCATTCGCGACATATGGAACTTCTTGAATAACAATCTTGCCAGTAATTTTAAACTATACGAAAGTGTAACCATCGATGAGCAGCTATTTCCATACCGTGGGCGCACAAAGTTCACGCAATACATCCCATCTAAGCTCGCAAAGTATGGCATAAAAATATGGTGGGCATGCAATGCGAAAACCAAATATCCGTTGCAAGGAAAACTGTACACTGGTAAAGAGGGAGAACAACGAGAGACAAACCAAGGCGAAAATGTGCTCATGAGTTCGGCTAATCAATACACCAACAGCGGCAGAACTATTATTGCTAATAACTTCTTTACAACATTAGACGCAGTTAAACGTCTTTCGTTGATTGGACTAGCATACGTTGGCACCATTAGATCCAACAAAAGGTGTCTTCCCAAAGAAGTGAAAAAAGACAGCAAACGGCAAGTGCTTCCATCTGTGTTCGGTTTCTATGATAACCTTATATCACTGTGCAGCTACGTTCCAAAGAAGAACAAAGCAGTAAATCTACTATCCACTGTGCACTACACCAAGAAAGTTGAAGGCGTGGCAAAAAAACCGAAAGCTATATTATTTTACAATTCAACAAAGGCCGGCGTTTAAACAATGGACCAAATGCTAACGCATTACTCCACAAAACGGTCAGCCAGACGTTGGCCATTAGCATTTTTTTGCAACATGATAGACGTCATGGGATTAGCCGCTTATATTATATGCAATGAAAATATAGAAGGAACCAGAAAAGAGAAGCGACGATTGCTCTTGAACACGCTGAGTAAACAATTGGTGCTTGCTAATACTGAAAATCGCATGAACAACAACCATATTTTGAGACAACATTCAACCCGTTTGGTTCTTGAATCTTTCTTTGAAAGGCCGTTGAATATTCCCAGCAACATGCTGCCTAACCAACAAAGCGACCCTAGTATACTGAATTCCAGAAAAGATTGCAGAATTTGTGTCACGCAAGACGAAAAGCTGCGTAGGAAGACACGTTTTCACTGCACCAAATGCACTAATCCTGTGTGCCAACAACATTCTAAAGTTGATTATACTTGTTTTTCATGCATTCCACAAAATGAATAAAATTTTTTTTACATTTAGTCTAAAGACCAAAATAATATACGAGCATACTTAGAAATTCAAAGTTACGGTACCCTTTTTGCGTTACAAATGCATAAACGTATAGGGGTCTGGCCAGGCATATGTGTTTGTCCAAGGTTTCAGAATATGTGTTTGACGGGGGGTTAAAACACAAAAAAATTTATTATCATAATGATATTACACATACAAATGTATTGTTTTTGCGCTTTTATTGAACATCAAACAATTGCAAAAATACTAGCGTTGCCAAGCACAATTTCGATTTATCAATAAATTCAGAGTTTTATTCGACGAAGTCGATATAAAGTCCCCCCAATTTATTAGATTTCGATTTGCTTTCAGCGAAATCTAACTTTAAATGGGGTTGTTAAGTTCGGCGTTCACGGCCGAACGTTTAAATAATTAAACCGTTAGTTTGTAGTTTAGTTCTTGACAAACTCTTTATTAATGATTTGGTTATATCTACTTATCAATATATTTAAGGTAATGCTTAAACTAAAAGAATTTGAGGGTAAGCGAAAATACATAATGACCAGACAGCAAAATATGTAATGTGACCGGACACCTAAAATGTATCGTTCATTGGCATTAAGTAATTGAACCAAAAGTAGGTCAGTCATTGACTGTAAAATATTATTGTTATTATTGACTTTAAAATATTATTGTTATTAGTCATTGGTATTTTCACCATACCTCCCCTTTTAAAGAGAAAGGTCTTATAGAAATCAGTGATCAAGTGATTTCGATGAGAGCTTTCTTTACTAATTTAATATTAGTAGTTTATTTCTACTTTTTTTTTTTTTTAATTTTTCTTAAAATTTTATTTTTGTATAATATTTAAAATTTTTGATAAAAATATTTTCTTTTCTCAATAAATTTTTTTTGTAATAACATATTTTCGTGTTTTTTATTATCTTTTCTGTTTTATATATTTGTATTGTAATGTCTATTAAAAAAAATATGTTGATTAATCATGATTACAATAAGCTTTATAAAAAATTTAATTAATATTTTATCTACAAATCCTAATGCTATCATTAAAATGCTATATATCTGGAAATTGAGAAAAAAAAATTAAATTAATATTCTATCTAGAAATATTAATACTATCATTAAGTTGCCATGTATCCGGTAGGATATATGTATATAAAATTATAAAAGTTATTTGTTAAAAATTTTAATATTCCCTTTATTAATCTTTTGAATTTTCCCTTTTATTTCTACAAAAACATTATTTCTATCATCGATGTCAATCACCTTAAATGGTCCTTTGTAAACTGGCCCCAGTTTGTGTGACGTGTGATCCCTAATGAATACTTCCTGACCCGGTTTAATGTCTGTGTTGGTAATATTCCTGTCATAGATGTCCTTCTGGTATATTTTCGTTTTGTCAATCAAGTGTTGTGCTCTATTTAATGCTATTTGTAGACGGAATTTTACTTCCTTTGTATAATCATCGAAATTATATAATGGATCTATTTTATCAGTTTGTATTGGTGGGCTATGATTTGGTACGTTTGGAAAAATTAATTCAAATGGGCAGTATCCATGCACTGTTGAGGATGTTGTGTTAAAAGCATACGTAAAATATTTTAACCATTCATCCCAATCGTTTCTAGATGTATGAATGTATGATCGTATGTACTCGTTAAATGTGCGATGTGATCTTTCAACTGTTCCTACCGTTTGATGGTGGTAAGGTGCTGATGTTGCTTTATCTATTTTTAAAAGTGTAAGAAGTTCCACAAGAACTTGATTGTTATACTCAGTACCCATGTCACTGAGTATTTTATTCATGGGTCCATAAATTAATATGAAGTGTTCCACTAGTGCTCTAGCTATTGTTTTGGCACTCTTGTCAATTATTGGTATTGCCACTAGATATTTTGTAAGATCGCATATAATAGTTACAATGTATTGATTTCCCTTTTCTGTTATGGGAAGGGGTCCTACCGTATCTATTATTACAGTTTGAAAGGGTTTTTGTGGTGTTGGCGTGATAATCATATTTGTTTTTATGTGCTTTGTGATCTTATTGGTTTGACACTGAACAGATTTCTTTACATATTGGTTCACATCCTTAGTGATATTTTTCCAATAATAAAATTGTCTAAGCTTCCTAAGTAGCCTAGTTGTTCCAGGGTGTCCTCCAAAAAGAGGGTTATCGTGGAATTTTTGTAATAAATATTTTTGTTCATCCTTGTTAGTTATTATGCATATTTTGGGTGTGAGCGCTATTTGTAATTTCCTTATATGTTGATTAGCTTTTTGTTTAAATTTTTCAATTAATACGAGGTTAAATATATCATCATTTAAATTAATTTGTATTTTATCTAGATTTCTATTTATTGCTTCTTTTTCAAGAATTGGAAAAAATTGATCTAAATCAACATTTCCATTAGCAAAAGTGTTTTTCATATTAATCCTTGGTGCTAGCACTTTTTTCCCTCGTTTAAAATGAATTGTGGGGGTGTTTCCGTCAATATTCACCTTAAGTTTGACCCACTTTTTTACGCAATCGAAGCCAATAGTTTCGAAAACTTTAGGCATTTCAGTAACTACTCTATTATAATCCTTATTAATTTCATCATTTGTCTTATCTCTTGATTGTGCACGTGTAGTTACCTTGAAAATATTATTGATAGAAGGTATTGATCTAATATCATTAAAGGCAATTCGAGACAGCGCGTCCGCTCCTGAATTATTTTTTCCTCTAATGTGTTCTATAACAAAATCATACTCTTCTAGTTCCAAACGAATTCTCGTTAATCTGCTGGAAGGGTTTTTTAAAGAATACAAATATGTAAGTGGTTTGTGATCGCTACGTACTAAAAATTGTTTTCCATACACATAGGGTCTAAAATGATTGACAGCCCATTGGATTGCTATTAATTCTTGTTCTATTGGTGCTTTGTTCGATTCACCTTTTGTGAATGCACGTGACGCATATGCTATTGGAAGTTGCATACCATCTTTCTCTTGAGATAATATTGCGCCACAAGCGATTTTGCTTGCATCAGTTGTTATGCAAAAGGTTCTGTCAAAATCTGGGTATTGAAGAATTTGTGGTGACAATAGTGCTGTCCTGAGGTGCTGAAAGGCTTGTTCACAGTCAGCAGACTATACAAAAGGTTCCTTCTATCTGGTTAGTTTAGTTAAATGGACAGAATAGAATGCAAAATGTGGTATGAAGCGTCTGTAATAATTACAGAAGGCTACAAATCTACGAACTTCATCGCCATTTGTAGGTTTTGGGTAGTTTCTAATTGATTCGTATTTACTATTGTCTGGTAAAATACCCTTATCAGTACATTTATGACCCAAATATGTAACTTCGGGTCTGAAAAAACTACATTTTTCTGGATGTAATTTTAAATTACAATCCCTGCATCTTTGGAAAACACTTTCCAAATTTTTAAGCATGTGCTTTACTGAACAACCTGTGACAATAACATCATCCATATATATAAAAGCTTTGGAAGGTGCTAAACCTGAAAAAGCTAGGTTCATCATTCTTTGAAACGAATTCGGAGCTACTTTCAAACCATATGGTAAACGTGTGAACCGATATGAACCATTTTCCGTTGAAAAGGAAGTAATGTCCCTTGATTTCTCATTCAATCCTATTTGATGAAATCCGGAGGTCAAATCCAAGCAGCAGAAAAATTTAGCTCTTCCCAGTTGGTCTAAAATGTCTTCAATTCTGGGCAATGGAAATTTGTCCGCTATCAACTTTTTATTTATTTGTCGGTAATCAACTACTAGACGCCATCTTCTTTCAGGGTTATTTGGCAATGATTTCTTTGGTACTAGCATAATAGGACTATTATAATTGGATGCTGATGGTTCAACTATTCCGTCCTGCCTTAGTTTGTCTACTTGCCTTGTTATTTCATCCTTTTGCGAGTGTGGCGTGCGATAGTTTTTAATGTATACGGGATTGTGATCTGAAACTCTCAAATTTTGTGTATAAAAATTATTCGTACTTATCTTGTCACTTTCCAAAGCGGATATATCTATATATTTTGAACATAATTGAATCAATTCATCCTTAACAATTTCAGGGAATTTTCCTGTCAACTTTTTCAAAATTATTTGGTTTCTCTCATTATCAACACCGGATGTATTTAGAATCTCGTAGTCAGACAGTTTCTCATATTTTAATGGCATTTTATTCAAAAACTTATTTTCAGAATTCGTGTTCACAATTCTTACATATGGAAAATCTTTAGATACTATGCATCCAGCTACAAATACTCCATCTTCTATTGTTTGACTTGGAACGACCAAATCAGAAACTTCATTTCCGATTGCAATAGCCCTGAAAACTTCAGCCCGAGCTGGTAATGTCATCGTACCATCGCCTATGTTTTCAAGTATTGGAATATTTATTGGATAATTTAAATTGTAAGGTCTCAAAGAGAGTAAATTCGAGTTTGCTTCTCGTCTGTATTGAATAGTTGCATTATATGTTTTCAAGAAATCCAGACCCAATATACCCTGAAATGGTATTGGGAACTCATCTGAAACTACATGAAATTTGTGGGGGATGAGGAAAATTTTCCTCTTTAAATCAATTTCAACTGTTCCGAGGGATTCAATATTTCCCTCTCCGATTCCAGAAATTTGTATGATGTTTTTCGTATTGATTTTTAATGAGTTGAGGGCACCGATTTTAATTAGAGAAATGTCCGCTCCGGTATCTACAAGGAACGTATTTAAATCATTATGAGGTGATACTTGAATCTCAATAAAACTACTCAAATGGAGATTTAAGTGGAATATTTTCCTCACTGATCCAATATGTGCCCTGTGTTCACTTAATTTCGAGTATAACCCCCCGCGTCTTGGGGGGAAGTCTCGTTTTCCGAAACCTCCTGTGCTAATCTTATCCGTCCTCTGTTTCGTTGATGGTTTGGTTGATTTCCATTATTGTCGTGTTGACCTCGGCGTTGCCCGTTGTAGCGGTTGTTATTATAATTTCTAGAATTATTGTTTCGACGCCCTTCTCGTCCACGTCCATGGTTATTAAATCCACTGTTTCTGTAGTTCTGATTACCAGAACCACGACGCTTAAAATAGAATACTGAAGAATTTGAAACTGATGCTTCAGTGCTAGCCTCTATGAACTTAGAAACGACTTCATTAAGAGTATTGAAATTCCCTGTTTTAATGATGAGTTTTACCTCATCACTTGTAGCGTTTCTGGAATTGGCCTTGGCTGCATTTTGCCTTATTAATTTTTCAACAATGTTCTGTGGGTAGCCTTCTTTTATATAGGCTCCACCTAGTTTTTTCGCAATTTCCTGGATCTCCTCTGCATAGGTCGTAGCCGATTTTGATTGTTGTTTTATGTTCATTAGTTTTAAACATAGTAATTCCGACGACTCCCCTTGAACAGATGACTGTAGTTTATCCTTAATTGCTTGAATGGTGTTTTCGTTTGTAATAATATTCCTTGCATGTCCCTTCAATTTTGTCTTTATTACATCTATTGCCACCATTTCATGTGTTTCCTTTATCCTATCCATCAATGTCAATGCGTCAAGGAAACTGTAGTTCGCTCACGCTACCATCAAAAACTGGCACAATTTTTGTGGCCTTATCCATGACATCATCTTCCGTTCGTGGCATGTTTGTCGTTTCTATTCCCCCTTTTGTTTCCTTACTATTTCCAGCTGTCTTTGTGATTTTGTCAGTCTCGCTTTCTTCCGTCTCACTTTCGTCTGTCTCTGTGACTTCAATATCTATCTCACAGCTTAATGTAAGTGGGACCTTTATGTTAACGTTATGTTTATGGAAAACTTTTATCAATTGGTCTCTAAATCCGTGAAAAATCCCATTGGCCTCCTCCTTGTGAGGTGTGGAGTACCTGTCGTATTGTCTGTGTAATGTTGCCCTAATAGTATTAAAGGTTTCTATTAAAATCTGAATATGTTTACTCAATGTTTCCGGCTTTATCGATCTATTCTGATTTATGCACTTATAAGATTGTCTAAATTTAATTCTCAATGGCTCTAAGCTTTCCAAAATATTTTCCCATTGCATCATTTATAATAAAACTTTGTAATCATGATTATATATTGTGATTGTTCTTCATTTATTGTATGTTATGTTAAGTTCGGCGTTCATGGCCGAACATTTAATTTAAACTCTTTAAACATTTAATTCACAATTTTAAAAAAAATTATTATATATATAAAATTTTTTCAAAATTTAGATAATCTAATAAATTCAAAATATTTATATAAAATATAATTCTTAATTTCTTAGCTTACATTTTTTTTTATCTGTTAATTTGCTCCTGCTGTTGTCGTGTGGCTGTGTTAGTCTTCTTATTTACGGCTTTAATTTATATCTGTTGTTGGGGTGCGGCTGCGTTTCTGTTCCCTTTTATGGCTTTAAGGATCAACTTCAGTACATATATAACGGCTATGATGATCGCTGCTATTATTGTCAATGTTTCTATGTAATTATTTTCGTTTTTTGTTGTTGTTTTAGATTCTTCACTGTTTATTTTCAAATTATCGCGTAGCATTTCTACTACCTCTTTGTTGTTATCTTCAGTGGATTTGCCCACTTCATATCCTGCAACAAGTAACGGGATTGTCTGTAGTATTTTTTTCCACCACGTCATAATAATGTTTGTTTTTATTAAAATTGTTTGTTTAAAAAAAAAAAATGTTCACTTTTCCAAATGTTTTAATTTTAAATCACACACTTTAATGTTGTTTATGATGACTGTATATTTTACGATTTGTATTTTTAACTTCTTTTAACGATATCTTTGTCATTTGGTTGTTTGTGTGCTTTTATGTACATAGATATGTACTCTTGTTTAAAATTTGTTCACAAAAATCATTTGCAAATATGCATCGATTGTTGTAAATTTGTTGCTTTTTATTTTTAATATAATTTAATCGTTTTTATTTTACTTCAAAAACGTTCTTTGTTTTTTTTTTACACTTTTCACTGTATTTTGGTAATATGTTTGGAATTGTTTTAAGTTATGTTTTATTCAAACAAATAACTTAAATAACTGTCACGGTCGCCATGTTAAGTTCGGCGTTCACAGCCGAACGTTTAAATAATTAAACCGTTAGTTTGTAGTTTAGTTCTTGACAAACTCTTTATTAATGATTTGGTTATATCTACTTATCAATATATTTAAGGTAATGCTTAAACTAAAAGAATTTGAGGGTAAGCGAAAATACATAATGACCAGACAGCAAAATATGTAATGTGACCCGACACCTAAAATGTATCGTTCATTGGCATTAAGTAATTGAACCAAAAGTAGGTCAGTCATTGACTGTCAAATATTATTGTTATTATTGACTTTAAAATATTATTGTTATTAGTCATTGGTATTTTCACCATAGGGTTTCATTTTGTTTGAAATCACAAATTTTTATTAGGTTTCCGTCGAAATCTACTTTTAAGTTGATTTTGAGCATAATGTAAATTCGCTATAAGTAAAAAATTCTGTCTCAAAAACATAAAAATGCACAAAATATTGCGAACGCACAAAACCACATTTCATCCTTAAAAATAAACGTAAAATTTATTCATATTAAAAAACAGCTTATTAAATGAATATACATATTTAAAATGGCAAATAACTACTTAAATTTTCAAATATATATTTTCCATTATAAAGAAAAAAATCTTTATTGTAAATTTTTAATTTAACCTAAATTTTGTACATATTATTTCCATCTCTATGTTTTAATTATATATATAAGAATTTATCAGGTTCTAAGAAAAATTACTATGCGGAATTATATTTTGCAGTTAGTGAAAAGCAATTTTGCATCTTTTTATAGAATAACCCTTGGCAACTATCTTTGTTTCTCAAAGCACAAATTGACAGGGCTGCCATTCCAACTGTTATGTTTCTATTTCTGGGAACGAACACAACATACTGAGTGTTGTCTCTTCTAGTAGATTATAAATTACATTTTACCCTATGTTTTGTATGAAAATTTTGTTTATATTATTTCGATCTCTATGTTTTAATTATATATTTTAGAATTTATCAGGTTCGAGATTAAATGTTACTAACCCTGCCTTTACACATGCAAGTAGTGGCATCAAATATTGTATACGTATTATCAACGAAAAATTCTTCGAAATAGTCGAATCTCTTGCCATTTGCTTTCCTGTTTACAGATGCGAGTGTTAAATAGAGTTACCGAGTACGTCATATAGGCATATTTTTGAGGAAACGGTTAACGTTTATTGTTATTAGTATTATTTTAATAATATTTATGCTCTATATTTAACAAACTTCCGTTTTTAATCCGCATTTCAAGAAATAAATCGTAATCTGTTAATGACTTCTGTGGATAGACGTGTTATTCAGTCGGTCCGTGAATTTATTAAAATATCGGCTTGGACGCTGGACAAATAAACCAGTCTTCAATTAAAAAAAAATATATACGAAAACCCTTAACAAACTGGTATTTGTCTTGTTTGTTTTTGTTTATTTTTCTCTTTCATATAAAGAAGAGCATATGAGCTCTATTAATTAAGAAGAGAAAAGGCTCAGTGCAAATGACAGAAATCCCAACTACAACAAAAATTATTTAACCGCCAAAACAAAATTGTTGAAACTAAAATCCAAGTTTAAAGTGAATCCAATTTCAGAAAAAAAGCATCATTTCTTGAATCCGAAAAAAAATGTATACATACCAGTTGAAGAGCAGGAAATGTCTTCAGATAGTGATTAAGGGTATTGAATCATACGTTGACCCACTAGAAGTAAAGAATGCACTCGAAATCAACGGCTTTAAAGTTAAGTCCATTGTTGATATTAGAAATCGGGATAAGCGCCCCCAACCCCTTTTCCGAGTTGAATTAGAGCCTGGCGATATCAAGTTGAAGAAAAACGAAACACACCCTATTTAGCAACTTAGGTACTTGCTACACTATAGAGTTACAGTTGAAGCACCACATAAGCGACGAGGACCCGCCCAGTATACGAACTGCCAGGAGTATGGTCACACTAAGTCTTATTGTAGACTACATCCAGTTTGCGTAGTTTGGGGTGAGCTGCTAAGCACAGCTCATATTTAAAATTAAAAAAACTCAAATTTGAACAAAACCCGAAACCCCCGAGTGAAATCACAGTTGGAACCGGAATTTAATATTCCACAATACCCACAAACTATCACCAACAGTGCTTCATACTCTGAAGTTCTAAGAGGACAACCACAGCTCCCAAAAACTTCTCAAGCTTCACAAGTCAATCCAAATGCTCCACTTTCTCAATCTGAACCCCAGTTACAAAATTTCAGCAGACTTGTAGCAACCATTGAATCCCTGGTTCAAACTGTTAATAACTTTACAAACTTAATGAGTAGTATGATGCAAGAGATGATGAGAAATCAGTCTATTTCGATGCAAGCTTTGTTATAAACCCTGAACAGTTTGAAAATATGTTACTGGAATGCTAACGGCATATGCCAACATAAAGGAGAGCTCGAGCATTTTCTCAGAAATCATCAAATTGACGTAATGCTTATTTCTGAGACCCATTTAACCTTGAGAAGTTCATTTTCAATTCGCGATACACAATGTATGATACTAAGGACCCAAGAGGCAGGTCATGTGCAGGATCAGCTATTCTCATTAAATCTAGATTAAAACATTTTCATATGTGTGATCTTTGCGGAAATTATGTGTTTTGAAGAATTCGAAAAGGACTTAGTGATTTCGTCAATTTATTCTTCCCCCATATTCTCCATAATGGAGGATCAGTACACAGGCTTTTTCGAATCATTCGGACCGCGTTTTCTGGCAGCTGGGTACTATAATCCCAAGCATACATTCTGGGGGTAACGGCTTGTTACCCCTAAGGGCCGTGTTTTGTTTAATACAATTTCTAAACTGGGTATGAATGTGATCTCTAGTGGAGAATCCACGTACTGGCCAACAGATCTTCGGAAAATACCCGATCTGATAGACTAGGAATAACAATGTCTATTGCAAGAGATTTGGTCCATGTAGAACCATTATTGGATCTCTCATCTGATCACACACCTACAGTTGTTACTATTTTAAACCCCCGAGGAATTGTACCCCCCTCTGGTGACTTAGCACTGACGATGTCGAACGACTCTTTAAATGGAAAAAGAAGAGCTCGAAGAGAGTGGCAACAGCACAGATCTCCTCAACTTAAGGAACGTTTGAAAGAATGCACTAAAAAGTTAGGAAAGCTACTTGAACATAAGAGAACTGCTTCATTAAACAGATATCTTTAAAATTTATATCTAACACCAAGAACTGATTACTCTTTATGGCGTGCAACGAAAAATTTAAAAAGACCTGTCTTATGTAAGCCTCCTTTGAGAAAATCAGACGGAGGTTGGGATAGAAATGATACTGAAAAAGGAGATCTGTTTGTAGAACATTTAAGAAAAGTATTCGCGCTAAATATAACAAGTTCTGTAACAGAGTTGCCACCGATTTTACCCCAGCACCGAGCAGCTACCTGATTGATGTTTGAGATGAGAGAGGTCGAAAAGGCTATTATTGAACTAAACCCCAAAAAAGCTCCTGGTATAGGTGGAATCAGTAACAAGATGCTTTTGGAGTTACCCCGTATAGCATTAAAGATAATTCTCTTTATTTTTAATGCTATTATACGCCTTGAATACTATCCCCCAAAATAGAAAGTTTCAATCGTTAAAATGATACCCAAGACAGGCAAAGATCACACAAAAGTGGAATCGTATAGGCCTATTAGCCTTTTATCCAATTTGTCAAAGCTGTTCGAGAAAATCCTAATGAAAAAAAAAATACTGTTTATGTAGAACAAAACAACTGTATTGCAGCACACCAATTTGGTTTCAGGAGAAAACACAGTACCATTGAGCAAGCCCACAGGCTAGTTACTGTTGTCAGAAAAACGTTCGAGGAGAAAAAATACTGCTCTGCAATTTTTATCGATGTTTCACAGGCTTTCGATAAGGTAAGGCATGAAGGTCTACTGTTTAAAAAAAAACTTTTGTTATCAACAAATACTCACAAGCTACTCGAAAGCTATATAACAAATCTGAAATTCACTCTTGCTGAAAAAAGTTTTGTCAGCTCTCCTCAAGATATACAAGCCGGAGTTCCACAAGGTAGCATTTTGGGTCCTCTCTTATATATCCTTTATACTTCAGACATGCCATTAGATATTAATACCCACACGTCGACTTTCGCTGTCGATACTGCAATTTTAAGCGTCCATGATGACTCAAAAATAGCGGCTAGAATGTTACAGACTCACATTTCACAATTGGAAGCTTGGTTGGATAAGTGGAAAATTAAGGTGAATGAACAGAAATGTATCCACATTACTTTTACACTGTCTACCCATTAAAATTAATAATCTGAATATACCTCAACACACATGTGTGAAATATCTCGGTATTCACCTTAACCGTCGACTCACGTGGAAAAATCATTTAGATGCGAAAATAACTTAGATGAAGCTAAAAACTGCTCAACTCGCTTGGCTAACTGGCAGAAACTCTAAACTAGGCCTGAACTGCAAATTACTCATTTACAATTCGATCATGAAACCCATATGGTATTACTTAATTCAGCTCTGGGGTACTGCCTCTGCGTCCAATATAGAAAAAATACAGAGAATGCAAAATAAATTCTTGAAGACGATCACGAACATACATAAAGATCTGAATGTACCACTGGTCTAAGATGAAATTATTAGACACTGTCAACGCTATTTAACAAAAGTGGAAACATATCCCAACATACTAGCCCGTAACTTAACTAATAATCACGGCCACCAGCGTTTTAGAAGGAGAGACACTGCGGATCTGGTACGCTAATAATAAATCATCTCTATTAAAGCACATAACTTCAGTCTGGCACTGCCTGGACTTAATTATTAATATTTGGATTTATGATTTGGATAATTATTGTTAGTTCACAGTTTTTAAAAGTGAAGATCCAATAAATAATATGAAATATGAAAACAAAAAAAAAAAATAAATCATAATAATACATTTAACAAGTTCAAACTTTAATTTTCATTTTATTTTGCATAAAATTTTAAATAGGGTAACATTGTTCATCGTTTTGACATTTAGTGGCATGCAAAACCTAAATTTTACTCGCATGCAAAATTTGCTGCCACTGGAGCTGCCATTTCGAAAATTTTGAATGTATTAGTAAAAAGTCATGAGTTTTTCACACTCCTAGTGGCATGTGTAAACGCTGGGTAAGGAATAGAAAATTTGTAAAAGTGCATAAAATATTTATATGGGACGATAAATGAATGCCTGCCATTTACTTTTTAAAGATTATTTTATGTAACATATATGTTGCCTGTGGCTAAGCTGTAGGTGGTTTATCCGTGAGCTTTAATTTTGACATACTTTTTCCAGCATTTCGGCCGGTATCTCACCAATAAAAAGTACTCTAATGGACTGCTGCGTAACGTGGCATTAATTGCTCACCAAACTTGCCTCTCAATAGGTTCATGGTATCGCGTGACTTGTGGCATGCTGCACCGTCTTATTAAAACCATATGTCAACCAAGTGCAATTCTTCTATTTTGGGCAAAAAAAAAATCGGTAATCATCGCACGGTACCTTGTGCCATTGGCTGTAACGTTGCGATTTTCATCTTTCTTGAAGGTACGGTCCAATGATGCCGCCGGCCTACAAACCAAACAGTGAATCTTTCAGGGTGAATTGGCAGCTCTTAACTGCCTCTGGCTCTTCACACAACATTCGGCAATTCTGTTTGTCGACTTACCCATTGAGCCATAAATGAGCTTTGTCGCTGAATACAATTTTTCTATGTATAGAAAAGTGGATCTTCATCTTGTTGTTCCTGAGGCCCATTCAGCAAACAAATGACGTTATAGTACGTCACCTGGCTTCAATTTTTGCAGCAGCTGTTGACAACAGCCAATTGTTGACAACAGCGACGAATTGACATATTGCGATCTTCATTGGCACTGGCCGATACAGCAGCAATATTCTGTTCGGTACGCACTCTTCGCATACGCGTTGGTGGATTAATGTCCAATATAGTAAAACTGGTACAAAATTTGGTCACAACAGCTTGAATAGCCTGTTCGGTGGGTCGATTAAAACGACCATAAAATGGACGTAATTTTGATAATAAAATTCAATGATTTGTAAGCGTTGTTACTGAGCATTTTCGGCATTGCCACATGTCACGAATCATTTTTTTGACACTGAAAAACTAAATAGCAAACAAATCACCCTTTATTGTTAGTTTTTCCATGTTGTTTAAGTTTTATAAAAACAAGGCGTTATTATAAAATAACTCCCAATTTGTACAAACATTTTTGGGAGTTATTTAATTCCCTTATGACTTATTTAATTAGGATAACTACTCAGGCTGAATACCCTTATATATATTATATTTTTAAACTTTATAGCAACATCCAGGAACAAAAGTATATAATTGTGATATATATAGCAATTGGTATAGTCTTGAAAATGCTTGGAAACAAGTGTCTGAATTCAGAGATTATTTAGAAGCTATTGGTAAATTACATCCAGAAGGAATTATTGTTTTGGGTACGTACGTTTCGATTTGACAATGTCATGTATTTTAATATGTATAACTGCTTTTAGGTTATTCTCAAGGTGGACTGCTGGCGCGAGCAACTATACAATCAATGCCAAATCATAATGTAAAGGTATTTATATCCCTATCTTCACCACAAGCTGGACAATATGGAAGTAATATCGCATTATTAATAGAAAACATTAAAATATTAATTTTACTTATATTTACTTTTGTTTATAGCAAGTTTTTTACACCTGATATTTCCTGATCTGGCAGCTAAATCTGCTTTTGAGCTCTTCTATTCACATGTAGGCCAGCATACATCAATTGGCAACTATTGGAACGATCCTAATAAACAAAATCTTTATTTAAAATTTAGCATTTTCTTGCCGTACATTAATAATGAAATAAAATCTTCCAATTCGTCTGAATTTAAGAATTCTTTAACGCTTTTGGATAAAATGGTACTAATAGGAGGTCCCAATGATGGTGTAATTACACCCTGGGAATCGAGGTAATTTTGTTTTTATTGTTGATTACTGAAAAGTTAAATCTAGTCTCCTTTAGCCATTTTGGATTTTATAACGAATCTTTAAATGTTATCCCATTTAATAAACGTGACATTTATACTTCTGACGCCATTGGCTTAAAAACGTTAGCCGATCATGGAAAGCTTATAATTGTTGTGAAACCATTTGTTCATCACCTAACATGGCACACGAATAAACATGTAATACAGGAAGTTATTTTACCACATTTAATATAATTATTTTCTATACATATATTTGCAATGCACAGTGCTTTGTTCCAATATAACAAATGGACATAAATGGAATTATTGTAGGTAAATGAAATTTGGTACGCTATTTATGTTTAAGCCAATAATTGTCTATTTTTATAATTTATTATATATTTTATATTTCTATTATACTTAAATATACATGCATCATATCGTATCATAAACCTAAATTAAATTTTTGTTTTATTTTTCATTATTTTTAATAGGCCAGAACCGCAGAGATTGATGGATGCTAATTGTGCCGAAGATAAATATGGTATTTGCTTGTAATTTTGTTTAGTATTTGTTGTATTTAGTTTGTAAAGTTTTATTTTAAATATCTCTGTAAATAAATTTAAAGAAAAAAAAAGAAAATTTGCTATTAAATGTTACTAACTAATAGTACCAGATCATCGTCAGCCTTCTTATGAACCACCCAAGCCACAACACATGGTTTTGAACAGTCTTATATATCACGCATCCTTAAGAAAATGACTATACAAAATTCTTATAAGTGTATGATTACCCTCACAATTTTTTCCATTTAAAAAAATAGTGTGTTCTATTAGTATGTAACATTTAATTATGATCTCGAGCCTGCGCCTTGTTTCTGTATTTCTCGCATCGATAAAGTTTTCGCAAAATACATGCAACCTTGTTTTGCTTTCTATAGGGTGATTAAATATATATTAATCTAAAGAAGATAATAATGTGCTTTATTATTTCTCAATCTAATAAGAAATTTGATAAAATTAAAAGTGTCCACAGCTTTAGAAGTTAAAAGCTCTAAAAAATTTCCAGTAAAAATGCAAACAACTTTATCTTCTATTAAGCCACCCTGTATAAAGTAGGGTGATCATCAAATTCTCGATGCGAAAACTTCTCGCATCAGATACAGAAACGGGGTGCTGATAAAATTTAAAAATATATAGTTAAAACAGAGAGATCGAATAATATATAAAAATTTGCTATTAAAAATTAAAAAAACATTCCTTTACACAAATCCGCTTTTTGTTGAAAAAACTGTACGAATACGGATTCGTGAACGGACAACTCCGTTTTTCACCCGATATATCGGTCCGTGAACAGTCCGTCATTGACGGTATTTCAACAGATTCGAATCAGTTTCGATGTTCCTTAAAATCCGTATACGGACCAGAAAACGGTAAGTAAATGGAGTTGGATTCCGTTAAAGACGGACCAAAAACTGTACGTAAAAGGACCGTATTGTTTGTTGGGAACCTCTTACGGATTTTAATTCAACTACTCGAATTTTTCCATCACTGTCAGTAATAGTTTAAGTCACTCGTGCAAGGAGCCATTGTTGTGGTGGAGCGATATCTTCAACGTTAATGTTTGGCTGCGGCTTGAACAATTTTGATCATTGTTGGATCGACAAAAGATAATCACCGGACCACATCTGCCAGAATTGCTGCTTCAGAACGAAATTTGCTGATATCGAATTAAAATATGAATTTTTGAGCAATCAAAATGTTTATCAGGAATTGAGATCAAAGAAGAGCCAATCAACACATGACCAGAAGTAAGAGCTTCGCCATCATTAGGGTCATTTGACATTGGAGCTATTGGCCGTGAATTGAAAATTGCTTTAATTTCGACACGTGTTTGTAGGGACCTGTTCGGAAATGCATCACTGCGCTGCATCGCGTTCGTAAAAGCATAAGTTGGCATCACTAAAGCAGATGATGCGCAAACAAATGTCAAATACGCATCACAAAAATGGCTGATGCAATTCAAGAGTAAGTACATTTTAGGATCGAGGCTGATGCCAAATGTAATAAATTATTAATTATTGTTCGATTGGACATGGAGGAGGATTTTGCATCTGGGAGGAAAAAAAGTCTGTGTTATGGGGCAGAGTTCTAGAAAACATGAAAGAGGAAAACCCTAGTTTGACCAAGACGAAGGAACAAATAAACAGAAAATTTTTAAATTTACTTACAACTTATAGAAGAATGAAAGCAAGGAATGAGAAATCTGGAAGAAACGCGACATCATGGGCATTTTTTTTAAGGATTTTGATGAATTTTACGGTACCAGACATTCCATAAATCCTCCTACAGAGAATCTCATATCGTCACTGGACAACAGTACGGACTCGGAACTTAATGAAGTTCACTCTGAACCTTGCGATGATCCGCCAGATTATTCAGACAGTTCGCCTGAACCACCAGCCAAAAAGAGAAAATTTAAGAATGAAATTGTGCAGTATTTAGAAGAAGAGTCTTTAAAGGAACAAAAACGACATGTCATCCGGATATTCTTAAAGTAGTCCAAGACTTTTGGAATGTGCCTTTTTCAACAATAAATTTCTTTTTTTTTGTACTTAAAAAATTCTTTTTTTTTTTTTTTGTAAATTGCTCAATTTACAATCCATTTTACTTTCATCCAACTCACAAAACAAATTTATTATTAACTTTTCCATTTTAATGCTCATGCGTTCGAAATTGTATACAAACTGCATCAGCTGATTCGCATCAGCATCGCAAACTAATCACCCCTGCGCATCAGATGCAGAGCAGTGATGCATTTCCGAACATTCCCTAGTTCTTCGAATGTGAGATGGGCTTAAACGACATTCTTTACCAGGAGCGTTTTAGTTGATTTAACTGCCGCCTCCCATAAGCCACCAAAATGTGAGGCGGGGTAAAACAAAATTTAAAGCCACTTTTAGCATAAAAAGTTTTTAATTTGCAAAGGACGTCCTCAGAGAATAATTTTTCTTTAAGTTGATTCAGTTTGTTGTAAGCACTAGTGAAATTTGTCGCATTAAAATGTGTTGTGGCATGCCACGTCTGCCGACGAACCACTTCAAACGTAACAAAAAATTATTTGTTGACAGATCTGAAACGAGCTCCAAGCCTTTGAGTCACAGCAAACAAAAACAGCGATATATGTTTTATATAGTACTTTTCCACGAATAGGAAGTTAAAAATGGGCCACAAAAGTCGACACCAGCTACCAAAAATGAGCGTTGAGCTCCTAGACGATCAACTGACAAAGTACCCAATTGCGAAAACAATACTTTTGGGCCAGCATTTGAATGAATGCGATGCAAATGTTCAATATACAATGTCACAAATCGATGATCTTTTGGTAATAAAACTGGAAATCGTGCATCATAAGGAATGGGTTCGTCGGATAATCGACCGCCAACTCTAACCAGCTTCTTTGTTATCCAAATTGATTTCTTATATAAGTTGGCTTTTGTAGTGACGGCTGCACCAAATTAAACCAAATTGTTTATGGCAATTCAGCTGCACTGCTACTACTAAATACAATATCCGCAGGATTGCTTTTTGATGGAACGTGTCGCCATTGAATGTCTCGTAATGGGTCCATTATCGATAGCAACCAAACCTTAGTGGCGTTGCCAATTGCTGAAAAGGAATTACGTGGAACTATGGCAACTGAAAGCTGTCAATTTCAGTTGCCAAATAGTGATTATATTGGCAACCGCGAAATTTTTTTAAACCAACAAAAATATTTTAAATATTTTTTTTGTACTTGTAGATTTGAAAATGGTGAAAAATACAACCGCAAAATAATTTGAGTTGTTGATCCAAAATATGGATATGCACCCGCACATTGCTCGTGGTGTCCGGTCATTTGTAGAGACAAAAGCAAGCCGAAAATAAGATTTAAAACTAAAACAAGTAATTGTTTATTGAAAATTATTTTAAGCATCAAGATATACCCACTGTAGAGACGGTAACTCTAAAGGATTGGAGTTGTTCCTCAAATTCTGTCTAATAGATGACATGTTTAAACTTAATCTTCATCGTCGTAACAAAAAGTTACACTGAACTCAACGTATTTGAAATAATTTTTTACACAATTTCTTTTCATAAATTTATTTTTGTTAACTTTTTTAATTTTTTCACAAATTAACCTTTATCAATCTTCTTTTTTTTTTTTTGTTTACATTTATTTTTAGTTACTGATCTGTCAATTATAATTTCAGTTGAGTTGCCAGTTGACAACGCAACTAAAGTTTTGTTGCTAACGATAATCGACCCATAAGTGTTGATGAATGTTATTTTTGCCACTGTAGAACGATTTTCGAATCCAAACAATCCGGTTTAAGTTTAAAAGGCAATCTCACTTGTATACGAACATCAGCA
The DNA here is from genome assembly GCA_949748255.1 of Eustalomyia histrio. NCBI lineage: Eukaryota > Metazoa > Arthropoda > Insecta > Diptera > Anthomyiidae > Eustalomyia > Eustalomyia histrio. Next base: position 87,786,862 of record OX456526.1, read on the forward strand.
TTAATATTAACGTTTTCGACAAAATGTTCGCACCTTTGTTGTTCTTTACTAAAAGCTTGCGAACTACTGGCATATTCTTCGACTTCCCAAAATTTTATCAGTGTTGTCTAAGCTTTTTGTTGAAGAGTAAAGGGTTAAGTTGCATGTAAAAGCCGACGTCCATCCAAAGAAATTCGTTCATCCAGCAACATGGCAAAAATACCTCAGATATAACCAACAATCGATGCGATGTGGCTTATAGAATGAGGGTTCAGGGAGTTGTATCGTTTAAAGAAATTTCCAATTTGAAGTTTCTATAGGCTGTTAAGCAGAAATTGATTTTGTAACAGCAAATGTTGAGGACCACTGGATCGATGATGGCCCTTTTAAACGAACAAGTAACTAGTGAAACTGTGTTACCATCACTAGTAGATGGCCTTGATTTAGAAGAGCATTGGATGACGACATTGTTGGTTGATCAGAAACCACATAAATATGTAGAATAGTATGATGAACTGCGTGACAAACTCGACAATGAGATTTAGAGGGACATTTCGAAACTAAATGACCCTTTCGAAGGCAGTTGATGCAGTGCCCATTACGTTTTACGAAATTAAAACGTTCCGAAATTACGACCGATAAAAACGAAGACCATGTTGCAATGTAATGTTCAGTGCTGTTACAATATGAGCAGGCCAAATTCGTTTTAGAGTTCACAAAAGTATTTGCTGATCGCATAAGAAGCGGCTTTGAACCAAAACCCTAGGACCAATTCACCTTTCTTTCCATAGCTTTCTAAAAATTGACAGCGATTGCTTTTTTATCATAATTTTGCCTGGAACCCTCGTCCGACTTCAACACCATGTGAATTATAATTGCATTCATGACGTCCATTTCAGAGCCAAGTGACAAAAGAGAACCACGAATAGCCTAAAAGATGTCAATGATGTTTTGCAATGAGACGCAGTCGTCCTTAGACATTTGTGAAACATTAAAAAGAGCAGTAATATGTTTGAAAAATATAAGTACCTTATTGTCGTATCGTTCCTTTAACCATTCCAGGGCTTTTGGGTAAGTTTCATCTGTAACTAGAAACAGCTCCACTACAACTGGAGCAGGGTCAGAAATATAGTTCAGCAAATAGTTGAATTTATCCACCAACGTTGTTATAACTCGTTGGTATTCAGTATATTTTCCGTCGAATCGGGACAATTTCAACGAGGGCAAACGAGATTGATGTTACGCACCAACTATCGAAGCGTTGAGAAAACTATGTTCCATTGAAGTATTTGTTTTATTTATTTATTTGAAAAATAACGTATGATTAAAATTATAAGCTAATTACATAGGTTTTCAGCTCCAGATGGGTAACTTGATGATGTTATATAAATTTAAATGAACTTATAGATATTGGTTTTTTAGGATATTAATTACAGAATTAATGCTATACAGGGTTGGATTGGAGATCATATCTAAAGGGTTATTGCGGTTAAAAGTTTGTTACCGAATTTTACGGTATTGGGGACAATGGGATAGGAGATGTTCTGGGGATGGTGGGTGGAAGATGTTGCAGTTACATATTGGGATATTGGGTATGTTTAATAACGAGCCATGTGTGAATTTGGTGTGTCCTAAACGAATTCTTAGAAATTTTATGTTTATTTTATTGATTTATGGATCGGTATATTTGTATATGTTAGTTTTTTCTACGTTAATTGTTTTGTCCTTAGGCAAAGGCTTCATTACTTGAGCGTAAACGTAACGCTTCGTAAACGTAAACTTCTGTATAAGAACTTACTAAAATTACGGAAACGAGTCATATGGTTTGACAATTACAAAGTAAACAAAAGAAAAGACTTCTTTATGCTTTGTGGTTATTTTCAATAATTTATAATAAAAAAATGAATTATATTAACTTGTATTAAAAAAATAGTTTAATTAAAAAAGTATTGTAAATATATAAAAATATGAATCATTTCTACAAGATGAATGTAAAAAAAAATGTTGACATTGCTGAATTGGGTGTTGTTACGATGGGTAAAGTTTCCATGGATTCTGCTTTGATTGGAGGTGTTTAAACGGTGGGTGTATCAATGTTAATTATTTCGGCGGGTGACATTCAACAAATATTTGATGAATTTTGTGAAAATCCGACGGTTGATGGTAGTGGAGATTGAGTTTCCGAAGATGATGGAATTTGTGGAGAGAATAACGATGATGAAAATTCTTCTAAAATATTTATAGATGACTGCATTATAAAATAGAAAAAGTAAAAACTGAAAACTGCGTTTTATTTCGTTAAAAAGTTCTTATTTTTCATACTTACGGACGAGAAGCTACATGTGGTGCTAAAAATTCCAAACTGTCCATTAGTGGCCACCGATATTTAAAAGTAGCACCACAGCCTGCGGGACGATTTTCCTGACGTCTTCCCTTACATATCGGTCGCGAAGGGATATCCATCTTTTGGAACATATTTTCTCTATCAGTACAAACTAATTTCTTATATACATAGTTTTTTATTATTTTTATTTACCTGAACTCCCATTTGCTTTGCAACTTCCATCCAAGTTTTTTTTTGTCAGGCAATCTATAATATGGGCTTATACAGCACATCATTGCCCTAGACCAACAATATCAGCTTTTCATCATCCATTGTGTTTTTTTATGTTTTAAAGAATGTGTTTTTAAATATGTTAAACTTTTTTATTTCTTTTCGATTTGTTTTTTGAATTTTTAACATAAACAAAAACTAATCTGCTGTTTTATAATGTCACGTAAAAACGGAGAGAAAATCAGAATAGACCACAAAATTACGAAACGTATACGTTCGAGTACTTGTTTTAATATTCTCTTTATAAAGTTAACGGATCAGCTGATTTCGCTCGTTTACGTTCAAGTAATTTGGGCTTAAGTATTGTGTTTTATATAGTATTTTTTTAGTGAATTCTAACACGTCTTTTGTGTTGTAATTTTCTGTAATAAAAAGTGCCGCTCTGAGAGCATATTTCGCAATTGTATTTCATTGAAGTAGAGCAACGACGTTTATTTAAAAAATATAACAACTTTGCATATATTTAGTTAGAATATTGGTCTACCTTAAGTCCAAAAATCTAATATTATATTGTCATACTAGATTTTATTTATTTTTTGCCTTTCAAAAAGGTTGATAATTTTTATAATAGACAATACAATTGCTTCATAATTTAATTTCGCTCACACAGGCCGTCCTGTCACGGTCGCCAAAAATGTTTGGTAAAACTATAACTTTTCAAAAGAATATGTGCTTATTTTGACAATTTTAAATATGCTAACAAACTTAATATTACATTGTCTTTTTACATGTAAAAGACAAGTACATAACAAAAAACGAAAAACTGGACTATTATTCTAAGAGAGAACTAAGAGCAGCCAGTACAATTATTACATATCGCACCTGTACCTCTAAAGGGAGTCAACTCAAAATTTAAAAATTTTCAGTAGAGGCAAAAAACTTTTTTTTTTTTAATATTTACTATAAAATTTAAAAACAATTATGTCATTGTAAAAAAATACGAACAAGAAGTATACAGTGGTAGTTGTTTTTTCCAATTTTTTAAGTGATTATCGAAATATAACAAGTTTTTTGAGTTGTAACTCTTTTTCTGAAATTTGTTCATTTATTTAATGTAAACCGTTATATCGTAAACACAGGCACGACTTAAAATATTTTCCTTTAGTTGAAACAAAACTGATATGAATTGAGCTTAAATTTGGGGACAACTCAAAATATTTTCCTGTAGTTGAAACAAATTGATATGAATTGAGCTTCGATTTGAGGACAACTCAAAATATTTATCTTTAGTTGATTCTAAAGAAGTTACTCTTATATCACAAAAAAGTATACAACTGTATTTTTTTGCGAAAGAGCAGAGAAAGTGATGCAGGATTTTAACAGTGTGTTGGTATGACCACTCTATATCGTTTTCTTGCAAGAAGTGAAAATTTAAAAATTTTGAGTTGCCTCCCTGTAGAGGCGCTTTGTTATTAACTAGCAATAACAAACAGTAAGGCACATATGTATGACGGACGATCTGAGCCGACCACCTAAAAAGAATAAAGACACAAGTAACCCACAAAATATACGTGCTATAAGACCTTTAAAAACATAATTCCTTAAATCAATTTACAAATCTGATTTAAATTTGTACGAATTAACTCGCGAATTCATTTTGCTGATTGAATTAATTCCATTATTAGAAGAATCAAGCTGATTTATCAAACGAAATAATTCAATTTTAAATCAAAGAATTAAATAAAAAAATAATTATTTTGATTTTTTGATTAAAATATTTTTTTTTTACGGGTTTGAAATTAGTAGCCACAGGGCTACTAATTTTGTTTTTATCAATTTATATGATTATAAATTAACACTACGATAATACAAATTTCGTTTCCCGTTCCATTTCGTTCGTATAAAAGTGGTTCACCCTGTGGCTGTTTTATAAAAATATATTCCCTGGATTTCGTTAACTAACGATAATTGTCGGTTGAGTTGCCGAAAATGCCAACAGTTGTTAAAATTTATTTAAATTTATTTGCTTTGTCATATTTTCATTATCCCTGTATATTAATACTCTAGTAAAGCACAATTTTTGTTCGTTATGCTCAATCTCGCTTAGTTTAAAAAATGGAGAATATCTCGGAAACTAAGCGAAATAGCGTTAAACGGACAAAGCTTGACAAGTGTACCCTTCGATAGAATAGTTTCGGTAGATCCCCGAAAATTTTTAGGGAATTTTTATAAAACAGCCACAGGGTGATTTTTTTATCTATTTATATTAATTATATAATAACAAATTATATCCTAATACCCTAACCGAGCACTAGCAACAAAGGTCATCGGATCGTTGTAGCGAAAACAGACCAGAGCCTCTGGTGGGAATCGAACCCACGCTCCCGCTTTATTTCGTTCGTATATAAATGGTGTGGCTGTTTTATAAAAATAGATACCTCGGGATGTTTTCCGATCCTGACCTATTTTTATCATCACAGTATTTTATACTCTATTAAAACAAAAATTTTGTCTATTTACCCTTTCACGCATATTTTGAGAAGCCGGCCATTTTAAAAAATTACCATTTTAGAAAATGGCGAATACAAATTGCGAGATTTGCAAGTAAATTTTAATTCGCGAATTATGTTTGAAATGATTTGATTCAATTGAATCAAAAAAGATTCAAATGAAATTGACTTATCAATTATGATTTCAAATCTGATGTAATAAATTGATTTATAAAATATTGAATCAACTCACTGATGTACAAAAATAATTATTTTTTCATGAATTAATTCAATAAAGATTTATCTTTCCAAGGTATGCTTGCAATTAGCTTATTGGCAAACATAAGTAAGGTATAACTAGTGGGCAACATGTAAACGTGGTTAGCGTAGGAAAAGGTTGACGGACTAACGCCCGGGAGTACACGGAGTTCCCAGATGATTACCCGGGGTCCCACATTTTTAATATGTCCCTGGCCAAAATTCTAAAGTGTGCCTAAACAATGACTTAACTATACTCCATGAAACACATATTTCAAATTTCAGGTTTCTAAATCGGTGTGGGCAGGCCTGCCCCTTCCCGCAGGAATTTTCAGAAGTCACGCGTGAGAGGATGTCTACTCCAGAGGAGGAACCTACACAACAAATTTCAACTTCCTAGCTCTAGTGGTTTGGCAGGCCGCACTGTCGCTGAAAATTTGATTTCATTGGCCAAACCTCCAATTTTTTGTCACCGATTTTTAAAGTTTTAACGCCATTTTGTAATATATCCAAATTAAGGGAGCCAAAATAAGGTTAAACTATTGCTTATTGTGGGCGTGGCATGATAACAAACTCAACTTTTTTTTTAATTTCAGAAAAAGGTGATTTTTGGTTTTGTTTTTTTATTAAAAATAAATAGTTACTACTCGCAGGTTATCATCGATAATGACCTGCGGGGGTGTTATGAAATATTATTATCCTACTATATTTTTTGTCAAATTTCAAATTTAGTGGAATACAACTTCTAGGGAACAAGAAAGAATACTACCCGGAGAAAGTGTCCTCTTTAACCTTATATACACTTTGGCACCCGTGGGTAGAATTCTTTTTTTCATTTTAATGAAGTTACTCAAAAAAAATCAAATTACGGAAATTTAAACAGCTCTATATGAATACAATGGTGTGTTAAATTTGTGCTTTAGGAATTTTATAGCTTATAATTGTAATGATATCTTCTTACAAAATACACCACCCTTTTATGTATTTGTAGGTAAGAATGAAAATTCACAGGATGTAATTCATTTGTTACCTGGATTTTTTATTAATCCTTTTTATACCTTTTTATTTTACCTAGCAATGCACTAATGCAAGTAATAAAGAAAACACACAGAGGTAATTCATTTGTATAGTGGGGTTTTAATATATTATTTTACCTAGTAATGCACTAATGCCATTTTATTACCTTTTTATTTTACCAAGAAACATAGTATGATGGCTTATGAAAAGGCTTATAAGAGAGTGAGATTTGAATACAAACTCAATTGCTAAATATATTTCAGCAATAACAAGAGCAATTATCTAATTTCGTCAAAGCACTAAAAAACGCTACAAAGAAGTTAGCTATTGTCAAAGCACTAAAAAACGCTACAAAGAAGTTAGCTAGTTCAGAAATGAGGAGGCATTAGCATTATTTCTGGATTTGATATTAACAAAACAGCAATATATTCGGCTGAGATTGAAAAAGGCTCAAATATATATCCAGCATATCATCACATAACCGCTGCTAAAATGGACTGATTGTCATCACATGACACGATTGCAATAACACCAATTCCTGCAGAGGTACAACTACAATCTCTACTAGATCACATAGCTGAACGCTTGCTACAATAAATAAAAGGAAATGAGTTAAAGAAATATGGAAACACAAACTTAATTCTATTTTGTAAATGGCGATTTGATGGTTCTTCCGGCCAAAAACAATACAAAGAACTAGTATGTGAAAATATTTCGAATTTAGATATGCTCATGGTATCATTTGTACCATTGCGATTGAAAAAGATTTTAGAAGATTCAGAGCCTTCGACTATTACAACGCAAACAATGGACATTTTGAAAAATGAGACATCATCTTCTACGAAATACTGCAGGCCAATCAAATTTGAATTCAAAAAAATAAACTCATGATGCCATTAACAAAGAATTTACAGATATCAAGGCCCAAATTGCAACCCTACAATTACAGTTAGATAATAAGCTACCAATTAATGCTAACAACGATAGATGGAAAAGTAGGCAGGCTTTGACTTACTAAGGCTGCATCATATACCAAGCAACATCAAGCCAATTAAACCAAGTCCCGACAAAATCATTAGATAATACTGATGTATATGAATTTGCATTATCACCACTACATGAAAGAATACGATTTATGGAACACATACTAAACATCAGTTATGATTTGGATTTAGGATCTTCAGGATCAATAGGAAACAACGAAACCAACAAGGAGTTAAGAAGCTCAAAAAAGAAACATGATCAAGATGAATATTACAAATTTGGATTGATTATAGATCAGCCAAAACAAGGGTAAGGCAATACCACGAGAAGATTCTTTTCAGATCGAAAAACAGTATCTAACAGGAGTGGATTTAAACCTTATTTTCAGATTTAAAATAATCCCAAAAGTACTTGCGTGTAATGAAGAAATTGAATCTAGAAAATTTGAAGATTATTCTTAGGAAACAGCAACAATATATACAACCAAGTACCCATGGAGAAATATGTCCGCAACAGTTCACAAAATCCTTTATCATGGAAAAGATGTCATAAAATATCATTTCGCGTCACTTGGATACCTATCAGAGAAAGCTCAGGAAAAAAGAAATAAGAATTACAATTTTTTTAGAGAGCACAATACTAGAAAAATTTCACGAAATTCTACAACTGAAGATCTATTAATTATATTATTGGCAACGTAAGATCCGATCATCTCCAGTATTTGAAATCAATGGAAAGTGGAACATAAGGATTAAGATTAAGAAGTGAAAAAACTACTACATAACAGAAATAACACAGAACAGATTATTTGCAATCAATATTTGGAGCAAATGAATTATAATTATAATTGCCGTTCATTGTTATTTTAAAAGCTATTAAAATCTATTGTAGTTTTTATTTTTATAAGGTTTTTTTTTATCCACATATATATGAAATGTTTTAATAAATAAGAAAGATTCAAAAAATAAAAATTCATATTTTAATATCAAAATTAAAAAAAAAAAAACAGAATCATTGCGCTAATGTTCAGCAGATTTATTTTGCTAAAATTAACAAATTTGGTAGCAAAAAATATTAAATTTTTCTGTAGTAATAGCAAGATTTTTATATAATATAACAAACGTTTTTTTAAGTGTACATATAGTGTAAACAAATTTGCAAATTTGAGAGCAAAAAATTAATAATTTTTCAAAAAATTTTAAGTTGATTTTACTTTTTTTTAGTGTAAACATTAAAAAAAATCCATTGTTACAAAAAATGTTTATAATTATTATTAAAATCCAAATATTACATTTTCTTATAAATAAAAACACATATTTCACGCTAAACGTAAAAAAAATCAAGTTCTACTTTGACCTAGAATTCCTTAAAAAGTAATCAATCAATTTTAATGATTTTAAAACTGAGTCAAGTTCAACTAATTAACTACCCATTAAAAAAAATACTAAAATATTTTGATCGGTTCAAAAGTTACAGAATTTTGGCCAATGAAAAACTATTTTCAGCCACTGTGGGCCGTCAAGGGGAAGGATTTTCCCTTTTCAGCACCTCGTCGTTTTTTCAAAAATCCAGTCTTAACTGATGTCTCCTCTTAGCTGATGTCTACGCTCAAAAGATTTGGTGAACTCGTCAGTCGGATACTTTTCGCTTTTTCCCCTTCCTTTAGGTATTTTCAAAAATCCCGTCTGAATGGATATCTACTCCAGAAGTGAATCCTATATACCAAATTTAAACTTCCTAGTTTTGGCTGTGCGTTAAGAGGAAAATTTTTTATTTTATTCCCCACTCCATAGGATTTTCAAACATCCAGTCTTAGCTGCTGTTTACTCCGGGGTATGAACCTTCATACCAAAATTCCGCAAATACTGTCTAGCAAGAAGTCTACGTCGGAGGAGGCACCTACATACCAAATTTCAACTACCTCGTTCCAGCGGTTTTGGCAAGTCGTCAAAGGGGAAAATTTTTCATTCCTTCCCGTAGAATTTTAATCTTAAATGATGTTCCACCTTCCTAGCTCCATCTGTTTTTGCAGATAGGTAAGGGGAAGAATTTCCACCGTTTTGTCTTTCCCCCTAGGTTTTTCCAAAAATCTCATCTTAACTGTTGTCTACACCGGAGAAAGAACGTTTATAATAAATTTAAACTTCCTAGCTCCAGCAATTAATGCAGGGTGTGGGAGACTTCCCCCTCTCCGTAGGAATTTTTGAAAATACAATTTCGTAGTTCAGCGAATTTGGCACGCCGTCAAGGGGGAGAATTTTCCCCTTTGAACCCCCATTTGTATTATAAATTAGCCCATACTCCTGGTAACACATATATTTTAAATTTCAGGTTTCTAGCTAAATCGGTGTGGGCAGGCCGCTAAGGTGGAGATTTCTCACCTTATTGGCCCTTGCTATAGGAATTTCCAAAAATCCGACTTGGGTGGGATTAGCTATTGTCTAAACTGAAGAAGGAACCTGCATAACACATGTCAACTTCCTAGGTCAACTTCCAGTCCCCAGTATTATCACGTCCCTGGCCGAAATTCTAAAATGTACCATATAAATGAGTTAGCATATACCCTACCGTAGCACATATTTCAAATACAGTGAAAGCTGCCGCAGTCGGGCACCGACCGTCGCGCTGATTTTGTCCGGTTATGGGAGATGTCGGCCTACAGGATAGTTTTTTTCTTATTAAGTTCCAAGAAAGAACCAAGAAATTTGTACGTCTATGTAAGCTGTCCGTTAATAGAGCTTTCAATGTACCAGCTTTTTAGCTAAATCGGTTTGGGCAGGCCTTCAAGACGGAGAATTTTCTCCACCTTTGTTCCACCCTATTGAATTTTCAAAAAATTTCGCTATATCTGTTGTCTACACTAGAGAAGGAACCTGCATAGCAAATTTCAACTTCCTAGGTTCAACGGTTTAGGCAGGCCGTTAGGAGGGATAGCTTTCGCCCTTTGAACCCCCAATTTTTACCACGGCCCTGGTCAAAATTCCAAAATGTATCTTATCAATGAGTTTAACCATTCTTCAGGTCACCATATTTCAAATTTAAGGTTTTTAGCTAAAACGGGGGGGGGGCTTCCCCTACTGTGCCCCACTTTCTTAGTTTTCATTAAATTTCAACTTCCTAGGGCCAGGGGTTTGGGCAGGCTTTTTCGGTGTATGCAGCCCGTAAAGGGGAAGATTTCACCCTTTTTGTCCTTCCCCGTAGGAATATCAAAAAACCCATCTGTGTGGATGTCTATACCGAATGAGGAACGAATGTATAAAATTTTAACTTCAAAGCGCTAGCGGTTTTGGCAGCCCGTCAAGGGGGACAATTTTACCATTTTCTGCCCCTCCCCGTTTAATTTTCTAAAAGTCACGTCTAGCTGTTATCTAAACTAAAGAAGTGCCTGCATATTAAATTTCAACTTGGTCCAACGGTTTCGACAGGCCTTTAAGAAGGAAGACTCTTTGTTCTTTAAACCCACATTTCTTCCACGTTACTGGCCAAAATTCTAAAATTTACCTTATCAAGGAGTTAGCACATACTCCAAGAAAATCATATTTCAAATTTCAGGATTCTATCTCAAGGGGTTTTGGCAGGCCGTGAAAGGGGTTTTCCCAAAACCTCGTTTTATGGGATGTCTACGTTGGAGGGGAAATCTACATACTAAATTTCAGCTACCTACCTCCTGCGTTTTGGACTGGGAGATTTAGAATCAGACTGTCAGTCAATAAATCAATGAAAGGGTGCTCCAATCTTGTATGGAGAAAAAAGTAATGTAAGCGATTGACCATTCCCGATCCTAGAAATGTTCATTTGGTTGTAAAACCACGTCTTGCAAAATATTAGGTTAATAGGACATCGGGAAGGGGTGCCGCATCGACATTAATTTAATTCGGGGTTCTTCAAAAGTAAAGTTTCATTACGCATGAATTGGGATATAGCACTACTACGAGAATCTCCTAAGGGCAATTAGTTTAAAAATTGCGACCATTAGGGTTACGTTATGTTGTAGACTGCACACCGATTCTGTTTCTGATGCGAGAAGTTTACGCATCGAGAAATTTGTGGTAGGGTACTTTATACAGGCGACTTAGAAGATGATAAAATTTATGAGATTTTTTAAGGAAATTTTTAGAGCTTCTAACTTTTAAAGCTGTGGACACATTAATCTTGTAAAATTTCTTATTAGATAGGGAAATAACATGAAGACAGCGCCTTATTTAGATTAATATTGTTACGATTTTACCCTTTATAAAATCGTTGATTTATTTACCTTTGAAATAAATCGAGTTCTTTCTATATTGCAAATAATAAACACTGTTTGAAATTGTTTATAGCTCTATTTATTTATAACCGTCACTAAAAAATACAGAAATACACTTTAATAGCACACTTTATTGACACGGTATGGACTAAACGTTAGCCACACTTTAGTTCTTAACACAAAATTTTATTATCAACTGAACTACTGCGTCACCAAATACCCGTATTTATATGAGTAGTCAGGTATTCTAGTTATTTCCAGTTTATTACGACACAAGATTTTTCCAGCTGTCAAAATTCGCGGGAAGAAATTTCTTGTAACAATATATATTTAATTGCCTGTGACTCACCCTATAGAAAGCAGAAAAAGGTTGCGTTTTACATGTTTTTGCGAAACTTTTTTAATGCGAGAAATACAGGAACAAGGTGCTGGTAAAGTTATTCAAAGAATTATTCGGCTTCAGACTGTCATGTCTTTTGAGGGACTTCTTCGAGATGCCGAGAGAGTTGAGCGCTCAAATCAACATGGCTGCAGAAAGATGCAACTGAATGTAAGGGCTCTGATTGGAAAACTTCACCAGTCACTATCCAGCCGAACACAGTTATTTGGGCGATCAGGTTGCAATTTGGATAAAAGTTTTTGGATAAACACTTCCTCCAAAAAGAAATACGTACTCACTGGGTAAAAGGAAACGAATGTTTTGTTTATATTATTAGGTTCCTTTGTGTATTTTTCCAGCAAAGTTTAGTAAAAAGTACTCAGTAACAAAATTACCGAAAGACAAAATTAACTCCCAAAAAGAAAAATATTTTAATATTATACAAGTAAAAAAAGGCTTAAATCCGATACAAATAATGTAAACAACTTTTAAAGTAAAATTATGGAGGTGAAACACATTTTTTGAGGTGAAAAACTTTTTTGGATGCGAAAACAAAATTTTGTGAAAAAAAATTTTACTAATATATATATATGGAAAATTTAGAGGCACCTTCACACTTTCACTCATGACGTTTTAACCGCTGGACTGATTTTGCTCATTTTCAATAGCAGACTGCTCGGGAGGATATCCAATAATCTCGGTAAAAATAGACACCCCCGTCTTTGCGTCTTGATCGCAATTTCAACAGACAGACAGACGGACATTCTTACATCGACTTAAAATTGCATAAGCATCATGAATATATATACTTTATGGGGCTTAGACCTATATTTCGACATGTTACAAACGGAATGACAATACCTTCAGCATATATGGTGGAGGGTAAAAAAAGTAGACAAACGGAAAATTAAACTGATGAATATGCAAAATATGAATAAAAAACGGAACTTAGATGTGGTGTTCTCCAGGAACTTTCCCGACTTCCATCTTAATAAGCTGAGATTTATATTTATACACTAGGTGTCATAAGTCTGCGCTCTCATAGTGTCTTATTTACTACAATTGAAAAAAAAACAATAAAAACTTCTGTTACGATATTTTTTTTTATTAAATTAAATTTTGTACTTCATGTTTTAAAATAAGAGATCACTTTGTTCATAATTATTAATAGTTTTTATAAAAACGTCAAAAATACAATAACATTTCAAAAGCTTTAACTCCAAAAGTCTACGCTAATTATAAAAATTTTCTATAATTAAAAAAATAAACGATAACTTAGTACAGGGTTGGGTAGCCAAGACTTTTGAGAACCTCTTTGAGCCTATTCTATATCCTTTTCAACTCCTCTTTTATTACGTCCTTTAGCATTGACTTACTTGTAATGTTGCGCTGATGGATTTTTCTATCCAGTAATGCCCATGGCGTTTATATCTGGTGACTGTGGGGTTTAAGGCAGCATCCTTGGAACATTATATAGGAGCCAAAGTTTCACAAGCTCAGCTGTTTGCTTTGGATCATTGTTCTGTTGAAAGTAATACTCCCTGGACAGCACTTTGCTTTAGATATATTTAAAGAATATCTAAATAAGCAAATCCGTCCATTGTTGAATCTATTTCAAAATTGCCTACCCCTGCAGCTGCCATACTTCCACACATCATCACTACACCACCATGCTTGACCGTTGGCAGCAAGTTTTCTTTATTAAGAGTGGTTCCAGACTAGTATTTGCATGAGCTAGAAGACGCTTTTAGGAGGCGTAATGAACTCAGTCGTTCTTGGTTCGGTTTGTTTCGTTCTGCGAAAGTGGACGGCTAACCACATTCGAGAAGATTTACCCCGTGAGAATCTACTTGATGCAGACTTCTTGAAATTTTGAGATGTCAGTACGACAAAAGCCCTAGGACTGCGATGGAACGCTGATAAAGGCAGCTTTTATTTTAAGCTAGTTTCGCAGCCAGGGAAAGATATTGTTACTAAGCGTGCTGTCTTGACTGTCTTGACTCCGCCGGTTGGCTTTCCCCAAAAATTACTATGGCAAATATTATAATGAACAAATTTGTAAAGTTTGTACTCGATGTTCCAGTGACATCACTTTGCACTTACTCAAGTCAAAGACAAAGGTAGCTCCGGTGAAATTAGAAAATTAACTCTGTCTGAAACTTTGCGGAGCGACTTTGATGGCAAACATTATAGAATCGTTGTGTAGTCAATTAAATCTAGACTAGTGAAAGATTTATCTGTGGGCTGGTTCTACCATGTTTTTTGCTTGTCTCAAAAAACTCCCGTGCTATTGGCAAACCTTTGTCAAAAATAGAGTGGCTTTGATTGTAAAAAAAGTTGGGAGTAAAAACTAGTCTCGTCGATTCCAGAGACAACTTGCTCGTGACTTGGTCGACAATTTTTTGTGGTGGCACGGCCCTACATAGTTAAGACAACCGAAATAGAATTGGTCTCATCACTCTGTTATTGGTCATCAGCATTTGAAAATACAATATTTGTCAGTTCAGATTGAAAAGCCGTTTGACATACTTCAGCGTTTTTCAGATTTACCCCGTGTAATGCGATTTATTTCGTATTGGTTCAAGTGTTTGCAATATTTGAGAACCGGGAAATGGTTTTACAACACCTTAGATTTATCCCAATCGGAAATGAATATGCGCAATTATGTGTTCGAAGAGCATTTTACCCACATTGAACCCTTATATTGTTTCGAATGGCTTCGTTTGGATAAATTTTCGTTTAGCTCGATCAGCAGGCCCGACATATAGTGAGCATCTCCCAAAGATACTGCCATATTCGTCCCGTTTTACCGTTAGTTTTGGAACATGTTCACAAGTGCTCAGCTCATGGAGGACATTCCCTAATGCTCAGTCTAATAAAGAAGTGAATTTGTATTCGGACCAGTGGCGGAGTCAGCCCTTGCTTTTGGGGTGGTATAATTTTTAGTATTTACAATAACAACAATATTTATTTATTTATTGTAAATCTTACCTTAAACCTCTATTTCTATTAATTTTAACTTTTTACTTCTTTGGCTCGAAATCAATAATAAAAAATATCAAACAGCTGATTTCCAAACCATTTTCACTTTTTTTTATTTTCGGGAATAAATGTAACAAGTGCAGAAAGAAAATAATTTTCAAATTAAAATCCTATTTCGTTGGTCGCTTCATAAACACCTATGTGTAATTTTTTATATTTTAGTATTAAGAAACCTATTTGGTCATGCGTTTATCCACCAAAGCGTTTCGCGTTATCTCTACTGGTTTTAAAGTTAGCAAAAACTAATATCTGAAGCTTATGGTAGAAATTCTTCGACAAAAACACCTATGCATTTTCTACACATAACTGTCTGATTTAAATTTAAAAACTATAAATTTTCCTATGATTTTATATTAAAGTTTTCTTAACAGTTTTTTTAGTAATATTTCGATACCCGTGGAAGACAAATGTGATAATTACTTTTTGAATGACCAAATGGGAGTTTTTGAAGCATTTGATAAAGATGAGAGGCAGAGAAAAATATGGAAGTATTCTTAAAGACGGAAAGAAACAAATAGTTACGGATGATGGAAAAAAATATGGATAAAAAAAGTCATGAAAGTAAAACGCTCATTGCTTTAAATATTTTTGGAATTTACCTCTAAATCGTATTATGGGCTTGGTACAACCGAGTTAAAATCCAATTAAGAGAAGACCAACTTAGATAAACCGAAATAAAATATATGTTACTTTGACAGATATTTACCACCTGCAGGCGGAAAAGTTTTGTGTGTGCAAAAAAATTTATTGGGACTTTTGAATTCTGGTTTTTAAATAAAACTTCTGATGTTTCTCTTTTTTAATTAAAATATGTTGCAATATGCAAATATGTTTGAATACTCCACACTACTCTCTACAACACACTAAACTGTACCAGAAAAGAAGTTCGCCGTACATCTCCCAATCTGAACTATTTTTAGGACAGTTTCGAAAATATTTTCTTACAGTCGGATCTTAAAGTGTAATACAGGGATGTTTTTGTCTAGAGGGTACCAATGTTTTTCTCTAAGGGCCATTGACCTCAAGTATCCCGTTCTAGTATTTACCCACCAGATCTCATTTTCCTACAACGCAAATGTACAACAATAATATTAGAAAATTAAAGCTCGCAAAAAAATTATTAAACTTTTGCTAAGGAAGATTTTCATAATTCGAGCAGAACTATTACATTTTTTTTTTATTTTAAATCTTTATATCTTCGGCTTTTCGATCAAAATATTGGTCTCTTCGCCACAAAAATCGATATAACATACTTTAAAATCCGACTGTAATTGACGATTGTATATCGAAAAATTTAAAAAGGCGATCAGTCCGTTCGTAAGGTTGTACGGTCTACTGCACACTCTTCAATTGAAATTCGGAAATCATAATTTAAATGCAGTCTTTATTCTGAATTTCAGTTGGGCCTTTCAAAATTTCATTAGGAACTTTCGGAATTTCAATTAGGATTTCGTAAATACAATTGGTATTTTATAAATTATAATTGGGCTTTTGTGAATTTCAATTGGAAATGGAGCAGTATTCACTGAAGCATAATTGTTATCATTGTTTTATAATTGTTATCATATTAATGAAGCTTCTGCATTTCGTGTTAAGATATATTTATAATTACATTTTGTATGGGTTTAGCGTCATCGGCCTTTTTTTTAAATATTTTGGTATAACTCAAAGTACAAGCATTTTAGGGCAAATATTATAAACCATCACAGCACATAAATATTTCTAAAAAATTATTTGAAGAGCAAAAACACCTGATTTATATTTGTTTTATTCATTTTTAAGAAGTCCGAAACAAAATAACCTATATGTCGTTTTTTTCAATTCTTGTACCACTCCAAGACGCCAAAATATTTTTGATTTTCTCAAGGCGTAGTATTATTAAATAGGCTAACGAAAAATACAAAAATCTTTAGAAAAAAATGTCGCGAATTGACAAAATAAAACCATTTTTTTGGTCTCCTGAACACTAGCTAAAAACACATAGGTATTTGGGTTAGAACACCGACGATTTGAATTAAAAAAAATAGCCAATATGAAAACATTTTCCTCAAAATAGCTGCTTTAGAATTTCACTACTAGATGACAGTAAGAGATTAACGCATTCCGAAACCAAATCGTAGTCTTATTAAGAGTTGTCAGTATTACCATTAAGATGACACTTAACATGTTAAATAATTAAATTAGATCATTTCATGTCGCAAAGTCTGCCGTGTATTATATCAATTCTTTTTTATTTCTTTTAAATAGTTTGGGGGTGGATATATCACCCTCATCTCCCTTTCTGGATCCGTGCCTGATTCGGACAATGGGCTTTTGTCGATGCAGCGAATTTTCTGGAGATTGAATGAAGACAGTTCCTACACGATTTGAAACGCAAATTACTTCTATGGAACAGTTTTCAGCCAGTGTGCAGACGGTGTAAAAAGTGTGAAAACACATTTACACATAAATCCTGTAGTGCAGAAATTTACCTTTGAGGAAAATGACTCAAAAGTCAGCTTCGCTGATGTAAGAACAGCTTCCGGCACTTTTACCTGACCTATAGTGAAGTTGTTCCCTTTCCCAGTACAGAAGCCCACTAACTCGTGGTCTTTTTTTAACTCCTTAGTTTAAGAATGTTTTTTTTCTTCTGTACATTTTATTTTTCATTTTTTTTGCCCACGTAGGTGCCCAAAAGTAGAAAATCCTATACATCCGTACGTTAAATCAACTTGCTAATGTGGGAGGTGCACCGTTTTCCAGCTAAAGATCCAGAGAATTCGGCGACCGCTAAGGCAAAACCCTCACGCGCCGTAAGCCTCCAGGATTGTCGTCTCTGCAAGAGTCAACACGCAATGCGAAAATGCCTGAAATTTCGCAAGAGGTCGGCGGGGGAGCTGTGGAAAACGGTATGGCGTTACCGTTACTATTTTAATTATTTAACCCATTCCCACATGAAGGACAAGTGCACCAACAGAGAGGGATGCGTTAAGTGCATCAGGTGCTCAGACACCACACTCTTCCCCACTGCCACAAGAAGGCTAATGCTAGTAAACGCCGATGTTCTGCATCCACCATAACCGAAGAAGACGAAAATCTCAGAGCTCAAACCAAAAAGTATATAATTTTCTATAGAGTATGTTTCTCTCTCACGAACTTTTTAGTACTCTCTTAGAACACGAACATAGTTTGGCGGCAATAAAGGTGAGTTTTGGTCGGCAACTTTTAGTAGTGATTAGCGGTGCTGCCATATAACCAATTTTAACAATTTTTTCTGCCGTTTTTTGGGATGCTAGAGATATTTCAGATTTTTCATATAAAAATATAATATTTGTTTAATATACTATTTATTTTTACTAAAATTAGACATGTCTAATAAAGTAAAAAATACAACAAAAATTTGCAATTGTGTTAAAAAATAGTTACGAATTCAAACATAACATTGCGACATGAAAAGTATTAAAGTGTGTACACACATTGACCAACTATGTCTATTCATATCCATTATTTCCCATTTCTATGGTAAAAATATATATTAAAAAGAGAATAAATATGCTATTAATTTTTGCAACATATAACTAAAAACCTATAAAAAATGCAATAATTTGAAAAAAAATTGTTTTCATGAAAAAACTGATAAACACTTAAGAATCCCAAAAACTGGGATAAAAAAATACACTGTTTATGTGGCAGCACTGCATACACCAAATTTAATGTTTTTCAACCCTTTAGCAACTTTGAAAATGTTGCCCTCTCATTTAAAAATGTTGCCGCTGAACTCTGTACCATGTTGAATTTCTGGTAGAGCGGGAAAAATACTTTCTAGAAAATTATATACTTTTTGCTCAAACGTCAACAAGAAGTCGTCGCAAAAAAAGAGAAATCGCAACAACACCTCCAACGACAACAACTGCTCTCGTCGTCGTCATCGTTGCTGTAACCATCAACAACAACCACAACACCCAACGCAACTACAAATACAACGGCAGCAACATACGTGCTTTCCAATAATCCCCCAGTTACAATAACATTAAGTTTCCATTCGGGAGAGACTTAAAGAAAAATCTAATTTTGTGTTTTTTTATTATTCGAATTTTCAGAGAAAAATATTTCAAGGAAAACAGAGTATATAGAGCTTACTATATTTTACTTATGCTAACTTGAGCTACTGTCAAAAATCAACGAAAAGTCTGTCAAATGCTTAAGCAACTTATTGAAGACTTTTGGGTGGCTACATTGTACTTTTTGAACTTAAATACTTACTACACTTAGTTGCAAACATTTATACTTCTACAAAAACTGTTTTCTTCTTATATTTAATAAAAATATATTAATTTACTTCGAAGCATGTTATTTAATGTGTTCAATGACAAACTGATATATAAAAAGTACAGAGTGCGTGCATCTCAATCGAAAATAAATAAAATATTTGAGACTTTATCATTACATATTGTGCTAAAAAATTAATAAACAATTAAAATATTTAAATACGCGTCCATTGCAACTTTTTTTAATAAACAGTTTTTCAAAAAAAGAGCTGATTTTGTAAGTAAAGTACGGTCAGCTTCGCTGTTTGCTTAATCAATGTAGTTATATGCATTTGATACAATGTATAAGCATATTTGCTTAAGCCAGCATAAACATAATATAGTTAGCTCTTATAACTCCTTTTATATAATTGAGTGTCTGGTGTTAGTTGAATAAGGAATCTTGCCTGACATAGTCATTACATTCTTAATTAAGAATGGTGACCACATCAGAAAGGGTTATTTCGGCATATTTCGGATATTTCAGGACTATCACTATTCATACGGTTCACAATTTGATACTTTGGACCTGGGGTTAAAATATATGAGGAAACTGTGGATAATTTTTTATATGGTTTTAATGTATGGACTCTGAGCTTTTAAAACCATGTCAATCAAGATGGAATTTTTGGAAAATCCAACGAGATGTGGCAAAGTTGGGGAAAATTCTCCCCTTTGAAGGCCTGCCAAAACCACTGGAGCTGGAAAGATGAAATTTTGTACATAGGCTCCTCCTCCGGCGTAGACATTATCTAAGACTGGATTTTTCCAAATTCCTACGGGGAGGGGCAATAGGAGAAAAAGTCTGCCCACACCGATATAGCTAAAAAGCTGATATTTGAAATACAGTGGCTCACAGCTTATTTCATGCAGTTAAATATTTTTTAAAAACTGTTATATATTTGAAATTTTTGTTCTAAAAATAAAGAAACAAAGTATGTAGGTTTGTTAGTAATAGTGTTTTATTAATATTCAATAAATAAAAACAACAAAAATGCGCATTGAACTCTCTGGGATGAAAAAAAAAAACAAAATGATGTATATAACTTTCCACCACAGCTTAAATGATGCAGTTAATTTTACCGTTATATTTGTTTTGACTTCAGCTTAAAATTTGAAACTTATTGTCTGTAATCATTCCTAATTGTGTTTTTGGCTGATACGCATTAAAAAAATTAAAATATGTAGATTTTGTAAGCATGTATTCGCGTACATCAATTGAAATGCGTGAGTTAGTATTGCTGAAATTGTGTATTTAAGCGTTTCAATAGTTCAGCATATAATTGAACGCTATTTACGTGAAAATCATGTTGAAAACAAAGGTAGACAAGCTTATAAAAAAAATGTTTACAGTAACTGAGTCTAAGTGATTAGTGCAACAAATTCTGTTATGGTCGAAAAATATTTGGAAATGAAATACCATCTTGAAACAATTCACAGATGCTGATTTTAATGGCTGAATTGCTCAAAATGAAAAAACGGAGTCAAAAGTTTGCAGTTTGCTCGTGAGCATTTAAATAACAGTCCAGTGTTCTGAGGAACTGTAATTTCGGCTAATGAATTTATACAAATAGGTAGACTTTCATTTCATTAGCAAAACTTACAGTTCTCCAGGATATACTCACGATAATTTTCATTTATATATGGTTTGTTTCAAGCAATTTGGCCAAAAATCAACATGTGCGAATTGTTCAGGATTGCACGTCTTTCCCAAATATTTTTCGGCCATAACAGTCAGCTACGGAGCGCTGTTGCTGGATTTTTTGCGAATTTGTTGCACTAACGACTTGACTCGTCTTCTGTAAAAATTTTATTTGGAGCTTGTCTACCTATTTTCAACACGATTTTCGCGTAAATAGCGTTCAATTATATGCTGGACTGTTAAAGAGCTTAAATTAACCATTTCAGAAATTTTCAGCTGAGTGTGTCCACTTTTATAGTGCTTTAATACTAACTTACGCATTTCAATTGATGCACGCGGTTCCATGCTTAAAAAATTCACTTATTTTATTTTTTTTAATACGTAAGTCCCGGTTTACACACAGCAATTTTCTTAAAATCTCTTGCATTCATAGGGGAAAACTCTATTATACAACGATCAACACTGTTTGCATTGTACAAGCGACTGCTATGGTTACAATAATCTAAGCTGAGAATACTCAAACTGATTTCGTTATAAAATAAGTAATACGTTCGAATGTTCTAATTGTAAAATTATAACTCAAAAATTTTTTGGACATAAAATATTTTTCTTAAAATCAAATGTTACTTTTTTGCATTTTTATTCTTCTAACAAGTTTTTTTTAATGTTGTAGTGTTCCTACACATACCATAACGATATTTATAATTGCTAGAAATTGTTTGCTATAAATTAAAACTGATTTTGTTTAATAAAGATATTCCCTGCTTAACAAACAAGTAAGCTCCTTGCAGAGAATAAAATAAATAAATTCTTTTATTTATTTTACATGGCGAGCCTACCATAAATTCTTTTATTTTTTTTACATGGCGATCCTACCATAAATTATTTTATTTATTTTGCCCCTGAAAGTATGTGTTACCTGGAGTATGGCTTACTCATTGAATTTTGGACAGGGATATGGTAAAAATGGGGGACTCCGGGTAATCATCTGGGAACTTCGTGTACTCCCGAGCTTTAGTCCAGACCTTTTTCAACGCTAACAACGTAGCGAGCTTTGCCCGCTAGTACAACATATACACAAGCTGCGACATCTACTTCTTGCCTATCTTCCCTCGTATCTGTTGTCCTCAATATGAATGTGTTAATCTGCACAATTTTGGGTGCAAAATAAATGAATAGAAGATTAGTTTAAAATTAGTTAATTTAACAAAAACTTTTGCTGAAAATACAATTTCCGCAACAAAAAAAAAATTGCTGAAAACTAGTACACTAGATATACAATAATTTTTACTAACTTTTCTTCTAACTTATTTTTTGATTGTAGTAAAAATTTATTTGTAATGTACAAAATTAAAAAAAACGTATCCGAATTCAGGATTCGGAAATTGCAAAAAACTTTTAGAATATATTGGATATTTTAATGGCTGCAACCAAAAGTTTTATTTTGCAGACGGTGTAATAATATTCTTTAACCATCATATATAAAAGAACAACATCTGGAACCCCACCCAGCTTACAACAACGATTTTTTTTGAAAACCGAAAATTCCCCAATTAATTTAAAAATTATTCGTTTATTTTTTATACAAGCTAATACATATATGTATATTTTTCCGGCGCATACATTTAGCTACTAATCACACTGCGCAACACATAACACAATATTAAGTTTAAACCTATAATACTATACCATATATATTTCAGATATTCTTATTAACAGTTTGAAATTGTATTTCAGTCTACAGTACAGTTTAGCACAATATGTAAAAATTTGTATTTACATCAAAATATGCAAACATGACCATAGATAGGTCTCCATCGAAATTACAGTTCTTCAAATATATGGACGTATTGTCAAAACTATAAAAAGAAATTTAACATTCGGGATCCACTTTGTAGCGCAGTGTTATAAGTTTATTATCAAAACCATCAAAATATGAGTGTTCCAAAATATCTTTTGCTGATATGCGATGTACAGGATCATAAATTAACATTTTCTGTATCAAATCAAGTCCTTCACTATTAAGGTTTTTAAGCTGATTGGGCAACTGGTTCGTTGACCAACAAGGAAATGTATTTTTATAGTCTGGAAGTGATGTTACTCCCGGCCATATTTCCTCTGTTGGCGTCTTAAGAATTCTGAAATGAATTAATACTCGTAACAATAAGAAATTATGAAATTACAAATGTTTCCATCTTAGGGTGCTTTAAAATACAAGATTATAGGGTTGCAAAATATAAGTTAAATAATTGTAATTTTAAGATTATATAATATATTAAAAATAAGCAGGTACCGATTTTGGAAATTAAAAAAAAAAACAAATTTTAAAAGCTTAAAAAATTAACTTTTCTCTAAAATTACTCAAAAAAGCAATAAAAAAAATAAAAATATGTGTATCAATGTCTAGATATTTGAAAAAAAAGAAACAAGTGTAATAACGTTGTTCTTAAGAAAAAAACTGCCAAATTTTTTAGGGAACCTCCCGGTTTTAGACTAAGATTCATGAAGAAAAAGCCTGTAAATTTTTTAAAAAAGGTTTAAGTGTTCGCTACTAGGCTTTGGCGATTTTCAAATTCCATATGTATTCTATAAATTAATTTACAAAAATGCAAAAGGCGTACGAATAAAACTGTGTTCTCTTTGCCTATACAAATTATTTAAATTAAGAAGTAAGCTAAAAACATTAATTCAATAAAAACAAAAATTATTAAATAATGGACTTATTTATACATCAATGTTTTGGATATTGGGCGGTCGACACTGAAGGAGTTACATTTTACTTCGCAGTAGCTCATCTTGACATTTCAATTTGTTGTCGGTTTATGGTTCTATCTCACGACTGGCTCCGACTATATTAGCCTTAAGGGTGTGAATCGTTTTTGAATTATTCGCATAGCATCGGTCTATAACGGCAACCCACAATAAAAAGTCTAAAGGGGTCAAATCGCAGATCCGAAGCGGCCAATTGACATCGCCAGGACGGCTGGTAACACGATTACCGAACTTAGTGCGCAAAATATCTATTGTTTGATAAGCTGTGTGACATAGTGCGCCATCCTGCTGAAACCAAAGTTTATTAAAATTTATATCTTATATTTAAGCCCATAAAAAGTCCGTAATCTTGGCGATGGTAGCGCTCCCCGATGGCTAAAATGCTTTTCCAGATGCCACAACTCCAAACTATCACTCTCTGTGGATGCATTGCCTTCTCGACAATGACGTGCTAGTTTTCCAGTATGCACAGGCGGAGGACGCTTCGGTTAGGCCAAAAATTCTTTTCAACAAACGCACAGTGTGAGCAACACAGCACTCACTTTAAGTTTGCAATATTTCCCAACGTTGTTCAAGCGTATGTTGAAGCAACTCATTTTTGTTCACTAAGGAATGATACTGAGTGTTGAAGCGAGTTCAAAAAATTATCTTTTTTATGAGGATTTCATTATTTTTTTATTATATTATTTTTTATCCTTTTTTTATTATTATCTTTTTTTTACTTCTCTTTGGGAGCCAAAGGCCTACTGTGCCGGAGTGTTCTTTTCTTACGGTTCTTTTTTTTATTCCTTTTCAATTCATATGTATATATATTTAAGTATAAGAGACCCTGAATTTAAATGTTTCTCACTCAACCTTAAGTTGAGTCTCTTTGGGTTCTTTTATTTTTTCTTTTCTAAAAAAAACACTTGTATTCTAAGAGTCATCTGCACAAGCAGCAAGTAGCTGCAGCCATTTTGTAAAATTTTTATAAGCAAGAAGCTTGAAAATACCCAATAAATTTTGTTAACTATTTTTACAAAGAAAAACTTGAGTTTGCTTTCTTTGGAAAATAGTCCCACGCGCTGAAGAAGTGCAGCGCACACTGAGTCAATACTTCGAACAGAAAAAATCAAAGTGTTAAAATAACATAACATATCATTAAAAATATATCTTTATTTGGAAATGGAAATTTAAAATAATAGCAGTGATGGCAAGAAAACGAGTTAAAAAAAAGTTTTGTGTAAAGACGGTCAAACATGAAGGTGTACAAAATAAACTATAATATTAACTCACAAATATATAAATTAAGATAAAACTCAGTACTCGGCAACTCCGTTTTTCGTTTTGTCATTCTACTTGCATCAACTGTCAAAAATTCACTTGCATCAATATTTCATTGCAAGCTGAGTCGCAAGTAGCATAAGTCTGAGTGTGGTAGTAAAAAAGTATGAGTGTATTGAGTTTTTGGCATTTGCACAAAATTGTATTATGGCTGTATTAACAGAATTTATTTGCTGCGGCATCCAAAATATGCTTCACAATTCGGTTGGTACAAAATATTTATGTTTCAGGAGCAGCAAAACATGTTATTTCCGTTTCATAAATAGAAATTTTTTAAATAAAAACTATAATTTTTAAAATTTTAAATAAAACTATTTTCTCGTCAAACCCAGCGACATTTAAACACTTTAGTAGAGATTTTTAATGACATTTTACTTGATCTGTATTCAATATTTTAAAGCATTATGGAAAAATTTTGCTAACCAAAATTTTTGTTGAATCGATTTGATTCGACTTTAAGTGTAAAATTTGAGAAAAGGTCCAAGGTAAAGCAAAGAATTTATCTATTATGTCTCCAAGAAAAAAAACGACTAAATATCGTTTGGTTGGACACATACAGCATAAAGTATGATTTAGGACAGATTACTGAATGTCCCGTTAAAATTTAACCTTCAGTTTAAATTTTATATGGGGAAAAACAACAAAAGTCAGTTCAAGTTCCAATTAGTGGCTAATGACTTATTGAGATTATGGGTCTTAAGAATAGCAAATTCTTCCTCCCGTGATAAAATTTCACTAAAACATACTGAAGTTTTTATTTTATAGTTGATGTTTTTAATACTTATATGTGTGAAATAGTAAGTACAAATTTTATCTAAACTCAATAATAAAAATCAGCTGGTTGTTAATATCTTTTTCTATTGATTTGTAAGTTAACAATTAGCACTTTCAGGGGCACGAAGAATGTTGATGAAGGTCCTAGCTGACCAGAAATGCATTTCATTCGGCTAGTGTCTAAATAACTTTCTCTGTGTATTCTTCAAGATTACTAAATAAAAAAATAATAAAAAATTTTTCATTTGAAAAAATTTTCTATGATCTCGAACCAGACTAAAAATACATTTTCAGATCGTAATTTAAATTCTGAAAATGAATAGCTTTTTTTATATAATAAGAGAAACACAGTCAAAATTAACCTAAAATGTCACTTTTCAATAGAAAAATAATAGTTTTGTATATTAAATTTGCCTGAAACAAATTGTACTAAATTTTCACTAAAATTCCCGAACAACTTACTATGAGCTGTATTTTAAAAGGCGGTCTTTTGTTTTGAAGCATTTTCAATACATTTATTTTTTGGCAATATTGTTAAATCATTATTCTTAATTTTTTGGTAATTTTTCAACAGAATTATTTTTAATTTGGTAAATGAAAGGTTTTAACAGGATTTTAGACCATATAATCATTTTGGAGCATATCATAGTCCCGCACTAGTCGGCTTTTTTTTAAAAAGGACTAAATCAAAAACCTGTTATCATCTATTTTGCTATTATAGTCAAAATTAAAGCCAGTTTTAAATTGAGCCGGCTGTAAATGGCAAAATGTAAAAAGGAAAAACTTTATAAAAAAGGAAAGAAAAGTGTATTTTTATTAATAAAAATTTATTTAATTAATAACAATAATGCAATTTCCCTTATTTATTCAAATAATTTTATTTTCAATATTTTGCAATTCAAACGTTTTTTTTTCACAAAAATTTTTTTGGTGGAAAACAACAGTTGTAAGTGTTAATTTTGATTATGATTACGTGCCATTATTTTTTTATAAATTTTTGTTATTTCAAAGAAACATGAAAATGTTTATTAGTAAATTACTATACAGAACAAAAATTTAAAAAATTACACAGAGCCAGCAGGATGGAATACTTAGTATTTTCGGTTGCCGCTACACAACCTCCTTCAGTATCCACGCCCTTGTTGGGTTAATGATTTGATGATTGTCTATTTTATATAGAGTGTTTGGAAACAAATTAACAAACTCGAAAACAACACACAATTAGACTAACATCAACGAAATTAAACAATTTATATGAATTCTCTATTTTTTAAAGGTTTTTCTTATAAACTTTAGTTCTTAAAGTATTCAATAACAAATCTTATATGAAGCCGTTATTATCAAGTGTTTGTCCTAATCAATATTAAATCTACAACATAATCGATATTAATAGTAATGATTAGACAATGTTTTTGAGCTAAAAAGGGTGATTTAAGTAGAGATACTTTTTTCAATACCCTTTTTTTGACAGATCACGTGTGAGTCGTGTCATGCTGTCATGTTATTTTTGTTTAGTATTGTTTGGCATTTCATAATGGAAAGACTTACGCCTGAACAACGTTACAAATCGTTCAACTTTATTACGAAAATTCACGTTCTGTGAGGAATGTGTTTCGTGCACTTCGCTCAACTTATGGTCAACATAATCGGCCTACTGAGCGTACTATTCGCAACACCATCACCCATTTTGAGACTCAGCATTCATTATTGGATAATATTCGACCGAATAGACCACGTGGTGTGGTTTGTGGGCCGGTGGAATCATCGGTCCATATTTCTTTTAAAATGATGCCGGTACGAACGTAACCGTCAATGATAACCGATGCGAACGCAACCGTCAATGCCATGATAACCGACTATTTAATGCCTGAAATTGAAGCTCGTGATCTCGGCGACATTTGGTTTCAACAAGACGGCGCCACTTCCCATACATCGCATCAATCAATGGATTTGGGTCGGTCGATTGACCACCAAGATCCTGTGATATCACACCGTTAGACTTTTTCCTGTGGGGATATGTAAAGTCTAAAGTTTGTGCGGACACACCCGTTTCGATTCAGGCTTTGGAGGAAAGCATCACGCGTGTCATTCGCCAGTTACCAGTCGAAATGCTCGAACGAGTCACCGAAAATTGGACTCAACGGATGGACCATCTGCGACGTAGCAACGGCTAACATTTGATAAGACATAATATTCAAAAAATAAATGCCAAAGAATGTTCTTTCAAATGATAATAAACATTCCCCATTAAATTTGAATTTTCTTTTAAAAAGTAGGGAACCTCGAAATGGATCACGCTATATTTTTTACTGTATCTTTGTGTTTAAGGTAAATAAGTTTTTTATGTTATTTTGGTAAATGAATGATATTAATAGGATTTTAGATCATATAATCATATTGTTTTTTATAAATTGTTTTTATTTCAAACAAACATAAAAATGTTCATGTTTTTTATTGCAAAGAAACAAAATAACTTATAAAACAGAATCCTATTAATACCATTCATTTACCAAAATAACAGATCAACAATAAATATTTTTTTTTAAATATCTATTTTCTAGCAATTTTAGATTTAACCATTGTAAATAATAAACATTTGGTTTACTTTTACATAGTTTTTTTAAATTTATTTAATTTATAAAATGTAAGACAAGTTCAAAGGTTTTTTAAGATTTAGATCACAATTAATAGATACACAAAAATAGCAATAATGACAAGAACCCAAACAACAATAGTTACAATGCTTATATAGGGTCCGCCAAATAACTTTTTTTTTTTGAAAATGCTATAAAAAAAACTACTGAATATTTTCTCAATTTTTTTTTTTTATGTGAAAGTACAATCCTTCCGGTTAGTAATGGAAAATAATTCCATTCAAATGGCTGACTCGGCTGGCCCTTACAGTCAATGGCGATCGTTATCGGGCCATGTTGAACGAATTTTTGTTCACAAAAATTGAAGAGGAGGATATTGGCAACAATTTGGTTTCAACAGGACGACGCTACGTGCCACACAGCCGAAGCTACACTCGATGTTTTGCGCCCTGTTTTTGAAGATCGCATTATCAGCCGCAGAGCTGATGTCGTTTAGCCTCCTCGGAGCTGCGATTTGACACCGTTGGACTATTATTTATGGGGTGCCGTCAAAAATAAGTATTACGCCGACAAGCCAGAGACAATATTCGTAAAGCCATTGGTGAAATACAGCTGCACACAATCGATAATGTGCTTACCAATTGGACCGACCGTGTAGGCTACTGCATTGCCAGCCGAGGCAGCCATTTGAATGAAATTTTTCAATTATTAACCGGAAGGATTGTACTTTCAAATAAAAAAAGAAATTTGAGAAAATATTCAGTAGTTTTTTTTTATAGCATTTTCAAAAAAAAAAAGTTATTTGGCGGACCCTATATAAGTTATCACATACCATATTACGTAATAATCTGGCTTGAATTGTTCATTAAACCTTTTTTGTAATACTCTCATAAACAACGTTTTTATTTTTTATTTTATTTGCAAATATTGCACTTCTGCAATATTCTTATAAACAACGGAAGTGAGCCAGACACCTAGAAGTTATTTTGTTAAAATGAAACACTAAACCTTTATTTTAAAAAAACTGTTAATAAGCAAAATTTCTGTCACAAGTTATTTACTACTAATAAGCAAATTTACATGTTAAATTAAAAATGTAATGGAAATTAATATTGTATAAAAAGACAAACCATTTTATTAATAAAGTCAGTGTGATTCGCAACCTTAAAGGCAAAACTTCTTACTTCAAAAGTAGAACCACGATAACTTATATACATATTCAAAGTAATAAACAAAGGGCAATTATAATTAACTACAGTGTTGGTACAAAGCATTGGCGGATTCAGCCCTTGCTTTTGGAGTAGGATAATTTTAAGTTTTTACACTAACAATACTTTAATTTTTTGTAAAACTTACCTTAAACCTCTATTTCAACTTTTGCTTCTTTGGTTTCAAATCAATAAAAAAAAATACCAAATCATTTTCACTTTTTTTATTTTCGGGAATAAATATTAATAACACGTGCAGAAAGAAAGTCTAACAATACAAAAATAATTTTCAAATTACTATCACATTTCGTTGGTGTGCCGTCGTAAGCACCTATGTGTAATTTTTTTCTTTTGTTTATTTGGTAATGCATTTATCCACCAAGCGTTTCGCGTTATCTCTACTGGTTTTGCAATTAGCAAAAACTCCTACGTGAAACCTATAGTAAAAATTCTCCGACGAAAACACCTGTGTTTTATTAAATATCTGTTTTTGATTTAAAAACTATACATTATATCAAAATAAAATTGTCCGAGTTTTCTTAACAGTTTTTAGTAATATTTTGATACACAATTGCAAAATAAGTATCTGAATTAGATCACAGAAGTAAAATTCTATTCTTTTTGGATACACGAATACAAATGTTATAATTATTTTTTGAATGAGAAAACGGTAGTTTTTGAAGCATTTGATAAAGATGAGAAGCAAAAAAAACTTTGCAATTATTCTTAAAGACGGAAAGAGTTACGAATAATGGGAAAAAATAATAAAAAAAGAGCCAGGACAGTAAAATGCAAAATATGTCCCCATCCCATTGCTTTAAATATTTTTTTTAATTTTCTTTCATGGGAGGCCAAAAAAATCGTATTATGGCCTACGTACAACAGAGTAAACAGAGTAAAAAAAAAATTTGGGAACTTTTAAATTCTGTTTTTAAATTAAACTTCTGATTTTTCTCTTTATTAACTACTCTCTTTATTAACTACTCTCTACAGGGTGCACACTAGACTGTGCCAGAAAAAAAGTTCGCCGTACATCTTCGAATCTAATTTATTTTTGAAAGACAGTTTCGAAATTTTTTACAGTTGGATCTTAAAAGATTGATATGTTGTTGTTTTAGTCTCTAATTATACTATTTATTCACCAGATCTCAGTTCCTACAACCCTAATGTATAATCCTTATATCAGAAAATTAAATCTAGCTGAAAAAAGTATTTCATAATTCCAGCAGAACTATTGGAATATTTGGTTTTATTTTAAAATTTTTCTTTATATCTTTGGCCCTTAGAACAAAATATTGGTCTCTTCGAGACAAAAAAAAAAACGTCGATATATCATATTTTAACATCCGACTGTAAATTCCAAAAATAATTTTTTCGAAGGTGTACGCCGCACTTTTTTTAGTGAGTGAACTTTCGCACATGTGCGGTGTTTGGAAGATCTCTGGTTTAAATGCAATCTCAATTCTGAATTTCAGTTGGGCTTTTCAAAATTTCATTAGGACTTTTCTGAATTTTAATCAGGAATTCTTAATTACATTTGGTCTTTTCTAAATTTTAATTATGCTTCCCTGAATTTCAATTGGGAATTCTCAATTACAACTTGCATTTCTGAAATTCAATTGGAAATGGAGCAGTATTCACTGAAACACATGTATCATTTTAATAAAGGTTCTTCATTTCGTGTTTTATATATTTATAATTATATTTTTATCGGTTTGACGTTATCAGCCTTTTTTCAATATTTGGTACAACTCCATGTTCAAGCATTTTAGGGCAGGTATTATAAACATCAGCTAGGTATTAAACATATCTCGAAATTGACATATTATTTGTGCATTGTAACTTTTGAGCAGTACATAAATATTTCTTAGTAATTATTTCAAGAACAGAAACACCTTCACCAGTGGTCGGCTAACTAATACAACCTCAGGTTTTCATTGTATGAGTGAGTTGCAGCCTTCCCTCTCATAATGTACTGAAATAAATGTGTATGTAATTTTCCTAAAGCTATGTATAAACAAAAAAAGAAGAGGAATAAAAAAAGAAAAACAAACCAAGAAAACGAAAAATATATTTTTTTTTTCATTATTTTATTTAAAAAAAAATTACAATTTTGTTTTTTTCATTCATTCAATTGTTTCTTTTATTTCGTCCATTTATTTAAAATTTTATTTATTAGGTATATGATCACCTTCCCAACCATATGGCGCGTGTCCAAATTAATTTAAAGCAGAAAAAAAAATCAGCTCATTTAACGGAATAAGAAAGTTTCTGTTTGTTATATTATTTATATACACAATGATAATCGATGGTAACTTAAGAGTTTTTGGTAGCTGTTTGATTAATAAAAACGTCAACTCTTTCACATAATAAAAAAAACGAGTGCTATTGAAACGGGTATGTTTGTTTACATTTCCAGTACAAAATAGTAAAGTTAGAAGAAACAAAATAATTGTCAAAAATTGATAACAGTTGCATTAAAAAGTTTAAAATTTCACGTCAAAACGAATTTGAGAGAAAAAAACTAATAAAAATGTATAAATTAGTTTCTAAAAAAACAAAGAGAAATAATATTGTGAAGAATAAATTTCAAATATAAAATTATTTTTGGAAATATTTTAAGAAAAAAAATTGTGAAAAGTCCAATGAAGAGACAAAATGCAAATTTCTTCGAGAGCCACACTAAAATCGACGAAGGGCCGCACTTGTCCACCGTTAGTATATTAGATAAATGGTTTACAAGAACATCCTTGAGATGAGGGGTCTCAATTATATTTTGTAATTAATTACACATGTAATTATGTAATTAATTTTTATTGAAAATTTATCAATTACACAAACAAAAAAATTCAATTGCAATTATATTATATTGCCATATATTTTTCTCGAAAAACTTAAAAAAAAACCGATAATGTACATTTTGAAATCAAATTTATTTTATACATAGAAACAATAATTTATGACCGACAATGCGTGATGATTAAGACTGTATTTAACTGACGTAAACGGTCATTAAATCCTGATAGGCTAAGGCATTATCAAGAGATTTTCTGTATATACGGTTCAAGGATCTCTGTAGCACTCGCTGCTACTCCTCCATATATATGTATGCATACATTAAACAATATGCGGACACTCAATAAAAACCCGTAATCCCAGGTGTTATCTGTACCGTGCCTATGGGACGAATAGCACTACGTTAGTGTGTTTTTGAACGGCGACCTTCAGGACGTGGCCAACCCTGGTTGTATAAGCCCACTGTTAGCATAGGGCTCTGCTACCTGTGTCCTGTTGGATTCAAGCATTCGAATAAACAAAGAGCAAGAGAAGACCGATGCAGGTCTCACCATGGAGCGACGCTGTGTTGAAGGTGGTAGCGGAGGAAAAAGTGCCAAAGGCCCAAGTGGTCGTGGGTTACTTTCCCGAGAAGGAGGAAGCGTCTAATGATTTAATTCTTGGACTATTTGAGGGCCAAAACTGCGAGCTTTCGGTTGAGTATTGGAAGGTGTTGAATAGGGTTATCAACGGTAGCATAGTTGAGCTCACCCTGTCTATTGACCCTATCTCAGCTGACAAACTCAGGCGAAAGGATCACAGGGTGAATTTTGGGTTTGGAACGCGCTGGTAAGACCCACCCGACAACAACATAGGGTCGGGAGCGACATACCCAAACAGGCAAAGGCAAGCATTTCAGCAGTCACGGCCAAATCCGACATACGAGTTGTTACTAGCTCACATACGTCAGATTATAAACCGTGCTGTTCAAAGGACCTTGCTAAGCCTAGTTCTACTGAGCCCGCAACTAAAAAACGGGTCGATGGATAGGCTTCCGAAAGGTGGAAAATGTGAAAGAGGCACTCGGCAGAAAAAGCTGTGCTGCTGAATACGAATCGTGGCAGAAAGGTGGCAAAGCGTGCTGCCAAACGCAGGTAATGGCTGCCAAGAAAGCTGGAGCACCAAAGCACCTCAGGTGCTTACAAGTAAACCTTCACCATGCAAAGGCGGCACCGGACATCGCCAGCAGAAGGTTCACAACTGACGTCCTGGATGTAATGTTTATCCAGGAGCCTTGGGTGCACAATGAAGCCATAAAAGGTCTCAATGCAAGTAAAGGTAAGCTGATCTATAATTCTCATCTAACTAGGCCCAGAGTGGCCATCTTTGTGAGGAACAATCTTACCTTTCTTCCAAATTCAGAATTTATCTTGGGAGATTTGGTAGCGATCTCTGCAATGATACCCTCCCTATCCGGTGTACATGAGGTAGTACTTGCTTCCGCGTACTTGCCTGGCAACGCAGAAGCGGCACCAACAGCTGAGGTTTCGGTCTTGGTTGAATATTGCCGAAAGAGGTCAGTGGGCTGGATCCCAGCTTGCGACGCCAACGCACACCACATGGTATGGGGGAGTAAGGATATTAACAAACGTGGTGAGCACCTGCTGTAATTTATATGTAGGAATAATATAAACATAGCGAACAGGGGTGACGAACCGACTTTTAGGAATGCGATTACGTCGAAGGTCTTGGATGTTACTCTTACGAGCTCTAATCTATCTTTTGCCATCTCTAGCTGGCATGTCTAAAATGAGCTTTCAATGTCTGACCACCAACATCTGGTCTTTGATGTTATCAGTGCATTGGATTCTAGTCAGGTTTACCGTAATCCTAGACGTACGAACTGGGAAAACTTCCGTCATCACTTGGTAAGCGATACCGACTTTTCCAAGGGGTTCATTCTGAGCTCAGGGGAAATTAATTATGAGGCGGCGGAAATTCAAGAGAATTTAGCTTCTGCTTACGCTGCGAGCAGCCCACTAAAGACCAGGAGGACGAAGAGGGATGTTCCATGGTGGAACGATGGTCTGGAGGAGCTCAAAATGAAAGCCAGAAAACTCTTTAATAATGCCAAACAAACAGGTGACTAGGTCACCTACAGGGTTGCACTCACTGCATACAACAAGGAACTACGCAGATTTAAAAGGTCCACGTGTCGCTGTTCTTGTGAGAGGATCTCGAATCTGCCAGAAGCTGTGCGACTTCAAAAGACCCTATCACAGGTCACACAAATGGTCTCTGTACTCTGAAGAGACAAGACGGTTCCTACACTGAATCTCCCGTTGAAACCTGCAAACTCTTGCTAGATAGGCACTTCCCGGGATGCGTAATCTCCGGCGGGTCGGATGCCACATGGCGAATACCGAAACTGACGGGGAGGAATGTACGTCTATCGGGGTCTATCTTTCAGGGGAACAGAGTAAGGTGGGCGGTGGAGGAGTTTTTTCCATACAAATCTCCAGGTCCGGACGGGGTCTATCCATGCCTTTTGCAGCAGGGGTTGAACTTAATTATCCCAAGGTTGCTTAGGATATTTAGATCCAGTCTGCTATTTGGTCATGTACCAACATCGTGGAGAGAGGTGAAGTGGTCTTCATACCAAAGGCAGGGAGAAAATCCGAACAGTTACCTTAATCGTATAGACCAATTATCCTCAGCTTGTTTCTCCTTAAGACTATGGAGAAAGTCTTGGATCGCTATATTAGGGACACTTACCTCGTACGGAGACCCATACACGGTCTTCAGTTCGCGTATCAACGGGGAAAGTCTACCGAAACAGCTGTTCATCAAGTTGTCAGTATGGTTGAGAGGGCACTAGGGGCAAAGCACATTGCCCTATGTGCCTTTACAGATATACAGGCCGCTTTTGACAACACGTCCTACGGTGCGATTAAGGGGGCCATGCTGAGTAAGGGTATTTCTCCAATCATAGTTGATTAGACTCTGGAGATGCTAAGGTTCAGGGTAATCACCGTTAGTATAGGGTCTGCACACAGGACCGTGAATGCGACTAGAGCGTGTCCTCAGGGAGGTGTTTTATCGCCATTATTATGGACACTGGTCATAGATGAGTTGCTCGAGGGTCTAAACAACCTAGGCTTCAGAAGCTACGGCTACGCTGATGATCTTGTCATATCCGTCGTCGGATGGGATGACAGAACGATCTCAGAGCGCATACAAGAGGCTCTGAACTTTACTCTTTCATGGTGCCAGGGAAAAGAGCTTATCCATCAAACCGTCGAAGACGATATTGGTACCGTTAGGTATTTGGGGGTTACTCTTTACAAATCTCTAACATGGAATGATCATATTGACCCGCTGTCCAAAAAGGCCACCAGGGCTTTCTATGCCTGCAAGAGGCTCTTTGGACGGACATGGGGTCTGAGTCCGCGGATGGTGTATTGGTCATTTAATACTATTGTCAGAATAATCACCTATGCGGCTATCGCATGGTGGCCAAAGGTCGAACAGTTGAAAACGATAGATTCTCTCAAGAGCATCTACCGTCTGCCGTGCATTGGTATAACAGGCGCCAGCGAGACGAGTCCTACGGATGCCATCGGGGCCATGCTGGGAATTCCTCCGTTGCATATCTCTGTAATGGGGCGACCGTCATGGGCTCAACTAGACTTAGAGAATTCGGTAGCACGAAAAGTGGCCCCCTAAGGGGTCACATGAGGATCGCCGAGGTTCTTATGGATGACCCAATCAGAAAGGTCGCGGATATGATGCTGCCGGATCAGATTTTGACGCTATGTCTTTTGATAGGAGCATGTGGACCAACCGAACTTGGGAACCTGAAGTTGGGGCCCAGTTATGGTTCACAGATGGCTCGAAACAGCTGTCGGCAAATATGCCTTCATTTTCCAGGCGGAAATTTACGCCATTTGTGTGTGTGTGGAGGAATGCCTACGGAGGTGTGTGGTCAGATCTCGTATCTATATTCTCTATGACAGTCAGGCGGCACTCAGGGCTCTTATGTCCCACGAGGTGCAACTCCCTTACCCTGGGATGGATTCCGGGCCATGAGGGTACCGGAAGGGCGGACTGTCTGACCAACCGTGGTACCCGTCGACCCTTCATATGCCCAGAACCTTTTAGGGGTGTGCTATATTAGGGAGAAGCTTAAGGTGTGGATGGAGTCGAAATTTTAATATTATTGGCAAAAAAAATCAATTACTTTAGCTTTAACTTTTACATTAGTTAACAAACACATTAAGGCTAACGAACGTTTGTTAAAAACTCGTATGCAAAAACCCCACTCTAACAAATAAACGTTTTAATGAATTTTGTAGTTTGGTTCTGGCAATGTCATCATATTCAGTTGTCACTTTATGGTTAGAGATGCATTAAAACGAATATATTAATTCAGTCGGGTAATAAAATATATAAAAATGTTCTTATTATTTTAACATAAAATAACGTTTTTACGCAATCTTCTTCGATTTACTTATTCAATAAAATAAAAACACAAAATGAACTAAATTTAGGAAATTGAGAAGTACTAACCAGATTTTTTATGTTAGAAATGTTTTAAGTATTCGAATAACGAGCTGTATTGATTTGTTTTGATTGTAAGTACATCACTAAAACATTTCTTACATTTACATAGTTTTGTGATGTGTTTTAATCAGTTCTATTATTTTTTTGCTGTTTGTTTGTTAAAACGATATTTTGTTTTTAAATTGGCCATCAGGAAGAGAGAACCCATCAGTCTTTGGCTTGTAAATTCTTGACCCATAATAATTTCTGATTTAGACAATAGTATATACTTATAAAAACAATACACAATTAACACTAATTTTTCAACAATCACAATTAATTTTACCAATTCTTCTTAAAGTATCCATTTCACAATTTATTATTATTTATTTTTTTTTAAATTTTCACAAAATTTTAATTTACAATATGTCACTAACATACGTTTAAAGTACATTGCTTTCTTCTTTAAAATATTTAAAGTTACCAAAGGTGAGTTAAGCTAATAATCGTTTTTGGATACAACTTTAAGTAATTTTGCTTAACAATGGTTTACCAAACTTTGTTAATTTTTTTTTTTTTTGCATACGGCGCTTTATCTTTAACTTTTGTCTGTAAAAATTATTAGTATTAATGGTTTTTGATTCTAATCCGAAAATATATATTCGGAACATATTTCCGTTAATGTTTTATTAAACACTTTTGGAACATTTTTCTTCAATTTGTTTAATATTTCCGTTTCCTACATTTATCGGAGGATTTAGAATTTTACTTTGTTTCAGGGTATTTACTGTATTATTAGTATTAAGTATTCTTATAAATGCATTTTCAGCTTTTACTAATGTACTGGCTATAAAAACTCCAGGACGGGGTTCCTGATGAAAGTTTTTTTGGAGTATTACTTTAGATCTTGCTGGTAAGGTAATATCTTCATCACATCTATTAGTTATTGGTATTACTATCTGCTGTGTTTTATTATGTGGTCTCAGTATGAGATAATCACTATCTTGTTTAAATTCAAGTATGCAATTAAACTTCTATATGAAATTGATACCAATAATTCCATCGCAAGGTATTGGGAGTACATCATCTACCACGTGGAATTTGTGGGGGTGTTAAAAAAGTATTAGTTTTTAAATCAAAAAATGTTGTACAACTAGATTTGATTTTTCCTATTCCATTA
Organism: Eustalomyia histrio; assembly: GCA_949748255.1. Taxonomy (NCBI): domain Eukaryota; kingdom Metazoa; phylum Arthropoda; class Insecta; order Diptera; family Anthomyiidae; genus Eustalomyia; species Eustalomyia histrio. Next base: position 87,824,906 of record OX456526.1, read on the forward strand.
AGTGTTGTAATATGTGCTTAAATGTGCATTTATGTTTTATTAGGGATATATCTGCCCCGGTATCCACTAGTAATGTTACCAGTAGTGTAGTGTTACTAGTAGTGTTACCAGTAGTGTATTTTCTATTATTTCTGCGGTAAAATTAATTTCGATCTTACCCGTAATGAAGAATGTCATTTTGTTGGCCAGTTGCCTCGGTGCAACTATTGACAAATTTAGATACTGCATCATTCACGTTGTTAAATTGAACTGCTTCCATGATAAGTCTTACTCTATCTATGGTGCAATTCTTGGTCAGCGCCTTTACAGCAACTTGAGTAGAATATTTATTTGCCAAATCGCACGGCAAACCATCTGATATATATGCGTTCTTAAGTAATTTTGTAAGAGATTCTATCTCAGAGCAATAATTGCTAATTAGAGTGTCCCTCACTTGTCCTAAAACGGAAATTTAGGGTGGCCTTTAAAACTTGGAAGTAAGAAAATATTACTGCTAACATTTAACGCGGCACAAATTAGGCCAAGTATTATATGTTGACATTCAACACAGTTGTTAATGACTTCAAAATCTAAAATTCTGCGGTGGTGCGTGACGATCGCATTTTTCGTTTACAAGAAAATTTGGAAAATGTTCAAAAAAAAAGCGAAAAACAAAAATTAAAAATACGTTCTTTTCACCTTCATTCACATATAACTTTTGAAGTAGGAATGTAATCTGCAAGCACCATCACAAAATTTTAGATATTATAGTCATCAACAACTATGTTGATTTTCAATGCATAATATTCAGCCCAATTTGTGCCGTATAAGAAACATTAAAGCCTATTTTGTGTATATTTTATTCATTCATTTAAAATATAGAGTGAATATTTTAAAGAACGGGAATTTATGCTCCTGAAATTATACATTAGTAATTAAGACCATAGACACTGTTTTTACTTTTGGGAACAAAATTCCTTTCCATCGGTTAAGTAAATATACTTATATTTCATTTACTATTGCGATAAGGCGGCAGTAGATATTCTAGCCGGCATCCTATGCATGTTTATTAATTATAAATCTCTCATTATCTGTTCTCAAATGATTTACTAAATAAAAACAAACGAAAAAAATAAAGGTCAACAGTTAATTTGCTTACTGCATATTTGAAAAAAGATGTTAACGTTTTTCAAACAGTTTTAGTGGCTGCGAAAAGATATATCGATAGACCTGTAGATGCTGTAAACTCATTCCACAGTAATGTCAATGTGGAGAGAGTGTTTGCGATGTCGAAGAGGAACGAGGATATGGCACCTCATAAACAAATATACACCAGATGTCAGCAATTAAAGGCCGGCCAAACAAATGCATTCACTTCCTTTTCGAAATGGTGTAAAAATAATGAAAAAAGTTTTTCAGGAAAATAAAAAATGGAATGCTGAGGAACGAATAAAGAGATTGGAAGAGATGGGGAGCAACCAATAAGCAAAAAAAGGACGTACGGACAGTAAAGTCCTATTTATAAATTTGATTGATATGGATGAGCCTATGGAATTATTTAATTTATTACATGAACTATCTTATATCGATGTAAAGAGTAATCAGATAAAAATTCTTAAAAAGCAAAAAAACTTTTTGAGAGGTTTAAATTATAAGTTTCACGGTGAAAAAGTTTGGCAAACAATAAATTTGGATTTAGAGTACAAACTCAAAGAAAAACTAAAGAATTCACACTTCTATGTAGACCTCTAAAAATTTAAATAATAAAAATAACTTGATGTTTTTAAAAGTATAAATAAAAAAGAATCTGTTAAATACAATTCTATTAAAATAACTAAAAATTTATTCGCAAAACTAAAAATGTAAGTACGTTCAAAACTTTATTATTTAAAACTTTGTCATTATGTTATAGCTCTTTTCTTTCTCATTCGGTTATTTTTTTGTTGGAAAGGTATTCAAATTACCTAATTGCTGAACATAGTTAGTACACATTATTGCCGCTGGATGGCGCAAAATTCATTTTTATTGAAAAATGTATCAAAGCATCCTGTATTTGCAAATATTATGAGTTCATATGTTCTACAAAAATACTCGCCAAAAGATTTTGTACAAAGTTGCCAAACATCATTTGGTCGAATTCTGGAAATTTAAACAAAATTTTGAAATAACGGAATTATGAAAAAGTCGCAGAACAAAAGTTGCTGCTGAAGCCCTAAAGAACCATTTTTAACAATAAAAAAGTTCTTTTTCGCAAAAAGTCGATTTTGGCATATTGCTAAATATATTCTTCTTTTTCCTTAACAAAATTTCGGCTTTCTTTACATTATCCAAATTGTATTTGTCTGTCTGTCCGTCTGTTGAAATGGCCATCACGGCGCAAAGACGCAAGCTGAGATCTTCTTTTTTACCCATATTATAGGACATCATCCCGAGCACTTTGCTATTAAAAATGAGCAAAATCGGTCCAGCGGTTAAAAAGCTATGAGTGAAAATGTGAAGGTACCTCTAAATTGTCCATACAAATTAATGTATTTTAGTACAATTTCATAGTAATGACTGGTAAATTATATATTTTCTTATATTTTTTCACCAGTCGCTTATAAGTGAATAATATTTTGTATTCACCTCAAAAAATTTTATTCACCACTAAAATTTTTTTTCACCACAAAAAAGTTTTTTCACCTCAAAATGTTTTTTCCACCAAAAAATGTGTTTTCACATCCAAAAAAGTTTTTAACTTCAAAAAACTTTTTTCACCTTCAAAAGTTTTTTACATTATTTGTATGAAACCCAGTAGAGAACGTTTTTTAGGATATTAGTGGAGGGTATTAAAAGGATTCGGCACAGCCGATTTTAAGCCTTTTTTTTACTTGTTTTTTAAAGTAGCTTAACTGCGCTGATCCAAATTATTCCACATAAAATTTTCATTTAGATGGACCAACAACAAAAAAATCTGTAAAAAATGTTTTATAATATTGTTAGGAGTGGAAGATTTCAAATTTAAAAATTTCAAATTTCAATAGAACGTTATTTTGAGACTTTGTCAATATCCAGAAGAAAAAACAATAAAGACCGGTCCACTTGATATGAACTTAGAAAAGAAGATTGTTCAAGTAATTACCAAAAATAGATGTGTCTGTCGGAAAAGCAAAAGAAAATCATAAAAACTAGATCGTGAAAGTTATACGACTTTTTGAAAGAGAAAAATAGATACTTCCAGATTCTGAAACAACTATCGGCATTAAAAAGTTCGGTTCGAAGTATCTCGTTTGGCAGGAAATTTATCAATGCGGCCAAAAGACGTCATCTTTGTAACGACAGGTACTAATAATGCAGAAGTGTATAGAGAAAATTGCTTGAAAAAAACATTCAATACCTTTCATAAAAATGCATGGTGGATCAACTCCACTGAAAGATATTGGGACCTAGTAAAAACGACTTTAAAGATAATCAAACAGAATGCTAGTGATATTAAAGATTTTGAAAAAAGTGGAAGGCAGCATCCACAGCAGTAACAAATAAAACTGTCAAAAACTTAGTGGAAGGCATTCGGAAAAAGCTAAGATTGGAGTGGATCCCAAAATGAAATGGGTATTTTTTTATATACACTTTTATTGCTCCTATTCATTAACCAAAATAAAATCTACAACAAAATAAAATCTACATCATCTGAAGAAGTACCACTTACCAAACCGGATATGAAAACTGTTTTTTAGGTAGAAAAGCATTCAATGGGTTAAGAACAACTTGATTATTCCCTGTACCAGGATAACTTGTAGACATTGTCGGTGATAAAATTGCGTTGTAGGATTTATTATCAAAATTATGTAATTGACCTGTGATAGCTTGCGGGGAGATCACCTTCAATGACGGAAGTGGCGAAGGGCTAGCATTATTAGTATTACAGGAGACTTATTTGACATTTTATTCGTCTTCGGGGACGAGAGATCTTGCTTGTTGGCAAGTTTATCTAAATTTGGTCATATTCACCTTAAAAACTTTTAAAAATTTGTATAAATCTGTATTTAGTTGTTTGCACTGAAGACAAGTCCATTGTCCCGGGGTCAGCAAGCGCATCACGTTCCTTAAGCTCAGTACACTTCATGCAGTAGTTATCTAAGCACCATACGATCATATCCAGAAACGTTGCAGTTCGTATTTAAGCAATCCATGACGAAATAAAGTGTTGATTGAAATAATTAGTTGTTTATGTTATTCAATATTTTTGTTTACTGGGTATACTAATATGCTAAATTCAAAACAGATGGCGCACCGAAATGCACAAAAAAGTAGGGTTGTATTAATCAAAAGTTTACACCATTACATTTATTGTTATTAGATAAAATAAAGTAATTTTAGCAATTAAAGAAAAAAAAATGCAAGCCATAAATGAGTTTTTTATGATATAAACTATCAGCACAGAACAAACCTTATAGCTATCAGAGAACTGCAAAATCAACTTTTTTCTTGATTTAATCATACACAAAAATTATTGTTCACATTTAATAATTCAACAAAATTCACTGTAGAATAAAATCAGCATCATGTTACTGAACGCGTAATTCGGATCAGTTTGAATCATTGTCGATTATGTTTACTGCAAACTTAATCACTGAACAAAGTCAGCGTTGAATAAATCAGAAAAAACAACAAACAACGCGTATGAGTGTATTCATAATTAAAACAAAATAGAAACACATTTCATAAATGATATTGTTTACATTAGGGTGGGATTTAAATCCGCTTTTTTAGAATTTTTTATTAGTAATAAAAATATTCTTCTTTGTGAAATATAAATATTTTTTTTGGAAAAAAAATTTAGGTCGATATCTCAGGCTTGCCTAATCCGGAAAAATTTAAATATTGTCAAAATTTTTTTATATCTATTTTGATTGGAAAATTAGGCAATATTTAACTTTAACCGGATTGGGCGACCCACCCTAATATACATATAACATTTATGAAATGTGTTTCTACAAAACCACCCCCTTTTTATAGATAAAAAACTATTTTGTTTTAATTATGATTACACTCCTACACGTTGTTTGTTGTTTTTTCTGATTTATTCTACATCAAAATAATTATTGTTGGCTTGAATGAACAGAATAAAATCAATGGTTTAACAACGACCGATGATTATAAATCAGTGACAAAACAATTTGCACGTCGTTTGATTGATTTAAAATCATCAACAAATATGTGTGTTGGAGTATATTCAGCGTTTGAACGCAAACACATATTTATTCTTGTGCTGATTGCGTATGAACGTTTTGCAATCAGCAAATGCAGTTCTCTATGTTACGAATAAAAGTCTCGGGAATGTTTTAAACCTTTTTATAATCGCTCATAGTATGATTCATTATTAGCATTTAATATTCTAGACAATTCTTTGTACATGCATAAACCAGTGATCAGCCGGCGCACCCCGGGGGATTTTAGCCGCTGGAGCCCTTCAAGTGTGTAAATTTTCAGTAAAATCGAAACTCATTTTATTACTGTTAAAATTTTGTATGCTAATAGCCAATATAGTAAACGATTCCAGTGACGAATACGAAAGCGGTCAGAGCGAAAATCAAGATTTGTCATAGTCGGTGATGCCCACACTTTTGATCGAAAAATCGCCATGGAACTTTAACGGAGGCGGATATGAAAATGAATTGTTAATTTAATTTTGAAAATATTGTTTCCGTTTTGGTTATGTTAAGTTTTTGTACCATATTTTCTTATTAGTTTCCTGATTTAATCACAATACGAAAGTTCTTCGAACATAAAATACTAAATATGTTTAGGAAAAGTTATAAGCCTTTAGTTGAGTTCGGGGATGCAAATTGGGCTCAGAATACTAATGATCGTACATCTCAATCTGGATTTTGTTTTATTTTCGCAGGTGCGGTCATATCCTGTTGTTGCAACTTCAAGTGTAAAACACATATCGAATGATTATTATATTTATAATTTATTTATATGTTCTAAATATTTACAATAATTTTGAAAAAAACATGCTTACTTTATTGGTTTAAAAATAAGCAAATAAAATATCTTCCTTTTTCTATAATTACGTGTTTTTCCATTTTTTTGCGACTCATTTGAACAAGTGAAAAGTCTTTGCAAAGATTTGCTTAGTGTAAACTGAGATTTGCAAAGAATATCGTGGACCAGAAACACTTATCACTTTGCCAAAAAATGCAATTTGATAAGTAAAAAGTTGATAAGTTGTTTTGGGGAATAGGGCCCAGGTAATACACTTGAGGAATCAAGTCATAAACACTAAAAAACGAGTAAACGATAGGTCATGCTAGCGTACGATCATATATATACAAAGCTAACACACATTTTTTTTTGTTGTCGTGTGCAATACTTGCGCTCGCTTACATTTTTTATCTGTTGTCCAGTTTAATAGTAAGATTTCTGCAGTATTGTCGGTTTCATTAAATAATATACGCGATTCAAGACAATACATAGAACGAATATGTTTGTGCAGCGCTTTAGTAACTATTGTGTATACAGGTTAATAATGTCGCTTTTTTGCTTGAAAAATGCATTTATTATAATAACAAAATAAATTGATACATTATTCAAAGTATTGTCAATCGTTAGCCACTATTTTTTCCTATCTTTCTGGTAACATATGGATTCCGCGCCAAAAGAACTGCTCCGGTTTAGAGGTAAAGAATGAATGAAGACAATTTCTGATACCCTGTTCTGAAGTGAAGCGTATTCCAGTAAGGGCGTTCTGAATCGATCGAAACACATGGTAGTTAGAAGGGACAAGATCTGGGCTATAAGGCGGGTAAGCCAAAACTTCCCATCCACTGTTTTCCGAAAAGTTTTTGACCGGTCTTGCAACATGTGGCCGAGCGTTGTCATGATGGAAGATTATGGCCTCGTGTCTGGTCGTTTTTCGTTGATTGCTCTTTTCAAACGAATTAATTGTGATCGATACAGGTCCCCTGTGATCGTCTGACCCGTTTTCAACAGCTCATAATACAAAACACCCTTCTGATCCCACCAAATACAGAGCTGGTTGGCCGGGCTTTACATATGTATCCATTTTTCATCACCAGTAAAAATACGATGCAAAAATTACTTCTTTTTGTAGCGTTAAAGCAGCATTTCCGACATGCAAAATCGCGTTTCAACGTCTCTTGGCTTCAATTCATATGGTACCCAATTTCCTTGCTTTTGAATAAATCCCAATGCTTTTAAACGTAGGGAAATGGCTTGTTGAGACTCCCAATGATAATGCAAGTTTTTCTTGCGTTTGATAACAATCTTCGTCAAGTAATGCTTCCAAATCCTCATCTCCAAACTTTTTCCGGTGACCAGGCCTCTCCTTGTCTTCTGTGTCGAAATCACTACTTTTGAATCGCGCAAACCATCGTTCACAAGTTTTTTGAGTTGGTGCATATTGACCGTAACCTTCCACCAACAACCGATAACTTTCAGCAGCCGTTTTCTTCAAATGAGAAGGTTACCAGACTTCCCTGCAAAACATCTATTTTAGGCAAAAAATTCGACATTATTATAGCGATTGAAAAAAAAAATATGTGTTTCCACTTTGGCGTCTATCGAATACTGAATTATAATGACAGATTTTTACCCTCCAAAATATTATTGACACAAACCATATGTGATAGTTATGTCATCTGTTGTCGAAATCGACATTATTAACATGTATACCCAATAATAGAAAGTTGTGAAAAAAGGGATAAACTTTATAAAAAATGGTTGAATAATCGAAGTAATAAATTATACGAACATGAATATAAAAAATACAGAAATAGCTTAAACAAAAAAAAATAATTACACTAAAAATAATTACTACAGAAATAAATTCATTGAAAATAGACACATGAGAATACCTTGGCAACTTATAAATAATATTAATAGGCCCAGGGGGCCAGGGCCGAAACTCCATTATTATCCATCCATCGAAAAATACACTTAAGTTTTTATTTAATTTAACGCCTTTATCTTTTTTCGAACGTTTTCTAAAAAAGGAGTAATTAAAGGTTGATGTACACGTCGACTATCCTTAACTGCTATTACTCAGTATTGGTTTTAAAAATCAGCAAAACAACAAAATAATAAAAACGTTAGAAAAAAATATATGTTGTGCATTGTTTTCAAATGTTGTGTTTTGTGTGGGTGTGAGATGGCTTAATAAACTAAATTCAGGTATCCAAATTTCTATGAAATTTTAAAAATTGTTCAAATATTTTGACAAAGAAATTTTAAAAAATTTTGTCAATTTGTATTTAGTTTAGAATTGTTTAAACTAGTTACCTCGCACAGGTCCTAAGTGGAATAATTTAATTTGTTTTTTTATTCTTTTAAAACAAAACCGTGTTTTAAATTAAACGTCTGAGATTCAAATACCACATTAAGTCTTAACTGGAATCCCCAAAATTTCAGATTTATGAGTTTATTTTTATACCAAAACATATGTATTTAAAATTGAAAATATTTAATTAACAATTTAACTTCTATAGACTTTCAAAGTAGTTATAGTAGTTAAAAAGTAAGAGTTTATAAAAATGCTGTCAAGCCTTGGCAATTCTTGGCTTTTTTCTTTTAAATGTAAGCGAAAATATTTGTAATAAAAATATTTAAAATTTTTCTATTTGTAATTTGATAAAATATTTAAAACAACAAAAGCTAACAAATAAATTATGTGTTTGTTAGTAAATGTAGAGCAGGGCGTACAATATAAATGCTATATTTCGTGTACCGGTGAAGTGCATATATGATAACAAGTAGTTATAGTTATAGAGATATAAAAAAAGCTTTTTTGGACAAAATTGCCCAAAAATGACAATTTAAATTTAAAAAAAAAACTGAAATAAAAAAATACAATTTAAATTAAAAAAATTACAAATAAAATTCAAAAATTCGCAATCGATACTTAAAGAAAAAAAATTATTGAAATTCAAAAAATATTTATTTTATTTAATTTTGTGTTTTTGAATTTCAATTGATGAAAATTTCACAATGAAAATTAACACTAAAAATATAATGAAAAACTACCCCAATCAAATAAATATTAGACCCACAATTAAGTTTGGATCATATTTTTATTTATTAGATTGTAAAATAACACCAATTTGTAGAAATGAAAAATGAACCCTAATATGATGAAATGAGAAATGACCCCAAAATATGCATTATACGCATTTATTTTGCATGTAATCAATAATATCCAAATGTACTCTTTATAAACATTAAAGTTAAGAAAATTTCTGCTCTCAGCCCATGAGTATATCCTCCCGGCCAGTTCTTATTAAATTTGCTGGTAACAATGGAAGAACCATCAATTTCCGATATGCGATTTTTGCAGCATCCGACGATCTTATGAAATTTTAGCGCGAATGGTTTTTTATGACATTGCGTTAAGAGCTTGGCAATTTTGAAACCTGTTAAGAATTATATATGTTCTTAATGTATGAAAAACTAAATTTTAGCCTGCGGCGCCAACTATTAATATACGAAAAACAAAATTAAAATTATTTAACAAAAATCGCGCTATTTTTGGTATAAAATTTTCGGCTGACAAATAGATTTTCCGGTCACGATAATGTGTTAAAGAATTTATAATATATTGCATCAAGCCAAGTATTTGACGTCTCGTCAAAAGAATTTTGTAGCATAATAGATTTTTATCAAAATGATTTAAAAGTGGCGAGAAGTTTTACAACACAAAAACTATCAAAATGTACTAAACATTAAACGTATACTTTAGATCTCAGCCAATGTAATAAATAAGTTTTAAATAAAAATTGTTTATGAATTTAAAAGCTGTAAATTTTGTTTTAAATGCTTCAAAAAGGTCAAGAAATTCATCAAAAGCTATCTGCATTGCAGAAGTTACAAAGTCAAAATAAATAACCGTTTAGTGATGAAACACCTATAGCATATGGAGTTCTACAAGGTTCAAAATTGGATCCAATACTCTACCTTCTATGCAGCTATCATAGTTGCAAATAAAGACGTCACAGCAGCAGCCAGAATAATGTAAAATGAACTTAATGTTGGACAAAGTGGTGCCACGACAATGAGCTTATAATTAATGCTTCAAAAACCAAAGTCATGAATATAAAACCACCTCACATCAGAAATACCAGTGTTATTTTGAAATTTCATAATATTGATTGTATACATAATGAAACCAGTGACAACAACGATCAATGTACTACAACAATCGAGCTGGTCAATGCAGGTGATCAAAATTTGAAATGGCGCAGCAATATAGAGGAGTACAAAAACAAATTTGTAAGTCTTCAGTTATGCTTTATCATATTTTTCCTTAACTGAATCCTGGAATCCATGGAATCCCGGCTTTGAGTAGTTCTACGTATTGTAGGGTACTCCAAAATACACAAAATAGAGTTCTTAAGATATTATGGAGGAACTTTAACAAATCTCGAGGCAACTATAGCTTAATGTACTACAACACCCGCATGAACATTAACCCAAGTACAAACAAGAGATTTAAAAATATTGAACGTTGACAGTATTTACAGTACTACCTTAATAAACGATTTCCATAGCAAAAAAAGATATCTCCACAAAATAGACCACTAATACAAGACAAGACGGCGTGCCGAAGGACGTTATAAATCAGAAAATTTTAAAAACAATTATGGGAGAGGAAAACTTAAAGTCCAATTGCCTAAAATCATTAATAGTTTGTCAATAGATTTATTATATATTACAAATAATTATAAAAGAAAAAAGAAATCAAAAACTTTACAATGAAATTATGAATTTATGAAAATATAAGTTACTAGCTTAAAAGCCCGATACTTCGTTATGGAAAGTTTTAAATATCGAAATATGTTGAGAAGAAAATGTTATTTTTTTTTTAAAAGATTTTAATATTTAAATAAATTTGTTCATCTTTTGAAGTGGATGCTTAAATTTAAAGTTTTGAATTTCTTGTTTATAGATCATTCAAAGGGGACGTGCCCAGTGTTAACTGTTTTAATATCACTTGTTCCCCTTTCCATCCCATTTCGTTCTTCTTGTCTAATGATTCATTTCCACTCGTTCCCATTCCATTTATTTCCCCCTCGTCTAATGTTTTAGTTACACTCGTTCACCATTCCATTTTATATTTTACCCCTTTACCATTTCACTCGTTCCTCATAGCATTCCACTTCAATCCCCTTATTAAGTGTTTAAATTCCACTCGTACCCCGTTTTATTCCATTTCGTATCCCAGTAGTATCTCAATTTTACTCGTACCCTTTCCATTCCATTTCTGTCCCCTCCAACTTGCAATTTTACCTTGTAAATATGGTGTAGCGGGCAAAACGTTGTTAGCGTAGAAAATCGTTTCCCGGGGGTATAAAGAGTTCCCAGATAATTTCCCGTATTCCTTAATTTTTACCATGTCCCCGACCAAAATTCTAAGATGTACCTCAATAATGAGTTAGCCCATACTCCATATTTCAGGTTTCTAGATATACTTTGGCAGACCGTGAAAGGGGTTTTTCTCCTTTTGCTCTTCCGCGAAGGCACTTCCAAGAACCTCAAGCGATTTTGCCAGTCCGTCAAAGGCGAGAATTTTCGCCCTCCGCGTTAAATTTTCCAAAAGAATAGATAGAACCTGCATACAAAATTGTAACTTTCTAGTTTCAGCGGTTTAGGTAGGCCGTTCGGGGGGAGACTTATCCCCTTATTGCACTACTCAGTAGGAATTTCCAAAAATCCAACGAGTGGATGCCTACGCTGGAGTGCGAACCTATTTACCAAATTTTAACTTCCCAGCTGTATCGGGTTTGGCAAGTCGTCAAGGGGGAGAGTTTCCTCCTTTATTGCATTCCTCTTTGGATTTTCCAAAATTGACATCTTAGTTGTTATCTAGACTGGAGAAGGAGCCTGCATACCAAATTTCAACTTCCTATGTCCAGAGGTTTCGCCAAGCTGTTAAAGGGGAGACATTTCATCCTTTTAAACCCCTTTTTTACCACGTCCCTGTCTAAAATTTAGCTTATCAGTGAGTTAGTCCATACTCCAGGTAATATATGTTTCAAATTTCCGATATCTTGCTATTTCGGCGTGTGCATGCCGTTAAGGGGGAGATTTTCCCCATTTTTGCCCCTTCCCGTAGGAATTTAAAAAAAATCCTACGTGGGTGGATGTCTGCAGCTCAGGTGGAACCAATATACACAATTTCAACCTTCCAGCTCTAACAGATTTGGCAGGCCGAGAATTTCACCCTTTACTGCCCCTCCCCGTTTGATTTTTCGAAAATCATGTCTTATCTGTTATCTACACCGAAGAAAGAGCCTGCATACCAAATATCAACTTCCCAAGTCCAACAGTTTGGACATGGGAAGAAATTCTACTCCGTAGAGGAGATCTGCAGATAAGTCCCCCCGGAAGGGGGGACTTTTCGCCATTTAAGCTTAAATTTTTACCACATCCCTGGTCAAAATTCTATAATGTACCTTATCAATGAGTTAGCACATACTCCCAGAAAGGCGTATTTCAAATTTCAGGTTTCTAGCTAAAGGGGTTTAGGCAGGCCGTGAAAGGGGAGTTTTTCCCACTTTTTGCCCCTTCACGAAGGTTTTTCCAAAAACGGTCTACGCCGGAGGGGGAACCTACATACCAAATTTCAGCCTTCTGCCTCTTGCGGTTTGGGCTGGGCAAAGTTGAATGAGTGAGTGAGTTAGTCAGTCAGTAACGTTATTCCTTTATATATAGAGATAAAGAAATTATTAAAGTGATATTATATTAGATTTTATACATTAAATTTTATATTTTTTCCCTATATGCAGATAAGCCAAATGGCTTCGAGGGTCTTAAATTAAGAATAGAATGAAATTTTAAAATTGTTAAATATAAAAAATAGCATTTTATCACCATCATCTTCACAGCGTATAAGTTGTTGCTTGGATATTTCACTTTTTTACAAAAACTTATTGGTAACGAAATGATTTTATTGATAAAATTATTGGTAACCAAATGATTTGATTGATTTAGCACAGTTCCAAAGATTTGGAGTTTCCCTGCAATGAAAATCGTATACGAATATCTCTTTTGTAGTTTTATTTTCTTTAAATTTGAATTTCATAGACATCAGTTTTTCTTTATTATATTTGGAAAAAAATTTTAACAACCACATTTTTATTATCATTGGATTTGCCTTTATTTTTAATGAAATAAGCATCTTTAACAGCACTAGACACAATTTCCACACCAACAACCTTGGTTAAACCAATCAAAGCATCTACAGCATTAACTCAATCATTAACTTTTAAACCTCTTATAACACAATCGTTTTTTACACGATTATCATTTAATATTTTTACACGATTATCATTTAATATTTTTACAGAAGATTTAAGATTTTTAATTTCCATTTTTATTTTTTTATTTTCTTTCTCTATTTCAGTTATATTCTTCTCATTTTCTGCTACATCCTTGAAATTTTCATCAAATCTAGCGGACATAAAATTATTGATTCAGTCAGCTGATCTAATTTCTTTTCTTATTTTCCCACCTCCTTCTTCTTTACAAAATGGACAGGAAAACATTTCTTTCTCATTTTTTTTTAGCAATTTCTCAAATTCTCTTTTACTTAACCTGAGCACTGGAAGTGAACATTTTCCACACACTTATTACACTGTATAAAATCATCAGATTCTTCTTTGATATTTAATTCGCACCGGTCGCAAAGTAAAATGTTTTTATTAACAGCACTGCGACGACCTTTATTAAAAACAAATTCCTTAAAATTGCCCTAAGGAGCAAACACCCGACAACTTCTTGTATCTCCGATTTTAAAGCACCCTAATGTATCTATATAACAAAACAAGTGTGGTTACCTGAACATCCTGAACAGTTGATCGATTTCTGAGTCACCTTGAAATAATGGTTTTCTGGTTGCCATTTCTGCGAATATGCACCCAATTGACCAGATGTCTACTGGACATGAATATCTTGGTGAACCCAACAATACTTCAGGAGCTCTATACCAAAGCGTTACAATTTCATGTGTATAAATGCGTACCGGAATACCAAATGATCGTCCAAGTCCAAAATCAGCTACTTTTATTATGCCATTTTTGTCAATTAATAAATTCTGTGGCTTTAAATCCCGATGTAAAACTCTTCGGCGATGACAAAATAGTATAGCGCTAGTAATTTGATACAAATAACTTCGAACAAGCTCAGTATCTAAGGGTTTTTCCGCTGGCAAAGAGTCCATATATTTTTTAAGATCCATAGACAAGAATTCAAATATTAAATATAATCGATTTTCTTCCATTAACACATCTTCCAGACAGACAATATTAGGATGTTTCAGCTCTTTTAAAAGGGATATCTCTCTAAAATTAAAAAAGAAGATTTAAGCTTGATTCAACTCACAATTTCAAAGTGGAATTAAAAATTAATTACTAACAGAAGTAGTTGAAACGCTTAACCAGTGTTTACAAAAAAAATGGGACTGACTTAAATTGGAAAGCTTATTGTAAATAAAGTTAAGGCTTCTATTAGGTACGGAAGGAGTAAACTTGGTATATGTTTGTTCAGTACATCGGACAGCTAAGATGCGCCGGTGAAGAAGATACTCCATAAAATACGATTGGAGTTAAATCATTAGGTGCTTAATTATTGAATAGATTTAATCCAACTAGGATATAGATGGTAGTTAAATGGTAATATTAGTAATTAATAGCGGTTTTCACTCTTGGTGTTATATTTACAACAGGGTTGGCTGGCAATACCCCTTAAATACCGTTATCGATTCAATACCCTTTCAACTCACTATCGTTACCCCGATATAACTGAAAAAATCGTTGTCCTTAAAATACCGTTACCGAAATAATTGAAAAAATCGTAATCCCTAAAATACCGTTACAGAAATAACTGCAAAACCATTATCCCTTACTAACGTTACCGAAATAATAAAAAAACGTTACCCTTAAAATGGCGTTACCGAAATAAAAGAAAATAACTTTACCCTTAAAATACCGATACATTTTTTTATTAAGTAATGTCCACACAAGTTATGATCTTGTTTAAAAGGTGTCTTCATATGCAATAAAATTTGTCATTATATATGAAAATTACACAAAAAACAACAATAAAATTATTTTCGTTGTTCTTTTGTATGTAATTTTCGAATTTTATTTTTTATTATGGTATGAGATATAATTATATGTGGTTTTATATATGTTCTTATATAAGAAATATTATTTGATATGGTATAAGATATAATAATATATGATACAATATGTGCAAACAAATTTGAGATATTGTTATATATAGTTCCATATCAAGAGTATTTTTGATATGGTAAAATATATAATTTCATATAATTATATGTGGCCCTATGTCAATGGTTTCGAATCCCAGCCAGTGAGATCAATTTTTTGGTGCTTTTAGTTTGTTTTTATTTCCTTATTAATATTTTTTTTTACAAAACTTTCAAATTTAAATCATTTCGGGATAACAAGAACTAGAAATTTTTGATAGGATATAAGTAGTGGAAATTTATATTAAGGGTTTTCACTCTTGGTAGTATATTTAAAACCCTTGTATATTTAAACCGATTTTATACTACAAAGCGTGAACGACTTTTTCGTGTATTTACTTCCCGCATAAATACAGCTATTGTAAATTAATCAATCAGCTGATTTTTGTTTTTCATCTATTTGAAAACTTAAAATATCAAAAAGAATTTGAAGTTAACAAAAATGCCTATAATTACAGAAAAATATAAAATTATAAATTTTTTAAGAGCAAAATGCAATTAACCAAATAGAATTTGCAGAGATTCTGGGCTTAAAGATACGGTAGTACTTGTAATAATAAAAACCAATAGCTGCTGAATTTCACTATCGGTCCATCTTTTATTACGTATTTTTTTACGCTTTTGTTTTAAGTTGGGTTTTTCATTATTTTGATTCATTATTTAACTTTATTTTAATAGTGACCACAAAATAAAAAAACCAAACAATAGTTTTGGTTGCTAAACGATTAGCTGTTTTAGTCTTGTAAATGTACAACATGTATTTACTATACCTTTAGTCTTGTATTTTAACCACACAATAGTAAATTTTAGTTCTATACATTTTGTTGTTGTGGTGTAGTAAATGGTAGTACTTTTACTATATCTACAACCTCTACAAGGTCTACAAGGGTAGTTTACTACCAAGAGTGAATACCCTCATTATATATAAATATTAAAAAAATTTATATATATATGTATATATATATATATATATATATATATATATTTATATATATATATATTTTTCTAAGATACACCTTAATAATGAGTTAGCCCATACTCCAGGTAACACATATTTCAAATTTCAGGTTTCTAGCTAAATCGGTGTGGGCAGCCCGTTGGAGGAGACTGTTCACCTTTTTGCCCCTCTTCGTAGACATTTACAAAAATCCGATCTAGGTAAATGTCTACACCGGAGGAGGAACATATGAACCAAATTTCAACTTCCCAGCTCCAGCGTTTTTGGCAGGACGTCAAGGGTGAGAATTTTTCCCTTTTCTGCCCCTCCCCTTTGGATTTTAACTTTATAGGTCCAACAGTTTGTGCAGGCTGTTAAAGCATATTTCAAATTTCCGGTTTCTAGCTATATAATTTGGGCAGGCCGTGAAAGCGAGTTTTTCCCCATTTTGCTCTTCCCGAAGGAGTTTCCAAGAACCTCGTCTTAGCGAATGTCTACGCCGTCTACAGCGTCCTACCTTCTGGGCTTGGGCAGGCCGTTAAAGGGAAGTTTTTCCCCATTTTGCTCTTCCCCGAAGGAGTTTCCAAGAACCTCGTCTTAGCGAATGCCAACGCCGTAGGGAGAACCTACATACAAAATGTCAGCGTCCTACCTCCTGCGGTTTGGCTGGGCGTTGTTGAATGAAATAAAGAAATAAATATTTACATATTTACAGTTACGCATTTGCACATTTGCCCATTTGCACATTTACCCAATTGCACATTTGCATACCATCAAACCATCAATCTATTAAACCATCAATCAAATTTTCACTTTTGCACATTTGCACTTTTGCAAATTTTCACATTTGCACTTTTGTAAATTTGCACTTATGCAAATTTGCACACTTTCACATCTGCACATTAGAATAATTGCACATTTACATTGGATGAAGAATCTATGTACCAAATATTAACTTCGCAGCTCCAGCGGTTTTGGAAAGGAGAATCTTCCGCTTTTTGCCCCTCCTCTTTGGATTTTCCAAAAGTCACGCCATAGCTGTTATCTACACTGGAGAAGCATACCAAATTTCAACTTTCTAGTTTCAGCATTTGAAAATACAAAAATTATTAAAATACAATACAATAACGAAATTAAATATAACAACTCCAAATCGAAGGGTGTACTGTTTTTTTATTTCGAAAATACAATTGAATATTTCTGGAATACAATTGACAATTTCTGAAACGCAATTGACAATTTCTGAAATACAATTTACTATTTCAGTAATACAAATGGCTATTTCTGAAATACAATCGACTATTTCTGAAAGACAATTGATAATTTCTGAAATGCAATTGGCTATTTCTGAAATACAATTGACAATTTCTAAAATACAATTGACTATTTTTGAAATACAATTGACTATTTCTGAAATACAATTGACTGTTCCTGAAATACAATTGACTATTTCTGAAACGCAATTAACTATTTTTAAAATACAATTGACTATTTTGAAATACAATTGACAATATCCGAAATACAGTTGACTATTTCTGAAATACAATTGACTATTTCTGAAATAAAATTGACTATTCTGAAATACAATTGACAATTTCTGAAATACAATTGACTATTTATAAAATACAATTGACAATTTTGAAATACAATTGGTTATTTCTGAAATACAATTGACTATTCTGAAATACAATTGACTATTTCTGATATACAATTGGATATACATAGTGCATATTCTATTGCACTATGGAACATTTTTGGGATTATTGTCTGGGGGGTGAGAAATTCCAAGTCAGGGTGATGGTACTAGGTCAGTATAGTAAAACCCTCAAAGGGTTTGGCGTTCGTATGTGTCAGTTTTTTTTTTTATGACCTTTTAAATTTTTTCCTTATCTTGATGTTTTTTCGCTTAGTTGTAACATTTTGGCAAAAACGTAGTTTAACATAACTCGAGAACCACTTGTCCGATTTTGCTAAAACAAACTCAAAAAAATTTGGAATTACAATTTTTTTAATCCGTTCATATAACGTTTTTCTTTATAATCAACAGTTTTGCCGGTAAAAATAAATTTGTGGAGAAAAAAAATATTTTTTTGCCTAAAAATTAAATTTTTTTTTTTTAAATTCATAAAAAATCCAAAACGGAAAAAAGGTTCAAGTGCTATTAATTTCATGTAAAGTCACATAACCTATAAACAAAATGCGACATAGATCATAGAAATCGATTAACGCGTTCTGCTTTTATTTACAATTAAGTGAAGGTATCCCATTTTGACAAGAATATTGATATTTGTTTTTATTCAAAAAAGTGTCATTTATCGCCTTTTTTATAAATTTTCCCCAATAACTCCAGACTTCTGGCCATAAACTACTAAAAAAAATTAAGTAAAATTTTTATAATTTTTATTTTATTTATTTATTTTTATTTATTTTAATAAATATTGCCTAGACTTTTTCGATGGTGGTTGGTCTGTATCTGGGCTAGAATCTTTTGGCACAGGAATGTGGTCCGAATGAGGCAATGGTGTTGCGGCACTTGCAACACCAACGTAATTATACGATTTTCTTATCCTTTTTGCGGCTCCTTTATTCGCACATGCATAGCAATTCAATGGATTGTGACCTTCGCCAGGATTAGTCCAAGTCATTGGAATACCGAATGGCATACTTTCACGTCTTTTCCAATCCATTAGACGGTTGTAGCAGCTTTTACACACTATATTTGGTACCCAATTTTTGTTCACTATAACATTTTGGTTGAAGTACATCTCGTATGTTTGAACAAAATCAGTACTGAAATTTCCCCTTTTTTTATGTGTTGAGACATATTGACCACAGCAGTAGCAAAAGCTATTTATATCTGGCTTGCACAGTGCCATATTCTGTTCAGTTTTGTTCACTTTTAAAAAACTGAAGAAAAATCACTTTTACTGTTCGCGTTCGTCGGCACTTGTTGAATGACAAAAATCACAGAACCAGTGTGAGAAAGAGAGAAAGTATAATGACAATGCATGTTTTATGTGAACATTACAGAACCAGTGTTGCCACATCAATATTTCTCTTTTAGTACAGTAGAAAAATATGAGAGAGTTCGGCTTGTGAGTGTCAATGTTTTCTCCAAATAATGTTGTGCATATCTGAAGCAAATTTTTGAAATTCATACATTTACCTAATTGTGAATAAATGAGAAACGCGTGCATCGATTTTCATGATCTATGCCTTTTTTTTGCTCATGAGTTATGTGACTTTACGCGAAAGTAATTAGTTTTGGCACTTTTTTCCATTTTGGATTTTTTATGAATTTAAAAAAAAAAAAAATATTTAAATTTTTAGGCAAAAAATACTTTTTTCCCTTCATACATTCATTTTTAACTTCGAAAGTGTTGCACATATAGGAAAACGGTATAAAAACAGATTAGAGAAATTGTAATTCTTAATTTTTCTAAATTTGTTTCATCAAAATCGGACAAGTGGTTCTCGAGTTATGTTAAACTACGTTTTTGCCAAAATGTTACAACTAAGCGAAAAAACATCAAGATAAGGAAAAAATTTAAAAGGTCATAAAAAAAAACTGACACATACGAACGCCAAACCCTTTGAGGGTTTTACTATACTGACCTAGTACCATCACCCTGACTTGGAATTTCTCACCCCCCAGATTGGCTGTTGTACTGTGTTGTTGGATCTAATCTGATACAATTCGATCTGACATTTTTCGGATAAATTTGGATATTACTTTATTAATATATTGTTGGATCTAATTTAATCTGCCATTTTTCGAAACAATTCAGATCCATCTAAATCCTCAAATATATTTCTTGATCTAATTTTATCCGCCATTTTTCGGATCAAATAAGATATTAAGGAATATAAAATTGGAAATGAATAAATATTGTGTCAGATTAATTTGTTTTTACTCGGATCTACTTACTTTTTGCCAATTAATTTCAAACCATCTGTAGTTCATTATGTAAAAATGTTTGTGTTAGTTATAGATATTTCTGCAAGGGGCCGCTGTGAAGTAACAAGATTCAAAAACATATTCTCTGTACTTACATACATATATCTATCTTCCAAAAGTCTGATCATGATGGGGTTAAATATATCGGTGTGCAAAACTAGCGTTATCATTAAAATATTGCAATAACAAAAATAACGTTACCCTTAAAATATCGTTACCGAAATAACTAAAATAACGTTATCGCTAAAATACCTTTACCGAAGTAATGGAATATTAACTTTGGATTAATCCCGTAAACTCCTATAGAGTTGGATTTTATAGACAATAGACTAGATAAAACATCACATTGGTTTACTGCATCAAAAGAAAAAGAAGATTCGAAATAGTTATTGGAATGATTATTGATATAATTTTGATCTGCTTGAACCATAGGGACATTTAAAAACTTTTTATTGATTGTATCGGCATCAATCAAACATGGATCTTGATTCGTAGATATACAGATATCAACTTCGCGTATTGTTTGCCATGTTCTTTAGAGCCAATGGCGGAAGAAAACTTTTCAGCATAAAAAACGGATTTGGACCTTTTATTTATCCTATTAGTTTTTCTTTTAGCGGTCAGATAATCCTCATATAATGCTGTAGTCTTAAACGTGCATACGCAAAATTTCTTTGATTGATATAATCCTTAATTTCCGATGATTGGTACAGTTAGATCAAACAGATAATTCAGGTTTTGCTCAAGAAAAGAGAGTTGGTCATCTACAGAATACAAAATATTCCAATCGATTTTAAAAAATTCTTTCTCAAGGAATCTAAAATTAAATGTCGAAAAATAATTCTCTCCACTGGTATTACAAGTTGGAAATTGTAAGTCATGAAAATGAGATCATGCTTTGAAAAATATGACGCAGACAATTGATAATAGAGTAGTATATTAATTTCATTACTTACGATAAACACATCCAAAAGCGTATTATTAGTTGCAGTGAAGTGTGTAGGATTTAAGACATTAGGTGACATTAAACCAATCGAGGCATAGTCATCAGAAAAACTACTATCTACCAGAAGGTTTGAATTGAAATCTCCTGCTGCTGTTTGCGCTTCCAAAATTCTAATAAACCGCCGAGTACAAAGATTTTTATTAGGCCTATAAACACTACCTACAAGCAATTTCCTACCTTCATTGTTTACCTCGATAAATAAATACTCCACTAAATTTAAAAGATCTGCATTGTCGATGTCTTCAAAATCACAATTTTCTTTAGATTTGCATTTAATATTAAAAGAAATACCCTTTTTGATGTACATAGCAACGCCGCTATATCCATGTTCTCTATCGACTCTAAGTAAATTATATCCATTTAATTAAAGAGAGAAGTCTGTAATATCGAAATCAAACTATGTTTCCGATATATTTTTTTTAATATATTTATTTAGCACAACGGCTATTAATTGAACAATTTTATTTATTTATTTACAAAATTTACAAACTTAATTTAGTTATGAAAGTAAATATAGGTTTTACTTAGGCTCTAACTACCAAGGTTTTTGGCCTAAAGTTTTATAAGAAGGACTTATATTATATAAGGTGGTATATATTACAAAGTTTTAGTATATTTTTAACAGAAATAACGTTTTCCATGTCGATTGATTTTAGTAGATCGGTTAGACAAATTCTACCTAGTAAGGTGAGTTGTGATTGGTATATGATACTGCAGTTGGAGATTAAATGATTTACATTTAGGACTTCTGTGTTGCATAATGGGCATTCTCCTGGGTTTGGGCTGTTGAAAATATTCTGGTGTGTTATGTAGGTATATCCAAGCCTTAATCTAATGAATTTTTGAAGATCAAGTCTTGTGGCATTTGGAGGGTATATTGGTTTCGATTTATTTTGGTTGAATTGTTTGTAGTGATGCTGGTAGCTGTTCCAGTCTTCAATTTCAATTGTTGATAATTTGGCTCTAATAATTTTAGCTATATCTATTTTATTGTTCGAAGGATATTGTATTATCGGTGCATGTGTAGCATATTTTGCGGCTTCGTCTGCTAGGGTATTACCTATTATACCAATGTGGCTGGGAATCCACATAATTTTAAATTTCGTGTGATATCTTATTAAAATGTCTCTAATTTTTGAGATTGTTGTGTTTTTGTTCTTGACATTTTGAATGGCCATAACAGCAGATTTGGAATCTGAACATAATAAAAATTTTCCTCGAATATTTTTATATTTGTTTAAAGCGTAAAAAATGGCTGTTGATTCAGCCGTGAAAATTGAAGCTGTATGATCCAGCGTAGCTAAGTAATCCGTGCTTAAGCTGTCATTAATAACCGCCACTGCGGTAGAGGTATCCGTTTTTGACCCATCGGTGTATAATATTTTCCAATTGTTGTTTTTATACGTAGAGGAGATTTCCTTAAATAATGATAAATAGGTGTTGTTTGGTGTGGAGACCTTGGCGAAAGCCATTAGGTCTTGGATAAAACATTTATTTTTTAACTTCCAAGGTGGCTCGGAAGCGGAGTAAACCTTCTGTGGTTTGGTATTTATTTCCATTTCTTTTGCAAGTTTCATGGCAAGGCAAATAGTTGAGGGATAGCGAAGGGGCAAAAGGGAAGACATGTAAGATATGCGTTTAAGTAGATGGTGTTCACTTGGAAATATAACTTTAGTTATTAAGTTTGAGGTGAGGTACCTGAATCTTTGTGGTATTGTAGGCATACCGGATTCAGCCATTAGATTTTCAATTGGAGTGGTTCTAAAAGCACCGAGGCTAGTTCTGATAGCTGAGTTATATATTGGATTAATTTTGTTTAATTGGGATTTTGCGGCCTTACCGTATATAACCAGTCCGTAGTCTATTTTTGATAAAATAAGACTCCGAACTGTGTTAAGCGTAGTTGTTGGATGAGCGTTGCTCTTATTTGATGAAAGGCATTTAATTAAATTAAGTCGAGGCTGTAGTGTTTTTTTTTTAATTTTCTATGTGTGAAGACCATGTAAAGCTTTTGTTGAATGTAACCCCAAGTATTCTCAGAGAATCTACGGTTACGATTTATATGCCTTGTATTATAATGTTGTTGCTGTTGCAGTACCTTTTTTTGCATATGTGTAGGCATTTAGTTTTAGAAAATGATATTTTGGCTCCTGTCCTACTGCACCAATCATTTATGGTTGCAAATATAAATCATCGGCGTACATAACATATTTAAAGTAGTTATTATTGGATATAATTTTGTTCAGTTTGTCTGTTGCTATCTGAAATAATACCACTGAAAGGGGGGAACCCTGTGGGATACCATTGTGGAGAGGTTTTATAGATGAGTAAACATTGTTTATTTTAATTCTGAATTTTCTTTTCGATAAAAACCCGTTCACAAAGTTAATTATTTTATTGCCAACGGTCAAATGCTTTTTCGAAGTCTATGGATATGATTGAGAGATGATTTCTGTGAGATGGAGTTGATGCGGTTATATGGTCTATATAAGTAAGAGCATCCATTGTACCCTTATTTGGTTTGAAAGCCACTTGATATGTACTTAAAAGTTTATTTTTAAGAAGTAGCCAAGTTATTCTTGAGGCAATTATTTTCTCTAAAAGTTTAGAGACACACGGGATTAATGAAATAGGTCTATAGCCTTCAATAGTGTTTATGTCCTTCTTCGGTTTGGGCAGTGGTATTATCGTAATGTTTTCCATTGTTGAGGTATAATGCCAGTGTTAAAAATGGCATTAAATAGTTGGAGAGTTAAATGTTTAGTATTTAGAGGTGCGTTTTTTAACATGGGGTAAGAAATTTTATCAAAGCCGGAAGTTTTCCCTTTTAGTGACTGTAATGTAACTTGTAATTCAAACATAGATATATCTTCCTCTAACAGTTTTGCCGAATTATTTAAGGCATAATTAATACCAATATTTCCCATCCTTTTATTACATATGAACGTTTCGTTGAAGTTTTCATCATTAGATTGTTGCGACCATTTATCGGCAAACAAGTTAGCAATATCTAATGAATCATATAGTGTTTGGTTGTTATGCTCAATATGACGGATGTGATTAAATGTCTTATAACCATTTAGCTTACGTAAGTTATTCCAATTTTTTTTTATTGGTGTGTTAGGGTTGATTTCGCTAGTAAATGCAACAAACGATTCACATTTTGCAGTTTTGCATTCTCGTTTAAAGAGTGCATTAGCTTTTTTATACTTTATTCTATTTTATGTGCTAGGATGCCTTTTAAATTTGTTAAATAGTTTTTGCTTAGAGACACAAAGTACTTTTAGGTCATTATTCCACCAATGTGTAAGTTTTTTGTTTTTTCGATTTTTGTAGTGGGGAATAGCTATATTAGCGGCAGCTATCAAAAGTTTTTGAAGCCGTGCAGCTTCTTTGTTGATGTTGGTTGGGTGTTGTGTATGTGTTATATCACCGAGTTTACGTTGAAATTTTACCCAATCTGTTTTGTCGGTGTTGAAGCGTGTGCGGTTGTAATTTGGATGTGTGTTTGTATGATTGGTTAACTTAACTTCTAAATGAATAGGGAAGTGATCGCTTCCGTATAGTTGTGAATTAATGGTCCAGGAGGCGTTTGGCGCAATATTAGCCGAGACAACAGATAGATCTACGTGTGTAAATGTGGATCTTGTTGAGAAGTGTGTAGGAGATCCGTCATTTAAAACAACCATGTCTGATTGGTATATTATATTTTCAATAACTCTGCCTTTGGTTGATGTAGATGGAGAGCCCCATATGGTTGAATGAGCATTGAAGTCACCTAAGATGATTGTTTGTTGGTTGCAGTTTGTAAAAAGGGCGGTTAGTTCTGTGATGGGTAGCGGATCTGATGGATTTAAATAGAGGGAAACAAGTTTTAGTTTAAAGCCTATATATACATCGGCAATAGCAGAAAAATTATTTGAAGGCGGTATTAAATTGTGTTTTAAAGTATTTTTAATGAATAGCCCTGAACCGCCATGGTTCGAACTATTAGCCATGGATAGGTTCGAAACGTATCCGTTAAGTTGTAAACGATTAGCTGAATGATGAGTTTCTTGGAGAGCAACAATATCTGGTTTATGTTCACGTATTAAGATTTGAAGTTCGTGTAGATTATTATAATAGCCGTTTATGTTCCACTGTAAGATTTTAATTGACATAAGATGCATATAATATAAGATTAGAATTGTTTATTTGTTTTAGTGATCCATGTTGGAATCTATTGAGTCAATTTCATTTCTTCTAGTAGCAATTCTTGCTGGTGTTGTTTGAGTGTCATGATGTAAGGTGTCGGATTTAGCAATGTTTTTATCATTTGAAATGTTTAAAGGGTGTTCTAAAGGTGTAGTGGGTTTGTTTGTTGTGATGTTTTTAGTTATTGTTTTTGTATTTGTTGATTGTAAGTGTGGATTACGGTTCAAAAAGTTATCTATGTTCTCTGAGAGTGCTTGTAGTTTATCTTTTTGTGTTTTGTTTTCTTGTGGTTTATTGTTGTCTTGCGTATTTGTTGTTGCATTAGCACCAGCTAAGCTTTCTGCATTTGAATTTATGTTCATTTGTTTTCTTTTGTTTATTTTGTTATTTCTTTCTTCTATAGCAGTTTCTAAGTCTTCGGTGGGTATGTTATATGTTTGTGAGTCATTAATTTTGAGTGTAGCTTCTTTATAGAAACAATTATTTACCGTTTTAATTTTTAGTATCTCTTGCCGTTGTTTGATTATTGGACAATTTTTGTTTGTAGCACTATGTGGGTGATTGCAATTAATGCATTGAATTTTGGTGCAGGGTGTTGGGTCGTGAATCACTGAAGCACAAATTTCGCAATTTTCGTTACCCTTACAGTGTTTGCGAGTATGGCCAAGTTTGAAACATTTTTTGCATTGGATGGGGTTTGGTATATATGGATCTATTTCACAATTTAGAAAACCTATTTTTATCTCAGCTGGTAGTTTGTACAAATTAAAGTGGAGAATATGTAGAGGTGTATTTACGATCTTGTTGTCCACGAATCGGGTTATTTTTTTACAATCTACCACGCCTTGGTCATTGAGGCCGTTCTTTATTTCCTCTTCGTCAAGTTCTTGTAGTGTTCGGGCGAATACAACGCCCTTTATGGTATTTAAAGTTGGATGAAGAGAGCATTCTATTGGGTAAACACTGGGTAAGAAAGTCGCCTTCAGGTACTTGTTGGCTTGGGCTTCATTTTTAGTTAGGATTAGTAAGTTACCGTCTCTTGTAAAAAAAATTTTTTGTGCGGGGTCGCTTGAAACACCTTCTAAAGCCTTTGAGACCAAAAAAATGTTGAAGTTTTGAATTGGATTTTCAGCGTTTTTACTTTTTAAAACTACGTATTTTGGGCACTGAATTGAAACGTGGTTTTGTTTGGTTTTCATTTGCGGAAAGTCTGTAGAATTGTTTATGTTGTAATTTGTATTTACATTGTTATTTCTTTTTCGCTTCCTAGTTGGGTCTAGGAGCTCGTAATAGTTTCCTCCTGAGGAGGACGCCATCATTGGACTTACACTAGAGCGTGTAAATTTTTTTTTTTTATTTCTAAAAACGAAACTACTATAAAAGTTTTGATTTTAATAAGGGGAGAAATAAAACAAAAAAATACTAGAACAAAATACT
The DNA here is from genome assembly GCA_949748255.1 of Eustalomyia histrio. Lineage (NCBI taxonomy): Eukaryota > Metazoa > Arthropoda > Insecta > Diptera > Anthomyiidae > Eustalomyia > Eustalomyia histrio. The sequence continues at coordinate 87,851,685 of OX456526.1, forward strand.
AAGCGCGTTTCGTAAATAACAACTGTATTCAAAGAGCACTTGTATGCGAATGTTGAACAATTTTATAAATTTTACATATATGGATTTTTTATATTAAAAAAATTTTACGTTTAAAAACAAAAAAGTAATTTTTAGTTTTTAATTCCAATGGAGTTGCATTAAATTATTTAAGACCATCATAAAATAAAAGATTTTGATAAAAATTTGTTGTACTAAAATTTTGTCTAAAATCAGAAATGTTACGTAGGTTATACGGTTGTACGTCTGCTACATAAACCAACTGTTTTTGCATTCCATTTTTCATCTTAAAATCCAAATATTAAAATGTTCATCAACAGTCTCTGATTGACCGACAACAACTGTAATTTATTTAACATATCCCTTATGTGAGTTAACATATGAAACCGTAGTATACATCTCATGCCTTTATTCTGCAGCTTTTGTAGTCTATCCTTTATTTGTTGGTATTATATATTGTAATAGATGTCTTCTGAAGAAGGCAATTTTTTTTGGAAATTTTTTTGCAAATGTAATCATAATGCAAATCTAACTTAAGGTTTTTATCTATATTGACTCCAAGGTACTTAATTTCTTCCATTTTCTCGATAGAAACTCCTTCGGTAACTATATTTGCATCTGTAGTGCCATTTATTACCATTGCCTTTGTTTTTAGTGTATTTAGTTTTATTTTATTAATCTTTAGATAATTTTATACCTCTTCCAACTCAGTATTTATAATATGCACACACAAATCTATGTTTTTACCGCTTATATAAATAAGGGCATCATCCGCAAACATGCATACTTTTGCTTTTTTTAATACTTTTTCTAAATCATTCATATATATTAGGAACAAGTGTTCCTAAAACAGCCCCCTGATGCACTCCAATATTTACAGTTTGAACAGTAGACATAAATTTTGTTTTTTGGGATCTGTTTTTTAAATAACTATTAAACCATTTTAGTTCAACTCCTTTTATGCCATACTTATTTAGTTTGTCCAACAAAATTTTTCTATTTATTGTCTCAAATGCGCGCTTCAAGTCAAAAAAAAAGGCTACCACACAATTTTTATTCTGTATTTCAGTTTTCCATTGAGTGATTACAAAATTAAGCAGTGTCTCGCAACTATTTTTTTGCCTAAAACCAGATTGAATTTCATTTAATAAGTTATTGTTTTGAAAGAATTTATCAGTTGATAGTGCACTATTTTTTCTAATATTTTGCTTATGGTCATTAACATGTTGGCTGGGCGAATTTCTTGAGGATTTTTAGTACTTTTGATTTTTTGAATCGGCACTATACACGACTCTTTTATGCAGTCAGGAAATGTTCCAGTCTGTTACGATTATTCAATGAGGCGGTGCAAGTGTGTACCAATAGTAACAAAATTATTTAGTAGCATATTTACTGTAAGAAAATATTGATCTTTTTTATTATTCATTGTTTTCATAGAATTTTTTAACGTTATTATGTCAGGACTTAAGTTTAAAAAAAGTGGATTTTCTTCTATGATGGTCTCATATTTTATAAATGGTATACTATCAATAATTTTTTGCACACTTGTAATAAAAAATTAATTCAGTTCATTAGCGATTTCTTGTTCAGTAGATATAGTTTTAACATTTACCTGTGTTTCTTAAATTTTAGAAATATCTTTTTTAAGTACAAGGGATTTTATTGGCCTCCACATGTCTTTTTGATCAACACAGTTATTAATTTTGTTGTTAATAAAATTGCTTTTAGCAATTGAAATTTCTGATTTATATTTATTTCTAAATGCTCTATAACTGTTCCAATGAAACTATTCATTGAGCCACAATGCTGTTTGTTGTAGTTGTATTTTAATGTATTTCATATATTTTAAATGATTATTAAACCATTGATTTGTAGGAGTTTTAATTCTTTTAGTTTGAATCATAGGCGATAGAGCATCATTAATACGTTTAACCAACACATTAGCCATATTGCTATAATCAGAAGCTACAGAGTTACGATTAATTTCAGCATAAAGCAGGTTGCTACGAAAACTTATTTTATCAAAAACTAATGTTTTTATCTTTTTTAATTTTGAAATTTCAATTTCTTTCTTTACAGGTATAGTAATTTCTAAGGATTCATGATCACTTATTTTCTATATTTGTCAACACATAATCAATTAAAGTTGATGTTGAGCTTGTTATTCTTGTAGGTTGTGTTGCATCAATTTTATCTATTTCTGTTTCAAAAACATCAATAAAAAATCCTTCCGGAGATTTCTGTGTGTCATGCGATGATCTATAAACACCCTCTAAGTTATATTTGTGATTTTTATTCTTAATTTCTATTTTCAGCCACCAAAACCTTTTTATCTATTGATGTGGAATCTATAATTTTTACATGCTAATTATTATTTATGTAGAAACAAATACCACCTGTATGTCTTGACCTACTGTTACATCTCAAAATAGCCTTTTCCATTGAGCTTCATCTTTCATCTTTTATCAATTTGCAAAGATGTTAACATGTTCCCATAAGAATTATACAGGCCAAAAATTCTACATCTTTCTTCATCTGCAAAAGATGATACTTTCTCATTTTGTTACATCTTACATCTTCCGTTATTTTAAGAGTCATTGCTATAAAAATTAGTAATGACTCTTTCATGTTTCACGTTTTCAACATCTTCCACGCATTTCACAAAGATGTTGTCCAGTGTAAAAAGCCTATAAGATACATTTCGCTGTAAACTTTGACAATCACCACTTCTCGAATCATGATTTGCATCAATATCTCTTAAATTTAAACGTTCCTTGGCTTTTAGGCAATTTATACATTTTGAAAAATTATGTTTACAATCCTTGTAAGAATGGCCAGATCAAAACAATAAAAATAAAATCAATACCTGAGTTTTCGAAGATCAATCTAAATTCGTCAATCTATTTCCTCAAGCTTTGAGCATTAATGTGACATATATTAACACCTTTCCTTTGGTTGGCAAAAACTTTAACCATATTCGCAACATTATCTCTGGAACTAATTCTATATTATTCATTGTTATATTTTAAAAATAATGAACGAGTAACGCACAAAAAATATATTTTGATAAAAAATATTATTAATATAGGTTTGTTTTTTTCTAATTTTATATAAATATTCCATACAAATTTAAGTAGATATAGGACTTGCTAAGTAGTTATAAAAAAAATTAAGCAAGTATAAAAATGCTGCCTAGTCTTGGAATTTTTTTGCTTTTCTTTTTTAAATGTAAACAAAAATATTTGTCACAAAAATATTTGAAATTTTTGTGTTTTTAATTTGATAAAATATTAAAAACTACAAAAGCTAACAAATGAATTATGTGTTTGTAAGTTAAGGTAGAGCAGGGCAAATAATATAATTGCTCTATTTCGCGTTTCCGCCCAGTCCATATACGGAAACAGCTTTCGTACAAAGGCGGCCCCAAATGTTCAAATTGTATTTGTTTACAAAAAATAAAGAAAATTCAGGTTAGTAGGAACAGTCGTTTTTTTACAAGTAGTTATAGATATAGATATAAAATTCGTTTTTGGTTAAACTATTGATTTGAAATAAAGAAAAATATAAAATTTCTATATACGAAAATGTATTTAAAACGGAGCAAAAAAGTCTAAAAAAAGATTTTATAAGAAGTTTGATCAAAACGTTATTAGCAATCAGGTGCGGAAAATTCTATATCATCAACTCTTGTTTTAATATATACTAAACCACTATGAAGACGATTTTCATTTTTTAGTTTGATTGCTGCACGTAGAATGGTAAAATTATGCTGCGTGAGATTTTCATTGGCAAAAAATCTATTATTTGAGGATTCTCAAAGGTGTTTTAAACACAAGTTAAAGCCTTTGTTCAGTTTACGGTAGTTAGCAAATGATTTTAAGGAGTAGTTTGTATCATATGGAGACCACATCTTAACAATTACTACCGCATCTTTAGAGTTATTTTTCTTTTTGTTATTTCCGTTTTGTAACCGATAAATAGTTTTGACAACAGGGACAGTTAGTTGTATTTATTGTATTGCAAATTTTCTCAAATATTAAAAATAGATTTTCATTTTCTTTATATGGAATTTATTTTAAACGCAAATTGCAGGCAACATTTTTATTTTCATGCAACTTTAATTTTGTTTTTAAGCTGTTTATTTCAATTTGCATACTTTTAATGTTTCCCGCGACTGTTTCTAATTGCTGAACTCTTTCGGTAACATTTTTAAGTTCAGTTTTAATAATATTATTTATTGAATAACTACAGTTAGTCACAAAAATATTTTGCCTGTGAAAATAATAAAGAAATGTAAAGAAAAAACCCCATAAAAAATACACTATTTGTAAAAGTAGTGTATGTTTTATTGAATATTAAATAAGGCTAACTTAAACTTTAATTCTCTTTTATAAAAACTTAAAAAGCATTTCTAATGCATGAGTTAAAACAAAAAAAAAATAAACTTCTAAATAGTTTTTCAGGTCACAAAAGTATTTTGCTTTTTCAGTTTTACTATATATTAAAAAAAAACAATAAAACTAATAATTTCAATATTTAGTATGATATCCATTGTTAGTCAGGATTGATTCCAGACGTCTAGGCATTGAGTCCACTAAATTCCGACATTTTTCAGGAGGTGTTTTGTACCATTCTTCTTCCAATACTTGTTTTAATGTTGCTTTTGATGAAATTTTATGTTCCCGGACTTTTTCATCCAAATAAGCCCAAAGATTTTCAATGGGATTCATGTCGGGACTTTGGGGTGGTGTTGGCAGATGATTGGTGTTGTATAAAAGCCACAATTTAACATCCAGGGCTGTATGTTTTGGGTCATTATCGTGTTGAAAATAATAACCATTTCTAGATAGCCCCATTTTTTCAGCACTAGCACGTAGATTTTCCTTCAAAAGTATACATGTCTATCCATAATGCCATCAATAAACACCAACTTACCCACCCCCAAGGCCGACATACAGCCCCACACCATTAGAGAACCACCACCATGTTTTACAGTTGGTTTTATATTTTTTATATTTAAGGCTTCATTTGGCTTGCGCCATACCATACGTCGTCCATCTGACCCAAAAAGGTTAAATTTGTTTTCATCACTGAATATTACAGTTTTCCAAAATTCGAAAGTTTTAGTTTTATGGAGCTCAGCAAATGATAACCGCTTTTTTCTATTGACTTCAGAAATAAATGGTTTTTTTCGTGCCATACGACCGTTAATATTATTGGCCCTTAGAACTCTTCGGACCGTTTCGTCACATACACTTGTTCGTAGTGTTCCCTTAAGCTTTTGATTGATTTTTGGTGCAGACAAATGGGGATTTTCTCGGTTTTCCTTAAGAATTTGTCTCTCATTTCTTAAAGTCAACAATTTTGGTCGACCTTTTCGTGAAATATTTTCAATATTTCCTCGTTGTTTTGCACGTTTAATCACATTTTCTATTACCGATTAAACATTTCACAAATGTATTTTGTTGATTTACCCTGATTATGAAGGTATAAAATAATTTTTTTCTCGGAACAACTTAATTCCTTTCCTTTAGGCATTTTTATGACAAAAGCTTCACGCCTGCGTACAAGAAGAACAAAGTCGCGACTAATTATGATAGAAACAAACGTAACAAGTGTTATTGTAAAAAAAAGGAACAAAAAATAAGAAGTAACAACACACACGTTTCGATAAATAACGGTTATCTTTAAAAAGCAAAATACTTTTGTGATGTTGAATTTGGGGGGTGGTGAAGAAAAAAACAACAAAAACATAAGTGAATTCAAAGTTTTTGTTCTCTTTTTTGGTAATTGTCATCTTAGAGGGTGTGTTTTGTTATTGAAGAAAGAGGATATTTTAATACGTCTAATAATTTCCATATTATTAATAAGCAAAAATCTAATTTGTGCTTAAAAACTAAAAGCAAAATATTTTTGTAACTGTATATAATAATAAATTATTACATAATTAGAGAGGGTAGAGCACTAGCTTCTATGGCCATCAGTTCTTAATAATATTAAAGCTCTTATCTAACATATTAAAGTGTTCTGTTTTGCACTCAGTCAATTTTTTGTTTATCATTGTCTATATTTGTGTCGTTAATTTGTCGAAGCGATTACAATTATATTTAAAGATTTAAAAGGGGAATCTATGTTTATTTACCGCGGACTCTTACTTGCATTATCGATTGAAGAGTTTCGAAAATCTCATAATCGTTTTTGCACGGGATTACTTGTAATAGTTGTTGTTTTAGGATTAAATTCAAGAGCATTAATCTGTTCATTATTAAATATTTCTTCTTTCTTTACTGTTCTTTTCATGTGAAACAACAGTAAATTACATAACAAATAGAATGAAAATAGAAAAATTGTTGCAATATTCTTAGATATTAACGGACATTAGAAATTATAGACAGAACTATACTACTGCAAAAACTATATATCCACGGCATCCAGGATATCCAAAGAAAATGTTTTAAATCATATTTAACAAATAGAAAACAATTACAAAAGTGAATAATATCAAATAAAATAATGAATTTGGAGTACCACAGGGATCAATATTAGTAGCCTTACTTTTTATTATATGTATATAGATATGACATGCCCAATGTAGTAGACAAATGTAAAATAATACTATATTTATTTATTTATTTATAATTCAACTATAATACAAAAGCCATAACGGCCAATAAACTGTATTACATAGCAATAATCCTGAGCAAAATCTTAAAAATAAAAATATCATTAATAACTATTGAAAATATACATAATTATTAAAAATACATAATTAACAATAATATTCATCATAAAAATATTTAATGAAAGCGTAATAGAGAAGTTCAAAAATATACAAATCTTCATTAACCTCTCATATTGGCTCCCCAGCCATAATATAAATAAAAGTACTAATAAAAAGTAAGAGTTAAAGTTAAAAACAGTGTTTAGCCCTATTGATGGCGAAAAAAATGTAAAGCATACAAACCCAATCCCAAGCATGGATATATAGTAAAAGTAAACTAATATAACCGAAAAAAAAAAAAAAACAAAAATGAACCAGAAACTTTATGCTAAAACACCATTGAAATACTCTAAAACTTTCAACCGAAAGACATTATTTGAGTGTGAGAAAACCCGCAATTCAAAAGGCAATCTATTCCAACACCTAGCAATTCTAATTAAGAAAGATCTCTCGAACATAGTATTACTTATCCTAGGAATGAATACCTGGGGATTACGAGTTGATCGTGTAAAAACAAAGCTTCTAAACAAAGGTAATGGTGTATGACTTTTAATAATTTTATGGAAAAAAATCAACGATCGGTATTCAAGAAACTCATCAAAAGAGCAACCAAGGAAACGCCTAACATAAGCAGAAATATGATCACTCCGACGAACACTATAAACAAACCGAACAATAGTATTTACTAAACGCCTAAGTCTTATAATATTAATACCAATGGTTCCAGAAATTACCTCAAACCCATATAAGACCTGTGACATCAAAAGAGCATGTGCTAACTTATGTTTAACTAAGAGGGGTAAATACATGCCCGATGAATAAATCCTACGTAATGAACCCAAAACTCTGCCACATAGGATATCAATATGTGGTTTAAATAACAGTCTACTATCAACAACAACACCTAAAATTCTCAAATGATTTACAATCTCAATATTATTATTGCCCAGAAAAACATCAAAATTAACCCCAGAGTAATCTGAAAGTCCAAACACAATTGCCTTAGATTTAGTAGAATTTATAGCAAGAGAATTATTTGAAGTCCACTCCAAAACACGTTCAAGAGAGTCATTAATGTTACTCTCTAACAACTCAGAAAACCTACGATTACCATTAAAAAGTAAAAAGACATCATCAGCAAATATAAACGATTTGCAAATCCGCGAATTTACAAACCCAGGCAAATCATTAATGTAAAGTGTAAACAGAAGGAGTCCTAAAACAGACCCCTGAGGGACACCAGAATGTAGTGAAAGTAAACTAGACATTAAGCCATTAACAGCAACAAACTGCAATCTATCAGTTAAGTAAGACATAATCAATTTACAAGCCGATCTACAAAAATTAAAAATATCCTTAAGTTTGAAAATCAACTGCACATGGTTAATGGAATTAAAAGCTTTAGAGAAATCAAGGGAAACTAGAACACTCAACTTATTACGATTTACATCCTCTCTAATAGTATCAGTTAGTTTTAGAAGCAATGATGTAGTACTATGACCCCGACGAAAGGCATATTGAGACTCGTAAATACTCATCATAGAAGACTCAAGTATTTGATCCTTAAGAATATGCTCCACAACTTTAGACAACACAGGAAGTATCGAAATAGGCCTAAAATCATCAACCCCATGAACCACCCTGGTCTTAGGAACAGGTACAACACGAGCAGTCTTCCAAGACATAGGAAACACCGATGTAGTTAAAATGGCATTAACTAAATCCAAAATAAAAATAGAAATAAAAGGAAAAACAAGTTTTAAAAACCTAGCCGAAATACCATCAACTCCAACCGACTTTGATCTTACTCTATTTAAAGCTTCAAGTAAGTCTAACTCACCAACGCAGTGAAATGAAAAGGTATTAACAGAGTCATCAAAGGAATTATAATCAACCCTATCGTAGTTATCAAAAGTAGTATCCCCAATAAAAAACGTATTTAATCTCTCCACATCACTCTCACAGACATATAAGTCATCACCAACACAACCAGAACCTCTAAGCACCTTCCACAAGCCCACCGAATCTAAATCAGAGAAAAGCTTAGAAAAATATTTTCGCTTTTCCCTACGAATAACACTTTTTACCTTGTTACGAAGCCTGCAGTATATCAACCAATTACGCTGTGAACGATTAGAACGAAAAGCTGAAAAAGCTAGATCCCTCAGAGATCTATAACAAACAATATCTCTCGAATGCATCCATCTGTCATCATCATACCGTATTCTTCTCTTTACAAGAGGTACATAAGAAAAAAGACAATCAAATAGAGAAGAAATAACAGAGCATTTTGTATCAACATTACTTGAATTAAAAATAATAGAAGAATCAAAATCATTTAAATACCAAAACATTTCATCCCAGTCAATGTTGTTAAAATCACGCAGTTCAACAAATTCCTGTAAGCGCTCCACTATTAATTCAAAAATGCAAATATAAAAGCATGATCAGACATAGCTGGACACTGCACCTGATCAGAGTAAGAAACCATCTCAACATTACTCACTAAAAAGAAATCAATTAATGAAGTGGAGTTCCTACCTACGTCATAATGGGTAGGCTTAGAGTTATGAACTACAGACATACTACACCTCACACTAAGGGATCGAAGCAAATTAGATTTAACAGAATCAAATAAATTACAGTTAAAATCACCAACAATTATAATGTTGGAGTATTTCACCATAAGCTCACGATGACAATTCTCAAAACTAACCAAATTTCCATTAGGCAAGTAAACTACACCAAGCAAAAGTATAATGTCACCAAAATACAACTCAACAAAAAGAGATTCACAGTCTCTAGGCTCAGAATTTTTAAAAATAGATTTATATTTAAGTTTATTAGAAATATAGAGACCTACACCACCACCCCTAGAAGAACGATCATTACGACAAACTCTGTAGCCAGGAATAGCAACCGCACGATCTGTAACATTTTCACCCAACCAAGTCTCTGACACAGCAAACACATCAAAGAGCTTATTCCTAAGTATATATTTGATTTCATCCAATTTAGGAACAATGCTTCTACAGTTTAAGTGCGCAACCTTAAATTTATTCGAATACGCTTCTAATGTAGTATTAAAATACGTGCCACCACCAACTAAGGGCCCCATGTTATCATTTAAAGACATTAATATAAAAAAATATTACAGTGAAGAACCAAAGAAAATTATATGAGTACAAAGGAAATCAGCCTTAATTAAAGCACAAACAAAAATAAAAATTAATAGTTATTCTGAAAAAATGAATAACCTAAATTACAAGTTTAAGTTGTGAGTCCCAGTAACAAGAAAAAAAGAAATAGAGTAATGCTTATAAAAATTATATCTTCTTAAGAGAAAAATTAAAATAATATAAGGAGAAAATAAGCATATAAACTTTATTAATAGAAAATACCAAAATAGCGGATAAAAAATATAAATATCAAAGTAATACCATCATGAAACAGATCCATCATACAGCAACTCTTGTGTTTAACAATTCCCCACACTTCAAATTATCATACTGAACCTCTTTACCATCAGCCAACGTCAATTTAGCCACAGGCTTATCAGCATTAATAAGCTTAAACTTACTTATAATTTTTTCCTTCAGCAACTTTCTACACACCGCATTTAGCTTAGCAGCAGCAGGAGGATAGTTATCATTTAAGAAGATTCTTTTATCAATATCACGAGCATCAGAATCAATTACAATATCGGAAACCTTTAAAGGCGAGGTTTTAATGGATTTAAAATACTCTCTAAAAATATTATCACGCAGAAGTACACTATTAAATTTAACAAGTACACGGCTTATCTTCACATTACTATGCGTATTTATATAGTAGACATTATTTATATCCTGAAGTGTGACAGGTACTTTAAAGTATGACCCCAAGTCAATAATAGTTGCAGCAAGGTTCTTAATACCATCAGGTAGACCATTAATAAAAAGATCAGCACGGTTTAACTTCTTATGGAGTACATTATTCTCAATTTCTAACAAGGCTATTCTATCAGAAGTAGAAGACTCAACATGTCTAATAAGCTTACTGCAGACCACAATATCCGATTTAAGTTCCTTAATGCATAACGACATCTCACTCTTAAGGTCAGTTGCAATATTAGCAATGGCTTGCTTTAACGACTTAGTCTCTTCAGCCCCCTTGGACATGAAACTGTCAAACTTGCTATTTAGGCTGGCAATCTCATCACGAACAGCACGTTCATCAACAGAGCGAGGAGAGTCCTCACACATAGAACAAACGTAAGAAAGGGTTCTGAAAGTTTTTAAAGCAGCCACCTCTTCATCACCAATTCCAATACAAGACGCGTGAAACCAATGAAGACACGTTTTGCATTGGACACTACTTTGTGTTTTAGTCACATTAGCATGACAATCACCACACTGATCTTTTTTCCACCAGCCATATTAAATATAATTATATTATGCACACACAAAGTAAAAAGCAGGAAAAAAATGGCGATATATTACGGATAAAGCAAAGCAACACAATAAAAGCACCGTATATATGAACTACAAAACAGCAAAATACAGCAGAATGTGATGAAGAATATGATATTATTCCACACAACAAATGAATTATTAAAATTCCATTAAATTTACTTTACATTTGTTTAAATTAATATTTTTCAAAAATAATTATTAATTGTATGTTGTTAAATGCAATTTCACAAAAGAAAATGAGCAGCTGGTATACAACACGTTCACTCAGGCATAGCGTTGCCAGATTAAGATGCAGATGATACAATCATTTTTGCTGAAGGGGACTCGGACTGTCAATGTTATAAGCATATGAACCAGAACATGGATAATGTACACAATTGATTAAAAATAAATAAACCGAAGCTTAACAAAAACAAGAATTATGGAAATAAATACCAATAGCAATATAATCTTTAAAATTAATAACGAAATAATTGAAAAGGTAGAACAAATTAAGTATTTTACGTTTTTTATCGACAAAAACTTAAATTTTAAAAGCCATATTAATATTTGTAAAAAAAATTGGATACAAAATTGGCTTTTTTAAACATTTAGGAACCAATTGGTTCGCAGCTATTTTTTTTTTGTTAGAATCACTTTAATGGCAACGGCTTGAATTAAATACTCTAAAATTTATTCATTAAGATTAATCTTTTATTATATTTAACATTGTTTTCTTCCCCTATCAATGTGTCTGTCCAATAATTGGAGTTTTTGATTAAAGAATGGAGCAGCACCAGATCTAAAGGTGCTACAAAGGGCACCAACAACTGCAATGCAATGCTCACTGTTCTACAAATAAATACAACTATAACGATGTAAAAACAGAATATAATACAAACAGATTTAAAGACATATTGTAGATTGTAAAAAAAAATAATAACTAGTAAAAGTGCTAAAAGACTTTTTGTATAAAGATAAATATTATTGTAAATTAAGGTATTTTAAATACCAATAAATAACAAATTTGAGTAAAATTTTTGCATATAGTAAAAGTTGTTGATATTTCACATAATTCAAATTTTTGCTCACACTCACAAAATACCAGGGACCCGATATTAATATTTTTAAAACGTTTTATTTTGTTTTTTCATCAATAAAAAAACAAACACTGGTGTTCAAAATAATTTATTTTTCAATATGGGGTTTTTATTTTAATAAAAATTCAAAATGTTTCTTTTGGCTTTCGAAAACAAAAATTTAAAAATCTTTACTGATATTTATCAACAAAGTTGAAAATTATATTCATCATTGATGAAAAAAGTACAAAAAAACACTTAGTTTCTTTAACCGACCCATTTTTTGTATAGTTTTAAATCAATCGCGTTTTAAAAGCGTTTTTCTAGAACGTAATAAATTTTATACGAATAAAGAACAAAATCAATTTTTTTAAAATTTTTTGATTAAAAAAAACGTTTTATGTCAACTTTTTTTGAACTTTGTTGTTTATCATAGTGGATATTTAAAATATTCATCATGAGGGATATTATTGTTTGTAAACATATTTTTTATTTTGTTTTTGGAATTGTTATAAAAAAAACTTTTGAAATGAAAATATATTTATTTTTGATGAAAACAAAAAATAAAACATTTTTACGCTTCAAAAAAATTAAAAATAAAAGAATTTATTTTATCACTTGAACTACTGGAATGAAATGTTACAATTAGAGTTGTCCAAAAAACATCAAATTTTAAATTCGCAATCTCCACAATGTTGCCTATATTCCTTAGTGTCTGAAAACTCTGTGCCAAGTTTCAGCAAAATTCGTTTATATTTATATGTAGCACTAAAAGATAACTTTTAAGAATTAGTGATTTGTTAATTTATACAAAAAGTAGGGTTGACTTTAAATTGAATAATTTTTTTAACTATACACTATAATGTAACACAATTTCCCAATATATTCTTAATGAATATTCATAAAAGGAATGAGTTAAAAAACAGTAACTTTTAAGTAGTTCGCAATTTTTTTTAAATTTTATACATAGTAATACATATTTTAGTCAAAATATCAAAATTTTCTGTAGATATAAATAAAAATTCAACTTGCTAACGTCTGATACGAATAAATCAAAATTAAAATCAAATTTGTGGTCTTTAAAATATTCGCAGTTTTTGAAAACTCAACAAAATTCCATTTTTTTGTGGTATTTTCCATTGTTTTTATTTTTTGTAAGGATAATAGTAATTAGAGTATTCAAAAAACCGGCCTTTTGAAAAAACCGGTTTCGGTTTTCTTCGAAAAGTCGAATTTTTAAAAAACCGGTTTCGGTTTTTGCAGATAAAACCGGTCAACAGGTTTTTGCGTTTTTTTTTTTTAATTTGATTAAAAAGCTTATATAATTTGTTAATTATTTTTATTACAAAAACAACCAGAAATTTAATATATAAAGTAATAAAAATAAAAAAATACATACATTCATTTAAATTTAATTTCTTTATTGTATTTCATTTCAACAAAAAATTAACTTAAAACCAATATTTTTTATATTTTTTAAATATGTTAAAAGAAAATCTATTTTTCAGTTCTAAAATAATATTTTAGAAATAATATGCAAATTAAATGTTTCGTTTTAAGACGATTTTTTGTTTGCTTTTGATACAGCTAGAAGTGGAAAATACTCTTTCACTAATATGATGTTGGATAAATAGTCAGAATACAATTATATAAATTTGCCAACTTTTGTCGCATTTATCAAGATATATGAAATCATCATATGTGACCTCCTCCGAGAAAAGGGCCCTAGTGTGTCAAATAACGTGTTTGGACTTAAGAGTGGATTCTGGTACCTCAAAGGGTGTAGAATAAGATGATATGAGTTAGATTTCTGATAAAAATTTATTTACCCCATAAAAACGTACAATACGAACTTGGGAAATTAAAAAAAAATGAGAAAAACATTAAAATTTTACTTTTTTGGTTTTAAATTCACTCTATAAGCGAAAAAAAGACGTCACCACATAGGCATGACGTCTGCATCCAATCATAACTAACCATACCAAATCGCATCTCCCAACTGAAATTCTGTTCACAGTAATAAACTTTAAATGCGTTTTTATCAAAACTTAATTTTCACACACTAGGTCCCTTTTCTCGGAGAAGGTCACATATAATGATGAATGATTTTGTACAGTCTCTTTTTTAGGATTTTGAATACTGTTTATCGTGTTTTTTAGATCAGAAATTAAACTATTTGAATTTGGAATATACAAAGTCTTCATCGGAATCTATCAGACTTACATCTAAATCTTCATAACCAAACAAACGATTATAACAGTGTTCGGAAAAAATAAAAGAGACCAGATAACCCAGTTGGTGATGTAATTAAAAAAACCGTTTAACCGAACAAAAACGGCCGGTTTTCGGTTTTCTTCGAATTTACAAAATATTCGAAACCGATCGGTTTTGACAAAAAAAAGAAACCGGTTGAATACTCTAATAGTAATCCTTCTAACTGAAAGTAAAATTTGACAATTATAGTTTCTCGATATTGTTTCGACCGTTTACCCAATAATTTGTACAAATTTTTACTGGATGTCGTTCGTTTACACAAATACTCAGTAAACATAAAGAAAAAAAAGAGAGAATAGTGACAGTTTGATGTTGAGAGTTCTTCTTCTTTCTGCATATTTTTACTAGACAAATTATTGCCAGCAAGAATTTACAAGCAGAAAAAACATATGATTGAAAAAAATGTGTTTAAATTTTTGTAAATACAAAAAAAATATTTTACAACTACGTTGTTTTATGCAAATGCAAAGCAACAAATATTGTTAAATGAATTATAGAAAAGATAAGAAAACCTTCTAAAATGTTTCAGCTTAAGATTTTACAACAATAATACTTTTTTTCATATTGACCAGTTATATTTTTTTCTATTTGGTTTACAAACAGCTGTTTAACAAACTTTTAGATTATTGCAAATTTTCTGTTCGCGTACTTTTCAAAACATTTTAAGAGTAAATTTGTCTTTCTGTAAATTTGTTACTAATTCTTAATGGACTTGACTGAGAAAAGTAAACGAATGAACCTATTAGTTAGCGTATTAAAATTAAATTGTTAACATACAGTCCAACATAAGAAGACATTCTGTGCATATAATCGTTCAAAAAAAAAAGAGGCAAATTTCTTGATCAACTGAAACACATTTTATATGAAATTTTCGCAAAATACGCGACATCGAATTTAAAAAATTCGTAATGTACACCCAAAAATATTAGATTAGTCGCGATCGTAATAATTATATTTAAATTTTCTCTACTTTTAATTAATTTAAAATTATAGAACAGGTACAATGGGATATGTTACCCCTAAATAAAACCATATTTTTCCATAGTGGCATATTTGTAGGGTTGTGGAGCTCATGAATTCGAACTTGATTGCCTTGGACCACCTTAGTTATCATACCTAATACATATTTTTCTTTATTTAATCTTGCTACAGTACATGTAAAAAAATCGAAAAAATAAAAAAGGAATAACAAAAAATCACGACAAAAAATTTAAAATTTTAGCTCACGCGTGATACAAGAAATTTCGTGCCAAGTGCCCGCCTCTAGTTCAAACGTCGAAATAATAATTATTTAGGTATCATTTCAGAAAAATTAATCTTCTGTAGGCAAGACTTTCTTTAAAGTAATTCAACTATATGTATATGCTACATTTCGTTTAAGTAATTCTGGCTTGAATCCTATTGGAAGCTCTCATTACGTACACATCAAGCTATACACAAAATCATAATGAAATATATTTGTTTATTTTCTGGAAATTATTCCGAAAAATTGTTCAGACTCTAGTGAAGAATTCCTGTAATGTTAAAATTGGAAAAAATTAATTTTAATTGTTTTAATACCTTATTGCTGTAGAAGGTATGCCTTCATCATCAGATTCCAGACGAATTTTTTTCATTGCCACAATTTGGCCGGTAATTTTGTTGCGACCTTTATACACAACGCCATATGTACCCTCTCCAATTTTCTCGATTTTTTGAAAATCTTCCATTTAAAAATATATTTTCCTTTGAAGACTAACTATGCCGCCAAAGTATATCCAACGATGCTAACTAGTGATGGAAAAATACATGAATATTGGTTATTTAAGTAGTGATTATATAAGTAGTGATTATTTAAGTGATGACAACTTCGTTCGAATAAAAAGTAAAATAAAAGCACAAATCAATGACTATCCATAACCTCTCATCTGGATAAGTGACCAACAAATATTACGTTCCGTTTACGTACCGTATTCGGTCCGTCATTAATGGTATCCAACTCCGTTTACATACCGTTTTCTGGATCCATATACGTACCAGAAAACAGCTTTTAAGAAACATCGAACAGTTTACGGATAACAGTCCGTAAAGCTTTTAAAAACTTAGTTATATGCGCAGCACAATTATCATCTCTCCCTATTACTGCGGTTATGGCCCATCCAAAATAATAAAACAAAGTTATTTAGGTTTAATGTGTTGCATTTACGATATGTTGAGCACACAATGCAACTTTGCACATTTTTTCACAAAATCTATTATAAATTGTCAGACAATATTTTATTTGCAAAACTGCATAAATTTGCACACATCGTAAAACTTGTTCTAAATTTCACACATATTTACCTCATGGATATCATTTAAAGTTATTTTCGCTGTGCGATGGTAGTAAAGACCTTAACTGTCAGAGAGATTACTCAAAATTAGAGTATTCAAAAACCGAAACCGAAAACCGGTCAACCGGTTTCTTTTTTTTTTAAAACCGATCGGTTTCGAATATTTTGTAAATTCGAAGAAAACCGAAAACCGGTCTTTTTTGTTCGGTTAACCGGTTTTTTTAATTACATCACCAACTGGGTTATCTGAGGGTCAATTCTCGTTCTGTGAAAAGATGAAATGAAAAGTTTTTTCACGTTTTCATAGTACTTTTGATTCGCGTTCTCCGAAAACGTAAAGAAATATCAAAACGTTTTCATATGAAAAAAAAGTGGAACGAAACAAGATTTTTTCACGATTGCACAGCACTGGCGATTCTTGTTTTGTGTAACAGTGCAAACAACTGTCAAAATATTTTCATATGAAAAAATTGTTTACACAGACTATTTATAAGTGAAATAAACATGGAGAAGATTGTAAGAGGAAAGCGTGCCAGCGAAAGCCAAAAGGAGTATTTAATTAATTATTAAGAAAAGCATGTGGACATTGCAAACGATAAGTAAGTAGCTTAATAACCATAATTACACTTTTATTAATCCCATATTTACAGATTTGTAACTGCAAACGGTGCCAAATTTAGAGACGAAAAGTGTAACGAATTAGCGGCGAGCCTTAACAGTTTTAGTGGGACCCAAAAGGATAGTGAAAAATGGCAACAGTATGGCATATTTATTTATAGTTTATTTATATTCTTTATGAATTTTTTTTCAAAAAAAGTAAATTTTAATGTTTTTCTCATTTTTATCGATTTTCCCAAGTTCATTTTGTACGTTTTTATGGGTTAAATAAATTTTTATCACAAATCTAATTAATTTCATCTTATTCTACACCCTATTAAGTACCAGAATCCACTCTTAAGTCCACACCCGTTTTTTGACACACTATGTCCCTTTTCTCGGAGAAGGTCACATATGATGATTTCATATATCATATATTTTGATAAATGCGACGAAAGAACTGAAAAGTTGGACAATTAATATAATTGTTTTTTGACTATTTGTCCACCATCTACTATTAGTGAAAGAGTATTTTCCACTTCTAGCTTTATCAAAAGCAAACAAAAAAATCGTCTTAAAACGAAACATTTAAATTGCATATTATTTCTAAAATATTATTTTAGAACTGAAAAATAGATTTTTTTTACATATTTAAAATGTAATATTAAAAAAACTAATTTAATGCCAAACGTTCAAATTACTATTAAAATAAATGAATATATTGTTGAAATGAAATACAATAAAAAAATATTATAAAATATTTTTTTTTCAAAGAATGTTTTTTTTTTATTTGTATTACTTTATATATTAAATTTCTTTTTTTTTTTGTTTGTAATTAAAACAATTAACGAATTATATAAGCTTTTTATTCAAATTTAAAAAAACCGAAAAAACCGGTTGACCGGTTTTATCTGCGAAAACCGAAACCGAAACCAGTTTTTTTAAAATTAGATTTTTCGAAGAAAACCGAAACCGGTTTTTCCATAAGGCCGGTTTTTTGAATACTCTACTCAAAATAGACATACTTTTTCTTAACTTTAGCGCGCAACCCGTATAATGATCACAGACATTTTTCAAGTATTCGTTTTTAACAAAAAAACTAATTCAAAAGCAACGGAAGAAAAACTGAAAAATGGGTGAAGTCCATATTTGACGGTACAAACCTGGAGTCGAAAATATTATTTCGTAAATTCAATTATACGGTCCGTTAATGTTCCTTTACGTACAAGCTTTAACGGATACGTATTTACGGACTGTTATCGTACAATAGAAGCCGGATTTATGAATCGTTCGTGTAGGAGAGTCCGTAAAAATCTTTCTTGGGTATAGTACTGAAATAACACAGTACCAAAATCTCGTTTAAGTTTTGTTTAGATTATACCATAAGTCACGTGATCAGTCAGATAGTCCAACACATTTTGACTCAAATCTTGACAGTCCGATTCATTTTTCATTTTATGAAATTTAAAAAAAAAAAGTTGTCAGAACTATTTGTATCAGGGTTGAATTTTATACCAACAAACAGCTGTAAAACAATTGGAGAGGCAACACAACTAAAGCCTAAATCTTTATTTAAAATATATTTAAAGTAGATTTGTGGCCAACATAGAGCCAATTTAGACAGTGACTTTGTTGCATGTAATTATTGCGTGCAATTAATATTTGTTTTAGCGAACGGGGTGGAGAAGCAAGCGGGGTAGCGTTTACATCTGCACTCAAATCTCGTAAAAATAGGATTTCGGTACAAATCTCGAGATACAAATCGAAATCTCGTCAATGGACGAGATTTTTTTAAATCTAATGAAAATCCCACTAATCAACACTGGGGATAATCTAGCATGTTTTTTTGTTTGTCACTATTTGTCGTTTCAAGCGCCATTTTTAGAAAAGAATAGAACTAAACAAAAACACTTGAAAACAATTAAACTTTATTTTTATCAGAACCTCATTTTATTACATTTACAAATAAACATGAACAAGTATGAATTTTTAAGAAAATACCAGGCTTAAAGCCAGTGTAAATTTATTAATTTTAAAATATGTTTTATAAGTGTTAATTTAATTCCATCCTGTTTTGAAATATTTGCGAATAAAAAATTGCATTTGTTTTTGAATAATAACATTAATTTAACGATGGAAAATTTTTTCCGCAGGTATTCTTTTTCAAATTGTGTTGTCTTAACACTAGATGCATAAAACATTAATAATTTTTTTTTTAATATTCAAAGTTCTGATTAATTTTTTTAATTTTGTTGTTTACATAAATCAGCTGTTTATATCAGCTGTCAATACGAAATCTCGTAATTGCAAGTGTAAACATTTCTCGATTTCAGAGGAGATTTAAAACGAAATCTCGTGATTTAATGGCATGTGTAAACGCAACATAAACAAAACAAAAAAAAAAAAATAATATTAATTGAATGTTTATATAAGCGGAGTCTTGATTTTGATCTTGAAAGATACAGACGCAAAAAAAATAACAGAGTGTGAAAATTTATATAAATATATTTAATAGAAAAAGTGAAGTAAGCTATTGAGACTGCAAAAAGTTTTTATAAAAACTAGAAAATACAAATATAGCTATATTTATAAAAAATATATATCTCTATATATAAAGGAATAACGTTACTGACTGACTCACACATTCAACATCCCCCAGCCCAAACCGCAAGAGCTAGGAGGCTGAAATTTGGTATGCAGGTTCCCCCTCTGGCGTAGACGTCCGCTAAGACGGGGTTTTTGGAAATCCCTTTGCAGAGGAGCAAAAAGGGGTAAAACCCCTTACACGGCCTGCTCAAACACCTTAAGCTAAAAATCTGAAATTTAAAATATGCCTTCCTGGGAGCATGTGCTAACTCCTTGAAAAGGTACATTTTAGAATTTTGGACAGTGACGTTGTAAAAATGGGGTTTTAAAGGGCGAAAAGTCTCCCAATTTACGGCCTGCCCAAACCATTGGACTTAGGAAATTGAAATTTTGTATGCAGACTCCTTCTCCAGTGTAGATACCAGCTAAGACGTGAGTTTTGAAAAATCGAACGGGGAGGGGCAGAAAAGGGTGAAATTCTCCTCCACGACGGCCTTCCCAAACCGTTGGACATGGGAAGTTGATATTTGGCACACAGACTCCTTCTCCGATGTAGATAACAGATAAGACGTGATTTTTAAAAAATCAAACGGAAAGGGGCAGAAAAGTGTGAAACTTTCCCCCTCGACGGCCTGCCAAAGCCGTTAGAGCTGAAAGGTTGAAATTGTATATATTGGTTCCACCTGAGGTGTAGACATCCACCCAGGTAGGATTTTTGTAAGTTCCTGCGGGGAGGGTCAAAAAGGGGGAAATCTCCTCCTTAACGGCCTGCTCACACCGAAATAGCAAGATACCTGAAATTTTTAATATGTTTTACCTGGAGTATGGACTAACTCACTGATAAGATACATTTTGGAATTTTAGCCAGGGACGTGGTAAAAATGAGGTTTAAAAGGATGAAATATCTCTCCTTTAAGTGCTTGGCAATTCCGCTGGACCTAGTAAGTTGAAATTTGGTATGCAGGCTCCATCTCGAGTGTAGATAACAGTTATGATGTCAATTCACGTCCTGCCAAAACCGCTTGAGCTGGAAAGTTTAAATTTGGTACATAGATTTCCCCTCTAAAGTAAAAAATGAAAAAGTGCAAATTTGCAATAGTTAAAATGTGAAAATGGTCAAATTTGCAAAAGTGCATATGTTCAAAAGTGATAATTTGATGGTTGGTAGATTGATGTTTTGATGGTAAAGTAAATGTGCAAATATGCAAATGTGTAAACATGCACATGTGCTAATGTGCAAATGGGTAAATGTGCAAATTTCTAAATGTCAAAATGTGTAAATATGTAAATATTTATTTCATTCACCATCGCCCAGCCCAAACCTCAGGAGGTAGGACTCTGAAATTTGGTATGTAGATTCCCCCTGCGGCGTAGAAATTCGCTAATACGAGGTTCTTAGAATTTCCTTCGGGGAAGAGCAAAACGTAAACAAAACTCCCTTTCGCGGCCTGCCCAAACCCCTATAGCTAGACACCTGAAATTTGGAATATGCTTTTCTTGCAATATGTGCTAACTGATCGATGAAGTTTCAGCCTGCATAAACCGTTGGACCTAGGAAGTTGAAATTTAGTATGCAGATAACAATGAAGATGTAATTTTGGGAAAATTCAACGGGGAGGGGCAGAAAATGGAAAAATTCTTACCCTTGACGTCCTGCCAAAAGCGCTGGAGCTTGGAAGTTAAAATTTGGTGCATAGGTTCCTCCTCTAGTGCAGACATTCACCTAGGTCGAATTTTCGGAAATGTTACGTGGTGGACAAAAAGGCGAACAGTCTCCCCCCCCCCCCCCCCCCCCCCCTTAAAGGGCTACCCACACCGATTTAGCTAGAAATCTGAAATTTTAAATATATGTTAACTGCTAACTCATATATCAGCTACATTTTAGAATTTTAGCCAGGTACATGGCAAAAATGGGGGTTCAATGGGAATAAATCTGAAATTTGAAATATGTTTACCAGAAGTATGGGCTAACTCATAATTGAGGTACTTCTTAGATTTTTGATCTGGAACATGGTAAAAATTGGGGACACCGGGTAATTATCTGTGAACTCGGTATATTTCCGGGCGTTAGCCCGGCCAACCATTTTCTACGATAACAACGTAGCGGGCTTTGCCCGCTAGTATATATATAGTATATAGAGTTCATTGCGATCGGAGGTGTTATTTAGCATAAAAATCGTTTTAAAAACTGAAACCCTTATCCAAAAAATTCATAAAAATTATCTTTTAAAAGCTAAAATAGAAAACAATATAAAAACAAATAAAGTGTATAGTGTTTATTTCAAATAAAACTATTGTTTTCATTTCGTTAAAATAAAAGAAAATCATAATAATGAGCGAGATAAAAAATTACTAAACTGTAACCGATACTATTTGTACTTGCAAAAAACCTTTAGCTCTTACCGGAGATAATAAAGTGTATAGTGTTTATTTCAAATAAAACTATTGTTTTCAAAAAGAAAATCATAATAATGAGCGAGATAAAAAATTACTTAACTGTAACCGATACTATTTGTACTTGCAAAAAACCTTTACCTCTTACCGGAGATTTTGTGAAATGTTTCAACTCTGGCTCCGCTTGTCATTACTCTTTGTGTTCTTCTCTCTCTGAATCGTCATACTCTTCTATGACCTAAGATACCAAAAATAAATGGAAATGTCACCTATGCAGACCCCAAAGTAAATCTCCAAATAATCAGAGCAAATCGCCAAATAATCTATACAAAACAATGGTATATGATGAACAACAGCAGCAACAACAAACCGTTGATGACAATATTGAAGAAGTGGAGGATATAAATAAAAACAAACCCGATGAAACACTGTCTCTGAGCGCCATAAAATTAAATGTTTGCTCTTTGCAAAACGGTATGAAAGATATCAAAGGAAGCATAAAACAAATGGCAAAAACTTTAGCTGATACTATAACTGCATCCAACAATTTATTAAGAGGCGAAATGGCTCAAGCTCTTAATAATTTAAGAAAGAAAATATCAAGTATTTCTACTCAGGTCAATGAACTCAAGAAGCAAAACCAACAAAAAGACGTACGCATTCAAATCATGGAAGATAAAGTAAACAGTTTTGAACAACTAATAGACAAAAACGTTGAAATAAAAAATGTGAAAGACAGCTAAATGTCAGCAAGTGATGTTATTAAAACAATAGCAGCTTCTGTCGATGTTGATGAGTCTGATATAAATAATGCGTATCGTATTGACAAAAAAGACAACAGAGTCATCGTTGAATTTTGTTCCCTTAATAAGAAGAGAAATAATGAGCAAAATACGAAGTCATAGGATAAATGGAAATATTTTTAATAATAAACTACCAACAAGTATTGAAAATAACAACGATACCACTGCAAAATAACAACGACAATTATGTCTTTATCAATGACCAACTTACGGTACAAAACCGTCGCCTGCTATGGCTCGCCAAATTAAAAGCTAAAGAATGCAACTGGAAATTTATATTGGTCCACAATGGACATATTCTTGCTAAAAAATACGAAAACTCTGCTGCTTTAAAAAATTTCAAATGGTAGTGATATTGAATTAATTGTATAACATTAATATTTTATGTACATTACGAAATAAAAAATTTTTTCTACATTTGACAAAGTAAAATAAATTAAAATGATAAATACAATTAAAGAAAAGTTAAACAATTTTAATGAAATTAATAAACAATTTTTAAATTATCCGCTTTCGATCATTTATTTAAACATTCGATCTATGCGCAAAAACAACACAATTTGTAGCAAATATTCACAGTGTACTTAAATACATAAAAATAATTACTTTAGTGGAAACAAATATAAACGATGTAGAAAACTCATTTTTAAATATTACTGGTTTTAATTCTGTGTTCGTAAATAGACTAGACAGGGAGGGAGGAGGAATTGCGGTATATATAAAAGAGAACATAATTTGCAAGCTCTTCAACATTTGAAACAATGCATATACAAACAACTCACAATCCCTTTTCTTTACTCGTTATTTATCGTCCACCCTCACTTAGTATACCTGATTTTATAGAAGAACTAGATCTAATGTTAAACAATATAAAAAAGCAACAAAATATTATTGAGATTGGAGACATGAATATAGATTTCTTAAAGAAAAACAATGATGTGGCGAATTATCTCATTATGTTATTGCCTAATGGGATGCAATGCATAATAAGTGAGATTACCAGAGAAGACTTACACTGTCTCAAACAATTGTCCGTACCCCATACAAATGAAAATATATTTGATTATAATTCGAAAAATACTTACCCAATTCGAATGAAGTAATTTTTTTTAAAGTCCTACAATTTTTTATAATAATTGCAAACTAATAATGAAATAAACATGTTTCACTACTATTTTTACAAAAAACAAAAAAAAATCCAAAAAATTAACTCAAAAATTGTCAGTACGGCACACTCTAATATAACGGTTCTTTCATTTTTGTTGTTTTTATAAAATCAGATCATTGTCCAGAGAGAAATTTAAAATTTTTAATATAACGGATCTTTAATTTTTGAAGTTGAAGTAAAATTAGACAATTGCCAGTCTTATTAAGTGGCTTGTCTGAATAGAGCGTTTTAATAGTTTTCATTATGAGTACAAATCATACTAAGATTCCTATTGCCATCAAAGAATTGGTCGTAAAAAATCATAGACGCTCGATTGGGAAGAAAGATCGACCGGATGGTTAAGCTGGAACCAAAAACAAATGCTGTGGAAATAGCTAAAAATGTTAAAAAAGATGAAAACGTTACTTTAAGCGCACTAACGGTACGGAACTTTCTGCATTATAACCAATATAAGGCATGTGTTCCACGTAAAAAACCATTTATATCAAAAAAGAATATAAGAGAGCGTTTAGATTATGGCAAAAAAATATGTAGGGAAGTCTGACGACTTCTGGAAAAAAAGTTATTTTTACTGATGAAAGTAAATTTAATATTTTCGAGTCGGATGGAAGACGTTTTGTGTGGCGAAAAGAAAACCCCGCGTTGCAGTTAAAGCATCTAAAAGCAACAGTGAAACACGGTGGTGGCTCGATGATGGTGTGGGGTGCAATGGCAGCTGGAGGTGTGGGAAATCTCGTGTTTGTGGAAACCACGATGGACAAATTTAGTTATTTGAATATTTTAAAAGAAAATTTAAAAGCTATCTCCACTAATTTAGGCATACAAGACGATTATCGTTTCTTGCACTGCTCTACAACGTTAAGTAAGTGGTGCCTCATCCTCCCCAGAGCCCAGATTTAAATCCCATAGAACATCTATGGGGTATTTTAGAAAAAAAATTCGGCAGCATAAAATAACTAATAAACAAATGCTGAAAGATGTCATTGTTCAAGAATGGCGGAATTTTGGTGCAGAAACCAAAGAAAAACTGGCTTTATCGATGAAAAATCGCTTAAGAGACGTAATTGCTACTAAAGGATAACACACTAAATATTAAGGATATCATAATATACATTTTATAAATACATATGTAAATTCTTTTATAGAGTACGGACAATTTTTGAGTTAATATTTTGAACTATTTTTAAGTTTTAAGTTAAAAATAAAAGTGAAACATTTTTATTTTACTATTAATTAGCAATTTTTATGACTACTTGTTGGACTTTAAAAAAATTTACTCCATTCGAATTGGGTAAGTATTTTTCGAAATATAATCAAATATATTTTCAGTTGTATGGGGTATGGATAATTGTTTGAGACAGTGTAAATAATAATGTAGGGTGATCCATTTTGAGATACTTTTTTGACAGATCACTTGTGAGTAGTGTCATGCTGTCATGTTATTTTTGTTTTGTATTGTTTGGCATTTCATAATGGAAAGACTTACGCCTGAACAACGTTTACAAATCGTTCAACTTTATTACGAAAATTCACGTTTGTGAGGAATGTGTTTCGTGCACTTCGCTCAACTTATGTTCAACATAATCGGCTTACTGAGCGTACTATTCGCAACACCATCACCCATGCTGGGTCTCAAGCGTTCATTATTGGATAATATTCGACCGAATAGACCACGTCCAGCACGCTGTGAAGAAAATATAGCGGCCGTAGCTGAGAGTGTACACGAAGACCGTGGAGAGTCGATTCGGCGCTATCGTGCCATGATAACCGACTATTTGATGCCTGAAATTAAAGCTCGGGATCTCGGCGACATTTGGTTTCAGACTGCGCCACTTCCCACAGATCGCATCAATCAATGGATTTATTGAGAGAACACTTCGGTGAGCACATGATTTCACGTTTTGGGCCGATCGATTGGCCACCAAGATCGTGTGATATCACACCGTTAGACTTTTTCCTGAGGGGATATGTAAAGTCTAAAGTTTATGCGGACAACCCCGCTTCGATTTAGGCCTTGGAGGAAAGCATCACGCGTGTCATTCGCCAGTAACCAGTCGAAATAATCGAAGTAGTCATCGAAAATTGGACTCAACGGATGGACCATCTGCGACGTAGCAACGGCCAACATTTGATAGACATAATCTTCAAAAAATAAATGCTAAAGAATGTTCTTTCAAATGATAATAAACATTCCCCATTACATTTGAATTTTCTGTGTTTTTGTCTTTAAAAAAGTACAAATATTTGCAATTAAGTGTAGTAAGTATTTAAGTTTAAAAAGTACATTATAGCCACCCAAAAGTTGTCACTAAGTTCATTAAGCATTTGACAGACTTTCTGTTAATTTTTGACAGTAGCTTAAGTTAGCAAAAGTATAATATATTTAGCCCTTAACACGCTTGCCTACTCGTCAATAATAAGAACAAATATCTCCGATCATTACACTCTTGTATGTTGTCTATCAGAGAACGAAACAGAACTAGAATCAAAACAAAAGAAAACACAGCCTAAACATATTGCAAAAAAAGTAAACAACCAGATACGTGCAACCAACTGGCACGCATTGCAAAATATATCTAACGTAAATGAGTTGTTCGAACAAATACATGACAAATTTCATAAAATTTACAAAAAAGCTGCTATAAATAATCGAAATAAAAAAAATCGAATTTCAAATCCTTGGACGAACGAGTATTTTAAGTTGTCAATTTTTTTTTTTGTTTGGCGATCGCAAAGCTGTTATTTTTTCTTTTTTTTTTTTTTTTTGCTGGAAAAATAAATTTCAGTGGTAATTTTTTAAATAAAGAAAGAAATGGTAATGTAATAACACAAAACGCCGCACTAGCTATAGCCATTTGTTTCTTTTTTTATCATTTTTAAATTTTTTCCACTTTTTATTAAACACAAATTAATATTTTCTAATCAGCTGTTCGCTCGCCAAAAGTTTATACATCACATTTGACCTTTGTAATGAAAACGGCGTGTCAGTCAACTGACACCAAAATTTGACATGAGTCTTTGACACGTTCTGCTTTATCGACTTATTGTCAGTTTTTAAGATGTAATGAAAACGCTTTTTACACAAAATGGCGAGAATTCATTTGAGTCAGTTTTTGTTGTCAGTTCATATGACATAATGAAAACCAGGCATTATTATTAAAACCAAAAACGCTCAAATCGCATTCGAAAAATCCATGTTTGCAACACCAAAAAAAAAAAAATTAAAACATAAAAACCAAAAGACATTTCTTTATATTATTTATTTATTAATCCATATTGTAATTGTAATATATTGTTACAAGAAATTTCTATCACTAGAAATTTCTTTACACAAATTTTGACAGCTGGAAGCTTCTAGTGTCGTAATAAACTGGAAATAACTAGAATACCTGACTACTCATATAAATACTGGTACTCAGTGACGCAGTCGTTCAGTTTATAAATAAAACGCAAAGTGTGAAGAACTAAAGTGTGGCTAACGTTTAGTCTATCTAAATCGTGTAAATAAAGTGCGATATTAAAGTGTATTTCTGTAATTTTTAGTGACAGTTATAAATAAACAGAGCTATAGACAATTTCAAACAGTGTTTATTATTTGCAATATAGAAATAACTCGATTTATTTATAAGTTAAATAAATCAACGATTTTATAAAGGGTAAAATCGTAACAATTGTTGTCAGAAGTGGGATTGCAAAATAATAAGCAGTCATGAAATTGGAGGAGCTTAAGGTAGAACAGCTCAAGAAGGAATTGAGCAAATTGGCGCTACCGACAGCAGGAAATAAAGTTGAATTGCAAAAGAGGCTCATAGAGGAATTTGAGCGACGTAACATTGACATAGCTACTTACAAATTTGACGAAAAAGAAGAAATGGAGGTTAGTACCCGTAAAAAAGATGGAAACATGGAGTTAAGCACAATGTTGGCTGCTATGATGCAAAAGATGGAAGACAACAAAAAACTGCTAGAAACTTCTAAAGCAGACAACATGAAACTATTAGAAGCTTCTAGAGCAGACAACGAAAAATTATTAGCTAAACTTCAAACAACTTCTAGAGCAGTCATGAAATTGGAGGAGCTTAAGGTAGAACAGCTCAAGAAGGAATTGAGCAAATTGGCGCTACCGACAGCAGGAAATAAAGTTGAATTGCAAAAGAGGCTCATAGAGGAATTTGAGCGGCGTAACATTGACATAGCTACTTACAAATTTGACGAAAAAGAAGAAATGGAGGTTAGTACCCGTAAAAAAGATGGAAACATGGAGTTAAGCACAATGTTGGCTGCTATGATGCAAAAGATGGAAGACAACAAAAAACTGCTAGAAACTTCTAAAGCAGACAACATGAAACTATTAGAAGCTTCTAGAGCAGACAACGAAAAATTATTAGCTAAACTTCAAACAACTTCTAGAGCAGACAACGAGAAACTGTTAGCTAAGATGGAAACGAAACTGCTAGAAACATCGAGAGCAGACAACGAGAAATTGCTAATGTTTCAAGAAACTTCTAGAGAAATTTCCGAGGTTTCCAAAAGAGTTTCCGACTTAGAGAACGGCGTAGATAGATTCGAGGTACAAATCAAAGATGTTGAAAGAAAACTACAAGATCTAGAAAATAGAGTAAATAATCTCCAATGTCAAGAGGGTCTAGTTCGAATTATTCAGGAAAGTTCTGGAAGAGCAAAGGCCCCTACTTTTGACGGCAGCGTACCGTTTAATGTTTTTAAGTTCCAGTTTGAGACAGTTGCTGCCAGAAATATGTGGAACATCGAAGAAAAAGCTATAGAATTGATTCTGGCCTTAAAAGGAAACGCTGCAGAAATTCTAGAAAGTGTACCAATCACCTGCAGAAATAATTATGACGACATAATGGTGGCACTGCAGCGAAAGTATTGTGGCGAACACAAAAAAGACATATACAGAATGGAACTAAGAGGTAGACTGCAGAAAGCAAATGAGTCATTTCAAGATTTTGCGACAGAGATTGAGCGGTTGGTTTAGCTGACTTATCCAGGTGAGAATCATCCATTCTAAGATCAGTTCAAAATTGAAACATTTGTGAATGGAATTCGGGATTCTAATGTGAGACATGCGGTGTTTGCTACGCAGAAATCGACTTTTGCTGAAACTGTCTCATTCGCGCTGGCCCAAGAGACTGCGAAGGTGATTTCCAAACCACAAACATTTAAGGTGCGTAACATCGAAGTGACTGCTGAAAAAGAGCAAGATATAAGCACAAAGCTAACAGAAGGATTGAAAGAAGCGCTCACGGAGTTAAAAGATGCATTTATGCAGGCATTAGGGGAGAAGCAAGTCAAGGCCAAGGATAAATGCTACAACTGCGGTAGAGTGGGACATTTCCAGCGAAATTGCAAAGCACCAAGGAAGAGCCTCCGGGCCGATCAGCAATCACCTAAAGAGTCACCGTTAAACTAAAAAGAGCTAGCACTACGGGGCATGAGCTAGCTCCCACAACCGATGGCCCCACAATCTCCATATCAGTAATACAGCAGGAGAAAAGAAATCTTACTGCTTATGGGTACACCAACGGGCGAAAGCACATTTTTACGATAGACACAGGAGCATCACAGTTAATCATCAGGCCCGATTTAGTGAAAAAGGCAGTTGAACCACTATACGGGGTAAGTCTGCGCACAGCTACTGGGGAGCCTGCCTATGTCTATGGTAAAATAAATGTAAAACTAACGATTGCCAAGATAAGCGTCAATCACGTATTTATTGTTGCCGATATTGTGGACGAAGTAATATGCATTAATCTGCATATGGGGCAAAAAGTTATGATTTGGCGCAATGTTGAAATACCTCTTGATGTTGGATATGAGCAAGCGGATCAGGTAAGAAAGCTAGTTACCATCAGCCACCAAAAACTACCAGCACGGGCTGAAACTTTAGTATGTGAGGTCGGCAGCTTGTGGGTGGTAGAACCATCAAAAATAAAAAGTCACCTTATAACAGCGAAAGCCCTCGTAAAAACCAGCAAAGACAAAAAAGTTCCTGTAAGGTTACTGAACCTATCAAATTGTCTTCTCTGAAAACTCAAAGTCGAGCGATTGTGAAACACCGAATAAATACTGGTGAAGCGAGGACAATAAAGCAGGCGCCCAGAAGTATTCCTCTAGCAAAACGAAATGAAGTAAAGGAGTTAGTCAACGAAATGGAGCGTAGTGGAGTAATCGAACCATCTTCTAGCCCATGGAGCTCGCCTATAGTTTTAGTTAAGAAAAAAGATGGCAGCACCCGATTCTGTGTTGATTACAGAAAACTAAACGATATCACGAAGAAGGACAGCTATTGAGACAGCCACTACTGAGAATTGACGACACTCTAGACACGCTAGCAGGAACCAAATGGTTCTCCACATTGGACTTGCAAAGTGGTTATTGGCAAGTATAAATTTGTGAGCAAGACAAGGAAAAAACTGCCTTTAGCACAGGTGACGGATTATGGCAGTTTAATGTGATGCCCTTTAGGCTCTGCAATGCTCCAGCAACATCCGAGCGGTTAATGGAAAATGTGCTGAAAGGACTCCACTGGAAAACTTGCCTAGTGTACATTGATGACATAATTGTCATGGGAAAAACTTTCGATGAACACCTGAAGAACTTAGCAGAAGTTTTAAGGCGAATATCTGCGGCTGGACTCAAGCTTAGCGCAAAGAAATGTACACTGTTCCAGAGGGAAGTCAAGTATTTAGGGCACCGCGTAACTGCAGAGGGTATATCAACCGATGAAGATAAGATTCGGGCTGTAAAAGATTAGCCTCGCCCGAAAAATCTGCACGAGTTGCGCAGCTTTCTAGGTCTCTGCACATACTACCGACGATTTGTACCAAATTTTGCCAGTGTGGCTGCGAGTCTACATGAGCTGACTAAGAAGGCGCGACCATTTCATTGGGGTGAAGCCCAAGAACAAGCATTCCTAAGGCTCAAGGAGTTATAATGCACGGCACCGCTTCTTGGATATCCTGTGGCCGGGGAAAAATTTGTGCTGGATAGCGATGCAAGCGGACACGGAATAGGAGGTGTGCTTTTGCAGGTGATAAATGACACCGAAAAAGTCATTGGCTATTACAGTCGAGTACTTTCGAAACCCGAAAAGAACTACTGCGTAACACGGCGGGAACTCTTGGCGGCGGCAGAATGTGTAAAGCACTACCACAAGTACCTGTACGGTCAGCACTTTCAACTAAGAACCGACCATTCTGCACTAAGGTGGCTGCTGCAATTTAAACAACCAGAAGGGCAGCTAGCTCGTTGGATTGAACGACTTCAAAGCTATGATTTCAGCATCGAGCACAGGAAAGGCATAAAACATTGCAATGCGGACGCTCTTTCAAGACGCCCCTGTAATTTAGAGTGCAAACATTGTTCGAGGGCTGAAGGAAAAGAGTGCATCGTTGATATAAGACTAACGCATATTGAGTCAAGTGAAGCCTGGTCAGCGGCGCAACAAAATGACCCCATACTGTCAAAAATTATGTCAGCCAAAGCGGAGGACAGGAGGCCTACCCGTTAAAAAAATATCAGCTGAAAGTCCGCTAATGATAGCGTATTGGGCCCAGTGGAATAGTCTACGGGTAATTAATCACTGCTTATACCGTATATGGGAAAGTGCGGATGGCCAAACTGAGACAAAGCTAATTGCGGTGCCTTCAAGCAAAATAGACGAAGTATTAAAAGATTTCCATGACGGTACCAGTGGTGGTCATCTCGGTGTCACGACAACCCTAGAGAAGTTGAAACAACGATTCTACTGGGTCGGCTGCCAGCAAGCTGTAAGCGACTGGATAGCAAGTTGCGCACAATGCATCGCAGCTAAAGGACCAGTAAGGAGAAGTCGTGGGCAACTTCACAACTCGGGTGCCCCATTTGAGCGGATAGCAATGGATGTAGCAGGCCCTTTCCCTGTCTGTGATTCCGGAAACCGTTACGTTCTTGTCGTGTTCGACTATTTCAGTAAATGGCCTAAGGTATACGCTATACCGAGCCAGGAAGCGTATTTGTGAACAACTGGATGTGCCGCTACGGTGTTCCATTAGGATTACACTCTGACCAGGGAAGGAATTTTGAATCTGCTATCTTCAAGGAAATGTGTGAGTTGTATGGAATAAGAAAGACAAGAACCACCCCGCTGCATCCACAATCTGATGGTATGGTCGAAAGATTCAATCGCACTTTAGAGGAATACTTAAGAAAAGTGGTTGGTGCAAATCAGAAGGACTGGGACGAACACATCCCTAAATTTCTGTTGGCATACATATCGGCTGTTCACGATTCCACCTCCCGGACACCTGCAAAAATAATTTTCGGAACGGAACTTAAATTGCCTGGCGATTTAGAATTTGGAGTTAAGCCCGCCGCTATAGATAAAAACAATGCCTCCCAGGAACAAGAAGACCTTAACGAGCTTCACGAGTTTGTACGCAATCGAATTAAAATAGTCAGCGATAAGATGAAGGCGAGGTATGATAGGGCAGCAAATTCTGAAGGATTTAATGAGGGTCAGCTGGTTCTACTTTTTAACCCGCAACGAAAGAAAGGGTTGTCTCCCAAACTACAAACGCATTTGGGCGGACCCTATAGAGTAATTAAAAGGTTGAATGATGTGGTATACAGAATACAGAAAGACCAGAGCCCAAGGTCCAAAATGAAGGTTGTTCATCTAGAACGACTAGCCAACTATGGAAAAGGAATATCTATGTCTGTTCGGGACGAACAGGCTTAAGTGGGCGGCAGTGTTACAAGAAATTTCTATCACTAGAAATTTCTTTACACAAATTTTGACAGCTGGAAGATTCTAGTGTCGTAATAAACTGGAAATAACTAGAATACCTGACTACTCATATAAATACTGGTACTCAGTGACGCAGTAGTTCAGTTTATAAGTAAAACGCAGAGTGTGAAGAACTAAAGTGTGGCTAACGTTTAGTCTATCTATATCGTGTAAATAAAGTGTGATATTAAAGTGTATTTCTGTAATTTTTAGTGACAGTTATAAGTAAACAGAGCTATAGACAATTTCAAACAGTGTTTATTATTTGCAATGTAAAAAGAACTCGATTTATTTAAAAGGTAAATAAATCAACGATTTTATAAAGGGTAAAATCGTAACAATATTTTTTAATGAAAAAAATAATTAATTGAAGTTTTTTAATAAAATTTTGCTTTAAAACTCACGGAACGAGTGTAATGAAATTAAATTGACAGATATTCATCATAATGCATGGTTTTCACTATGTCATTTTTAATGTCAAATTGAGCAAAATTGTGGGAAATTGAATGAAAACGGGTTGTCATATGGTGTCATATGAGTTTGCAGTCAGTTATGCACACGAACTGCCTTCTAAAATAACAGACAAGTGAAAACGTCAAATTTCAGTTTGTCAGCAGATATGGCTGCATTTTTTATCTAAAACGAAATTGACAAGTTGTCAATTTTTTTTGTTTGGCGGTCGCGAAGCTGTAGTTTTTTTTTGCTGGAAAATTAATTTCAATCGTCGGTTTTTAAATATTAAAAGTGAACAATTTATTTATAGTTTTAAATGTGGTTTTTATGCCTGGTTTTCATTATGTCATATGAGCTGACAACAAAAACTGACTCAAATGAATTCTCGTCATTTTGTGTCAAAGGCGTTTTCATTACATCTCAAAAACTGACAATAAGTCGATAAAGCAGAGCGTGTCAAAGACTTATGTCAAATTTTGGTGTCAGTTGACTGACACGCCATTTTCATTACAAAGGTCAAATATGATGAGGCGAGCGAACAACTGATTAGAAAATATTAATTTGTGTTCAATAAAAAGTAGAAAAAAAATTAAAAATGAGAAAAGAGAAACAAATAGCTATAGCTAGTGCGGCGTTTTGTGTTATTACATTACCATTTCTTTCTTTATTTAAAAAATTTCCATTGCAATTAATTTTTCCAGCAAAAGAAAAAGATAACAGCTTTGCGATCGTCAAACCAAAAAAAAAAAATGCTGCCATATCTGTTGACAAACTGAAATTTGACGTTTTCACTTGTCTGTCATTTTAGACGGCAGTTCGTGTGCATAACTGACTGCAAACTTAGATGACACCATATGACAACCCGTTTTCATACAATTGCCAATAATTTGGACAAATTGACATTAAAAATGACATAGTGAAAACCATGCATTAGTTTAACGATATGTTTGAAATATTGTACGACACATATACCGTGTGTCAGAGCGCGTGTGGAAGCTAAAGAAAAAGTGGACGAGTGACCAAACGGAGAGGCTCATTCAAGAGGTAGAAGCTAGGGAAGGTACCTGGAATTTCCTGTCCAGAGAATATCGGGACAGAAATTTACGAGAGGCTCTCTGGGAAGAAGTGGCAGATGTAATGAAAATGCCGCGATCTGAAGTGGCAACAAAATGGAATAGCCTTAGCTGCTCTTTCCGGGTAAGTTCATGTAAAATAAATACCTTATTATTTACTCAAGAAAATTTTGTAGGCGATATTTAACAAAAGGGGGCAAACAAAGAGTGGACAAGCTGCCGGAAAATCAGAGGCAACAACCCCATTATACAATAGCCTTAAGTTTTTGGAGCCAACACTGCAAATTGAAGCGCCCACAACATCAAACTTTGCAAATTTGAGTACTTATATACGGTTTACTAAGTATTGTCTAAATAATTGTGTCGTAAACAATTTAGGAGTCTTTATTAGCTTTTCCTGGTTCGCCGCATGGTGCAGGAGCCTATTTAGAGTTGGACGACTCACAGCCAATAACACCAAGAGCAGGAGTAAAGCGACGTGGTGTGGAAAAGAAAAACGAATACTCCAAAGTGGTTGAACGTGCATTACAGACTATGCCTCAATGTACCAAAAGTGATGCTTGGAGCGATGTGGGCGACTTCGTAGCATCCAATGGTCGTGAATGGGCAAAAGAAAAACCACAATTGGCAAATGAATTTAAGACTAATATTTATGAACTTGTTTTAAATTATCAGATGAAAGCTACAAGGTAAGTGCAGCAGCAAATATACGGTTAGGCAACAATTGTGTGCATTCGGCATAAGTAAAACAAATGATATGTAAACACGGTTTTAAATTAACTATCTACATTAAATTATCACGTTTTTATCTTTATTGCTTCTTTTAATTTGTTTAAATAATCGTTTTCATTTATAGATATATGCATATATTTTATTTTCATTTGTTTTACCAATTTCGGTTGTATACAAACTTTACCTAACTGTGTAGTTGCTTTATTGACTGTGTATCGATAAATATTAATCACATTTTTTCTTATTTACGTTTGCAGGCCAACATAAGTCCACATTTTATGGTGTGAAACATCTAATTTTTCAATTTTTCTGGTTATAACTCCTCTTTTAGTTTTTTTACGATCTCAACATGTTATGTTATTTTTTTTAATGTTTAACATTTAAAAACAACACAACTTATGCTAGTTTTAATATGTTTAACAGTGTATATGAATTTTATTTTTTTTGTTATAGTTTAGATTTTACAATGTGACTATTGAATATCGCAATATTTTTAATTTTTTAAGTTATAACCAATTTTTTTTTTTTTCAGTTATTTTTTTATGATCTCAACATAAGTTATCTTATTTTTTTACATGTTTAACATGTTAAAACAAATAACTTATATGCTATTAATGTGCCTTATTTTAATAGTCGTATGAATTTCTAAATTTTTTGTTATAAGTATGTAGAGTTTTTTTATTGTTTTAAAAAAAAAGGAATATTTATTTAATAAAAAAAAGGAATAATAATAAAAGAATAATAACACATGCGTCCTCACTCTCGTCGTTGGTTCAACTAAACTGCTTGTTAGAAAAAATCATCAAATGATGCAGGTAGCAGCAGCGAAGCTGCTGCTTCTTCATATTCGCCCCTATATCTCGGCCATCCTGCGGGTCTCCAACATCATCGTCATCATCATTGGCTTCATCGGGCCATGGCTTCATCGGGCCATGGCTTCATGTATTTGGCACATGTTGTTGTACGTCTGGGACCTTCACAATTGTCATATTTTACCACATCGTAAGTGTCGTTTGGCTTGACCTTTACGATGATGAGTCGGAACTTACGTTGGTGTTAGTTGATTTTGGACATTTAGGAATGGGCAATATATCCGAATGAGGAACTGAAAAACTGACAGAGTCTACATTAGCATAAAACCAACTTTTTTTGGCTTAAAATCCAGAACTTTTGCATTGACAAAAATAGCAATCGTCGATATGATTAGATGATTCTCTCAAAATCATTGGTACTCCGAACTTCATGCATCAGCTAATAAAAACAAATTTTAACACATGAGCTGTTTATATTAAATAAATCAGGAAATAATTTCAATTTCGTGCCAGAAGCCCATCCTGTAAGATTTCTACAGTACGGAAGACATATTATACTTGGTGTCCATCTTTCCTGCAAATTTGTGACAGGCATTCCCAAGTATTTCTGATAAATACATATCTTTGAGTAAACTCAATATACCATATAGCAATCAATCTGCAATACAACTTGAGAATAAGCTTATATTAATAGTGTGTTTTAAGCTTTTCTTAATTTCGTTTATTATAATGTTTATAAAATGTGAATTCACAAGCAGTATTTAACAATGCTTGAGAAAACATAATTATACATAACTTTTTCTAAAGTATGCTTATAAACAACGCAGTATGACGATTGAAATATTAATATTTTTCAATACATTCTAGTCTTGTTGTCTTTGTTCTACGCTTATAATGCATACAACAAGTGCTGTTACTTTTTTTTTTAAATTGCGTGTTTTGCGTGTACATTTGGTTGTAAATTTTATAAAGTGAATGTGCAATTGCATATTAAATTTAATTATTTTTATAATAATTTTTATTTATAATTAAAATTAATTATTATTATTTATATTTAAAATGATTATTTTTTGTATTTAAAATTAATTATTATTATCTTTTTTTAAAATTAAAATAAAAAATAATATATTATATGTGAAGCTTATTCTACAATTATGTAAAAAGCTTATAAATATATTGAGTCAAATAAGCTTTTCTATACCGAAGTTAATACATACAATATTATTTTTGTAAGCTTATTCTACAATTGCAAGAATAAGCTTATAGTAATCATACACACATAATATTTTCACGAGGGTTCCGTTTTGATTTTTCTACAATTGTTACGGTAGCCTTTTTCAATATATTCTCAAGTCTTTTTCAAGCTTAAGGCTTGTGTTTGTAAGCTTATAATAATATTTTTCTCAAGTCATTTGATATGTTGGGAATTGCATACAACCAACACAATCTCATTTTTTGTGTAATATAACTAATACATTCTCATTTTAAGACTTCTCTTTTTGGCATTTTTGTAATTTATATTTATGAGGGCACTTGCTTTCTTATCTACATAATTTGCAAATAAAATAAAAAAACGGTTCTCAGTACTTGTAAAAAAAATAGTAATATAAAACAAAAAATAGAAAAATTTAAAATTTGGGTATCCATAGATTTTCTTTTAAAATGGCTTATTTTCTTTGTAGAAGTACAACATTTAAGAAAAAAAATATTTCATGTTAATTATTTTTTTGAAATTTCAAAAATTGTGTTTTTATCCAAAAAAATGTATTTTTTCGCGAAATTTTGACCCATATTTTCTAAACTACTTTACCGATTTAAAAACCATTTTCACAAAACATGTTGTTCATTAGTAGTAGGAAAATAAGGAGCCAACTTGATTTAATGGGTTTTTCATATGGAGGCAACTTGATTTAATGGGTTTTTCATATGGAGGCAACTTGATTTAATGGGTTTTTCATAAGGAGGCAACTTGATTTAATTGCCCTTCATTTTTGGTGTTGACACAAAATGGTTTAATTGCCTTCATTTTTGATGTTGACACAAAATGCTTTAATTGCCCTTCATTTTTGATGTTGAGACAAAATGCTTTAATTGCCTTCTAGTGTGGTCGTCGGTTGTATGCTTACAATATAAAAGGGTTGTAATACAAAATTTTTATGATCAAGTGAAAGTCATTGATCTACATATTTGTTTTTGGTCTTTTTGAAATTATGTGGTTAGTGTGGTTGTCTGTTAATTCTTTTTATCTCTTGTTATACGCTCCACCATATATGGTGAGGGTATATATCAGTTTGTCATTCCGTTTGTAACATGTCGAAATATAGGTTTAAGACCCCATAAAGTATATATATTCGTGAACCTTATGCAATTTTGAGTCGATTTAGCGATGTCTGTCTGTCCGTCTGTCTGTCTGTCTGTCTGTCTCTCTGTCCGTCTGTCTGTCTGTCCGTCTGTCAAGTTTTACCCAGATTATTGAACATCCTCCCGAGCAGTTTGGTATTTAAATTACATAAATTGACAAAACATATTCATATTACACTTCATGCAAAATTAAGTATATACGTATATCATCTTCAGCCCCTATGGTGGAGGGTATTCAAAGATTCGGCACAGCCGAATTTAGCCCTTTTTTACTTGTGTGTTTTTTTTCTATTCTTTGTTGTTAGTGTTGCCGTCGGTTAATTCTTTTTATCTCTTGTGTGTTTTTTTTCTATTCTTTGGTGGTCTTTTTTTTTTTTGTATTAATAGGAAATTTCCATTTTTTCTTTCTTGTGTTTATGTTCTATTTTTGTTTATATTTTTTTGTGTGTTTGGTATATACATTCTACATGTACAAGTAGGTCATAAATTAATTATTTATTAATGTGACATTTTCATTAATCTACAAATTTTTGTGTTTTAATGAAATTCGAATCTGTTTGTTTGTTTTGTTCGGTTTTGTTTTCTCGTAATAAAGCGGTAATTGGAATCTGTTAGTGTTTTGTTTGTTTGTTTAGTTGAGTATAATAAAAAACAATACTAAAAATTAGTTTTAAATGTTTTTGGTTTTATTTTACTTTCTTTCATTGATCTACATATTTGTTTTTGTATTAAGAGGAAATTTGCTTGTAATGTAAAAGTCATTGATCTACATATGTTTTTTTTTTTGTATTAATAGGAAATTTCCATTTATTCTTTCTTGTGTTTATGTTCTATTTTTGTTTTTATTTCTTTGTGTGTTTGGTATATACATTCTACATATAAATGTACAAGTAGGTCATAAATTAATTATTTATTAATGTGACATTTTCATTAATCTACAAATTTTGTGTTTTAATGAAATTCGAATCTGTTTGTTTGTTTTGTTCGGTTTTGTTCGGTTTTGTTTTCTCGTAATAAAGCGGTAATTGGAATCTGTTAGTGTTTTGTTTGTTTGTTTAGTTGAGTATAATAAAAAACAATACTAAAAATTAGTTTTACATGTATTTGCTTTTATTTTACTTTCTTTTGAAATAATTCTTAAATTAAAATCTAAAAAATTTAGATGTTTATGATAGAGATTTATAGCGTGATACATGAAACACAAACGATTACACCCACCCTCCTCTGCCACTAGCGAATGAGACGCAGGCAGCGAGTCGAATAATAAAGATGTAGAATCATGGTTGGACGAAAATCGCATCAGAAAATTAAGTTCAGTATCCTTTACTTCATCATATAAGTAGATTACTTTATCCGGTTTTTTTGTGTTTGTTGAACTTTTTCTGTCTGTATAATAAATTTTAAATAAAAAAGAAAAAACAAATATATCTCTTACTTCATCATCCGGTTTTTCCTGTTTGTTGAACTTTTTAAAAAAATTTTTGTTAAAACAAATTTTTAATAAAAAAAAAATCTCTGAGAACTTTATCCACTTATTTTTTCTGTGTGAAGTTATTTTTACTGTGTGAAATTTTTTTTTTTAATAAAAAAATAAAAAACTAGCTCAAAATGTTTTTCTGCGTGATATGCCAAGCTGCTTTCAACACCAAACACAACATGCTTCAACATAAAAATAAACATTGTGTTGAGTGTGGAAAGTTTTTCCTTAAGCGCTCCACAATGAAGGAGCATGAAAGGACCCATGCAACCACCTCATCAAAATTTTGCGTTCCTTGCAATGAAGCAGTTAGTAGCTTAAACTATAGCCAACACTTGCGAACACTACAACATCGCAGCAATTGTGGGATGAAGACAATTAACCCTAGACTCACTGTAAGGAGCAGTGATTATAGTGAACGAATAGCAATTTATATGCTAGTAAATGAAAAAGATGAAATTCTCATGCCCGAGGAATTTTTCAAAAAAGAGGAATCTATTTTAATAGAACTCCTAAAGGATTGTCAAGCTAAACACATATCCTTTAAATTCAATATGGAGCTTGTGTGTGATTATATCAAAATAAGCGAGCAAGAAATGGTTGCAGCTACAATGACTCACTCAACAAAAATGGCAATGGTCACTTTAAGCGATGACTTGAATAATATCTATGACTCGCAAACTGATGAAATTAGAAATAAAATGTCTGAGTTCCAAGAAAGGGATAGTGGATGGTCTCTGGTTACCATAAAATTTTTAAATATTAATGTGAATGAAGTTAATATTATAAGAGGATCACAATATATACCTCTGCCAAAGGAATTAGTCAGAAAGCGGGCATTTATAAATATCCAGAATGATGATGTCTAATGCTTCAAATGGTGTTTAATTGCTTCATTGTATTGTGAAAAAGAATTTTCTCGTTGTCAACAAACGGAATGTTCATCCTACAACATAAAAAGTATTTCTGCCGACATAATAATTGTAAACAATTTGCAATTAAACTTTTCAAACCTCACCTTTCCATTAAGTCTAAAAAGCTTAAAGGACTTTGAAAGGCAAAATGTAGATATAAGTGTCAACGTCTTCGGATATGAAGAGAAAAATATAGTCGGACCCTACTATCTAACGAAGGAGGAGAAGAAATATCATATAAACCTCCTGCTTCTCATAGAAGGAAGAAAGGTCGCATTACATAAAAGGTTTATAAGAAGCAGTTTGACTGGATACAAAGGAAAAATATTTGTATGTAATGCATGCCTTACTTACAAATATAGTCAACGAGATTTATCACTTCATAAACAAACTTGCAATAAAGTTTGCACAAGGATGCCAGAAGGAGCTGATGCTGTTATAAAATATTCGAATGCTCATAAGGAACTAGATGTTCCGTTTACAGTCTATGCGGACTTTGAATCGATTTTAAGTAGCATAAGTGAAGAGGTTAGTACTAAAACTACAAAAATACAACGACATATTCCATGTGCTTTTAGTTATTTTATAAAATGTAGCTTTAATGATAATTTAGACAAGTTTAAAATTTATTTTGGAGAAGATGCACCTAATGTTTTTGTTAAAGATTTAGTTGAGGACTTAAAAGACATTTATAAAAATTATATTTACAAAGAAATTGAAATAATAATGACTGAAGATGATATAATTTTTCATAATTCATCTAATATTTGTCATATTTGTGAAAAGGTGATATATTTATCCTGTAACGGGGGAAAAGATTTAACTTATTTATTAAAAAAATATAATATTATTTTCTGGGCCAAAAGAGACGCAAAGGTCAGCTATTGTCCTCAGAATAAACAACAGCCTCAAGAGACTTAAGTCTTCAACAGTCTTGTTGTTTTTATTATTTTATTGTATTTTATTTTATTTTGTAATGAAAACCCTTTTATTTTCATGCGGTATGCTGGTCTTTATTGCTCGGAAGCTAAATGCAGAGTGATCTGTTTTACAATGGTAAACTTAAAATAAACCTCTTACTAAAACAAAATGAAATGTCAAAACAAAATAAAACATAAAAGTGACTTTCAAACTATATATAAACGTCATAACTTTCTCATAGTTGTATTTTAAAAGTAATCGAAATCATTGATAACTATAAAGAATATCAATGAATATTTTAAAATGACCGTTAACTTGAATTTTGAATTTAACTTGAATGGGAAACAAACTTAAATAATTATCAATTTCAATGATTGAAAAATATAAAATAGTAATAATTACAAAACAAACAATAATTGCAAAATTTAACATAATTAATATAATGATTATAACGATTGAAAATTAATACAAAATAATATATCGGCGCTACAATCCAAAGTTAAAGATCACTGTCATTTTACTGGCAAGTATAGAGGCACTGCTCACAATGATTGTAATTTAAAATATAGAAAACCTAAATTTATTCCAGTAGTTTTTCACAACTTTTCTTCATATGATTGTCATATGTTCTTTAAATATTTAAATAGTATTCCAGATAGTGATATACGTGTAGTTCCTCTCAACAAGGAATTATATATATCTTTATCTATATATCTACCTTTTCAAGAAAACTCGACTAAGGAAAAATTCGAAATAAGATTTCTGGATTCGTTCAGATTTATGGCTTCAAGTTTAGATTCCCTAGCAAAAAATTTACGTGTTGAGGATTTAAATATTGTCCGCAAAAATTTCTCTGATGAAAATCATTTTAATCTAATTAGGAGAAAAGGTGTTTTTCCATACTCTTATATGGATTCTGTGGAAAGATTCAATGAAACTGAGCTCCCCAGTCGAGATAAGTTTTTTAATGTTTTAATTGACGCAATATGTTCTGAAGAAGATTATGAACACGCGAAAAATGTTTGGAATACTTTTAGATGTAAAAGTATGTTAGATTATACAAAATTGTATTTAAAAACGGATGTGCTTTTATTGGCAGATATATTTCAAAACTTTAGAAAAATTTGCAAATCCATATATAAGTTAGATCCAAATCATTATTATACCGCCCCAGGTCTTTCATGGGATGCAATGCTTAAAACGACAAAGAAGGAATTAGAATTATTCACAGATAAAGATATGCATCTGTTTATACAAAAGGGAATAAGGGGTGGTCTCGTACAATGTTCACAGAGACATGCCAAAGCCAATAATATATATTTAGATGATTATGATAGTAGTAAACCATCTGAATATTTAGCTTACTTAGATGCAAATAATTTATATGGATGGGCAATGTCACAGTATCTTCCAGCTGGGGGATTCGAGTGGCTTGGCGAGGACGATTTAAAGAAATTTAATCCAAATAAAATATCTGATACTTCTCCTGTCGGTTACATTTTAGAAGTTGATTTAAAATATCCACACTCTCTTCATAAACTGCATAATGATCTTCCTTTTGCTCCTGAAAATAAAGTAGTTGGAAACTCAAAATGCAAAAAACTTATTGCAGATTTGACTAATAAAACAAAATATCTGATTCATTATCGAAACCTTAAACAATGCCTTGCAAATGGTTTAATTTGTACAAAATATCATAGGGGAATAAAATTCAATCAATCACCATGGCTTCAGAAATATATAAACTTAAATACACAATATAGAGCAGAGGCTCAAAATACATTTGAAAAAGACTTTTTCAAACTTTTAAATAACGCTGTTTATGGGAAGACTATGGAAAATGTTGAGAAAAGGGTGGATGTCAAAATCACAAGAAACTGGGAGAGTGAAAATAGAAATCGTAGAGGTGCAAGATATTTTGTTTCTCGCCCCAATTTTAAAAGCATTTCAAAGTTTTCTGAAGACTTATTTGCAGTTCAGATGGGTAAAGTTGATATATTATACGATAAGCCCATATACATAGGTTTTGCCGTACTTGAATTATCTAAATGGAAAATGTATGATTTTCATTATAGGATAATGAAGTCAAAATATGGTCAAAATATAATTCTCAATTATATGGACACCGATTCATTTATATATTCAATAAAAACTGACGATTTTTACAAAGATATACTTAATGATTTGTTGTCTGAATTTGATACCTCAGATTACCCCGTTAATAATCCTTACGACATACCGTTAGTGAATAAAAAAGTTTTGGGTAAAATGAAAGATGAGAATAATGGTACTATTATGACTGAATTTGTTGGTCTTAGATCGAAAATGTATTCCATTAAAACTATTGACAACAAGGAAATTAAAAAAGCAAAGGGGGTTAAGAAGTCTGCTTTAAATAAATATTGTATGTTTGATTATAAAACTGCCTTATTTAATCGTAAAATCGTAAGCGATAATATGTGTTTATTTGCATCTAGATTGCATAATGTTTTTACAATAAATATATATAAAATCGTTTTAAGTTATAAGGATGAAAAACGAATAATTATGAACAATCAGGTTCAAACAGTCGCTAGGGGGCATTG
Organism: Eustalomyia histrio; assembly: GCA_949748255.1. Lineage (NCBI taxonomy): Eukaryota > Metazoa > Arthropoda > Insecta > Diptera > Anthomyiidae > Eustalomyia > Eustalomyia histrio. Next base: position 87,896,189 of record OX456526.1, read on the forward strand.
TGAATATGATCAGTATAATAAACCCCCTGACAATGGATGTCTAAAGTGTAGCAATAGGAATTATATTTTTGATGAAGATGGAAATAATACTATTATGGGAGTAAATATGGACTTAGTACAATTCCAGAATGATTCTGAGGATGAAATATTTAATAGCATCAATTATTAGGGAATAAAACATTGTATTTTAATAGCTTTAAATTAAATTTGATGTATATTTTTTAATATAATTTAATAAGTTTAAGATTAAAAGAGATTCTTGAAAAATAAATATTTTGTATTTTTCTCTTAAAATTTTTTGATTATTAAGCAAAATAAAACACTGGTATTTTAGTTTTCTATTTTAAGAATACATATTTTTATTTATAATTTTAAGACATTGTTTTTAAGTGTGTGTATTTTCTAAATATTTAATAAAGATAATAAAAATGGAAAATTGCCTTCATTTATTTTAAAGTTTAAAAATTTTTGTAGTAAAAGAGCATTTTTCAGTGCACATGTTCCATGTTTGTGAGAACTACAACGGATGCAATCGGGATATTTTTCATCGAGCTCTCTTAAATTACAGCAGTTGATATTTTCTATATTGAAAACGTTTTTCCGCAGCATATTCTCCAACCACTTTTTCTTTTCCAAACCCTTGACAAAAATTAAAGAACCCTCTGTGTTTGATTTGAGAAATTCGCACACAGACTTGAATGATACGGATCCATCTTCCCATTGCAGATGATGATGATTTTTTGTTAACCAATTGACTTGTTTTTGATTCTTTGGTGATAAATAACTATAATCGAATTATGATGAAATTTATATACTCCTTAGCGTTAAAAACCAATGCAATTTCTTTGGCAATAAAATTATTAGAATCTGCTCTAAAGCCTTGGAGATCAATAAAAACTATTTTTGGCATTTCCATTGCTTAAACAATTTTATGAACCTGTCCTGTCAAAGGCGTATATTCAATTAAACGATCATGAATAAGAATGCAGTAAGCTGATGAGTTTGGTGGTATATTGATGCCAGTCTCAAACATAATTTTTATATCAATAGGACCCCTTGCAACCGTTTCATTTTGATGGCTTACATCAATAACTGTAATAGGAGCTTTATTTTTGAATTCTTGACAAGTGAGTAGAGGTTGAGGTTCTCTCATATAGTAGTTTTGTTGAAATCTGACATACATATCATAGAGGATGGCAAAGCGTTCTTCCCCAAATTTAATGTTTAGATCATCATAAGGATATGACTCTGAGTTTAAGTGAACTTTGATGTTGGTTAAATCACAATTAATAAATTTATTCTCACGCAGGAATGCTATCAAAACGAAGCGAGGTCGTTCCCTATTTGCAGATAATTTAACATTCCAAATGTGATTAGTTCCGCTTGATAATTGAGGATTAAAATGACAGTCCCAACTGCGGAATGCTATTGGTAAATTTGTTCCATTTTGTATAATTTTTATCATATTTATTTTACTCAAGTCAGAAAGCTGTACATGTGGTATCCTCCATGAAATATTCTTAATAGTAATTTTTGGTTTTTGAACAGATGCTGTTGAATATACGAGATCATCATCACTTTTGCTACGAAGTAATATCAATTCATGTTTGGAATTCAAAATAATTTTATTAAAGTCTTCAGCAAATCTCAATAATATTTTTAATGGTACATAAAAGTTAAAGTGTCCATTTAGTACATTTAGGTCATCTACTTTACTCCAAGCAGCATTTTCCATGAGAGCACCGTCCGTTGCCATCAAAGAAACATAATTTTTAATATTAGTTGAAACTCCTAGGTATCTTGTGCGATCAATTTCAATGCCATTTAGCTCATAACGAATTTCATCAAATAGATGAGCAACAAAATTATTTTTCAATCTGAAAGCAGAAGATGCTACCACTTTTTTACTATCGCCGCTTTCTTCTTCTTCTACTAAACCTTCAATGTAAATAAAACTTTCACTCGGCAAAACATACAAATCCTGATTTTGTATTGATATTCTTATTTCATCGTTATTTTTAAATGATTGCAAGTATGGAGTATAAGTGTGATAATCTTTTTTTATAATGCTTTCATCCGATAAGGGTTTATCCAAAACATTAATTATTGATCTCATTCTCTTTGGTGCTGCTTCTTCAATTGGAAATTCAATGATTTGAGAAAATTTCTATTTGATTCTGTTAAATTGTTGGCTGAATGTAAAGATGAGAACAGCGTGTACGCTTATTTTGGCTTGACTGATGGCAATAATATGGATTTTGGGGATAACAATGTGGTATAAGGAATGCTATTTGAGATAATTTCTTTGTTGTAAATTATCATTATTTTCTTGGTCTTAAATGTACTCGAATAGTAATTTCTTCTCCTCGAAAATTAATTAAATCACCGTCTTGATCAACTATCCGTAGTGTTAGTGAACTTACTTCTTTGGAATTCACGGGCAAATAGATGAGATTTGTAGGTATTTCATCCATTTTATAGCCAGGTGGAACATTTATTGCAAATTCGTGTAATGTATGTGCATGAGAATTGTTTATATATGTGTTTACCACAATATTACATTCTATCCGCAAGAGATTTACCTTAAAAATATTTACTGGTAGATCTGAGAAATGGGGGACATTAGGAGAGAGGACATTCTTATTGAAACCAAACAATTTTCCTATCGAATTCTTCTTGTTAAAGTATATCGAATCTTCGGAACTATACAATTTGACTTGCATTGTATTGTTATTAGCTTCTATAATAATTTTCTTCTTCCCCAACCCATCTTTCTCATATTCCCCCTTTATAAAATCAACAATATCATTCAGCTCATAGGATCCGATAGGTATTGTAATAATTTTACTACCAATGTGAAACAAATTATTGTATTTGTCCACATTTGGTATGCTGTTGTATGTGTGAAAATCTATGAGAGCACACTCGTAATCGCCGTTTAAATTTATTGGAGGAAAGTAATTTGCTGATAAATTTGAGGAGTTTCCGCTCAATGTTAGTGTAATTGACATTTTGCTTACCAAATGGCTAATGTAGGAAATAAAACAAAATATTGTTTTTTTAAAGGGTTGCTTTTTTCTTTATTTATTTTAGATAATTTTATATCAATACTTAAAGTACATGTATAATATACCTATATATATATATATATATATATATATATATATATATATATATATATATATATCAATTTTAACATTCTTTCCAGAAGATTCTCATTTATTAACTTTATTATCATATTTCTTCTGATTACATTTATTTTCATTGTGATCATTACTACCACAATAATTACAATACTTTAGTTTTTCATATTTAATCTCAGAGCTCTTAAAAATCTTATCCATTCTCCTCCTGCTAATATATAAATATAATGTATTATCAAGCTAAAGTTTTTTATTCAACTAAAAAAGTGGAGAAAACATTTAATCCTTTTATACTTAATTTTATAGTCGTAAAAGTAATCACACACATTACAAAATATCATTTTTATTTATCCAAGAATTATGCTGATTTGAAAAACCCAACCATTTCACGAATACTTTATTATCTTTAGTTTTAATAACTTTTTCAACAAGATATGTATTAGGCAGTCGAGTTTTTGAGATTTCTTCATCATAGAAGGCACCTTTAATTCTATTTCCCTCGTAATCCACCAAAATATTTGTTGCTGGATAAGTGTTGTTTATAGATTTGATTTTAAAAATTTCTGTTGTCCAGTTAGGTGTGTATCCCTTTTCAAAAATATGCTTATATTTGCTGATGCGTACCGAATCTCCAACATGAAATTTTGAGATTTTGTACATTTTCAAGTGATTATACACTGTGTCTAGTAACATTTTCTCATTCGTAGAATTAACATTAATGGGTGCCATTTTTATGGTACGATGAATCTTGTGATTGTACTCATCAATTAAATCTTTATATAAATCAATCCAATGATATGATCCGTTGTAGCTAAATTCCTTCCACATCATACCTTTAAGAGTTCTATTGAATCGTTCAACAATAGACGCTTTCATTACACTATACGTTGAGTAGTGATTAATATTATGCTTTTTCATAAATTTACTAAAGTTTTTATTAAAGAATTCCTTGCCATCATCAGTATGTAAATTTTTTGGCACACGACCCAAATTCAATATATTTTCCATTGCTTTGCAAACATCCGATGAACTTTTAGATTTGAGAGGTGCTGCCCAAGTATATTTTGAAAACGTATCAATGACCGTTAGCAAATAACGATAGTCCTTGTTATCCGATGAATAATTACCCATTTCAACTAGATCTGCTTGCCATAAATCATCAATACCTTTCATTACAACTCTTCGACGCTTAAAATTTTTTCGAGCCTGTTTATGCAACTCTTTTACCAGAATTCTCTTTGTATTCATTATCGACAACATATATTAGTTTATTATGTTATCAGTGTTAGACATCATATGTAACACATCTTCCCTCGGCATTAATTTTAGTAGTAAACTCTGCAAAAGTTTAATTCGTTGACGCAACAACTCAAGTTCTCTGTCAAAGTACGATTTTTGATTATGATTTATATCAGAAATTTTCTTATATACTACATCATTATTTTTATCTATATTCAAAAGTATGTCTGTCTGCATTTTGTTGACTTGTAAGAGTAGAAAGTCTTTTGTGACGGCGTCGTTTTCTTCCACAGGGCTCGCAACATTTTTAATTCTTTTGCTTTGGATATTAAAGTTCTTATCGCTATCCAAAATGGGGCCAAATATTTTCGAATTATTCTTTCTTATTATATTATTATAGTTCAGCTTAGAATTGTAATAGTGTCCGAACTTGTCGACAGACATTTTCAATATATATCCTTAACTCACAAAACTTTAAATATATTATAATATTATATCAGCTTCCTGCAGTTCTTCGATAATAGAAACAATTTCATTGTTATGATTGTTATGACCAGCAGCTTGAGAGGCGATTAATAATCTGAGGCGGTCAACTAATTCATTCGGATCATTCCAATATACATAATTAGGTTTATTAGAATTTAATTTCATTAGACCACTTCCTGTTTTATCATTTTTAAATAATTTGCTGAAAATGTTTACATATTTGTTGGCCCTTGTCCCTTTAATTTGTCCGTCTGATTTATAGTCTCTTTTGTGAGCATTTGTCTCCATTAAAATCTTTTTGTAAATCTCCAATTCTGTTTTATCATAATTTTTTGGAGTTTTATAAAACATTAACTGAACCAAACCTGGTGTTAGCAACCAATTTTGATTTCCTAGCATAATTTTATCATCACTCAACTTAATGTAGCTATTCCCAAATTTCCACTCACCACTCGAATCTTTGTGAGGACCATAAAGCGTTTCCAGTTCATTTTTTCGAGCTAAATGCGATAAATCGAGTGAGTTTATTATTGTATCGTTTGTAACATCAAGGGGGGATTCAGATTGATAGTAAATATCATCATCATCATCATTTTCATCAATTGTTTTGTATTCATCACTCGTAAAATCTTTCTTTGGGGTACTTGTCCCCAGTTTCATTGGTAATTTTCTAAACGATAAACTCGTCTCATTTTCTATTTCATTTTTTATTTCATTTTTAATTTCTTCTTTTTCATCTTTAGAAATTCTCTTTTCTTTAGAAGAATTATTTATAAATTCTTTCAGCGGGTTAGTTATGGGCTTAAATGTTTTTTTGTAGTCTTTCATGAGTATTATCTTCACCCATTTTTATGCTTCGAAATTTCTTCTTCAAAGCATTTCTTACCTTGACCAGTTCCTCCAACACTTCAGTCATATCAGACCAGGAACAGATCAGCAACAGACCAGGAACAGATCAGAAACAGACCAGGAACAGATCAGGAATAGATCAGAAACAGATCAGGAACAGATCAGAAACAGATCAGGAACAGATCAGCAACAGATCAGGAATAGATCAGAAACACACCAGGAATAGATCAGAAAATGAAACTGATCAGGAATAGATCAGAAACAGACCAGGAATAGACCATAAAATGTAGCAAGCTTATTTGGAATCAGCTGAATTCATAAAAGGATGTAATTATTTAAATGTTTTTAATTTGTTAATCCTATCGATTCAAGAGGTCAAACTTTACTAATATCATCATATTATTCCAACATCCTTATATTTCAATGAAAACATTAAATGTCTTTCTATATCGACCAGCATTTAAGTTATCATCTTTACATATTGTTAAAAATCCATAGTTTTCTCTCCAACATTCTTGACATATTTTACGAAATTGTTCAAAGGACATATCCGTTCCAACATGATCACTATAGACGTGTTTCATATTCATTTTATCCTGCTTAAACATTATAATCATATTGGCATTATCTCGTATCAAATGTTTAGGTATTCGGGTATAAGTTTGACACAAGTAAAATGAATCCACATTTTTGTGACGACCCATACAAAAGTATGCACGTATATTATTTTGATTTTCATATGCAACGTCATCAAATATAATTATTGAGTTATTTTTAGCTTCATCTGGTGGAATAACACTTTCATTGTTAGAAAATGTAAAATAACCCATTCCTTTAATCGTTGATACGAGTTTATTTAAGTACTCATATTTAGGTTGAAATAATGATTTCGAATATAAATAGATGTTTTCGAATTTTAATCCATTAGGACTTTCAATCAAACTAATCATTACATTAGTCTTTCCACAGTTCGAAGGTCCCACTATAAGTGCTCTTATAGAATTTGGCAATAGAGAACTGTGTTTTCTTCTCATATCTGTACTTGTTGAGGAATCAACATTCCTAACAACTATATTTTTATGTTGTTTGGTCAACCGCATTTTAACAACTAAAACCAAAGTTTTAAATTTCCCTTTTAATTAGTTTCCAGATTATATAAATAGGTCTAACAATATCATAGAATTATCAATCATATGCATTCTGTCACTGGGAGTGGATTAGTAGATAGAATAATAAATTCTCTACCTTTTGAACTTCATTTACCGGGTTATGAATTTTGTGGACCAGGTACTAAGCTAGAAAAACGTTTAAAGAGGGGTGATAAGGGGATAAATCCGTTGGATGCTGCTTGCAGAGAGCACGATATTGCTTACTCTCAAAATAAGGAAATCAGTAAGCGACACCAAGCAGATAAAATACTTGAAAATCGAGCCTGGGAACGAGTTTTATCGAAAGACAGCAGTATTGGAGAAAAAACAAACTCATATTTTATATCTAACGCCATGAAGGCTAAAGTCAAACTCGGCATGGGTCTAAAGTCAAAAAATAAATTTGGAAAGAAAATTTTGGCACAGCAATACGAATGGCTACGGCAACTTTAAAGAAAGAAAAACCTAAAGATATAAACGACGCAATTAAAATTGCTCGTAAAGTTTTAAATAAATCGCTGAAAGGAAAAAAATCAAAAGTTGTTATACCTCGCATTATCAATGTACCAAAAGTTGGAGGGTTCTTACCATTAGTGCCAATACTAACTGCTTTAGGGACCTTAGGTGGTCTGTCATCTGGTGGAGCAGCTATTGTTAAAGCTATTAATGCTGCAAAAGATGCTAAGAAACAACTCGAAGAGGCTACTAGACATAATAAGAAAATGGAGGCTATAGCAATGGGAAAGGGTCTTTATCTCAAACCATATAAAAAGGGGTATGGTCTTGTATTCGATAAAATGTCAAAAAACTAATTAAGATGCTCCCCAAAAGACCACTTACTGATATCGATTTGATTAAATTTACCACACATATTCCACACTTTAGAGGTATTTTTATGAGAGATTCACTCCCCAAACATCCTCGACGAATAGAATGTGGCATTGTTAATCTGGATTCTTCAATTGGAGCAGGCACTCATTGGGTAGCATACTACGAAAATAAAGATCATAAGGAGTACTTTGATAGTTTTGGAAATTTGCAGCCACCACTTGAATTAGTAGCATATTTGGGCTCAAATATAGTGTACAATTATAGAAGACATCAAAAATATAATTCATTTAATTGTGGTCACTTATGCCTGAAATTTTTGTATGAAATTATTAATAAATAAAAACGCATTTTTTTTTCTTTTTGTTTTCAATGTATTTTAATATTTTTATTTCTCGTTGTTTAATACAAATTTACAATTTCATCTCCAAAGCGGATATTTGCCACTTTCAGGAACAATATATTCATTTATATCAAATAACTCCAACTCTAATCGCAAGTGTTTATCGTCTACTGTAGGTAATTTTTTGATGAAGTAATTGCCAGATGATAACTCCTTTATCTCATCATCAGTTATAGCATTAAATCTTTTTGGCAGAAAGATGACACAATTTTCTCCCTCAATCTGGATACTTTCCCCATATTTCGTTTGCATTTTAATTGCTTTCAATATTTTGTATAATTTAAGATCCTCCATATCTTTAATATGGAGAATTGGTTTGTTGTTGAGGTCATCAAATTTGTTTATTAATGATTTTGATACAGCGCTCATGGTTGTTGTTTCTTTGAAGACTTTGTTAAGAATAAAACTTTCACATGAATTAAATTTTAAATTAACTTCTTGTTATATATTAAAAATTACTACAATAAATTGCATGGACTAATATGAAAAGAGGAATAAATTTGTTTTCTCTTTTTTTTCTCTTTTTTTTTTCAAAGACGGATTAATTCTTCACTCTTTATTTCAAAATATTGTGAAATGTATCCTAAAGATATTACAATAAATTGCTCACTTTATTTTCATAGTATTGTCAAATAGTTTAAATATTCACATTATAAATGCGGAGGGTACAATAAATAATAATAATTTCTGGATTCAGACAGAAAGAACGACTCAGACGATTAAGATGTCAATGCGGGAACAAATTGTAGAATTCCTTAATGAATATAAGGAGTTTATATGTCTAGAAGATTTACACTTCTTTTTAAAGAACGCTGATTATTTCGAATTATATGAGAATAAAAGAATTCTTAATTCAGTGCATGGAGAGCATTTTGAGGATTGCATATGGTCTGACGACAGATGTACTGAAGGACCTGATACATGTAGTTGCATCATCTATAAATTTAGAGAAAATTCAGTCAACGATCTTATAAATCTCTATCATAAACATCTAAATTCTTAATTAAAGAAAAAAAAATAACCGAAATTATTATATTATACGTATTTAAATTTATAAGAAATATTTAATGAGATTTTAATTTAAGAATTATTTCAAAAGAAAGTAAAATAAAAGCAAATACATGTAAAACTAATTTTTAGTATTGTTTTTTATTATACTCAACTAAACAAACAAACAAAACACTAACAGATTCCAATTACCGCTTTATTAGAAGAAAACAAAACCGAACAAAATAAACAAACAGATTCGAATTTCATTAAAACACAAAATTTGTAGATTAATGAAAATGTCACATTAATAAATAATTAATTTATGACCTACTTGTACATTTATATGTAGAATGTATATACCAAACACACAAAGAAATAAAAACAAAAATAGAACATAAACACAAGAAAGAATAAATGGAAATTTCCTATTAATACAAAAAAAAAAAAAAAAAAAAACATATGTAGATCAATGACTTTTACATTACAAGCAAATTTCCTCTTAATACAAAAACAAATATGTAGATCAATGAAAGAAAGTAAAATAAAACCAAAAACATGTAAAACTAATTTTTAGTATTGTTTTTTATTATACTCAACTAAACAAACAAACAAAACACTAACAGATTCCAATTACCGCTTTATTACGAGAAAACAAAACCGAACAAAACAAACAAACAGATTCGAATTTCATTAAAACACAAAAATTTGTAGATTAATGAAAATGTCACATTAATAAATAATTAATTTATGACCTACTTGTACATGTAGAATGTATATACCAAACACACAAAAAAATAAAAACAAAAATAGAACATAAACACAAGAAAGAAAAAATGGAAATTTCCTATTAATACAAAAAAAAGACCACCAAAGAATAGAAAAAAAAACACACAAGAGATAAAAAGAATTAACCGACGGCAACACTCATAATTTCAAAAAAGATCCTTGTCAATCACGAACAAGAAAAATTTTGTATAACCACCACTTTTACATTACAAGCAAACAACCGACAGCAACACTAACAACAAAGAATAGAAAGAAAAAAACACACAAGTAAAAAAGGGCTAAATTCGGCTGTGCCGAATCTTTGAATACCCTCCACCATAGGGGCTGAAGATGATATACGTATATACTTAATTTTGCATGAAGTGTAATATGAATATGTTTTGTCAATTTATGTAATTTAAATACCACTCGGGAGGATGTTCAATAATCTGGGTAAAAATTGACAGACGGACAGACAGACAGACGGACAGAGAGACAGACAGACAGAGAGACAGACAGACAGACGGACAGACAGACATCGCTAAATCGACTTAAAATTGCATAAGGTTCACGAATATATATACTTTATGGGGTCTTAAACCTATATTTCGACATGTTACAAACGGAATGACAAACTAATATATACCCTCACCATATATGGTGGAGGGTATAACAAGAGATAAAAAGAATTAACAGACAACCACACTAACCACATAATTTCAAAAAGACCAAAAACAAATATGTAGATCAATGACTTTCACTTGATCATAAAAATTTTGTATTACAACCCTTTTATATTGTAAGCATACAACCGACGGCCACACTAGAAGGCAATTAAAACATTTTGTCTCAACATCAAAAATGAAGGGCAATTAAAGCATTTTGTGTCAACATCAAAAATGAAGGCAATTAAACCATTTTGTGTCAACATCAAAAATGAAGGGCAATTAAATCAAGTTGCCTCCTTATGAAAAACCCATTAAATCAAGTTGCCTCCATATGAAAAACCCATTAAATCAAGTTGCCTCCATATGAAAAACCCATTAAATCAAGTTGGCTCCTTATTTTCCTACTACTTTCATTAACTGGTTTTTCGTTTGCAGTTTTGAGCCAAACTCGAGATATAGTCAAAATGGTAAATTCACTAATAAATTAAAATAAAAAATTAAAAAAATTTCAAAAACTAGACCAGAAAAAAAATTTGTATGCGTTTTTCGGCTTTAGGAGGCCCTAAAACATAAAAAAAATAGTTGCTTGCTTGTCATTTTGGCTGTAAAGTAGTGTTATATGTAACATTTCTAATAATAAACGACGTTTATAATTATGTTCTGTATTTAAAACCGATACATTTTCAAAGACTGGATAGTAGGGTGGGGCGATTTGAACATCTTAATGGGCGCTTCGCGTTTCTGATTCTTGGGATTGTACTGAGCAAAAAAGTCTACTAGACCATACGTCTACGGTGAAAATCGAGCTTCCAGATTTTGACTTGCAGTTTTTCTCAGACTTTATTTATTTATTTAGTCGAAAATGTAGAAAATTCACCACTTTTTGTCAAGTTTTTTTTTGATATTTTGGCCTATAACAGCCAAACCATTGAGATTTTCGATCCAATACTAAGACAAAAATTGTAGAAAATAGTTAGGAACTCTCTAGTACATCGCAAAAGTATTGAAACGCTTCTTCAGGCAGTTTTGGCCTTGTGGAAGTGCAAATTTTTCGTGAAAATATTGATAAATTACAATTTTCAGTTGTTCGTAGCGCAAAATCATAAAAATGTTCTATTTCTTTTTTTCCACTTTTTTTTATCGAAAACTATGTTTTTTTTGTTTTGTTCAATATTTATTTTGAAAATTATAAGAAATTCATTTAAAGTACAAAGTAATTGTATTGGCAGAGACAAGGTATGAATTAAGAAGAAAGCAATTATTGTTTTAAGCGATTTCACATCGAAAATTCCAATTCAGTGTATTTTTCATTCAGATTTCCTTCCAAATCTTTTCGAGATTCCATACATACGAAGCGCTTTCTTTCGGCGTTCAGATACAGATGCCATTATACCTTCACGGTTTTTGTCGATGAGCGCTTAGCAACACTAGCTAGTAGCTGGACATGACGCTCCGTACCTTGAATATGACAAGGTATTAGTGGGTCTGGAAATGGTGGATCTTCATCATCTACACATTCGAGGTATTGTTGTAAATGCTCATACGGAATTTTCCTGGTAAATGGCGGTTCAAACAACAATGCTTTGTCCTCTAAATCGATCATATGAACGTTATCCGTACAATCAAAATTGATGTTTGGTTTTACATATTCGCGAAGCATACGTTGTCGCGAATATACAATTTTTTTTGAGTGCCAATATACGAATTTCTTTACAATCATCGAATAACATGCTCAACAAAACATTTTCACTGTGTGCGAAATAGGAATTATTCTGTATTACGGGATTTACGATGTAACGTAAGTTGTCTGGTAAAAGTTGCGTCCACTGGATGAATTTTCCAAGCAGAGCACTACCGTATACAGCCGAATTGTAGTATTTGACGTTGAAATACATGGGAACATACACTTTCATGATGTACCTAGCCAAAATTTGTAAATTTTGTGATGGGTTTTCTGTCGCAATATACACACGGAGCAATCTACTAACTTTTGTTATCCATCTCGAATGTCCTACCGGTCCAGGTTTGATGTTTGCAAGATTAATTGAGCAACTACCATTTGAAACGGCTTAGACAATTTGGTATAGATATTTAACGTCCGTGGAAAGTTGATTTTCAGCATCTGTACTCATTGGAGGAATGTGTTCAAGTGGAATAAGTTGAAAATTTTCGATAACCTGAAAAATGTTTAGATTATTTCAATAAAAAAACTACAAAACTATATCGTATAGAGAAAGAAGTACATAAAGTTATGATATTTACTTGTAATGTTTTGCAAATATCTATCCTTTAACAATCCAGTGCTTTTTGTCGGTCCAGTAGTGGCCGATTTTTCGACAGCGTTGTACAGATGTCGGAACGGCAATTCGTTGATATGAAGTAAACAGATAAACCAATGTATTGGTCTATCTAGATAGCGTTCGATGAGACGCAATACACCTCCAGATGTGCCAGTGTTTGCCACCTCACCGTCACTACAGACGGCAATTAAATTTTCAAGTGAAAGATTTTTAAATTTAAAAAATGAAATCAATTCGGCTTGTTTCGCTTTGGAGGTTTCGCCTTTCCCTTCTAAATTCACATAGCCAATTAGTGACGAATGTGGTTCACGTATTACTACTAGGTGTGGTTCTTTTCGCATTGTAGTGTGATATACTTCATTAATTTTCTCCCGAGTTAATAAATCATTTTTGCGACCATCAAACGAAAAAGCGATCAACGATTCACCGTTGTGATTTGCTCGTAAAATATCGTGTCTCGATTTTTCACGCTCTCGGCTCACTTTTCTTTTATCCATAATAATGGTTTCACCTCGCTCATCCTTAAACTGTATGTCAGCGAATAAAGCTGAAGCCAAAACAGATGCTAATCGATCGGATCATTGCAAACCGTGGTGTACTATATCGTGATGTATACTTCGCACGGTTGGTGTATGGATTTCCGAACCAGGAGGTTCATAGTTTTCTAATTCATGCACATCTAATGCGGTTGGTTGAAATATCGGATCAGATGATGCACCTGAATGTAAAGATGGTAACACAGTCGATATTTCTGTTTCGACTAGCAAATATTCAGGTATTGTAAGTCTACGTTCGTTATGCTGACCCAACATGAATTCATGGTCAGGAGTTTTGCCACAATTACATCGAGCTGTTTTTAGCTGGCATTTACATTTTCCTATGTAAAATATTTTCGTTGTGCTGTCAACAAATTCTCTGAATTTAGCATCATTTTTGTTTGTCTCTTACAAACTTCACGGTAATTTTTCAATAATCTGCCCAATTTCTTAATAATATTTTTTTCCAATAACCTCAATATTTAATTTGTGTCGTATGAACACATTTTTTTACGTTTTTGCAACGAGCGGCCAAGAAAAAATAATGTTTCAAAATGTCGCTCGTTGTTGGAAGCGAAATATCGTCTTATTCAACCTCTAAATCGAATGCCAATACGTTTTGCGAAGGCATATGTTCTAGATTTGATGATGACGCTGATGATTCTGGCTGCGTCTCCATCTCCACATTCTCTGTATTATCAGAATCCACTGGATTATCCATATTTTTTATATCTTAAATAAAAAAAAATGGCGCATAATCAGTTAAAATAAAGTATACTTTAAGAGTTCTAAAGTCGACTTTTCTTAAAAGTATACTTTAGGCATACCATAGACAAGTAAAAGTATACTTTAATCGCTAAAGTCTGCTTTAAAATTAAAACTGAAGTTGACTCTATCCAATTTAACAACACACAACAGCTGTTTTCCGCCAAGAAAATTTTTGTGAAAAAAAATGTTTGAATTGCAAATTATTAAAAGAAAAATTATATCAATAAATACGATATTTTGCATAACATTTATTAAGGTAATAAATTTTTATTAATAAAAATACACTTTTCAATCCTTTTTTATAAAGTTTTTTCCTTTTTACATTTTGCAAATCTTTTATTTACACACTTTTCATTTTTTTCGGCAAATATAAAATCAGCTGATCAATGTTGCCACCTGCTTCTTTTTTAGTACAAAATGTATGCGGGCATTTGGTACATTTGATGTGATACCCATTTAAAGCCGGATTAACTTAAAACTGGCTTTAATTCTGACTATAATAGCAAAATAGATAATAAAAAAAAGCCGACTTTAGTGCGGGACTATGATTACGGGCCAATGTTTTTTATTAGCAGTGCACAGTTTATACACGAAACAATTATTTCTAAAACTTACATTTGCGGCAGATATTTTAAAATGCGTATTTTATTTGATGTGTATTTGATGCTGTGATCGTTTACAATAAACTAACAAAAATGCGTCAAATGAACTGAAAACAATACAAGAATAAAAAATAAGCAATAAAATAAATAGAATAAAATAAAAAAATAGAATAAAAATAAGAAATAGAACGTTTTTATGATTTTGCGCTATGAACAACTGAAAATGGTAATTTATCAATATTTTCACGAAAAATTTGCACTTTCACAAGGCCAAAACTGCCTGAAGGAGCGTTCCAATGCTTTTGCGATGTACTAGAGAGTTCTTAACTATTGTCTTGGCTACAATTTTTGTCTTAGTATTGGATCGAAAATCTCAATGGTTTGGCTGTTATAGGCCAAAATATCTAATAAAACGTGACAAAAGCCTGAGAAAAAACTGCAAGTCAAAATCTGGAAGCTCGATTTTCACCGTATATGTATGGTCTAGTGGACTTTTTTGCTCAGCACAATTCCAAGAATCCTTCCATACTATTCGCCCCACCCTACTGGATAGTGATTAAATATCGAACAATGAGAAGATAATGCTGTCTTCTGTGAGTTAATATTTCCATATCTTTAATCTGATTTATGCCCTGCTATTCTTGTTCTTAATTTGTTTTTCGTTGTACCTATATACAACTTATCACAATTCTCTCTGGCATTTCCACTACATGTTATTTTATGTACTATATTAGATATGTCTAGTTTTTGTATCTTATCATTTGTCTTACTATATAATTTATTTATTGTATAATTTAAAAACTATTCTATATCAATTAGTATCAATTATTCTTAATCTTTCCAAGCGTTCTGATATCCCTGGTTCATAGACTAAAGATTTGTAAATCTTCTTTTTAGTTAAGTTCTCTGTTCCATTTCGCCTTTTGAATTTGTATTGATTAATTAATTTACAAATTAATTTCATCGGAAAATCATTATCCTTCAATAAATTCTTAATTCTTTCCTCATTCATTTCATAAAATTCTTTGTAACTAATAGTTAAAATTTTCTCTATCAAATTCTTCGGAGTGTATCTAAATAAGGAAGTTTAGAATCATATTATTTTTCCATTGTAATCTTAAAATATGGACTAAATTCATTTAATGTCGCTAATATAGTATTAATTGCATTCTCAGAAATGACACAAAATAAATCATCTACATATTTTTTTTTTTATTTTCGGTCTAACGTAAAGTTTCTCAATACATGTATCTAATAGTTTTTCCATAAATATATCAGCTATAAATACACAAAATGTTAAAATACGTAAAAATAAACTCTTCTCAATAGCTGTGTATTCTTTAATAACATTCCATTTCTCTTCTATAATCAGCTGGAATACTTGGGAATAAGGAAACTACATCAAGACACTAATTTTTCATAATTTTCTATCTTCTTGTTAAATAATTTTTTTTTTTAAATCAAATGAGTTTTCAACGTTGTACTTATTGAGAATTAATAAAAACACAAATTTGTCTTAATTGAAAATCTTCCTTATGTAATTTAGGTAATCCATATAACCTAGGTGCATTAGCAATATAAATCTTAAGTTTAATAGAGAATATAGAGAAATATTCGTAATAATTTTCTTTCAGAAAAGGGGATTTTCCAAAGTTGAGAATGATAACTGATGCGGAAGATTGTATACAGACAATACAGGATAAGGAAGAACAAGAAATAACTAGAAAAACATTAGCGAATGTTATAGATTACCATTTGAATAAAATGAGACTGACAAATAGGGACAAATAAGAAAATATTAAGGGCAATTCGGGAATATTCGCTTCGCTTTATCGAAGGTGATTACTCACTATCGACAATTCAAATGATCGATAACAACTGTCAAATTTTCTGCCACCACTAAAAACAGCCGATTTCAATAACAGCTGGTGGAAATTTTTTATTTGAGCTCCATAGAAAAAATTTAAAAAAAATATATGGGAAAATCTTCGCAGTACACTTAAAAGATTAAGGTCCAATGCAATTGATATAATTTCATTAGATGATATCAGGTAAATTTTTGAAAAATAAGTTTAATCAGGTTTATTACAAACAAAAAAGATATAAAAAAACTTTAGGATCAACAAAGATGCATTTAAATATATTTTATCAGAACTGGAAAATGAAATGATTGCACAATCGTTGGCAGCATGCTTGCGATTTTTTGCTTTAGGAAATTACCAGCATGGAGTTGGAAAGGACTGGCATTTAAATATTTTGCAATCAATTTCAAAATTTTGACAGAGGTACTGACATTATTTAAAAAAGTTCTGTGCTCTAAATGGATTAATATAAAGATGGAAGAAGATGCTAAAATTTATTTTTACTAAAAATCGACAATGGCGGTTGATAGAACGCACGTTAAAATTTTTACACCATCAAATGACCGGCATTTATTTTATAACAGAAAAGGATATCACAGCCTTAATGTGATGCTAGTAAGTATATTTTGTTAAGGTATCAACATAAACTTGAAAAGTTTTACTCTTTCTTTAAAAGGGGTGTGATCATCTTAATCGTATACGATTCGTAAATGTGGCTTATCCTGGTAGCTGTCACGATTCTCATGTTTGAAAACTATCAAACATAAAAAGCTATTTTGAAAACCAGTATAATCTCTTAGAGCCATGGCTCTTAACACCACCCAAGAAACATTTTTACGGACTCTGCGATACGTACGGATTCATGAATCCGGTTTCTTCTGTACGTTTACGTTCCGAAAATACGTATCCGTCAAAGCTTGTACGTAAACGGAACACTAACGGACCGTATAATTGAATTTTCGAAAACAATATGTTTTGACTCCGTTTTGGTGTATCCGTTTCTGTACCGTCAAATACGGACCACTGTTTTTAATCAGTTTTTCTTCCGTTGCTTTTGGATTTGTTTAGTTATCAAAAACGAATACCTAAATATACCTCAGGTAAGTATTTGTGAAATTGAAAACATGTTTTACGATGATGTGTGCAAAATTATGCAGATTTGAAAATAAAAATATTGCCCGACAGTTTTTAATAGATTTGTAAAAAAATTTGAAAATTAATATTGTCTGCTTCACCTCCATTTAAACCAAAATTATTTTTTTCATGATTTTTAATGTGCCACAATCGCAGATGGATGCTAATTGTGCTGAAGATAAATATGGTATTTGTTTGTAATTTTGTTTGGTATTTGTTGTTTTTAGTTTGTAAGTTTTGTTATTTTATTTTAAATATCTTTGTAAATAAATTTAAAGAAAAAAATAAAAATTTGCTATTGAAAAAACGGTACGAATACGAATCCGTAAACGGTCCGTCATAAACGGACTTTTTATAGACAACTCCGTTTTTCATCCGATATATCGGTCCGTAAGCGGTCCGTCATTAACGGACTTTTAACGGATTCGAATCAGTCGATGTTCCTTAAAATCCGTAAACGGAGTGGGATTCCGTTTATGACGGACCGAAACCGGTACGTAAACTGTACGTATTTTTTGTTGGGTTAGTAGTTATATGGGTAAATTTCAGAATTAGTTATTTTTTTTAAAAATAACGGCATTAATTAACAAGCCTGTTAGCATTAGGCGTAAGGTGATTACTTAGGATAATACGTTCCTTAATTTCAACTTTCTTCTTATTCTTATCAGAGAAAGCACAATCAATAACATCATTTAAGTAAATAAATTTTTTATCAGCATTAAATTTAAAATAATTACCCATAATGGTGTCCCTAAGATGAATAGAGTTTAACTAAAATTTTTCTCCCACTAGCATAGAAGCAATTTTGATATTTTGTGGTAAGCGTGTGATAAATATTTTCAAAGCTGTTTGGATGTTTCTGTCTACATCTTCTATTTTTCCTTCTTGTCTAGATTTTTGGTTGAGTTGTGCTAGCTTCTTTTGTATGAAGTTGTAATAATCTAGCGTATTGCCTCGATAGTTGGCTGCTCTTAATTGTTCATATAGTTGTCGGCTGTGGAAAATCCTGCAAAATTGGAGCATTGCTTTAATGTCACTCCATAAGTTTAAGTGTCGGTGGATTTTCATTGTTCTTCTGGCATTGCCAGTTAGTTTACTTTTTATTACATTTATGCACATTCTTTGTGCTTGTTCATTATAACTTAATAATCTTGGTATTATATCATCTATGTTCACACAGAACGTTGATAAGTCTTCTTTTCTTCCATCAAACCCTTGTAATTTTTTCTAGATATGTGAGTGGGTTGATGTCCAGTGCTCGTCCTGCTTGAGGAACATGGGCCCGGTTGGCTGCTTGCCAACTTGCTAGTCCTTGATTTGCTGCGTTAAATGCCATTTTTATTATTTTTCTTAAACAATATTTATTCTTTTTCACAGAATAAATTATTTGGTATTCGGTTGTGGAACCTTAACTGCAAATATCACTGTTCACTTTTAATTTGTGTTCGTATATTTACCAGCTGTATCTGCTTTCGGTGACCTTGCTGTTCACTGGAGCGGATGTTGGTTGAAGGTTGACTGCGTTCTTACTCTTGATATTCGTTCAAGCAATATAAGTAGTTTCTTCCTTCTTGAGTGTAGGTTGTATTATCCTTGTGTTGATCCGTAACCTACCGACTGTGCCAATTCGTCAGGGGGACGTTCCAATTGATTGGACAATCTCCTTAATTCAATGATTGCCAGACAGCATATTTTGTGGGGCAAAATAGATGAATTTATAGCACAAATTGCTTCAAAATACGAGACTTGCAAAAATCTCCGCCAAAAGAATATCAAAGTTGGCCAGATGCAATTAATCCTTAGACAAGGGTAAACATCGACTTTGCTGGGCCGATATTCAACTGCATGTGGCTCATATGTGTGGATTCATATTCGCCATTTCCATACGTTTCATCGATGTCAAACACTACAACAGATTATACAATAGGTATTCCTAAAACTATTGTTAGTGATAATGGACCACAACTCACATCAGACAATATTAAAAATTTTTTTACAACTCTGGGTATAAAACAATCACAACCGCTCCGCTTCATCCAGCCTCTAACGGTTTGGCTGAACGATTCGTAAGAACTTTTAAATCTTCTGTACGCAAGAATATTGATGACAATATGTCAATAAAACATGCAGTTCACAAATATTTTTCAACATATCATTTCATGCCTAATGCAGATGGTAAATCACCGGCAGAATTGATGTATTCCAGGAATCATTAAACGCCAAACTGGTAGAATGATATTCATCGTTGATACTCAAATAGGTTATTGTAGACGTCACATAAACCAAATGAAACCTAGGAATTCTACTGATTTACAACAAACTACTCCAAGCAGTATTGGTAATGATTATTCGTATTTGTCAACGTCATTCCAACAGTCTGCAACAACACCACAAAATCAACCGGAGGAATCTGATATGAGAACAACATAAATCCTAGAACAGAGATCTGAACCTCGTGCAGATCAACCAACTATAAACACACCTCAGCAACAGCTTCGCCGAAGTGCCAGATCTAGAAAGGAAGTATCTCGTTACTCACCTGAGATATTTTGAAAAAATTAAAGATTTATTAAACAATTTCGAAAAAATTAAATTTTGGATATTGAAACTGAAATGTAAACTTTTAATTTTACAAACATTACTTCTCCTGTAACTTTTAAATTTTTAGGCAGGAGTAATGCTATATATTGATTCAATTCCTTTAAACACCTTGATTCCTAAATAGTGCAACAAAGCTATGTATACTAATTATTGCAACTATGTTTATTTCTATGTGGTTGTGAGAACATTTGAATAATAAAAGTCAGTCTCAATTAAGCCAAAAAGTATATAATCTCAAGAGTATGTTTCTCTCTCACAAACTTTTTAGTACTCTATTAGAACACGAACATAGTTTGGCGGCAACAAAGGTGAGTTTTTGTCGGCAACTTTTGGTAGTGTTTAGCGGTGCTGCCATATAACCTATTTTAACTATTTTTTTTGCCGTTTTTTGGGATGCTAGAGATTTTTCAGATTATTTCATAAAAAATATGTTTTTTTTATTTTATTCATGTATTTTTTCAAATTTTTAATATAAAAATATAATATTTGTTCAATATACTATTTATTTTTAATAAAATTAGACATGTCTAATAAAGTAAAAAAATACAACAAAAATTTGCAATTGTATTAAAAAATAGTTACGAATTCAAATATAACATTGTGACATGAAAAGTATTAAAGTGTGTACACACACTTTGACCAACTATGTCTATTCATATTCATTATTTTCCATTTCTATGGTAAAAATATATAATAACGAGAATAAATATGCTGTTAATTGTTGCAACATATAACTAAAAACCTATAAAAAATGCAATAATTTTAAAAAAAATTATTTTCATGAAAAAACTGGTAAACAGTTAAGAATCCCAAAAACTGGGATAAAAAATTACACTGTTTATGTGGCAGCACTGCATACACCAAATTTAATCTTTTCAACACTTTAGCAACTTTAAAAATGTTGCCCTCTCATTTAAAAATGTTGCCGCTGAACTCTGTACCATGTTGAATTTCTGGTAGAGCGGGAAAAATACTCTATAGAAAATTATATGCTTTTTGATTAAGCCTTCAATGCGTGCGTCACAGCGTACACAGTGAAGACACGGTGATTAGAGCGTCTTTTTTTTACGGCCTTTTAGAAAACTACGTGGAAACTACTATTTTAATACACTATAAAAGCAACTGCGCTATGACTAACTGTAGGTGAAACAACTGTATGACAAATTGTTCTGTCTCTCTTTATTGCGTCTGATTTTCCACTTCGTCAGCTTATTATTGGTTTGGCCCACTCACCATTTTTGTAATAATAGAGGTGAATGGATTATATATAATACAAATATCCTCTTTCTAATTCTGAAACTCGTTTTTCGATATCTGGCATCATAACTGAGATAACTAATATCAACTTTGATATAAAATTAAGAATGAAAACCATTTTCATTGTTTTTCTTTTAAATCTTTGGGCAAACTAATAAAAAGCTGACGAATAAATAAATGTGTTTTGTGAAGGAGCTTTACAATGCTTTTGCGATGTACTAGAGAGTTCTTAACTATTGTCTTGGCTACAATTTTTGTCTTAGTATTGGATCGAAAATCTCAATGGTTTGGCTGTTATAGGCCAAAATATCTAATAAAACGTGACAAAAGCCTGAGAAAAAACTGCAAGTCAAAATCTGGAAGCTCGATTTTCACCGTATATGTATGGTCTAGTGGACTTTTTTGCTCAGTACAATTCCAAGAATCCTTCCATACTATTCGCCCCACCCTACTGGATAGTGATTAAATATCGAACAATGAGAAGATAATGCTGTCTTCTGTGAGTTAATATTTCCATATCTTTAATCTGATTTATGCCCTGCTATTCTTGTTCTTAATTTGTTTTTCGTTGTACCTATATACAACTTATCACAATTCTCTCTGGCATTTCCACTACATGTTATTTTATGTACTATATTAGATATGTCTAGTTTTTGTATCTTATCATTTGTCTTACTATATAATTTATTTATTGTATAATTTAAAAACTATTCTATATCAATTAGTATCAATTATTCTTAATCTTTCCAAGCGTTCTGATATCCCTGGTTCATAGACTAAAGATTTGTAAATCTTCTTTTTAGTTAAGTTCTCTGTTCCATTTCGCCTTTTGAATTTGTATTGATTAATTAATTTACAAATTAATTTCATCGGAAAATCATTATCCTTCAATAAATTCTTAATTCTTTCCTCATTCATTTCATAAAATTCTTTGTAACTAATAGCTAAAATTTTCTCTATCAAATTCTTCGGAGTGTATCTAAATAAGGAAGTTTAGAATCATATTATTTTTCCATTGTAATCTTAAAATATGGACTAAATTCATTTAATGTCGCTAATATAGTATTAATTGCATTCTCAGAAATGACACAAAATAAATCATCTACATATTTTTTTTTTTTTATTTTCGGTCTAACGTAAAGTTTCTCAATACATGTATCTAATAGTTTTTCCATAAATATATCAGCTATAAATACACAAAATTTTAAAATGCGTAAAAATAAACTCTTCTCAATAGCTGTGTATTCTTTAATAACATTCCATTTCTCTTCTATAATCAGCTGGAATACTTGGGAATAAGGAAACTACATCAAGACACTAATTTTTCATAATTTTCTATCTTCTTGTTAAATAATTTTTTTTTTAAATCAAATGAGTTTTCAACGTTGTACTTATTGAGAATTAATAAAAACACAAATTGGTCTTAATTGAAAATCTTCCTTATGTAATTTAGGTAATCCATATAACCTAGGTGCATTAGCAATATAAATCTTAAGTTTAATAGAGAATATAGAGAAATATTCGTAATAATTTTCTTTCAGAAAAGGGGATTTTCCAAAGTTGAGAATGATAACTGATGCGGAAGATTGTATACAGACAATACAGGATAAGGAAGAACAAGAAATAACTAGAAAAACATTAGCGAATGTTATAGATTACCATTTGAATAAAATGAGACTGACAAATAGGGACAAATAAGAAAATATTAAGGGCAATTCGGGAATATTCGCTTCGCTTTATCGAAGGTGATTACTCACTATCGACAATTCAAATTATCGATAACAACTGTCAAATTTTCTGCCACCACTAAAAACAGCCGATTTCAATAACAGCTGGTGGAAATTTTTTATTTGAGCTCCATAGAAAAAATTAAAAAAAAATATATGGGAAAATCTTCGAAGTACACTTAAAAGATTAAGGTCCAATGCAATTGATATAATTTCATTAGATGATATCAGGTAAATTTTTGAAAAATAAGTTTAATCAGGTTTATTACAAACAAAAAAGATATAAAAAAACTTTAGGATCAACAAAGATGCATTTAAATATATTTTATCAGAACTGGAAAATGAAATGATTGCACAATCGTTGGCAGCATGCTTGCGATTTTTTGCTTTAGGAAATTACCAGCATGGAGTTGGAAAGGACTGGCATTTAAATATTTTGCAATCAATTTCAAAATTTTGACAGAGGTACTGACATTATTTAAAAAAGTTCTGTGCTCTAAATGGATTAATATAAAGATGGAAGAAGATGCTAAAATTTATTTTTACTAAAAATCGACAATGGCGGTTGATAGAACGCACGTTAAAATTTTTACACCATCAAATGACCGGCATTTATTTTATAACAGAAAAGGATATCACAGCCTTAATGTGATGCTAGTAAGTATATTTTGTTAAGGTATCAACATAAACTTGAAAAGTTTTACTCTTTCTTTAAAAGGGGTGTGATCATCTTAATCGTATACGATTCGTAAATGTGGCTTATCCTGGTAGCTGTCACGATTCTCATGTTTGAAAACTATCAAACATAAAAAGCTATTTTGAAAACCAGTATAATCTCTTAGAGCCATGGCTCTTAACACCACCCAAGAAACATTTTTACGGACTCTGCGATACGTACGGATTCATGAATCCGGTTTCTTCTGTACGTTTACGTTCCGAAAATACGTATCCGTCAAAGCTTGTACGTAAACGGAACACTAACGGACCGTATAATTGAATTTTCGAAA
The DNA here is from genome assembly GCA_949748255.1 of Eustalomyia histrio. Classification (NCBI taxonomy): domain Eukaryota; kingdom Metazoa; phylum Arthropoda; class Insecta; order Diptera; family Anthomyiidae; genus Eustalomyia; species Eustalomyia histrio. Next base: position 87,920,502 of record OX456526.1, read on the forward strand.
ACAATATGTTTTGACTCCGTTTTGGTGTATCCGTTTCTGTACCGTCAAATACGGACCACTGTTTTTAATCAGTTTTTCTTCCGTTGCTTTTGGATTTGTTTAGTTATCAAAAACGAATACCTAAATATACCTCAGGTAAGTATTTGTGAAATTGAAAACATGTTTTACGATGATGTGTGCAAAATTATGCAGATTTGAAAATAAAAATATTGCCCGACAGTTTTTAATAGATTTGTAAAAAAATTTGAAAATTAATATTGTCTGCTTCACCTCCATTTAAACCAAAATTATTTTTTTCATGATTTTTAATGTGCCACAATCGCAGATGGATGCTAATTGTGCTGAAGATAAATATGGTATTTGTTTGTAATTTTGTTTGGTATTTGTTGTTTTTAGTTTGTAAGTTTTGTTATTTTATTTTAAATATCTTTGTAAATAAATTTAAAGAAAAAAATAAAAATTTGCTATTGAAAAAACGGTACGAATACGAATCCGTAAACGGTCCGTCATAAACGGACTTTTTATAGACAACTCCGTTTTTCATCCGATATATCGGTCCGTAAGCGGTCCGTCATTAACGGACTTTTAACGGATTCGAATCAGTCGATGTTCCTTAAAATCCGTAAACGGAGTGGGATTCCGTTTATGACGGACCGAAACCGGTACGTAAACTGTACGTATTTTTTGTTGGGTTAGTAGTTATATGGGTAAATTTCAGAATTAGTTATTTTTTTTAAAAATAACGGCATTAATTAACAAGCCTGTTAGCATTAGGCGTAAGGTGATTACTTAGGATAATACGTTCCTTAATTTCAACTTTCTTCTTATTCTTATCAGAGAAAGCACAATCAATAACATCATTTAAGTAAATAAATTTTTTATCAGCATTAAATTTAAAATAATTACCCATAATGGTGTCCCTAAGATGAATAGAGTTTAACTAAAATTTTTCTCCCACTAGCATAGAAGCAATTTTGATATTTTGTGGTAAGCGTGTGATAAATATTTTCAAAGCTGTTTGGATGTTTCTGTCTACATCTTCTATTTTTCCTTCTTGTCTAGATTTTTGGTTGAGTTGTGCTAGCTTCTTTTGTATGAAGTTGTAATAATCTAGCGTATTGCCTCGATAGTTGGCTGCTCTTAATTGTTCATATAGTTGTCGGCTGTGGAAAATCCTGCAAAATTGGAGCATTGCTTTAATGTCACTCCATAAGTTTAAGTGTCGGTGGATTTTCATTGTTCTTCTGGCATTGCCAGTTAGTTTACTTTTTATTACATTTATGCACATTCTTTGTGCTTGTTCATTATAACTTAATAATCTTGGTATTATATCATCTATGTTCACACAGAACGTTGATAAGTCTTCTTTTCTTCCATCAAACCCTTGTAATTTTTTCTAGATATGTGAGTGGGTTGATGTCCAGTGCTCGTCCTGCTTGAGGAACATGGGCCCGGTTGGCTGCTTGCCAACTTGCTAGTCCTTGATTTGCTGCGTTAAATGCCATTTTTATTATTTTTCTTAAACAATATTTATTCTTTTTCACAGAATAAATTATTTGGTATTCGGTTGTGGAACCTTAACTGCAAATATCACTGTTCACTTTTAATTTGTGTTCGTATATTTACCAGCTGTATCTGCTTTCGGTGACCTTGCTGTTCACTGGAGCGGATGTTGGTTGAAGGTTGACTGCGTCCTTACTCTTGATATTCGTTCAAGCAATATAAGTAGTTTCTTCCTTCTTGAGTGTAGGTTGTATTATCCTTGTGTTGATCGGTAACCTACCGACTGTGCCAATTCGTCAGGGGGACGTTCCAATTGATTGGACAATCTCCTTAATTCAATGATTGCCAGACAGCATATTTTGTGGGGCAAAATAGATGAATTTATAGCACAAATTGCTTCAAAATACGAGACTTGCAAAAATCTCCGCCAAAAGAATATCAAAGTTGGCCAGATGCAATTAATCCTTAGACAAGGGTAAACATCGACTTTGCTGGGCCGATATTCAACTGCATGTGGCTCATATGTGTGGATTCATATTCGCCATTTCCATACGTTTCATCGATGTCAAACACTACAACAGATTATACAATAGGTATTCCTAAAACTATTGTTAGTGATAATGGACCACAACTCACATCAGACAATATTAAAAATTTTTTTACAACTCTGGGTATAAAACAATCACAACCGCTCCGCTTCATCCAGCCTCTAACGGTTTGGCTGAACGATTCGTAAGAACTTTTAAATCTTCTGTACGCAAGAATATTGATGACAATATGTCAATAAAACATGCAGTTCACAAATATTTTTCAACATATCATTTCATGCCTAATGCAGATGGTAAATCACCGGCAGAATTGATGTATTCCAGGAATCATTAAACGCCAAACTGGTAGAATGATATTCATCGTTGATACTCAAATAGGTTATTGTAGACGTCACATAAACCAAATGAAACCTAGGAATTCTACTGATTTACAACAAACTACTCCAAGCAGTATTGGTAATGATTATTCGTATTTGTCAACGTCATTCCAACAGTCTGCAACAACACCACAAAATCAACCGGAGGAATCTGATATGAGAACAACATAAATCCTAGAACAGAGATCTGAACCTCGTGCAGATCAACCAACTATAAACACACCTCAGCAACAGCTTCGCCGAAGTGCCAGATCTAGAAAGGAAGTATCTCGTTACTCACCTGAGATATTTTGAAAAAATTAAAGATTTATTAAACAATTTCGAAAAAATTAAATTTTGGATATTGAAACTGAAATGTAAACTTTTAATTTTACAAACATTACTTCTCCTGTAACTTTTAAATTTTTAGGCAGGAGTAATGCTATATATTGATTCAATTCCTTTAAACACCTTGATTCCTAAATAGTGCAACAAAGCTATGTATACTAATTATTGCAACTATGTTTATTTCTATGTGGTTGTGAGAACATTTGAATAATAAAAGTCAGTCTCAATTAAGCCAAAAAGTATATAATCTCAAGAGTATGTTTCTCTCTCACAAACTTTTTAGTACTCTATTAGAACACGAACATAGTTTGGCGGCAACAAAGGTGAGTTTTTGTCGGCAACTTTTGGTAGTGTTTAGCGGTGCTGCCATATAACCTATTTTAACTATTTTTTTTGCCGTTTTTTGGGATGCTAGAGATTTTTCAGATTATTTCATAAAAAATATGTTTTTTTTATTTTATTCATGTATTTTTTCAGATTTTTAATATAAAAATATAATATTTGTTCAATATACTATTTATTTTTAATAAAATTAGACATGTCTAATAAAGTAAAAAAATACAACAAAAATTTGCAATTGTATTAAAAAATAGTTACGAATTCAAATATAACATTGTGACATGAAAAGTATTAAAGTGTGTACACACACTTTGACCAACTATGTCTATTCATATTCATTATTTTCCATTTCTATGGTAAAAATATATAATAACGAGAATAAATATGCTGTTAATTGTTGCAACATATAACTAAAAACCTATAAAAAATGCAATAATTTAAAAAAAAATTGTTTTCATGAAAAAACTGGTAAACAGTTAAGAATCCCAAAAACTGGGATAAAAAATTACACTGTTTATGTGGCAGCACTGCATACACCAAATTTAATCTTTTCAACACTTTAGCAACTTTAAAAATGTTGCCCTCTCATTTAAAAATGTTGCCGCTGAACTCTGTACCATGTTGAATTTCTGGTAGAGCGGGAAAAATACTCTATAGAAAATTATATGCTTTTTGATTAAGCCTTCAATGCGTGCGTCACAGCGTACACAGTGAAGACACGGTGATTAGAGCGTCTTTTTTTTACGGCCTTTTAGAAAACTACGTGGAAACTACTATTTTAATACACTATAAAAGCAACTGCGCTATGACTAACTGTAGGTGAAACAACTGTATGACAAATTGTTCTGTCTCTCTTTATTGCGTCTGATTTTCCACTTCGTCAGCTTATTATTGGTTTGGCCCACTCACCATTTTTGTAATAATAGAGGTGAATGGATTATATATAATACAAATATCCTCTTTCTAATTCTGAAACTCGTTTTTCGATATCTGGCATCATAACTGAGATAACTAATATCAACTTTGATATAAAATTAAGAATGAAAACCATTTTCATTGTTTTTCTTTTAAATCTTTGGGCAAACTAATAAAAAGCTGACGAATAAATAAATGTGTTTTGTGAAGGAGCGTTACAATGCTTTTGCGATGTACTAGAGAGTTCTTAACTATTGTCTTGGCTACAATTTTTGTCTTAGTATTGGATCGAAAATCTCAATGGTTTGGCTGTTATAGGCCAAAATATCTAATAAAACGTGACAAAAGCCTGAGAAAAAACTGCAAGTCAAAATCTGGAAGCTCGATTTTCACCGTATATGTATGGTCTAGTGGACTTTTTTGCTCAGTACAATTCCAAGAATCCTTCCATACTATTCGCCCCACCCTACTGGATAGTGATTAAATATCGAACAATGAGAAGATAATGCTGTCTTCTGTGAGTTAATATTTCCATATCTTTAATCTGATTTATGCCCTGCTATTCTTGTTCTTAATTTGTTTTTCGTTGTACCTATATACAACTTATCACAATTCTCTCTGGCATTTCCACTACATGTTATTTTATGTACTATATTAGATATGTCTAGTTTTTGTATCTTATCATTTGTCTTACTATATAATTTATTTATTGTATAATTTAAAAACTATTCTATATCAATTAGTATCAATTATTCTTAATCTTTCCAAGCGTTCTGATATCCCTGGTTCATAGACTAAAGATTTGTAAATCTTCTTTTTAGTTAAGTTCTCTGTTCCATTTCGCCTTTTGAATTTGTATTGATTAATTAATTTACAAATTAATTTCATCGGAAAATCATTATCCTTCAATAAATTCTTAATTCTTTCCTCATCATTTCATAAAATTCTTTGTAACTAATAGTTAAAATTTTCTCTATCAAATTCTTCGGAGTGTATCTAAATAAGGAAGTTTAGAATCATATTATTTTTCCATTGTAATCTTAAAATATGGACTAAATTCATTTAATGTCGCTAATATAGTATTAATTGCATTCTCAGAAATGACACAAAATAAATCATCTACATATTTTTTTTTTTTTATTTTCGGTCTAACGTAAAGTTTCTCAATACATGTATCTAATAGTTTTTCCATAAATATATCAGCTATAAATACACAAAATTTAAAAATGCGTAAAAATAAACTCTTCTCAATAGCTGTGTATTCTTTAATAACATTCCATTTCTCTTCTATAATCAGCTGGAATACTTGGGAATAAGGAAACTACATCAAGACACTAATTTTTCATAATTTTCTATCTTCTTGTTAAATAATTTTTTTTTTTAAATCAAATGAGTTTTCAACGTTGTACTTATTGAGAATTAATAAAAACACAAATTGGTCTTAATTGAAAATCTTCCTTATGTAATTTAGGTAATCCATATAACCTAGGTGCATTAGCAATATAAATCTTAAGTTTAATAGAGAATATAGAGAAATATTCGTAATAATTTTCTTTCAGAAAAGGGGATTTTCCAAAGTTGAGAATGATAACTGATGCGGAAGATTGTATACAGACAATACAGGATAAGGAAGAACAAGAAATAACTAGAAAAACATTAGCGAATGTTATAGATTACCATTTGAATAAAATGAGACTGACAAATAGGGACAAATAAGAAAATATTAAGGGCAATTCGGGAATATTCGCTTCGCTTTATCGAAGGTGATTACTCACTATCGACAATTCAAATTATCGATAACAACTGTCAAATTTTCTGCCACCACTAAAAACAGCCGATTTCAATAACAGCTGGTGGAAATTTTTTATTTGAGCTCCATAGAAAAAATTAAAAAAAAATATATGGGAAAATCTTCGAAGTACACTTAAAAGATTAAGGTCCAATGCAATTGATATAATTTCATTAGATGATATCAGGTAAATTTTTGAAAAATAAGTTTAATCAGGTTTATTACAAACAAAAAAGATATAAAAAAACTTTAGGATCAACAAAGATGCATTTAAATATATTTTATCAGAACTGGAAAATGAAATGATTGCACAATCGTTGGCAGCATGCTTGCGATTTTTTGCTTTAGGAAATTACCAGCATGGAGTTGGAAAGGACTGGCATTTAAATATTTTGCAATCAATTTCAAAATTTTGACAGAGGTACTGACATTATTTAAAAAAGTTCTGTGCTCTAAATGGATTAATATAAAGATGGAAGAAGATGCTAAAATTTATTTTTACTAAAAATCGACAATGGCGGTTGATAGAACGCACGTTAAAATTTTTACACCATCAAATGACCGGCATTTATTTTATAACAGAAAAGGATATCACAGCCTTAATGTGATGCTAGTAAGTATATTTTGTTAAGGTATCAACATAAACTTGAAAAGTTTTACTCTTTCTTTAAAAGGGGTGTGATCATCTTAATCGTATACGATTCGTAAATGTGGCTTATCCTGGTAGCTGTCACGATTCTCATGTTTGAAAACTATCAAACATAAAAAGCTATTTTGAAAACCAGTATAATCTCTTAGAGCCATGGCTCTTAACACCACCCAAGAAACATTTTTACGGACTCTGCGATACGTACGGATTCATGAATCCGGTTTCTTCTGTACGTTTACGGTCCGAAAATACGTATCCGTCAAAGCTTGTACGTAAACGGAACACTAACGGACCGTATAATTGAATTTTCGAAAACAATATGTTTTGACTCCGTTTTGGTGTATCCGTTTCTGTACCGTCAAATACGGACCACTGTTTTTAATCAGTTTTTCTTTCGTTGCTTTTGGATTTGTTTAGTTATCAAAAACGAATACCTAAATATACCTCAGGTAAGTATTTGTGAAATTGAAAACATGTTTTACGATGATGTGTGCAAAATTATGCAGATTTGAAAATAAAAATATTGCCCGACAGTTTTTAATAGATTTGTAAAAAAATTTGAAAATTAATATTGTCTGCTTCACCTCCATTTAAACCAAAATTATTTTTTTCATGATTTTTAATGTGCCACAATCGCAGATGGATGCTAATTGTGCTGAAGATAAATATGGTATTTGTTTGTAATTTTGTTTGGTATTTGTTGTTTTTAGTTTGTAAGTTTTGTTATTTTATTTTAAATATCTTTGTAAATAAATTTAAAGAAAAAAATAAAAATTTGCTATTGAAAAAACGGTACGAATACGAATCCGTAAACGGTCCGTCATAAACGGACTTTTTACAGACAACTCCGTTTTTCATCCGATATATCGGTCCGTAAGCGGTCCGTCATTAACGGACTTTTAACGGATTCGAATCAGTCGATGTTCCTTAAAATCCGTAAACGGAGTGGGATTCCGTTTATGACGGACCGAATCCGGTACGTAAACTGTACGTATTTTTTGTTGGGTTAGTAGTTATATGGGTAAATTTCAGAATTAGTTATTTTTTTAAAAATAACGGCATTAATTAACAAGCCTGTTAGCATTAGGCGTAAGGTGATTACTTAGGATAATACGTTCCTTAATTTCAACTTTCTTCTTATTCTTATCAGAGAAAGCACAATCAATAACATCATTTAAGTAAATAAATTTTTTATCAGCATTAAATTTAAAATAATTGCCCATAATGGTGTCCCTAAGATGAATAGAGTTTAACTAAAATTTTTCTCCCACTAGCATAGAAGTAATTTTGATATTTTGTGGTAAGCGTGTGATAAATATTTTCAAAGCTGTTTGGATGTTTCTGTCTACATCTTCTATTTTTCCTTCTTGTCTAGATTTTTGGTTGAGTTGTGCTAGCTTCTTTTGTATGAAGTTGTAATAATCTAGCGTATTGCCTCGATAGTTGGCTGCTCTTAATTGTTCATATAGTTGTCGGCTGTGGAAAATCCTGCAAAATTGGAGCATTGCTTTAATGTCACTCCATAAGTTTAAGTGTCGGTGGATTTTCATTGCTCTTCTGGCATTGCCAGTTAGTTTACTTTTTATTACATTTATGCACATTCTTTGTGCTTGTTCATTATAACTTAATAATCTTGGTATTATATCATCTATGTTCATACAGAACGTTGATAAGTCTTCTTTTCTTCCATCAAACCCTTGTAATTTTTTCTAGATATGTGAGTGGGTTGATGTCCAGTGCTCGTCCTGCTTGAGGAACATGGGCCCGGTTGGCTGCTTGCCAACTTGCTAGTCCTTGATTTGCTGCGTTAAATGCCATTTTTATTATTTTTCTTAAACAATATTTATTCTTTTTCACAGAATAAATTATTTGGTATTCGGTTGTGGAACCTTAACTGCAAATATCACTGTTCACTTTTAATTTGTGTTCGTATATTTACCAGCTGTATCTGCTTTCGGTGATCTTGCTGTTCACTGGAGCGGATGTTGGTTGAAGGTTGACTGCGTCCTTACTCTTGATATTCGTTCAAGCAATATAAGTAGTTTCTTCCTTCTTGAGTGTAGGTTGTATTATCCTTGTGTTGATCGGTAACCTACCGACTGTGCCAATTCGTCAGGGGGACGTTCCAATTGATTGGACAATCTCCTTAATTCAATGATTGCCAGACAGCATATTTTGTGGGGCAAAATAGATGAATTTATAGCACAAATTGCTTCAAAATACGAGACTTGCAAAAATCTCCGCCAAAAGAATATCAAAGTTGGCCAGATGCAATTAATCCTTAGACAAGGGTAAACATCGACTTTGCTGGGCCGATATTCAACTGCATGTGGCTCATATGTGTGGATTCATATTCGCCATTTCCATACGTTTCATCGATGTCAAACACTACAACAGATTATACAATAGGTATTCCTAAAACTATTGTTAGTGATAATGGACCACAACTCACATCAGACAATATTAAAAATTTTTTTACAACTCTGGGTATAAAACAATCACAACCGCTCCGCTTCATCCAGCCTCTAACGGTTTGGCTGAACGATTCGTAAGAACTTTTAAATCTTCTGTACGCAAGAATATTGATGACAATATGTCAATAAAACATGCAGTTCACAAATATTTTTCAACATATCATTTCATGCCTAATGCAGATGGTAAATCACCGGCAGAATTGATGTATTCCAGGAATCATTAAACGCCAAACTGGTAGAATGATATTCATCGTTGATACTCAAATAGGTTATTGTAGACGTCACATAAACCAAATGAAACCTAGGAATTCTACTGATTTACAACAAACTACTCCAAGCAGTATTGGTAATGATTATTCGTATTTGTCAACGTCATTCCAACAGTCTGCAACAACACCACAAAATCAACCGGAGGAATCTGATATGAGAACAACATAAATCCAAGAACAGAGATCTGAACCTCGTGCAGATCAACCAACTATAAACACACCTCAGCAACAGCTTCGCCGAAGTGCCAGATCTAGAAAGGAAGTATCTCGTTACTCACCTGAGATATTTTGAAAAAATTAAAGATTTATTAAACAATTTCGAAAAAATTAAATTTTGGATATTGAAACTGAAATGTAAACTTTTAATTTTACAAACATTACTTCTCCTGTAACTTTTAAATTTTTAGGCAGGAGTAATGCTATATATTGATTCAATTCCTTTAAACACCTTGATTCCTAAATAGTGCAACAAAGCTAAGTATACTAATTATTGCAACTATGTTTATTTCTATGTGGTTGTGAGAACATTTGAATAATAAAAGTCAGTCTCAATTAAGCCAAAAAGTATATAATCTCAAGAGTATGTTTCTCTCTCACGAACTTTTTAGTACTCTATTAGAACACGAACATAGTTTGGCGGCAACAAAGGTGAGTTTTTGTCGGCAACTTTTAGTAGTGTTTAGCGGTGCTGCCATATAACCTATTTTAACTATTTTTTTTGCCGTTTTTTGGGATGCTAGAGATTTTTCAGATTATTTCATAAAAAATATGTTTTTTTTATTTTATTCATGTATTTTTTCAGATTTTTAATATAAAAATATAATATTTGTTCAATATACTATTTATTTTTAATAAAATTAGACATGTCTAATAAAGTAAAAAAATACAACAAAAATTTGCAATTGTATTAAAAAATAGTTACGAATTCAAATATAACATTGTGACATGAAAAGTATTAAAGTGTGTACACACACTTTGACCAACTATGTCTATTCATATTCATTATTTTCCATTTCTATGGTAAAAATATATAATAACGAGAATAAATATGCTGTTAATTGTTGCAACATATAACTAAAAACCTATAAAAAATGCAATAATTTGAAAAAAAAATTGTTTTCATGAAAAAACTGGTAAACAGTTAAGAATCCCAAAAACTGGGATAAAAAATTACACTGTTTATGTGGCAACACTGCATACACCAAATTTAATCTTTTTCAACACTTTAGCAACTTTAAAAATGTTGCCCTCTCATTTAAAAATGTTGCCGCTGAACTCTGTACCATGTTGAATTTCTGGTAGAGCGGGAAAAATACTCTATAGAAAATTATATGCTTTTTGATTAAGCCTTCAATGCGTGCGTCACAGCGTACACAGTGAAGACACGGTGATTAGAGCGTCTTTTTTTTACGGCCTTTTAGAAAACTACGTGGAAACTACTATTTTAATACACTATAAAAGCAACTGCGCTATGACTAACTGTAGGTGAAACAACTGTATGACAAATTATTCTGTCTCTCTTTATTGCGTCTGATTTTCCACTTCGTCAGCTTATTATTGGTTTGGCCCACTCACCATTTTTGTAATAATAGAGGTGAATGGATTATATATAATATAAATATCCTCTTTCTAATTCTGAAACTCGTTTTTCGATATCTGGCATCATAACTGAGATAACTAATATCAACTTTGATATAAAATTAAGAATAAAAACCATTTTCATTGTTTTTCTTTTAAATCTTTGGGCAAACTAATAAAAAGCTGACGAATAAATAAATGTGTTTTGTGAGTGTGTTTATTTGCTCATACATTTCACAGATCATATAAATATGAAACTTTGCTGTATGTTTTGTTCTTTTGAATACCGAGATAAAATTAAAAAATATACATTAATTATGTGCAAAAATGTTATAAAAACATAAAACAGTTTTTGTTATTACAATATGTAACCCAAGTATAAAATTTGTTGTGAGTTTGTACTAGGTTTATAAAACAACAATTTTAGTAAATACAGTCATGTTGCACTTCTATGGTATCTTTTTGATATTTTTGGCGATCATATGTTTTAAAACATGCTGTGTAGTTGTTCACTTTTATACATTATTTTTTTTGTATACATTGTTTTTAAATCTCTTTCTCGCCTAGGACATGAAATACAACAACAACCCTCACCATACGGTTTTTGATCACTAGTTTGACAGCTGTCACTTTTGACATCACTGTATACCCTGTGGCGTGCGTTTTAATACATAACATTAGTAATACCTTCTGCGGCGATTGTTTCTGATCCTTAAGGAATAATATTCAATAAATACGGATCTTGAATTTCATCGTGAGCAACCAGTCATCTTCATTGACATTCAAATGCATTATACGGTCAACCATTTCAGGAGTTGGGTCTGAAGCACGACTTAGTGCATCAACGTGCCGATGTACCATTTCGCAATCGATTATTTTTATCCACCAGTGATCTCTTTTAGCTATAATTTCTTTGTTATGTTTCGTTTGGTAAATGGCTGAACAATCCGTAACTAACCGAAACGATTTCCCCAGGACATAAACTCGGAATCTTTGAAGCGATTTTAAGGTAGCATTTGAACTCAGTGGGAGTGTATTGACGACTATAATAGAAAACCCATTTCCAAGATTTTCCATCGGTGGATTGAAGTAGAACCCCAGCTATACCAACACCGCTGGTGTCGGTATGTATTTCATGTAGGGCATTATAATCATAGAGACAAAATATTGAACAGCTGCTGAGTGTTTCAAATAAAGTCTTAAATGCCTCCTGCTGACTTTCACCCCAAAAAAATTGACTGTCTTTACCTAACAAACTGGCTAGTGGCCTAGAAATGATAGAACAATTCTCAGTCAGATCTAGAAATTCGCGGACCTTGGTAATAGTCGTGTGCGGTTGAAAATTTCGTATGGCACTAACATTTCCCTCGCCGGGAGTTAACCATTTTCATTCACCTTGTGTCCAAAGTAGGAAATTTCACGTTCAAGGAACTTGCATTTATCGAGACGGAGAGTCAGACCAGCTTCCCCCAGAACTGTCAAAGAATTATCGAGTCGTTGTAAGCCCTCTTCGAGGAAGTACTGGGGATGATAACTATGCCAACATTTCACCTGGATTCATTAATGACACGCTGAAACAGGCTGGAGCGTTCAAACCGAAAGGCATTCGTGGTGACCCTGCGTCGTCACGAAGGCTGTGTATTGTTTCGAAGACACCTCCATTTTAACCTAATGATTCCCCATTCGCAAGTCCAATGACGTAAAGCATTTATTTCCGGCTCTTCCAGATTGGGGATTGGAAAAGGTGTGCTACATTAATACGATGCCCGAAAATCGACACGTAAACGACAATCATTGTTTTTCTTCTCGGCTAAAACCTAACAGGGAGCGTAAGGCGAATTGGATGGACGCACTATATCTTCATATAAAAGTTCGTGTATCAATTTATCGACAATTGGTCTTTTGGATAATGGAATTCGATATGGCTTGTCATTACTAGGACCTTGGACGTTAGCTGAATATTCAGAACCGTTACACTTGCTGATAGAGGAATTCGAGCGGCGTAACATTGACATTGCGACTTACGAATTTGATGAACAATAATTAAGCGCAATGTTTGCTGCTATGATGGAAAAGATGAAAAAATGAAAAACTGTTTGCTAAGATGGAAATGAAACTGCTAGAAACTTCTAGAGCAGACAACAAGAAACTGATCGAAACTTCGAGTGCGGACAATGAGAAATTGCCAATGAAGATGAAAAAAAAGTTTCAAGAAACTTCTACAGAAATTTCAAAAAGAATTTCCGACTTAGAACGGCGTAGATAGATTTGACGTACAAACCAAATATGTTGAGAGAAAACTACAAGATCTAGAAAATAAAGTAAATAATCTTCAATGTCAAGAGAGCCCAGTACGAATTATTTCGGAAAGTTCTGGTAGAGCAAAAACCCCTACTTTTGGCAGCATACCGTTTAATGATTTTAAGTTACAGTTGCTGCCAGAAATGTGTGGAATAACGAAGAAAAGGCTATAGAGTTGATTCTGGCCTTAAAAGGAAGCGCTGCAGAAATTCTAGAAAGTGTGCCAATCACATGCAGAAATAATTATGATGACAGTATGGTGGCGAACACAAAAAGGAAATATACCTAATGGAATTAAGGGGTAGACTGCAGAAAGCAAACGAGTCGTTACAAGAATTTGCGACAGAGATTGAGCGGTTGGTGCAGTTGACTTATCCAGGCGAAAATCATTCATTCTTGGATCAATTCAAAATTAAAGCATTTGTGAATAGAATTCGTGATTCTGATGTGAGACATGCGGTGTGTGCTACGCAGTAATCGACTTTTGCTGAAACTGTGACTGCAAAAGTGATTTCTAAGCCGAAGATATTTAAGATGCGTAAGGTCGAAGTAACTGCTGAGAGAAAGATATAAGCACAAAGTCATTTAAGCAGGCATTTGGGGAGAAGCAAGTCAAAACCAAGTAAAAATGCTACAACTGCGGTAGAGTGGCACATATCCAGCAAAATTGCAAAGCACCAAGAAAAAGCCTCCGGGCCGATCTGTAATCACCTCAAGAGTCACCGTTAAACTAAAAAGGGTTAACACTACGGGGCATGAGCTAGCTCCCACAACCGATGGACCCACAATTTCCATATCAGTAGCACAGCAGGGGAAAAGCAATCTTACTGCTTATTAGTGCATCAACGGACAAAAGCACATTTTTACCAAACATACAGGAGCATCACAGTCCATCATCAGGCCCGATATAATTAGAAAGCCAGTTGAATCATTCCACGGGGTAAGTTTGCGAACAGCTACTGGAGAGCAGGCTTCTGTCTATGGTAAGTTAAATGTAAAACTAACGATTGCCAACATAAGCCTCAATCACGTATTTATTGTTGCAGACATTGTGGACAAAGCTAATTGTGGTGCCGTCAAGCAAAATAGACGAAGTATTAAAAGAGTTCCATAACGGTCCCAGTGGTCGTCATTTTGGTGTCACGAAAATCCTAGAGAAGTTATAACAACGACTCTACTGGGTCGGCTGCCAGCAAGCTGTAAGCGATTGGATAGCAAATTGCGTGCAATGCATCGGAGCTAAAGGACCAGTAAGGAGAAGTCGTGGGCAACTCCTACAATACAAATCGGGTGCCCCATTTGAGCGTAAGCAATGTATGTAGCAGGGCCTTTCCCTGTCAGTGATTCCGGAAACCGTTACGTTCTTGTGGTGATCGACTATTTCAGTAGGTATACGCTATACCTAACCAGGAAGCCAGAACGGTAATAAGCGCTTTTGTGAAAAACAGGGTTTGCTGCAATGGTGTTCCATTAGAATTACACTCTGACCAGGGAAGAAATTTTGAATCTGCTATCTTCAAGGAAATATATGAGTTGTATGGAATAAGAAAAACAAGAATCACCCCGCTGTATCCACAATCTGATGGAATGCTCGGAAGATTCAATCGCACTTTAGAGGAATACTTTAGAAAAGTGGACAGTACACATCAGAAAGACTGGAACGAACACATTCCCAAATTTCTGCTGGCATACAAAATTATTTTGGGAACGGAATTTAAATTGCCTGGCGATTTAGAATTTGGTGTAAAGCCCGCCGCTATAGATAAAGCCAACAACAATGCTTCCCGGGAACAAGAAGACCTTACTGAGCTTCATGAGTTTGTACGCAATCGAATTGAAATAGTCAGCGATAAGATGAAGGCGAGGTACGATAGTACAGCAAATTCTGAAGGATTTAAGGGTCAGCTGGTTCTGCTATTTAACCCGCAACGAAAAAAAGGACTATCTTCTAAATTACAAACGCATTGGGACAGCCCCTATAGAGTTATTAAAAGGTTGAATGATGTGGTATACAGAATACAAAAAGATCAGAGCCCAAGGTCCAAAATGAAGGTTGTGCGTCTAGAGCGACTAGCCAACTATGGAAAAGGAATAGATATGTCTGTTCGGGACGAACAGACTAAAGTGGGCGGCAGTTAAAGAAATTTCATCGCGCAAATTCTTTGACAGCTGGAAAATCTAGTGTAGTAATAACTGGAAATAACTAGAATACCTGGCTACTCATATAAATACGGGTACTTGGTGATGCAGCAGGACAGTTTAAGCAAAACACTGAAGTGTTAAGAACTAAAGTGTGGCTAACGTTTAGTCTATTTACAAGGTGTAAATAAAGTGTGCTACTAAAGTGTTTTCTGTAATTTTAGTGTCTGTTAAATAAATAAATAGTGCTATAAATAATTTCAAACAGTTTTTATTATTTGCAATGTAGAAATAACTCGATTTATTTAAAAGGTAAATAAATCAACGATTTTATAATGGGTAAAATTGTAACAATATAATTCATTTTTGCACAAAACGTTTTACGTTATTTATTTATTTGTCTATGGAATTTATCTATTAAGCCCGTATGACACGAAATTTTTTTTTGTATTGGATTGATATAAGCAGCAATGTAAATCAAACGAGAGCGCTGCGTTATCGACTTCCATTTGACGGATACTCATATATTCTCTATAGTTCCTCACACTCATTATTTTCACATAAGAAAATTCATAAATTTTTTGTCAATACAAAATCAATGCGAAATTTGGCAAATGTCATACGGGCTTTACAGACATATTAGAAAATAATTCAGAATTTTATAGGGGTTTTCAATAAGGGCGGATGGCGTCCGCTATGTGGCATGTAGCGCCATCCTACTGGAACCATATGTCTACGTCCATATCGTTTAATTTGAACCAAAATATATCGGTTATCATCGTTCTGTAATCCTTACCGTTGATGGTGATGGCCTCACCAACGTCGTTTTTAAAATACGGACCAATGACGCCGCCGACGCAAAAAACGCACTAAACATTAACTTTTTGTGGATACATTGCCACCTGGTGAACCTCTTGTGGGTTGGCGTCGTCCCATATATTTTGATAATAAAGTTTTATAATATAGACGTGTTGCTTAGTCGTGTAACTTGTCATGGTGCTTTGGCATTAGTAACTGAATAATAAACAACAGATTAGACAGACGCAACAAAAACAACGTGGCGCTCACAGGCTGCTAACATCATTGCAAACAATAGCTTTACTATGAGTATTAAGTGTCAAACTTTTATTTTTTATATTATCCTAAGATATGCGTGTCAGTTAAAAGATTATAAAATTATTTTTCACTATGACCAAAATTTAGACCGATTAGGAAACCCATTGAAAATAAGAAATAAAGCGATCGATCTTATTTTTGGTGCTACTGAAAAAGATTTCTATAAACCTTGTACAAAATAGTTATAACCGCTTATAACTTCGCCTCAGAAGGTTAAATGTCACCTCAATTTAAAGCTTGCAAATTTTTGATATTCTAAAGTTTCTAGATTCTAGTTTTTGGCCATAAATGTAAATCATATAAAGGGAACTGCCTTACCAACTTCGATTTGACAGATTGCTACTTTTTCTATATGGTTGAACTCTTCATACTCATTATTTTTTACATAAGTTAGTTCGACCACTCTTCTAATTCTAGCTAGTGTCATATAGGCTTAAGGCTTTTTTTAAAAAAATCCAAAACCGGATCTTAATCAATTCCAATGGTACCCATTCTTCCAAATCCGATCGTGAATGGCGGATATTCAGACAAGTCCATGTTGCAACTCTGATCCGAAATAGGGGTCTCCGACAAAAATTTTGTTTTTCTAATTCAGCCCAAAAAGGTACTACTACCTGGGAGAATTCCATCTAAACTCAGAAATTGAGCATTAGCCGCCGGCTGTTGATGAAATGGGTCGGCTTACATCAATACAATAATTCGCGAATCAGAACAAAAAATTTTAATTCACAATTCAAAAAATAATTCACTGAACTTATCTAGATGTTCGAGATTTTTATTGTTAATTTTGTTTGTTGCTTTTATTTCAGGTGAATTGACATTTCAAAGAATTAAATACAGATCTATAAAACTGTACAGAATTTGGTTTTATTCAAAAAAAAAAAAAAAGATATAATAAAAAGAATCTTACAAAAATGAAAATTCAAAAATTCAATAATTTTTCCTTTTAGATTTTTATGTATAAATTTTTTGTTTTGATAATAGCATATTATTTGCTAACATTTCCTTCTTCGGTACACGAATTGTTAAGATCATTATTACTAGATTCACCGGAATTTAGAGCTACATTGGCCACGTATAAAGCTGGGTCAATCACTTTAGGTATAGGTTTAATTTCAGTTCCAAGTTCTTTCAATTCGATGCAAGTCAAACCTATCCTCGTATGTTATTAAATTAATTGCAATTCCTGTAAAAAAGAAAAATATTTAAAAAATATGTATAGTACATGGTAATTTTTGATACGTTTATATTTCTGCGAATTTTAGATAAAAGCACTTATTTCAAAAACATACATTTAAAGTAGAACATTTTCTTCTAATATATATATATATATATATATATATATATATATATATATATAATCATTCATTCAAGAGAGATCTCCACAAAGGGCCTTCTGATTTTCTTAATATTTTGCACAGAGACTATATAGATCATAAAAATTTTAAGCTCGTCACATACATGACACCACTGACACTGAAGACATTTTATAGGGACTTTTTTTTGGCTGTATATACAGATGTCTTCAAAGTATACGCAATGCATACATACATATATATAAAGGGTGGTTATATTTTAAGGGCCGATGTTGAATGTGAACCACACCTAAACGTCAAGTTGTTTTCTGAATTTCATTTGACATTTCTCAATTCAGACTAACTCAATTTGAACCATGGAAAGACACAATCGAGCAACGCGTTAAAGTTATTCAGGCTTATTACGAAAATGGGCGTTGAAATCAAAATGCATTTCGTGCACTTCGTGATTTTTTTTTTTGGTCAGCATAATCGACCGAACGTGTCCACAATCGGGAGAATTGTGGGCAAATTTCAGCAAACCGGGTCTGTGAAAATACCTGTACATGCTCGCCCAGTTCGTTCTGCGGAAAACATTGCTGTTGTTCGCGATAGTGTGTCATGAGGTCGGCCAAGCATTTACCGTGAATGGTGTTCGCTATCGCGAGATGATAACGAACTTATTGTTGCCAGGAATTGAGGATATGACCCTGGACGATATGTGGAAATGTAGCAACATGCGCTGTGCATATATATATATATATATATATATATATATATATATATATATATATACAGCTGTGGTCAATATAATAGCACCACGCACACATTTATACTGACTCCGTTTACATCTGTTTAACTGTTGGGCCGATTCAACTCAAAACAAAATAATAAATTCTTTGATGTTATTGGTTTATTATCATAAGAAAATTATTTTGTTTTGTTCAACAGTTTATACTACGCTAATATAAACAAAAAACTTAAAAACTAAACAGTCAAAATAATAGCACTTCAGTGCATTTTTAACAAAAATTAGTGGACTTTCTTAAAATAAATCAAAAATTTCACTCAGGTATCTTGTAGATAATTTGATTGTATGGTTTCAATACCCCTTTGTTTGTTATTACCGCGGCACAACGCCTTCCTATGGAATCCACTAAATGCTGGCATCTTTCAACTTTGATGGAACTCCAAATTTTCTGCACAGCCTCCCAGAGCTCTTGAACGCTTGTTGGTTTTATTGTAGATACACCCTTCTTTATGTCCGTCCACAGATTTTCGATAGGGTTCAAATCTGGCGACTGTGCAGGCCACTCCATTACATTGATAGAGTTATCGTTGAACCATTTTTTTGCCATTTTGCTGGTGTGTTTGGGGTCATTGTCTTGCTGGAAGACCCACACCAGCGGCATTTCATAGGAAGCATACGGCAGCATAATTTCATCAAGGATTTTTACATAAACCAATGAACCCATAACGGTTTTGATCCAATATATAAGACCCACACCTTGATACGAGAAGCAACCCCATACCATAATACTATGACCTCCATGTTTGATGGTTTTTGATGTGAATTGTGGCTTGTATTCGCTGTTAGGTGGCCTACGGACAAAACATCTGGAACCCTTTCCACCAAAAAGAACAATTTTGGATTCGTCAGTCCATAGCACATTTCTCCATTTTTCCTTTGGCCAATTTAGATGTGCTTTAGCAAAAGATATCCGTTTAGCAACATGCTTAGAGGAAAGGAGCGGCACTTTTCTAGGACTACAGGCATTGAGGCTGTTGTCTTGAAGTCTGCGGCGAATAGTTTCCACGCTTGCCGGCACATCCAATGTTTTTTTGAGCTCCGTAGCTGTCATAAAGGGATTTGCTTTAGTCGTTCGTACTAACCGTTTTACCATTAAGGGTGACAAAACTCGCTTCCTACCACGGGATTCAAATTTTTTCTCATATCTTAGGGCATTTATTATCATTTTATTGGAACAGCCCAGCAATTCCCTTATTTGGGAATACGATTTACCCTCGGACGCAAATTTTTTATTAGTTCACGTTTTTCCGGCGAACAATGCTTTCCGCGACTCATAACTGTATAATTTTTATAAAATTATTACACGATTTTATAGTAAGTAGATTAAAAAATTTTTATTACCTTCCGTTTTCCCTTTTATTCACAAAATTTTGCAAAACAAATTTAAAAAAGCCTACTGGTGCTATTTTATTAACTGCACGAAATGATAAGTGTGGACAAAAGATATTTTATAACTGATTAACAGTTACGAAATTTTACAACAAATGCACACACTCTGAGATAGCATAAAAAATGTAACTGTTTTTTACACTCAAAAAAATAATATAATAAATAGGTGAAATTTTTACATCTTTCGAATCAGAATATTGCAACTGGTGCTATTATATTGACCGTCACTGTATATATATATATATATAGAGCAATTCCATATGAAAGCGATCACCTTTTGGACGACCCCTCTCCGATTTTAAAATAAATAGTCTCAATCGATTGCTCAGCAAAAAATAATGTACCTACATATTTTTTTTTTATAGTGACTGTTTTAGTGGTGGTGTACACCACTGTCATGTGACAAAATTTAAGAATTCTTCATAAGGGACCTCATTGAAAAACTACTAAAGCGATCGCAACGAGTGATAGCTCGTTGGAAAGGTATTGAATCAGGCTTTAATTGAAAAATAAAATTTTCCTAATTTTTCTCAGAAATTTACCTTTTTCACATGAAAATTAAATTTTCCCATGAAAATTAAATTTTCCGATTTTCCACAGAAGCTCCTAAATTTTCCGGCTAATTTTATTTTTTTTTGGATTCCTCATAATTTTTGCTTTAAGAATCAGCAATAAAAAAATGGGCCCCGACTCCTTGTTTGTACAGGAGAAGAGCATTTAAGAGACCACCTTGTTCTCATTGTTTTTATATTTTTTATAATTGAATTATTTTTAATTATTTAACATTATTTTATTTTATTATTAAAAATACATTTTAAAAATTATTTTACAGTTAAAAATACATTTATGAAGAAAAAATCTTTCTTATTTTGCTGCTTATACTTAATTACAATATTTATTAAAAATTTCAATTGTCTTGGCATCATTATAAAATTAAAGTAACTTTAAATTTAGCACGTCGGCAGACGAAGAGTACCGCTTTACATTAATTGACATATCAGAAATATTTGGTATGAAGCAATGAAACTTTTGCGTTCCAGTTATAGTTTTGACATTATTATATCTGTTTTGAAGTCGTCGCTCCATGGCATCGTGTTCTTTTTGAGTGCATAAAACTGTGTTAATGGCAATTTCCTTGCTTTGAATCCACGAAAACAAATGTTGTACATTTAAGATCTGGTCAGTATATGGCTTTGCAAACTTGCCTTAGTCGCCATGCGTTTTAGGGTTCCCCCTAACGCATCGCATGGGCCCTTACCGTGGGACGTCGCAAAAAAGTGCCACTCGACCTTGCAGTTTTGTTCTTCTTCAATTATGCAAAGATTGTAAAAATTTTTTTTATTCTTGTACTGAGAAGCCGCGCCGTCTGAGAAAAACGTTACTTTGTCGATTGCATCGAATTTTGATCTTAAGAATTCAAACAGTTTCATTTGAAATAAATAAACGGACACATAATTATGAGCTAAACTCTCCGCGACAACAACAAGGCTTACGGTCTGTAGTTCGTTATCTTCGTTTTTGAAATAAATGCAAAAAGGATGCACCGTGCACTGGTCGTTTGCCCAGTGATAAGCCTGAATTTCATCCTGAACGAGAAAAGTGTAATTCTCGGCAAAGTCGCTTATCACAATGAATTCATTTTGGGCTAATTTCTCCTTACTTTCCTTTAGAAATTTCGATTGCATCTCGGATATGAAATGGTGCGCCTTAAGTTCATTCAACTTGAATCCGAATTCCTCGATGAATTCCAGAATCTGCTTTACCACGGTCTCAAGGGAACATCTGCCGCTGCTAATTATCCACTGTTTGAAATGCACCTCCTGAATTAACAGCTGTTCAAACTTTTCCGCCAAATATTGCTCTAGCTCGTCAATCTTCGGACAATTGTCGCATTTGGACAGATGACAATTTTCCGTGGGGTATGCGCACAACGACTTCGACAGGAGGTCCCTATATGTTCTTTCAATTTCTTGCATGGAAAGAACATTAATTTGATGTTTTGATGAAACATGCAAACGCAGACTGAATGCGTTCCGTGCCTGTCTAATGCCAGCACGCATTCTTTTGGTCGTAGGATGGCAAACTTAGAAAATCCCACTTTTTCTGCTGGGTATTTCTCTTTGAACTGATGGTATGCTTCGGATAGATTACATAATAATAATCTGCGCTGCTTGTGTACTTTTTCTCCATCTTCACGTGTGATAACATAGTCACGTGTACCTGGGCAGGCGCGGCTGTTGTCATCATTGCAGTAAAAATCTTGAATCAATTTCACCGTTGCTTC
Organism: Eustalomyia histrio; assembly: GCA_949748255.1. Lineage (NCBI taxonomy): Eukaryota > Metazoa > Arthropoda > Insecta > Diptera > Anthomyiidae > Eustalomyia > Eustalomyia histrio. The sequence goes on from OX456526.1 coordinate 87,942,605, forward strand.
GCTGAGGGTCCTTGAGTCAAATTTCTTGGTGGAAGTCGCCAACATGCCCTTCTGTCGAACTTATTCTTTGCTTCTTCTCGCGATGTAAAAATATGTTTGAAACTGTTCAGAAATCTTGCGTATAGACCATGATTGAGGCAGCACAGATAAAATGAGATATTTCTCCGGAAAAGTGGTCGCTAAATTGAATTTTCTTTTCAACTGCTCAATCATTTGTTTGCCGTCATCAACGTTATCTGCTTGACTGCATTCGTTATCAGAGCCTTCATCAAACATTGTCGCGATTGCACTCATAACCTTGCCTTTTTTATCTTTCCTGTATTTTTCACTTCGCAACTTTCTTTTTCTAATAGGCGTTTCACCTAAAGTGGTAATAGCCTCATTCAAAGGACTCAAAGACATATTGACCATCGGAATGTCTGCCTCACTATCAGATGAAACATTTTGTTCAATTGTCATTTCACTCTCGGATTGTGGTTGCATTTGTTTCAATGCATTTGCTTGTTGAGACAAATCGATTTTACACTTGGGGCAAATGAATTGTGCTTCTTCACCGTATTGTATATTTAATTCATTCATGTATCGCTTCGAAACACCAGTTAATTTTAATACTTTTATCTTTTTCGAACGATGTCCACTCTTGTTAAACGGATTGCAGCAAAATTTATTCATTTTACTTTAAATTGTCTTTACAGCTTCACTCTTTACTTTACAAAAAAACACTTTAACACTTTCACGTTTAGTATTCAACTGAAATTTGACTCAGAGTGTTTGAAGTATTTATATTTATTTTTTGGTAAAAAATAGGTAAAAAAAAATAAGCGATATTTGCTTTTCTTTAATAGGAAAATTTGCGTGAACTACTGGTCATAAAATGTTTTTTAAAGAGGGACTTAATTGGTTACTGCCAATAAGCCGACCACAGGTCATAAAATGTTTTGTAAATTTTTAAATTACCAGGTAATAAATATTTCGCCATATTTATGGAAAATCCGTGTTTTATGACTTGTTTCTGCACGTGTCATTTTAGGCGAAATATTTATTACCTGGTAATTTAAAAAATTTACAAAACATTTTATGACCTGTAGCCTCAGTCGGGTTTGGTGTGCCATTACATGCCACTGCTGCTATTATCCCTGGATTTATGGCCGATCTTGTGAAGGCAGGCAGACCATATTCACTACACACTCAACTTGGGGCTCTTAAAAAAAATTGATTTTTTCTTCATAAATGTATTTTTAACTGTAAAATAATTTTTAAAATGTATTTTTAATAATAAAATAAAATAATGTTAAATAATTAAAAATAATTCAATTATAAAAAATATAAAAACAATGAGAACAAGGTGGTCTCTTAAATGCTCTTCTCCTGTCCAAGGAGTCGGGGCCCATTTTTTTATTGCTGATTCTTAAAGCAAAAATTATGAGGAATCCAAAATAAATAAAATTAGCTGGAAAATTTAGGAGCTTCTGTGGAAAATTGGAAAATTTAATTTTCATGGGAAAATTTAATTTTCATGGGAAAAAAGGTAAATTTCTGACAAAAATTTCAATACCTTTCCAACGAGCTATCACTCGTTGCGATCGCTTTAGTAGTTTTTTTTTTAAAACAACTTTCAATGAGGTCCCTTATGAAGAATTCTTCAATATATTTATATATATGGATATATATATATATATATATATATATATATATATATATATATCCAATATATAAATATATTATATACAGTGTCGGCCAAAACTAATTAAACGGAAATACCACCTTGTTGTAGTTTTAAAACTAAAAGTCATACTCATATTTCTCTATTGCTCTATATTTATATATATATATATATATATATATATATATATATACGCTGCATACGTTTACAAATAAAATAAATAAACAAACAACGCTACATATGGTTAACCAGTAGAACAAACCAACAAACAAACCATCATTTATGCTGACGATATGTCTACGGCACAATATGCAGTCAACATAAGTTCCCATATGAAATGATGAGCCAGCGTCTGTACTAAACAAAATACGTGGAAAAACATCAGGCGATTGCAGGTTGACGGTATGCAATGTAAGACAATTTATTTTGTAATTATTATAATGAATTTATTTTAATTTAGTTTTAATTCTACATTCGAACAATAAAGACGGAGCTCGCTCCTAAAAATTGTAATAATCCATACTAAATTTATGCGTTTATAATTGGCGCCCGAGCAGGGACCGACAGGATTCGCGATCCTTAAAAAGATTAAAAAATAACCAGTGAGCCTTCAATAGCCTCATCGTCAGTGTTTTCGGTAAAAAAATAACCAGTGAGCCTTCGATAGCCTCATCGTCAGTGTTTCCGATACAAGTGAACACCGGAGCCTTCAATAGCCTCTGTGTCACCGCGAATAAATATTTATTTTACAAAAGAAAAATAAAATATCCTGTCGGTTTCCACAGTAGTCCACGCGATTTTTTTTTTGTTCGCGAAATTGTGAAGAACGAGGCCCCCAAGTAACTACTTACATGTGGACGAAAGGGACGGTGTTGCACACCAGCCGCTTCACGGACTCAAGCGCGAATTTAGTTGGATGAGTGTTGAATCAATAAAGCTCAAAAACTAATTTTTTTTTATAGTGACAATTAATTAAAAAAAAGTAAAAGAAAAGAAGAACATAATTATAAAAAAATTAAGAAATAATAATAATAGTGGAACAAATTTTTGAAATAAATAAGTGAACTGATAAATAAAAAAAAAAATAAAAAAACTGTAACTTGGAATAGAAAAAAACAATATGTGAAAAAAAAGCATCAGAAAATTGAAAAATAAAAAAAAATTTAAAAAAAAAGAAAAACAAACAATAACCTGGAAATTTTTTAAAAAAAAAAAACAAAAAAAAAAAAAAAACAATATAAAAGATAAAAACAAACAGTAACATAGAACAATTTATTAAATAAAAAAATATTGAAACCATATCATCAACCACCAGTTCCCGCAATCAACAGTTCCATCTATTTCATCATGTTCCAGACTATTTTATTGTTGTAAGCATTATAAAACATTATTTTTTTTATTTATCTTATTGTAACAATTTTTTTTTAATTAAGAAAAAATAAGCTCAAAGTTAAATTAAAAAAAAAAAAAAAAACGAAATTGAAAAAAATAATTCAGTAAAGAAACAAATAATTTTTAAATTAGTAAAGTAGGAAAAAATAAACTCAAGTTTTTTAAAAAAAAAAAAAAAAAAGTGAAATTAACAAAATAATTTAGTTTAGAAACGTTATAGATTTCGGTTCACAAAATGTCTAATCCTAACAATCTCATTCGAGTCCCCATCCTAAACTCAGCAGGAGTTCCTCCTGATAATTCCCCTAATCCCCCTAATCCCGTTAATCCCACAAATTCAGGACTTGGACAACCTGTACAACGACCAGACGAACAGTCGACTGCAATAATTACTGGGATAGTGCAGAATATCCTGCAAACGCAATTTCAAAATTTAATTCAGGCAACGGCAAACCTGAACCCAAATTTTTCAAATTTTTCCGATCAAACGATCGATCCAAGATATATTAATAGTATTTCAGAGTTGGATAAGATTCCGGACGTTGTCCGTTGCTTACGCGAATTCTCTGGACATCCAGGAGAATTTAATTCTTGGAAGAAGAGCGTAGATCGGATTCTTCAAATCTATGAGCCAACTAGAGGTACTCCCAAATATTATGGTATCCTGAGTGTTATTCGAAATAAAATTGTAGGCAACGCAGATGTTGCATTGGAGTCCTATAACACTCCCTTGAATTGGAAAGCCATCTCGAAATGTCTAACTCTGCATTATGCAGATAAAAGAGATGTTCGTACTTTGGAATATCAGATGATATCATTAGTACAAGGAAACCAAACAGTGCAAGAATTTTACCAACAGGTATACACTCATTTGTCGCTGATATTGAACAAAATTGGTAGCATGGAGCTAAACGCCGAGTCCCTACAACTTTTTACTCAAACGTACCGCGATAAAGCACTCGACACCTTTGTGCGAGACCTTAAAGGTGATTTGTCACGACTTCTAGGTATGAAAGAACCAGTGGATTTACCTCAAGCTCTCCATTTATGCATTAAATTGGAAAACCAAAATTTTCGATCCAATTATGCACATAATACCCAAAATATTTCTAATAAAATTCTTCACCATCCACCCCATTTGCCACGTAGAAAATTTCAACCAAATTACCAACAAGGACAACATACATTTTACCCTCAATTGGCTCACATGCCACAACCCCAAATTAATGCCTATCAGCGTAATAATTACCCTATGAGACCAACTCAAAACTTCCTCAACCAAAATGGAAATAATCCATATCAAACGCAATTCATGTCCCCTTATCCACATCGGACACAATTCATGCCCCCACGTCCTTCGGCACCAAAGCCACAACCTAGGCCCGAACCAATGGAAGTGGATTCGAGCATGCGCTCTAACAGGATAAACTACATGAATAGACCAAAGCCTAATGATTTTTTTGGAAAAAGACCAAACGATAATACTTACCATGACCAACGCAAAACACACAGAAATTTTCACATCGACTCTCGAATCGAAAACGATCGGGAAATGGAACAATACGAGCAGATCCCTGCAAAGGCAGACGGCCAAAACGAGTCTTGGGAAGGTTATCTCGAGCAATATGATTATAACAATACCATCGATCAATCACTTGACTATGACCAGGCTATCAATCAACCACTTGATGTTAGCGATTTACATTTTTTAGGCTGACAGACTCTTCGTTACCATACATACAATGCAGAACGGAGAGTGGATCAGTTCTTAACCTTTTAATCGATACCGGCTCTACAAAAAATTACATTCAACCATCTGTAGTAAGAAAACCTATCCCAAATAAGCAACCTTTTTTTGCAAAATCAATAGCAGGAGCTATAGAAATCAAGGAACACACATACATTAATTTTTTAATCTTCGAGATATAAATCTCAAATTCAATATTCTTCCCACACTAAAATCATTTCATGGTATTTTGGGAAATGATAGTCTGAAAGAATTAGGAGCAGTTATCTATATCAGGGATAACTACATGCTCATTGGGAATAGAATAAAAATCAAGATAAAACAAATGATTTCACAATCTGTAAATACGATAGACATAAAAAACGGACATATGACGAAAAAACAGAAAATTAACTTACACTACTAAAGTAATAGGCGAAATTCGTACGAAAAGCGACGCACCGGTTTATGCACGATATTACCCATACCCAATGTCTCTGAAGGCAGAAGTAGAACAACAGATTCAAGCAATGCTTGACGATGGCATCATTAGACCATCTAGATCGCCATATAATTCACCAGTCTGGATTGTTCCAAAAAAATCCGATTCCGCTGGTAATAAACAGTATGGGGTAGTAACGGATTATAGGAAACTTAACGCAGTCACTATTGCAGACAGATATCCGATTCCGGAAATCACTGAAGTTCTCGCACAATTAGGAAATAATCAATTCTTTTCAGTGCTTGACTTAAAAAGCGGCTTTCATCAGATCCCGCTAAAAGAATCTGATATCGAAAAAACGGCATTTTCCATTAATAATGGAAAGTACGAATATACCAGACTAGCTTTTGGCTTGAAAAATGCCCCGTCTATTTTTCAAAGGGCTCTCGACGATATATTGCGTGACTGCATCGGTAAGATATGTTACGTCTATATTGACGATATTGTTATATTTAGCAAAACCGAAAGCGATCACATTCGTCACTTAGAAAAAGTTTTCAAAACTCTGAAAGACGCCAACATGAAAGTCCAGTTGGACAAATGCCATTTTTTTAAGAAATCCGTTGAATTTCTTGGTTTTATAATCTCCTCTAAAGGAATCACAACGAATCCGGCGAAAATTGAAGCTATTTCAAAAATCCCACCACCTACGACACTAAAGGAATTAAGATAATTTCTAGGTCTGTCAGGGTACTATCGCCGCTTTGTTCAGGACTACGCAAAGCTTGCAAAACCCTTGACATCCCTTTTAAGAGGGAAGGAGGGACATACGTCCAAAAACCATTCTGCGAAAGCCAAAATAAATTTAGATTCCGAAGCCATTGTTGCTTTCAACAAAATAAAATCGACACTTGTTTCCGCAGATATAATGTTAGCATATCCAAATTTTGACAAAGATTTTACTCTAACGACTGACGCGTCTAATTTTGCCATTGGCGCAGTACTTTCCCAAGATGACAAACCGATAACCTTCATATCCAGAACTCTGAGCAAAACCGAGGAAAATTATGCCACTAATGAAAAGGAGATGATGGCAATTATATGGGCCTTAAATTCATTAAGGAATTACTTGTACGGTACTGCCAGAGCGAACATTTATACGGATCACCAGCCCCTGACTTACGCTCTGAGCAACAAGAATAACAACAGCAAAATGAAACGGTGGAAAGCGATTCTAGAGGAATACAACTATGAATTGCATTATAAACCAGGAAGGGCAAATGTTGTAGCGGATGCTTTATCGAGAATTCCCCAGACACAAATAAATACTTTGACATCTAGTGTGCACAGTGATGAGAGCTCTTCTCACAATTTGATTTATTCTGTAGATGTACCAATTAATGTTTTTAAGAATCAGATTTTCCTCAAAACGAATCAAACCGGATCCTCTTATCAATTCGAAATAGTTTTCCCGACTTATCACAGACACGTAATTAATGAAACATGTTATAGTCCCGATAATTTAATTAAAATTCTCAAACGTTACTTAAATCCCTCCGTAGTGAATTGTATTAAAACCGACGAACACATCATGGGACAGATTCAGAAAATTTACCCCTTCCATTTTAGCAAATACAAAGTAAGGTTCACACAACAACAAGTGGAAGACGTTACCAACGTACAAGAGCAGGAAAATATTATAGTGCGTACACATAATCGAGCTCATAGGAATGCTCGCGAAAATAAGACTCAAATTCTCGGAAAATACTATTTTCCTTCCATGAACAACAAAATAGTTAAAATAATAAAAAATTGTTTGATTTGTAAAGAGAATAAGTATGACCGCCATCCTGCTAAGCCGCAGATTCAAGTCACTCCTATTCCACAGTTCCCAGGACAGATCGTTCACCTGGATATTTTCAGAACTAACAATCATTCTGTTTTGACAGCTATATATAAATTTTCAAAGTTTGCAGTAGCAAAGGTAATAAAATCCAGAGCGGCCGAGGATATTAAACAGCCTTTAAAAGATATACTTTTCTTTCTTATGCCCGAAACTATAATTATTGACAATGAAAAATCTTTCAATTCTGCGTCCACGAATCATATGATAAAAAATGAATTCGGTATTGAAGTTTACCGTACACCTCCATATACGAGTTGTTCAAATGGACAAGTGGAACGATTCCACTCGACACTCCAAGAAATAATGCGCTGTCTCAAAACTGAGAAGGCTCATAACACATTTGAGGAGTTAATGGAAAAATCAGTCAAAGAATACAATTTGTCAGTACATTCGACTACAGGGAAAACGCCAGTTGAAGTATTATTCGGTAGAAGAGTCTGTAGCGACCCAAAGCAACTTGAAATTTTTCGTAAGAAAACAATAAAAAAACTACAGGACAAACAAGTCTCTGACCTCAGCTATCATAATCAGAAGAGAAACCCACCTAAAACGTACTCAGAAGGAGACGTTATTTACGTCAAAATTAATAAAAGACTTGGTAACAAATTAACCCCCAAATACAAGAAGGAAATAGTTGCTAAAGATAAGAACTCCACGGTCATAACGAAGTCCGGAGGGACAGTCTACAAAGGCCTCATTAAAACATAGAATTTTTTTATTTTTTTTTTTTTATTCTTTCCAGATCAGTCATTGCGATATGTAAAACAGAATTTCAGATTCTGGACTATACGTCGGCACATCTGATAACAATCAGTAGCGGCCGCAGCAAAATTCAGGATGGAACCTTTAGAATAATTCATTCAATAGACTTGGAACAGTACGACAAATTTTTACAACAAACACAGACGTACGTCGAAGACAACATTCCTAAATCCAACCTTTTTTATCCCCTCCTCGAACAGGAAATCATTCAAGCTTTGGAATTAGTTCAGAGCATTGCACCTATAGATAATAATAATAATAAGAGAATTAAACGATCTTTTAATGTGATCGGTACGGCATGGAAGTATATCGCTGGCACTCCAGACCACGATGACTTCGAAATGCTTGAATTAAATTTAAATGAATTAAATAACAATAATAATCAGCAAATTGTAATTAATCAGGCTGTAAATGATAGAATAAATAATATAACAGAAATAGTTAATGAAATATCAAATGCAATACGCAAAGACGATTGCTTAGACAATGAAATATCAATTAATTTGCAAAATAGAATTAGATTAATAAAAGAACAATTAATAAATGTTAAATACGCCATTCAATGGGCAAAAACTGGAATAGCAAATTCCATTATTTTGAATAAATTGGAAATTAAATTAGCTTTAGAGAAATTAGAAGAAGAAAGGATGCCTTTTGCATCACCGGAAGAGGCGTTGGAATACGCAAAAGTAAATGTCATGTATAAAAATTCTATGATTTTATATGTTATTAAGATACCCCTAACAAGTGGGAAAATTTATGAAAATATTGTTATTCGCCCTGTAAAGAAAAAGGGAAAAATTATTAAATTGTCATTTAAAGAAATAATAAAAAACGAAAATGAGATATACGGAATGAAAAATAATTGTATTGAATATAGTTCCATTAAAATTTGTAATACCAATCAATTGTTAGACTTAAGTAATAGTACTTGCTTACCAAATGTCATTAAAAGCCTAGCGTCTTCCTGCACATACAGCAACAGTCAACATATCCCGCTAATAGAAGAAATATACCCCGGAGTTATCCTGCTAAATGATTACAGCGACACGATAATAATCGACAACGTAGAACACAACCTTACTGGCACCTTCTTGATCAAATTTAGCAACACTACAATTGTGGCACAAAATCGAATGTACCGTAGCTTGGAGGCCCCCCAGATAGAAACAATACCCGCAGTACTACAACCAACACCGTTGGAAAAAAAACTAGAAAATCTTTTGACCATCGAAAGTTTGAATGAACTGCATCTCAACAACACGCACGAAATCCGAACGATAAAAGTTGGAGCAATCATAAATGGAGTATCAACTATGCTATTCATAATTCTGCTTGTTGTCATTGGTATCTTGATCCTACATCTTTTCAAAACTTTGCAGAGGACAAGAGTTAACGATAAAAATATTTCAGAATCATATTCACCTTCTGCCCCGGCAGTCATCTTAACCAACATCCAACCCAGAGGCAACGCATATGCTTCAAATTTGCGGTTGAACGACATTCCATATTTCTAAATAAACCAATTGCGGACAATTGATCTTAAGAAGGGAGGAGTTAACGCTGCATACGTTTACAAATAAAATAAATAAACAAACAACGCTACATATGGTTAACTAGTAGAACAAACCAACAAACAAACCATCATTTATGCTGACGATATGTCTACGGCACAATATGCAGTCAACATAAGTTCCCATATGAAATGATGAGCCAGCGTCTGTACTAAACAAAATACGTGGAAAAACATCAGGCGATTGCAGGTTGACGGTATGCAATGTAAGACAATTTATTTTGTAATTATTATAATGAATTTATTTTAATTTAGTTTTAATTCTACATTCGAACAATAAAGACGGAGCTCGCTCCTAAAAATTGTAATAATCCATACTAAATTTATGCGTTTATAATTTATATATTCATTGCCCATACTTTGAAGACATCTGTATATACAGCCAAAAAATTCCCTATAAAATGCGCTGTATCCAGTAAAATGTCTTCAGAGTAAACACTAGAATATCGAAAAGTTTAAGGACAGTCCCCAAAGTAACAAAATGTCTTCATAGTAACTTGTGGAACGAAAACCCGTCCCCGCAACATGTGCTGTGCATATATATATATATATAAATATATTATATACAGTGTCGGCCAAAACTAATTAAACGGAAATACCACCTTGTTGTAGTTTTAAAACTAAAAGTCATACTCATATTTCTCTTTTGTCTTGAGCACTTAGTTAAAAGAAAGCTATCCTTTAGGATAGCAAATAAGAAATGATCTATATTTTATGAGTTCATTTTTTCTGTCGAACTACAACTACATATGTACTATATTGTAGCCATAATCACTTTTTCCATAGAAACAGGATATTTGGAAAGAGAATTATTATTATAATTCTTATTCGACGGCCTTCATTATGACACCAAGATTTCATCATTCGGCCAAAAACTTCTTTAGTTACGAGGAGTATAAGTTCTTGAATTATAATTAAAGAGCCTTTGTGTCTCTACTATCCCAAAGTAAGATCAATAAGTCCGTGACTTTTCGAACTTCCCTCGTAGTTATATAAAATATAACACTGCTCCCATCAAGTACCACCTGTTAATAGACTACTGTCAAATTTTGAGCAAGTTCCGTCATTTACTTTGCGTTTAACAGCAGGATTTTTCGAGAACCATAAAATAGGCATTTGTTTGATCAATAATTTCATTGTAATTTCTCTCCACCGAGCCATTTCTTTAAGTTTGGAAATAGTCAATGGGGGCTAAAGTCTACTTCATAGATTTTTGCCATGGAAACTAAGCCGCCACATGATTCCGTTGGTGGTCGATTGTGAGCAAACGCGACAGCCATCTTGCGAAAAGCTTTCTCATACCTAAATGATCGTTCAAAATTGCAACCACTGAGCCATGTGAGATGCCTATGTCTTACACAGTCTATCGCACATTCAATCTCCGATCGGCCAATTGTTTCAATTGTTTTGGGTGTAGAGACCTCAACTGGGCGTCCAGAACGTTCGGCATCTTCCGTGCTTGTAAATTCACTTTTTTTCCATTTTTTTAAAAAGCCACGAGGTTGTATGTTTTGAACAGCTGTTAAACGCAAAGTAAATGACGGAACTTGCTCAAAATTTTACAGTAGTCTATTAAAAGGTGATACTTGATGGGAGCAGTGTTGCATTTCAGGTAGGAAAAGTGTCGCTTTTCAAGCAACTACTCAACATGAAAATTAGTGAAGTAGATTGTGTTCAACAGTACGTATGTCATTTTACTGCTATTGTGGAATATGTAGCCGAAACAGGAATCGAGCTACAAGATTAACTATTTGCCATAATGCTCTAGCAAGTTTTCCAAATCAAACGAAAATTTCGTCAAAGCCCTAGAACAAGATATGATCTTACAAATTTGAGTTTTCTAAAGCTAAAATTAACAGAAGAAGATAAAAGAAGAAAAGCTGGTAACTAGCCAACAGATGCCGAAGGTAGGGTACAAGTATTTTTGTCGCCAAATAAAAATAATAAAACCAAAAGTAGTAAACAAGGAAAAGAACAACTGTTATTAAGCCAAGCAGAAACAAATTTTTTTACTGCGGCCGTAAAGACCACTACGCAGCGCAATGCAGAAATAGTAAAGCAGCAGAAAAAAAAAAAAAAAACAAACAACCAACGAAGATAAACACACACACACATATTCAGTATTTACAATGTTAAATCGTAATGTGGTGCTTCTTCTCACTTGTGCAACCGCAAATTGTTTTGTACACAGGGTGGTCCAAAATTACCGAAGGGATTTGAATTCCTTATAACTTAGTTATTATATTTTATTTTTTATTTCTTGTTAGTATTTTGTAAAGAAGACTTGGGGAATTTAAAATGAAACAGTACACAATTGAACAACGTGCTAAAATCGTTAAACTTTGTTTCACAAATCAACGGTCCATTGTTTTGACTCAGCGTATATTTCGTTATTTTAATTTGCGGCTTCGATCCTTAGAGTCAACAAAAAAACGTCTGTTTGCAAATTTTCGACAACAAGGGGCAATAAGAAACCTTCCTGGTGCCGGCCGACGACGAATGGTGCACACGTATGACAATGTTAAAATGGTACAAGAGAGTATTCAGAAAGATGGAGAAACATCAACCAGGAGACGTTCGACACAACTTTTGCATACAATAAGAATGTTTGTATACAAAACTCAGCTTGTCAAAGAATTAGAACCATCAGATTACCGGCAACGACTTCATTATGTAATTTATTTCCGGCAAAAAGCAGATGAAAATCTTGTTTTTATTCATAATTTAATAGGCAAAACTGCAGGATATGGGCTACGGAAAATCCAAGAGTAGTTCAACAGCGACAATTAAATCCACTTAAGTGTACTGTTTGGTGCGGTGTTTCGTCGGAAAAGTTAATTGGCCCATATTTTTTGAAAATGAACACGGTGACGCCGTTTCCATTACTGGTGTTCGATATCGAACAAAGATGGAAAAATTTTTAAGGCCAGCCGTGGAAAACCATCCGCAAGTATGGATTCGTGAATTCGTGATTCTGATGTGAGACATGCGGTGTGTGCTACGCAGTAATCGACTTTTGCTGAAACTGTGACTGCAAAAGTGATTTCTAAGCCGAAGATATTTAAGATGCGTAAGGTCGAAGTAACTGCTGAGAGAAAGATATAAGCACAAAGTTAACAGAGGGGTTCAAAGAGGTGCTCACGGAGTTAAATATGCATTTAAGCAGGCATTTGGGGAGAAGCAAGTCAAAACCAAGTAAAAATGCTACAACTGCGGTAGAGTGGCACATATCCAGCAAAATTGCAAAGCACCAAGAAAAAGCCTCCGGGCCGATCTGTAATCACCTCAAGAGTCACCGTTAAACTAAAAAGGGTTAACACTACGGGGCATGAGCTAGCTCCCACAACCGATGGACCCACAATTTCCATATCAGTAGCACAGCAGGGGAAAAGCAATCTTACTGCTTATTAGTGCATCAACGGACAAAAGCACATTTTTACCAAACATACAGGAGCATCACAGTCCATCATCAGGCCCGATATAATTAGAAAGCCAGTTGAATCATTCCACGGGGTAAGTTTGCGAACAGCTACTAGAGAGCAGGCTTCTGTCTATGGTAAGTTAAATGTAAAACTAACGATTGCCAACATAAGCCTCAATCACGTATTTATTGTTGCAGACATTGTGGACAAAGCTAATTGTGGTGCCGTCAAGCAAAATAGACGAAGTATTAAAAGAGTTCCATAACGGTCCCAGTGGTCGTCATTTTGGTGTCACGAAAATCCTAGAGAAGTTATAACAACGACTCTACTGGGTCGGCTGCCAGCAAGCTGTAAGCGATTGGATAGCAAATTGCGTGCAATGCATCGGAGCTAAAGGACCAGTAAGGAGAAGTCGTGGGCAACTCCTACAATACAACTCGGGTGCCCCATTTGAGCGTAAGCAATGTATGTAGCAGGGCCTTTCCCTGTCAGTGATTCCGGAAACCGTTACGTTCTTGTGGTGATCGACTATTTCAGTAGGTATACGCAATGGTGTTCCATTAGAATTACACTCTGACCAGGGAAGAAATTTTGAATCTGCTATCTTCAAGGAAATATATGAGTTGTATGGAATAAGAAAAACAAGAATCACCCCGCTGTATCCACAATCTGATGGAATGCTCGGAAGATTCAATCGCACTTTAGAGGAATACTTTAGAAAAGTGGACAGTACACATCAGAAAGACTGGAACGAACACATTCCCAAATTTCTGCTGGCATACAAAATTATTTTGGGAACGGAGCTTAAATTGCCTGGCGATTTAGAATTTGGTGTAAAGCCCGCCGCTATAGATAAAGCCAACAACAATGCTTCCCGGGAACAAGAAGACCTTACTGAGCTTCATGAGTTTGTACGCAATCGAATTGAAATAGTCAGCGATAAGATGAAGGCGAGGTACGATAGTACAGCAAATTCTGAAGGATTTAAGGGTCAGCTGGTTCTGCTATTTAACCCGCAACGAAAAAAAGGACTATCTTCTAAATTACAAACGCATTGGGACAGCCCCTATAGAGTTATTAAAAGGTTGAATGATGTGGTATACAGAATACAAAAAGATCAGAGCCCAAGGTCCAAAATGAAGGTTGTGCGTCTAGAGCGACTAGCCAACTATGGAAAAGGAATAGATATGTCTGTTCGGGACGAACAGACTAAAGTGGGCGGCAGTTAAAGAAATTTCATCGCGCAAATTCTTTGACAGCTGGAAAATCTAGTGTAGTAATAACTGGAAATAACTAGAATACCTGGCTACTCATATAAATACGGGTACTTGGTGATGCAGCAGGACAGTTTAAGCAAAACACTGAAGTGTTAAGAACTAAAGTGTGGCAAACATTTAGTCTATTTACATCGTGTAAATAAAGTGTGCTACTAAAGTGTTTTCTGAAATTTTGGTGTCTGTTAAATAAATAAATAGTGCTATAAATAATTTCAAACAGTTTTTATTATTTGCAATGTAGAAAGAACTCGATTTATTTAAAAGGTAAATAAATCAACGATTTTATAATGGGTAAAATTGTAACAATATAATTCATTTTTGCACAAAACGTTTTACGTTATTTATTTATTTGTCTATGGAATTTATCTATTAAGCCCGTATGACACGAAAATTTTTTTTGTATTGGATTGATATAAGCAGCAATGTAAATCAAACGAGAGAGCTGCGTTATCGACTTCCATTTGACGGATACTCATATATTCTCTATAGTTCCTCACACTCATTATTTTCACATAAGAAAATTCATAAATTTTTTGTCAATACAAAATCAATGCGAAATTTGGCAAATGTCATACGGGCTTTACAGACATATTAGAAAATAATTCAGAATTTTATAGGGGTTTTCAATAAGGGCGGATGGCGTCCGCTATGTGGCATGTACTGGAACCATATGTCTACGTCCATATCGTTTAATTTGAACCAAAAGATATCGGTTATCATCGTTCTGTAATCCTTACCGTTGATGGTGATGGCCTCACCAACGTCGTTTTTAAAATACGGACCAATGACGCCGCCGACGCAAAAAACGCACTAAACATTAACTTTTTGTGGATACATTGCCACCTGGTGAACCTCTTGTGGGTTGGCGTCGTCCCATATATTTTGATAATAAAGTTTTATAATATAGACGTGCTGCTTAGTCGTGTAACTTGTCATGGTGCTTTGGCATTAGTAACTGAATAATAAACAACAGATTAGACAGACGCAACAAAAACAACGTGGCGCTCACAGGCTGCTAACATCATTGCAAACAATAGCTTTACTATGAGTATTAAGTGTCAAACTTTTATTTTTTATATTATCCTAAGATATGCGTGTCAGTTAAAAGATTATAAAATTATTTTTCACTATGACCAAAATTTAGACCGATTAGGAAACCCATTGAAAACAAGAAATAAAGCGATCGATCTTATTTTTGGTGCTACTGAAAAAGATTTCTATAAACCTTGTACAAAATAGTTATAACCGCTTATAACTTCGCCTCAGAAGGTTAAATGTCACCTCAATTTAAAGCTTGCAAATTTTTGATATTCTAAAGTTTCTAGATTCTAGTTTTTGGCCATAAATGTAAATCATATAAAGGGAACTGCCTTACCAACTTCGATTTGACAGATTGCTACGTTTTCTATATGGTTGAACTCTTCATACTCATTATTTTTTACATAAGTTAGTTCGACCACTCTTCTAATTCTAGCAAGTGCCATATAGGCTTAAGGCTTTTTTAAAAAAATCCAAAACCGGATCTTAATCAATTCCAATGGTACCCATTCTTCCAAATCCGATCGTGAATGGCGGATATTCAGATAAGTCCATGTTGCAACTCTGATCCGAAATAGGGGTCTCCGACAAAAATTTTGTTTTTCTAATTCAGCCCAAAAAGGTACTACTACCTGGGAGAATTCCATCTAAACTCAGAAATTGAGCATTAGCCGCCGGCTGTTGATGAAATGGGTCGGCTTACATCAATACAATAATTCGCGAATCAGAATAAAAAATTTTAATTCACAATTCAAAAAATAATTCACTGAACTTATCTAGATGTTCGAGATTTTTATTGTTAATTTTGTTTGTTGCTTTTATTTCAGGTGAATTGACATTTCAAAGAATTAAATACAGATCTATAAAACTGTACAGAATTTGGTTTTATTCAAAAAAAAAAAAAAAGATATAATAAAAAGAATCTTACAAAAATGAAAATTCAAAAATTCAATAATTTTTCCTTTTAGATTTTTATGTATAAATTTTTTGTTTTGATAATAGCATATTATTTGCTAACATTTCCTTCTTCGGTACACGAATTGTTAAGATCATTATTACTAGATTCACCGGAATTTAGAGCTACATTGGCCACGTATAAAGCTGGGTCAATCACTTTAGGTATAGGTTTAATTTCAGTTCCAAGTTCCTTTTCAATTCGATGCAAGTCAAACCTATCCTCGTATGTTATTAAATTAATTGCAATTCCTGTAAAAAAGAAAAATATTTAAAAAATATGTATAGTACATGGTAATTTTTGATACGTTTATATTTCTGCGAATTTTAGATAAAAGCACTTATTTCAAAAACATACATTTAAAGTAGAACATTTTCTTCTAATATATATATATATATATATATATATATATATATATATATATATATATATATAATCATTCATTCAAGAGAGATCTCCACAAAGGGCCTTCTGATTTTCTTAATATTTTGCACAGAGACTATATAGATCATAAAAATTTTAAGCTCGTCACATACATGACACCACTGACACTGAAGACATTTTATAGGGACTTTTTTTTGGCTGTATATACAGATGTCTTCAAAGTATACGCAATGCATACATACATATATATAAAGGGTGGTTATATTTTAAGGGCCGATGTTGAATGTGAACCACACCTAAACGTCAAGTTGTTTTCTGAATTTCATTTGACATTTCTCAATTCAGACTAACTCAATTTGAACCATGGAAAGACACAATCGAGCAACGCGTTAAAGTTATTCAGGCTTATTACGAAAATGGGCGTTGAAATCAAAATGCATTTCGTGCACTTCGTGATTTTTTTTTTTGGTCAGCATAATCGACCGAACGTGTCCACAATCGGGAGAATTGTGGGCAAATTTCAGCAAACCGGGTCTGTGAAAATACCTGTACATGCTCGCCCAGTTCGTTCTGCGGAAAACATTGCTGTTGTTCGCGATAGTGTGTCATGAGGTCGGCCAAGCATTTACCGTGAATGGTGTTCGCTATCGCGAGATGATAACGAACTTATTGTTGCCAGGAATTGAGGATATGACCCTGGACGATATGTGGAAATGTAGCAACATGCGCTGTGCATATATATATATATATATATATATATATATATATATATATATACAGCTGTGGTCAATATAATAGCACCACGCACACATTTATACTGACTCCGTTTACATCTGTTTAACTGTTGGGCCGATTCAACTCAAAACAAAATAATAAATTCTTTGATGTTATTGGTTTATTATCATAAGAAAATTATTTTGTTTTGTTCAACAGTTTATACTACGCTAATATAAACAAAAAACTTAAAAACTAAACAGTCAAAATAATAGCACTTCAGTGCATTTTTAACAAAAATTAGTGGACTTTCTTAAAATAAATCAAAAATTTCACTCAGGTATCTTGTAGATAATTTGATTGTATGGTTTCAATACCCCTTTGTTTGTTATTACCGCGGCACAACGCCTTCCTATGGAATCCACTAAATGCTGGCATCTTTCAACTTTGATGGAACTCCAAATTTTCTGCACAGCCTCCCAGAGCTCTTGAACGCTTGTTGGTTTTATTGTAGATACACCCTTCTTTATGTCCGTCCACAGATTTTCGATAGGGTTCAAATCTGGCGACTGTGCAGGCCACTCCATTACATTGATAGAGTTATCGTTGAACCATTTTTTTGCCATTTTGCTGGTGTGTTTGGGGTCATTGTCTTGCTGGAAGACCCACACCAGCGGCATTTCATAGGAAGCATACGGCAGCATAATTTCATCAAGGATTTTTACATAAACCAATGAACCCATAACGGTTTTGATCCAATATATAAGACCCACACCTTGATACGAGAAGCAACCCCATACCATAATACTATGACCTCCATGTTTGATGGTTTTTGATGTGAATTGTGGCTTGTATTCGCTGTTAGGTGGCCTACGGACAAAACATCTGGAACCCTTTCCACCAAAAAGAACAATTTTGGATTCGTCAGTCCATAGCACATTTCTCCATTTTTCCTTTGGCCAATTTAGATGTGCTTTAGCAAAAGATATCCGTTTAGCAACATGCTTAGAGGAAAGGAGCGGCACTTTTCTAGGACTACAGGCATTGAGGCTGTTGTCTTGAAGTCTGCGGCGAATAGTTTCCACGCTTGCCGGCACATCCAATGTTTTTTTGAGCTCCGTAGCTGTCATAAAGGGATTTGCTTTAGTCGTTCGTACTAACCGTTTTACCATTAAGGGTGACAAAACTCGCTTCCTACCACGGGATTCAAATTTTTTCTCATATCTTAGGGCATTTATTATCATTTTATTGGAACAGCCCAGCAATTCCCTTATTTGGGAATACGATTTACCCTCGGACGCAAATTTTTTATTAGTTCACGTTTTTCCGGCGAACAATGCTTTCCGCGACTCATAACTGTATAATTTTTATAAAATTATTACACGATTTTATAGTAAGTAGATTAAAAAATTTTTATTACCTTCCGTTTTCCCTTTTATTCACAAAATTTTGCAAAACAAATTTAAAAAAGCCTACTGGTGCTATTTTATTAACTGCACGAAATGATAAGTGTGGACAAAAGATATTTTATAACTGATTAACAGTTACGAAATTTTACAACAAATGCACACACTCTGAGATAGCATAAAAAATGTAACTGTTTTTTACACTCAAAAAAATAATATAATAAATAGGTGAAATTTTTACATCTTTCGAATCAGAATATTGCAACTGGTGCTATTATATTGACCGTCACTGTATATATATATATATATAGAGCAATTCCATATGAAAGCGATCACCTTTTGGACGACCCCTCTCCGATTTTAAAATAAATAGTCTCAATCGATTGCTCAGCAAAAAATAATGTACCTACATATTTTTTTTTTATAGTGACTGTTTTAGTGGTGGTGTACACCACTGTCATGTGACAAAATTTAAGAATTCTTCATAAGGGACCTCATTGAAAAACTACTAAAGCGATCGCAACGAGTGATAGCTCGTTGGAAAGGTATTGAATCAGGCTTTAATTGAAAAATAAAATTTTCCTAATTTTTCTCAGAAATTTACCTTTTTCACATGAAAATTAAATTTTCCCATGAAAATTAAATTTTCCGATTTTCCACAGAAGCTCCTAAATTTTCCGGCTAATTTTATTTTTTTTTGGATTCCTCATAATTTTTGCTTTAAGAATCAGCAATAAAAAAATGGGCCCCGACTCCTTGTTTGTACAGGAGAAGAGCATTTAAGAGACCACCTTGTTCTCATTGTTTTTATATTTTTTATAATTGAATTATTTTTAATTATTTAACATTATTTTATTTTATTATTAAAAATACATTTTAAAAATTATTTTACAGTTAAAAATACATTTATGAAGAAAAAATCTTTCTTATTTTGCTGCTTATACTTAATTACAATATTTATTAAAAATTTCAATTGTCTTGGCATCATTATAAAATTAAAGTAACTTTAAATTTAGCACGTCGGCAGACGAAGAGTACCGCTTTACATTAATTGACATATCAGAAATATTTGGTATGAAGCAATGAAACTTTTGCGTTCCAGTTATAGTTTTGACATTATTATATCTGTTTTGAAGTCGTCGCTCCATGGCATCGTGTTCTTTTTGAGTGCATAAAACTGTGTTAATGGCAATTTCCTTGCTTTGAATCCACGAAAACAAATGTTGTACATTTAAGATCTGGTCAGTATATGGCTTTGCAAACTTGCCTTAGTCGCCATGCGTTTTAGGGTTCCCCCTAACGCATCGCATGGGCCCTTACCGTGGGACGTCGCAAAAAAGTGCCACTCGACCTTGCAGTTTTGTTCTTCTTCAATTATGCAAAGATTGTAAAAATTTTTTTTATTCTTGTACTGAGAAGCCGCGCCGTCTGAGAAAAACGTTACTTTGTCGATTGCATCGAATTTTGATCTTAAGAATTCAAACAGTTTCATTTGAAATAAATAAACGGACACATAATTATGAGCTAAACTCTCCGCGACAACAACAAGGCTTACGGTCTGTAGTTCGTTATCTTCGTTTTTGAAATAAATGCAAAAAGGATGCACCGTGCACTGGTCGTTTGCCCAGTGATAAGCCTGAATTTCATCCTGAACGAGAAAAGTGTAATTCTCGGCAAAGTCGCTTATCACAATGAATTCATTTTGGGCTAATTTCTCCTTACTTTCCTTTAGAAATTTCGATTGCATCTCGGATATGAAATGGTGCGCCTTAAGTTCATTCAACTTGAATCCGAATTCCTCGATGAATTCCAGAATCTGCTTTACCACGGTCTCAAGGGAACATCTGCCGCTGCTAATTATCCACTGTTTGAAATGCACCTCCTGAATTAACAGCTGTTCAAACTTTTCCGCCAAATATTGCTCTAGCTCGTCAATCTTCGGACAATTGTCGCATTTGGACAGATGACAATTTTCCGTGGGGTATGCGCACAACGACTTCGACAGGAGGTCCCTATATGTTCTTTCAATTTCTTGCATGGAAAGAACATTAATTTGATGTTTTGATGAAACATGCAAACGCAGACTGAATGCGTTCCGTGCCTGTCTAATGCCAGCACGCATTCTTTTGGTCGTAGGATGGCAAACTTAGAAAATCCCACTTTTTCTGCTGGGTATTTCTCTTTGAACTGATGGTATGCTTCGGATAGATTACATAATAATAATCTGCGCTGCTTGTGTACTTTTTCTCCATCTTCACGTGTGATAACATAGTCACGTGTACCTGGGCAGGCGCGGCTGTTGTCATCATTGCAGTAAAAATCTTGAATCAATTTCACCGTTGCTTCGCTGAGGGTCCTTGAGTCAAATTTCTTGGTGGAAGTCGCCAACATGCCCTTCTGTCGAACTTATTCTTTGCTTCTTCTCGCGATGTAAAAAGATGTTTGAAACTGTTCAGAAATCTTGCGTATAGACCATGATTGAGGCAGCACAGATAAAATGAGATATTTCTCCGGAAAAGTGGTCGCTAAATTGAATTTTCTTTTCAACTGCTCAATCATTTGTTTGCCGTCATCAACGTTATCTGCTTGACTGCATTCGTTATCAGAGCCTTCATCAAACATTGTCGCGATTGCACTCATAACCTTGCCTTTTTTATCTTTCCTGTATTTTTCACTTCGCAACTTTCTTTTTCTAATAGGCGTTTCACCTAAAGTGGTAATAGCCTCATTCAAAGGACTCAAAGACATATTGACCATCGGAATGTCTGCCTCACTATCAGATGAAACATTTTGTTCAATTGTCATTTCACTCTCGGATTGTGGTTGCATTTGTTTCAATGCATTTGCTTGTTGAGACAAATCGATTTTACACTTGGGGCAAATGAATTGTGCTTCTTCACCGTATTGTATATTTAATTCATTCATGTATCGCTTCGAAACACCAGTTAATTTTAATACTTTTATCTTTTTCGAACGATGTCCACTCTTGTTAAACGGATTGCAGCAAAATTTATTCATTTTACTTTAAATTGTCTTTACAGCTTCACTCTTTACTTTACAAAAAACACTTTAACACTTTCACGTTTAGTATTCAACTGAAATTTGACTCAGAGTGTTTGAAGTATTTATATTTATTTTTTGGTAAAAAATAGGTAAAAAAAAATAAGCGATATTTGCTTTTCTTTAATAGGAAAATTTGCGTGAACTACTGGTCATAAAATGTTTTTTAAAGAGGGACTTAATTGGTTACTGCCAATAAGCCGACCACAGGTCATAAAATGTTTTGTAAATTTTTAAATTACCAGGTAATAAATATTTCGCCATATTTATGGAAAATCCGTGTTTTATGACTTGTTTCTGCACGTGTCATTTTAGGCGAAATATTTATTACCTGGTAATTTAAAAAATTTACAAAACATTTTATGACCTGTAGCCTCAGTCGGGTTTGGTGTGCCATTACATGCCACTGCTGCTATTATCCCTGGATTTATGGCCGATCTTGTGAAGGCAGGCAGACCATATTCACTACACACTCAACTTGGGGCTCTTAAAAAAAATTGATTTTTTCTTCATAAATGTATTTTTAACTGTAAAATAATTTTTAAAATGTATTTTTAATAATAAAATAAAATAATGTTAAATAATTAAAAATAATTCAATTATAAAAAATATAAAAACAATGAGAACAAGGTGGTCTCTTAAATGCTCTTCTCCTGTCCAAGGAGTCGGGGCCCATTTTTTTATTGCTGATTCTAAAAAAAATAAAATTAGCCGGAAAATTTAGGAGCTTCTGTGGAAAATTGGAAAATTTAATTTTCATGGAAAATTTAATTTTCATGGAAAATTTAATTTTCATGGGAAAAAAGGTAAATTTCTGAGAAAAATTAGGAAAATTTCAATACCTTTCCAACGAGCTATCACTCGTTGCGATCGCTTTAGTAGTTTTTTTTTTTAAACAACTTTCAATGAGGTCCCTTATGAAGAATTCTTCAATATATTTATATATATGGATATATATATATATGTATATATATATATCCAATATATAAATATATTATATACAGTGTCGGCCAAAACTAATTAAACGGAAATACCACCTTGTTGTAGTTTTAAAACTAAAAGTCATACTCATATTTCTCTATTGCTTCTATATATATATATATATATATATATATATGTGTACAGCGCATGTTCCGGGGACGGTTTTTCGTTTCACAGGTTACTATGAAGACATTTTGTTACTTTGGGGACTGTCCTTAAACTTTTTGTTATTCTACTGTTTACACTGAAGACATTTTACTGGATACAGTGAATATTATAGGGATTTTTTTGGCTGTATATACAGATGTCTTAAAAGTATGCACAATGAATATATATGTGCACAGCGCATGTTGCGGGGACGGTTTTTCGTTTCACAGGTTACTATGAAGACATTTTGATTCTTTGGAGACTGACCTCAAACATTACATTAACCTACTATATACATTATTACTATATACATTATTACATTAACCTACTATATATATATATATATATATATATATATATATATATATATATATATATATATATATATATATATATATATATATATATATATATATATCCATATATATAAATATATTATATACAGTGTCGGCCAAAACTAATTAAACGGAAATACCACCTTGTTGTAGTTTTAAAACTAAAAGTCATACTCATATTTCTCTTTTGTCTTGAGCACTTAGTTAAAAGAAAGCTATCCTTTAGGATAGCAAATAAGAAATGATCTATATTTTATGAGTTAATTTTTTCTGTCGAATTACAACTACATACAGGTTGGTTGAAAAGTTCCTGCGCTCGAAATGAAAGAATACTGTTTTTGTTACGAAATATATTTTTTTATTCAATATAATCTCCTAGAAGCTCAATACACTTGTTCCAATGATCTTCCAATAATTTTATCCCATCCTTATAATGGTTTTCCGGAAGCTCTGCAAAATAACCGTTTACGGCTGCTATGGCCTCTTCATTCGACGAAAAATGCTTTCCACGAAGGAATTGTTTGAGATTTCTGAAGAGATAGTAGTCACTGGGAGCAAAATCTGGTGAATACGGTGGATGTTCAAGCAATTCGTACTTTCTTTGAATTTAGCCATCGTCAAAACACTTTTGTGAGCAGGTGCATTGTCTTGATGAAAAATGATTTTTTTCTTCTTTAAACCAGGTCTTTTCTCACGAATTTTTTCATCCAGCTGATCCAAAAGGCTGCAATAATATTCAGAGTTGATTGTTTTACCTTTCTGAAGATAATCAATCAACAAAATTCCTTTTGCATCCCAAAAAACTGATGCCATAACCTTCTTTGCTGATCGTTGTGACTTCACCTGCTTTAGAGCTGAACAACCAGCTTCAGTCCACTGTAAACGTTCTTGTTTCAATTTAGGATCATGTTGGTAGATCCAAGTCTCATCCATAGTTATAAAAAGACGAAAGAAGTCGGTTTTATTCGGCTTAAAACGCTCCAAATTACGCTGAGAAATTTGTTTTCGATCCAGTTTTTGTTGAATTGTTAATGGTTGCGGCACTAACTTTCCAAACAGTTTTTTCATACGTAAATCTTCATGTAAAATATGGAGTACTCGTTCGTCTGAGATGCCTATGGCATTAGGAATTTCACACTTAGTCAAACTTGGATCTTCACTAACCATATTATGTACCTGCTAAATGATTTCTGCTGTGGTTGCAGTTTTTGGTCGTCCTTCGCGTCTTTAAGGCTGGTACGACCACGTTTAAATTCACCAGCCCAAAATTCAACGGTGCGTTTTGAAGGTGAGGACTCCTTATACACTTCTAACAATTGTTCATAAATTTCCTTTGCTTTTAAACCCTTCAAAACAAAGAATCTAATGACTGCACGATATTCAATTTTTTCCATATTAAAAAAAATCAATGACACGTCAACATCAAATGGCTTGTAAACAAAGAAAGAATTGACAGAATGACTTGCAACTTTGCATGTATTCTCAGGACAGTTATACCAACTTGAGAAAAAAAAAGTTTGGAGCTAGCAGTGCTATCTCTTGGTGAGCGCAGGAACTTTTCAACCAACCTGTACTATATTGTAGCCATAATCACTTTTTCCATAGAAACAGGATATTTGGAAAGAGAATTATTATTATAATTCTTATTCGACGGCCTTCATTATGACACCAAGATTTCATCATTCGGCCAAAAACTTCTTTAGCTACGAGGAGTATAAGTTCTTGAATTATAATTAAAGAGCCTTTGTGTCTCTACTATCCCAAAGTAAGATCAATAAGTCCGTGACTTTTCGAACTTCCCTCGTAGTTATATAAAATACAACACTGCTCCCATCAAGTACCACCTGTTAATAGACTACTGTCAAATTTTGAGCAAGTTCCGTCATTTACTTTGCGTTTAACAGCAGGATTTTTCGAGAACCATAAAATAGGCATTTGTTTGATCAATAATTTCATTGTAATTTCTCTCCACCGAGCCATTTCTTTAAGTTTGGAAATAGTCAATGGGGGCTAAAGTCTACTTCATAGATTTTTGCCATGGAAACTAAGCCGCCACATGATTCCGTTGGTGGTCGATTGTGAGCAAACGCGACAGCCATCTTGCGAAAAGCTTTCTCATACCTAAATGATCGTTCAAAATTGCAACCACTGAGCCATGTGAGATGCCTATGTCTTACACAGTCTATCGCACATTCAATCTCCGATCGGCCAATTGTTTCAATTGTTTTGGGTGTAGAGACCTCAACTGGGCGTCCAGAACGTTCGGCATCTTCCGTGCTTGTAAATTCACTTTTTTCCATTTTTTTAAAAAGCCACGAGGTTGTATGTTTTGAACAGCTGTTAAACGCAAAGTAAATGACGGAACTTGCTTAAAATTTTACAGTAGTCTATTAAAAGGTGATACTTGATGGGAGCAGTGTTGCATTTCAGGTAGGAAAAGTGTCGCTTTTCAAGCAACTACTCAACATGAAAATTAGTGAAGTAGATTGTGTTCAACAGTACGTATGTCATTTTACTGCTATTGTGGAAAATGTAGCCAAAACAGGAATCGAGCTACAAGATTAACTATTTGCCATAATGCTCTAGCAAGTTTTCCAAATCAAACGAAAATTTCGTCAAAGCCCTAGAACAAGATATGATCTTACAAATTTGAGTTTTCTAAAGCTAAAATTAACAGAAGAAGATAAAAGAAGAAAAGCTGGTAACTAGCCAACAGATGCCGAAGGTAGGGTACAAGTATTTTTGTCGCCAAATAAAAATAATAAAACCAAAAGTAGTAAACAAGGAAAAGAACAACTGTTATTAAGCCAAGCAGAAACAAATTTTTTAACTGCGGCCGTAAAGACCACTACGCAGCGCAATGCAGAAATAGTAAAGCAGCAGAAACAAAAAAAAAAAAAAACAAACAACCAACGAAGATAAACACACACACATATTCAGTATTTACAATGTTAAATCGTAATGTGGTGCTTCTTCTCACTTGTGCAACAACCGCAAATTGTTTTGTACACAGGGTGGTCCAAAATTACCGAAGGGATTTGAATTCCTTATAACTTAGTTATTATATTTTATTTTTTATTTCTTGTTAGTATTTTGTAAAGAAGACTTGGGGAATTTAAAATGAAACAGTACACAATTGAACAACGTGCCAAAATCGTTAAACTTAATTTCACAAATCAACGGTCCATTGTTTTGACTCAGCGTGTATTTCGTTATTTTAATTTGCGGCTTCGATCCTTAGAGTCAACAAAAAACCGTCTGTTTGCAAATTTTCGACAACAAGGGGCAATAAGAAACCTTCCTGGTGCCGGCGGACGACGAATGGTGCACACGTATGACAATGTTAAAATGGTACAAGAGAGTATTCAGAAAGATGGAGAAACATCAACCAGGAGACGTTCGACACAACTTTTGCATACAATAAGAATGCTTGTATACAAAACTCAGCTTGTCAAAGAATTAGAACCATCAGATTACCGGCAACGACTTCATTATGTAATTTATTTCCGGCAAAAAGCAGATGAAAATCTTGTTTTTATTCATAATTTAATAGGCAAAACTGCAGGATATGGGCTACGGAAAATCCAAGAGTAGTTCAACAGCGACAATTAAATCCACTTAAGTGTACTGTTTGGTGCGGTGTTTCGTCGGAAAAGTTAATTGGCCCATATTTTTTTGAAAATGAACACGGTGACGCCGTTTCCATTACTGGTGTTCGATATCGGACAATGATGGAAACATTTTTAAGGCCAGCCGTGGAAAACCATCCGCAAGTATGGATTCAACAGGATAGAGCCTCAGCGCACACTGCGAGGGACACAATGGCTCTTTTACGCGACATCTTTGGTGAACGAATTATTTCGCGTACAAGCGATTTTAATTGGCCTTCGCTTTCACCAGATTTCTATGCTTCGCATAGAAAATGGCCACCACTTTCGAGATATAATTTTTCATAATTAAAATGAAAATATTGTCCATTAATATACTGTATTTAAAAAAATATATAATTATGTCTTAAATAAAACGTTATAATGAACTGAAACCAAACTGTACATTTGAAACGCATACAGAGAATATCGAGCTTGCCGGCGGGAATAAATTAGAGGTCGGGTACAAAATGTTTTGTCTGTACTCGACCTACAATATAATTTTATTTCTATCGGCAAAGCAGCAGAAAAAGACGTCGTCAAACTTGATAGTGAGAACTCAAAAATAATAGATACACAAGGAAAAACTATTTTAGCTAGTAAAAAGATTGGTGATTTGTTTTTATACAGTATGAAAAATAATTTGTTTGTGAGGCATAATCGATATGTGTGCATAATCGATATGGACATTTGAATGTTGCAAGCTTGCGTGAACTATCAGAAATCTCGTGAAAGGTGTGAAGACAACCATATGTTTTCACATCCCTTTTTATGCTTATTCGTTTTTGAATTGAACGTGTTTATATTTTCTTTTAAGTTTTATAAATTTAGTCGTAATAAAACTTCTCACTTTAAAGCATCGTGTTTTATTTCTCCAGAATAAACCCGAGTTATTCTGTATAAAATCACCAAATCGGCAAAGCTGGCATATCTTAGATTTTATTCAAACTAACTAGAAATGATATTTAGGGTTTTACAACTCAAAATCCAAGAGGATTTAATTTTTGCACACGGCACTACCGGTTCACGCAAAATAAAAAAACTAAAAAGTCTTGTTTTTGGTTTGAGCTTTTGTATTTTTCTCCGACATGTCTAATTTGTATGTGAGAATTATTATGCTTTTATATTCATTAGCGCCGACACTGGAGTTCATTGAAAAACACAAAAAAACAATGAAATATGCTTATTTTTAATACCACGTTATTTTTCGGGTGTATGAATTGAGTCAAATTTTATATTTTTGATAGAAACTACTAAAACGATGCCTTGATCATGTAGATATCTCTAGCAGAACAATTTTAACAGCTCAAACCACTACGCACAAAAACAAGACTTTTTAGTTATTTTATTTTGCATGAACCGGTAGTGCCGTGTGCAGAAATTAAATCCTCTTGGATCTTGGTTCTGAGAACCCTTAGGAACATTTCCACAAAACTTTAACAAAATCCAAAATGGTCCAGCAATAATTTTTCATTTTTTTCGCTGTTTTCATATAGAATGACTCACCCAATAATTTCTACATTTGTCAATTCAAAAAAAAAAATCATTTATTTTTATCTTTTATTTAACCTTCTTTCTTTTTTAATTAACTAATTTATTCTTTGAGCTTAATTTTTGTTTTTTTTTTATAAAAAATATTATTTATTTTTTAATCCCGTCTTATATAACATAATGTCTACGTCGAAGGAGGAACCTTCATACAAAATTTCAGCTTCCTATCTCCAGCGGTTATATGACTCACCTAAACTAAGTATTTTTAATTAAAAATCACATAAGTTTTAATTATTTTTTAGACATGTGCTCACATTTACTATATATATAATAAAGGTTGTCTCAGTAACAGTGCTCTTATTAAATTTTTGTGCAAGTGGGTTGGTTATAAATTATTTTATTTTTTTTTTTTTGTAAGAACGAAAAAATGTCTACACGGTATAACCAATTGACCGGTGACCAAAAGGTAGACATTTTTGTTTTAAAGAATATAGGAGTTTCTTATCGTCGCATAGCACATAAAGTGGGATGCTCACATTCAACTATTGTAAGCCACATAAGAAAAAAATTATTTGGACCCGTTCGCAAGGGCGAAAGGATCAGGAAGACCTCAGAAGACTAAGGATCACTTCAAAAGTGCAGTGGAAATAAGGGCGGAAATGAAGAGCTACCACAATGTGGATTTAAGCGCGGAAACTTTGCGCAGAAGGCTTCGGGAGTGCGAACTATATGGAAGACAACCGGCTAAAAAGCCCTTATTAGCGAAGCGGATGAAATCAAACCGCTTGACTTGGGCCAAAAAGTATCGAAACTGGACCCTCGACGACTGGAGAAAAGTTTCATGGTCTGATGAAAGCAAATTCAACTTGCTATGTGCAGATAATCTGCCGTATGTTCGTCGTTCATATGGTGAAAGTTTCAAGGCTAATTGTGTAGTTAAGAGTGAAGTTTCCAGAAAGCCAGATGGTGTGGGGTTGTTTTTCCTACTTTATCCGGGGTTTCTTATTTCATATTCAAGGAACCGTGAGCGCTAAAAAATATGGACAAATTATTAGGGACCACCTTTTCTTTTTTTTTCTTTTCTTCAAATTTCTGCGTGGTGCGGTTTTTGTGACCGCCAGTGTAAGAATTCATGTATGCATTAATATTTTATTCCATATTTGAATTGAAAGACATGCCCATTAGGGTCAACCTTACTTGTATGAGCCAACATTTTGTTTGAGAATTTCACCATAACTCCCCCCAGAAATGTTCTTCTTACTGTAAGAATACATTTTGCAAAAGATTAGGCTGATCTTTAATGTGAATTTTTATAAAATTTGCAAAAATACCAGTTTTGGGTTACGATATTGCAAAAAAAACGTAAATATATTTAGGTGGATCATAATGGCTTATTATGCGCTGAATCCGAACTGTCAATAATATTATCATAACACATCAACTTATTTCTTAAAACATTTTGTTAATTTTTTGAAAAGGTGACAAAGCTAAAAATATAACCGTTCAGCTTTTATTAAAACATTACAAAAAAAACGAATAACGAATAAACGAATTATAAATTATGAATCTTGATAATCACACGTAAGAATTTTTTTATTACAAAAATTATTAATAGAAAACTTCCAAATTAATAAAAATGCATTTATGTATGTCTTCAATTTTATAGGGGATTATTTAAATATGCCCCAAAGACCAAATGTCATTTCGCATTTGCTAAAATTAGCTGCCACATTAAAATTTTTGGCACAAGGTAGATACTGGGAATTTTGCAATCCCGCAAAAATATATCTTCTAATGTTTGAAAATAAGTTTACGAAACTCGTACTACACAATACAACACGTACAAATTCGTAAATTTTTCATCCACAGTTTAGAGTTTTTTGTTATCCCATTTTACTACAAGAACAAATTTCAGTTGTAATTTGAATTTCTCAATTTTAAAAATTTTCCGGTTAATTTAAATTTTTATATTTTTGTGTATTCACTGTCAGTTTCACATATATATGGCGCAATTTTATCATATTTTAATTATTTAACCCCGCTACTATGTTAGGGTCATTTCATGACCCCAAGCGTGTTTAACATTATCAAATTTCTAACTGGTGGAATATATTTGAAAGTTCTTACTACTCAGTGCATAAATTGTTGAAATATATTGAATTTGATTAATTACAACAACATTTTAGGCTTTAACAATTTTTTATTGCAAGTGTTTACACATATCATGTTCGGGTCACATTATGACCCCTTATCAATTTTGAAAAATTGATAATAAATATATAATAAGTCTATTTTTTTTTTTTTGTAAATTTTTACAAACATTTGAGGTAGGATATTATAATTTGCAAGTGAGAATAAAATACACCCATCCATCCCACTTTTCATGCTATAGATGATATTGAGTTTTATGTTACCTGGGACTTATTATTCTTATTGGTATTTGTATACAATATTTACTTTATATTATAATTATATAATATACATATTATTCTTTTAGGAGTTTACCATTCATACGGTGAAAGTCTTAATTCTCTGTGGCACGTCCATGAAGTTCTTTTCTGAGAGCAATAATGTCTTTGGAGCGATTTAGCAATATTTCTCGTATACTAGCTTTTGACGATAGGCAAAGAAGAAGATCAGAACAAAGAGGAGATAAACTTGCTCCTATTCGCAAATTTTATGAGCAATGGGCTCAAAACTTGCAACTGCTATATGTTCCAAATGCAAGGCCAGTTGCCTTGTTCTCAAATTTACTAGATATTTCTGCTCTCAACGCGATTATAATATGGACCGAAATATATCCTGAATGACAGAAAAATAAGGCGCTTATTTTTAGAACAACTCGGTTAACATAACAAGAGGCGTAGCCGGCTTCCTCGCGCAGAAGCATCTGCATCATTAGTACGAAGAATTCGAGGAGAGGTAAGTGTATCACCATCTACACATTCACCTTCACCAAAACGTCAATGCGCTAGTGAACGTAAAAGGTGCAATACTTGCAAAAAACCTTTTTGTCCATCGCACCGACACACAATTAATGTATCTACGACTTATTGCAATAATCACAAGCCTTAAATTTTTTTAAACTATACAAATGTAAATTTTCTATATATAAATATATGGGGTCATAAAATGACCCAAACATAACATGTGTATTTTTTTTTCTAACGTATTAGCGGGGTTAATCATAAAATAGCCAATATTTCGGAAACTAAGCGATAGTTATTCCGTAATTATAAATTATTGCATACTCGTAATAAAAAACATAGGCTATATCCGGGGAGTCCAATTATACACATTTTAAGCGAAATTTACGCAAAAGTTTTTAGTTAAATCAGAAAAAAATTGCTTAATTTAGAAAAAAACTTTTTACCAAACTATGATCCTTAACTTCATTAAAAATTCTGCAGCCGTAGAATTTTCAACTATTTGTACACACTCAATATTATTTCGTTTAAAACAATCTAAAATACACACAGAAAAATAAATTGCCAACCGAATTGAAAACTGTAATTAAGCTGCAGCAACCTAAAAATTTGGTTAGTACAACCAAATTAAAATGGAATTGCTGAATATTTTGGGTGTTTGCAACACCCAAATTTAGTTGTGTTAACCGAATTTTGTTTTGAAAACCAATATTCAGTTGTACCTACCGATTTCAGTTGTAGAAACCGAATTTCAAGTGGAAATTGACCTATGTGTACATATTAGTTATATACAGTGGGGGATCGAGCCCTTGCTTTTGGAGGGGATAGATAATTTTTTGTTTTTACATTAACAAGATTTTAATTTTTTTCAAAAACTAACCTTAAACTAGAGGTGGGCTAATGACACGAAATTTTGATATTCACGTTTGAGCGTGAGCCAAAATTTAAATTTCTCACTTGATCTTGCGTAAGCATGTCGTGATTATTTATTCGATTTTTATATTTTTTCGATACTTTTTTTTATTTTTTTTAAATCTTTTTATTTTTTCTTTATGTATTTAGTATGGTAACACTTCAAGTGATAAATTGAATTCTTTATGTCTAATTTTTCTAAACATTTTTTCATTTCGTATTTCGTGAGCATGTGCGAAAATTTTAATTATTCACGTGATCGTGCGTGAGCGTGAATAAGTAAAAATCTGCGTGATAATTTTTGGCACGTGAGCATGAGTCAAAAATCGCTCACGTGACCATTTATACCTTAAACCTCTATTCCTATTAATTTCAATTTTTGGCTTTTTTGCAGTATGGGGAATTTATAAGGAATTGTTGTTATACCGCTAGTACGTTAGCATCAAAAATAAATTGTTATTTATTTTATTTTTTTTATAATATTGAAGAACAAAACTTAAATTCAATATTAAAGTACTGAAAATACTATTGTAAAATCTTTTGAAATTTATTTCAATTAAAACTCTATTATTTCTGTATCGCTAAGTATATTATTCACGTCCTTATTCTCAACTCCAGATTAAAAATTATTTTTTTTTTAATTTTACTCCAGACCATCTACCTTAGTGATCGGCAAAAAAAGAGAATATGAATGTATTGGATATTCGATAAGAGAATATCCGTATTCATAGAATTAAAATTGTTTATTTTTTTGTTTTCTCTATTATAATAAATAAATATAATTCATAATAATGATAATAATCATTTTTTGATTGCATACAGGGCACTCGACCTCATTTAATATATTAAAAGAAAATAAAATTCTTCACACTCAACGTTCCACATATGGGCATTTCCAGGATCGCGAACGGGACATTCGTACGCACTCAACTTGAAAAAAAAATATGAAAACTCAATTTTTTTTTTAACTTTTTATAAATATTTAATAGCATTTTAGTAGAACAATTTTTGAGAACAAAAAGAAAATTATAAAATATGAACGTTCTCCAAATATTTTGGATAAACTTGCGATCGCGAACGGGACAAAAAATGAAAGTCATTTTTTTTCGGTGTGTGGTTTTGTTTAAAACTCTGCGAATTTCGTCAGTTTATTAAATGGAGATTATTTTTTAACTAAAGCAGAGATATAAAGATTTTATTTAGCATTTTGTTTTTTTTTTATTATCCTTATTATTATTTTTTTTAAATATTTTTTTTAGAATCGCGAACGGGACATCGCGAACGGGACAATGATTCCAAAGGCATTTTTTAGGTTTAAAATTTTGTTTTAGGTTTAAAGGTTTGGTTTTTTTAAATGATCTCGGTTATTTTGTTTTGAATTGTAAATATCAAACTATTCCGATCAACGTTCACGGAGAACAAATGCTTATTTTCGGTCGCGAACGGGATAGAAGAATGTAGTACAAAGAATCTTTGAATTATACCGTTATTCGGAGTTTGCTTGATCTCTACTGTGGTGTTTTTAAATATTTATTGTTGGTATATTTAGTCTATAAGAAGAGTGCAATCGACATGATATGTAACACTTAGAAATAACTCAAGGAAAAATGTCAATTAAAAACGCTAAAACCAAAAAAAGCAAAGCTGCTCTTTGCAGACCACTTTTCTTAAATTACAAATGGTAATATGTATTTAATTAGGTATATTCTTAAAATCCAATGCATTAACCAACTAAATTTTCTCAGAAAAGTCTTTTTTCTTCAACTTTAATATTTTGGTAGCGGTTGACCTTTCTGTGGAAATACCCATATTTAATTTAAAATGTAAACGAAAAACAAAATAAATACCAACAATAAAAAAAAAACAAAGCGAAATATACTTGCTTTGTTGAAAGTTAGCGTACTACTGAATGAAATAATTGTATTTTTTGTGCTCTTAGCTAAAGATTTGTTGACATTCGTGTAGTGTACGTGTAAATTGCCTAGTGTGTTCGGCCCCTGAGTGCTACGAGTCCGATCGCTGATCTACATATACATATAAAAATAAGTTGCATTTTACGGCCCACCCATTTAAAATTTTAAATTTGAACTGCCGATTACTTTGACTTTGAAAGGTAGAATAACATTCATTTCAGGTTGTTTGACATTTGCAAAATGGAACGCTATACGCTCGAACAAAATTAAGAACAGGGTAGAGATAAAATGGAATAGGGAACAAGTGGAATTGGAACACTAGACAAAGGGAAAGAAATGGAAAGGGAATGAGGGGAATTGAAACATTAGGCAAGGAGAACAAAATAAAATGGAAAGGGCAATAAGTGATATTAAAACAATTACACTGGGCACGTCCCTTCCTCTTGAAAGACCAACAAACAAGAAATTCAAACTTAAAATTTGAACATCCACTTCAAAGGGTTAAACAAATTGATTTAAAGGGTAAAATCTTTAGAAAAAAACAATAATATTTTCTTCTCAAC
This sequence comes from Eustalomyia histrio, assembly GCA_949748255.1. NCBI lineage: Eukaryota > Metazoa > Arthropoda > Insecta > Diptera > Anthomyiidae > Eustalomyia > Eustalomyia histrio. Next base: position 87,977,241 of record OX456526.1, read on the forward strand.
ATATTCCGATTTTTAAAACTTCAGATAACGAATATCGGGCGTTTAAGCCAGTACCTGTACTGTAAAAAGTCGTATTTAATTACTAAATTTCAAATAATACGCTATCAAACAAAAATTTAAAAAAAATTCGTAAGTCTTTATATGTTTTATTTTAAATAAAGTTCTACGCCCCTAAAAAACAACAGCCTTTATATTCATTTCGTCTAGAGAATATAAAATAAATTATATATGAATTACACTAAAAATATTTCATTTTTAGATAATTCAAGTGACATAATGAACTTCTAAACAAGATGTCAATTTAAACTTACGAGTTTAATAACTCTAAGTTTAAATTGACAAGTAACTAGTGTTGTCCTCACCGAATCAAAGGGTGTAATATTTGAATTACTTGTTGAAACAACACATTCGGGAGTAAACAATTTAAACTTTTTGCAATATTTAAAGGAAACGTTTACCTCAAATAAGACATCTTCCTTAGTTTTTCAAGCATTTGAATTTAACGTTTTCGTGATATTCTGGTATGTTATGAAATTCGATCGATTTGGTTAAAAAGGATTGAAATTATTTTTTATCGCTTTAATTGAACCAGTTAAATAGATTAAATCGTTTTTCCTTTTTTAATTAAAAATAATACGAATCATTCATTTCCAAAGCGATCGACATTCATCACATACCAGATTAAAGCACCAATTGCATCATAGCCTTTTTCAGTTAAATTAAAAATTGCTGAAATCGTTTAAAAATATTTTCTTGAAGCAATATTGTTGCTTGTTCTAAAAATGTTGTGCACTAATTTGTCGGTTTTTAATTTTAGTGTCTCCAACGGAACGAACGAATAAACATTGTGTAATAATTTTTTTCACCTTTAAAAAATATAAAATGTTTGCAATGGGGTTTCATGACTTTGCACTATTCCATTCAAAAATAAGCCAAATCCATTTCCGTATATTTCATTATATGGAATTTTGTACAGAGTAGAGAACTGCAAAATCAACTTTTTTCTTGATTTAATCATACACAAAAATTCTTGTTCACATTTAATAATTCAACAAAATTTAATGTTGAATAAAATCAGCATCATGTTACTGAACGCGTAATTGGGATCAGTCTGAATTATCTGTCGATTATGTTTTATGCAAATGTAATCACTCAACAAAAAGTCAGCGTTGAATAAATCAGAAAAAACAACAAACAACGCATATAAGTTTATTCATAACTACAACAAAATAGAAACAGACATTAGGGTGGGACTTAAACCCGCTTTTTTAGAATTTTTATTAGTAATACAATACTAAAAATATTCTTCTTTGTGAAATAAAAATATTTTTTTTTAAAGAAATTTAGGTCGATATCTCAGACTTGCCTAATCCGGAAAAATTCAAATATTGTCTAAATTTTTTTTCATCTATTTTGATTGGAAAATTAGGCAATATTTAACTTTAACCGGATTGGAAGAGCCTGAGATATCGACCTAAATTAAAAAAAAAAAATAAATTTCACAAAGAACAATATTTTTGGTATTCCTAATAAAAATTCTAAAAAAACGGATTTGAGACCCACCCTAATATACATATAATATATATGTAGTGTATCAACAAAATCATCCCCTTTTTAAAGATAAGAAACTATTTTGTTTTAATTATGAATACACACACACGTTGTTTTGTTTTTTTATTTATTCTATAATAATTATTGGTGACCCGAACGAACAAGAATACAATGAATGGTATGAAAACAACCGTTGAAACCGTACGTTGGCGTTGAATAATATGAAATTGTTTTATATATGTACATATATGCATTTCGTGTATAAATTAAAGCATTAGTTACATTTAACAGGGTGGGACTTAAATCCGCTTTTTTAGAATTTTTATTAGTAATAAAAATATTCTTCTTTGTGAAATATAAATATTTTTTTGGAAAAAAAATTTAGGTCGATATCTCAGGCTTGCCTAATCCGGAAAAATTTAAATATTGTCAAAATTTTTTTTCATCTATTTTGATTGGAAAATTAGGCAATATTTAACTTTAACCGGATTGGGCGAGCCTGAGATGTCGACCTAAATTAAAAAAAAAAAATATTCACAAAGAACAATATGGTTCTAAAAAAAACTTGGTTCTAAAAAAAACTTTTTTTAGACCCACCCTAATATACATATAACGCTATGAAATATGTCTTTTTACAAAACCACCCCCCTTTTTATAGATAAGAAACTATTTTGTTTTAATTATGATAACACTCATACACGTTGTTTGTTGTTTTTTCTGATTTATTCTACATCAAAATAATTATTGTTGGCTCGAATGAACAGAATAAAACAATGGTTTAACAACGACCGATGATTATAAACCAGTGACAAAACAATTTGCACATCGTTTGATTGATTTAAAATCATCATCGAATATGTGTGTTGGAGTATATTCAGCGTTTGAACGCAAACACAATTTATTCTTGTGTTGATTGCGTATGATCGTTTTGCAATCAGCAAATGCAGTTCTCTGGTACAGAGGTCGCTCAAAAGTGATTTTTTAATCACTATTTTGAACAGTATCATATCCAAGAATTTCTTTTATAACGTCTGAAGATTTTGGCTGTTTGCCTTTTTCAGATCATTAAATTTTAAAAAGCCTGAAAAGTAAAGAAATGCATAAAAAAACATAAATGGCTTTAGAACCAACCATGTTTAAATTCTTAAGCGAAATTGGAGTGAACATAAGACTTTTATTAATTTTATCCTACGTAACAAAAAATAAAACTTTGAAATCCCAAGGTCAAGAGCGCCAATATGGCCATAAAAAAGGGAATGTGTACAACAGAGTACCTACAGTATAGAGCCCGAGTTTAAAAGGCTCCAAAAACGCCGCGATCGCTAAATAAAAAATGTGTTTTTGTTAATTATAAATAATAATAAATATATTTAATTATAATTTATGGTTATATACTTATTTGAAAAAACTTGTGTGACAGATTTTCAGTTGTGTTACAAAATTAAAAAAAAAAGAAGTATGTTTTATAATAATTTTGGTCACCACCACCACGAAAGCACCAGCATAACTAAAAGTCAATTGTTTTAATATCAATTCAATTTAAATGTCAAAAAAAAACATAAAAATTAAATCAAAATGAAAATTCTAAAAACAAAATATAAACAGAAATTCAAAAATATACAAAAGAATTTATAGATACTTACAAATGAGTGCGATATTGTAATGTGTAATGCAGTTGAAAAAAAAAATAATGGTAATTTAAGAAAAAAGATAATCTGTTAATTCATTATTTTTAACCAAATATTAATTTTCAATGTAGGTGAAACCTTTTAACACTGGTAACAAATTAATATGGATGCAATGCGTTCTCTTCGCTTGACGAAATTACAGCGAATAAGTAATATAAGCCGTAAAGAAAATATACTAAAAAATGCATAGAAAAACTTTCTCAAGATTCTGGAGTTTTTCATATGGAAAAACCAAACAAGAGTTTTTTTTAGCTGGTTTTTGCTGTGAGAAAAAGCTTTTAAAGTCGAGGGTTTTTTTAACAAAGATAAGTTTCTCTACTAAAAGTTTTCAAATTATAGTTCCTTCTTCTTATGGACTGAAATCTTAAATAATTTTTAAATCTTTATTATCATCATACATATATTTTCTATCATCTTTAACGATTTTTTTTTAATTTATCTTAACATTTTTTATTAATAAAAAATATTTCGAAACAGTGTTTTTATTTCATAAATCCGGTCGGGTTTTTCCAAACAATTCATTTCATTTTACTGAAAAGTACTTATATGTGCCCATATATGGAAATTCATAATGTCCATATATGAGAATATTCGGTCATATACCCTAAAATTACGGATCCAAGCATATATGGAATAATATAAAAATCATATATTCCCATATATGAACATTTTCACCAGGGTTTTGTAATTGATTGATGATCTAATTGACTTTTTAATCATCGGTTATATCGCAACTATTTTGAAAATTACACTATTAAGGAAAATCTATCATCAACTTTTTTTCGCCCCTATGGCAACCCTTACACTCTTAAGTATTGGTATTAAAAACCACATTGCCATTGTAATTCTGTACAATATAATAAATAAATTAAAAGAAATGACATTTAAACCGTCAGTTAATATTTTGCCAAGCTTCTTTCACCGCGCCGACAAATTAATTATTGAACAATAAAATGTACTAATCAGATAAAGTTTAAATAACGTATGCGGAATAAAATTGCAACAAATTTTGCAACGCTGGAAAAGAAAAAGTATTAAAGGTATTAATTTTTACTGTTATATTTGAATAACCACATGTTTTCTCATGTTGCTTTTACAATTTTATCAATAATTTGACATTTAATTATTTTAAAATGTCGACAAAAGAAGAACAACGTCGAGAAACAATTTGTAATTTTTTCAATAATCATACTAATTGGAAAACTTCGGTAATTGTTTCTCATTTTGTAGAGCAAGGAGAAAATCGGTGTGTGGTATATAGAATACTGGCTAGGTACAAAACTAGAAAAACCACAAAGAGAAAGCGTGGCTCCGGAAGAAAGTGCAGTTTGGTCGACTCATCGAAGAGGTCTCAGCTCAGAAAAGTTACTGAAGGTAAGATCGCTAAATCGTATAGAGAGCTTGGAAGAAAGTTTCATTGTGATGGAAAAACAGTAAAAAAGTACCTCAATGATATGGGAATACAAAAAAGGTCCAGGAAGAAAAAGCCGACTGTTTCCGAAGAGCAGGAGGTTACCCAACGAAAACGATTAAGAAGTTTAGTCAAAAATGTATTTTACGCAAAGAACAACATAATTTGCATCATGGATGATGAGTCATATTTTACACTAGATGGCAATGAATGGCAGGGAAGGCCCTTTTTCGAAGGGAAGAAACATACTGAGCACACAAAATTCCCTAAGAAAGTATTACTCTGCCTTGCAATAAGTCTGGTTTGGCCGTCAATTCTGAACGATATATTGAGCACTGTTTGCCAATAGTGAAGGATTTTATAGAAAAGATGCATCGAGGCCTAAATGTGATCTTCTGGCCAGACTTAGCATCTAGCCATTACGCTCGGAAATCTGTAGAAGCTATGGACACACTTTATATACCATATGTTCATAAAGAGGAAAACCCACCAAATGTCCCTCAATTACGTCCAATCGAAGATTTTTGGGCTAATTTAAAGCGAAGAGTTTATGCTGGTGGCTTTAGACCGAGAAATACAAAAAATCTGATCGAAAAAACTAAGAAGGAACTCCTCAAAATGCCAACATCCATATTTACAACAGCCATGAAAAAAGTTCCCCAAAACTGCCGCAAAGCGGATCGGATGGGACCAAATTTTTTTTACATTAAATTAATATTATGTATTGTTTTTTTTTTAAAAGTGAAATAAAATTTACGTTAGTTTTAGAAAAAACTACAACATATTATATTTTGTTGCAATTTCATTCCGCATACGTTAGAAAGCACTTTAAAAAAAGTTTTTTTTTTCGCAGAAAAGCGTAGCGACAGAAAGTTCTACTGTGTCATTAAATCCTATGGCAACCATTACACTCTTAAGTATTAGTATTGAAAACCACATTGTCATTTTAACTCTGTATAATATAATAAATAAATTAATAGAATTAACATTTAAACCGCCAGTGAATCTTTTATAGGCCAAAGCAGCTAAATTTTGAAGTTCCTATGTTTTTTTTTAAATTATAATTTAAATTATAATTACTTGCAATGAGTTTTTGATTTTCTTAAATACAATTACAAGAACTTGTTGTCGGAGAGATTGGGTTGCCATAAGATAAATTATCTTTGTATTTGCGTCAATTTGTATTAGTATTAATCTTATTTTAATCGAATTAGTAACAATATTATATTAAATGTATTTGTCTTTTCATATTATATCAAATGTAACAAAAAATTTAACGGTTCGTGCTATTGTTCTTGTGCATTAAAGTTAAAAATTATAACAAAATAGATACACAAATTATTCTGCGGCAAGACATCAAGCAAAAACTAGTGTTTAATTTGTAGGAATGAGAGGTTCAGACAGAAATATACGTATTCAAAAGTTCTATTGCCTGGAAATATATTCGAAAATTTTCTTAAGTCGGCTTAAGTGCTTTTTCAAAAGTCCACAGATTTGTTAACAAGATAAAAGTATTTAAAAATATTGTTACCAAATGTAGTAAGTACGTACCTAAATGACCAAATCGACCAGAACGACCAATGCGATGTAAATACGTTTCAGCCATTCGTGGAAAGTCAAAATTTATAACAACGTTGACGGCCTGAACATCTATACCACGAGTAAATAGATCGGAGCACACGAGATTTCGACATAAGCCCTGTCGGAAATCGTGGAATACACGATTTCTATGGGCTTGTGCCATTTTGGCATGAATGTAATAACAACAATATCCAAGTTCAGTAATTTTCTTAGCTAAGAGTTCTACACGTTGCGTTGAATTACAAAAGATGATGGATTGATTTATTTGAAGTTTCGAAAACAGCGTATTTAAACAGTGTACTTTTTGGCGTTCTTGAACAAATGCATAATATTGCGTGACACCTTTCAGTGTTAATTCCTCCATCAAATTAATTTCGTAAGGCTCACGCAAGTGTTTTTCCATAAAGTTTTTAACAGTCAATGGAAAAGTTGCCGAAAAAAGAAGAATCTGAGGATCTTTAGGCAATTTTAAAATAACATGATCCAGCATGCCTTGAAAATCAAGTGACAGGAGTTTATCAGCTTCATCCAATACAAGTATCTTACAATGAGACATATCGGCTACTTTTTTGTCCATTAAATCAAGAATACGTCCAGGAGTCGCAATAATAAGTTGAACTAAAAACAATTGTAAAGAAAAAATTTAAATTAAAATTCATACACTCAGATTCTACTCAATAACATTCCAACGATATACTCACCCTTTTGATATATACGCAGTATATCATCCTTTAAAATTGTACCTCCGGTAGTAACCATTACTCGAATATCAAGATGTTTTGCCAATTCAATGCATATTTGCGATGTTTGCAAAGCTAGTTCTCTTGTTGGAACCATTATTAAGGCTTGTATGTAATCCTTAGAGGGATCAATTTGCTCCAAAACAGGAATACAGTACGCTCCTGTCTTTCCAGTACCATTTTTGGCCCGCGCCAAAACATCTTTTCCACTTAATGCTATTGGAATTGCTGCTTCCTGAATAGGGGATGGTCGTTCCCATCCCTTTTCAAAAATTCCCATTAAAAGTTCTCGCTTTAAACAGAATTCTTCAAACTCATTTCCACGAGTATCAGTTACATCCTTTAAAGAAATTGTATTTTTGTTTTATTAATAAAGGATCGTGTGAACAGGCTTGTAGAATAATATGAAATATTTATAATTTAGTGATACATTAAAATGTTTTCAACTTGTTCTGAAAGCGCATTTAATTTTGAGTAAAAAAATATGTATTCTTTTAAAAAATGTTAGTTGTTTTTTTTATATAAAAAAAGATAATTTTTGCGAGATATTTAAATTATCTTTCACGCAAACTTTTTATCGTTACTTTTAAGTCATTGATATATTTGTAAAAGTGGTATAATAAATTGGAAAGAAGTAATCAGAAAGTGTAATTTGTTTAATAATGTATATACTTTGAGAAATTTTTGTATCCGGCTAGTTTTTGTCATGCATTATATAATGTTAATAAAAATAAAGTTTCAAATTTATTTCATCGTTTCACTCAACGTTTCGTTGTTTTATTCAAACAACCTTAGTAGTGTCAATTTGATTAACATCAACACAAAAGAAGACAAAGACAACACAAAACTGCAATACTCAGTAGCAATAAGTTAAAAAAAGTTCTGTGATATTAGTGTTAATGTTAATTTTATTTTTGTTTTAACATTTTATTTATTTATTAAATTATCTGACAAAACATTGTGTTCATGTCGTCCAATTTTTTAAATAATTGTCGTATAGTCCAGTTTTTTAAATAAGTGTCGTAATGTCCACTTTTACAAATAACACTAGTTTACAGCCAAAAAAGCGACAAGCATGCGACTATTTTTTTATGTATTAGGGCCTCCTAAAGTCAAAAATGGCTTTAAAATTTTCTTCTGGGCTTGTTTTTGAAATTTTTTTAATTTATTAGTGAATTTACCATTTTGACTATATCTCGAATTTGGCTCAAAAGTTTTTTATCAATCAAACTGCAAACGAAAAACCACTTAAAGCACAACATGTTTGGTGAAAATGGTTTTTACATCGTTTAAGCAGTTTAGAAGATATGGATCAAAATTTCGCGAAAAAATACATTTTTTTTTTGATGAAAAACAAATTTTGAAATTTCAAAAAAATCAAAAAGATATTCGTCTTACATGGTAAATTATGAAATAATTTTTTCTTAAATGTTGTACTTCTACAAAGAAAATAAGCAATTTTAAAAGAAAATTAAAAAAGTTAAAAAATCTATTTCGGAAGGCAAATTGTGAAATTGTTGTACTTCTTAGCAGGTACTAAGAACCCGTTTTTTATTTTATTTGCAAATTATGTACACAAGAAAGCAAGTGCCCTCATAAATAAAAATTACAAAAATGCCAAAAAGAGAAGTCTTGAAATGAAAATGTATTAGTTGTTACACAAAAAATGAGAATGTGTTGGTGGTATGCAATTTACTCAAAACTATTTATCAGAAATACTTGGGAATGCCTTCACAAATTTGCAAGAAAGATAGACACCAAGTATCATATGTCTTCCGTGCTATATAAATCTTACAGGATAGGCTTCTAGCACGGAATTGAAATTATTTTGTACTGATTTGGAGTACCAATGATTTGGAGAAAACCATCTAATCATATCGACGATTGTTATTTTTGTCACTGCAAGGGTTCTGGATTTGGAGCTAAAAAAAGGTGGTTTTATGCTAATGTAACTGTCAGTTTTCCAATTCCTCATTCGGATGTATTGCCCATTCCTAAATATCCAAAATCAACTAACACCAACGCAAGATCCGACTCAGCATTTGTAAATTAAAACTCATCTGAAGACAATTATAACACAAGTGGAGAGAGCCGCTCAATTAAGTACTTGCATCTCGTTTACAAAAACACAACTTTTTAAAGTCAAATGTAAAAGTAACTTACTACAGAAGTTTTATTCAACCGAAGATGAGATATGATTCTGCAGGGGCATGCTCTCATAATACGAGTACGAGTAATATAAAACAAAAAATGGAGAAAAATCTCAAATTAGGTACTTTTGCATAAATGGTCATAGCTTTGGTATTTACCCATAGATGTTCTTTGAAAATGACTAATTTTTTATATAGAAGTACTACATTTAAAAAAAAAAACAAATTGTTATATTTTTCCTATCAAGATTAATACCATTTTTATTTTTTTGAAATTTTTAGATTTCAGTTGTTGCCGAAAAAAAGAGAATTTTCTGTAAAATTTTTACCCATAAGTCCAAAACTACTGAACCAATTTAAAACTTGTACTCTAGAAATGTTGACAATTCTTTTGAGATATAGCCAAAATAGTAAAATTACTCAAAAATTAATATATAAAAGCAAAAAATTAAAAATTTTTTAAAAACTACTCCAGAAACAAAGTTTTTAAATGCGATTTTCGGATTCAGGAGACCCAAATCAATAACAAAAAAAAAAAAAAAAATAGTCGCACGCTTGTCGCACATAATTTTTTAAAATTTGTTGACTAGTGTAATTTATGCGGATACCTGACAATGTAAATATATAGAAAATCGTTAGTTAAACTGTGATGTTATTGTTAACGAATTGTTTATTTTTTGCTTACCAGAAATTAATAAAATTTACACTCCTGAGGAAGTTGGAATAAAACCAACGAAACGTTGAGTGAAACGATATAATAAATTTGAAACTTTATTATACCCTCCACCATATATGGTGAGGGTATATATCAGTTTGTCATTCCGTTTGTAACATGTCGAAATATAGGTTTAAGACCCCATAAAGTATATATATTCGTGATCCTTATGCAATTTTAAGTCGATTTAGCGATGTCCGTCTGTCTGTCTGTCTGTTGAAATGGCGATCACGACGCGAAGACGCAAGCGGGGGTGCCTATTTTTACCCAGATTATTGAACATCCTCCCGAGCAGTTTGGTATTTAAAATGAGCAAAATCGGTTCAGCGGTTCAAAAGTTATGAGTGAAAATGTGAAGGTACCTCTAAATTTTCCATACAAATTTGTACAATTTTTCTGTATCTATTTTTTTTCTGTTAAGTAAGTAAAAATGTTATTAAGTCTTCTTATTGTTCGATTACATTTATTGTCTTACATACTATGAGAATGATAACATTCTTAGAGCTATATGTGTGTTACTCTAATAACTAAGTTAACATAAAAATCAACAATGTTAAAGTCGCTAACAGAGCAGACCTCTGTAAATAACATTGCTAAAACTAAATAACAAAAGTTCGTTACATACATTGACAAAACATATTCATATTACAGTTCATGCAAAATTTAGTATATACGTATATCATCTTCAGCCCCTATGGTGGAGGGTATTCAAAGATTCGGCACAGCCGAATTTAACCCTTTTTTACTTGTTTTTATTTACATCTTATAATGCATAACTAAAACTAGCCCGATACAAAAATCTCAAAGGAATTAAACAAAAATTGGTCATTAAAGAAAATCTAAAATATACTTTGTCATTTTCATATCCAATGCAATTACATTATCAATTATACCATAAAGAAGATAGTTCTGTCAAACAAGTGTCATGTGTTAGGTCATCACTATAAAACACATGGTCGCATACAATATTCTAATGTATTGACCGTATCCAAGCCAAGCCCGTTTCAAGAGAACCTAAAGGGAAAAAAGTTGCTTAAAAATTAGATTCTTCGGAATCTAATGATGGCAATTGGGATCCCACAGAAAGTAAAACTGGAACATTATTTAAGGAGCGTAACGTAAGACTCGTTTCTCCAACAAAATGAAATAGAAAAACGAATTTGGCAGAGTTTTATTTCTTTGTACAAAAACTTTTTGGAAAACAAAAGAAGTACTGACTATTTAAAGTAGGTCAATAAATTTGCGGAGGCGTGAGCTGCAAAATGTCTGTAAAAATTCTGAGACGGGCAGGGTAGCTTGTAACAAAGAATTTCATTTCCACATTAGTGAGGTATCCTAAATGACTTCTCCAAAAAAATTAAATTATCTATTTATGATCCTCGATATTGCAAAAGAAAAATGTTCATATAAATATGTATTAAAATTAAGCACCCGATATTATTATTTTTATAACGACTTATTTTTTCCTCAATAAAAAACAATTACTTGTGTACAAGTAATTTTTTTTCCTGGGAGATTTATTATTTTCATCAATTTGTTTTTTGCTTTCTGTTCGTAAACAAAATTTTAAAGTATCAATACTAATACTTTTCTTCAGGAGTCTTTTGTTACCCGCTTTTCTGAACAGTTTCGACTCAATTATGATTCATACTTTTAATCATTTGCGAGTCTTTTTCGAGTAATTTTTTAGCTGTATTTTTAATTATTTTCGAGTCTTTTTTGTGTCATTTTTTAGTCGTATTTTTGATCGTCTAAGTCTTTTTTGACTCATTTTTCAGTCCTATTTCTAATCGTTGGCGAATCATTTATGAGTCGTTTTATAGTCGCATTTTTGATCGTTTGTGAGTCTTTTTTGATTCTTTTTTCAGTCATATTTCTAATCGATTACAAAACGAAAAATTTTCGATTTAAATTATTAATTACTTCAGTTTATTAAAAATATATAAATTAAATTACTATTAAATTATTATTAAATTATATAATAAATAATAATATAAAAATGTTTGTTAAAAAATTACAGTAAAAAAAGAAATTGAATTTTAAAAAAAAAAAATAGTAATAGTGGTATTCATAATTCGTCGTAATTTGTTAAGTGTGTAATTATAACAAAAAAGTATTAGAAAAACGTTTGCACACCCGGTATGCTTGTTTTACAATTTGTTTTGTATTTTCAATTCGTTTGTTTGAAAAACACACAAATATGAAAATATATAGTTTATAAATTATTTTTGTCAAAAACAATAAATATAAAAATCAGTTAAAATCAAAAACAAATTGTAAAATATGCATACTGGGTGTGTAAACTTTTTTCCGACACTATTGTGTTATTTAACACTATACGAACTTTCCGAAGAATTATGATAATTATAATATATAAATAATTATATAATTATAATTAAATAAATAATCGATTTTAAAATAAAAAAAAATAATTCACAGTTTTCAAAAAGTTGTAAAAATATTTTTACAAATGAAATTTAATTTGGATGTTTTCTTTTAGTCACCCGGTCCTTCGCATGCTTTTGTAGCACAGCGTTCATATCTTTGTCTGTGCATTTGAATTTGTGATATAGGGTACGTTCGTAAATGCAGTAGTAGCGCATCACTGCAGCATAATAAAAGTAAAACGTTCTAAAAAGCATCACTTGACAGCACTGATTTACATCAAACGTTTTTTTATGCAAACAATTGACAGTGCTGCCGCAAATTTTTGCAACTATTGCATCATTAAAGTTTCTGATGCAATTTTGCGAAATCAGTCATTAATTGATTTTTAATAATCATCCTTCTATTAATTATTTTTTTTATTATAAGTTAACAAATTTTTATCTTTTGCAAAACGTTCTAAAAAGTATACTGTGCAGTTGTTGAGCAGTAGCAAAGCATCTGCAACAGATGATCACGCATCAGCAACATAAATTGGCATAACTGCCGCAGTGATGCGCAAGTTTTCTGCATTAACGAACGTACCCATATTTTATATATATTTGTAATATAATATATTTAATTCAATATAAACTTTTAAAAATTATAATTTAATATTTCAACTTTACACCAAGAGATCACTGACTTTACGCTTGCAGGGTCAAAGCTAGCAAAAAAATATCCCGTTAGAAATAAAAATAACAGAATTAAAATTAGTTTTTCATCATCTAGATGAGCAAAATATCATTCATAAATAACTTCAAAACAGTCATATTGCAAACACCTGTATGGTCCATTTTCGATTTCTGTGTGTTTTGTTATTGTATTTTCAATAAATCACTATTTAAGCATAAGCACAAATCATTTTCGAGTCTTTTTTTCAAGCGCGCAAGTGATTAATCAGTATTAAATCGTCAAAAGTACTCGAGGAAGACTCAGTTAGGTGATTTTTGATAAAACAATCTTCCAAATGCTTGCAGGGATAGACGTTACAACTGTTGATAACACTTGATGAGTTTGCGTACGAGATTGCAACCTTTGTAGGCCTGTTGTATGAGGTTGTGCTTTGGATGTACGCAAATCAAAAAGTTTTGACTTTATGTCAGGTTGTACAACTCGGTCGTAACGTGTTTGGGTACATCGCCCAACTTCATTCTATTTTGTTCTTAGCTTTGTAGTTTTTGTTTGTGCTTATTTTTGTAATGACATCTTTACTCAAAATGGCTTGCTTGAAAAATGAATTTGTGCATTGAGGTTGTACACAACATTGTATCGTTTGTGTGCAAAACGTCCAACTTGATTACTAAGCGAGTTGTACCAACTGTTGTAACGTGTATGGCTTGCATTTGTTCTATGTCTTGCATTATGTCTACGCATTTCCGCCTTCTGCTCTTGTTTAGGTATGGCTGTAATGCCTGGTTTTCATTATGTCATATGAACTGACAACAAAAACTGTCTTAAATGAATTCTCGTCATTTTCATTACAAAGGTCAAATGTGATGCGTAAACTTTTGGCGAACAGCTGATTAGAAAATATTAATTTGAGTTAAATAAAAAGTGAAAAAAATATAAAAAATAATAAAAAAGAAACAAATGGCTGCAGCTAGTGCGGCGCTTTGAGTTATTAAAACACTAAGGGCTTGGAAAAATAAAAGGAAGCATTGAAATTTATTTTTCCAGCAAAAAAAAAAAAAATAGCTTTGCGATCGCCAAGCAAAAAAAATTTACAACTTGTTGTCAATTTTATTTCAGATGCTGCCATATCTGCTGACAAACTGAAATTTGACGTGTGCATAACTGACTGCAAACTCAGATGACACCATATGACATCCCGTTTTCATATAATTGCCAACAATTTGGACAAATTGACATTAAAAATGACATAGTGAAAACCATGCATAAGATTGCATTAGCACAATTTAAAATTGTTTTGTCAGTATATATTAAAATTGCAATTTTTACCAGGACACCCGAATTTTTCTTAACTCTTTCCACTATTCCAAAAATTTTTTATAAATTTTGTGCGCATTGGTATGGTACAAATACAGTTTTAACAGGTAATTTAAAGCTTATATTTTATAAAAATTATGGGTCAGATAATATCATTTTCTGAGTCGAAACAGGGACCTACTACAATATTCGACCTCGACTTGTAATGTGCCTTTTTGTCCGAGCAAAACTAAATCATGCTTTAATGATTTTCATTAATTTTATGCGCGGTGGTATACAGTTATGTGCGAAAAAATAGGGACACTTGCATGCAACAAATTTGAAGTAAAAAAACACACATACATTTTGGAAAGAAACTAACAATATTATTTTTAGATTATAGTACAACAACAAATCTTCATTTTAAGCAACAATTCAAACTTTGTAGTTGCAATTGAAAAAAACAACATTGAAAAGTATTATAATTTCCTATAGTCGAATGTGAATAAAAATAGGGACAGTAAGAAAATGGTTTGAAATATTATTAGTATTTTATATATTTTTGATTAAAATATAATAGTGGTTATTGTATCTAATAGATGGAAACATTTCTTTATCATATTTATGTAAATAAATGTACCAAGTATGGAGCCAAGGGTGGAAAAGGTATGGGATATAGAAAATCGGAACAGATTGCCATATGCACGAAATTTTCAATTTTTTTTTGTGCCAGACTACTTCGTTGGTATTGTCTATCAATTCTAAGTCAAACAAAAGAAGACCTGAGGGTCAATTCTCGTTCTGTGATAATGTGAAATGAAAAAAAACTTTTCATTTTCGTTTTCATAAGCACTTTTCACTCGAACTTTTCACAAATAAATAAATTGCGATTCTCGTATGTATTATGAAAAAAATGTTTCATTCGCACTGTACCCATGAAAATTTTGTAACTGTGTTATCCAAAATTTAAAGCAAATGTCAAAACAGAGAAAAACGTTAGCAAAAGTGAATTAAGTTCGAAAAATTTATTTTAAATTAATTATATAAAAATATCTGGATTAATTTTATTATTGGATATTAATTACTCAAAGAATTCCGGTTGAACAAAGGTAAGACAATGATGTTACAAGCATTTCATTGCAGTAAATAATTTAATAATTTATAGGAATTTTTTGAGAGTGCTGAGACGCATACTTCGTACTGACCACAATCCATTCGAGATGACAACCGACAAGCACTTCGTGGATTTATATCGGCTTACTTTAAGTGAACTATATTTGGTGCGCGTATGAAGTCTAATATTACTTAAATAAAAAAAAAATTCATAAAGAATATAAATAAACTATAAATAAATATGCCATACTTTTGCCATTTTTTACTGTCCTTTTGGGTCCCACTAAAACTGTTAAGGCTTGCCGCTAATTGGTTACACTTTTCGTCTCTAAATTTGGCACCATCTGCAGTTACAAATCTGTAAATATGGGATTAATAAAAGTGTGATTATGGTTATTAAGCTACTTACTTATCGTTTGCAATGTCCACATGCTTTTCTTAATAATTAATTAAATACTCCTTTTGGCTTTCGCTGGCACGCTTTCCTCTTACAATCTTCTCCATGTTTATTTCACTTATAAATAGTCTGTGTAAACAATTTTTTCATATGAAATTATTTTGACAGTTGTTTGCACTTTTACACAAAACAAGAATCGCCAGTGCTGTGCAATCGTGAAAAAATCTTGTTTCGTTCCACTTTTTTTTCATATGAAAACGTTTTGATATTTCTTTACATTTTTTCACAGAACGCGAATCAAAAGTACTATGAAAACGTGAAAAAACTTTTTATTTCACCGTTTCATAGAACGAGAATTGACCCTCTGATCACTATTAAGTCCTTAGAAACGTGATTTACTATCGAAAATTGGAAATTATTTACAAATTTTAAAGAGCATCGAAAGTTAAAGTTTGTTTTTTGGGATTTTTCAATTCACATTGCAATAATTAGTTGATAGTTTTTAAAAGTAGACGTGTTGCTTAAAATGAAGAGTTGTTGTTGTACTATAATCTAAAAATAATATTGTTAGTTTCTTTCCAAAATGTATGTGTGTTTTTTTACTTCACATTTGTTGCATGCAAGTGTCCCTATTTTTTCACACATAACTGTATATGTAATACTATGGCCTTGCTCAGAATACTACAATAATTTTTTTTACATATTTTTCAATAAAACTCGATAATAAGTAAAAACAAATTAAAATTTTGTTTAATTTTCACTGATATCTTATAGTGCCTTGGAAAGAGTTAATATGTAATTCGAAAATGAATTTGATAGTGTTACGAATTGTCGATTGAATAATTTTCATTTAATTAAATTTGTTGCAATTTAATACTTTTTTATTAAAATTTATTTTTTTTCATGGAAAATAATGATAATGAAATTAGTTTTTTTTACAAATTGCAATTTCAAACTAAATTAATTTCCGGAGCCCTCATAACATTGAAAGAAATATGTGTATTCATTCAAAAGTTTTATAGACTACAAGATTTTTTGAAAATTTTCTTAAATAGACTTAAGTGCTTTTTTCCAAAGTCCACAGATATAATTCTATTAATTCCAAAGTAATTGTATCAGGAAAAAGGTTATGTTTACATATTTTTATTATTATTATTTTATTTATTATATTAAATATATTATTAATTATATAAAATTTTTTATATTTTTTTGTATAAAAGGACCGCTGTATATTTCTACCTAGACCTTGCTTTTTCCCCATAGACGTGCTATCTTATCTCAGAATAACCAAAGCTTAATGTCTAACCATAGTTATGAACGCCAAATTTATATGGAAATATCTTTGGTTAACGTTTACTCTGGTTATTAGATAAGCTACCCGCCTTAAATAAATAATAAAAAGATTTTGAATGTATTATTAATAATTTTTTTAAAATATTATTAAATGTTAAATTTAAAAATATAAACAATAGATGTGTAATAAAACTATGACAAATCGATTGTATTTTAGTGATGTTACCATGATTTTAATGTATACTTTGAATGTTGCTGAACTCTGTAAAACAAGAGTAGGTTGCTTGTTTTTAGTTTTATATTTCTGACCGCAAAATGGTTTTCCGGCTTTTTCTGAAATGCTGAAAGGATTTAGAAGAAAAAATATAAATTTTAACTAAACTGTAAATTACTATTTTATAACTGGATGCCTCAGATGCACTGTTTTAGCGGTCCAATCCCATTTCTTTTTACCTGATATTTCAAATAGCAACTCTCACAAAATTATGTATTTAAATAAATTTATATTTCGAAAAAAGTTTATATACATATAAAATAGCCACATATATAACTTGATATAATTATATATATACGCAAAATAATGCGTTAATGTTCTAGATTTTTTTTATTTGTTTTAAATCTATTAATAGGTTCATTCGTTTACTTTTCTCAGTCTAGTCCAATAAGAATTACTCAGTAACAAATTTACAGAGAGTAAAACAAATTTACTCTCAAAATAAAAAATTTCTAAAAAAGTACGCGAACAGAAAATTTGCAATAATTTACAAGTTTGTTAAACAGCTGATTGTAAAACCAAATGCAAAAATTAATATAACTGGTCGATATGAAAAAAAGATTATTCATGTAAAATCTTAAGCAGAAACATTTAAGAAGGTTTTCTTATCTTTCTTATCTTTCTTTACAACGTAGTTGTAAAACATTTTTTTCTGTATTTACAAAAATTTGAACACATTTTTTTCAATCATATGTTTTTTCCTGCTTGTAAATTCTTGCTGGCAATAATTTGTCCAGTAAGAATTTGCAGAAAGAAGAAGAACTCTCGACATCAAACTGTCACTTTATTCTCTCTTTTTCTTTATGTTTACTGAGTATTTGTGTAAACGAACGACATCCAGTAAAAATTTTTACAAATTATTGGGTAAACGAACATACTTATTATAGCGAATTTACATTATAACTTTTTTTTAGTAGATTTGAATTTAAAATCTTTATTTTTTACAATTGTTCAATTCACAACGTTGTATCTGTTGTATCGTGTATAACTTTGCAATAGTGTAAAATTGTTGTTGGTATTTACACTTAAAAATCTGATACAACTTTACAACTTCATTTGCTGTGTTTATTAAATGTTGTAATGTGTATCACATCATGTCAGCCTCAAGTAAATGCCAGTTTTTCACTTTTACCTTAATTTTGCATTCTATATTTTCTTCTTGTTTCTATAAATTTATAAATATTTTTATTTTTTTTTCTTTACTGTTTGACGTTATACAACAAGTAAATACAACTAACTGTTCACAACAAAATATTTGTCAGTGTATTTCAATACAACATACAAAATTTAATACCGGCCAATTATATTTTTCTGGATTTCGATTTGACAACACAAAAAACAACTGATTAAGTCTACAAAAAATATGAATATACAAAACAATAATATTGTTACACGAAATTTCTACACCTAGAAATTTCTTCACACTAATTTTAACAGCTGGAAAAATCTAGTGTGGTAATAAACTAGAAATAACTAGAATACCTGACTACTCATATAAATACTGGTACTCGATGACGCAGTAGTTCAGTTTATAAGTAAAACGCAGAGTGTGAAGAACTATAGTGTGGCTAACGTTTAGTCTATTTATACCGTGTCAATAAAGTGTGCTATTAAAGAATTTCTGTAATTTTTAGTGACGGTTATAAATAAATAGAGCTATAAACAATTTCAAACAGTGTTTATTATTTGCAATATAGAAAGAACTCGATTTATTTAAAAGGTAAATAAATCAACGATTTTATAAAGGGTAAAATCGTAACAATTGGTGTCAGAAGTGGGATTGCAAAATAATAACCATTGACATTGCGACTTACGAATTTGAAGAAAAAGAAGCAATGGAGGTTAGTACTCGTAAATTGGAAGGTAATATGGAGTTAAGCGCAATGTTTGCTGCTATGATGGAAAAAATAGAAACTTCTCGAGCAGACAGCGAGAAACTGCTAACTAAGATGGAAAAAAATGAGAAACTGTTGGAAACTTCGAGAGCAGACAACGAAAAACTTTTAGGTAAGATAAAAATGGAACTGCTAGAAACATCGAGAGCAGACAACGAGAAATTGTTAGCTAAGGCGGAAGAAAAACTTCAAGAAACTTCTAGAGCCACTAATGAGAAAATCTCTGAGGTTTCCAAAAGAGTTTCCGACTTAGAGAACTGCGTAGATAAATTCGAGGCACAAACCAAAGATGTTGAGAGAAAAATACAAAATCTAGAAAATAAATTAAATAATCTCCAATGTCAAGAGGGTCCAGTAAGAATTATTCAGGAAAGTTCTGGTAGAGCAAAGGCCCCTACTTTTGACGGCAGTGTACCATTTAATGTTTTCAAGTTCAAGTTCGAGACAGTTGTTGCTAGAAATATGTGGAACATTGAAGAAAAAGCTATAGAGCTGATTCTGGCTTTAAAAGGAAACGCTGCAGAAATTCTAGAAAGTGTGCCAATTACCTGCAGAAATATACCGAATGGAACTAAGAGGTAGACTGCAGAAAGCAAATGAGTCATTGCAGGATTTTGTAACAGAAATTGAGCGGTTGGTGCAGCTGTCGTATCCGGGCGAAAATCATCCATTATTAGATGAATTCAAAATTGAAGCAAATTATAGAGAATAAAAATTGAAAAATTCCACGGTTAAAACCAAAATGCAAACTCTACTCTTACATAAGATAATATATTTTTACGCAAATTCTATTCATCAATTTCCATTTACTCGTGAAAACATAAATCGTAACAATATACTAGGAATATTTGCATGAGTCTTGTGTTTTCCCGAATGCGAAATCAGTAAGTCTGGGTAAGTTCGTAAATGCAGTAGTTGCGCATCACTGCAGCATAATAAAATTAAAACTTTCAAAAAAGCATCATTGGCAGCGCTGATTTAGGACAAACGTTTTTTATGCAAATAATTGACAGTGCTGCCGCATCAGCAACAAAAATTGGCATAACTGCCGCAGTGATGCAAAAATTTTCTGCATTTAACGTTCAATCTATAGGCAACGCAATAAGAAAAACTTGTTTGATATCGGGTGTATACGTAGATGTTATATAAATATGCGGAATTTTTAGCAAACTTTGGGCGTTTATTGTGAAACATTGGTATAATATAAATTTATTTAAAATATTTGCTATCGTTAGCTATGACCTTTTTCCCATCTTTCTGCCAACATATGCATTCTGCGCCAAAAGAACTGCTCACTTTTTGTTCAGAACTATCTTCTAAATAGTTTTTTACCAGTCTTGCAACATGTGGTCGAGCGTTTTCATGATGGAATATTAAGGCTTTATGCCCGATTTCAGCTCGTAATATAAGGGACCCTTCTGGTCCCACCAAACACAGAGCATTTCCTTTGCGCCATGGATATTCGGCTTTGGCATTGATTTGGCTGGTTGACCGGGCTTTACATACGATTTCTTTAATTTCGGGTTGCCGTAATGTATCCATGTTTTATCGCCAGTAATGATTCCATGCAAAAATGACTTCTTTTTATAGCGTTTAAGCAGCATTTCGGCATACGATGTGGTTCAGCTACACTTTTTTAAAATTGAAGAAGTAATGCAAAACTTCCGCAAATGATGCTGTTGGCACAAAACAAAAACGTTGTTTGCACTATTTCATTTGAAGAAAGATGTTTACCCTCCAAGATGTCACATAAGTTATTAAAGACACAAACCATGTGTAAAAGACGCGTTGTTATTAACAGTTAACACCAAGGGTCAGATTGACATTTTCCATAAATTATAAAGGGCTGCATCATATTTAGAAAAGAAAAAATATATATCGCCGTCGATACTACAGGTTGGTTGAAAAGTTCCTGCGCTCGAAATGAAAGAATACTGTTTTTGTTACGAAATATATTTTTTTATTCAATATAATCTCCTAGAAGCTCAATACACTTGTTCCAATGATCTTCCAATAATTGTATCCCATCCTTATAATGGTTTTCCGGAAGCTCTGCAAAATAACCGTCTCTGAAGAGAAAGTAGTCACTGGGAGCCAAATCTGGTGAATACGGTGGAGGTTCAAGCAATTCGTACTTTAATTCTTTGAATTTAGTCATCGTCAAAACACTTTTGTGAGCAGGTGCATTGTCTTGATCAAAAATGATTTTTTTCTTCTTTAACCAGGTTTTTTCTCACGAATTTTTTCATCCAACTGATACAAAAGCCTGCAATAATATTCAGAGTTGATTGTTTTACCTTTCTGAAGATAATCAATCAACAAAATTCCTTTTGCATCCCAAAAAACTGATGCCATAACCTTCTTTGCTGATCGTTGTGACTTCACCTGCTTTGGAGCTGAACTACCAGCTTTAGTCCACTGTAAACGTTCTTGTTTCAATTTAGGATCATGGTGGTAGATCCAAGTCTCATCCATAATTACAAAACGACGCAAGAAGTCGGTTTTATTCGGTTTAAAACGCTCCAAATTACGCTGACAAATTTGTTTACGATCCAGTTTTTGTTGAATTATTAATGTGCGGCACTAACTTTCCAAACAGTTTTTTCATACGTAATTCTTCATGTAAAATATGGAGTACTCGTTCGTCTGAGATGCCTATGGCATTAGCAATTTCACGCTTAGTCAACGTTGGATCTTCACTAACCATATTATGTACCTGCTCAATGATTTCTGCTGTGGTTGCAGTTTTTCGTCGTCCTTCCCGTGGATCGTCTTAAAGGCTGGTACGACCACGTTTAAATTCACCATCCCAAAATCCAACGTGCGTTTTAAAGGTGAGGACTCCTTATACACTACAATTGTTCATAAATTTCCTTTGCTTTTAAACCCTTGAAAACAAAGAATCTAATGACTGCACAATATTAAATTCCATATTAAAAAAAATCAATGACACGTCAACTTCAAATGGCTTGTAAACAAAGAAAGAATTGACAGAATGACTCGCAACTTTGCATGTGTTCTCAAGACATTTATACCAACTTGAGAAAAAAAAACAAGTAAAATAAGACTAAATTCGGCTGTGCCGAATCTTTGAATACCCTCCACCAATATCCTAAAAAGATGTTCTCTTCTGTTTTTGATACAAATAATATAAAAAGTAAAATTATGCAGGTGAAAAACTTTTTTAGATGTGAAAAGAACTTTTTTGTTGGAAAAAAAATTTAGAGGTGAAAAAAAATTTTTAAGGTGAAAAAATTTTTTGTGGTGAAAAAAAATTTTAGTGGTTAAAAAATGTTTGAGGTGAATACAAAATATTTACTGCTAAGCGACTGGTGAAAAAATATGAAAAAATATGTTATGTATCAGTCGCTACTATGAAATTGTACTAAATTTGTATGGGCAATTTAGAGACACCTTTACATTTTCACTAGTTTTTTTAAACATGGACTGCACAAAAAAAAAAAACATTTTAAAGCATATTTTTTGGCAAATACTCAATTTTGTTCCGGCTAATGGGAACTAGCTCTGCAGCTGAATATGCCTAATGGAGAGAATGCACTTTCTGTGTTTGTCTAAAAGAGAGAATACAGCAAAAAAATTAATTTATTGAAGAAAGAACATGAGTTGTAACTATTTGTCAATAGATGGCAAATCAGAAGGTGCAATCTCCATTACGCATTTTTTGCTGCAGAGCTATTCTCCATTAGCCATATTGTGCTACAATATGCAGTGGAGTATTATTGATTTTCTATTTTCTTCGTAACATAAATTAATATTTGCCAAAAACTATGAAAAATATATGTTTTATGT
This sequence comes from Eustalomyia histrio, assembly GCA_949748255.1. Classification (NCBI taxonomy): domain Eukaryota; kingdom Metazoa; phylum Arthropoda; class Insecta; order Diptera; family Anthomyiidae; genus Eustalomyia; species Eustalomyia histrio. The sequence goes on from OX456526.1 coordinate 88,000,212, forward strand.
GCATATTATACCTTAATTTTTTAAATCAATATTCATTTAGATGTTTAAGAGCACAATATTGCACTTTATTCATGTGTATTTTTTTATAAAATAAAAAATTAACAATCCCTCAATTCTCAAAAATACAAATGGAATAAAGAAAAATACTATTTTCCTCTATGAAAATTTCTTTTTTGACTTAAAAATGTGAAATGTGCTTTTATTACGTCAAACATTTGAAAAATTTACTTTAAAATTATGTAATAAGTCTACTAGCAACATCTGAATGCATTATAATTTAAAGTATGTAGTTAATTTAATATTTTTAGTAAATAAATTAATTGATAGCCTAATCCAAGGCTATATCGCCATGGGACAGGATATAGTTTTAATGTGATTCTGCGCCACCTATTCAAAAGTAGCGGCACTAAAGCAATTATGTATTTTGCTCTTTCTTTATATATAAATTTCTTTGGACCTAGCCATGGGACAGGGTATTGTTTTAGTTAATTCAGCGCCACCTATTCAAAAGTAGGGGCACTAAAGCAATTATGTATTTTGCTCTTTCTTTATATACAAATGTCTTTGGTTACAAAAAAAAAATACATTTTATGGAATGAAACGAAAAACCAACAAAGCTTAACAGAAAAACCCAATCTGGCTCACTATATCTCCTATAGTAGCCAAAGAATTGGAGATATTTGAACTGAAAATCCTTAGAAAATGCATTGGAAGAAATTATGAAAATTTCATAAAACTATTTTCAAATAGTTACGTCTATGAAAATGCCGATGTTCTACCCTTCTGTAGGTACTCCATGTCGTTGCAAGCCAGATTTGTTGAGAAACTTGCGCTACACGATAATATGCTTGTCATCCAAATATACGAAAGCGAGAAAAACACCATCTGAGCTGGATCTACATATCTTTCTCCTGTCGGTATACGTAATGGACGTATTTACGACGATCCAGCTCCTCTGGACTTTACCTCATTCTATATGACAGACAGACGGACATCGCTAAATCGACTTAAAATTGCATAAGGATCACGAATATATATACTTTATGGGGTCTTAAACCTATATTTCGACATATTACAAACGGAATGACAAACTGATATATACCCTCACCATATATGGTGGAGGGTATAAAAAAGTTTGGAGCTAGCAGTGCCATCTCTTGGTGAGCGCAGGAACTTTTCAACCAACCTGTACAATGAAAGCTGATATACCTTTTTTAATTTTTGTATAAACTTAGTGAAAAATTTTTGCAGTCGGTTCCTTCAACTAAATATTAATTTTTACAAAAAAAATCGGTTAATTTAAGGAATCATATTTGAATATGGTTGCACTAACATAATTTATTTATTGCAGCATCCAAAATATGCTTCACAATTTAGTGCCAATATTTATGTGTGTAGAAGCAGAAAATGTTAATTATAGTAAAAAATAGTAAAATTAAAAATAACAAAATAATTGTCAAATATTAAAGACAACTGCATTAAGAAGTATAAAATTTCACGTCAAAACGAATTTAAGAGAAAATACTTGTAAAAATATTAAAAACTAGTATGAGAAGAAAGAGAAATAATATTGTGAAGAATTAAGTTTTAATCTAAAACTATATATTTTTAATTTTATCAGGCTCAAGATCATAATTTTTTAATGATACTAACGAATAGTAAACACAAATTTTTTTATTAAATGGAAAAAATTGTAAGGATCAGCGCTAGAGGGAGTGCACACTTTCGACCCGAGCGACCGGGTCATCTTCAGCCTCATTCTGAACCACCCAACACAAATAACTCATGGTTATGAACAGGCATTTACCACACACTTTAAGGAAAATCACTATGTGAAATTACATTTTTTAGTTAGTAAATGATTACCCGTACAAATAAGCTTTTTCCATCTATTTATAGAAATACCCTTTGGCAAACATCTTCGATTTTCGAAGCACAAATTGACAGGGTCGCCATTCCAAATGTCAATGTTTCCAATTCTGGGAACCAATTGGGAATCTGGCATACTAATATCTTTTCTTTCACAACATATTTGAGTGTTGTTTATTATATTAGTTTATAAATTACATCGTGCCTTATGTTTTTGTATGTAAATTTTTGAATATTATTTGATCTGTTTTAATTATATATTTTTAATTTTATCGGGCTAAAGATCATAATTTTTTTAATTAAATGGAAAAAATTGTAAGGATCAGCGCTAGAGGGAGTGCACACGTTCGACCCTTAATCTAAAACTTTTATAAAAATATATTTGGAAAACTTTTACGAAAAAGAATTGTAAAAAATCTATTGAAAAATTAAGTAATAGAATATAAGTTCGCTCGAGTTTTTTTTGAGATGCAAAGATGAAGTAACAAATTTATTTGGAATTTTTCTAAATATAATTGACACTTTTCTCAAATTGATAAAAGGAATTATAAAAGTGCAAAAATTACTTCTTATCGATTTTATTAAATATATTTCTATCAAATATATTTTTATATTGAGACCTTGAATTAATAATGAGCGTGTTTTCGAAATTTACTGAGTTATTGTGCAAAAATGGTTACCAATATATATATAGTTCAACAAAAAATTTTAATTATAGCATGCATAGTTAACTTTTTATTGAACATTTATTCACAATTAGCATTTGTGATATCATTTATGAACGCTCTGTGGTAATATATAGTTTTACATAACGGATCCATTTGTATCGAACTATATATTTATCGTAATTTATCTTAGTTTATAGAAATCTATAGAACCAATATCGTGATAAAATCATATCAAACAACATATGTGAACATATAATATGTGACACCATATCAATTTTTTTTAAGTTTGCATTTGTTTTTTTTTTTAAAGAAAGCAACACTCAGGAAATTCTTACTACTTAATGTGTTGCTTTCTTTGAAAATAGGATAGAGCAGAGTTGAAAGGTGATTAAATTTAAAGGCTTCAAATATGGCAAAATATTTGATGATAAATATTTGAACAGTTGTTGCTCTAATGGAGAGTTGGCAAACATGTTGAAGCGTTTTTGGCCACAGCCCTGCTGTTATTTTACTTCGGTGGAATTAAGTGCTATGGGAACACAGAAGGAGAACGTTGCTATATGTATGAGATAAAAACTGATATTATTTTTCTTAATTGATTTGCCGTCGCTGGTGATCAAATGTTCTGTATAAGACTCTAACGCTCTCAAACCTCATACTGACTTTAACTCTTTTATACAAATAATTATATAAAATATGTGAAATAAAAGAAAATTGTTAATTTAAGAAAATTTATACTTGGTCGTAAATTTGCAGAAAACAGTACTGGCTCAGCGCCTTTTGAATAGTACTAGCAAAATTTTGGCAATTTTTACCTGCGTACTTATGAATATATTTTTGCTTTTTTTATCTATGATTTTTCCCGAACAAATATATTTACTTTTGGGGATTTAAGATATTATAAAAAATATTACCTTTAACAAAAATTCGCACACCCAAACGTTCTTTTTTTGACAAAACTTTTTTTTCCTTTTTTAACAAAACGTACTTTGTCACATTCAATAGTCCTTTCACTTCATACATCCTTGATCTGGAGCAATATTTAATCATAGACAATTTGATATTCCTTAATGTCTGTTCTAATATCTAGCTGATCATATTTGATCCGAAAAATGGCAGATAAAATTCGATCCAGAAATATATTTAGGAATTTAGTAACATCTAAATTAATCCGAAAACTGGCAGATCAAATTAGATCAAGAAATATATTTGGCGATTTAGAAGGATCTAAATTGATCCGAAATATGGCAGATCAAATTAGATCCAGCAATATATTTGGAGATTTATCCGATAAATTTCAGATCAAGTTGAGTCTTAAAAAAACAAAGGGGATGAAAAAAGTAATCCTTAATTTACCAATAATTTTAAATGAGCAAAAATTACGTTTTGTTCTTGTGCTCCTTAAATATAGTATTTAAGGTATTGTTCCAGATGACGAACAAAAATACAATAACATAATGCAATATGAAAACAAAATACACGCGAGTGAAAGCGCCTCGCTACGAACACCTTGTGGAAACCTCGTGTAAGTTTTTTTTTTATTTTTTTCTAATATTTATGTATGTAAATTTTTTCATTATCAAAATAAAAAAGAAGTAACAACAATACAAATGTATTAGCGGCATTTAAAATCTGCTTAGTAGAAGAGCAATTAGCTAGTATTATTTGTGGTGTTTTAGTTTAAGAGTACTTTATAGAAAAACAGTTCTAAAATACTTTTATAATACAATGATACCAGAACGATTACTCTCTTAAAAGACAGATTGTGTATATACTGCTAATGTTTATAAAATCAGAAAATAATTTCAGTGGAATGTATACATATATGGGTATATAAGACCATATATTTAATAAGTATATGGACACATACTTAGGTGTTACCTCATTTTTGGGATCCATACATACAGTTATGTGCGAAAAAATAGGGACACTTGCATGTAACAAATATAAAGTAAAAAAACACACATACATTTTGGAAAGAAACTAACAATATTATTTTTAGATTATAGTACAACAACAACTCTTCATTTAAAGCAACAATTCAAACTTTGTTGTTGCCATTGAAAAAAACAACATTTAAAAGTATTATAATTTCCTATAGTCGATTGTGAATAAAAATAGGGACAGTAAGAAAATTGTTTGAAATATTATTAGTATTTTATATTTTTTTAATGGAAATATAATAGTGGTCATTGTATCTAATAGATGGAAACATTTCTGTATCATATTTATGTAAATAAATGTACCAAGTATGGAGCCAAGGGTGGAAAAGGTATGGGATATAGAAAATCGGAACAGATTGTCATATGCATGGAATTTTAAAATTTTGTGCCAGACTTCTTCGTTGGTATTGCTTATCAATTGTAAGCCAAACAAAAGAAGACCTGATCAATATTAAGTCCTTAGAAAGCTGATTAACTATCGAAAATCGGAAATTATTTACAAATTTTAAAGAGGATTGCAAAATTTATTTTGTTTATTGTGGGTTTTTAATGCACATTGTAATTATTAGTTGATAGTTTTTAAATTGTTGAATTGTTGCTTAAAATGAAGAGTTGTTGTTGTACTATAATCTAAAAATAATATTGTTAGTTTCTTTCCAAAATGTATGTGTGTTTTTTACTTTAAATTTGTTGCATGCAAGTGTCCCTATTTTTTCGCACACAACTGTATATGGTTCAACCAAAAATTTTCATATATTAGAACATATTTGGATATTTATCACCGGATATATATAAATTTTATGGAAACTTTTTCAAAAATACTGCAATTTCAGTTTATTTTTAATAGCAATTGCAAGTGATTATTATCTTCATAACACTCAGAGTGTACAGTTGCTTGTAAAAAAATATAAATAAGGCCGGTATTACAGTTAACACTTAAGTAAAATCTGAAACTTCTATGAAATATTTTTTTTTCGAGATTTTAAGATTTTAAAGTGTTTAGATCATTACATATGATCATTATATATAAGTTATTTATCCAAATATGATCCAGCTTAAAAAACTGTGGTGGTGGTCTAAATAGTTCACATCAGTTTCAAGAAAAGCTTAAGTGATAAATATGAAACAATTTGCCTTTTAACCCTCTAAATGTGAGATTGGCCCACTAAAATAGGACAATTAAGAAGCAATTTTGTCTTCTATATATCATATTTAAATGTTATTCGAGTCTATCGGAACCTATGTATTATCAAAAACTAAAAACTTACCCAATTAAGTAATTATTATTTTTTAAACCATTTCGCATGGTATCCTGAATATTATGTATATGTTCCAGTGGTGGTTAAACAACTGAAATTAAAAAAATATTTATTTATGTAAAGCTTTCTGCATTAATTTTCAAATGAGCATTGTATACTGTAACCATCATAGATGTACATAATAAAGGCCTGTAAGAATTGTATTTGCAAATCATTTACAAATCATTTTCTTACAACCATAAAACTTATTTTCGCTTTAAATTTGAAATTCTTCTAAATTGATAAAATATTACCGAAATTATAGTATCCTATTAATAAACGATTTTCTGCAATCAAAACATTATATTTTTTGCTAATTGAAGTCGTAAAAATTGTTATATCTGCACACACGCATAAGAAAATAATTTGCAAAGACACTTGTACAGATCTTTAATAATTGGGAAAACGGACGAGAATAGGAACCAAAAGACTTTTGACAGAGAAAGCCGAGTAATGCAGCCATCTAATAAATATTGAGAAAAGAAAACGTTAACAAGATTAAGAGAAAAAGATTATCGATACTTACACTATTTTATGCTCATCCATGGCCACATTCAATCGGCTGGTTTAAAATCAGTGGCGCATGCAGTTCTTGCATTTGGGGGGGATAATTTTTAGTTTTTACACTAAAAAGAATTTATTTTTTTTGTAACACTTACCTTAAACCTCTATTTCTATCAATTTCAACCTTTTGCTTCTTTGGTTCGAAATCAATAAAAACAGCTGATTTCCAAATCATTTTCACTATTTTTTTATTTTCGGGAATAAATGCCAATAGCAAGTGCAAAAAGAAAGTCTAACAGTACCAAAGTAATTTTCAAAATAAAATTTCTTTTTATTTATTTATTTAGGTCTACGGACAAAAATCCTTACAGACCAATTATTGAAAATTTACATAATATACAAAATAACAATGATTTAAATAAAAATTTAATTAAACTGATTAAGGTACAAAATAATATTACGTTTAATGACATTGACGTTAACAGAAAAATCAATAAGAAAATAAAAATCATTATAATGTTTACACAATTTACTAAGAGGATCAGAATTAGCATAATTAGTTTGAGAAACTTGTAAATAGATTGGAATGTAGAAGCGTGTTGATCGATGAGGAACATTAAAGTTTATGAGTCTGAGAAAAATGCACCATTTATTAGGCTGAATAAAAATGAAACACTATGTAAGCATAGTTCTTATTTAAAAAAAAATCCAATAAAAAACAGTTTCCTCGAAAGCGAAGTAACGAAAATTAGTTTTTTTTTATTTTTATTTATTTATTCAAATATTCAAGAACCAAGCCCTCTGGGCCAAATACGGTTCGTATACTACTAAAAAAACAATTTACTATATAAAAAAAATATATCTATATAAAATGCCTAAACTAAAATAATAACTAAAATATAAAATTTAAAATAAAATTTAAAATTTAAGGTCCATAATGTAGCAATTAAGAAAAGATAAAATTAGAGTTATCATAAATTAGAGAGGGTGTTACATACCGAAATACTGCACTAATTTGCATTTAAACGTAGCCTTTGAAAAAACGAAATTTTTAAGGTATCTAGGAAGCGAATTCCAATTTCTAGTTATCCTCACATTAAAGGATCTTTCATAAATGGATGAAGTTATACGATGAAAAACTATTTGAGGGTTTCTACTCGATTTTGTGAAATTAAAGTTCTCAACAATATAACTAGGACAATTCGTCTTAATCACCTTGTGAAATAGCAACAAAATTCTCAATTTTATTAAATTTTCAAAAGAAATACCAACAAAATCTAATACAAAAGGAGTGACGTGTTTCCTCATTCTTAATCTATAAACATATCTTATGATACGATTAAATGTAAGATGAAGGCGTCTAAGTAAAACACTATTAGTACCCGTGAACACCTCTAAGGCGTATAATAATTGTGACATAAGAAGACCACTAGCAACACGTTTCCTCACATGTAGAGGCAAACATAAATCTAGGGACCACAATCGCCTTAAGGTAGCACGAGCACAAACGTAATCAATGTGCTTTGAAAAACGTAATTGATCATCCACAAAAACACCCAAACACTTAATTTCAGTGACGAAATTTATCCTAACACCTCCTAATGATACATTCAAATTACTGGAGTCAAAACCAAAACACATTGCCTTTGTTTTGCCAGGATTAATTTCCAACCCATTAGTATCCATCCATTGAGAAATCCTATTAAGGTAAAACTCAATGTTCGCTTCCAAAACATCAAAAACTTGCCTTTCCCCAGAAAATAAAATCTGTACATCATCCGCATATATAAATGTTTCAAAAGAGTTATTATCAATGACATTAATAAAATCATTTAAATACATCATAAATAAAATGGGGCCAATTACAGAACCCTGTGGAACACCACTGGTAACCTCCAATAAACTAGAGTTCCTGTCTCCTACAGAAACGAATTGTGACCTTTTACCAAGATATGAACATATAAGTTTACATGCAGATTTAGAAAAATTAAAAAAATTACATAATTTAGTTATCAGCCTTGAATGTAAAACTTTATCAAAGGCCTTTAATAAATCTAAGGAAAGCAATACACTACATTTTTTCTCATTAAGCTTACGTCTTATTGAATCAGTTAACCCAAGAAGAAGAGTTGTAGTACTATAATTCCGTCTAAAACCAGATTGGTTAGGATGAAGCAATCTTTTAGCATTAATATAAAACATCATCTGATCTTTTATAATATGCTCAACAACTTTTGAAAGAACGGGTATCACAGAAATTGGACGAAAATTTTGTAAAAGATTTGAATTACCATCCTTTTCAATCGGCACAACACGTGATATCTTCCAATCACCAGGAAATTTGGAAGTCATAAAAATTGTATTTACAATATGAGTAAAAGAAACACAAATATAAGGATAAATAATCCTAAAAAATTTCGGTGGTATACAATCATAACCAGCAGCATTCGAATGTATCCTATTAAGCGCGCAATATACATCATCCGCTATAACAGGTTGAAACTGAAATGAATCTTCCAAGGGAAAAATAAGCTCATCAAAAACAGATGTGGATGGTTCACATGATTAATTAGAAATAAAAAAATTATTAACAATGTCAGGGTCAACATACCCAACTTTATCGCTCGAATCAATACCACCACACGTCCGCAAAACATTCCACATCTGCTTAGTATTAAGCCCTCCGAAGAGGCGTTCATGTGCCTTTCTTTTCGCATTCCTAATTACAGTTTTGGTCCTATTCCTAATTCTGCAATATATTCTCCAATTATATTGTTTTCCATGCATTTTTGACAAAAGTAATTGTAAATTTTTATCGTTTATACTAATTTCGTAACAGACAAATAGGCCTCAATTATAGCAGATGACAGCTCAATACCTTTTGAATTATTTGCAAATATAAAGTAATAAGCTTCCGATCATTGATAAAGTATTGAATCATTTATATACGTAATGTAATAATTGAAAATTTTTTAAAAATTTTTTTTAGATACTTAGTGTTCTTGTAACAAAAGGCTAATATGTGTGTGTTTCCACATCACGCTCGAAAACAGCGCAACATTTCTTTTTTGTTTAAAGCAATAAAATATTATATGCGTCGATTACTCAATTGGTAGAGTTTTCAGCTGATAACTAGAGTCCCCAGGATCGATTACCATCATTACCACATTATACATATTTAATAACGTTTAAAATAATTGTAATAATATTGTTTTTAAAAAATTTTTTGTTTTGAAAATCTCTTTTAGACATGTTATTTTGCCCATACTTGTAACCATATAAACAAACACTTTATCACCTCCAAGATAATGGGTCCATACAGTACCTTGAGGCTCATCGCCCGTAAAATTCATCAGTGAAGTAAGGTGTAAAGTAATACATGAGCCCTATGCTATTATTTGACAATGTGTGTATATAAGTGTCACCTAAAGGAATCGATTTAAAAAAAATAATTCTACACTCATAATAATCCATGTATAAAAATACGAAATTAATGTCAAAATAACAAAAAATATTTTTGTTATTTTGACATTTTTTCGTATTTTTATGCATGGATTATGATCAGTGTATAAAATATCTATATTTAGGCTTAAATTTTTGTAAGGATTAACAAAAAAATTAACCAAAACTTTAGATTTGATGGTGACAGTTACAGCATGTGATAATTACAGAACTTTTAGTGCACTTTGTTTTTATTTTAACCCTTTCGACCCGAATGGTACATATGTGTACCACTCAAAGTTTAAACCATGGTTTTCATTAGAACAACTACCGTTCTACGCTCTGAACTGCAATTGCAATAGTGGCATTTGTCTTCAAATATTTAATAATAATATGTGTTAAACTTTATTATATGTTGAAAATACCGTTATAAATCGGTGTTTCGGCAGTTTAGCGATATTATAACGGTAGTTTAAGATATTTCAAAATTGAACCGGTAAAATAGCGCAATAAACCCGGTTATACAAAAAGACACTTGCCTTTAATGGAATGGCCATTTTAAAATTTTCATATCGGTCTTAAAGTAGCTGTGGTAGCCAGCTACCGTTATTATGAAAAGGTATTGAATGCCAACCATGGTTTAAACGTCTCTAAAAGTTTTAAATTAAATGTTGCTGTGTTTTGAAATATATCACATCATCTTCAAACTTCTGTGAATGTTTTTAAACACTATTTTCATTCCAGCCAAATTTTTTTTTTTTGGCAACAAATTGAAAAGGTGTGAAGCAGAAAATGCTCATTGCTTTAGAAGAAGATACATGCGTTGGCAAATCATAGGCATTACTAGCTTTAAAACGTTGCGAAAATGACATAAATTATAACTCGAAATATAGCTCATCCGTCGTAATTTTTTTTAACGATTTTAAAACGTTCGCAAAACAAAATGGATATGCCCAAAGAATAGTTCTTAGAGCGTCAGTAAAGCACTATACAAATAAAAGATGTACTTTTACTTTGTTCTACATACAAAAATTGCAGTTACTTCTGACAACAATTAGCACTTTTAATACTAAATAAATAAATTTTATTTAAAATTTATTTATCACATTGACTGAGATCTAATGAATACATTTAATATTGAACTTAAAAATTAATGCGACGATTTTTTGACATAAAGCTGCCAACAATTTTGTCTGCGTGTACCACTTCACGATATACAGACAAGACAATAGAGCCAATGGGTCATTCCATGTCAAACCGCACAGAAAACTGTCATTTTCGGATTCGTCATCTCCGATTTTAATGAAATTCGCCACAAATATTGTAAATGGGTAGTGTTTATCAAATCATTAACCTTTCAACCCCAAACCCTTTCGGTTTTCAAAATATGACGTCATGAAAATTTGCAAAAACTTCAAAATATCGAAAAAGTTTCTATACAAAGTCATCCATAACTTCTAAACCTTAAATTTTTCTGTTGGTACCATTTTAAAGGTGAATAACATGCCTTCAAAATGGCGTGCCAAAAGTTTTTTTGTATTGAAAGGTTAAATGTCATTTTTATAAGTTTAATCTTCAAAGACCCATATCTCAAAATCCAATTTTTTTTAAATTCTGAAAAATATATGTTAAAAACTAAGGCCTCTCTACATTTGTGGCAAAATTTCAAGGTGGAGACTCATTTGATTCCTGAGTTATGAAGGAAAACGTGGTCGTAAGCAAATTTTCGTCGACGAGTTCATATGCAAAAGCTTACACACAACAAAAATATGTATAGCATGTAAAAAATTTTTCGTATGAAACTGTCAAGATAAATTTGCTTACGACTACGTTTTCCTTCATAACTCAGGAACCAAATGAGTCTCCACCTTAAAATTTTGGACTTTGAGATATGGGTCTTTGAAGATTATACTTAAGAAAATTACCTTTAACCTTTTAATACAAAAAAACTTTTGGGATGCCATTTTGAAGGTAATCTTTTCACATTTAAAATGGTACCAATAGAAAAATTTTAGGTTATATTGTTTAGGAGTTATGGGCGACTTTGTATGGACACTTTTTCGATATTTTGACGTTTTTGCTAATTTTCATGACGTCATGTTTCGAAAACCGAAAGGGTTTGGGGTCGAAAGGTTTATGATTTGATAAACACTACCCATTTACAATATTTGTGGCGAATTTCATAAAAATCGGAGATGACAAATCCGAATGCTGTGCGGTTTCACATGGAATGACCCCAATGCAAAAAGTCTTACTTCGCGCATTTCTTAAGTACATTTTAATTCCTTTTGCGTTGTAAAGCTTTTTATCCGCTTTTAGATAATTTTGATAAAATTCTATGCGGCTACACAATTCTTTTGGCGAAACGTCAACGACTCAATGCCGAGTTTGTATATAAATCTTGTATAAATTCTCAATCACATTTTTATGACTGAAAAATCCATTTGTCATAGTTGAGATCATTTCAACTAAATATGAAATGAATGACTGATCTGTAATATTCCGTTGGGTCATATGTTTGTAAATTTGAACGACATTTTTGTGTTCTTACAAGCTTTACGATTTCAATAGTCTCCATATAAATAATAATAAACTCCTCAGCATTTCTCCGCGTCGAATTCAACATATCAATTACTAAATTGATATGTTCATATGTATTTATTTTATTAAGATAATTTTAATTAGAACACTTAGTTAAAAAAAGCATTTTCATTTAAAAAATAGCAATTGTAAATCTATTATTTCAAATAGAAAAAATACCATTTGAAATTAAAAAATATGAAATGCTATTAAAACCCATTTGGACATGGATATTCTACGTTCCTGTGATAACTGTGCTTGTTTGGTTTTCCAAAATTCACGGTGTATCAACGCTAAAAGTTGGATACTTGCAGCGGCTCAAAGTTGGATAATAAACTCATCTAACTTTTTAAGCAATTATTTTTACAAATCGTATCTCATATGAAAGATTAGGGGCCGTATGCAAAAAAATTAACAAAGTTTATTAAACCATTGTTAAGCAAAATTGCTTAAAGTTCTACCCAAAAACGATTGTTAGCTTAACATACCTTTGTTAAACATTTGGTAACTTTAAATATTTTAAAGTAGAAAGCAACGTACTTTAAACGTATGTTAGCGACATTTTTTGTTTTGTTTTCGTCTTTTTTGTTTGTATATTAAAATTTTGTGAAAATTTTTAATAAAAGTAATAAATTGTGAAGTGGATACTTTAAATTTCATAAGAAGAATTGGCAAAATTAATTGTGATTGTTGAAAAATTAGTGTTAATTGTGTATTGTTTTTAGAAGTAGATACTATTATCCAAATCGGACATTATTATCGGCCAAGAATTCATAAGCTGAGGACTGTTGGGTTCTCTCTTCGTTTTAAGAGCAAACAAAAAATAAAAGAACTGATTAAAACACATCACAAAGCAATGTTTATGTAAGAAATGTTTTAGTGATGTACTTACAATCAAAACAAATCAATACATTAAAACATTACTAACATAAAAAATCTGGTTAGTTCTTCTCAATTTCCTTAATTTAGTTAATTTAATATTTTTATTTTATTGAATAAGTAAATCGAAGAAGATTGCGTAAAAAACATATTATTTTATGTTAAAATAATAAGAACCTTTTTATAGATTTGATTACCAGGCTGAATAAATATTCGTTTTAATGCATCGGTAATCATAAAATGACAACTGAATATGATGACATTGCCAGAACCAAGCTATAAAATTCATTAAAACTTTTATTTGTTTAAGTGGGGTTTTTGCATACGAATTTTTAAGAAACGTTTGTTAGCCTTAATGTGTTTGTTAACTAATGTGAAAGTAGTAAGTGAAATTAGAAGTAATTTTTTTTTACAAACGGCCCTAGATCTTCGTTAATTGTTTCGAAAATAAACGGTTTGTTTCTTTACAGAAATATTGCAAAAATGCAAAACGTTATTTATTCGCGAAAGTTAAAAACACGTCTTCGATTTAAAAAAAATTACCAACTTTGAGCCGCGATACAGCGTGAACTACATCGAATTTTGAAAAACAGCACAGAAATATAAAACACAATTTATAAAATATAACACTGGCTTATGATTTCACGTATAATATGATATTTTTTTTTTCTTACTTAGCATTCACTTTTAACAAATTTACCAACTTGCTTCCGATCACGTTGAATTCGATAGAAAAAGGAAGTAGCAAAAGAATCCGCGAGAATTAAATCATATGGTAATAGTAACCGAATAAAAAAAATTCGCTTTATGATCACCCTATAACGGACTGACAGAGATGAGCAAATTGAACATTCTTTGCATATGAAATGTTAACTTTTAATAGAGTTCTGACCATCAATTCTGTATATTTCGGCCATGCTGATTATAATGGTGTGCTTAATTTTTTGATATAAGGTACAGATTTTTCGTTAAATATCTTTAAATTTTGGCGGTTTTCTATTTAAAATGCAAAAAATATGACTTCTTTTTATTAAAATGCAAGCACAAGACCTTTGTCCATATTTGCATTACGATTTCTCTGCAGAAAACCTGATATTAAAACTACTGTTTCCCGTTTTATGTAGGTTTTTACAGTTTTTTAAGATTTTGCAACACAATCGAGCTTGATAAAGTTCAAGTTATATTTATTGAGCCTTTTTTATGAACAATATTAGCATTTTTTTTAAAGTAAATAACTAGTTTTAATTTAAGATTTTAATGTAATGTCTTAAAATAGGTGATAAAGAATGTTACAGTGTCAGACTTAACATTAAGGAATTCATTTATGTGATTAAAGTTAAGAAAGAAAATGCCGCCCTTGCTCCCGAGGCTAACAATATCATGCGAGTTGTTCTCTTAAATTAATAAAATAAACTTAAAACTACAATTACAAACTAAGAAACAAACAAAACAAAAAACAATAAAACTAACCCCTATGAGAACCCATAGTAGTTTTTCTAAAAAAATCCGGATGAAAAGCGGAGTATCCTCCAATTACAGATTCTCTGAGATTCTAAAACTTCCTTTAAAATTACATTTTCATGCATTAATAGTATGTTAATATAATTATTCATAATGTCAAATACATAAAAGCTTAGTGGAGTTACATCTGATTCTTTGTAAATTACTAAATTTGAAAATCTTTTTGTCTCGGAAGCAAAATTCTTACCAATACAAAATCTTAACACCTTTCTTCCAAAAATTTCAAATTTATTCATTATAGTAGATGATATAAAAAACCAAGTTGAAAATGCGTATAATAAAACTGGTCGCATACAAGTTTTATAAAGAAGTAATTTTGTCTTAGTAGGTAACGATTTATTGGACAAAACTCGGCCAAAACATCCCTTAAGTTTGTTGTAATAAACTGTACATTAAATAAAACCAGTTTATTATATATCAAAATATTTTTATATTTATTTGGTAACTTCAAGGTTGTACGTCTTTATGCTTTGCTTTTTATTTTATGAGTAACTTAAGTTTGTACAAATGATGTTTTGATAGCTAGTTTGTTCAGTTATAAAATATTTAACGGTAACTCTCCTTTTGTTTTTTTCTTTAGTAAATGCATTTAGTTTTAAGTATATAAACAAAGTGTGTACTAAAATGACAAAACAAAAGTAGAGCAATAGACCTTAAAAGTTCTTTCTTTTAAATAATGCAATTATTTTGCAATTATACTACAATACCCCCTTTATAAATTTGTTTCTCAACCATCAAAATTTATTACTTTTTTAAAATTTTTATGGAATGAGAAAAAAATTTATCATGTAATAATTAATATATAATACACAAGTAATATAAAAAAATAATAATTTACAGTAGTTATTAATTTTTTGGTTTTCTCTTCCTTAAATTATATTTAACAATTTCATTTTCAGTATTAGCATAAATAATTGCTTCTTGATTATCATTTTGAACTATCTTTTTTTCTACAGGAATTGTAATGCTTGGTATAATTTTTTGTAATGGATCTAAAAGAGTACTTGGAAATTCTGTTTCTTGGTAAAACGATTTATTACAAGAGATAATTTGATTAGCATGTCTTTTCCCTGTTTTATTGGTTTCAGTTTTTACTAAATATGTTTGCTTTCCAAGAACTTTAAATATTATAGCTTTTATCCATAAACTTTTCCAGGTACTGAATAATCTTTAACAATAACAGCATCATACTGTGTTTGATTTTTTTTTTTTGTTTATTTTCTACAAATTGTTTTATATCATTCCTATTTTTTGGATTAATAAGATCTAGTCTTGTTCTTAATTTTCGTTTATTAAACATTAAATACACTGGCGAAACACCTGTACTCGTATGTATAGTGTTTCGATAGTCAAATAAAAATCTGCATAATACGATATTGAATTCTGATAATGGTATGTTATTTAAACTACGCTTAAGAGCATTCTTTATTGTTTTTACGAAATTTTCCGCTGGCCCATTTGTAGCCGGATGTCCCACAGGTGTGGTAACTTGATCAATGTTATTCATTCTTAAAAAAATTTTAAATTCATTTGAAACAAATGCTGTACCGTTGCCTGAAACAACACATTTTGGTAAGCCAAAACGAGCGAAAAGCTCTCGTAATACCGAAATAACAGCACGACTATTGTATTCGTGCCCATGTCAATACACTCAATCCACTTGCTAGTACTATCAACTTCAACGTATATGGATCCTAGACCAAACTTCGTCGGATCTAGGCCAAGGAATCAATTCTTGTTGAGGTGGGTTTGGACGTGTCATAAGACAAGATTCGCAAGATTTTACGATTGCCTCTAAATCCTTACTCTGATTTGGCCACCAACAACACTCACGAGCCATAGACTTCATCTTAACAATTCCCATATGAGAAGCGTGCAAAAAATTAACTACTTCCTGAGTTAATTGTTTAGGTACTATTACTCGAAAACCCCAAAATACACAATTTCCTTTCTCAGACAGCTAATTTCTCTTCAAAAAATATGGCAATATTTCGGAATCGGCACACTTTTCTGCCCATCCGAATTCAACAAAATTTTTCACCTTCAGTAACACATTATCTTTTGCCATTTCATTACCTATAGCTTCAAAATCTAAAAATTTATTCTCATCATTGAGAATTTGTAAATTATTCAAATAAATATTACTTGGAAAATCATCTATACGGAAGTCAGATTCCTTAGGGTATCTGGAAAAATAGTCGGCAATGTGTTTTTTTGATTTAAT
The DNA here is from genome assembly GCA_949748255.1 of Eustalomyia histrio. Lineage (NCBI taxonomy): Eukaryota > Metazoa > Arthropoda > Insecta > Diptera > Anthomyiidae > Eustalomyia > Eustalomyia histrio. Next base: position 88,017,139 of record OX456526.1, read on the forward strand.
ATGACAAATGTCAAACTGATAACCTGAAAAAGTTAATGCGATACGTTGTTGTCGACTTGAAGCCATTAATGGTATTCCCTTTTGGGACTAAAAATATGCTGTAACGGTTTGTTGTCCGTCACCAAAGTAAAATGACGACCATATAAAAAATTGTGAAATTTTTTCACACCGAACAAAATCGCAACTGCTTCGCGGTCCACTTGTGAATATATTTTTTCCGTGTCGGTTAAGGACCTAGACGCGAACTCGATTGGCCTTTCTACCCCTTGTATCGATTTGTGCTAACACAGCCCCTATACCTACAGGGCTTGCATCTACCGTTAATTTTGTTTTAGAATTTGAGTCAAAATGTGCTAGACAATTATCCGCATGTAAAAGGTTTTTTAATTTATCCACCGCAGCAGAACAATCTTTTTTCCAAACAAATTTTGTATCAGCCCGTAAAAGCATTTGCAACGGGTACAACAATGTTGACACATTAGGCAAAAATCTTCTGTAAAAATTTACAACACCCAAAAAGGCTTGTAGCTCCTTTATATTGTTAGGGTATGGAATATTTGAAATCTCACTGACCTTTTCTGGGTTCATGTGCAATCCATTTCTATCAATTACGTGACCCAAATATTTTATTTTTTCACAAAAAAAATCGCATTTGTCCGGGGATAATTTAAAACCAGCATCATTTAATATGTTAAGAACCTGTTCAAGTCTCTTACTATGTTATGTTCTATTAGGAGCACTAATCAAAATGTCGTCCAAAAATACAACAACATCATCCATACCAGTCAAAAGAGAATCCATAATTCTTTGAAAGATCGCTGGTGCAGATGCTAAGCTTAAAAAGACCTTTAGATGTAGAAATTGTAGTATATTTTCGTGATGCTTCATCTAATTGAATTTGTTGGTAAGCCATGCTCAAATCTAATTTGGTAAATTCTTCGCCACCGTGTAATTTAGCAAAAATATCTTCAATGCGAGGTAAAGGATATTTTTCAACATTTAAATGATGATTAAGGTGACCTTGAAGTCCACACAAATTCTAATACCAGCATTTTTTTCACAATTGGAACGATTGGTGTTCCCCATTCACAAAAATTTACTGGCTGCAAAATTCCTAAATCCACTAAATTGTCTATTTCTAATTCTACCTATTCTTTAAGGGCCAAAGGCAACGGCCTTGGTCTAAAAAATTTCGGCTCAGCTTCCTCCCGAACTCGTAAAACCGCTTGACTTTTTCGAAACAATCCAAGTCCACCAACAAAAACATTTTTAAATTTTACTTCAACATCACATGAGCCTATAACAATCATTTTATCACCAACATAAGAATTCAGTAGCATATTAAATTTTGTTAATTTGAAATTCTTAAAAAAGTATTATAAGTTTGATCAGAAATTACGTTATATTTGGATCACGTATCCTATCTTTTACATAAATTTTAAGTTTAATCGGTTCATCATGTTTACTACTTATATAGGGTCCGCCAAATAACTATTTTTTTTTTTTTGAAAATGCTATAAAAAAAACTACTGAATATTTTCTAAAATTTTTTTTTTTTTTTTGAAAGTACAATCCTTCCGGTTAATAATTGAAAAATTTCATTCAAATGGCTGCCTCGGCTGGCCATGCAGTAGCCTACACGATCGGTCCAATTTTTAAGCACATTATCGATTGTGTGCAGCTGTATTTCACCAATGGCTTCACGAATATTGTCCTTTAAAGCGTCAATTGTCTCTGGCTTGTCGGCTTAACACTTATCTTTCACGGCACCCCACAAATAATAGTCCAACGGTGTCAAATCGCAGCTCCGAAGTGGCCAAACGACATCAGCTCTGCGGCTGATAATGCGATCTTCAACAACAGGGCGCAAAACATCGAGTGTAGCTTCGGCTGTGTGGCACGTAGCGCCGTCCTGTTGAAACCAAATATTGCCAATATCCTCCACTTCAATTTTTCTGAACAAAAATTCGTTCAACATGGCCCTATAACGATCGCCATTGACTATAACGGCCACTCCTTGCTCATTTTCGAAGAAAATTGCCCAATTATGCATCTGGACCAAAATCCGCACCAAACAGTGACTTGTTTTGGGTGCTTTGGCTTTTCAATGTATGCGTGCGGGTTTTCTGTGCCACAAATGCGACAATTTTGCTTGTTTACATACCCGACAAGATCAAAATGTGCTTCATCTGAAAAGATGACATTCTGCAACATTACCATGATTTTCAAAGTAATGTCGCAATATTTCTCAGCGTTGTTCAAGCGTATACACAACCATATTCGTTCAGCGGAAGGATAAAACTAATTATCTGTCAAATCAGACATGAGCTAAGTGTTACCATTCACGAAGAAATAAGCACTAGTTAAAAAAAAACGTTATATGGCGGACACTATAGAAAATAAACTAACATCACTATTATCAATATAATTAAAATTTTGTGCTTTACACATTTTTTTCAAATGTCCCCTTTGTTTACACTAGTTACATTTATAATTCTTAGGCCCAATATTATAACTTGCCTTTAAGGTGCGTGTTAGTTAAAGGTAACTTTAGATAAAGTGACCTTTAACTTTTTTTGGTTATTACAACTTCCCTTTAAAATAAAACTAAGTTTTTTGAAAATATGGCATTACCAGAGCAAAAACCGATTACTTTTAAAAAATAAAATGGTTCTTTAAAATACGTAGTGGCAACGACGTACTTTTATTTATTTATTTACTTACAATAAACAAAAAATACAAACGAAAAACAAAATTTCTTCGAATTGTGTAAAAGATCAAAATGATTGTTATAAAAAATTTACATTGTCGACGCCGAACACAGAAATAAACCAAACAGCAAAGATACGGTCAAAAAACTACACGGCAACTACACTGCAGAGCAGAAAATGTGGCAATTTCAAGTTCTTAAACCTTACGTTAAAAGTTAAAGGCAAGATGAAGTTACTTTTAGCTTATCGGTCACTTTTAGGTTAAAGTATACTTATAATAACGAAAAACTAATAATCTGTCCGTTAACATCCTAACTTTAGCTATCGGCAAGTTATATGTTGTTGTGTTTTCACATTTTTCTGGAATTCTTTCTTGTTGTTACCTCCTTTGCCTCTGTTGATGAAATTTAAATTTTTTTCTTCTTTCACCTCTACCGCATCATATTGGTGCTTAACGTATTCTGCATTGTTGGCAATTTCCATACATTTGTCTAGTTTGCACGACACTGCTTCCAAAATATCTTATCCCGGGCCGGACCCTTTTCCAACCCCATTACAAATTTGTCTCTTATGGCATTCTCCAAAGATGGACCAAAATCGCAATGTGCAGCCAACGATCTTACACGCGACGGCCCATTCGTTTATTGTCTCCTTGGGTGTTTTTGCTGCATTATAAAATTTGTAACGTTTTGTAAACGTTGCAGGTTTAAAATGTTTGCTCATTACAGTCAAACATCTGATATACGTTGTTACGGCATCATTCACCAACGCCGGACTCACATAGTGGTGTAAGCAGGATGGCCTTCTTCTTTGCTTCATCATTAATTCCATTGGCAATCAAAAATTGCTCCAATTGATTTTGGAAAACTTCCCAATTTTGTGTGCTGTGGTCAAGGTATGGCACTTTACCAATAATTGGTGCACTCATTTTTCTTTATTTTAAAAAATAGTCACTTTTTATTTAATTTTTTCTTCGTCGCCACTGTAATAAACTGTACTTTAAATAAAACTAGTTTATTATATATCAAAATATTTTTATATTTATTTGGTAACTTCAAGGTTGTACGTCTTTATGCTTTGCTTCTTATTTTATGAGTAACTAGTTAGTTTGTTCAGTTATAAAATATTTAACGGTAACTCTCCTTTTGTTTTTTTCTTTAGTAAATGCATTTAGTTTTAAGTATATAAACAAAGTGTTTACTAAAACAAGTAAGAGCGGCTAAATTCGGCTATGCCGAATCTTATATACCCTTCACCATGGTTGGGAAAAAACTGAAGTTTATATATGGACATATATGAAATGGACAGATTTATATACGGACGCCTTTAAGAGGAAATTAACCATTTAGTTTGGAGATAAAACTTGGACTCGGGAAGATTTATGGTTCCAGAAAATATGTATTTTAAAAAAATGTATGTTTTGGGCATAACTTTTTTGTATCTGAACCGATATTTCCGAGTTTTTCAGCAAATATGTTATACTAAAGATTTTCGATCTTTTGCTATATAAGACGTATCCATAGGTCATAATACAGCTCTAGAATAGTGTTTGTTGTTTGTGTATAAAAGGTTAAGAGGTGAAAGAAAAGAATTTCAACAAATCGTTAAAAGAAATCACTACAACTGCATGTGTTTTATTTCTACAAAATAGTTTGATTTAGCTGGCAAATTTGCATTTAGGATTTTATTTCGCTTTTTTATTAGAAATATTTGTAATTTCTTTAGCTTAATTTTAAAAATTTGAAGGAAAATTGTTTATAATTTTTTTTATAAATTATTATAAGTTATAACCTAAAATAGTTGCCCTCAAAGGTAAATTATGTATAAAATTTTCTTAATATGTGAGAAATAAAATGGTTTAAAAATGTTTTTATAAATTCTTTTAAATCGGAGCAAAAAATAGAAATAAAACCGTTTGTATTTTGTTTGTATCAGAGGGTTTTTATACAAATTTTGATGTTTTTAGCCTATTTATGGATTATTTAATTATTAATATAAAATTTTATTTAAATTAATTATTAAATGTAAAAAAAAAACAAAAAATAAACAAAAAAAAATCTTAACGAACCCGCGACCCTTCCACCTGTGGTGAAAGGTATAAAAACGTTTGTATTTTGTTTGTATCAGAGGGTTTTTATAAAAATGTTGATGTTTTTAGCCTATTTATGGATTATTTAATTATTAATATAAAATTTTATATAAATTAATTATTAAATGTTAAAAAAAACCAAAAATAAGCAAAAAAAAAAAGTCTTAAGAAAATAATAAAAAAAAAATGTAAAAAAAAAGTGAATTGACCTCACCGAGATTTGAAACTCGAACCCCACGGCCTTAGAGAAAAAAAAAAGTATTTGTGACACAGCGTCTAGACAACTGAGCTATTGAAGCTCACACAAAATCATCGTCAATAGAGGTACATATATAAAAGTCTTCGTTAATTAGAGATTTGTTTGGTTTTTATTTAAATGACAAATCTTTATATGTGTGTTGTTTGTGTATTGAATTTTAACACATGGATGTGTTGTTATGCTCAAAATTCTACATACATATTAAACAAAGGGATTTTACTGGAAAAATTAGAGGTAGTCCTGGTTTTTTGCTAATATCTCAGCCATTTATTAACCGATCTGTCTGATTTTTAATAGCAAACAGAAATGGATCACATGTAACAGAAATAAAAAAGAATCAAGTCCTCATCATGTCTGGGTTCTTCGGAAAACCCATTTCAACACACAGACGGACAGACGGACATCGTTGAATCAACTTCGCTCTTCATAAGGACCCAGAATATATATACTTTATAGGGTCTAAGATCAATATTGTAGAAATTACAAACGGAATGACAAACTTATATATACCCTTCCACCTATGGTGAAGGGTATAAAAATGACAAAACAAAAGTAGAGCAATACATAGACCTTAAAAGTTCTTATTTTTAAATAATGCATTTTGCAATTATATTTACTTCATTTAAACTTTATTTAAAACAAATTTTCCGTGTTCAATAAACTTAAAAAGTTTATTAAAATAAATGCCAAGATATTTTAAGTTATCTCTGAATGGTATTTCAATACCATTTAAAAAAAACTTTAACATTTTACTTTCAGGAACTACAATGTAAGCACATTTCCCGGATACATTTCTCAAGCAAATTGCTTCACTTTTAGAAGCGTTTATTTTAATACCCAATATCATAAAAACTTTTTACTTTGTATAAATGTCTTGAAACAATTTGGAGTGCTTGTTTTGGTGACTCATGATGGGCATATAGAAGAGAATCATCGGCGTAAAGTATTCCCGTAGAATCCACAAAGTTGTGAGGAAAATCGTTAATAAAAATGATGTATAAATGTGGTGCCAGAATTGAGCCCTGTGGAATTCCACATGATACAGCACAGAATTCAGATTGGTTCTCATTTATTTGAATGCAAAAACGTCTATTATTAAAAAAACTTTTAAATAATTTAATAATATGAATGTCAAAACCCATACTACCCATTTTGAAAAGAATTCCCCTGTGAAACGCCTGATCAAAGGCTTTTTCAACATCAAGTGAAACAGCAACAGTACAACGGCGTTGTCTTAAGTTACAAATGACATCATTCTGAAACTTTGAAAGTGCATCCACAGTAGAATGACCTTTTTTGAAACCAAATTGTAAATTAGGAATATAATTGTTATTATTTAATCCAAAATCCATTTTTTCACGAATAATTTTCTCAAAAAATTTTCCTAAATTTGATAACAAAGAAATTGGCCTAAAATTATTTATATCTGATGTATTAGCTTTCTTTTTAATAGGAACAATTTTTGAAATTTTCCAGCAGTCCAGAAAATAAGCGTTATTTAAACAGTTCTTTAAAATTAATACCAAAATCTCAAAGGCCTTCATAGGAAACTTCCTTATTAAGAAATTTGAAATTAGATCAATTCCTGCAGACTTTTTATTATTTAGAAATTTTAAATGTTTTCCAAGTTTATTAATCTTGTACAATTTTGTATATTTAATGACGAAAAATTTTCATGGAAGTTATATAAAGTTTCCTGATCCAAAGAGTTCACAAAGTTATCAATTTCTCTTCACAAAGACCCACCACTATAAATTTTTCCAAAGTATTGTTTCAAAATCTTCAATTTAGACGTTTCGTTCTCAATAACTAAACCATTAACAGACAAATCACCAATAGATGTACGTCGTTTATATCCCATTAAATTATAAATTTGCTTATGTGCCTAGGTCCAGGTTTTGTGTTCTTTAGCTTTTCATTAAAGTTCTGAATTTGCTCATTACTAACTTGTTCTTTTATCAATATATTGAGAAGTTGAATTTGTTTCGAAATTAATTTATATTGATCATTATTTCTATTTAAAGTTCTATTAAAAAATTTTATATTTAATTTTGAATAACTTCTTTACAAAATCAGAAGCAATGAATTTTTTAGATTTTAACTCAACCTTTTTAGAATGCAAGTCTAAATAGAAGTAAATTTATCAATATAAAAATCAATTTCTATATTTGACAAATTTCTTGTAGAAGGAGGAAAATGTTGTAAGAGTGCTACTGTAATGTCATTTTTAAATAAATCCCAATTAGTTTCCTTAAAAGAAGAAAATTAATTTTCCTAATATAGAGTAAAATCAAAACTTAATAATTTCAAATTTAATTGTAAAGGAAAATGGTCTGAAAAGGAAGGTAAACTATCAAATAAATAATTTGGATTAAAAAAGTCAATAAGGTTTGAACTTAAAAGAAAATGATCCAAAAAAGATGTTCCGTTAGGAAATGAATTACAAAGTCTTACAAACGAATGCGAATGAAGCTGTAACCGATCATAAAAAGTATTTCCATTCATGTTACAGAGACTATCCCCCCAAGAAATATTTTTTGCGTTGAAATCCCCGCCAATAACAGTACCGTCGTAGTTCTGAGAAAAAATGGCTATACTTGAAAGACTCTCCGAATATTGGGTTGGATTTAAATTACAGGGAACATAAATATATCCAACGATAAACTTCTTTATCATACTATTAACCACAATTTTAATTTCGATAAAAATATTTGGAAACGCCACTCTAGGTATTGTAATTTTAGAATAAGAATATTTTTTTCTAATAGCAATTTCTACACCTTGAGAACTATTGTCCCTTACAAAATTTTAATTATCTAAAGAAACACTACAATTTGTCTTTAAGTGGGTTTCCTGAATAAAGGCCAAATCAATATTATTTATTTATTTATTGAATAACTATATGATAATAAATTATTACATAATTTGAGAGGGTAGAGCACTAGCTTCTATGGCCATCAGCTCTTAGTTAAAAATGAAAATTAATATAAAGAAGACTATTACAAATGTAAATATAATACAGTGTTGTTTCAGAAGCTTTGGTTATATTTACAAAATAAAATGATTTTAAATTAATGTCATTACTTGAAGAAAATATTTATATTAAAATTTGCTATATATACAGGTTGGTTGAAAAGTTCTTGCGCTCGAAATGAAAGAATACTGTTTTTGTTACGAAATATATTTTTTTATTCAATATAATCTCCTAGAAGCTCAATACACTTGTTCCAATGATCTTACAATAATTTTATACCATCCTTATAATGGTTTTCCGGAAGCTCTGCTAAATAACCGTCTACGGCTGCTATGGCCTCTTCATTCGCCGAAAAATGCTTTCCACGAAGGAATTGTTTGAGATTTCTGAAGAGATAGTAGTCACTGGAAGCAAAATCTGGTGAATACGGTGGATGTTCAAGCAATTCGTACTTGAATTCTTTGAATTTAGCCATCGTCAAAACACTTTTGTGAGCAGGTGCATTGTCTTGATGAAAAATTATTTTTTTCTTCTTTAAACCAGGTATTTTCTAACGAATTTTTTCATCCAGCTGATCCAAAAGGCTGCAATAATATTCAGAGTTGATTGTTTTACCTTTCTGAAGATAATCAATCAACAAAATTCATTTTGCATCCCAAAAAACTGATGCCATAACATTCTCTGCTGATCGTTGTGACTTCACCTGCTTTGGAGCTGAACAACCAGCTTCAGTAAACTGTAAACGTTCTTGTTTCAATTTAGAATCATGGTGGTAGATCCAAGTGTCATCCATAGTTATAAAACGACGAAAGAAGTCGGTTTTATTCGGCTTAAAATGCTCCAAATTACGCTGAGAAATTTGTTGAATTGTTAATGTGTGCGGCACTAACTTTCCAAACAGTTTTTTCATACGTAATTCTTCATGTAAAATATGGAGTACTCAGTCAAACTTGGATCTTCACTAACCATATTATTTACCTGCTCAATGATTTCTGCTGTGGTTGCAGTTTTTGGTCGTCCTTCGCGTGGATCGTCTTTAAGGCTGGTACGACCACGTTTAAATTAACCAGCCCAAAATTCAACGGTGCGTTTTGAAGCTGAGGACTCCTTATATACTTCTAACAATTGTTCATAAATTTCCTTTGCTTTTAAACCCTTCAAAACAAAGAATCTAATGATTGCACGATATTCAATTTTTTCCATATTAAAAAAAATCAATGACACGTCAACTTCAAATGGCTTGTAAACAAAGAAAGAATTGACAGAATGACTTGTAACTTTGCATGTGTTCTCTGGACAGTTATACCAACTTGAGAAAAAAAAGTTTGGAGCTAGCAGTGCCATTTCTTGGTGAGCGCAGGAACTTTTCAACCAACCATGTGTTCAATTGCTTTAAAAGATTGATGAAATTATTAACGTTTTCTTTTGTAATGTCGAAAAGTATATTAGACAGAGATAAATTATTTGTCCTACAAAAAGATTTGATAGAACTACATTCATTAATTATATGGTTCATTATAATGATAGAATTGTTGCAGATCGAGCATTGTGGTGTTTGGGACTTCTCCATAAGGTGTTGATGTGTCAGCTGGCTATGCCCTAATCTCATTCTTGTGTATTTTAGTAAATTCACTCTTGGTATATTCACTGGATCCAAATCAATATTATTGTGTCTAAGTAAACTAAACAAATCTATTCTTCTACTTGTCTCTACAAGAGATCTTACATTATAAGTAATCACTCTAAAGAATCTGGTTCACATAAAATCTTAGCAATTTAAGAATTCATTAACAAAATTTGGCTTATTAGAAAAATTTGAATCTGAATTAACATTAAAATGACTTGCAAAAGATTTAGCTGGGTCTATAAATCTTGAAATAACCGCATTGAAAACATTATTGGAAGCCTGAATTCTTTTCACTTTGGTCTTATATGAAATCTGTTTTTTAAGTTCCAAATATTTCTTGAAAGAAGGACATCCTCGCCAACTAGCAGGATGTCCATCACTTTGACAGTTAACACAAAATGGTTTCTTGTTTTCGCTAGGGGTAAACGTACATTCACCAGGAGCGTGATTTAGGGAACATTTAACACACGCGTAAGATCTATTGCAGTTTCTAGACATATGACCCCATTTCTGACAACGATAACACATTGAACAACTTTTTGATTTTGTTTAGGTTTCTCCCAAGCAATTACTTGGTTTAAAATACATTTTATATGAGTCAAGTCATTAAAACGTTTACCTTCCTTAAGTGTTATCAAAAATAAACCTGTTTCTAAATTATTCTTTTTGGAAAAGGATGTACGAAATTTGGATATAGAATCTACCGTATCAGGGACTAATGTATTTAAATCATTAACAATTTCTGAAATATCTGTATCATAGTAAAGCCCACGCAATACTAAAGATTGACGCCTTAATTCCAAAAGAGTAAAAGAATATGATTCAATTTTCTTTTACTTAAGTAACTGCATCATTTCTGTATGTGTCGAGACATCTTGCAAATAAAGTTTGCTTTTGTTATTAGATTTATTGACAATTTTAAAAACTACGTCCTTGGATTTTAACTGATCAACCAAGCTTTTAATGTTGACACCATAAAGGAAAATAGGTGGACAAAATTTTTTAATAATTCCCTGCTTTTTCATAACCGGATTTTTTTCACATGATTATTTCTAATTGCGTTTTCCTCAACATTCAAATCTTCTAAAACAGCGAATCTATTTTGACTACAGCTAGGCTAATTAGTAGGTGAAAAATATTATTCGCTTTGAAGCGAATGGTGGACAAATATGAGAAAATATATTATGTACCAGTCGCTACTATGAAATTGTACTAAAATACACCAATTTGTATGGAAAAATAAGAGGTACCTTCACACTTTCACTCATAACTTTTTAACCGCTGGACTGTTTGGGAGGATGTTCACCATATATGGTGGAGGGTATAAAAATATAAAATTATGTAACTGCATATATGGAATACAAAATACAAAAATAATTTGGAATAATGAAAAAACAATTAATAGCTTGAGTACAATTTCTATTTAAATTGTATAACGTTGTCTGTAGTTTGTAAAAAGTTGAGTAGTGAGTTCCACAGCCTTATAGTATTTGTAAAGAATTGCCAGTCAGAGATTAGAATTCCATATCTAAATTGTATGATCCCAGCAAAAACCTGGCAGGTAATTTCTCTGTAGTTTACTATGTAATGATAGGTCGTTACCTTTTGCATTACTTTAAAATACAAAATAAAGACTTACTGATAATGGATGGTAGAAGTACTTATATGTAAATGCAAAATAATGATTTACTGGTAGTTACTAAAATACCGAATTCGTATTTCTGTTTTCTTTAATTTATTGTTTAGTTTGTTTTGTAAAATTATACAACAAAATATAAAATTATCTGCTCTTAAGTGATTTTGCAAAGATTTTAAAGGGTTACTAATGTGAAATAGCATTGCATTTTTGAATGCAAAAAGCATATATTTTAAATATTTTTTTTTATAAATTAAGTAAGAAAATTTTACTTGAGTAAGGTCCACTACTCTTTTACTAAGAGTAACTTTACTATTGTAAGTAACCACTTATTTCTTCACTATGAAATCGAAAGGATAATGACCACCCATGAATTTTGGGACATCGCGAACAAAAGTAATTAAACGAGTAAATAGCCCAGTAACTAGTGAAACCCTTTGTGTGCTACTTACTCTCTTAATTACTTTATAACGTCCGTTTTGGCTGGGATATGTTTTTCTCTACTCGATCGTGCAAATTGAAGGCGATTGAATTAGTAATTTGGTTTTTGGGTGCCTGAGTATAAAAGGTCAGATATAATCATATGTGGCCTTATCAAATAATATATTATACATATATATTTACATATGCCAGTATGCATTACCATATATCTCTATATATAACGTTACTGACTGACTGACTCACTCGTTCAACATTGCCCAGCCCAAACTGCTGGAGCTAGGAAGCTGAAATTTGGTATGTAGGTTCCCCCTTCCGGCGTAGACATAAGCTAAGATGGGGTATGTGCTAATACATTGATGAAGTACATTTTAGAATTTTGGTTAGTGGCGTTGTAAAAGTGGGCGTTCAAAGGGCGAAGTCTTTGAATCATATATACTTATATATGGCTTATAATTATATATGCTATCAAATATTTGATATTATATTTTGATATGATATAAGATATAATTATATTTGGTACAAGATCTGGAAACAAAATTGAGATATTTTTATATATAGTTCCATATCTAGAGTATTTTGGATATGATGTAATTATATATGATTCAATACAAGAAACTTTTATTGATATGGTATACGATACAATTATTTATGGTGTAATTAACAAATGTGAGATATTTTTATATATAGTTCCACGGTGCCGTATCACACCGCATTGGGAAATAATGCCATATGGCTTTATTTCCACAGAAGAGTGAAATAAAGTCATATGCGTTTGTCAACTGAAGTGGAAATAATGTCATACCACTGTAAAATGCAATTAATTGTAGTATTGCCAAAAGAATGAGTTGTTATTGTCAAGCGTTGAAAAGGTATGGCGTACAGGCATTGGAAGGGGGCCGGCGCGGCAATTTCGCCCGTATTGCATTTTGATTGCTGCTCTTCAACATATTGAAGCATTTTTTTCTGGCGACTGGCTATGCATGAAAAAACCGTTAGTTTATATGAGCACGTTTTTCTTCCCAGCGTTGTGCCCAATTTGTCGTGCCCATTATCAAGGATGGCACGCACATTATATCAGAGAACAGAATGAAAGCATTCGTTTTTTCTTTGCAATCACACATTCATTGCTTTTGCCATGCATTCATTTAACAAAAAAACTAATGCTGTTGCTATGTTATGCATTTATTTTTTTGATGATTGCCTTTTTGCCATCCTTTTTTATAATGCCATTACATGTCAAGCAACGAAATTAAATGATGACACAATAAACAAATAAAACCAATCGCACCATTCGCTTAGTATTCGTTGACCTGTAATATTATTAAAAATGCAGTCTGAAGAAATTTTCATTGTTTTAGATGATTTTTGTTCTTACTTAATTATATGTATTTTTTGTAATAAATCTAAAATCGAATTTTGAATTGCTTTATTTCATTTTCCATTTCTTTTAATTAAATATGAATTTATTTTTTTTACTTTATTATGTATTAAAAATATTTGTATGTATATATTTTTTCTTATCCTGTAAAACTGTATTTCAAGGAGCTTTATTTTATTTTTTATTTAATTAAATATGAAATATGTATATACTTTCTCATTTTCTTAATGTTTAAGTAAAAAAAGAAAGACCAAAAATATAGTAAAATGTTTCACAGAAAAAAATTTCGTTTTATTCAATCAGTATTGAGATCATTCGTACCAATTGTTCTATATTCGTTGCTTTTGCGAGTGTTAGGTAAGATTAACAAAAGACATGCACAATGCAATGCATGGTTTTCGTCATTATCACTTTTCTCAATTAATGTCGTGTGTTGCTTAACTGAAATGATGTGTATTGCCAACAACATGCACATTTTTTGTGATTGCATTCAAAGGCATTAAATAAGGCACTGAAACAGTTCTCTGATTCATATATTGTTAATTATTAAAAAATCGATTCACATTTCCATTGGTTAACTGAATTATATTGTATTTTTTTTGTAATTAAAAGAAATCAAATATACTACAAAAATATTGCACAGAAAACTATCAAAGGTGCAATAATGCCATAATGGCTTTATTTGATTTCTCTGATGGAAATAAAGCCATATGGCATCATTTCTCAATGCTGTGTGAAATAGGGCCATATGGCTTTATTGCCTATGGCTTTATTACACGACACCAGTTCCATATCAGGAGTATTTTTGATATAATATATAATTATATGTGGTTTCACGTCATTGTTTTTGAAAAAATTTTCAAGTCTTAACCCATTTTGAGACAACAAGGCCTAGACATTTTTGATAGGATATAAGATAAAATAAGTTTACAAAAATCTAGGAACCCAGGTGAAAATGATCATATATGTTCATACATCGTCATATATGGTTTTATGAACATATATGTCATGTATGTAAGCACGTATGGGAAAATACATTCAAAGAAAAAGTTCATATATGGTAACAAAGGGGGTGATTTCTGCTATTTGTTTTTCCAGTGTAAAAAAAGATTCGTGACAATATGCAATGCCAGAAAAGGTAAGTAAGGTTTGCCATTTCACTATGAATACACTAACATTATTATCAAATTTTTATTTTATTATCAAAATTCGTGATGTGAGAAATGTGTTTCTATCAAAAAATTTTCTTCATCGAGCTGCAAATGCACCCTAAGAGATGTACTGTTTGGTGCGGTTTGTAGCCGGCGGAATCAATGGCACGATGAAAATCGCAACGTTACAGTCAATGTCTGGGCATAAAGGAATACAAAACAAGTTTTTTTTGATTCAAATCCTTGTTCTACCAAAAGATTCATTTCGAATTCTTTAGCAAAAGATTCTCCTTCACATGTGACTAGCCGCCTCTCAGAGGGTGTTTTCAAAAAAGAAGCTATTTGGCAAACACACTAAAGGGCCAGTCTCCAAAATCCCAAGGTCGAGAGCACCAAACGGAGTATTGGTGAGTATTTGCAACAATCAACTTTGTACTTTCAACACCCTTTTATATTCTTTGTAATTTTTTTTAATACTTTTTTTATAAATTCAGTTTTTGATCTTAGTATTTAATACAACACATTTAATTAAATTTAAAATAAATTTAACGTGATTTATGTATTATTTTGTTTTTATTTTATTATTTAAAAAAATAAGATATTCTTCAAATATTCTAAACTTGTTCATTAAATGTTCGTTAAAAATTTCTAAATTTCTTCAAAATATAAGAATTCATCAGCAAAATGTAAATAGAAGTATAATATTTACATTTAGTTTTAATAAAAACAATATATTTGTTGATATATGAAATAATATATGAACTAGTGTTTCCAATTAGTTGACACTGCCGGTTAATCGGTTAGGTCATTATTCGAAAAATGAAGACAATTTTCAGAAAAATTTGCGATTAATCGACTAATCGTTTAATGCAAAATAAATGTATTTCTTTCATCAATGAGAACACAAAGAGCTGATTTTTTCTGAAATATTAAGTTAAGTCTATTGCATTTTTAGGACAATTAAAGCATCCTGAGATTTTTTAAAAGAATTATGCCTTATAATCTCGGGGTTTTCAGAGGAATCCGACGACTCCTTAAAAAGAAAATGTCAGACGTGTTCAGTGAAAGTAAAAAAATAACTTTAATGAGGGACCATTTGCCCCCATCCCAAATTCACTATTTTTTGGCTCATATATGTTTTTGTTGAATGTCACAAAATAAGGGGTTCTAGCGTATCGAAATCGAAAAATCGTGCGCTATCCCACCCCTATCAGAACAGATTTAATTTCCTTGTAAAATATTTTCGTTTTTAATTTGATTTTTGTTTCTTGATCCGAAAATAACTCCACTCTGAAATTTGTCACAGCTGTAGAGAAGAAAACCTATCTTTAACACAATTTATTTTTTAATTTTTAAAAATATCGCTTTCGGAAATATAGGCTCCCGACTTATTGGCCAATAAAAGTGATATTTGACCTATCCAAACAAAAAATCATGTTGCATATCAAATCAAAGGTAATTAAATACCGTTTCAAATGCGACCCATATGAGCCGCGAACCTTTAATACTTTTCAAGAAAATGACAATTAAGTAGGTATAACTTTTTTACATTTTTGTATTTTTCCCCGATTTTCAAGACCTCACATTTTCGGATCCAAGTGTGCCAGTGCCCTCAAACTTTGTATTTGTTTTAGTGTTGTTATATACTGTATTTCCACAAAAAATCCTAAAATTCCAAAGAGGTGGGTTGCACCCATTGGTTGATTTGACTTCGAAAAACTCATATAAAATTTGCTTTGATTTAGTCGATTTGAAAAGAATTTGATTGCATTTTAGTTGTCGATTTTCTTGTCAAAGTCAAGAAAATTAGAAAGTTTTAAGAAAAATAACAGAAAAATTTAACCGGTTAATCTACCTATTTTAATCGATTATTCGGGTGGAATTATTAAATTATTTGTTTCGACATTAACCGAAATAGAGGCGATTAAGCAAGGAATCGGTTAATCGATTAACCGAATTGGAAACACTAATATGAACCCCATATATATTTGAACATTTTCCTTGGGCATGTACAAAAATACAGTTTTGGCGCAGCGTTGGAGACGGTTTTACATGTTCTGGCAATGTGTCGTTTAACTTTTATTGTACTTTTGTGATTTAAAATAGACTTTTTTGTTTTATAGTAAGGGTGTATATTTTTATTTTTTCTTTAAATTTAATTGATTTTTCCCGAAATCCCAATATTGAAGGGCAAACCGATAACAGAAGACATTAGCGATTTAATTTTTTGCATAATTTTTGTATTTATTCATATTAAAATTTGTGCACTATTAGTAGTTGATTAGAGCACTTTGCTAGAAAACGACTCAGTCTAGTTTGTCAGTTTTTAAGCCCAACTGGCTATTTTTTGCCGACAGGTTTTTGTAATACTATATGTTATAGCCGTTTAAAAATTGTTAATAATACTTACACTTGTTTTAAAACGATTGTCTTTTGGTGGTATTTTGAGTTTAGATTTCCAACCCATATCGTCCCCAATGTTCGTAACAAGTTGGTGTTCTTTATTTATACTGTAATAAAAAAAATGAAATTTATTTTTAACGGAAAATGTATAATTTGTAATATCTGCAATTAAATTTTATTTTCCTGGCTGTATTGAAATTATTAAAATGTATCATTTATACACAAGTTTCTACACACAGAAAAACTTTTTACCTGAAATGTATTATACACTAAACAGAACCTTACGGTGTGCGATTTTTTTTTATATGAAGATTTGGCATATAAAAAAACGCAATAAAATAAAACTTATTTTTTTTATTGCGTTTTCTCTTATGCTCTCGTTTTTTAAATTTTTTCTCTTACCAACGTTGCCATATGTTTGCCTAATTTTGTAAACAAAGCCATATGGTCTATTAATTATTGTAAATATTTCAAGAAAAAGAAGAAGCAAATTTGGAGCAAAAAAATTTAAAATTAATTCAATATGGAAAAAATTTATGTTTTCGAAAAAATTACAGATGATGTTAAAAAGATGTTTGTATTTACAATTAACAATTTCCAATTTAACAATTTAACAATTTTCCACCAATATTAACGAATAAACTCATATCTGACTATAGAAAAACAAAAGGGAATGATTTAGACAAAAATGACGATCTGAAAATATACAAATCACTCATATACATTCCAAGATTATCTGAGTGATTTGAAAAAAACGATAATATTTGATAAATTAAAATACAAAATGGCTCATAAGACTATCAATAATGTAGGAAAACCTATACAGTACAACAAAGGATAACATACAGAGAATGGAAAAATCAAATTTGGTATATAAGATACCATGTGGTGGTAATGACTCTGAAAAATGTAATAAAATGTATATTGGCACGACCAAAAATAAACTAAAGAGAAGAATTGCTGCACATATATCAGATCAAAAAACAATTAATTCAACATTAAAAACATTATTAACGGCCCATTGTGCCAAATACAATCATAATCCCAATTTTGAGAGAGTGAGAGTTATGTGGAGCGAAAATAATTATAGGCGCCGTTACATGTTAGAGAAGTTACATATTATTAATACACCTACAACAACAAGGATTCATTTTAAAGCTGATACTCACGAGTTGTGCTTAGATATTTATGGGCATCTTGTGGCAAAAAGGAGTCAAAGATTATAGGGAAAAGTTAGTGCAATATTAGACGTCAGTGGTAAAACTACAATAGCTTAAGTTTATTTATTTTTTAGAAAATATTATGTAAGTTTTTTATGATTTGTGTTGTTGGTTTTATTACAGAAAATAGTGTTTCTTGATTAATTAATTGATGTATGTACATATGTGTTTATGATTTTTATTTAGATAAGCCCAGAAGATGCTATTCGATGAATAGCGAAATATTGGCAGAATAAATATATATTTTTTAAATAAATAGTGACCTCAAGTTTGAATATTTTATTACTTATATAGTATTATATTTATTATTTATTTATTATATTTATTATTTATTTATAATTATTTTTTTTACCAGAGTTCTGTTTTCTAGTTTTCATATACCTCGAGGTTTTTTGTTTGTTATTATTGTTAGTTTATAGCAAGCTTTCAACCCCCGTATATTTACAAATTAAAGCAAATTGACGATTTTAAGCAAGGTTGATACATGTAATTCAATTCAGAGCCTGAACAAAAAACCGACTAAAAACGTATATTTTGCAACATTTTTGTTTTCTTACGTTCTTAAGTTGTTTGGGGCGCTGAATTCAAATATGCACTCCGTTTTTGAAGATTGGTTCTAATTTTCATGATACTGAATAAAATAATTTTTTAAATTAGACCACCCACAATTATCAAGCAAAAATTACAATCATCGACATGAATTTTCTGCTCTCTCCATTGGCATTAAAAATGGAAAGTATACTTCTTGACCAAGTGACCACTTGCACAGTTTTGTGCTACAAAATAAGTTCGGCACCAACGGCTTGTGAGTGTGCAACAGAGAAACCAAAACAACGAAAATATGCATAGCTCATCACATTTGTAATATTTTTTCCACATTGAGGTTTTCCAAAAATCATAAAGGGCCGCATCATATTTAAAAAAGTCATACACATTTATAAGAAATCATATTTGAATAGGTTGTACTAACAGAATTTATTTGTTGCAGCAACCAAAATATGCTTCACAATTCGGTTGGGACTAAATATTTATGTGTGTAGAACCGCAAAAGATGTTATGACAGCGTAATATTTGAATAAAATTATTATTAGAAATTTTGAATAAAAATATTTTCACGTGAATTCCAACGATTTTTAAAAACATTTTACTTAGTCTGTATTCGGCATTTTAAAGGAAAAATTTTGCTAACAAAACTATTTATTGAGTGTTAAATTTAAGAAAAAGTGCGAAGCAAAGTACAGAATTTGTACATGTCTCCAAAAAAATAAAAACCGACGAAATAACAAAAAGTAGTAGCTAACGCGACATTGTGATAATGGATCTGGTAATTAAGTACAGTAAATTGTTGTTCCCGTAATAAAATTTCACAAAAACTTTAATGAAAATGAGTATTTTTTATTTAATAAAAAGTACACAGTCACAATTAAATAAAAATTTATTTTTTTCACTAGAAAAATAATAGTGTTGTATATTAAATTTGCGTGGAAACAAATTGTACTACATTTTTATTAAAATTCATTATCGTCAAAAATAATTTTTTTTATATGGAGTTCTAGCTCAAAAGCCCGATACTTCGTTATCTGTAGTTTTAAATATCAAAATATGTTGAGAAGAAAATACTATTCTATTTTGTAAAGATTTTACTATTTAAATAAATTTGTTTCATCTTTTGAAGTGGATATTTAAATTTGTTTTAAATTTCTTGTTTATAGGTCATTTAAGGGGGTCGTGTCCCTTTACATCCCATTTCATTAGTCTTGTTTAATGATTCATTTCCACTCGTTCACATTCCATTTATTTCCCCTCGTCTAATGTTTCATTTACACTCGTTTCCCATTCAATTTTATTTTTTACCCAATCAAGTGTATCAATTTCACTCGTTCCTCATTTCATTCCAAACCCCGTGTCAAGTATTTTAATTCCACTCGTACCCCATTTTATTCCATTTCTTATCCCTTCTATAGTGTTTCAATTTTACTCTTACCCTTTCCATTCCATTTCTGTCCCATTCCAATTTGCAATTTTACCTCGCAAATATTTCCCCATATACACCATAGCGGGCAAAGTCCGCTACGTTGTTAGCGTAGAAAATGGTTGCACGGGCTAACGCCCAGGGGTATACGGAGTTGCCAGATAATTACCCGGAGTTATTAACTTTTACCATGTCCCAGACCAAAATTCTAAGATGTACATCAATAACACAGTACAACAGCCAATCTGGGGGGTGAGAAATTCCAAGTCAGGGTGATGGTACTAGGTCAGTATAGTAAAACCCTCAAAGGGTTTGGCGTTCGTATGTGTCAGTTTTTTTTATGACCTTTTAAATTTTTTCCTTATCTTGATGTTTTTTCACTTAGTTGTAACATTTTGGCAAAAACGTAGTTTAACATAACTAGAGAACCACTTGTCCGATTTTGATGAAACAAATTTAGAAAAATTAAGAATTACCGTTTTCCTATATGTGCAACACTTTCGAAGTTAAAAATGAATGTATGAAGGGAAAAAAGTATTTTTTGCCTAAAAATTTAAATATTTTTTTTTTTTAAATTCATAAAAAATCCAAATGGAAAAAAGTGCCAAAACTAATTACTTTCGCGTAAAATCACATAACTCATGAGCAAAAAAGGCATAGATCATGAAAATCGATGCACGCGTTTCTCATTTATTCACAATTAGGTAAATGTATGAATTTCAAAAATTTGCTCCAGATATGCACAACATTATTTGGAGAAAACATTGACACTCAAAAGCCAAACTCTCTCATATTTTTCTACTGTACTAAAAGAGAAATATTGATGTGGCAACACTGGTTCTGTAATGTTCACATAAAACATGCATTGTCATTATACTTCTTCTCTTTCTCACACTGGTTCTGTGATTTTTGTCATTCAACAAGTGCCGACGAACGCGAACAGTAAGTGATTTTTCTCCAGTTTTTTAAAAGTGAACAAAACTGAACAGAATATGGAACTGTGCAAGCCAGATATAAATAGCTTTTGCTACTGCTGTGGTCAATATGTCTCAACACATAAAAAAAGAGGAAATTTCAGTACTGATTTTGTTCAAACATACGAGATGTACTTCAACCAAAATGTTATAGTGAACGAAAATTGGGTACCAAATATAGTGTGTAAAAGCTGCTACAACCGTCTAATGGATTGGAAAAATAGAAGACGTGAAAGTATGCCATTCGGTATCCCAATGACTTGGACTAATCCTGGCGAAGGTCACAATCCATTGAATTGCTATGCATGTGCGAATAAAGGAGCCTCAAAAAGGATAAGAAAATCGTATAATTACGTTGGTGTTGCAAGTGCCGCAACACCATTGCCTCATTCGGACCACATTCCTGTGCCAAAATCTTCTAGCCCAGATATTTTCTCTTCTACGACTGCTCCGACATATCATGCACGTGATGATCCCCCATATGAGCCATCAGTATCCAATGAGCCAATTTTAATAAATCAAAATAAGCTTGATTCAATTGTTGCCAAGTTGGAATTAACACAGCATAAATCGGAAGAGCTGGCTTCCATTTTGAAATCAAACAATTTGTTGGCACCCGGTGTGAAAGTCACAGCTTATCGAAGTCGTCAGGCAACACTCCAAAGTTAATTCCTTGTGAATGATGAAAAAAACTTCTGCATATTGCCCGGATGTAGGAAAATTGATGGACGCAATGAAAATAAAATATGAAGCAGATGACTGGAGATTATTTATTGACAGTTCAAAACTCAGCTTGAAGGCGATTTTACTGCATAAGACCAATAAAAAACCTTCAGTTCCAATCGCCTATAGTACAGAAACGAAAGAAACATATGATGCACTGGAAAATATTTTAAAAATGGTTAACTACGCCAAACATATGTGGCGCATATGCTGCGATTTAAAAGTTGTAGCAATGCTTTGCGGTCTTCAAAGCGGCTATTGCCGGAGGAGAAGATATTGCTGCCTCCACTGCATATTAAACTTGGAATTGTTAAGAATTTTATCAAAACTGTCGCCAAAAGAGATGATGTTTTCTTGTGTTTGAAACTAATTTACCCGAGACTCAGCGAAAGTAAAATTAAAGAAGGTAAGTTATAATATCACATTCATTTCCCATGATTTTCCATCTTAACAAATTAATTTTTTCCAATCAGGCGTAGTAAATGGTCCAGATATACGAAAGCTGATTAAAAGTGACGCATTCAACAATATTTTGATTGACGCTGAATTGAATGCATGGCAAAGAAGTAATAGAAGGCTTGTTGGAAAGCATCGTTCTAACAACTACGATGTTTCTGTCGCAAGGATGTTAAGAGCATTCTCGGAAATTGGTGTCCACATGTCCTTGAAAATCCATTATTTACATCATCATCTGGACTACTTCAGCAAACAATTGGCTACCGAATCTGATGAACAAGGTGAACGCTATCATCAAGTTGCTATGCCATTTGAAATGAGGTAATACTGATTTTTTATTTTTTCAAACTCATTTTAATAAAACAAAAACTTACAGATATAGAGGCAAAAAGTCGCCGAGTGCAATAATTGCGGAAATTTGCTGGTGGAGTAAGCTTGTGTGGCAAGACAAGGATGATCTTGATGATAAAGAATTTTCAGGAGATGCAGAAGGGCCAACAGTGGAGTCACACATTGACATTATGTGTGGTTCAGAAACTGATGATAGCGATGAATGCGATGCCACTAGTCCCGAACAACCACCATCGAAAAAGTCTAGGCAATATTTATTAAAATAAATAAATAAAATAAAAATAAAAAATTATAAAAATGTTTACTTAATTTTTTTAGTAGTTTATGGCCAGAAGTCTGGAGTTATTGGGGAAAATTTATAAAAAAGGCGATAAATGACACTTTTTTGAATAAAAACAAATATCAATATTCTTGTCAAAATGGGATACCTTCACTTAATTGTAAATAAAAGCAGAACGCGTTAATCGATTTCTATGATCTATGTCGCATTTTGTTTATAGGTTATGTGACTTTACATGAAATTAATAACACTTGATCCTTTTTTCCGTTTTGGATTTTTTATGAATTTAAAAAAAAAAAATTTAATTTTTAGGCAAAAAAATATTTTTTTTTCTCCACAAATTTATTTTTACCGGCAAAACTGTTGATTATAAAGAAAAACGTTATATGAACGGATTAAAGAAATTGTAATTCTAAATTTTTTTGAGTTTGTTTTAGCAAAATCGGACAAGTGGTTCTCGAGTTATGTTAAACTACGTTTTTGCCAAAATGTTACAACTAAGCGAAAAAACATCAAGATAAGGAAAATATTTAAAAGGTCATAAAAAAACTGACACATACGAACGCCAAACCCTTTGAGGGTTTTACTATACTGACCTAGTACCATCACCCTGACTTGGAATTTCTCACCCCCCCAGACAATAATCCCAAAAATGTTCCATAGTGTAATGATTTAGCCCATACTCCAGTAACACATATTTCAAATTTCAGATTTTTCCCTTTGAACCCCCATTTTATCCATGTACCTGGCAAAGTTCTAAAATTTAGCTGATCAAGGATTTAGAATTACTCTAGTTAACACATATTTAAAATTTCAGCTTTCTGGCTAAATCGGTGGGGGCAGCCCGTTAAGAAGGAGACTGTTTACCTTTTTTGCCCTCCCCGTACACATTTCCAAAAATCCGAACTAGTTGAATGTCTACACCGGAGGAGAAACCTTTGCACCAAATTTCAACTTCCCAGCTCTAATGGCAATGGTAAGAATTTTTCCCTTTTCTGCCCCTCCCCGTTGGATTTTCCAAAACTTACGACTTAACTGTATATACACTGGATATGGAGCCTGCATACTAAATTTCAACTTCCTAGGTGCAACGGGGTTTTGCAGGCTGTTAAGGGGGAGACTTCATCGATGAGTTAGCACATATCCCAAGAAAATCATATATCAAATTTCAGGTTTCGAGCTATAGGAGTTTGGGCAGGCCATGAAACGGGGTTTTTCCCGTTTTGCTTTTCCCCGAAAGAATTTCCAAAAACCTCGTATTAGCGAATGTCATACCAGCTTTCAGCGTCCTACTTCCTGCGGTTTGGGCTGGGCGATGTTGAATGAAATAAATAAATATTTACATATTTACGCATTTCATATTTTTACATTTACACATTCACACATTTACCCATTTGCACATTTGTATATTTAAACATTTTCATATTTGCACATTTACCATTACCATTAATCCATCAAACCATCGATCCATCAATCAAATTTTCACTTTTGCACATTTGCAAATTAGCACATCTTCACATATGCACATTTAAATTTTTGCAAATTTGCACATATTCACATTTGTACTTTTGAAAATTTGCACATTTGCATTTCTTTGCCCTTCCGCGGTAGGTTTTCCAAAGACACGTCTTATCTGTTATCTACACTGAAGAAGGAACCCGCATACCAAATTTTAACATTCTAGTTTCAGCGGTTTGGGCAGGCCGTTCGGGGGGAGACTTTTCCTCTTATTGCACCTCCCGGTAGGAAATTCCAAAATTCCAACTTGGTTGGATGTCTGCGCTGGAGTGTGTTGTATAGTTATTATGTTGAGATATAACACCAGCGTATAATTACTTACGCTTAATACGTTGAGTGTTACGCTTAAACATAATGATTGTACGAGCCACCCTGTTATTATTATTATTAGTTATTATATGATTTATCTATAAATAGAACTAATAAAGCATTCTTAATTTTGATCTTGAATATAAAACAGAGTGGAAACCTATGTACCAAATTTTGACTTCCCACCTCTAGCAGTTTCGGCAAGTCGTCAAGGGGGAGAATTTTCCCCTTTTTGCCCTCCCCATTGGATTTTCCAAAACTGACATCTTAGCTGTTATCTACACTGGAGGAGCCTGCATACCAAATTTCAACTTTCTAGGTCCAGCGCCGTCGTTTGACCACGTCCCTGGTAAAATTCTAAGGGCTTATAGGAATTTAAAAAAATTTCACCTGGGTGGGAAGGAATTTACAAGAACCCCGTCTAAGCGGATGTCTACGCCGAAAGAGAAACCTAAATACCAAATTTCAGCTCCCTAGCCCCAGCGGTTTGGGCTGGGCGATGTTGAATGAGTGAGTCAGTCAGTAACGTTATTCCTTTATAGTGTTACGATTTTACCCTTTATAAAACCGTTGATTTATTTACCTTTTAAATAAATCGAATTCTTTCTATATTGCAATAATAAACACTGTTTGAAATTATTTATAGCTCTATTTATTTATAACCGCCACTAAAAAATTACAGAAATACACTTTAATAACACACTTTATTTACACGGCGTACATAGACTAAACGTTAGCCACACTTTATTTCTTCACACTTTGCGTTTTACTTATGAACTGAACTACTGCGTCACTGAGTACCAGTATTTATATGAGTAGTCAGGTATTCTAGTTATTTCCAGTTTATTACGACACTAGAATCTTCCAGCTGTCAAAATTTGTGTAAAGAAATTTCCAGGTGTAGAAATTTCGTGTAACAATATATAGAAAATAACAGTTTTTCCACGTGACACCAGAACAACTAACTATGCTTTATTGAAAAATCTGGCTATTTTTTGTAAGACGCTCTTCTTATTTTTAGGCGTTTTTATCATAAAATTCACCAATTATTCGAAAAATTTTTTGAATTTTTTAAAAGTATTTAATTTTTTATAATTTTGAATTAAACGTATTTTTGGGTAAGATCCGGCAACAGAGATACATGTCCGAAATTATTTTTGAGAAGTCAAAAGAATAAAAATTAAATCAACTCATTTTACATCATGAGAAATTTTTTGTTTGTTAAATTGTTGAATTACACACTGATTAATTAAAACGTCAACTTTTTCACATAATTCTAAATTTAAAAAAAAAAACTTGAGTGATATTGTAACATTCAGTTGACCTAATGGGTAGGTTTGTTTTCATTTCTAGTAAAAAAAAATAGTAAATAGTTAAAAAGTTGTGAAGAATAAATTTTGAATCTAAAAATTTTATAAAAAATATATTTGATGAATATATAAAAAATTTATTTGATGAATATATTTAATGAAAACACGAAATTCAAATTTCTTCAAGGGCCGCACTAAAATCGACGAAGGGCCGCACTTGCTCACCACTGTCATATAACATACGCAAACATAACAAAAACACTTGAAATCGACTTTGCACTTATTTCTTTGTATTTCCACAGGTTTTTAACAAAAAAATTAACAACAAATTTAAGATGATGTTTCTAGCGATGCCAACAGCTGATTGTCGTTATGTCAGTGCAAAGCTGCCAACATGCGGGAACTCAAAAACTAGAACGAATCTTGAAAAACGTAATCCGGATTCGAATTCAGCGCCTCAAGTAACGTTAATATTTGTTCTATGCTTTCTAGTTTCGATATACCTCAAGGTTTTTTGTTTGTTATTATTGCTAGGTTATATCGAGCTTTCAACCTTCGTATATTTATAAAAACACCCAGATGAAAATGTTCATATGTGTTCATTAAGGTGTCCAAAATAAAATAAAAATTCAAATTCACGAGCTCCAGAATTATGCCATTATGGAAAAAATATGGTCTGCCAAAGAAATAAAAAAAAGTTTTTATTTAGAGGTAGTCATCGCCATTAAAGTTTCAAAGTTGTACAATATTTGTTCTATTATTTTAAATATGTAAATAAAAAATTGAGAAAAATTAAATATATATATTAGGATCGCGACTCATCAAATCTGATATATTTTTGGTGTACATTACGAATATGAAATCAAAATTAAATTCAGAGTCGTGTATTTCGCGAAAATTTCATACAAAAAATGTTCCACTTTGACTAAGGAATTTGCTTACATTTGTCTATACGCAAAATTCTTTTTGAAATGATAATATGTCCACGAAATGTTTTCTTATGTGAGACAGGATTTTTGTTACCAATTTAATTTTAATTCGCTTAATAATAGCGACAATCTAAAAAAGTCAAATGTTACGTTCAGTTGTAAGGATAAATATTATCTTTCCAAAAATTAAAAAAATGTCATGTGATGGTGAGTAGATTGCAAAAGTACGAGTACAACAAATTGAATTTTTTGATGAGAACGTTTTTAGATAGGAAAATAGCGCAGAAAATCGAGTATTGTTGAATTTTCAAAAACCACGGATAATTTTAAAACCATAAATTTGTTTTCAAATTTGATTGCAGATTCGTAATCTCCATAAGAATTAAGATGAGATTTGAGATATTTGTACATATACTGCGTTATATTATGACCAAGTTTTAGGCTCTGTTACGCAACAAAGCTATTTTCAGCAAGATAATGCCCCGTGTCATAAGGCCAAGTTTTCGATAGCCTGGTTCCAAAACAACAACATAGCCTTATTAAATTAGCCACCAACATCTTCTAATCTTAATCCGATCGAAAATATTTGGTCTATTATTGATCGTGATATCCAAAAGTATAACATATCAATAACTGAGAAGTTGAAAAATGTTTAAAATAAATTGTTGAAATCAATTCCAAATCAAATGCATTATTGAAGCCAACGGAGGAAGTGTTTCAGCATATTAAGTATTTTTTTTTTTAATTTTCATTGAATTATATAAATTTTTAATTTGCATTGTATGTGCGCTATAATTAAGAACCATGACTTTTTGAAATATTATTTTAATATATATATATATATATGAGATATTTGTACATATACTGCGTTATATTATGACCAAGTTTTAGGCTCTGTTACGCAACAAAGCTATTTTCAGCAAGATAATGCCCCGTGTCATAAGGCCAAGTTTTCGATAGCCTGGTTCCAAAACAACAACATAGCCTTATTAAATTAGCCACCAACATCTTCTAATCTTAATCCGATCGAAAATATTTGGTCTATTATTGATCGTGATATCCAAAAGTATAACATATCAATAACTGAGAAGTTGAAAAATGTTTAAAATAAATTGTTGAAATCAATTCCAAATCAAATGCATTATTGAAGCCAACGGAGGAAGTGTTTCAGCATATTAAGTATTTTTTTTTTAATTTTCATTGAATTATATAAATTTTTAATTGAAGTGTTTGAAGTGTTTCAGCATATTAAGTATTTTTTTTTTTTAATTTTCATTGAATTATATAAATTTTTAATTTGCATTGTATGTGCGCTATAATTAAGAACCATGACTTTTTGAAATATTATTTTAATATATATATATATATATGAGATATTTGTACATATACTGCGTTATATTATGACCAAGTTTTAGGCTCTGTTACGCAACAAAGCTATTTTCAGCAAGATAATGCCCCGTGTCATAAGGCCAAGTTTTCGATAGCCTGGTTCCAAAACAACAACATAGCCTTATTAAATTAGCCACCAACATCTTCTAATCTTAATCCGATCGAAAATATTTGGTCTATTATTGATCGTGATATCCAAAAGTATAACATATCAATAACTGAGAAGTTGAAAAATGTTTAAAATAAATTGTTGAAATCAATTCCAAATCAAATGCATTATTGAAGCCAACGGAGGAAGTGTTTCAGCATATTAAGTATTTTTTTTTTTAATTTTCATTGAATTATATAAATTTTTAATTTGCATTGTATGTGCGCTATAATTAAGAACCATGACTTTTTGAAATATTATTTTAATATATATATATATATATATATATATATATATATATATATATATATATATACATATGTATGTATATATATATATACATATGTATGTATATATATATATATATATTAGAGTGACCGCAACTTATATGGGGCAAAAAAAATGTCGGAATCTTGTTCGTCTTAACCCGACAAAACGAATTTTGGGATAGCCAAAATTTGAGCCCGATTAAACGACGGTAACACGTGCCGCTCGTCGCTCAAAATTTGAAAAAAACGAATTTTTTGGCCAAAAAGTTGACGTATTGAGCCATAACTCGAGAACGGTAAATAATAAAAACACGCACGATATCACAAAAGATAGCTTATTTTGTTCTTCAAAATTTATGTTATGAACAAAATTGTTGTAACTCTGAGTCAAACCGAGTTACGGCAGCCTTTAGCTCCGAAAACGTGTGATAAATTTTTAATTTTAATTAATTTATTTAATTTTTATTTTATTTTTATTTTTAATTAATTTATTTAATTTTTATTTTATTTTTATTTAAATATATAGAAATCAATTTACGTAGACTCTGAAATGGCATCCACATCAGGTGTACAAAGCCGGACCAAGGATAAAATATTTCTTGTTGGCTTTCCCATTCACCAGATCATAGGTTGTAAACTACCCTCAAATCGAAAAGTTTTGTGTGCTTTATTTTATTTATTTACGTACTGTAAAATTAACTCTAAGAGAATCAGCAAAACTTACTATACGAGAGGTGTTAATTTTTTGGCAGAAAGCTCGAATCCCGGCTAAAGATGAGCAAAATGCAATAACAAAGCTTGAAAAACTTCACGTCGAGTGGAGAATTCTTCAAAAAGACAGGAAGAAAACATCGGAAACGATCAAAAACAAATTTAAACAGTTTGTTGAAAAGTTAGACGATCTTTTTGATATTGCTCATCAAGATGCCTTGACTCTGATGAAATCGGAAGTAGATAAGGCTTTTCTCGTGAAACAGAGGCAGAAGGGCCGTTCAGGTTGCATGTCTGGAGTAGATCGCAAGTTATCTAGAGCTGAAGAAATCAAGGCGCAAAAGGAACTTGAAAGAATTAACCGACAAATCCAAGAAGAATATTTTGATATTGGTGAGTTTTTTATATTATTATTCCAATTTATTATTATTATTTTCTTGATGCTTCTTAGGGACGGATGATGAGTACAATTTCGGAGAAGAAGAAGACACTCAAGAGGACATCATCTACCAGGAGCTTGAAAAATTGGAGGCAATGGACATCCCGGAAGAAGCTGCAGAAGATCCAGGTCCATCTGATAGAAAAAGGATGAAAGTTTCATATGCAAGAGGTGTTCACGAGATTTTAAACATGAAATTGTCAATTTTGTTAGATCGGTGTAAGGTATCCGACAGAAATGCCACGAGAATTTTAATAGCTACACTAGAGGCACTTAACCTTGACCCTCTTAAGTACAAAGTCTCCAAAACTTTCTTACATACTAGAAGAAAAATGTTCAGAGAACAGTATACTAAAAATATTTCAGATAAAGTAAACATTCCAGAAAAAGAGGCCGTGGTTGTCCATTGGGACGGTAAACTTTTACCGGGCGTTTTAAAAAATGAGCAATGTGAGCGAATAGCTATTGCTATTTCATAGGGCGATAAGGAACAACTGCTGGGAGTTCCTGTAACAGAAAACAGCTCAGGAGAGGAGCAAGCACTTGCCGTATATGAATGCCTACAGCAATGGGGTCTTCCCAACACCGTCAAGGCGATGTGCTTTGATACTACAGCATCCAACACTGGAAGATTTAAAGGAGCATGCGTCATATTGCAGCAAATGTTAGGAAGAGAATTACTGCACCTGGCTTGCCGTCACCATATCTTGGAAATTATGTTAAGAGGCGTATTCGACACAAAAATGGGTTCAACCACGGGACCTCATCCAGACATTTTCAAAAGATTTCTCCTTGCGTGGCCCAAGATAGACAAACAAAAATATGACACAGGTATTAGTGACAATCTAATACAAAAGCAGCTATCTCTAGAATTAATTGCACATGTTACTGCTGAATTCAAAAAGAAATTAACTGAAAACCATCCAAGAGATGACTACAAGGAGCTGTTGCAGTTGGTTCTCGTATTTGTAGGATCACTAGACGGCAATGTTGTGGGTTTTAGAACTCCAGGCGCCATTCATCACGCCAGATGGATGGCAAAGGCTCATTACTGCTTTAAAATATTTATTTTTCGGCGCCAATTTAAGATGTCTAGAGGAGAAGAAAGCTCTGTAAGTGCTATTGCTGTTTTTCTAGTTAAAATTTACTGTAAAGCTTGGTTCAATGCTCCAAAAGCTCATCTAGCGCCAAAGCAAGATTTAGACATTTTGCGTAGTCTATTAGACTATAAAGAATGTGACAACGACATCGCAGAAATAGCACTCACTAAATTTTCGAAACATTTGTGGTGTTTGAATACAGAGTTGGTTGGATTGTCGTTCTTTGATCCCACCATTACAGACGATGAAAAGTTATTAATGGCTAATAAATTGCTCAGTAGCACAGATGAACCATCAGAGCAAGCTAGGGTTGTAAATCCAAAAGTTAGGAAAGAAAAGTTAGAAGAGTTGGTTGATGGAGGATTAATTAATTTACTTTCCAAAGAAACGTTTAATTTTTTGACCGATTTAATATAAAAATAGATTTTCTTAGACAAAATCCAAACACCTGGCCTCAAAATAATAACTTCCAAGAAGGATTGAAAATTGTCAAAACATTAAAAGTAGTAAATGACATGGCTGAGCGTGGTATTAAATTAATAACTGACTTCAACGACCTTCTGACAAAAGATGAAAAACAAAAGCAATATGTCCTGCAAGTTGTAAGCAAATGCCGAGCATTGTATCCCGACGTTTCAAAAAGTACTTTAACAAAAGCTCTATAATAAATTGGATAACTATGTAATATTATCGAATATATCCCTGATTTTTATATATTAAAATAAAAATGTTCTTGAATTTAACTGTGTTACTTGTGTTTTTTATTACATTTCTACTTTAAACTCAAAAATATACCAAAAAAATTAAAAATTTATCACATAATAACATAATATATGAAGTATGCTCCTGGTGGCACCAGGTCACGTTTTCGGAGCTAAAGGCTAGCGTAACTCGGTTTGACTCAGAGTTACAACAATTTTGTTCATAACATAAATTTTGAAGAACAAAATAAGCTATCTTTTGTGATATCGTGCGTGTTTTTATTATTTACCGTTCTCGAGTTATGGCTCAATACGTCAACTTTTTGGCCAAAAAATTCGTTTTTTTCAAATTTTGAGCGACGAGCGGCACGTGTTACCGTCGTTTAATCGGGCTCAAATTTTGGCTATCCCAATATCTGGAAAGGGGATTCGTTTTGTGGGGTTAAGACGAACAAGATTCCGACATTGATTTTTTGCGGTCACCCTAATATATATATATATATATATATATATATTCATTGTGCATACTTTGAAGACATCTGTATATACAGCCAAAAAAGTCCCTATAATATGCGCTGTATCCAGTAAACTGTCTTTAGTGTATACAGTAGATTAATTAAAAGTTTAAGGACGGTCCTCAAAGTAACAAAATAGTAACTTGTGGAACGAAAAACCGTCCCCGCAACATGAGCTGTGCACATATATATATATATATATATATTAGGGCGGGTCGATTTATTTTTCGACAATTTCCCTATGATTTCCGTATTCTATGGGTTATTCCAAGAAAATTTGCCGAAGGAACCATACCTCTATCGTTAAAATCGAGTCCCCTACTTTTTGTTGGTAGATTTTTTCCCAAATTGACGTTCGTATGAAATATTACCTACACGTTCACATCCATAACTCAAAAACTATCCATCGAGTTTAATCGCCAGTAGGCGCGTTGGAAAGGTGAGCTCATTTTGATAAATTTACAAAAAAAAATCTCCAACATTGGTCCAACGGTTCAAAAGTTACGGGCATTTTTGTCCAAATTTTGGAGCCTTTTTCCATTTTTTTCATGATATTGTCCAAGAATATTACTTTCATGTCCATTTTTTTGGCTCAATCCATTATTTAATTCAATTTACAATTCAAAACGAAGAGTTTAAGCCCAAATTTATCGAATTCGGTTGATTAATTCATGCGATATTGCTAAAAAAAAAAAAAAAGTAAACTTCGTAGAGAAAGAGAAAAATGGAGACAAG
Source organism: Eustalomyia histrio (assembly GCA_949748255.1). Taxonomy (NCBI): domain Eukaryota; kingdom Metazoa; phylum Arthropoda; class Insecta; order Diptera; family Anthomyiidae; genus Eustalomyia; species Eustalomyia histrio. The sequence goes on from OX456526.1 coordinate 88,049,857, forward strand.
ACGCACTTCGTAAGCGGTATGATGGCTCGAATTTGATATCATTTTCATTCGACGGCAGGAAAAATGATGCTCTAACTGTAGAAAAAATTGATGAGAAGTTGCATCCAAGGATGGTTAAAGAACCTCATCTAGTTGTTTTGAGGGAACCAAATTCTCAATTGATAGGCTACACAAAACTAGAAAGTGAAACTGCGGCAAGCAAAGTCAACAAATTGATCGAATTCTTCCAAGAAAAACAATTGTCTCTCGATTCATTAATTGCCATATGCGCTGATGGTGAACCAACAAATACTGGCGTACACGGTGGAATTTTGCGACTATTCGAAAAACAGTTAAAGAGACCACTGCACTGGTTTGTGTGTCTTTTTTTGTTTAGACATTTGTTTGACACTTTAGACAAATCAACCACCACTGGACCACGATCAACTACCGGAAAGTTGAGCTCAAAAATTGCTGATTGTGAAAATCTTCCGGTATGTAATTTGTATAGCTAATTCTTTACCATTTTTTATTCTATTTTTTAGCTTTTATGTTTTCTTTTCAGGTGGTAACCGATTTTGAGGAAATCGCTTTGGAAAATATGCCTCCTGGTGATTTAAATCCAGAAGAATTATCTACTGATTCGAGGTACTTGATGTTAATGGCCAATGCAATTTCTAATGGTGTGGTTCCTGCGGATTTATCTCACATAAAACCAGGGCCAATTGCACATTCTCGTTGGCTGACCAAAGCCAATAGATTATTACGGTTGTATGTGACAACTAATAATCCAACTGAAAATTTAAAAATTCTGGCTAACTATATAATAAAAGTATACACGCCAATGTATTTCAATGTTAAGTATTATAGCTCTGCCGCATACGGTAGTACATTACTTTTTAAATTTATTACTTGGACACGATTTTTACCACGGAATTTACTTGGAGTTGTAAATACAGTAATTCAAGATAATCCATATTTTGCACACTCAGAAAATATCTTGCTATCTATGTTGTTTGATGATAGAATGGAAAAACGAAACATTGCTATAAAGAAGATTTTACATTACCGAAGAGATATTGTCGACCCAACGGAACTTAGAGTTTATAAAAAATCTCTTATAAACTTTAATACAATATACAAATATGATTGATTTAAATGACGATACCATTTTATTCGAACCACCGTTTACGCAAAGTCATTCGTATGAACATTTGGAGGGATATTTAAATTACGAAGTGCCACCGTTCGATGATCCACAAATTCCTTTACACATTCAAGGAACGGAAAGACATGTCCAATTGCTGGCTGCCACTGCTAAACGAGTTGCAGGAAAGAATGTAGAAGGCGCTATGGCGACGACATTAGAGAGCCGTACGAAAACACCCAGACTTGAAAGCAAACAAGACTTTCAGAAAAAATAATGTTTTTTCACATTTTGTCTTTTACTACACTCAAATTGAATATTTTTTTTTGATAATAGGTTGATAGATAATTTATTATCTCTTAATTTGAATTTTTGTAGAAAAAAAAAATAAAAAGGGAAAAAAAATCAAAAAGTTGGTTTTATGTGTTATTTTGTTTTAGCAATATCGCATGAATTAATCAACTGAATTCGATAAATTTGGGCTTAAACTCTTCGTTTTGAATTGTAAATTGAATTAAATAATGGATCGAGCCAAAAAAATGGCCATGAAAGTAATATTCTTGGACAAAATCATGAAAAAAATGGAAAAAGGCTCCAAAATTTGGACAAAAATGCCCGTAACTTTTGAACCGTTGGACCAATGTTGGAGATTTTTTTTGTAAATTTATCAAAATGAGCTCACCTTTCCAACGCGCCTACTGGTAATATTTCATACGAACATCAATTTGGGAAAAAATCTACCAACAAAAAGTAGGGGACTCGATTTTAACGATAGAGGTATGGTTCCTTCGGCAAATTTTCATGGAATAACCCATAGAATACGGAAATCATAGGGAAATTGGTGAATTTTTTCACTCCCTACAAATCAACCCGCCCTAATATATATTCATTGCCCATACTTTGAAGACATCTGTATATATAGCCAAAAAAGTCCCTTTAATATGCGCTGTAACCAGTAAAATGTCTTCAGTGTAAACAGTGGAATAACGAAATGTTTAAGGACAGTCCCCAAAGTAACAAAATGTCTTCATAGTAACTTGTGGAACGAAAAATTTGCTTAGCCGCACAGTAATAATATATGGAAAATCATAAATTAAACTTAATAAACTTAAAAAATCTATATGTTTAGTAGTTTGTAGAACCTCCATTTTTATTAATTGTTTGAAAAATCCGGGTAGGAAGCGAATTAATTACTCTTCGAAGCATCTCTACGTCTAAATCAAGCCAGGCTTGCAAAATTGATATTTTAAGCTCTTGGATCGTTGAATACTGTTTTACATTTGCATACACAGACCTTGCAATGATGGCCCAAACATTTTCAATTGTGTTTAAATCTGGACTTCTCTCTGGCCATTCAAGCAGGGGAATAGAACGAGATGAAAAGAACTCCTTCGACTTACTTGATACGTGAATACTTGCATTGTCTTGTTGAAATATAAATTCTATTTCATTATTTCTTTCCAAGTATTCAATTAAAACGTCGTCCAACACTGCAATGTACATTCCGGAGTCCATTTTGGTGGAACGAAGCATAATTTCAGCTTTCCGTCGTATGAGAATGCACCCCATATCATGACTGACCACCCTCCAAATTAAATTTTTTTTCGTCTGAAAAAATAATTTGCCAAGTTTCAGTCCACGATATGTGCGCCTTTGCAAATGTCAATCGTGCCACTTTATGGTTAGCCGTCAACTGAGGCTTTTTTTTGTAGGTTTCTTCCATTTTATTGTTTTATCTACGCTTAATATCTGTTGTACCCGAGGTTTTCCAACTGGAAGCTGCAATTTAGCCACAATTTGTGAAGAATATAGTCGATTTTAAGTGGCCTCTTGTTTTATTTCATTTATTTGACGTATGGTTAATTTTGTGTTCCGTTTGCATTTTGAAGTTCCAGCGCCTAATTTATCGCCTTATTTTTAATAATTTCTTACAACCTTCTCTGATCTTTGTATTTGTCTTGAAATTGCTCTATTTGAAATGACATTTTTCTTTAAAACCTTTATTTGACCTTTTTCCACCTCGTATAGCACTTTCTTGCGCACCATTTTAACAGATCTTCATAAAAAAACAACAAGAAATCGCTGAGCATTTAAAATAATGTAACTTTGATATATAATATCAAAAAATTTAAAACTTTTAAGTATGACTCATTAAACGCAACTGAGGCTAAACAAATTTCGCATAAAAAACTACATTATTTTCTTTTACATTCCTTCTTTTTATATCTAAGTACCGTTACGATCAAATATTTGTTTGTTAAACATACCACGTGTTTTAAAAATTAAAAAGAAAAATGTTAAAAAACTAAAATTTTAAGTATATTTGAAAAAACAGTTAGTTTTTGAAAAATTTTAATATGCGGTCAAACAAATTTCGCTCACTGTATATATATATATATATATTCATTCGTTTTAGAGTTTTTACAGCCAAACTTGTAACATTTCATTTATTTATTTATAGTTCACCAAATTTTTATAGTTTGGTTTGTACATACAAAATGTCTTTAAGTTGGTAAAACTCGCCTCTACAACTTTTAAACAAATTGTAGAAATCTATATTTTTTGCAGTGAAGACATGTCCTTTGGTAAATTATTTCCCAGGGTCAGCAAGCGCAACAACGCCACGTGCCTTAAGCCCAGAGCAGTTCAAGTGGTAGTTACCTAAGCATAGCCAGCAAGAAACCAACGATTATTTCCAGAAACGTTGCAGTTCGTATTTAAGAAATCCATGACAAAATAAAAATTGATATTGATCGTTGATGTTTATCTTATTCAATAAATTTGTTTACTTGGTAGATTAAAATGCTAAATTCACAACAGACGGCTCACCGAAGTTCACAAAAAAGTAGGGTTGTACTTTGAAGAGCAGATAGTAATATTAATCAAAAGTTTACACCTATGTATTTATTGGTATTAAATCGATCAATATTTTCACACTTGTATTAATTTTTAAATATTATTATTTTTAGGCAATTAAAGAAAAAGAAAAATGCAAGCAATACAAGAGTTTTTATACCCTCCACCATATATGGTGAGGGTATATATCAGTTTGTCATTCCGTTTGTAACATGTCCAAATATAGGTCTAAGACCCCTGCGCAGTTTGGTATTGAAAATGAGCAAAATCGGTCAGCGGTTCAAAAGTTACATACAAATTGGTGTGTTTTAATGCAATTTTTGTCTGTAACTTTTTTCTGTTATTTTCCATTAATAAGATTTGTTGGTTTTTCGTTTCATTCCATAAAATGTGTTTTTGTAAAACTCATATTTTATATTTTTGTTTTCTACCAATTTAAGTTGCGATAATCATTAACATCAATTTTTTAAAGAAAAAATTTAGTTGTAACTTTTTGTCATAATCATTAACATCAATTTTTTTTGTGATAATCATTAACATAAATTTTTCAAAGAAAAAATTTAGTTGTAACTTTTTGTCAATAAATAATGTAGTCTGTGCTACAATCAGGCATTAATTTCTTAAGAACATTGGTTGAAACTATTTCCCAATAGGTGGCACATCAGAAATTGCATTCTCTTCATTAAACATATTCTGCTGTACAGCTAGTTTATTTCAAAAGTTTTTTACATTATTTGTATCAAAAAAAGTATAGAACATTTTCTTAGGATATTGGTGGAGTATATTTAAAGATTCGGCACAGCCGAATTTAAGCTTTTTTTACTTGTTTTTTGATATAAACCATCAGCACAGAAAACACGAATAAAAGGCCCGGGAATGTTTTAAAACTGTTTATAGATATAGAGCTTTAAGGATAATGAAAATAGTCAAATTCAGACGATATTGACTTAAGAAACAGATATAGTTTGCAAAAAAAAATTAATTTACCTTACTTTACTCATTTTGATTCATTCGCTTTTAAAGTTTTTACATCCAAAATTGTACCATTTTATGACTTAGAAAATATTTTACAATTTAAGTTGTAAAAACTAAGTTGATTATTACTATTTTATTTCCTATAACAATTAATGCACATTAGCTAGTAAGTTGTGTTTTGTAATTTTACTGAATTGGCCTCATGAGCTTTAAAATTGCAATAAATGAAATAGAAAATAAATTAGAAACTTTGAAAGTTGTTCTTAATTAGAATAATATGTTATTTAAACTTAAATTTTTATGTTTTTTGTGCACAATCAAGAAAAAGCAAATTGTTTTCGATTGTTGTGGAGATCACGAATGACATTTTAAAAACATGCACTGGATTACACACTCGTTTTCAAGTGCTATCATCTTAAATTTCGATAGTACTAGTTAGATATCAAATGCGGCAATCCCAAAAAAGAAAATTACAAATAATTTTACTCAATCACGAATGCGGTAATTTCGCCCCTGATCGCTTCTATAGAAGAGTACAATAAGCTAAATAACAACCGCCAACTCTTTTTTTTAACTAGTATCAACAATTGTTTGTATAAGATCTCGGAAAGGTGTAAATTCATAATTATATGTTTTAAAGAACACCCAGTGACAACTTCACATAGCCATTGCGTAAATAGTTCTAAATTTTGATGACATATTAAGATTTAAAAGTGAATATGTAACTTACCTCTTATTAATAATATTTCCATGTGCAGAATTAATTTTTTCCGTCATCATTTTTACGACTGCAACAAATTAAATACGTCAACTTTTAAAACAAAACCATTAAACAATAAACCAGGTTTGTAATAGAAATTTCCTTTTATTAACTCTGAAAATATATAACAATAATGTGGTTCAAATAAAAATTATTTTAAACAACCCAAGTAAAAACGTTAATACAAAATCATATTTTATTTAGGGCGTGTGTGAAATGGCTAAATTAAAGATAAACTAATTTAAGAATCAAACATGCAGCTTTCAAATATTTATTCCAAACTGTGCGAAGTAACAATGTGCCATTTTTTTATTATATTATTATATTCCTCTAACTCCCACTGAAGCATAGGGCGCCATTTTATTTGCTTTTGTTTAACACAAAATCTTATCAAATTTTAGAGGCACAAATATGAAAAATTTGGAGCACAACAAAGAAAAAACTAAAATTTTTTCGATTTTCAAAATAAAAATTTTCAATTTTCAAAAAATTAAAACACAATCAGTTTAGATTTTCAAACTATGTAGTTAAAAAACTAAATTGCCTTACAAACTTTTTTATCAAACATATTTTAGTTTAGCTTCAATGTGGCCTATTAGTATGGACACCCTTAATATGTATGTATACCCGGGTAGAAAAAAATGTACTGTTAGATCACAGTTTTTTCGTAATGCCAGTTTTCTTCAAGCTAACCATTGTTTTTCAATTTGTTAAAATTGACAATTATATTAAATTTTATGTATATTTACATATTTTACCCAACTACCCATGTAGAAATTTTCGATGCACTATGGTTCAGAAGACTAGTTTTTGGGGCCAAAGCTATTTTTTATATTCTGTATTTACACTTTTGTAATCACACGCAGAAAAAATCAGAGGAACATTTTCTAAGTGTTTGTAGTAAATAAAATCAAAGAATTTTCAACAAAAGAGATATTTCGTTTTTTCAGTTTTGATAAGGCGAGGTGGTGAATCTAAATGAAGAAGATGATGATTAGGGTAATCTGAAACATGGCACGAGAGAAGAAATCGTTCCGTGAGCATCTCGTTATGATCCCAGACCGGCAATATCTTTGTTTAATCATGAAGGTGATCAATGTCCGACATGAGAAACTTCAACATTTTGCTATTGTGTGCGGCTAATGAAGGCGACCATACAGGAGCAGCGTAGTTTAAAATGGATCTGAAAATAGGTAATAATCCCTATCATAACCCCAGAACGATCCAGCAAGTGATTTAAGAGCATTATTCCGCTTAGTGATATGGGTTTTCACCATTGTGACCTGTTTGGAAAAATAAAATAAATTATTAAAAAATTCTCCTAGCAAGCTGGGGTATTTGACCCTGGGTATAACAAGATCGTTAATTGCAATGTTGAGAGTGAAATTTACTTTCTTAGTCCAGTTGGTGAATAGAGCTGCTGTTGATTTGCAGGAAGATACGAGAATAGGTGAAAGAACTCCTCCTTGAGAGACACCTTGTTTGACAATTCGTTATTTATTTAGACTATATTTTGCAAATAAATATAAGAAAAAATGCGCCGGGTGACTAGACTTTATATTCTCGTCTAGTCAAATTAAAAATCTACTTCTAAATACGATGTATACACAAAGGGAATCACAAATAACGAAATTTTACAAAAATTAAAATGTAAAATTAAAAAAAGCTCTTAACATCACGTTTGTTATTATTTTGTAGCCATTTTTGGATTTTTGGCAAATTGTTATTCGACTAAACAATCAAGGCTCTTTTCTAGCGGTTCGAAAACGGAATAGTAAGTATGACATTACAATAACTTAATTTTGGAGGTACTGTTCTCTCGTAGTAATGTTTTGAGTTAAACGAGGGCTTTACCCATTCTAAGGCGGGCAAGCATTATATACTGGGAGCGCGTTAAATTTTTACTGTACTTAGGCCTTTTAGATGTTGAGTTTTGTATTTTAGGAAAGGGGTTAGTTAACGTCTACACGCTACCTCAGTTATTTGGGATAGATTTAAGGATTCTTTTGCACTTTTATCAGCATTCTCATTGCCTTGAATTCCAATGTGAAGAAGGAATCCAAAGAACCCGAACTTGATGGCTATCGTTCAGTAGCAGCAGCATATCATAATACGCACCATTTTGATTTTTAGTTAAAGACTTTATGGCACTTAAGCTATCCGTATAGAAGAATGTACGGTGGAATATTCAATGGCAGTGTTAATTGCTGTAATTCCAGCATGGTCCGGCATTTATTGTGTGAGGATATAGGTTTAACAACAGAATAAGATGTAACACCATTTTGAAACGAAAAGCTTAAATCGTTGTCCATTTTAACAGCTGCGTTTGAATATGCAGGATTGTTTGCTTTAAGTGGCATGGAAAAATTAGATTTACTTAAAAGTGAAATTATGTTATTAATCCAAATGATTCCAAAATGTCGTTTGTATACCATAAGATGATAAAACAGTTTGGCTGAAGAGTTCGTAGGGTGACACATAGATGGCGCTACTAGTATGAAATGCATATGATTTTTAGTTAGCTCTTACCTTCAAAAGACACGTGTATAAATTTGTCAGCTGAAGCAACTTTTGTTTGTTTGAAAACAATGAATAAAAAAGAATTTCGTGTGTTAATATAGATTGCTTTTTAGCGAAAAAGAACACTGCTGAAGCTAAGGCTTGGCTTGATAAACATTATTCGGACTCTGCACCAAGAAAACCAACTGTTGAAAAGTGGTTTGCTAAGTTTAAAAGAGGCGAAATGAGCACCGAGGACGATGCACGCAGTGGACGCCCAAAGAGGCTGTTACCGACGAAAACTTCAAAAAGTCCACAAAATAATTATGAATGAACGTAAAGTGAAGTTGATCGAGATATCTGAGATTCTAAAGATATCAAAGGAACGTGTTGCACATATCGTGAATGAATATTTGGCTATGCAAGCTCTTGCAAAGTGGATGCCACGCGAGCTCACAATCAACCAAAAACAACAACGAATTGATAATCGTAATAAATCCGAATTTATGCGTCGATATGTGACAGTGGATGAAACATGGCTCCATCATTTCACACCGGAGTCCAATCGACAGTCAGCCGAGTGGACTGCAGGTGATGATCCAACTCCAAAGCGTGGAGAGACGCAACAGTCGGCTGGCATTGTTATGGCAATAGTATTTTGGGATGAGCATGGTATAATATTCATCGACTATCTTGAATTGGGAAAACCATCAACAGCGACTATTACATAGCATTATTGGAGCAGTTGAAGGACGAAATCGCGAAAACGTCCTCACTTGAAGAAGAAGAAAGTGCTGTTTCATCAAGAGAATGCACCGTGTCAATGAAATTCAATGAAAACGATGCCAAAATTATATGAATTGGACTTCGAATTGCTTCCGCATCCAACGTATTCTCCAAGAGAATGCTCGCTGGAAAGAAATTAAGCGCCGATAAAGAAGTAATCGCCGAAACTGAGGCCTGTTTTGAGGCTAAAAATAAATCGTACTATAAAAATGTTATCAAAAATTGTATGACCGAAAGACTTCAAAAGTTTCATTATCTTCTTGGGGACACCCCGCTCATTTATTTCCAATATGATATATCTATACACAACTCAGTCGAAAGCTTTTTCAATATCCTCTGAAAGTAATAAACTATGTTTGGCATTTTTTAGGTTCTGACGTAATACTTCCTCTAATTGATGGCATATAGTCTGTACACTGTGTCTGGACATGAAAGCGTGTTACAATTTCGAGATCTTATGCTTTGTAAACCTCTAAAAACTCAGCAATATTTTTTCAAGAATCTTAGAAAGCACTGGCAACAACAAAATAGGACAGTAATCCTCCAGTTGGTTTGGGTTTTTCACTGGCTTTGGAATTGGTGAAAGAATAGATGTTTTCCAGTCTTGTGGATAAAGTATGTTGTTATATAGCTCACAGAGACGCATTTCAAGATTTTTGGGTGCATTCTTAACCATTGAGTATGTGATTTCATCCCGAGCCGGTGTTAAGCCTTTAACGTTTTCATTACATAATCAAGTTCAGGAACTTCTATCATTTAAGTCAATATCGAAAACTGTTGGTTTGTTTGTGGTAGATCTGCAATATTTAGAGTTTTCTTTACCGACACAATTTCGGGATCGAATGCACCACCTGATCAGAGAGAGCACAAAAACCGGGAAAATCTGTCAGCAATCTCTAAAGGATGGAAAATAGTAAACGATACTATTTAAATAATAATAAACGATACGTTCTTAAATAATGATAAACGATACGACCTTAAATAATAACATACGATACGATCTTAAATTTTTAACTTTACTCCACAATGCTCCAACGAGCATTAAGTGATTCAAGTAGTTAAGAAAGTTTTCCCATGTAGTTCTTTTTGCAGATTTGCACTCCCTTTTAACCCTTGTACAAAGTATTCTGTACTTTATTGCATTTTGCTGATTTCTACGTCCATAAAAATTTGTCCACGCCTCTTGCCTTAAACGAATCAATTTACTAATATCGGAATTGAACCATGCAGGACTATGTGTTTCCTTTGGCTTACGCCTAAGAGATATAGATTCGTTAGCTGTTCTTCTAATAATCCGTTTAATCTGTGCTGCCTCTTTGTTAATATTCGAAGTTTCTTCAAATTTCCCGTTCACTAAAGCAGCACTCTTTTTGAAAAGAGGTCAGTCAGCTTTTCAGTACTGCAAACGTGGTGAGAATTTTATTTTCACTATATCAAAATTATTGGTAATCTTGATTGGAAATTGGTCACCAACTTCCGGCATAGGTAGACAATTCCTGTTTACACTGGACGCAATGTCAAAACTAGGCATAGAAACACCCATCGCAGTAAGTGTATTTCTGGTATTGAGAAGTGGGACACCCATCGTTTAAAATTACTAAGCCCCGATCGTCAGCAAAACCTTCCAATTCCTACCATTTAGTGAATTTGAAGCTGAACCCCATAAGACATTCTACATCTCTGGCAAGCGAGGTACTGTAAACATTGAGGTTGTTAGGTTTACGTCGCTCTCCTTGTATATATTTGTAATGGTTTTGTAAAGTGAATTACCAGTAGATGTAGTACGTTGGGTAACATTTAAATTATTTTTAACCATTAATGCTATACCCGATTTCGCATAACCTTAATTGTTATTGTGTACGTGTATATTCCACTGTAGGAGAGTAATCATAAAATATTATTTTAATGTTTGCCTTTGTAGACTGAATCTTCTCTAAAGTGATAGGTGTAATTACAACATTTGGTTCAGGAAAATCTTTATAAGAAGGCGTGTACGGTGTGTCTGCAACGATTGATGTATTGAGTATTTTTCTTGGTGGTGTATTCAAACCTAGACCTTCGTTAATATCCTGAATAACCACCTCTTAAGTCATGTTGTCATCTAAATTTGATTTAAGACAATCGCTAAAAGAATCAATCTGAATTGGCATCACAAATTGAAATGATTTTCTTGACTCTCAGCTGCATTTGGGTTTGTTGAATTCATAGTTAGTGAAGTTATTTGCAAAAATGAATTTTGTATTGGTGTGAGAGTGTTTAGAACTGTATGTTGAATATTTGATGTAATAATTATATTTTATTTGTTGGTAGTTGTTGTATGTTTAAGTAAGTTATTCGATAACAGTTTATTTTGTCGTTGATAAAATTTGGAGTTATTAGTTTTTGATGGAATGCTTTGAGCTAATTCTGTGACGTTGGATTGTCCACGGGATTTGATATCGACATATTTTTGTTGTTGTTTCGCTTTTCTTGAATTTTGTGTATAACAGAAAAAACTTTTAAGTTTACATAATTGATATTTATATATCATAACCACACGAAATAAACTGCCAATTTCGATGACAGCAAATTAAGACGTGACAAGCTAAAATATTTCGAAAAAAGTAGAATTTTTCAAATATTGTCTTATGAAAAAATTTATTTTATTTTTCCAAGCAAACGAAAATACATTGTTTGCTGCTTAATTTTTACATATTTTATTGTTTTTTTTTAAATCACACCACATTTTAATGTATGTAATTTGTTTACAATTTTCTGTTGCTTAACACCAAGTATATATTTCACGACTTAACTTAAATCAATTAAAAATTTTGCATTAATTGTAATTAATATAATTAATATTAATCACAATCACAATGATAATTATCACAAAAATTTTTGTTTTGAAACATAAAATTTGTTTAAAAATAAAACTATTTATGATTTGTTTACTTCAAATTGTCAATCTATACTAATATAATAAAGAGGTAATGTGTGTATGTTTGTTTGTAGGAGGTAATCTCCGTAACTACTCATGATTCCAAAAATGTTGGTTCCAATTTTAGAATAGACCTTAAGGATGATCATAGGCTTTATATCATCCCATGAAAATCTATACTAATACCACAGACTATCCAGATATGAAACAGTTGATTAATTCAAAACGGCGACTAGAAAATGAATAAAAGGAAATGTTAAAATTGCAGTGATACACAGAAGGGAATAGATATACAAATAAGTATTTACCATACAATATATATGTAGTTTATTTTATCTATCTCATTTCATTTACTTTGCGTTTAACAGTTATTCAAAACATACAACATCGTGGCTTTTTTTTTAATGGAAAAAAGTGAATTTCGAGTGCCCATTAAACATTATTTTTTTGCGAAAAAAAAAACGTCAATCAAACTAAGGAAAATCTTGATAAATACTATGGGAACTCTGCACCATCGATTTCAAAGGTAAAAAAGTGGTTTACTGACTTTCGTTGTGACCTTACAAGCACGGAAGATGCCGAACGTTCTGGACGCCCAGTTGAGGTATCTCTAATTGACTATGTTATAACAAATAGCCAAAAAATATCGGTAGAATATTGTTACATGGGTAAAATAACGGATCATGAAGCATTAAATGTTAACATTAAATGAAAAAAGCGTACAACCTCAGGAGATATTTAAATACAATCGAAATTTCTTTTATGGTAATTTAAGATCATTATTAAGCTATGAACAATTCAATGTTGTAAATGAAAATGCATTAATGCTTGATAAATGTTTTGAAGAAACTGTCAAAAAATTCATAAATGGTTCAATAATGAACTGCGATTATTAAAAAGAAATAAAATTATTACACACCAAGTTGCAAGGCTTGAAAATACAAATGATGGATGGTCAAATTATAGATCGATAAGAAATTTATATAAATTAAAAATGAGAAAAATAAATATATTGACAATAAAATAAATAATGTCAAAGACCAAAAGCATATGTGAAAAGAAATTAAAGACCTAGTTCTAAAAAAGAAACAATCTGTGATAACAAATGTGATATTTGGTCAAGTAGAATATAAGGATAATAAAAAATAGCCAGTCATTTTAATAATTATTTTGTTATCAGTATTAAGTACATAAGGGACTCGATCGAACAAGTTCAATATGAAGACAATGTATCAGGTGTAAATAAAAAATTTAATTTTCGTGCATTTAAACAAAAAATCTGACTACGGTAAAATATCAAATAAAATAATAATCTATATTTGGAACATAACTGGAAAAATATTATTGGATATAGTTAATGAATCTCTAGAAAATTGAATTTTCCCTAAAGTTTGAAAAGTAACAAAGGTAACACCGATTGAAAAAGTGATAAACACAAAAAAAAAATGTGAAGAATTTCGTCCTATAAACTCTTCTAAGACATGTGAAAAAAATTTAGAAAAAGTTATGAAAGATCAATTAGAAAAGTATACGGAGAACAACTCATTAATATCGAAATATCAATCTGGATACAGAAAAAATTTTGATGTGAAACAACAGTAAATTTTATAATAAATCGTTGGAAACAAATTGAACGCAAAAGTAAAATAATGTATATTTTTTGGACTTTACAAGAGCATTTGAAATGATAGAGAAATAATTATCAATAAACTTTATAATTACCGAGTTAAAGGTGTTGAACCTTAATGGTTTAAATCCTACTTTTCAAACAGAAACAAATATCAACTGTAAATGGGACATCTAAATCAATTGATAATGAATTCAGTGTTCCACAAGGAAGTGAAATTGTTTTGTATGCGGATGACACTTTAATATACACAGAAGGAGATACAGAAAAACAATGTAAAAACAATATGATGTATGATATTAATAATATTAATTGGTTAGAAATGAATTAAAATAAAACAAAAAAAAAAAAAACGAAAATAATTGAAATAAATATGGCCAGCTACAGAACTTTAAAATAAATGATAAAATAATAAAGAAGGTTGAACATATATAAAACTAAAATTTATTCGATACTTGCAAGAAAATAGGTAAAAAAATCTGATTTACAAAAGAATTCGAAATAAGGTATCAACATTGACAGCAATACTCATATACAACACGATGATAAACCACATTTTGAGTTTGGATCTACAATAATTTATGCTTGCTGCAAATCATCGCAATTGGACAGACTTCAAAAATTACAAAATAAGGCAATGCGAACAATTTTACAATGTAACAGATATATGCCCAAACATCTAATTCTTAATACTCTTAAATGGTTAAATATAAGGCAACGTTTGGCACTAAATACACTACTGTTTAGCAAACAGCAACAAGCTATCACAACGGCAATGCAACTATCTGTTTTTTTACAAAGGACTCAAATTATAGAACTCATTATGAATTAATATTTAGAATGAGAGAAATAATATTTATTTAGAAGAGAATGTACAAATTTTGTTAAATTAGTGTTATTATATATGTAGAGCAAAACAAGAAATATTGTAAAAATGAAATGTAAATAATGTGAGAATTTTAAAAGCATAGAAATCAATAATAAATTTATATCTATCTATATATTTCAAAACGTTTATTTTGCAGACAAAACTTATAATAATAGAAGGATAATAGAAGGTTCTGCGCGGATAGTGCCATTCAAAGCATACCTGTTTTTTATTGGTGATACAAATGTATTCACCAATTTTCGGATTAAAATATATTTTATTAGGCATTGCACGCTTTTAAATTAGATAATCGGGTGTCTATAATGTGCTAGTGAATAAATTCTATTTGTCATATGGATGTCGGTAACTTAGCGCTCCCATTTGATTTACCTCTTCACTCTCATTATTTTAGCATAAGAAAATTAAATTTTTCGTCAATACAAAATCTAGCAAGTGTCAAACGGAATCCCATTTAATTTACATTGCTTGTAAATATTAATCCAATTCAAAATAAATGTGGTGTTACACGGTCTTTATTGGATTGATATACATAAACAAATTTATAAATTTTTGGTCAACACAAAATCGAGCGTCATACAGGCTTTAATAAAAACAAGAATTTGTAAATATTAACACAGCAATTTGGTGTTTATATTTTTTAAAGACAAGAAGGTAACTTTGTTGCATGCAATTATTGCGTGCAATTTTTGTTTGTGCATGTTTTTGTTATTTCTCTTTTGCACTCATATGAATTCTTCTTTTGTTGCTTCATTCCCTTAAGGTTTTAGGAAATTAAGAAAATTGCATGCAATCAATTCCATCATATAAAATGGCTATTCAGTGTTTATTTTTATTGCATATTCTTGTTTTTGTACATACAATAAATATTTCCCTAAGACCTAGTTCTCACGACAAACGGATTGAAAACCAAAAAATTCGAATATATCCGACCGTGGATTGTATATTTGACTTTATAGAAAAATATCTTAAGCTGCAATAGCAACATTAGTGGACGATGCAGTGCGTATCAACTCACTCGTGATTGAACTTTTCATATACATACATATATGGTCTTTTTGGTTCAAAATGTAAACACAAACTTAGTTTAACTGATTTTTTGATAATTATTTTAAATGTTTGCTGTTAAGAGTTTGACATATGGAAATCCACAGTTTTCTAAAAATGGTTTTGTCAAATTGAAAGTAATATAGAATAAAAAATAAAAATATTCTGTTGTAGTCCAATTATATGATAATACACTTAATCATTCGAAAAAAATTCCAACAGGTTCCAATTCCCAATCAGATACAATA
The DNA here is from genome assembly GCA_949748255.1 of Eustalomyia histrio. Taxonomy (NCBI): domain Eukaryota; kingdom Metazoa; phylum Arthropoda; class Insecta; order Diptera; family Anthomyiidae; genus Eustalomyia; species Eustalomyia histrio. Next base: position 88,065,584 of record OX456526.1, read on the forward strand.
TATAAAATTTCAAATTCAATCAACTGATCAGACAATTGCATATATTTACACAATAAAGAGCACTGTTAATATACTAAATAGCTTTTAAAATAATATTTACTCTAATCAAACACTTCTTGATTTAATGTATAATATACTTAATTTGCTATTAAAAGTTATAGTCGGTGTAGAAATAGTTCGCACTTTGTAAGACAACAATATAGATTTTCTTTATTAGAATTACAAAAAATCATTATTTGGATTGTTAGTACAAGTTCGTTTTTCGGTTTTGTAAATTTTAATACATTACAATTTTAGTTTTTGATCACTTTCACCATGTCGCCATAATTTTGGGAAAAACATCACAAACAAAGCTAAAATTCACTCGTATATTTTTTTTATTTCAATATTTTACTCAGTTCTTCTTTGGGGAAATTAGTTCACTACATATTTTAGCCAGCACGAAACCATTTTAGGGAATTGACTCCAAGTTTATACATACCAAATATATATTATGATTTTGTTTACTATGCTGTTTTATTACAAAAAGACAATATAAAACCCACGAACCCGATGTGTTCTCTTCTAAGTGACTTAAATACAAAACAGTTGTGCCAACCATGAATTTTTTGCACACAACTTATAGCCAATGCTGCTAACTTATTCTACATCACTTATGTTAAATTTACTTTGTTTGTTATCGATATACAACAAATTTAGCAATGTATTTCACCTATACACAGAAAAGATGGTACAGCATTTACAAAAATTAAGTTGCGTTTACATCTACACTTAAATCTCCTAAAAATGAGATTTGACCACAATTCTCATAAAAATCTCGAGATTTCCCATACAAATGAAAATCTCGTCAATGGACGAGATGGACACCGCGTTTGGGACAATTTGCCATGTTTTTTATGTTTGTGACACAATTTGACGTTTCAAGGGAAATTTTTAGAGAAGAACAAAACGAACACACATGAAAAAAATAATTAAATTTTATTTTTATTAGAACTTTATTTTATTTCATTTACAAATAAACATGAATAAGTATGAATTTTTAGAAAATACCAGGGCATCAAATCTGTAATTTTGAAAATGAAGATCGTCGACACGATACGATTGATCGATATCGTTATTTATTTCATTCCTGTACGCTCATCACTATCGTATCGTTTCGAAAAAAATTTAGTGTTATACTGCATTTCCATATATGTACGTGTTTTGAGCGAAATGACATGTTTTTCTTAAAATACGTGTTTTGGCGAAACATCTCAAACAACGTGTTCAATTTTAAAACATATCGAAAATAGTCTGATCAACACTGAATTGTGCCTATACTAAATGTGTTATCCATTCATGGAGAATGAAAAATTCGAAAAAATTACACTTGCATTTGACAACTTCAAAAAAAAAAATTTTAAGCGTCATTCAAGGTGGTAGTAATAAATATAAGAAAGTTTAAATATATACAAAAAAAAAATTTAATAAATCGAACGAATAAAAAGGGTACAAAAAGTCCATTTTTTTATTTTTTATGAATATGAAACGTCAAATTTATTTCGAAAATTCTAACACTCAAAACACATTTTTGCTAGTGGAAACAGTTTGAAATATTTTCCTTAAAACATGTTATTTTGGTCATAATGGAAACATGGTATAACCCGGGGTTTACACGTTCAATTTCTTGAATTCAATTTCTCTCAATTTTCAATGCCTTTTCCTTTTTTTCACTAACACTCTCTCACTTTTTGAAATTGAAAACTGGACAGTATTCTATCCCAACACACCAAATGACTTGAGAAAAATATTAAGGTGTTTCACGGTGGATTGGTTATCAGCTTATTTGGTTATACAATTAAAAATAACCTCTGGGCACCGTGAACACCCTTTAATGTTGGTTATCTGCTTATGTTTTTCAATCAGCTGCGCTTACATCAGAGAAATAAAGAACATGAATGTATGGTGTTTTACACCGTAAGAAATTATTTTATCTTTCTAGATAAATGAGTAAATGAATTAATCGTTAAGAGAATATCCGTATTCATTGAATTAAAATAGTTCATATTTTTGTTTTCTCTATTTTAAAAAATAATTCATAATAATAATTTTTTGGTTACACTCAACGTTCCACATTTTTAATTTAAAATGTAAACAAAATAAATACCTACAATAAAAAAATACCTATGATAAAAAAACAAATTTTTAGAGTGTACTTTATTTCTTCAACAAAACGGCATATACATACTGTTACGATTTTACCCTTTATAAAATCGTTGATTTATTTACCTTTTAAATAAATCGAGTTCTTTCTATATTGCAAATAATAAACACCGTTTGAAATTATTTATAGCTCTATTTATTTATAACCGTCATTAAAAATTACAGAAATACACTTTAATAGCACACTTTATTTACACGATTTAGATAAACTAAACGTTAGCCACACTTTAGTTCTTGACACTTTGCGTTTTACTTATGAACTGAACTACTGCGTCATTGAGTACCAGTATTTATATGAGTAGTCAGGTATTCTAGTTATTTCTAGTTTATTACCACACTAGATTTTTCAAGCTTTTAAAATTAGTGTGTAGAAATTTCGTGTAACACTGCCGCCCGCTTAAGTCTCTTCGTCCCGAACAGACATAGCTATTCCTTTTCCATAGTTGGCTAGTCGCTCCAGATGAACAACCTTCATTTTTGACCTTGGGCTCTGATCTTTCTGTATTCTGTATACCACATCATTCAACCTTTTAATTACTCTATAGGATCCGTCCCAATGCGTTTGTAGTTTGGGAGATAATCCTTTCTTTCGTTGCGGGTTAAAAAGTAGAACCCTCATTAAATCCTTCAGAGTATGATGCTCGATCGTACCTCGCCTTTAACTTGTCGCTCACAATTTTAATTCGTTTGAAATTATTTATAGCTCTATTTATTTATAACCGTCATTAAAAATTACAGAAATACACTTTAATAGCACACTTTATTTACACGATTTAGATAAACTAAACGTTAGCCACACTTTAGTTCTTGACACTTTGCGTTTTACTTATGAACTGAACTACTGCGTCATTGAGTACCAGTATTTATATGAGTAGTCAGGTATTCTAGTTATTTCTAGTTTATTACCACACTAGATTTTTCAAGCTTTTAAAATTAGTGTGTAGAAATTTCGTGTAACACTGCCGCCCGCTTAAGTCTCTTCGTCCCGAACAGACATAGCTATTCCTTTTCCATAGTTGGCTAGTCGCTCCAGATGAACAACCTTCATTTTTGACCTTGGGCTCTGATCTTTCTGTATTCTGTATACCACATCATTCAACCTTTTAATTACTCTATAGGATCCGTCCCAATGCGTTTGTAGTTTGGGAGATAATCCTTTCTTTCGTTGCGGGTTAAAAAGTAGAACCCTCATTAAATCCTTCAGAGTATGATGCTCGATCGTACCTCGCCTTTAACTTGTCGCTCACAATTTTAATTCGTTTGAAATTATTTATAGCTCTATTTATTTATAACCGTCATTAAAAATTACAGAAATACACTTTAATAGCACACTTTATTTACACGATTTAGATAAACTAAACGTTAGCCACACTTTAGTTCTTGACACTTTGCGTTTTACTTATGAACTGAACTACTGCGTCATTGAGTACCAGTATTTATATGAGTAGTCAGGTATTCTAGTTATTTCTAGTTTATTACCACACTAGATTTTTCAAGCTTTTAGAATTAGTGTGTAGAAATTTCGTGTAACACTGCCGCCCGCTTAAGTCTCTTCGTCCCGAACAGACATAGCTATTCCTTTTCCATAGTTGGCTAGTCGCTCCAGATGAACAACCTTCATTTTTGACCTTGGGCTCTGATCTTTCTGTATTCTGTATACCACATCATTCAACCTTTTAATTACTCTATAGGATCCGTCCCAATGCGTTTGTAGTTTGGGAGATAATCCTTTCTTTCGTTGCAGGTTAAAAAGTAGAACCCTCATTAAATCCTTCAGAGTATGATGCTCGATCGTACCTCGCCTTTAACTTGTCGCTCACAATTTTAATTCGATTGCGGACGAAATCCTGACGTTTGTTGAGGTCTTGTTGTTCCCGGGAAGAGTTGTCGTTTTTACTGTCTGTTGCGGCGGGCTTAACACCAAGTTCAAAATCGCCAGGCAATTTGAGTTCCGTTCAAAAAGATTGCTCTTACTGGTCCTTTGGCTGCGTTGCATTGCGCGCAATTCGCTACCCAATCGCCTACAGCTTGTTGACAGCCCACCCAGTAAAACCGTTGTTTCAACTTGTCTATAGTTTTTGTGATACCAAGATGACCACCACTGGGACCTTCTTGGAACTCCCTCAATACCTCGTTTATTCTAGATGCCGACACCACAATTAAATTGGCCACATTTTTGCCGTCGGCACTTTCCCATGTACGGTATAAGCAACTATTTAACACCTGTAGGCTATTCCACTGGGCCCAATATGCCTTCATCAGCGGACTTTCAGCTGATATCTGCTCGCGGGTAGGCCTCTTGTTTTCTTCTTTGGCTGATATAATCTTCGCTAACATGGGGTCCATCCATTGCGCCGCTGACAAGGCTTCACTCGACTCGATATGCGTTTGTCGGATGTACACGATACGGTCTTTTCCTTCAGCCTTTGAACTGTGCTTGCCATGTTTCCTACCCTTGCTGTGCTTAATGGTAACCGGTCTTCTTACTTGAACCTTGCGCTCATATCCTTGCGCCATGTTTCCTACCCTTGCTGTGCTTAATGGTAACCGGTCTTCTTACTTGAACCTTGCGCTCATGCCGTGACTAATCATAAAATCTGCACCAATGATTACTTCGTCCACAATATCGGCCACAATAAATAAAGGGTGTCCCAAGAAGAACGCAATTTTTAAATCTGGCAACATTCGAAGTGTCATTGTTTGACATTTGAACACTTGTTATTGTTTGCTAGTAGAAGGTACGAGGTTAGTAAAAATGGAGCGCTACACGAATGAACAACGCATTCTCATTGTGAAATTGTTTTACCAAAATGGTGAAAGTTTTGCGGCTACAGTTCGCAAATTGCGATCAATTTGGGTCACAATAATGCTGCAAAAGAGTCAACGGTAAAGAGATTAATGGATAAATTTGCCGAAACTGGGTCTGTTAGTGATGTAAAGACAACAACGCGCCATCGACCAGGTCGATCGACCGAAAATGTCGCAGCTGTACGTGATGATGTCGCTCAAACTCCATCCACCTCAATTCGACACCGAGCTCAGCAAATTGGTGTCTCCAAATCCACTTTGCAGCGAATTTTGACGAAAGATTTGCATCTTCATGCATACAAAGTTCAATTGACTCAGGAACTGTAGCCAGCTGACAGCGAAGGGAGTTCGTTAATTGGGTATTGGAGAGACAACATGAAAATGCTGATTTTGCCGATAAAATCATCTTCAGTGACGAGGCCCATTTTCATCTTGATGGCTTCGTCAATAGGCAGAATTGTCGCATTTGGGGTGAGGAAAATCCTCGAGTGATTCACGAGAAGCAAATGCATCCTCGACGTGTCACTATGTGGTGTGGTTTTTGGGCTGGACCTTTTTTTATGAAAATGAGGCAGGTCAAGCGCAAACAGTCAATGGTGTTCGGTATCGTGAAATGATAACCAGTTTTTTCTTGCCTAGAATTGAAGAAATGAATGTGGAGGGCATGTGGTTCCAACAAGACGGCGCCACATGTCATACAGCCAGAGAAACAATTCAATTGCTGCATCAGTCATTTCCCGGTCATGTTATTTCGCGTTTTGGAGATCAGAATTGGCCGCCTAGATCGTGCGATTTAACACCATTAGATTTTTTTCTTTGGGGTTTTTTGAAGTCGATGGTTTACGCGAATAAGCCGACGACGACTCAAGCCTTAAAAGAGGAAATTGGACGCTGCATTAATGAAATACCGCAGCATTCATGCAAAACAGTCATTGAAAATTTCATTAAAAGATCGCGTGCATGCCAGCAAAGCCGCGGCGGCCATCTGCACGATATATTGTTCCATACATAACCTCATTATGTCTACTTTACGATATAATAAAGTTTCAAGATTTTTTTTAAATATCTATGTTTTATTTAAAATTTAAAAATTGCGTTCTTCTTGGGACACCCTTTACATGATTGACGCTTATGTTGGAAATCGTTAGTTTTACATTCACTTTGCCATAGACAGTACCAGTCTCCCCAGTAGCTGTGCGCAGTCTCACCCCATACAATGGTTCAATTGCCTCTTTAACTAAATCGGGTCTGATGACAGACTGTGATGCTCCTGTGTCTATAGTGCAAATGTGCTTTCTGCCGTTGATATATCCGCAAGCAGTAAGACTGCTTTTTCCCTGCTGTATTCCAGATATGGATATTGTGGGGCCCTCACTTGCATGAGCTGGATCGTGTCCCGCTGTGCTAGCTCTTTTTGGTTTTAACGGTGACTCCTGTGCTAATTGATTAACCGACCGGAAGCTTTTTCTTGGTGCTCGGCAGTTCCGCTGAAAATGTCCCACTCTTCCTCGGCACTCGGCCCTAACTTGCTTTCTCCCTAATGCTTGCATAACTGCCTCTTTTAGCTCTGTGAGCATCTCTTTGAACCCATCTGCTAGCATAGTTCTTATATCTTTTTCTTCAATTACTTCGAGGCTACGCACATTAAATATTTGCGGTAATTATTTTTGCAGTCTCCTGTGACAGCGCGAATGAAAGAGTTTCCGCAAAAGACGATTTTCTTGTAGCACACACCGCGTACCTTACATCATGATCATGAATTCCCCTCACAAAGGCTTCAATTTTGAATTCATCTAATAATGGATGATTTTCGCCCGGATACGACAGCTGCACCAATCGCTCAATTTCTGTTGCGAAATCCTGCAACGACTCGTTTGCTTTCTGCAGTCTACCTCTTAGTTTCATTCGGTATATTCCTTTTTTGTGTTCGCCACCATACTTTCGCTGCAGTGCCACCATTATGTCGTCATAATTATTTCTGCAGGTGATTGGCACACTTTCTAGAATTTCTGCAGCGTTTCCTTTTAAGGCCAGAATCAACTCTATAGCTTTTTCTTCGATGTGCCACATATTTCTGGCGGCAACTGTCTCGAACTGGAACTTAAAAACATTAAAAGGTATGCTGCCATCAAAAGTAGGGGACTTTGCTCTACCAGAACTTTCCTGAATAATTCGTACTGGACCCTCTAGGCATTGGAGATTATTTACTTTATTTTCCAGATCTTCTAGTTTTTTCTCAACGTCATTCCCTAAGTCAGAAACTCGTTTTTCAACCACAGAAATTTTTTTATTTGTAGCTTTAGAAGTTTCCTGAAGTTTTTCTTCCATCTTAGCAAACATTTTCTCGTTATCTGCCCTCGAAGTTTCTATCTTAGTTAACAGTTTCTCATTATCTGCTCTAGAAACTTCTAATAGCTTCTGGTTGTCTGCTCTAGATGTTTCCTGAAGTTTAGCCAACATTTTTTCGTTGTCTGCTCTAGAGGTTTCTAGCTTTTCCATCATAGCAGCCAACATTGCGCTTAACTCCATGTTACCTTCTGTTTTACGGTTACTAACCTCCATTGCTTCTTTTTCTTCAAATTCGTAAGTCGCAATGTCAATGTTACGCCGCTCGAATTAGCCGTTTTTGCAATTCTGTCTTATTACCTGCTGTCGGTAGCTCCAATTTGCTCAATTCCTTCTTGAGTTGCTCCACTTTAAGCTCCTCCAATTTCATGACTGCTTATTATTTTGCAATCCCACTTCTGACACCAATTGTTACGATTTTACCCTTTATAAAATCGTTGATTTATTTACCTTTTTAATAAATCGAGTTCTTTCTATATTGCAAATAATAAACACTGTTTGAAATTGTTTATAGCTCTATTTATTTATAACCGTCACTAAAAATTACAGAAATTCTTTAATAGAACACTTTATTTACACGATTTAGATAAACTAAACGTTAGCCACACTTTAGTTCTTGACACTTTGCATTTTACTTATGAACTGAACTACTGCGTCATTGAGTACCAGTATTTATATGAGTAGTCAGGTATTCTAGTTTATTACCACACTAGATTTTTCCAGCTGTTAAATTAGTGTGTAGAAATTTCGAGTAACAATACTCTGTTAAAAGTTGGCATGCTACTGAATGAAATTAATTGTATTTTTTGTGCTCTAGCTGTGAGATTTGTTGACATTCGTGTTGTGTTCGGCTTTTGTGTGCTATAAGTGCCGATGAGTGTCTTACTCTCATAATAATCCATGCTTAAAAATAAAAATATATTTTCCGTACAATATACAAATAATTTGTATATAAATATTACAAAACTTTTGTATATTACAAATTTCATAAAATTATAAATTTTGTAAATAATACAATGATTTTGTAAATTATTTTTGGTATAAAATATGTAATTACATTACAAAATTTTTGTACTTAGCTGATTGTAATAACTTTCTTAAGCTTAGAAATTTCGTATATAATACAAACGGTGTTTTGTTTTTGCACAAAATTATTTTGCATTTTCACAAAATATTTATATTTTTATAAATGTTTGGTATTTTTATGAAATTTCGTAAAATAAAGAAATAAAAATTTGCTACTATTTGCGATGTCATTTGTACATATTACGAATTTTTCCGTAATGTCAAAATAATCAAATCTTTGAAAAAGGAAATACAGTTTCTGTAGATTTTATCTATGGATAATTATGAGTGTAATTACTTCTTCTCATTTTTATTATTTTTTATAAATAAAAACCAGATGTAAATGACAATGCTGCCAACACTTATTATATAAATTTGAGATGTCATTTGCTGAAAAGTAGCTTTTTTTGTGTTGCCAATTAGTTAAATTTATATTATTTTCCAACACTACAAATAAGCACATAACTACATAGTCTGTAAACAAGGGTATAGGTTGCGCAAAGTTGGTTATTTTCTTTTAATATATTTTGTTGTTGTTGATATAAGCATTTAACCACATAATCTGATAACCAGCCTACCGTGACGACCTTATTATTATAAGCTTACAAACACAAGCCTTAAGCTTGAAAAAGACTTGAGAATATATTAAAAAGGCTATAGTAACAATTGTAGAAAAATCAAAACGGAACCCTCGTGAAAATATTATGTGTGTATGATAAGTGTAGAATAAGCTTACAAAAATAATATTGTATTAACTTGGGTATAAAAAAGCTTATTTGACTCAATATATTTATAAGCTTTTTTACATAATTGTAGAATAAGCTTCACTTATAATATATTATTTCTTATTTTAATTTTAAATATAAATAATAATTAATTTTAAATATAAAAAATAATAATTAATTTTAAATATAAATAATAAATATAAATAATAATAATTTATAAAATTATTATAAAAATATTTAAATTTAATATGCAATTGCACGTTCACTTTATAAAATTTACAACCAAATGTACACCCAAAACACGTTTGACAAATTTAAAAAAAAAGTAACGGCACTTGTTGTATACATTATAAGCGTAGAACAAAGACAACAAGACTAGAATGTATTGAAAAATATTTCTATTTAAATCGTCATACTGCGTTGTTTATAAGCATACTTTAGAAAAAGTTATGTATAATAATGTTTTCTCAAGCATTGTTAAATACTGCTTGTGAATTCATATTTTATAAACATGATAATAAACGAAATTAAGAAAAGCTTAAAACACACTATTTATATAAGCTTATTCTCAAGTTGTATTGCAGTTTGATTGTTATATGGTATATTGGGATTTCTCATTCAAGCCGTGAGGCAAATGGGTCGTGTGAATAAAATGGTATATAGAACAAAGTACAAGCAATATCTTAAACTTTTCAGTACTAGCTATGCCGAAAAGTTTAAACTACAAAAATTGTGAATAACTCTTTGCTTGTACTAAATAGATAGTGCTGAAAATTTGTAGCAAATGCTGGAAAATCAAAACAAATGTGACTGGTTCAAACCAGCTGTCACAATATAATTTTTTGCGATAAGTGAAAAGAATAGTGCGTTTATTTATAATCTTTTAAAAAAATTATAAAGTTTTATTTAAAAAATCTCAATTACCTTGTAAAGGATCTGCAAAAAACACTGCAGTTCTTTCATTGCGTGAAGATTGTATGAGGAAGTTCGGGAAAGAGATCACTATTGCTCAATTAAGAAAAAAATTCAAAAGATGAAGAACGATGTTAAGAAAAAAAGTGATGTGCGCGCAACTGGAAGCAAGCCCATAATTTTGAAAGATTGGGAACGTGAACTTTAGATCTGCTGGAACAATAAGATTTCAGGTAACTTCAATTATTTTATGTAAAGTTTGACTATCATTTTTAACAATTTATGTGCATCACTATAGGTGCCATTGATGTCAATTTTTGGTGTTGAAAAAGAAAAAACACCAAAAAGTTAAAAGAAACGGGAGGAACAGAAAAGTATAAATTTATGGATGAAACTGAGAAAACAAAAGAAATGCAAAAAAAAAACTTTCTGATGAGATCGAGGAGATAAAGACTGGCACTTTTAAAAATAAAGATGATATTAAAATAAAGATGATATAAAAAATTGAGACTGGTACTTTTAATTTTAAGACAGCTAAAACCTCCATATTAATTTTTATATGAAAATAAACAATACATTTTTACGAATGAAACTGCAAAACACAAACATCCAGCACCCCAATCACATGCATACAAAATTCAAAGTATAAACTATTAATTTGAAGTATTCACAATTTTTTATTCACACTTTTTTGTTGGCTAACGCTGGAAAAACTAGTTTCTACTAGTCAGCAAAAAGCACCAGCTTTAACTGAAATTTTGATTCACCTCAAATATAGTTTAAACTTCAAATTTCCTACGCTTGAACTACATTTTTATTCACACGACCCAAAGTAAATTTAACAGCTGATCACAGTTAAATAACAACAAATTACAAAAACATAATTTATATATTATAAAGTTGCGTTTACAAAAAATTGCAGATCACAAATAAATTTTGTGGTTTCTTTTACAAATATCCTGTGCAATAAAAAAAATGGACAAAAATAATGTGTCGCGATTGTGTTTATTTCCTGCAACACTTTCAGTAAGCCCAGCATTTTCAGTTGTTTCCTTGATGAAATGCCGATTGTATACAATATGGCGTGCAGCCTATGTCACAGCATTCAATTCGAGAGATTTTGACATACAGTAATGAGAAAAATTGAAAGCAATAATATTGTACATGTAACAAAAGAGGCGAAAAAGCCCTTGGTGTGAACATAAAAAAAAAATTAAAAAAACAGATAACTGTTGTAATAGCAGCAGTGTACTATGTCGTGGTGATTATTGCATGCTAATTGTTATTAGCTGTGTTTATGTGGCAAACTATCAATGTTGGCTCACGTCCTTCCCATATAAAAGGTGTGTTCGACGTACGTTACCAAAAGACGTTTGGTAAATGAGAGCGTTCATGAGAGAGTAATTGTGTTTCTCATTTTACCAGAAACACGTACTTTTTGTTTGCGTAAAATGGTAAAATTGTCAAATCATCAGTTGCTGCTAATAAATTAGCTGTTTTGTATTTTTGAAAAAAATTAAAGTTAAATAAAAATTTACTATAAAGAACTTTTCCTTCTTAATAATAAAAAATACATTTGAAAATGTAAATATATATTTCAAATATATTTATTAATTAAGCTGTTTTTTAATTTGAATTATTTTTACGTTTATTTTTGAAATTTTTTAAAATTTTCAACTTATAACTTGATAAAACAACATAACATAAAGTCGACTTTTTTTAAAAGCAACTTTAAATTAAAAACCTGTTTATTTATTCAGCTACTAAAGTAAAAAATAAAGTCAGTTTTAAGTTGAACCGGCTCTAAATTGGTGTCACATCAAATGTTTGCAAACACATTGTACTAAAATATTCGGAAGTGGCAACATTAAACAGTTGATTTTAAATTAGCTCTCAAAACAAAAAAGTGTATTATTTTTAAAAAGCTATTAAATGCCTTTGAATTTTTTAATAGCAAATCCTGGAAAGGTTAAATTGCCCTCCAAAGGAGGCGGACACACAGAAAAAAAGGTGTGACATTTATAAAAATTAGAGTACAATTTTACAAAGTTTTGTGGTAATTATACGACTATATAAAATTAACGATGAATTTTGTTTCACCCCGTCAATTTAATTTTTTTCAGTCTTTTTAGTGTCTAAGCAAATCTGACTCAATACGATAAAATTGTTAAAAAAAAGCGGAAAAAATTTTGATACCGTGAGGATCGAAAAAGTAATTGTTTGTCTGGTTGGTACAATAACAGAAAACATATTTTCCATCCCTGCCTCGTACATACCTAAATTTGACATAAGCCAAAGCTTAGTGTAAGCGCTTAATGTTACTAAATTCATTTGTTTATCTGTCTGTCTGCAGTATTTTGTTACATTATCAGACCCAAACGGCGAACCGGTGTTCCTAAAATTTGTTTGACCATATTATACCTACCCCAGGAAATTACTATGGGCCATATTAAATCGGGATTAGACAAAGGAGAGTGGAACCTACCATGTAAATTTTTAAATTTGTTATTTTTTAATTGCAGCTTCAGATGCCATTTTACCTCCCAACAACTTCAATTTAAATAATGATGAATTGGATGTGCTTATAAATACATTTAACTATATTATACACTTACCTCAATACATGACAGCCACTCCAACAAACTGGAAATAAACGAACAAAAACGTCAGTATCCTGATAACATTAAGAAATTTTTTAAAGTTAAGTATGCATGGCAGAAGAACCTAAAGAAAATATATCACAGAACTGGAAATAGAATTAGCAGCGAGATATTTAGAACTCATTATACATAAACATTATAAATAAACAACATTAATAGCAAAAAGTCTTTGACTTTGATGGCGTTTCCAATTTTATAATTATAAAATTTTCTGACACAACTCTAAAATTATTAGCTGCTATTTTTAACAATTGCATTAATAACGGCTTGGAAAAGCGCGAAAATACTTCCAATAAAAAAAGCAGGACAGTAAAAAGCCTAAGGACATTCACCCAATATCCCTTTAAACCAACATTGGTAAATTATTTGAACACGTAATTAAGGAAAAAACTACAAAATGAGTTCATTGTGGAACCAATATCGGAATTTCAATTTGGATTTAGAAGATCTCACTCAACACAACATGCATTGTTGAAATTTCACAATGATGTAACTTGCACCTTAAGAGATAAAATATGCACGTTGGCAATATCATTGGATATAGAAAAGACATTTTAGTCAGTTTATCGCAATGGATTTCTCTACAAACTGATAAATATTGGCGTTGACCCGTTCCTGATACAAATATTTTGCAGCTACTTTACTAATAGAAAATTTTTCGTCCAAATCAACAACATAACCTCAGAACTAGGACATGTGAAAAGTGGGGTACCTCAGGGAAGTGTTTTGGCTCCCTTCATATTCAACATTTTCCTGCATGTTTTTTCTCACCAATCTGGAAATTCAAAGGCTATTTGATACGCTAATGATTGCCTAATTTATGCATACAATATATCACCAATACCAGCTCTGAATACAGCTGCATTTCATCTTGAAGAAATAAGAGCCTATTACAAGAAATGGGGCATTAAAATCAACGCAGCTAAATCTAAGGCTATCTGCATTAGAAATCCTTCGGGTAAATCTCCTAGATATGTGGTGCCGGAAAATAAATCCCCTCGACTTATACTAGACGGCGAAATTATCCCATTTAAAAATTCCATAAAATATCTCGGAATACATTTTGATAAATTATGGAAATTTAACGCCCATGCTAGAAGTCTCTTGGAAAAGACTAAAAAGATTTCTGGAATGTTTGCATCACTAATAAACAACACATACTTACCTAAGAACACCGAGCTTTTACTCTACAAGATCGGTTCTATCTTATGATTACATAAGATCGGTTCTGTCTTATGGATTCTCAATCTGGTTTACTATAGCTCCTATTGTAGCCAAAGAATTGAACGGAAAATCTTGAGAAAATACAAAAGTTATAGAAATTTCATAAAACGATTTTCAAATAGTTACGTGTATAAAAATGTGGTATTAGCCCAGCCTCCGGCAATCATAGGGGTAAAGATGATATACATATATATACTAAATTTAATTTTGCTGAAATTTTACATTAATTACCTACGCGAGTTTAACTCTATTCGCTGTGTTATTTACAATTTTTACTCTGTACCTGAACAACTTATTTTGTTTTGTTCTTTAAATTCATCTATGTACATTCATATGTATCTTCTATTTTGTAAATTTTACATGAACTGTAATATGAATATGTTTTGTCAATTTATATAACAGAACTTTTGTTATTTAGTTTAAGTAATGTTATTTACAGACGTCTGCTCTGTTAGCGACTTTTAAGGCCGAAAGCAAGCCTTACAAAACTTTTCAGTTTGTAATTTTTTACATATTCTATCTCACTTTAGCAATGTTGCTTCTTACGTTAACTTAGTTATTAGAGTAAGACACATATAACTCTAAGAATGTTATTATTCTCATAGTATGTAAGACAATCAATGTAATCAAAAAACAATATTCTTAAGTATTAAATTATTTTTATTGGCTCCTGTGACATATATTTGAACAAAGTTTTGACCACAATTTTCTAATAATGTTTTTTTCTCTGCACCAAATGTAGGCGTCATAGAAGTATTAGGAATGGCATCTCTCAAACACGCATATATTTTAAATTTCTTTATTTTTGCTCCTGTGAAACGTATTGAAGAATGGTGAATTGAAACATTTTTAGTCGCTTACCCAAAAGTGGGCGCTATAGGATGCAAGGGCGTAGCACATACATTACAACCAGAAATATAGCTCGATTTCTGTAATATGTATTTGAGAAGAGGTTTTAACGTCGTTTTTAACAAAATTCTTAAGCTCTGTCCAAAAGGTGGGCGAGATTAGGAAAATGAGGCGTGTCACATTCCATATAAATTTTTAACGTGATATTGCTTTGCTCAAGCTGAATTTTTTGAACAAAATTGTGTGCAATATCTTATAGCAATTCCTTAAACACTGAATGAAATATGGACGGAAATGAAAAAGATGGTTGGCACCTTCCATATAACCCCAGATTTGTAAATGCTTTACCCAGGCTTCTTCTTAATTCCGTGCCTCCATTAGCAATGAGTTGCTTTTATGACAGCTGTTTTAAAAGAAACAGCAACATTTTATTATTTTTGTGGTGGAGAATACGCGCTCATGTTATTGTCATGTGTTCTCATTATTTTGTGTTTGTCAATGTAAATGCTCATTTTAATCCCTTTGTTTAATTACAAATCATTAATTTTGTGTCCGAGTATTTTTCGGCACTTTTGCCTTTGGTGGGTTAATGCTCTGTTAGGATCTAAATATTACTTCTATTGGGATCTAAATTTTACTTCTAGCGAGTAAAACCGTTAACGGGTATTAAACATTGTTGCTCATCACTTTAGATAAGTAGTCTCTTTGTTTGAGATATTCATTCGTTTTTTGAATACCTATTGTGCTCATCGTCACCGACGGTAATATATAAAAATTTTAATATAAATAAAATCTGAGATCTTCTCCTCAAAAATTCGAAATTGTATTTTTCTTTTTACTTTCTTTGATAACAACAACGAAAAGTTTTAATTTTATATTCATCAAATTATTTTTTTTAATACAAGGTGAGTATAGTTCAGTTATATGTGAGCTTTTTAGTGTTAAAAAATAAAAAAAGGTTTAAGTGAATATATAAGGATATTAATTTTATTCATTTAATAAAATTAATTTAATAAAATTAAGAACATTTTCTTTTGATACTTTGGTAAATGTTGTTTTGAGATCGCTTTACAAATCCTTATTTTTATTGCTTTACAACAATTGTTTTTATTAAATTCTCTTTGGTGTCGTGAGTTTATTTAAAATTTATAAAAATAATTGCGTTTTATTACCAAAAAAAGATATAAATATAAAAAAGTTTAATTTTTTATTTTTGCAAAAAGCCGTCGGGTTGTTTCCTAATAATTTGTAATATACATACTTACATATATACAAGTGGTTTTTATTTTTTTTCTATTTTTTTTGTGATATTCCTTCAATTTAAATATACAAACATACAGACTGTGTTGTTAACAAACAATTTAACATTACAGCTTCATACTCGTTGTTGTTATTGCTTTAATAAACTGCGTATAAGCACCCTACTATCCGATTTAGTCTCGACTTATTGAGTTTGTGTTTTTAATATTAAATAATTTTGGGATTATTTATTTTCAGATTTTTGGTCAAATTTATTGCGAAATTTGAAAAATATTTTTGTTTTTTTCGTAAATTTTCGATTTTTTTGGATGTTATCGTGGGTTTTCAGAATTTTTTATTTTTTTCGAATTCCTTTATATTACTCTTTGAAAATTTGAAAAATCTTTTGATTTTCTTCGTAAATTTTTGTATCTTTTCGGATTTCTTCGGGTTTTTTTCAAACTTTTTCGAATTTTTTTTGTATTCGAATTTTTTTTAAATTATTTCTTATAAACTTAAAATAAAATGTCTGATAACGCTTTGGATATTTTTATTAGAGAGTCCGATGCTCCTTTAAAATTCGAATCCAAATTTAATGAACTTCGCGAGAATGTACACATGGTATTTACGCTCGAAATTCGCGGAAAGGAACGTAGTGTTCTGTGGGAAAGCGTTAAATTGTCTTACAAATCGTGTTTAAGTTTTTTTGAAAAACGTGGATAGCGCTGAACCAGCTGATGTAGACGCAGCTGAGGCGAAATATGACGCGACTTTTAATGCGTACGTCAATTGTTTAGCTGCTATTAACGAAAAATTTTATAATTTTGAACAGCGAAACACTGATACTAAGAAAACCGGCAATCAGTCTCCGGTTTTACCAGTCAATTCTGATGATTTTTGCCACAATTTCAACATTCCTGTTTTTGACAGAAAAGTTATTTCTTGGCCCAATTCTCGCGATCTTTTTACAGCAGTTTACATAAATAACTCGCGTCTTAGTCCAATTGTGCGATTATTTGCTCTTTTGGAGAAAACAAGTGGCGATGTACGAGAACTTGTTTCAAAAGCGCCGCTTACAAATAAAGGTTTTGATATTGCCTGGAAAAGTTTAACGGACAAATACGAGAATTTACGTCGACTGGTAAACCACCAGCTCATTATGCTTTTCGATCTTCCGTTCCTTGACAGGGAAACGGAAGGGTATAAACGGTTGTCTTTCTGCCTTGTCTGCTTTGGACATATTCGCTACCGGAAATTTAAGTTCGCATATGATCTTTTTTATGTGTATTCAACGGTTACCTGCGATCACTGTTAACCTTTGGGAGCAGTCCGTAAGGGAAAAAAAGGCGTTGTCCCTATGGAGCGATTTAGACCGCTTTCTGACAGAAAGGATCGACACTGTAGAGTGCTCTCGTGATCTTAGGGGTTCACATCTTTCAAAAAGGTCCGCTGATTTAAAGATAAAATCCCATCATACTGCAGCTTCCTCTTCTACAAACACTTCATGCGTTTTGTGTAAAAATCAGGTGCATTTTTGCGCTCTTGCCCTCGATTTAAGAGTTTATTGGTTACTGATAGGTACTCGAATGTAAAGAAATTTCATTGTTGTGTCAATTGTCTTTTAAGAACACATGAAGCTAAAGATTGCAACAGCATTAATAGTTGTTCAAAGTGCAATAAACGGCATCACACTTTGTTGCATCGCGATTCCGCTGCTGGTGAGGCATCAACTCTGAAGAATACTTCTTCTAAATTGGCTGCTGGTTCGGGTACAGCTACTCGTCTTCCCAATCTGGCACTAGTTGATCCAAATATACAGTCCACTTCTAATGGCGGTAATTCCGCATTGCCTCTTAATAGACAGGTTTTTCATGCTTCTCTTAATAGAAATGTACTTTTAGAGACGGCTATGGTTAACATTGTTCACCAGGGTATTACGTACCCTGCCCCCGCACTTATTGACCCTGCCTCCGAAACTTCGTTTATTTCGGAACGTTTAGGGAATCGTTTGAAACTTCCGACGCTTTCTACGAAGGTCGGCGTTTCAGGTGTGGAATAAATGTCGACTTCGTCGAAAAAACTTTGTTCGGTAAAAGTTAGCTCTCCTATTGATTCCGCGTTTTCATTAGAGGCCTTACTTCTTGTGTTGACCAATATTTCTGGGAATATTCCGTCTTTTGAAGTACCTTCAAATATAAGACAAAATTTGCTAAATCTTCGTTTGGCTGATTCTAATTTCTATGACAGTCGACCTGTCGATCATTTGCTCGGTTCTGAACTGTATCCTTGACTTTCCTCAGGATATTTTGGGTTCTTTGATAGCTCAAAACACGGTTTTTGGCTGGATCATTTCTAGTCCACTAGTGCAACCTCGAGTTCAAGTCTATTCTACTCATGTAGACTTTTCAGAAGAAGATAATCTTAATAAAAATCTTCTTCGTTTCTGGGAACTTGAGGAGGCTCCGAAAACGAAAAATGTTTCTCTTTTTGACAAATATTGTGAGAAAAATCACAAAGCGACTACTCGTCTCTCCCCTGATGGTAGATATATTGTGACTCTGCCTTTTAAACACAAATTTCCTAAAACTCTTTCGTTAGGATCGTCTAAGTTAAGTGTCTTGGGACAGTATCTAAGGACCGAATCTTCCCTTCAGCGAAAACCTGAGATTAAGGAGGTGTATGAAAACGTCGCTTTGGAATATTTAGATCTCGGCCACATGACCCTGTTTCGAACACTATTTTTCATCCTAATTTTTCTTGTTATTTGCGTCATTACCCCGTTATTTAACCTGAGAGGAGAACTACAAAGTTGCGAGTTGTCTTCAACGCTTCAAATAAGACTTCGAATGGGAATTGTTTTAACGATTGCTTATATGTTGGGCCTACTTTACAGGCAGACTTGGTCCTCTTGATTATTTGGTGGAGCCTTTTTAGATTTGTTTTTAATTGTGATATTACCCAGATGTATAGGCAAATTTTGGTCGATTCTTCTCATACCCCATTTCAGCGTATTTTTTTTCGAAATTCTCCTTCGGAGGACGTTAGGGAATATGAGTTACAGACTGTGACCTTTGGTGTCAATTGCGCTCCATATCTTGCGATTCGGACTTTATTACAGTTAGCGGACGATTCTGAAGCTGAGTTTCCTCTGGCATCACACATTCTTCGAAAGTGTATGTACGTTGGCGACGTTTTGACGGGAACTCACGATGTTTCTACTGCTTTGATCGTTCGTGATAAGCTGATAGCGGCTTTGTCTTCTGCAAAGTTTCAACTTAGAAAATGGACTTCAAACGAAAGTACGATTTTAAACGGTCTCCTTTCGGAACATTTAGTTGACGCTAAATTATTGACGTTTGTGGAGTGTAGTAGCTCAAAGACTTTGGGAATCCAATGGAACGCGCGATTGAACTCTTTTTTTTTAATGTGACTCCTATAGGACATAGGTCAGGTTATACAAAGAGGGAAGTTTTATCTATGATAGCGAAATTGTTTGATACTGTTGTCAAATTGTCATGCAAAAAATTTGGCTGGATAATATCAATTGGGATGATTTGCTTCCGCTCGCTACTGAAAAAGAGTGGCAGAAATTTGTTGCTTGCTATCATGAAGTGAATTCTATACAGATTCCACGATGGGTTTATTATACTCTGGAAACTTCGGTTGAACTTCATGTCTTTTCTGATGCCACGGAAAAGGTATACGCGGGGAGTGATTTATATTCGTATCGGAACCTCTACCAGAGAAGTTCACACACATATGCTTTCGGCAAGGACTAAAGTGGCTCCTATTAAATCTATTTCTTTACCGCGACTTGAACTTTGCGGTGCAGTATTGGCGTCTGAACTTTTAAAACCGGGGTAAATTGATATTAAAGTTAATCAGATTAATTGTTGGCCTGATTCTACTATAGTCCTTTCCTGGTTTAAAAAGGCACCCTGTTCTTGGACCACTTTTGTTGCAAATAGAGTTCGTCGTATTTAGGAAAACATACGAAACCCTAATTGGTACCATGTCCGATCTGGACACAATCCTGAAGATTTAGGTAGTCAGGGAACTTCTCCCTCTGAACTGGCGACTAGTAAACTTTGGTGGCATGATCCACAATGGCTTCGACAGGACAGGGCTAAGTTGAATATATCTGATCTTTCTTGCCTTACTACCTACATTGAGTATCGGGTTGTTCGAACTCATGCTTCATTTTTTACGGACTCCGGAGGAGCCGACGTATATGAAGATATACGCTTATATCTTTAAATCATTTTCTTGATAAGGATGGCGTGATTAGAATTAATGGTCGTTTAGTTAAATCGCCGTCTCTATCATACACAGAGAGGCATCTATTAATTTTGCCATATTCCAGTAGATTTACGCTACTTTTAATGGAATATACTCATTTGATTTCCATTCACGATGGAAATCAGTTAATGTTGCGAATACTTCGCATTGAATATTGGATCCCACGATTAAAGTCTAAAATTCGTGAAGTCATCAGTCGTTGCAAACGGTGAATTATTGACCGGAAAAGATCTTATGTTCAGATTATGGCAGCTCTTCCTCCTGAACGAAACACTATCGATAGGCCTTTCACTACTACTGGTGTTGACTACGCAGGCCCCTTTGATATCAAGAGTTTCACTAGTAGGGCTTGTAAGATAACTAAAGGCTACGTTTGTGTTTTTGTTTGCTTTTCTACGAAAGCGATTCATTTAGAGGCAACTTCTGACTTGTCTACTGCTTCTTTTTTAGCAGCTTTTCACAGATTTGTTTCGAGAAGAGGTTGTCCAAATACCATATTTTCTGACAATGGAACAAATTCTGTCGGCGCTTTGCGCGAAATAGAGAGGGATTTTAAGGCTTTTTTAAGAGAAAGTCAATCGACGTTGTGTTCGGCGTACAACGTACAGGGTCTGTCGTGGCGTTTTATCCCAGCTGGAGCTCTTCATATGTTCGGTGTTTGGGAAGCCGGTGTAAAGAGTTTTAAACTATATTTAAGGAAAGAGGCACAAGCTTTTAAATAAAGATTTGAGGAATTCTCTACGGTTCTTTCCCGAATTGAAGCTTGCTTAAATTCGCGCCCTCTTTGTCCTATGACAGACAATCCTCAGGAACCGGTAGCCCTGACTCCTGGTAATTTTTTGATTGGTTCTCCAATTCTGACCCCTTCTGAGCCTGTGATACACGATCCCCCTTTGAGTTTAGTTAATCGATTTCGGAAAATGAAGACACTTGCTCAACTCTTCTGCCATCGATGGAAAGAAGAGTATTTAAAGAGCTTACATAAGCGATATAAATGGCAAAATCCGCAACGCGATCTTCAGGTAAACGACTTGGTCGTAGTTAGACACGAAAAATTACCTCCGATATCTTGGCGGTTAGGCATGTTCATTAAAGTTTATCCTGGAAGTGATGGGTATGTAAGGGTTGCGGATATACGTACTTCAAACGGGATTGTAAAGCGATTGATCACAAAACTGGTCATTTTGACTAATTCACTTTAATTATCTCGCTATTTAATTAATCGGTATTTACTGGCCGCTTCGGGGTCTTTCCTGACCCACTACACTTTTTTTATTTCTACGGGTCCCTACTGGCCCACATTCGCAAAATTACTCATTTAAATTTTAATAAGTTTAATGTCTACGGGGTCCCTACTGGCCAAATTAGTTGTAAGTGTTATTTAAAAAAAAATTATTTGAATTAAAGCTCACATTCTTTTATTTATAAACTGAACTATACCTCTTGTTAGTTATAGGATAGCTTTAAGGTTTGGTTTGCAACACGCCTGGATGTTGCAAGGTGGTCGGCAATGTTTAATTACAAATCATTAATTTTGTGTCCGAGTATTTTTCGGCACATTTGCCTTTGGTGGGTTAATGCTCTGTTAGGATCTAAATATTACTTCTCTTTTTGTACAACTTTGTTGGGAGTTTTTACACAGATTCTAGCGAGTAAACCCGTTAACAGGTATTTTACATTGTTGCTCATCACTTTAGATAAGTAGTCTCTTTGTTTGAGATATTCATTCGTTTTTTAAATACCTATTGTGCTCATCGTCACCGACTGTAATATATAAAAATTTTAATATAAATAAAATCTGAGATCTTTTTCTCAAAAATTCGAAATTGTATTTTTCTTTTTTCTTTCAAATTTTGCCCTCACGCAAACAGCCTTAAACAAGTTGTTTATTTATTTGTGGTTGTGTGTGTTTTTTTTTTTCTATTAATTTGTTAAGCTATTAAATCAATTAAAATAAACTGTCAAATGGAAAAATGACAAATAATGTTAAAACAGAGTTTTCATAAAACAGGTATAACAGGACTAACAGCATCACTAACACGAAATTGAGGAGTCTCCAACTAACAGAGACATCATGGGTAACAGCACGTTAGCAAATTTATTGCTGGTGTGGCCTGCGGGTAACATATATGATCAAGTTGGTCTGCGTACTTTAACGACAATTGAGATTTACACAACATTTTTAAGCATTGAGCCAAAAGTGGAGGAATAGGGACGAGAGGGCTTGGTACTTTTCATACCCAATATTTTATATTGCTTTATCTCGATTGCTTCTCAATGTGTTATGATTTCTCTGGGTGGCGCTTGGGGATGTTGCAAACTAGCTCTTGGTCGAATACTCCGGGTGTGTTACCATTCCTCAACCCTAGCCCACAAGGACCATTCCAATTAAAACTCAAAAAAAAAAAAACAAATTTTACTCTAAACACAAATATACATCATGAGTGGGAGGAAGATGGAGTCCTCCAGCCGCCCTACCCATCCTTGGTCACTTACATCCATATCATACTTAATGACCCCCTGGATTCCGCTCACACTGTCACCACTTACCTTCTATTAACTTCCCCTAAAAAAAATAGATTTATTCCGTCATTTAAAGTTTTCTAATAATCTCAATACATAATTTTATTACTTATAATCCTTAATTCTAATACAAATAATATTCTAACCAACTATACTAATGTCTTATTTTAAATTGCTATTGAGAGGATTTTGAATCCCAATGGTAATTCCCGGTCACCGATTAAATAAAAAATGTCAAAAAAAACTCAAATTATTTAAATATATAAAAATTTAAATCAAACAAAAAAATATTTATATAAAAAAAAATATGTTATTAAAGATTATGGCGCATAATCATAGTTAAAATAAAGTATACTTTAAGAGTTCTAAGGTCGACTTTTCTTAAAAGTATACTTTAGCCATACTATAGACAAGTAAAAGTATACTTTAATCGCTAAAGTCTGCTTTAAAATTAAAACTAGCTGAAGTTGACTCTATCTAATTTAACAACACACAACAGCTGTTTTCCGCTAAGAAAATTTTTGTAAAAAAAAATTTTTGAATTGCAAATAAAACAGGTATAACACGTTATTAAACGTGCATCGAAAAGTTAGCATCGAATTTATATTTTTTAAGGTTAGCAACGCGAAACATTTTATACTGCCGTATCTGCTCCCACAACGATAGCAAACTATGTTGCTATGTCATGGGAATGGCTTTATTGTAGTGATTTATTTAAAAAATAACATTAGTAATGTAAATTAATTAAAAAATAAAGAAATTTTTAAAAAATATAAACTTTATAAGTCTTTTATTATCAACAAATATCACTGGATGATTCCAGTCCGTAAAAGGGTGAAACTAGGAAGAGTGGCAAGGAGAAGTACACATCAAATGAAAGGTATAGACCAGAGGAATCAGAAAAACTACCGTGCTAAGAAATCTACGGTACAGTTTTGGAGAAATGCTGGAAGATGAAATTTATGGTCCGAGTGGGTTAAAAGATGCACTTTACATAGTGGCAAAAAAAGTGCATATCAAACGAAAGTATCGACCACTGGAATCATAAAAACTACCGTGCTAAGAAATCTACGGTACAGTTTTGGAGAAATGCTGGAAGATGAAATTTATGGTCCGAGTGGGTTAAAAGATGCACTTTACATAGTGGCAAAAAAAGTGCATTTCAAACGAAAGGTATGGACTAGAGGAATCAGAAAAACTACCGTGCTAAGAAATCTACGGTACAGTTTTGGAGAAACGCTGGAAGATGAAATTTATGGTCCGAGTGGGTTAAAAGATGCACTTTACATAGTGGCAAAAAAAGTGCATATCAAACGAAAGGTATGGACTAGAGGAATCAGAAAAACTACCGTGCTAAGAAATCTACGGTACAGTTTTGGAGAAACGCTGGAAGATGAAATTTATGGTCCGAGTGGGTTAAAAGATGCACTTTGCAGAGTGGCAAGGAGAAGTACATATCAAATGTGTACAATCAAAAGGTATTGACTATTGGTTTGTCTCATTACTTCATGTGCTGAATCAATTCCTTCTACAAAAGGTTCTATACAAAACGGGATACATTTCAAAAGCTTGGATATGCAGAAACCAAAAGTAAAAGTATTTATGATGTATGGGCGGCAACTTAAATTAAACTATAGATATCTAGCCACTGGTACTTATCCATTGCTTAAAATTACGGGCATTAGTAATGAATTTCATGATTCAGTGGAAGATAGGTCCCACTACTGAAGTGTATACATCTACTGTTATTTATTTATTCAGAAAATTTTGAGAATTTATCATGAGAACCTTTGGTAGAAGGAAATGATTAAGCACATGAACGAGACAAATAATTCTAGAAATTCAGTATACAAGACGATATAGGATTCCAAAAGCATCAAAAACTTTTGAAAATTTACAAATAATAAATGTACCTCTACAAGTCTAAAAAAGGTATTTATTTATTGTCAACCAGAGTTGTATCGTTGGTGAACAAACTAGTTCAATTAAACTATTTACTAGAGGTGACAATAATGATGATTACGGCCATTCAGTGGATGATGATAATTTGTCTATGCCCCACAGGTATTCAAAAGTATATATTTGATCGCGCCAGAGGACAACCATCGATGATAGCATTTATGCGTGATAAATAAAGAAATAGCTGAAGAAGAGAATGAACATGGTGAGGTGTGCCGTCTTTTTTATAATTGTCCAAAAAAAATGACAGCTAATTTGATGTTTTATCTTAGCAATAATTGCTAACCAATACTGTTGGAGAATTATTGCGGCATATTTGCCAGCAATATATATCGATTTTTAAATGTTAAAATGGTGTCTACACCTGCGATTGATGTAATATTTTTCTGTTTGCAAACGTCAAATCCAATCGCAGAGAGAATTATATTTGCGTGTCGACTCCATATTAATGTTGCTCTTAGTGTTATATTCATATTATAACAGAGTGTTTATAATAAATATTATAACAACTATATCAAAATCACGCCGGATACACATACATAAATGCCACCAAGAATGCAGCAGTAGTTTTTAATGACATTTTGTTTGTTTTACTACACATTTTTTATTTAAAAGACTTAGAGCACAATTTTTTTTTTATTCCAATAAACACTTTTTTTATATTAAAAATTACAAGCAAAACAACGCGAATAAACACTAGTAAACAAACGACTTTACTAGACGGCTGACTGAAAATTGTGAGTTGATATAATATTAACATATATACGTGTTCTCCATCCTTAATATTAATATTAATATAGATAATTTAGTCCCGTTACTCTGCGATTGAAATTGACGTTTGCAAATAGAAAAATATTTATAATAATGTCAGGTGTAGACACCAAGTAACGTTTGCTAAAATTTATGTTAACATATTTATCCCTAGTCTAGAATACATGTACCTAACATCATACATTAATTGAACTAGTTTGTTCACCAACGATACAAGTCTAGTTGACAATAAATAAAAGTACCTTTTAGACTTGTAGAGGCACATTTATTACTTATTTGTAAATTCTCAAAAGTTTTTAATGCTTTTTGATTCCCATATCGTATTGAATTTCTAGAATTATTTGTCTCGTTCACGTGCTTCACCATTTCCTTCTACCAATGGTTCTTATGATACATTTTATGAATACATAACGATAGATGTACACACTTCGGTAGTGGGACCTATCTTCCGCCGAATCATGAAATTCATTACAAATGCCCGTAATTTCAAGCAATGGATAAGTACCAGTGGCTAGATAGTTTAAGTTACCGCCCATACATCATAAATACTTATGGGTTCGGCATATCCAAGTTTTTAAAATGTATCCCGTTTTGTATAGAACCTTTGGTAGAAGGAAATGATTCAGCACATGAAGTAACGAGACAAACCAATTGTACACATTTGATGTGTTCTTCTCCTTGCCACTATGTAAAGTGCATCTTTAAACCCACTCGGACCATAAATTTCAGCTTCCAGCATTTCTCCAAAACTGTACCGTAGGTTTCTTAGCACGGTAGTTTTTCTGATTCCTCTAATCCATACCTTTCGTTTGATATGTACTTCTCCTTGCCACTATGTAAAGTGTATCTTTTAACCCATTTGGACCATAAATTTCATCTTCCAGCATTTCTCCAAAACGGTACCGTAGATTTCTTAGCACGGTAGTTTTCTGATTCCTCTAGTTCATACCTTTCGTTTGATATGCACTTTTTTTTTGCCACTATGTAAAGTGCATCTTTTAACCCACTCGGACCATAAATTTCATCTTCCAGCGTTTCTCCAAAACTGTACGGTAGATTTCTTAGCACGGTAGTTTTTCTGATTCCTCTAATCCATACCTTTCGTTTGATATGTACTCCTCCTTGCCACTATGTAAAGTGTATCTTTTAACCCATTTGGACCATAAATTTCATCTTCCAGCATTTCTCCAAAACGGTACCGTAGATTTCTTAGCACGGTAGTTTTTCTGATTCCTCTAGTCCATACCTTTCGTTTAATATGCACTTTTTTTTGCCACTATGTAAAGTGCATCTTTTAACCCACTCGAACCATAAATTTCATCTTCCAGCGTTTCTCCAAAACTGTACGGTAAATTTCTTAGCACGGTAGGTTTTCTGATTCCTCTAGTCCATACCTTTCGTTTGATATGTACTTCTCCTTGCCACTTTGTAAAGTTCATCTTTTAACCCACTCGGACCATAAATTTCATCTTCCAGCATTTCTCCAAAACTGTACCGTAGATTTCTTAGCACGGTAGTTTTTCTGATTCCTCTAGTCCATACCTTTCGTTTGATATGCACTTTTTTTGCCACTATGTAAAGTGCATCTTTTAACCCACTCGGACCATAAATTTCATCTTCCAGCGTTTCTCCAAAACTGTACGGTAGATTTCTTAGCACGGTAGTTTTTCTGATTCCTCTAGTCCATACCTTTCGTTTGATATGTACTTCTCCTTGCCACTATGTAAAGTGCATCTTTTAACCCACTCGGACCATAAATTTCATCTTCCAGCATTTCTCCAAAACTGTACCGTAGATTTCTTAGCACGGTAGTTTTTCTGATTCCTCCAGTCCATACCTTTCGTTTGATATGCACTTTTTTTGCCACTATGTAAAGTGCATCTTTTAACCTACTCGGACCATAAATTTCATCTTCTATGTAAAGTGCATCTTTTAACCCACTCGGACCATAAATTTCATCTTCCAGCGTTTCTCCAAAACTGTACGGTAGATTTCTTAGCACGGTAGTTTTTCTGATTCCTCTAGTCCATACCTTTCGTTTGATATGCACTTTTTTGCCACTATGTAAAGTGCATCTTTTAACCCACTCGGACCATAAATTTCATTTTCCAGCGTTTCTCCAAAACTGTACCGTAGATTTCTTAGCACGGTAGTTTTTCTGATTCCTCTAGTCCATACCTTTCGTTTGATATGCACTTTTTTTGCCACTATGTAAGGTGCATCTTTTAAACCACTGGACCATAAATTTCATCTTCCAGCATTTCTCCAAAACTGTACCGTAGATTTCTTAGCACGGTAGTTTTTCTGATTCGTCTAGTCCATACCTTTCGTTTGATATGCACTTTTTTTGCCACTATGTAAAGTGCATCTTTTAACCCACTCGGACCATAAATTTCATCTACCAGCGTTTCTCCAAAGCTGTACCGTAGATTTCTTAGCACGGTAGATTTTCTAATTCCTCTTGTCCATACCTTTCGTTTGATATGCACTTTTTTTGCCACTATGTAAAGTGCATCTTTTAACCCACTCGGACCATAAATTTCATCTTCCAGCATTTCTCCAAAACTGTACCGTAGATTTCTTAGCACGGTAGTTTTTCTGATTCCTCTAGTCCATACCTTTCGTTTGATATGTACTTTTTTTTGCCACTATGTAAAGTGCATCTTTTAACCCACTCGGACCATAAATTTCATTTTCCAGCATTTCTCCAAAACTGTACCGTAGATTTCTTAGCACGGTAGTTTTTCTGATTCCTCTAGTCCATACCTTTCGTTTGATATGCACCTTTTTTGCCACTATGTAAGGTGAATCTTATAACCCACTCGGACCATAAATTTCATCCTCCAGCATTTCTCCAAAACTGTAACGTAGATTTCTTAGCACGGTAGTTTTTCTGATTCCTCTAGTCCATACCTTTCGTTTGATATGCACTTTTTTTTGCCACTATGTAAAGTGCATCTTTTAACCCACTCGGACCATAAATTTCATCTTCCAGCGTTTCTCCAAAACTGTACGGTAGATTTTTTAGCACGGTAGTTTTTCTGATTCCTCTAGTCCATACCTTTCGTTTGATGTGTACTTCTCCTTGCCACTCTTCCTAGTTTCACCCTTTTACGGACTGGAATCTTCCAGTGATATTTGTTGATAATAAAAGACTTATAAAGTTTATATTTTTTAAAAATTTCTTTATTTTTTAATTAATTTACATTACTAATGTTATTTTTTAAATAAATCACTACAATAAAGCCATTCCCATGACATAGCAACATAGTTTGCAATCGTTGTGGGAGCAGATACGGCAGTATAAATGTTTCGCGTTGCCAACCTTAAAAAATATAAATTCGATGCTAACTTTTCGATGCTAACGCACGGACGTCAACCAAGTAGCAAAATGTCAAACGCAGAAAAAATATGGTAAACAACCCCAACATACCAAATGACTTGAGAAAAAAAGCCTTAAGCTTGAAAAAGACTTGAGAATATATTGAAAAAGGCTATCGTAACAATTGTAGAAAAATCAAAACGGAACCCTCGTGAAAATATTATGTGTGTATGATTACTATAAGCTTATTTTTGCAATTGTAGAATAAGCTTACAAAAATAATATATTAATAATAGTTGAAAAAGAGAAATCATAATTATTTTCTTTAATTTATTTTTTATTTTAATTTTAAAAATAAATAATAATAACTCATTTTAAATATAAAAAATAATAATTCATTTTAAATATAAATAATAATCATTAATTTGAACCATAAATAAAAATAATTAAATTTAATATGCAATTGCACGTTCACTATATAAAATTTACAACTAAATGTACACGCAAAACACGTTTGACAAATTTAAAGAAAAAGTAATGGCACTTGTTGTATGCATTATAAGCGTAGAACAAAGACAACAAGACTAGAATGTATTAAAAAATATTTCTATTTCAATCGTCATATTGCGTTGTTGTTGTATGTTGTTCATAAGCATACTTGAGAAAAAGTTATGTATAATAATCTTTTCTCTAGCATTGTTAAATACTGCTTATGAATTCTCATTTTATAAATATTATAATAAGCGAAATTAAGAAAAGCTTAAAACACACTATTAATATAAGCTAATTATCAAGTTGTATTGCAGTTTGATTGCTATATGGTATATTGGGACGTGAGTAAAATGTGTCGAATTTACTTCTAATTAAATTTTTCCCTTCTTCAGTATTTATACAATATTTTACTAATTTTCCTCATTTTTCTTTGTCTCTTTTCAGCTTTCCCTGGGTCTGGATGATTTGTACTGGAGTTCATAAGGCTGCCAGAGGTGTAAGTAGCCTGTGGAAAAGGGGCAATTGGGTACCCATATAATGTCAAAAGGGGCCACCGCAACAAATGTATTTGAGCAGAGGAAAGCACGTGGTTTTTTAATAATAATTCTAAGCATTGAGGTAAAGTATTCAAAAACCGAAACCGAAAACCGGTCAACCGGTTTCTTTATTTTTAAAAACCGATCGGTGTCGAATATTTTGTAAATTCGAAGAAAACCGAAAACCGGTCTTTTTTGTTCGGTTGACCGGTTTTTTTAATTACATCACCAAATGGGTTACTTGGTCTCTTTTATTTTTTCCAAACACTTTTATAACCGTTTTTTTTGGTTATGAAGATTTAGATGTAAGTCTGATAGATTGCGATGAAGACACAATAAGCAGTATTCAAAATCCTAAAAAAGAGACTGTACAAAATAATTCATCATTATATGATAATTTCATATAAATACACTCACAATATTATTTCGTTAAAAATAATCTAAAATACATATTAAATTAATCGAAAATATAATCAAAAAGAGGACTACTGATTTTCATTATATTCAGCCCATGTTGTTGTTTATTTTCAATCATTGTTTAATAATTGACAAAAGTAGTAAAAACAATAGAAAGTTGTTTAAAATATCCATAAATTTTTAACTGACAAAAAGTAGAAAAAAACGATTTTCGGGTTGGTTTTTCAAATTGAAATTTTTTTCTATTTGTATGAAATTTTACAAAACACAACACACACAGATGTATATATTTTTTATTTTCTTGTGTTTATCTATATTTGAATAATTTCTTGTAATTTTTATTGAAATAATTTTGTATATATACAAACTATTTTGGTAAAAAAACAAAAAAGAATTATATAAATTTCAATTTTTTAAAACAGAAAACATAAAATTTTACATTTAAAAGAAAATATCATTTTCTACTGAATGTCTGTAAATTTTTATAGTTTGTTTTTTGAATGACTGATTCAAATAGTTAAAAAATATATTTCTATGAATTTCAATTGATTCTTCTTTTAAAAGCAAACTTTACGTATTACTTACGTATTATTGAGTGTATTTGTCCAACATCTACTATTAGTGAAAGAGTATTTTCCACTTCTAGCTTTATCAAAAGCAAACAAAAAAATCGTCTTAATACGAAACATTTCTAAAATATTATTTTAGAAGTGAAAAATAGATTTTCTTTTTACATATTTAAAATGTAATACTAAAAAAAAATATTTAATGAAAAACGTTTTAAACGTTCAAATTACTAACGTACCTAATTTCACCAATTTACAAACTTTATGACCTCTATTCATTTGATATGCATATAGTTTTATAATATTAATTTTAAGGATATTATATTAAAAAATATTAAAACCAATAAATAAAATGTTTAAATGAAATACAATAAAAAAATATTATAAAATATTTTTTTTAAAGAATGTATTTTTTTATTTTTATTACTTTATATATTAGATTTCTGTTTTTTTTTTGTTTGTAATTAAAACAATTAACAAATTATATAAGCTTTTTATTCAAATTAAAAAAAAAAACGAAAAAACCGGTTGACCGGTTTTTTCTGCAAAAACTGAAACCGAAACCGGCTTTTTTAAAATTCGATTTTTCGAAGAAAACCGAAACCGGTTTTTCCAAAAGGCCGGTTTTTTGAATACTCTACATTGGGGATTGGAAGAACGGGGCGGGGTACTTAATGTAACGCAAGTATTTAGTACTTATACTCCTCCGCACCTATTGAAACAATTTTGTACGACTAAAACTTTCGAACTACATCTGATAAAAACTCCTAAAGGGGTCAAATACGGGACGGAATGAAATAGAGGGAGTGGCACCTTACATCCAAGCCACAATTTATAATTGCTTTGTTTCGGCCCCAGTAACGCATATTTTAGCAAATTTCTGCACCGCGATTTCTAAAAATGTTTTTAAACTCTGCACTAAATGTGGTATTTATAAAAGAAGTGGGCGCGGCACCTCCTAAACAACTCAAGGTCTTAATTTTTTTTACCAGTTTCAAACAAACGCATTTTTGGAAAATTTCTTTACTTCGGCTCCTGTTGTTCACAAAATTTAAAGCCATGTAAGAAAAGTAATTGTGATAGGACGTGACACTTATTACTTGTTACAGCCCAACATCTTATAACAATTTCCTTTGGCACTGTGCGACAAGTAAGCGAAATATAAGGGGCATGGCATTAAATCGAAGAAATAACGGTACTATTGACTGACTGACTGACTGACTTACTCACACAGCCAACATCGCTCAGCCCAAGCCGCACGCTGGAGCTAGAAAATTGATATTTGGTACTGTCGTCTTTTTTATAATTTATAGTTTGACGTTTTGTGTTAGCAATAATTGCTAACGGATACTGCTGGAGAATTATTGCAACATATTCGCCGGCAATAAAAATGTACGAAATCGAGTGGTCCACACTAGCAATTTTTTAATTTTATCGTCTGCTACAGTTTATGTTAACATATTTATTGCTAGTCTAGACTACAAGTTATGTCAAATTTGTATGGGAATGACACAAGCTAACGTTGATTGCTTGCCGCATCAACACAGCTATCGTAGGATTTTTGGTTTTGTGTTTATTGTATTTATCATTCTTTGTCATTTGTCAATTATATTAATTTGTATTTTCGTTTTTAAAATTACACTGAGTGGTTAATGTATGCTGTTATTGTAATTAGCTATTGTTTTGGTGTTGTTATATTTTGTTCTCTATTATGTTGCTTCTTTTTTATTTTTTATTACACTGTGTGGTTAATGAATGTTGTTATTGTCATTAGCTGTTATTTTTGCTTTTTGACAAGTTAAGAGCTTACTATATGCTTAAGCAAATGTGCGAATACATGTAAACAAATGTGTAAAACTATTTTTTGTCGTTTTTCAGAAAAATGTTGTTTTTATAAAATAAAAAATTTATGAAAACTTGTTTATTAATTAAAAAAAGAAAAAGAGTCAAAACGAAATGCCCATTAAAAGTGTTACATAGATAATGATTTTATTGTAGATAAAAAGTATTCCAAACACTGATTATATTCTCTTTGTTTTGATTAAACAACACACCAATCAATAAATAATATCAAAAAATATTATTATTTCTGCTTAAATTCTTTATCCAGAATTGAAAACGGTTCGCCCCTCTTTTTGTAAATTTTCGTCTGACGATTGTTTTAAATTTGGGCAATAGTTTATATTATAAACAAAATACAATTAAAATATAAAATTTTTCAAATAAAAATGGTACTTACCAATCCTTTTGATCAAATATAGAATGTCTATTATTTATTAAACAAAAACAAATAACTTCTTTTGATTAAACGACAATTTTTTGCAAAAATTTTTAAAATTAAAATAAGCACAACGCAAAAATATCATTTTTAAATAGGGCCGAACCAATTGTAGAATTTATTTATTAACACAAGGTTAAAAAAAAGTATTTTAAGCTAATATTCGTTTATTATTAAATTTTGCTTAAAATTGATTTGAAATTCTGTTTAAAATTTTTATGAATACCGCTGTTAGAACACTTAGTTGCAGACATTTGTACTTTTGCAAAAGAATTTTTCCTAAATATATGAATTTTTTCGAAAAATATTATTTAATATGTACATTGTACAAATTGTAAATATGTTACCATAAACAAGTAAATATATATTTATCATGGATTGTAACCGAAACATATGCGGTTATCGGTAAGGGTAACGCTATTTTCTATTATTTCGGTAACGTTATTTTAAGGATACGAATTTTTTAGTTATTTTAGTAACGGTATTTTAGGAATAACGATTTTTCAGTTATTTCGGTAACGATATTTTAGGGATAACGATTTTTCAGTTATTGCGGTATCGGTATTTTAGCGATAACGGTATTTTCTATTATTTCGGTAACGATATTTTAGCGATAACGTTATTTTAGTTATTTCGGTTACGATATTTTAAGGGTAACCTTGTTGTTGTTATTGCAGTATCGGTATTTTAATGATACCGCTAGTTTCAATGCACACCGATATATTTAACCCTATCATGATCGCACTTTTGGAAGATAGATATATGTATGTACAGAGAATATATTTTTGAATCTTGTTACCTCACAGCGGCCCCTTGCAGAAATATCTATAACTAACACAAACATTTTTTTATAATGAACCACACACGGTTTGAAATTAATTGGCAAAAAGTAAGTATGCACGAGTAAAAAAAAATAATCTTTCATATCCAATTTTATAATTCTTAATATTCGAAAAATGACAGATCAAATTAGATCCAGAAATATATTTGGGTATTTAGGAGGATGTGAATTGATCCGAAAAATGGTAGATCAAATTAGATCCAGCAATGTATTTGGGTACTTAAGAGGATCTGAATTGATCCGAAAATTGGCATATCAAATATATTTAGGGATAAAGTAATATCCAAATTTGTCCGAAAAATGTCAGATAGAATTGTATCAGATTAGATCCCACAATAAAATATATACGATAACTACACCTTTTTCAATTGTATTTCAGAAATAGGCAATTGTATTTCAGAAATCGTCAATTGCATTTCAGAATAGTCAATTGTATTTCAGAAATAGACAATTGTATTTTAGAATAGTCAATTATATTTCAGAAATAGTCAATTATATTTCAGAATAGTCAATTGCATTCCAAAAAAAGTCAATTGTATTTCAGAATAGTCAGTTGTATTTCAGAATTAATTATTTGTATTTCAGAATAGTCAATTCTATTTCAGAAATTGTCAATTGTATTTCAGAAATAGTCAATTGTATTCAGAATAGTCAATTGTATTTCAGAAATAGTCAATTGTATTTCAGAATACTCAATTTTATTTCAGAAATAGACAAATTGTCAGTTGTATTTCAGAATAGTCAGTTGTATTTTAGAAATAGTCAATTGTATTTCAGAAATAGTCAATTATATTTCAGAAATAGTCAATTGTATTTCAGAAACAGTCAATTGTATATCAGAAATAGTCAATTGTATTTTAGAAATTGTCAATTGTATTTCAGAAATTGTCAACTGTATTTCAGAAAAAAATAATTTATAATTTGAAATGAAAAAAATGATTTAAAATTTGAAAGCTTTGTAAAAAAAATATTAATAAGGAAATAAAAATGAAATAAAAGCACAAAAAAACTGATCTCACTAGCTGGGATTCGAAACCATTGACATGGGGCCACATATAATTATATGAAATTATATATTTTACTATATCAAAAATACTCTAGATATAATATATTATATACAATATATAATATATAATTACATCTTATACCATATCAAAAATATTTCTTATATTAGAAGATGTATTAAACCACATATAATAATATCTCATACCGTATTAAAATATATTTTTGATAATAGCCCATATATATTTTTATATATCAATTGAAATTTAGCCAAGATGTTTATCACAGAAGTAAGGGCCAAGTGTTCCGTTGCCTGATTCCTAAAGTTCGGCGCAGTAATTATTACTAAATCGAAATTTAGGAGACAGGCAGCAAGAACACATGGGGTCCTTGAAGCGTATACACAGCACATCGATCGATGGTGCCTTAGCCTAATGACCGTCCATGCGTGGAGTTTAAGCTAGACTTATCCAGATGCAGACGTGGTTTTTTGTGATGAACGACACGGAGTCGCATCTGCGACTGGATAATCCATGCTTCAATCCACATCCTGCTCGAGGTGGCTCTGCTTTTACAGAACATGGCGGATCTAGAGCGGACACTCGATAAAAACCCGTAATCCCAGGTGTTATCTGTACCGTGCCTATGGGACGAATAGCACTACGTGTGTTTTTGAACGGTGGCCTCCAGGGCGTGGCGTACCCTGGTTGTATCAGCTCACTGGTAGCACAGGGCTCTGCTACTATGTGTTCTGTTGTAATCCCTTATTTTTCTTTTCTTTTTAGATGGACTCGAATAATCTTTTAAATAAAGAGCAAGAGAAGACCGATGCAGGTCTCACCTTAGGTGGCAAAGAGGTTTCAAACCTAAAAGACACAGAGGTAGCAATAGTTTCGGCTGAGCAGACATTGGGCGCTCTGGATTCCAATGTTGTCGAACCCATGGATGTTAGTAGTTTAACTCAGGACCCTCCGGGCCCTATTTCAGACACAACTACGAACATCCCAACGGACGAGGAGGACGAGCTGTTAAGCTCCCAGCCTGTAAGTGCCGTCACAGTCCCAGGCGATCGGTCGAAACCGAAGACTGAGCGCGTGAAGCTCTGCGGGGCGGCTCGCAAACGCTTGCGGACGTACCTGGTTGAAGGTATTGACCTAGAGGTTGCGCGGCGGCTTTGCCAGTTGCCAATGCGCGAGGCCCGTAAGGAGGTCAAAGAGCTCACAGGTAGCAGGAAAAGGGTGCGCTCAGATGGCTCGACACCACCTGAAACTAGACATCCTGCAAAGCGCACAGCTGATATGGCTGCAGATGGCACACCTTGCAAGGCTGTAGGCGCTATACTGCCGAAACCAGCCTTGCCAGTTCCGGCCAACCAGCGGAAACAAGAGGTATCCTACAAGAATGCAGTTGCCACCGTGAAGATTGGTGTTATTGCACCTGATTTCCCGGCAACTAGATGGACGGATGAGCAGCTCTACTCCATCCAAAGAGCTGTGCTGCACAAAATAACGGAGCTGAGTAAGGGAACAATTAAGCCCAGTTTCTCGAGTTGCTCCTTTAAGCCAGGGTGGCTCAGTTTTGTTTGCCGCGACAAGAACACGGCGCAGTGGCTGGAGATTCATGTCCCCACTCTGCAGCCACGGCCAAATCCGACACACGAGTTGTTACTAGCTCACATACGTCGGATGATAAACCGTGCTGTTCGAAGGACCTTGCTATGCCTAGTTCTACTGAGCCCACAACTAAAAAACGGGTCGATTTTAAGGCTTTCGAAAGGAGAAAAAAGGGTGAGAGACACTCGACAGAAGAAGCTGTGCTGCTAAACTCAAATCGTGGCAGAAAGGTGGCAAACGCAAATAATGGCTGCCAAAAAAGCAGAAGGTTCACAACGGATGTCCTGGATGTAATGTTCATCCAGGAGCCTTGGGTGCACAATGGAGTCATAAAAGGGCTCAATGCAAGTCAAGGTAAGCTGATCTATAATTCTCAATTAACTAGGCACAGAGTGGCCATCTTTGTGAGGAATAGTCTAATCTTTCTTCCAATTTCAGAATTTGTCTTGGGAGATTTGGTAGCAATCTCCGCAATGTTACCCTCCCTATCCGGGGTACATGAGGTAGTACTCGCCTCCGGGTACTTGCCTGGCGACGCAGAAGTAGCACCAACAGCTGAGGTTTCGGCCTTGGTTGAATATTGCCGAAAGAGGTCAGTGAGCTGGATCCTAGCATGCGACGCCAACGCACATCACACGGTATGGGGGAGTAAGGATGTCAACAAACGTGGTGAGTACCTGCTAGGAATGCAATTAGGTCAGAGGTCTTGGATCTTACTCTTACGAGCTCTAATTTGTCTTTTGCCATCTCTAACTGGCATGTCTCCAATGAACTATCAATGTCTGACCATCAGCACCTGGTCTTTGATGTTATCGGTTCATTGGATTCTAATCAGGTTTATCGTAATCCTAGACGTACGAACTGGGAAAACTTTCGTCATCACTTGGGGGGCGACACCAACTTTTCCAAGGGGTTGATTCTGAGCTCAGGGAAAAATTGATTATGAGGCGGCGGAAAATCAAGGAAATTTAACTTCTGCTTACGCTGCGAGCTGCCCACTAAAGACCAGGAGGACAAAGAGGGATGTTCCATGGTGGAACAGTGGTTTGGAGGAGCTCGAAAGTAAAGCCAGAAAGCTCTTTAATAATGCCAAACGAACAGGTGACTGGGTCACCGATAGGGCTGCACTCACTGCATATAACAAGGAACTACGCAGATCCAAAAGGTCCACGTGGCGCAGTTACTGTGAGAGGATCTCGAATCTTCCGGAAGCTGTGCGACTTCAAAAGGCCCTATCACAGGATCATACGCATGGTATCTGTACTCTGAGGAGACCAGATGGTTCTTATACTGAATCTCCCGTCGAAACCTGCAAACTCCTGCTAGATACGCACTTCCCGGGATGCGTAGTCTCCGGCGGGTCGGATGCCACTTGGGGAATCCCAAACCTAACGGGGAGGAATGTACGTCTATCGGGGTCTATCTTTCAGGAGAGCAGGGTAAGGTGGGCGGTGAATGAGTTTTCTCCATACAAATCTCCAGGTCCGGACGGGGTCTATCCATGCCTTTTGCAGCAGGGGTTGTACGCAATTATCCCAAGGCTGCTTAGGATATTTAGATCCAGTCTGCTATTTGGTCATGTACCACCACCTTGGAGAGAGGTGAAAGTGGTCTTCATACCAAAGGCAGGGAGAAAGTCCGAACAGTTGCCTAAATCGTATAGACCAATTAGCCTCAGCTCGTTTCTCCTTAAGACTATGGAGCAAATCTTGGATCGCTATATTAGGGACACTTACCTCGCACGGAAACCGATACACGGTCTTCAGTTCGCGTATCAGCGGGGAAAGTGTATCTTATCCATCAACCCGTCGAAGACGATACTGGTACCATTTACAAACAGAAGGAAGGTTAATCTATCAAGGCCCCTTGTGGGGGGCATGGAGATAGATTACTCTGATAAGGTTAGGTATTTAGGGGTTACTATTGACAAATCTCTAACCTGGAATGATCATATTGACTCGCTGTCCAAAAAGGCCACCAGAGCTCTTTATGCCTGCCAAAGGCTCTATGGGAAGACATGGGGTCTGAGCCCGCGGATGGTGTATTGGTCATTCATTACTATTGTCAGACCTATGATCACCTATGCGGCCATCGCATGGTGGCCTAAGGTCGACCAGTCGAAAACGATAAGTGCTCTTTAGAGGATCTACCGTCTGGCGTGCATTGGTATAACGGGCGCCAGCGGGACGTGTCCTACGGATGCCATCGGGGCCATGCTGGGAATTCCTCTGTTGCATATCTCTGTAATGGAGGCGGCCGTCATGGGCTCAACTAGACTTAAGGAATTTGGTAGCATGAGAGGCGGCGACCTAAGGGGCCACATGAGGATCGCCAACTCCCTTACCCTGGGATGGATTCCGGGCCATGAGGGGCATGAGGGCAACGAAAGGGCGGACTGTCTGGCCAACCGTGGTGCCCGCCGGAACTTCATAGGCCCTGAACCTTTCTGCGGGGGCTATATTAGGGAGAGGCTCAGGTTGTGGAGAGAGTCGAAATTTTAAGATTATTGGCAAACATCTCGTGGCCAACGACAGGCTAAGAGATTTATATCTATGCCCAGGGGTGGGTCTGGGCGACTACTGGCCCTTGATCGAAGGGACCTAAGGAACCTGACTGGATACTTTACTGGACATTGCAACCTTAGGTACCATAAGCACAAGAAGGATCAATCGGACACTTAACTGTGCAGGTTTTGCGGGTTGGAATCGGAGACGTCAGAGCATGACCTCTGCGATTGTCCTGGGCTTTGTGTCAGGAGGATCAAGTTTTTGGTTGACCGTTTCTTGTCGCCTTCCGACATTTGGAACACTTCACCCGGCAAGGTTCTTGGCTTCATCAATAGCTTGAACCTTTAGGGTGAAGCTGGGCAGCACAAAAGACCTACTGTGGTCGCGGTGCGTAGTGCCATTTGAAATAATAATAATAATTATATATCAAATATTAGATAGCATATATAATTATTAATGGTTCTGTATAATCCATATATAAGTTTA
This sequence comes from Eustalomyia histrio, assembly GCA_949748255.1. Taxonomy (NCBI): domain Eukaryota; kingdom Metazoa; phylum Arthropoda; class Insecta; order Diptera; family Anthomyiidae; genus Eustalomyia; species Eustalomyia histrio. Next base: position 88,105,226 of record OX456526.1, read on the forward strand.
TATGGTTCTGTAAAAGCCATATATAAATATATACAGTCCCATGTAACCCATATATAATTATATATATAGTCTGATATACAATTTTATTTGATATATATATCTTACCATATTGTTACAGAAATTCCATTTACTCGTAGAAACACAAATCTCCATATGTTAGCCCTAAAATGTAAAACAATTAAATGGGAGCCCTTCACCATAATCAATGTTTCTTCTGTCAAACTGTAAAACAAGGGTGTCCAAGCCATATGCGCTTTGTGCTCATTTGTTTTTGTAAAAGCACTTAGCATAGGCTGTGTGTTTTAATATACACATAGAGCACTCAGCACTAGTAATACAAAATACACAAACAACTTTGTCTTATTAGTTATTCACCGTATATATGCAAGTGCAAAGCAACAACACTTTCGTATGCTTTGCTGGTAAACATTGACGACAGCGATCATTAATGTAGATTTTGTTTTTGTTTAACGTATGATATGAAATATTTTTTACTTTGTATGTATTGGTTTTTAAAATAAAAAATATTGAATAAAAATTAGTTATTCTTTAAATGTGTTGGTGTTTGCTCTTCCATAAGGAACTTTTGGGCCCCCTGCTGTAAAAGAACATTCTCAAAGTTGCCAGTATGCAGCTTTTAGTTATTTTAAACCGCACATATAAAAACGCCAACAAGGTGGCATAGCAAGACAGTTGATAAAGCGTGGCTAACGTTTACTCTATTTACATCGTGTGTAAATAATAATAATAAATAATATCAAACAGTGTTTATTATTTGCAATATAGAAAGAACTCGATTTATTTAAAAGGTAAATAAATAAACGATTTTATAAAGGGTAAAATCGTAACAATATAAATCATACATAATTTTATAAATATCAATATGTAAACAGATATGGTTATATATGACAAAATATAAGGTAATTTAAAAAAAAATTATGTAATATATAATTATATTTGCTAATGCATACTGAGATATGTATGATAATATATTATTACATAAGGCCACATATGATTTTATCTAAACTTTTTTACTCGGGTGTATATGATTTTAAAGCACCTTGTTTTTATTTTTAATAAAAAATTGGGTTAAAAATTTAGAAGACATAGAATTTAATTTTTTTTTAAAGTGTGGAACTTTAAACTATCATCTTTAAAATTCTACAAAGATTTTTTAAATAGTTACGAAATGGGGGTTTAAAGGTTAAAAATAAGGGAAACCCTAAAATTGAACCTACAATTTTTTTAAATAGTTTTATTTAAAAGTGGGAGTAAGGTAGAGTGGTACAAGAATAGTGTTTACATCATAAACGAATCTTTGTGAATTAAGTCGTAACAATAATTATACCCAAGACTATACCATTTTTTGTAACAAGTTTTTTTATAAAAGCTCTCTCCTTAGGAAGGGGAGATCTAAGATTTACTCAATTAATTTTAAGTGCAAGGGTAAGACAATAAGTTATATTTTAAGTGCATTTAGTTGTCATCCAAAACCCGAAAAGAAAGGTAATTATACCACAATAAAATATTGAATTGTTTAGTAATCTAATTCCCGCATTTTTTCTTTTGATTAAATACTCCACAAACCCCCCGGCGCAATCATTATTTGGTCCAATCGAACCAGATTGAAAGAGTATTTACCAAAAGAAAATATATATTTTCAGAATTGGCGAAAATTAATAAAAATTGAGGACAACTAATTAATAAAAAAAAAAATAGAAGCACAACCCCATACATGCAATTTGGTGTAAAACATTGGCTAAAATACAATTATATACAGCGAAGATAAACCCAGGCAATTTGTGTAACAAAGAAGGAGGAAAAAAAATCAACTAAATTTAAAAGCAAGTAAAAGTATATATAAAAAAGGTATGTTCAAATGAATTTTTTCCAAAAACAAAACTAGTGCATTTCGGTCTATTATGTATGTATATCTCTCGTACAGTTAGTTTTTTGTTCGCCTCAAAAATATCCCTCTTTAGTAACAATCCACATCTATATTTAACAGTGATTATATTTTAAAATTAAGCAATAATTACAAGTTTCTTAACTTAAGCAACATTTTATGTTGCTCAACATACATACTTGCAGACTTTTAACATTTTTTTTAATAGTAGTATTTCTTTTAGACAAATGTCTCTTACAAGTGTCTCTTAATGATGTAAAGAAATCCAGAATAAACACATAAAGTGAAAATAATATTGTGTGAAATTCTCTGCCAACATTTATCGAAGAAGTTCATACGTTTAAGAATAAGAGAAAACGTTTAAAATTCTTTCTGTAAAACGTGTTACATTCTCTTAATATATTATTAAATTATTAAATCCTTCGTCTACATTATCAATAATTGTTTAACTTTTAAACACAAAATAACTCCATTTCATAATATTAGCTTATCACAACAACGTTGACTTATTTTTACAAATATATCAAGTTGCCTGAAACAAAACAAAAAAAAGATATTAAATCTTTGGAGTTTATATACACTCAAGCAAATTTTGTAAGTAAAACCAACTAAATATTGAAAGGCTGTACTAAAGCATTTCATTTGCTTTGAAATTTTCTCATTTATTTAAAACAACATCTGCAAGAATATATGTTTTTTTTATAAAACAAATTAATTTTTTTTTACTTTTCGAAACAACAACTACGGAAAAAAGTACAATAATAAATAGCTGAGTGTACTTGTACCTCAAATTGTGGTTGAATTTTATTAAATTAATTTAACAATTGCTTTGATTTTTTATATACATATTGAACATATTTCATACACGTTTCGTCTGGTATTTTCAAACCCCTCTTCTTACAATTTTTGATATTGAATATTTTCTCTATTAATCCAACTTGCTCGCATCATGTCGAATTTAAATGCATTTATAAGAGCATCTGACCGTGTTGTCGAATTCTCCACCTATTTTTCGACTGTTCCTCAAGAGGAACACACAATTCACACATTAGCAGTACAAAAGGATGAGATGGTTCATCTCTGGGCTGCGCTTCGCTCCATTTATGATTCACTTTTGGTTCAGATTGGAACTCTCGAAACTGATGTTGACCTCGAGACTGTTCAAAATAAATTCTTTGTTGCGTATAACGCCTACCTTAAAGCCTTATCAACAGTTATCCAAGAAGCCGGTCGCTGTTGATGAGCCGTTTGATATTCGGACATTGCCAATTCCGAACATCTCTCTACCCCCCTGCGATACTGACATTTTTTTGGAGACTACGTTTCTTGGCCTACTTTCAGAGACATGTTCTCCGCTCTCTACAAGAGCAATCCTCGATTAACCCCGGTAGAAAAACTGTGCCATTTACTTAAGAAAACACATGGAGAGGCTCGAGATATCGTAAGAACCTGCCCACTTACAAATGCTGGCTTTGAGATGGCTTGGATGAATCTTGTTGATAGATACGAAAATGAGAGGGTACTTATTAATGCCCAGCTTAAGACTCTTTTCAATCTGTTCCCTATTTCAAAAGAATCTGGACTCAGCATAAAAAGCCTCCAGCGTACAATTAACAACTGTGTTACGAACCTCTCTTTACTAAATATAGAGACTAATAATTGGGATGTTATTTTCATATATATATGTTCGAATTGTCTTCCCGACATCACTTTAAATCTATGGGAGCAATCCCTTCGGAACAGTTCCGAACTACCTACATGGGGCCAGATGGACTCATTCCTGACCTCCAGATACCAGGCTTTAGAATCTGTAGCGGACATTAGGTCTACAATAACTACCAACAATTCTAATGCGAAAAGCCCTTCTAATAAAAATCAGAATTGTCGTGACCCAAAGAAGCTAACCAGTTATCATACTAACGTAGTTTCGAATAAATCGATGAAATGCTCCCTTTGCCGAGAGTCTCATCCTCTCAGACTATGCACTGTATTTCTAAAAATGTCAGTGGATGAACGTTTTTCTACAGTCAAAACCCAAAAACGTTGTACGAATTGTCTGGCAGCATCACATGGCAGTAAAAAGTGCAAAAAAAAAAACACCATTCCCTCCTTCGCCGTACTTCAAATTCTAAATCAAACCAAGTTTCTGATAACCATCAGAATCCAAACATTTCAGCTTCGGCTGCCCTGAATTCTAGCCCGAATACTCTTCGTGTTGCTAACCCGCCTACTTTGGCTGACCCTGATGATATGCAGTCAACTTTTGCTGCAGCTCGCGTACGTCAATCGTACTCGACCCACTTACAGTCCACTCCATATTCTTCCATAATACTTGGTACTGCTTTAGTGGATGTTTGCGTAGGGGATATTCGGTGTAAAGTTCGTGCACTTATTGACTCTGCTTCTGAGTCCTCTTTCATTTCCAAATCACTTCAGATAAAACATTCGTTACCATCTAGAGCCTCGCAAACTGAAGTGATTGGTCTTAACGGCTCCTCAATCGCCACAGTTAGTGAAATTTGTTCTATTATGATTGGGTCTGCATTCGAAAAACAATTTTCAACCGAAGTCGATGTTTTTGTTGTCAGAAAACTCACTGGTCAGTTACCGTATCATTCTCTGCGCTCGTTTATCCAGTCTAACTTTACGGATCTACGAATGGCAGATATTGACTTGCATAAAGGTACCCCCGTAGATATACTTCTTGGAGGTGATATTTACCCACGAATCCTTCCCGATGGAGTTCGATGGGATAACGATCAAAATCTTGTGGCACAGAGGACAGTTTTTGGTTGGATAGTAACTGGTAGAGTTTCTTCATCCTTCGAAGGTCAAACTATTTCTTCATTTGTTAATAAAGTTGAACTCAATCGTCAGCTTACTCGTTTTTGGGAACTAGAAGAAGTTCCAGAAATAGCTCGTATATCTGAAGATGATATCTTTTGTGAGGGCCTCTATCAGCGGACCACATACCGAAACGAAAAGAGTCGTTTTGTAGTCTCTCTTCCCTTTAGAAGGGAGTTCCCCATTAGTCAAACCCTTGGTCACTCACGTAATAACGCTTTATCGCAATGTCTTCGCAACGAAGCTCGTCTAGTAAAACAGCGCATAGCTAAATAAAACTATGATCATGTCATAATAGAATACTTAACTCTCAGCCACATGGCTAAAGTTAGCCCCGATTTGTCAGCTACTCCTAACACTTCATACTATCTCCCCCATCACGCTGTCATGAAACCCGATAGTACGACTACGAAACTTCGGGTAGAGTTTAATGCATCCAACCCCTCGTCAAATGGCGTAAGTCTGAACGACATATTATTCCCGGGCCCGTATTACAAGCTGACTTAACCATACTTATTTTAAGATGGCGATTGTTCCGATGCGTCTTTAATTCTAGTCGATAAAGCTCACACCCCATTTCAGCGCATTTTATTTCGTAATTCACCCGATGAAGAGCTTTGTGATTTTGAAATGAACACAGTTACCTTTGGCGTAAACTGTGCCCCTTACCTTGCAATAAGAACATTGCTGGAACTAGCCAAACAATGTGAACCGCAAAACCCCGTTGTCTCGAAAATCCTCAGACATTATATGTACGTCGATGACGTATTATTTGGTTCTCATGATCTGAAAGAAGCCATTGACGCTCGTAAAGATTTGGTTAAAGTTTTAAGTTCAGCTGGATTTTCTCTTAGAAATTGGACAGCCAATAATGACTTCCTTTTACAGGATATACCCCCCGAGCATCTATTAGGTGCAGAGTTTCTGAAACTGTCCGACGCATGTACCTCGAAAACCCTCGGTTTAAGATGGAAGTGACTACAAAACATCCTAATGATCCTGTCTTCACTAAAGAGCAGTTTTATCAGAAATTGCGAAATTATTTGACCCCGCCGGATGGCTTGCTCCCAAAATAATTGTTGCAAAAATTATAATGCAACAAATTTGGAAGGATAAAACTGATTGGGATGAAATACTTAGCTGCCAAAACAAAGGTAGCCCCTGTTAAATTTGTAACTCTCCCCCGATTGGAACTTTGTGCAGCCGAGTTGATGGCGAAAATGTTCAAGTCAATCCGAACCCAATTGAATATTGTAATTTATCGTACATATATGTGGACAGACTCCACTATAGTACTTGCATGGCTGCATAAACCTTCTGATCAATGGAAGACATTTGTTGCGAACCGAGTTTCGTCAATAGTGGAAGAATTAGGAAAAGACATTTGGTCACACGTTAATTCAAAGGATAACCCTGCTGATCTAGCTTCTCGTGGTATCACAGCTCGTGAGCTTATAACTAACGATTTGTGGTGGCATGGGCCTTCGTGGTTAAGATTGCCACATTCAGCATGGCTTCAAGGTCTTTCAAATCTGGAAACCCAAGAAGAGATTCGTCGTGTTCGAACATTTATAACACAAGAATCTGACTCTGATATTCTAGATAATTTTTCGGATCTTGGGAAGGCTACTTTGCTACGTCTTTCGTTTTTTCCACTCTATATCACCTAAACATAACATTCATTATAAAACCTATGAGCTTCACCATTCTGAAATGAAACATGTTAAAAATCGTTTGGTGTTGATGTCTCAAAAATTGTATTTCCCAGAGTATGATATTCTCCCCCGTGGCTTGTCATTACCTCGGAAAAGTGGTCCTTTGACTTTCAATCCTTTTGTTGATTCTGCGGGTTTTCTTAGAGCGAATGGTAGACTCTCTCAATCCCCCATGCTTACATATGATGAGAGATTTCCCAAGATATTGCCATGCAAAAGTAAATTTACTCGTTTATATATTGAATTGGCTCATAAATCTTCAATACATGGCGGAAACTCATTATTGTTGCGGCTGATGCGAATCGAATTCTGGGTTCCAAAGTTGAAAACAAAGCCAGCAAATTATGGCTGCCCTTCCTGCCGAAAGAACTTCACTATCACGTCGCTTCACGAACACCGGAGTTGACTTTGCAGGCCCATTTGACATTAAGTCTTATGCAGGTCGTAGTTGTAGGGTCACCAAAGGCTACGTTCTTGTCTTTGTTTGTTTCGCTACGAAGGCTATACACTTAGAAGTTACCACTGAAATATCTACTTCTGCCTTTATGGCAGCATTCTCACGCTTTTTCTCTCGTCGCGGTTGTCCATCTACTATGTACTCTGATAATGGTACTGCTTTTGTCGGCGATGCTAATATCCTTGCCAAAGATCATGCTCAGTTTCTCTCTTTAGTCCGGCAACATCTTCTATCTCGATACACCTTCCAATCTTTTGATTGGCATTTCATACCCCCAGGTGCTCCCCACATGGGTGGATTATAGGAAGCGGGTGTCAAGAGTTTTAAAAATCACCTTAAAAAGATCACCCACGCCCAAAAATTTACATTTGAAGAGTTTTATACAATGCTTACTCGTATTGAAGCTTGTCTGAACTCACGCCCACTAAGTCCAATGAGCGAAAATCCTTCAGATTTTTGTGCTCTTACTCCTGGTCACTTCCTCATTGGGGCACCTCTCTTAGCACCCGCTGAACCTGATTCGTCCCATCAATCGGTCAGTCATGCAAACCGATGGCAAAAGTTAAAGATACTCCACCATCACTTCGCTCTCAAATGGAAAGAAGAGTATTTGAAACAATTACATAAGCGCATCAAATGGCATCGTAGTAGTTAGACGCGATAATTTACCCCCAAATCAATGGCGACTTGGCCGCATAGAAAAGGTTATTCGCGGATCTGATTCTAGAGTTAGGGTCGCTAAAGTTCGTACCTCCAGTGGGCTGGTCACGCGCCCTATAGTTAAATTAGTATTGTTACCTCCCTATGAACAACAATAACATTATTCTGTCAACACCACCCCGACGCCTAAAGACTAATCGGGGACCCAGGAAGTCACACAAAATCGACAACAAGAACCGTCTTCACTCCGCCAACGAAAACTGAAGGACTGTCGATACTGTGACTCGGATCATCCCCTCCGAAAATGTTTTCGATTTAGACGACTCTCGGTCCAAGAAAGAATAAATGTCGAAGTCGTGGCAAGTGTAAAATTTGTTCATCTAAACACCATACAATGTTGCACCGGGATAATCCGAAGATTCATCAACATAAACCTAAGAAAAACCGTCGTGTCACCAATAAACGAAACCGTCGACAACAACAACACCAACAACGTAACAACAACCCTAATATTCCAATAGGAACTAATTATTCGTCTGGCTCACCTACAATCGTAATAAATGTCACACCAAAGTGAATAATCGTAATTATAATGATTTTTTTTATACTCGTAGTACGTATATATTAACAATGAATTTTCTTTAATTTAAATGAATTTAATAATGGTTACAGCCATATTTCTTTATATGAATTTATATCATTTCTAACATTCCAAACCATCCTTCAAAGTGTTGCACTATTGCAAGGGGGCGGAATGTTTACATCATAAACGAATCTTTGTGAATTTAGTCGTAACAATAATTATACCCAAAACTATACCATTTTTTGTAACAATTTTTTTTTTTATAAAAGCTCTCTCCTTTGGAAGGGGAGATCTAACATTTACTCAATTAATTTTAAGTGCAAGGGTAAGACAATAAGTTATATTTTAAGTGCATTTAGTTGTCATCCAAAACACGAAAAGGAAGGTAATTATACCACAATAAAATATTGAATTGTTTAGTAATCTAATTCCCGCATTTTTTCTTTTGATTAAATACTCCACAAACCCCCTGGCGCAATCATATAGAGTTTTTAGAATTTTACAACTATAGACTAAGGTGCTTTAAAACTCCGTACTTTTGTGGAGTATTGTCTTGTCAATTCTTGATTTCATGCAAACTTGTTAAGATTTTTCTAAAATTTAAATATGTTTTTTTCGTCTTAAAACTCTACATACGATTATAATTTTCTTTATTTATCGCTCAAATAAAAAAAAAATTGGATCTTTTACTATTTGAAATAATTTTTTTTAAATATTTTTTTAAGTATCCCAATAGGGATATTCTTTGGTGATATAAATTAAGGAAGTCTATTAGATATTTCTGGGAAAATTCTTAAAAAAGGCTTATTCTCAAGCCTGGTTAGGTAATTTTTTCAGCAGTAGTATTTTACAGAAAATATACTAAAATGTTTAATAAGAGCAAAAAATATCCGAATTTCTGTATGTTTTTTAACTGATCGGTGAAATTTTGTATAACATAAAATTTTGCGAGAAAATTTTGGAATTTCTAAATAAAACAATCTTAAAAAACTAAAAACTTCTTTTATTTTCAAATGATTAAAATAAATTATTTAAATTAAATTCAAGTACATGCTTATATGTTTTTTCTTTAGTTAAACCAATCCCTTGTCTTCACATTCAATATAATATGCCATGAAATTTTAAAATTACACACAAAAGAACAACGAAAAGAATTTTATTGCTGTTTTTTGTGTAATTTTTAAATATCATGGCAAATTTTATTGCATTTGAAGAAACTTAACAGGTGTCAAGATCATAACTTGTGTAGAAATTACTCAAAAAAAGTGTTGCCACAGTGTTACGAGGGTGGATCAATATGTCAGTGATTTTTTGAAAGAAACACAGTTTTTTTTGCAAAAAAAAAATATTTTTCAACATAATCTCCTTTTAGCTCAATACACTTAGTCCAACGTTTCTCCAATTTTTGTATCCCTTCCAAAAAATAGGATTTTTTGAGGTCAATAATTTCATCGTTGGAGCTAAATCTATTTCCACCGAGCATTTTCGTTAGGTTTAGAAATAGGAAATAGTCACTAGGGGCTAAATCCGGAGAATAAGGCGAATGAGGGGGCAATTCATGGTGGTCGATTGTGAGCAAACGCGGCAGCCATCTTGCGAAAACCACTGAGCCTATATCTTCCAAAATCTATCGCACATTCAGTCTCTGATCGGCCAACACCATATCGTGAATAATTTCAATTGTTTTGGGTGAAGAGACCTCAACTGGGCATCCAGAACGTTGGGAATCTTCCGTGCTTGTAAGGCCACAACGAAAGTCAGTAAACAACTTTTTTAGCATTGAAATCGATGGTGCAGAGTCCCCACAGTATTTATCAAGCTTTTCCTAGGTTTGATTGACGGTTTTTTCGCAAAAAATAATGTTTAATGAGCACTCGAAATTCACTTTTTCCATTTTTAAAAAAATCCAAGAGATTGTATGTTTTGAACAGCTGTTAGACGCAAAGTTTTTTTTCCATATTTCATATTATTTATTGGATCTTCACTTTTAAAAACTGTGAACTAACAATAATTATCGAAATCTTAAAACTAAATATTAATTATTAAGTACAGCCAATGCCAGTCTGATGTTATGTGGTTTAATTGAGATGATTATTTCTCCTTATTATTAGCGGACCAGATCCGCAGTGTCCCTCCTTCTAAAACGCTGGTGGCCGTGATTATTAGCATGTTGGGATGTGTTTCCAGTTTTGTTAAATAGCGTTGACGGTGTCTAATAATTTCATCTTTGACCAGGGGTACATTCAGATTTTTGTGTATGTTGAAATTCCTAACATACCAGGGTGCTACCTTGTGGAACTCCGGCTTGTATATCTTGAGGAGAGCTGACAAAACATTTTCAGCATGAGTGAATTTCGATTTGTTATATAGCTTTCGAGTAGCTTGTAAGTATTTGTTGGTAACAAAAGTTTTATTTTAAACAGTAGACCTTCATGCCAAACCCTATCGAAATCTGTTAAGCATCGATAAAAAGGGCAGAGCAATATTTTTTCTCCTCGAACGTTTTTCTGACAACAGGTACTAGCCTGTGGGCTTGCTCAATGGTGCTGTGTTTTTTCCTGAAACCAAATTGGTGTGCAGGAATACAGTTGTTTTGTTCCACATAAACAGTTATCTTTTCCATTAGGATTTTCTCAAACAGCTTTGACAAATTGGATTATAGGCTAAAAGGTCTATACGAATCCACTTTTGTGTGATCTTTGCCTGGCTTGGGTATCATTTTAACGAGTAAAACTTTCCATTCTGGGGGATAGTATTCAAGGCGTATAATAGCATTAAAAATAAAGAGCATTATCTTTAATGCTATACGGGGTAACTCCAAAAGCATCTTGTTACTGATTCCATCGATACCAGGAGCTCTTTTGGGGTTTAGATCAAAAATAGCCTTTTCGACCTCTCTCATCTCAAACGTCAATCGGGTAGCTGCTCGGTGCTGGGGTAAAATCGGTGGCAACTCTGTTACATAACTTGTTATATTTGGCGTGAATACTTTTCTTAAATGTTTTATAAACAGATCTCCTTTTTCAGTATCATTTCTAGCCCAACCCACGTCTGATTTTCTCAAAGGAGGATTACATAAGAAAGGTCTTTTTAAATTTTTCGTTGCACTCCATAATGAGTAATCAGTTCTTGATGTTGGATCTAAATTTTCAAGATATCTATTTAATGAAGCAGTTCTCTTATGTTCAAGTAGCTTTCCTAATTTTTTAGTGTATTCTTTCAACCGTTCCTTAAGTTGAGGAGATCTGTGCTGTTGCCATTCTCTTCGAGCTCTTCTTTTTTCATTTTAGAGTCGTTCGACATCGGCAGACAAAATAATATTTTGTCTGTTGTGTCGGGGGGGTTTGGTAGCAAGTTGAGCAGCAAGTTTGAGATTTAGTTCAAAATTTTGAATCGAGAGGTCGATATCTTCCGGTGTTCTTAGCGGTATGATTTCCGAGCAATGTGTACTGATGAATTTTTTATATTTCAACCAATCTGTTGCTTAGCCTGTCAGGGCTAAGTCATCAGAGGTGGGTACAATTCCTCGGGGGTTTAAAATAGTAACAACTGTAGGTGTGTGATCAGATAAGAGATCCAATAATGGTTCTACATGGACCAATTCTCTCGCAATAGACATTGTTATTCCAAAGTCTATCAGATCGGGTATTTTCCGACGATCTGTTGGCCACTAGAGATCACATCCATACCCAGTTTAGAAATTGTATTAAACAAAACACGGCCCCTAGGGGTAACAAGCCGTCACCCCCAGAATGTATGCTTGGCATTATAGTCCCCAGCTGCCAGAAAACGCGTTCCTAATGATTCGAAAAAGCCTTTGTTCTGATCCTCCGTTATGGAGAATCTGGGGGGAGAATAAATTGACGAAATCAATAAGTCCTTATCGAATTCTTCAAAACATATAGTAGTGGCCTGAAGATAATAAATACGAAAATGTTTTAATCTAGATTTAATGAGAATAGCTGATCCCTCACATGATCTGCCTCTTGGGTCTTTAGTATCATACATTGTGTATCCGCGAATTGAAAATAAACTTCTCAGGGTTAAACGCAAAGTAAATTACGGAATTTGCTCAAAATTTTACAGTAGTCTATTGACGGGTGGGAGCAGTGTTGCATTTCATATAACTACGAGTGAAGTTCGAAAAGTCACGGACTTATTGATCCGCCCTTGTAACAATACAAAAAGCGTTCGTAAAGTTAACAATACGACTTAAAGTAATAAAAAAATGTATCGCTGTTTTAAGGGTAAAGTTATTTTCTATTATTTTGGTAACGTTATTTTAAGGGTAAGACTATTTTCTATTATTTCGGTGACGTTATTTTAAGGATTACGATTTTTTCAGTTATTTCGGTAACGGTATTTTAGGGATAACGATTTTTTCAATTATTTCGGTATCGGTATTTTAGCGATAACGGTATTTTCTATTATTTCGGTAACGGTTTTTAAAGGATAACGATTTTTTCAGTTATTTCGGTATCGGTATTTTAGCGATAACGGTATTTTATATTATTTCGGTAACAGTATTTTAAGGATAACGATTTTTTCAGTTTTTTTGGTAACGATATTTTTTGTTTGTTTTTTATTTCCTTATTAATATTTTTTCCAAAACTTTCAAATTTAAATCATTTCGGGATAACAAGAACTAGAAATTTTTGATAGGATATAAGTAGTGAAAATTTATATATATATAGTTTTTTCGCTTTAAATATAATTATTTTACCATGTCCCAGACCAAAACTCTTAGATGTACCTCAATAATGACTTGGCCCATACTCCAGGTAACACATATTTCAAATTTCAGGTTTCTAGCTAAATCGGTGTGGGCAGCCCGTTAAGGCAGACTGTTCACCTTTTTGCCCCTCTTCGTAGACATTTACAAAAATCCGACCTAGTTGAATGTCTACAGCGCAGGAGGTACATATGAACCAAATTTCAACTTCCCAGCTCCAGTGTTTTTGGCAGGACGTCAAGGGTGAGAATTTTTCCCTTTTCTGCCCTTCCCCTTTGGATTTTAACTTTATAGGTCCAACAGTTTGTGCAGGCTGTTAAAGCATATTTCAAATTTCCGGTTTCTAGCTATAGGGTTTGGGCAGGCCGTAAAAGAGGAGTTCTTCCCCATTTTGCTCTTCCCCGAAGGAGTTTCCTAGAATCTCGTCTTAGCGAATGTCTACGCCATAGGCAGAACCTACATACAAAATGACAGCGTCCTACCTCCTGCGGTTTGGCTGGGCGTTGTTGAATGAAATAAATATTTACATATTTACACAGTTACATATTTGCACATTTACACATTTGCATATTTGCACATTTACATTACCACCAAACCATCGATCCATCAAACCATCAATCTATTAAACTATCAAACAATCAATCAAATTTTCACTTTTACACATTTGCAAATTTTTACATTTGTTCTTCTGTAAAATTTGCACTTTAGCATATATGCATATTTGTACCTCTACAAATTTGCACACTTTCACATTTACAAATTTGCACTTCTGCACAGTAGCATAATAGCACACATACATTGGATGAGGAATCTATGTACCAAATATTAACTTCGCAGCTCCAGCGGTTTTGGCAGGCATTCAAGGGGGAGAAATTTCCCCTTTTTTTCCCTGATCTGGATTTTCCAAAAGTCATTCCTTAGCTGTTATCTACACTGGAGAAGGAACCTGCATACCAAATTTCAACTATCTAGTTTCAGCATTTGAAAATACAAAAATTATTAAAATACAAGACAATAACGAAATTAAATATAACAACTCCAAATAGTAGGGTGTACTGTTTTTTTATTTCTGAAATACAATTGAATATTTCTGAAACGCAATTGACGATTTCTGAAATACAATTGACTATTTCTGAAATACAATTGACTATTTCTGAAATGCAATTGACTATTTCTGAAATACAATTGACAATTTCTAAAATACAATTGACTATTTCTGAAATACAATTGACTATTCTGAAATACATTTGACAATTTCTGAAATACATTTGAGTATTTCTGAAATTAAATTGACTATTCTGAAATACAATTGACAATTTCTGTAATACAACTGACTATTTCTGAAATACAATTGACTATTCTGAAATACATTTGACAATTTCTGAAATACAATTGAATATTTCTAAAATACAATTGACTATTCTGAAATATAATTGACAATTTCTGAAATACAATTGACTATTTCTGAAATACAATTGGAAAAGTGGTAGTTTTCGTCTAATACAATTCGATCTGACTTTTTTCGGATAAATTTGGATATTATTTTATAAATATATTGTTGGGTCTAATTTAATCTGCCATTTCTCGGATCAATTCAGATCCATCCAAATCCTCAAACATATTTCTGGATCTAATTTGATCTGCCATTTTTCGGATCAAATAAGATATTAAGGAATATAAAATTGGAAATGATTAAATATTGTGCCAGATTAATTTTTTTTACTCGGACCTACTCACTTTTTGCCAATTCATTTCAAACTATCTGTGGTTCATTATGTAAAAATGTTTGTGTTAGTTATAGATATTTCTGCAAGGGGCATATATACATATATCTATCTTCTGAAAATCTGATCATTATGGGTTAAATATATCGGTGTGCACTGAAACTAGCGTTATTACTTAAATACCGATATCGCAATAACAAAAATAATATTACCCTAAAAATATCGTTACCGAAATAACTAAAATAACGTTATCACTAAAATACCGTTACCGAATTAATGGAAAATACCGTTATCGCTAAAATACCGAAATAACTGAAATAATCGTTATCCTTTTAATACCGTTACCGAAATAACTGAAAAAGTCGTTATCCCTAAAATACCGTTACCGAAATAATAGAAAATAGCGTTACCCTTACCGATAACTGCATTTGTCTCGGTTACCATCCATGACAAAAACATAAATAAAAAAAGTACTAAAAAATGCAACGTTTGTTTTTGAAATTTTCAAAGCTGTTTCCTTAACCAATATGCGCTTATCGCCCCATTTTTAAAACGGTCAGTTATTGCCCAGCTATGTGGTTAAAAAGTAACTAATTATTTTTTTTGAGTGTACTTTTACCGGTACTTGTGTTTTATCAACATAAGAAAATTAGAGCATTCAAATTTCAATGAAATTAGTATGTGATTTATGTCGCTTAGACTTATATAAAATAAAAAAGTCGAGGGTCTTGCAAAAAAAAAGTTGAGCACATACGGGTTAAGTAAATGTGGTCAGTTTCGCTGTTTTGAAATTTTAGATTTTTAAATTTGTACTGCACTATTTGTTAGTTTTTTTCTTCACGGGCGACATAAATTAGGATTAAATATTATTAATAAAATCAAAACGACACAACAAGTGATGATCAATAAAAGTGTTAACGGCACGACAGACATAACACTACTGAAGTTCGGTTAGCATATTTTCATTAAAACAATGTTTTCCTAAAATATTTACAGTTTCTGATTTCACACAATTTTAAGCCAATAGCTCGATATCATTCAATGCAACTTAAAATTGTTGGCCCTTCATTTAATAACGAATGTCCGGTCCATTAAGTATTTCTGTAAATAAAAACATTATGATATGAAATATAAATTTAATTTAATACCTTCTTTTACTTTCGTGCCGCTTAACCATGGGAAAATTCGGCTTAATTCGGTAAAAGCATTTTCATCTGTGCTTTTATAAAATTGATAACAATTCCCTGTTTGATCTATCGACAAAAGTGGAAACTCAAAAATATTGTTTCTTTGCAATCTGATTTCCTTACGTAAGTCTAATCCCGTGTAATGCCAATCCCGTGTATAGCCCAATTGCATGCCACTTAAAAGAGCCATAACTTTTAAAACTGCGCATAGTGTCCACTTGTGGTCTTCATATTTTATTAACTACATTATTTTTTTCATTTTCTTTTGTATCGGAATAGAACTTTTTGAATTAGTGACATGCAGCAAAACTGGTTTTAAGTTACTTTTTGCCGAATCAATGAATAATCGCCAATCTACATGATTATATTAATTTTGCATTGTTAAAAACAAGCCGCGTATGTCAGTACAATACGCGAGATAATTATTCTCAATAGATCTAAAAAAAGTTGTAAATCGATAATGGCGATTGATTCCCCCGTATGTTTGTATACCTGTTGCCAAAATATTTGCTTGTTTTAAATAGTTTGCCAAAAGAAAGCTCTATCTTTGCGACAATTTTAGGTGTCGTACCATTATATCCAGACGATTTTGCGTGATTTCATTGTGAGTGCATGGAATCCTGGCGTTTGACGAATGATACATTGATGGTTTTCAGCAACCCGGAACAGGAATTTCATTAGAATGTGGCAGCGGAAATTAAGCATATGTTGTTGTAGTGTAAGATTTCATCTGTTCATACCGGCTGTATGTCTTATGCACGCATAACACTTACCTTTAACAAAATCATTGGAATACCAAACTGCATGACGTCTCTGTTTTTGATTTGAAACAAGAGTGTCAGATCACAACTTTAAAAACATAATTTTTTTTTTATTATGAAACTTTTATTTAAAAAAAAGTATAACTATAATTACATTTTTGTTAATAGCCTTAGCACCAATAATGGCATTAGAGAGGCATAAAGGCAACTAGTGTAAATTCAGTATATCATAAAATTATTTAATATTTACAAAAGTTTATAGTTATTAACATAACTTATTCATTATTTATATTAGAAATATTTACAAGCAGCAAAATGAGATTTTTTTCTTTTTTTTTTTTTTGAATTTTACGTAAGAAGTGTTTCAATGTCGTTTAATAAAAAGCTTTTAAGTTTTCTTTTAAAACTTGAGAGGATCAAAATATTTTTCAGTGAATCAGGTAAACTGTTGAATTCATTTGGACCAGCAAAACAAATACAGGTTGGTTGAAAAGTTCCTGCGCTTGAAATGAAAGAATACTGTTTTTGTTACGAAATATATTTTTTTATTCAATATAATCTCCTAGAAGCTCAATACACTTGTTCCAATGATCTTTCAATAATTTGATCCCATCCTTATAATGGTTTTCCGGAAGCTCTGCAAAATAACCGTCTACGGCTGCTATGGGCTCTTCATTCGACGAAAAATGCTTTCCACGAAGAAATTGTTTGAGATTTCTGAAGAGATAGTAGTCACTGGGAGCCAAATCTGGTGAATACGGTGGATGTTCAAGCAATTCGTACTTTAATTTTTTAAATTTAGCCATCGTCAAAACACTTTTGTGAGCAGGTGCATTGTCTTGATGAAAAATGATTTTTTTCTTCTTTAAACCAGGTCTTTACTTACGAATTTTTTCATCCAGCTGATCCAAAAGGCTGCAATAATATTCAGAGTTGATTGTTTTACCTTTCTGAAGATAATCAATCAACAAAATTCCTTTTGCATCCCAAAAAACTGATGCCATAACCTTCATTGCTGATCGTTGTGACTTCACCTGCTTTGGAGCTGAACAACCAGATTGAGTCCACTGTAAACGTTCTTGTTTCAATTTAGCATCATGGTGGTAGATCCAAGTCTCATCCATAGTTATAAAACGACGCAAGAAGTTGGTTTTATTCGGCTTGAAACGCTCCAAATTACGCTGAGAAATTTGTTTCCGATCCAGTTTTTGTTGAATTGTTAATGTGTGCGGCACTAACTTTCCAAACAGCTTTTTCATACGTAATTCTTCATGTAAAATATGGAGTACTCGTTCGTCTGAGATGCCTATGGCATTAGCAATTTCACGCTTAGTCAAACTTGGATCTTCACTAACCATATTATGTACCTGCTCAATGATTTCTGCTGTGGTTGTCCTTCGCGTGAATTGTCTTTAAGGATGGTACGACCACGTTTAAATTCACCAGCCCAAAATTCAACGGTGTGTTTTGAAGGTGAGGACTCCTTATACACTTCTAACAATTGTTCATAAATTTCCTTTGCTTTTAAACCCTTCAAAACAAAGAATCTAATGACTGCACGATATTCAATTTTTTTCATATTAAAAAAATCAATGACACATCAACTTCAAATGGCTTGTAAACAAAGAAAGAATTGACAGAATGACTTGCAACTTTGCATGTGTTCTCAGGACAGTTATACCAACTTGAGAAAAAAAAAGTTTGGAGCTAGCAGTGCCATCTCTTGGTGAGCGGAGGAACTTTTTAACCAACCTGTACGTTGCTTAGATAATTCAAGACGACATCTTGTTGTGGTCAAATGTTGACTCTGCCTTGTTTGGCGATGCGTAACTTGTTCATTCCACAGAAACTGTAATGATGAATTTCCTAACCCTCGGATTGCTTAAAAGACTAATTTTAATATTTGCAGCTTGTATAAGCCTCTTATAGCTAGAATAGTAGTAGCAAAATTTCTAAGAAGATCCAAGGAATGAAAGGTGATTGGCAAGCTAAATACTAACTTAAGCGCTTTATTTTGTTCCGACTGGAGACTTTTTAAGGAAGCATTATTTTTATATCCATAAACTAATGGAAGATATGTCAAATGACTGTGAATCAAGCTTTGGTGTATAAGCATCTTCGTATGACAATGAAATTTATTATTAAATTTATATAAAACACCGACAGCCGAGGATATTTTGGATTTTGTTGCATCAATATGATCATTCCATTGCAAATTTGAAGAAAACTGCATACCTAAATACTTTACAGAACTAGACTCCGTTGTCGGAATGCCATCGATATGAACTGTCATAACTGGGTCGTTGTTTAATAAGTAAGGTTTGAATCTAACAAAATTAGTTTTACTTGCATTTAACATGAGCTTATTGATTCTAACATATTCAGCCAATAATGACGAATCATACTCAATTTGCGTTTGCAACACTCATGAATACTTATAACGATAAAGCAGACAGATATCGTCTGCAAACATAAACAGCTTCCCGCTAAAAGGAATATTTTTTACGTCGTTTACGAATATTTTAAATAAAAGTGGACGAAGTACGCTACCTTGAGGTACTCCACATTTAACCGGTAGCAACGAACTTTTAGCCTCTCCAATCTGAAAAAATTGTTTACGATCTTTCAAGTAGTCGTTTATTAATTCAATAGCGTTATTCGACACACCAATTGTAAATAGTTTTTTACTCAATCTATTATGATCAACTAAGTCGAAAGCTTTTGATAAATCGAAAAATACAGCAGCAACACCACCAAAACCATCCCCCACAAATGTTGTCCACAACGTTCACAATTGCATCCTCCGTTCCGGAACCTTTGCGAAATCCAAATTGATGTTCAAACAAAATTTTGTTATTATGTAAGTATTCTGATAACTGACAAAATAGAGACTGGGCGAAACATGTCAATTTTATTAGAACCAACACCTTTAGGTATAGGAACAATCTTATGAATTTTTAAATTATCAATGCAGATATTATTTCTGAAACTTTCCCTCTTCTACATAAAAGCATTTTTGGAGAAATATAATCGCTACCCGAACTTTTGTTGGTTGATAACGAACTTAAAATATTCTCAACATATTCTCCGTTCATTCTCTGAAGAACAAATCGTGTTCGTAGTGGCGTCAACGTTCTTAGATTATTGATATTATCTCCTGGATAGTATGGAATATTGCTACGTATATTTTCAACAGTATCAACAAAATATTTATTGAAATTCATTGCCTTATCAATATCGGTTGTTAAAAGGGTACCATCCTGTAAAAAAAATATCTTGCGGGGCTTGTTGATTTCTTCCAAGTTCATTATTTAAAAACCTCCATGTTTTCTCAATATCACCATTTGTTCTTGATAAATTATTCAAATAGTATCCATTCATTAATTTTTTATTACTTATTTTAATGATTTTACTGATTCTTTTTAGCTTTTCAGATATAAATTTATCGCTCTTGTTTTTCCTTCTAGCTTTCAACAATTTTTCTTTCATTTCTAATAACGAAAACAGGTTTTTGTTTATCCATGGTGTCAATTTTTAACGAATATTGGTTGCAACATTTACCGTTGATGAACATTGCAAAGCAGCTGAACTGAATACCTTTATAATTTCTTTACACCTTTGAGAAGGATTATTGCTAATAGCATTTAGGTTTAAATTTCTGTCAAGTAAAACTCCAAACTTATTGTAATCAAATTTATGACAAGTTTTTGTAACAGTATCACTACGATTAGTGACAAGTTTTAATTCACAACTTAAAATATTGTGATCAGTAAGTTTATTTTCCATTGAATATACAGAAATGCTTGGAATCAAATTACCAAAAATACAATCAATAGAAGTACCACTCTGCGGCCTAGTAATCGAATTATGGCATGAAAACAATCCATATTCAGCAAATAGATTTTGTATAAGTTTGCTACTACTGTGTTCTGACAATAACTCCACATTAAAATCTCCCAAAATCAAACAAGAATCGCTTATAGTAGTCTGAAGCATATTCTCCAACTTATCATAAAATTTTTCAAAATTACATTTCTGTGATCTGTATAGGGTTGTCACACGCAATGGTTTGTTACTGAAGATTACAGCAGGCATTTCAATCGTTATCACATTTAGAAATTCATCACTTGAGTTTAAAACAAGTCTATAACTTAAGTTATAAGCCAAATAAAACGAAGTTCCACCAAAAATTATTAAAATACAAGACAATAACGAACTTAAATATAACAACTCCAAATAGTAGGGTGTACTGTTTTTTTATTTCTGAAATACAATTGAATATTTCTGAAACGCAATTGACGATTTCTGAAATACAATTGACTATTTCTGAAATACAATTGACTATTTCTGAAATGCAATTGACTATTTCTGAAATACAATTTACAATTTCTAAAATACAATTGACTATTTCTGAAATACAATTGACTATTCTGAAATACATTTGACAATTTCTGAAATACATTTGAGTATTTCTGAAATTAAATTGACTATTCTGAAATACAATTGACAATTTCTGTAATACAACTGACTATTTCTGAAATACAATTGACTATTCTGAAATACATTTGACAATTTCTGAAATACAATTGAATATTTCTAAAATACAATTGACTATTCTGAAATATAATTGACAATTTCTGAAATACAATTGACTATTTCTGAAATACAATTGGAAAAGTGGTAGTTTTCGTCTAATACAATTCGATCTGACTTTTTTCGGATAAATTTGGATATTATTTTATAAATATATTGTTGGGTCTAATTTAATCTGCCATTTCTCGGATCAATTCAGATCCATCCAAATCCTCAAACATATTTCTGGATCTAATTTGATCTGCCATTTTTCGGATCAAATAAGATATTAAGGAATATAAAATTGGAAATGATTAAATATTGTGCCAGATTAATTTTTTTTACTCGGACCTACTCACTTTTTGCCAATTCATTTCAAACTATCTGTGGTTCATTATGTAAAAATGTTTGTGTTAGTTATAGATATTTCTGCAAGGGGCATATATACATATATCTATCTTCTGAAAATCTGATCATTATGGGTTAAATATATCGGTGTGCACTGAAACTAGCGTTATTACTTAAATACCGATATCGCAATAACAAAAATAATATTACCCTAAAAATATCGTTACCGAAATAACTAAAATAACGTTATCACTAAAATACCGTTACCGAATTAATGGAAAATACCGTTATCGCTAAAATACCGAAATAACTGAAATAATCGTTATCCTTTTAATACCGTTACCGAAATAACTGAAAAAGTCGTTATCCCTAAAATACCGTTACCGAAATAATAGAAAATAGCGTTACCCTTACCGATAACTGCATTTGTCTCGGTTACCATCCATGACAAAAACATAAATAAAAAAAGTACTAAAAAATGCAACGTTTGTTTTTGAAATTTTCAAAGCTGTTTCCTTAACCCATATGCGCTTATCGCCCCATTTTTAAAACGGTCAGTTATTGCCCAGCTATGTGGTTAAAAAGTAACTAATTATTTTTTTTTGAGTGTACTTTTACCGGTACTTGTGTTTTATCAACATAAGAAAATAAGAGCATTCAAATTTCAATTAAATTAGTATGTGATTTATGTCGCTTAGACTTATATAAAATAAAAAAGTCGAGGGTATTGCAAAAAAAAAGTTGAGCACATACGGGTTAAGTAAATGTGGTCAGTTTCGCTGTTTTGAAATTTTAGATTTTTAAATTTGTACTGCACTATTTGTTAGTTTTTTTCTTTACGGGCGACATAAATTAGGATTAAATATTATTAATAAAATCAAAACGACACAACAAGTGATGATCAATAAAAGTGTTAACGGCACGACAGACATAACACTACTGAAGTTCGGTTAGCATATTTTCATTAAAACAATGTTTTCCTAAAATATTTACAGTTTCTGATTTCACACAATTTTAAGCCAATAGCTCGATATCATTCAATGCAACTTAAAATTGTTGGCCCTTCATTTAATAACGAATGTCCGGTCCATTAAGTATTTCTGTAAATAAAAACATTATGATATGAAATATAAATTTAATTTAATACCTTCTTTTACTTTCGTGCCGCTTAACCATGGGAAAATTCGGCTTAATTCGGTAAAAGCATTTTCATCTGTGCTTTTATAAAATTGATAACAATTCCCTGTTTGATCTATCGACAAAAGTGGAAACTCAAAAATATTGTTTCTTTGCAATCTGATTTCCTTACGTAAGTCTAATCCCGTGTAATGCAAATCCCGTGTATAGCCCAATTGCATGCCACTTAAAAGAGCCATAACTTTTAAAACTGCGCATAGTGTCCACTTGTGGTCTTCATATTTTATTAACTACATTATTTTTTTCATTTTCTTTTGTATCGGAATAGAACTTTTTGAATTAGTGACATGCAGCAAAACTGGTTTTAAGTTACTTTTTGCCGAATCAATGAATAATCGCCAATCTACATGATTATATTAATTTTGCATTGTTAAAAACAAGCCGCGTATGTCAGTACAATACGCGAGATAATTATTCTCAATAGATCTAAAAAAAGTTGTAAATCGATAATGGCGATTGATTCCCCCGTATGTTTGTATACCTGTTGCCAAAATATTTGCTTGTTTTAAATAGTTTGCCAAAAGAAAGCTCTGTCTTTGCGACAATTTTAGGTGTCGTACCATTATATCCAGACGATTTTGCGTGATTTCATTGTGAGTGCATGGAATCGTGGCGTTTGACGAATGATACATTGATGGTTTTCAGCAACCCGGAACAGGAATTTCATTAGAATGTGGCAGCGGAAATTAAGCATATGTTGTTGTAGTGTAAGATTTCATCTGTTCATACCGGCTGTATGTCTTATGCACGCATAACACTTACCTTTAACATGGAGTATGGGATCTCTCAAAATCATTGGAATACCAAACTGCATGACGTCTCTGTTTTTGATTTAAACCAAGAGTGTCAAAGATTTTAAAGTTAATTTTTTTTTATGTTTGCGTGTATTGCAAATGTCAAAGTGTGTTTGGATCAGGAATGCAAAAGTTGGTACAATTGTTACATTTTAACAAGTACAATGTTACACCAATGACTAATGTGGTACAATTTACAAACTTCCTACAGATCACAACTTTAAAAACATAATTTGTTTTTTTATTATGAAACTTTTATTTAAAAAAAAGTATAACTATAATTACATTTTTGTTAATAGCCTTAGCACCAATAATGGCATTAGAGAGGTATAAAGGCAACTAGTGTAAATTCAGTATATCATAAAATTATTTAATATTTACAAAAGTTTATAGTTATTAACATAACTTATTCATTATTTATATTAGAAATATTTACAAGCAGCAAAATGAGATTTTTTTCTTTTTTTTTTGAATTTTACGTAAGAAGTGTTTCAATGTCGTTTAATAAAAAGCTTTTAAGTTTTCTTTTAAAACTTGAGAGGATCAAAATATTTTTCAGTGAATCAGTTAAACTGTTGAATTCATTTGGACCAGCAAAACAAATACAGGTTGGTTGAAAAGTTCCTGCGCTTGAAATGAAAGAATACTGTTTTTGTTACGAAATATATTTTTTTATTCGACATAATCTCCTAGAAGCTCAATACACTTGTTCCAATGATTTTTCAATAATTTGATCCCATCCTTATAATGGTTTTCCGGAAGCTCTGCAAAATAACCGTCTACGGCTGCTATGGGCTCTTCATTCGACGAAAAATGCTTTCCACGAAGAAATTGTTTGAGATTTCTGAAGAGATAGTAGTCACTGGGAGCCAAATCTGGTGAATACGGTGGATGTTCAAGCAATTCGTACTTTAATTTTTTAAATTTAGCCATCGTCAAAACACTTTTGTGAGCAGGTGCATTGTCTTGATGAAAAATGATTTTTTTCTTCTTTAAACCAGGTCTTTACTTACGAATTTTTTCATCCAGCTGATCCAAAAGGCTGCAATAATATTCAGAGTTGATTGTTTTACCTTTCTGAAGATATTCAATCAACAAAATTCCTTTTGCATCCCAAAAAACTAATGCCATAACCTTCTTTGCTGATCGTTGTGACTTCACCTGCTTTGGAGCTGAACAACCAGCTTCAGTCCACTGTAAACGTTCTTGTTTCAATTTAGCATCATGGTGGTAGATCCAAGTCTCATCCATAGTTATAAAACGACTCAAGAAGTCGGTTTTATTCGGCTTGAAACGCTCCAAATTACGCTGAGAAATTTGTTTCCGATCCAGTTTTTGTTGAATTGCTTTTTCATACGTAATTCTTCGTGTAAAATATGGAGTACTCGTTCGTCTGAGATGCCTATGGCATTAGCAATTTCACGCTTAGTCAAACTTGGATCTTCACTAACCATATTATGTACCTGCTCAATGATTTCTGCTGTGATTGTCCTTCGCGTGAATTGTCTTTAAGGATGGTACTGTAATAAGTCAGGATTTATGGTTTGTAAATGAAACTCAATTGCTTAGTACTTATTACATGTGTTTTATTAATTCCACAATATGTATGTATATTTGCCGATTATTGACTGCGATTATCTTTTATCTGTGCTTCAATAAAATGTTGCCACCTGTTTGAAGTTATTATAATGCTTTTACACAGTCAACATACGACACTTATTACACGCTTTCTTTTTTTTTTTTTTTTTTTTTTTTTAATCTTACTTTACTTATTTTAACTAATATAAATTATAATAGTAGTGTGTACATTTATTTTAAATTATGGAGAGTTTAGGATTTAAACCAAGGCTTACAGTATTTTATGTCTAAAGATTCATCCGACAGACAGGACGACTCACCCGACCACTACGTGTTTTATACTCCTGGGAATCCGGTGTAAGCGAATCACCATTCGATATAGCGCCTTCACTTACATATGCTTCTGAATCTTCACTACTAGGAGTTACATACTCATCCTGTGACAAGTCACCACCATCATAAACCACTGGTAGTTTAGGTTCATCCACATGTACAGTGTCCATATCAGAAGTTGGTACTATTTGAATCTCATCCAAATTTGGATTATCATCCCCAAACGCGACCCTTCGCAGAGGCACTATATTATCCTCAAATAGAACATCCCCTCCCTTAACCCCATTGTTTAAAGTTTTTGCAATAAATCTACGATTCCTTCTAAAATGTCTGTTAAAATTATCCCTTATAATATACGATCTATCATCAACAATCCCTACAATAGCCCCATAATGCCATTCCTTACCGTTCTTTCTGAAAATAATCCGATCACCTATTCGCAAAACTGGCAAATCCCTTGCATTTCGATTGTAGTAGTACTTTTGTCTTATCATCTTCCTGTTTAATTTATCCTGAACCTGACTTTCATCCATGTTGTTCCTGCATAATAAAGACTCCCCAATTGGAAGCCTCGTCTTAATCATTCTTCCAAAAAATAATTCCACCGGTGCCAACTGCATACCGGCCACCGGTGTAGCATTATATTCCAGAATTCGATATTCAAATTGATCTACCTCATTTGCTTCATAACAACGTTTAAGGAATATTTTTGGCAATCGCGACGCCCTTCTCCGCTAATCCGTTACTTTGGGGGTATCTGGGACTCGAGAATTTAATCGCACAATTGTAACTGTTCGCAAATTCCTTAAACTCACGTGACCCAAAGGGACTGTTGTCACACTTTATAATTGTGGGATATCCCAATCTGTTGAATGATCTTGATATTGTCTCAATAATATGAGTCGACGTTTTATCCTGAAGCCGATCAGCAATCAAAAACCCCGAATACGAGTCGATTTTTGCCACGAAATCGCGACCTGCATATTCAAACAAATCCATGCCCACCCTATAAAACGGATACTTTGGTGCCTCGTCCTGAACCAGTGTCTCCCTCATACAATTACGAGTGAATTTCTCACAAATACTGCAAGTTCTTACGATTTCCTTTATCTTCTTATTCATTCCAGGCCAAAAATATAACATTCTTGCTCGAGCTAAGGTCTTTTCTATTCCTAGATGAGACGTGTGTAACCATTTTGCCATTTTCATTTGTAGTTTCGTTGGTATTATAAGCCTATGGTTACGAAACAGAAGTCCATTTTCGTAATGCATCTCCGATTTGTATTTAAAAAATTCTTGACCCAAATCGTCAAGCTTATGAAAAGTTGGCCAGCCATCCTTGACATACTTACACAACCGGCGATACGCTTCATCATTTTCAATTATCGTACGGTAATTTTCATAATTTGCCTCTGATAAACAAACGGATTTTGTTATCGAGTGAATAATTGCCTCCATTTCCTTATTCTCCGTTACCTCAGGAAGCTGAGCACGCGAAAGACAATCCGCCACAAGCATTTCCTTTCCCGGTTTATACAGAATCTTCATTTTTGGGTATTTCAACAAAAACATTAACATTCTCTGCAACCGAGCAGTTACATCATCAATGTCCCTTTTGATAAGAGTTTCTAATGGCTTGTGATCGCTTTCAACAACAAATTCTCTACCATACAAATAAAAATGAAATCTTTCACATGCAAAAACTATTGCCAACAATTCTTTTTCTATTTGTGCCCATTTCTGTTCATTTTTACTCATAGTGCATGAAGCATAAGCCACAGGCTGCCCATTCTGCATTAACACGCATCCGAGTCCGTCTTTCGACGCGTCAGTTTGCACCAGAACAGGTTTCCTCGGATCATATGCTACCAATACAGGATCTGCACTAATAATTTCCAACAACGTACGAAATTCACTCTCATGTTCGGCGTTCCATTCAAATTTTTCATTATTATGAGTTAATTTGCGTAATGCAGCAGACCTCTGTGACAAATTTGGAATATATTTAGCGAGATATTTAAATAAACCCAAAAGGCGCAAAACATCACCTTTGTTTTCCGGTTTTTTCATGCTAAAAATCGCCTCACGATATTTTTCATTTGGTCTTATAGAACCATTTATTATAACACTTCCCATGAACTTAATTTCCGATTTCCTATATTGGATCTTATCCGGATTGAATTTTATACCGTTTGCACGAGCACGTTCAATGACCATTGATAATATCTTGTCATGTTCTTCTTCGGTTTCGGCTACGATAGTTATATCATCAAAATATATTAGTACACCTGGTATGTCACCAAAAATTCGAACCATCGTATGCTGAAAAATCCACGCGATAGATCCAAAACAGTAAAAACTTTTTTGTTAACCAACTTAGTAGTAAAATCATCAATTGTAGGGATAAGAAAATGTTCGCGTTGTATTTGCTGATTTAACAGTTTCGGGTCTAAGCAAATTCTTAAATCACCATTCGGTTTTTCGACCACCTGAATGTTATTTACCCACTGTGTAGGATAGTCTACAGGCGAAATTATCCCCTCGTCCAGCATCTTCCCAATCTCCGATTTAACTC
Organism: Eustalomyia histrio; assembly: GCA_949748255.1. Classification (NCBI taxonomy): domain Eukaryota; kingdom Metazoa; phylum Arthropoda; class Insecta; order Diptera; family Anthomyiidae; genus Eustalomyia; species Eustalomyia histrio. The sequence continues at coordinate 88,133,192 of OX456526.1, forward strand.
TATCAACCAAACTAAATGGAATTCTTTTCCTATAATGCAATACAGGTTTAGCACCCTCTCTTAGAGTAATAGAAAATTTTCCGGGAAATTTACCTAATCCACCAAAAACATCACCATACATTTCCACAAGCTCCCCGCCAGTCCTAGGTACACACTCAACTGACTGTACATCAACCCTCTTAACCAATCCAAATTCAATAGAAGTCCCTAAACTAAGCATCCGATCCAGTATCAATTTTAAATCGAATAATCCTATCAAATATAATATAGTTTCACTTGTAATGCTTTATCAAACACACCAATAATTATACGATCACGAAGCATACGACTTTCATAAGACAGACCACATGCGCATTTAAATTCACAATGCTGTATTTGTTTACGTAACTCGGTTTCAAACTCAGCAAATGGTTGGTATTCTTTTTGAACAATTGAATTAAACTTAAACGCCTCCATTGCAATATTCTTTTGAGGAGTAAAATAATCATCAAAACGTTTCAAAACTTCATTAAGTGTACGTTGCTGCACTGCAGGTTGTTTTTTATCGCTCTTTTCTTGTGCCGGAGTTCCAAGCAGTGCTTCAATGGTACCATCGTTTGGATATAATGCATTGTAAATTTCAATAATATGTTTGTCACCGATCATTAAAAATTGATCAATTTTAACATTCTCCGTTTCATTCAACAACTGCTTGCCTGCCATATATATTAAGAAATGTCGTTTCCAACCAGGCCAATGAAGTGCTAAATTTGACCCACCAATTGGTGGTGGCATGCGGTCGTTATTCCCTGTCGCCATTTTGTTTCCCCACTAGTGTTTTTTCTTAATGTCGAATTAACTTTTATTTTTCCACAATAGTAATAAAATATTACTCCAATCAGAAAAAAAGACTTAAACAAGCAATTCACTTCTGACACCATGTAATAAGTCAGGATTTATGGTTTGTAAATGAAACTCAATTGCTTAGTACTTATTACATGTGTTTTATTAATTCCACAATATGTATGTATATTTGCCGATTATTGACTGCGATTATCTTTTATCTGTGCTTCAATAAAATGTTGCCACCTGTTTGAAGTTATTATAATGCTTTTACACAGTCAACATACGACACTTATTACAGGTACGACCACGTTTAAATTCACCGGCCCAAAATTCAACGGTGTGTTTTGAAGGTGAGGACTCCTTATACACTTCTAACAATTGTTCATAAATTTCCTTTGCTTTTAAACCCTTCAAAACAAAGAATCTAATGACTGCACGATATTCAATTTTTTTCATATTAAAAAAATCAATGACACATCAACTTCAAATGGCTTGTAAACAAAGAAAGAATTGACAGAATGACTTGCAACTTTGCATGTGTTCTCAGGACAGTTATACCAACTTCAGAAAAAAAAAGTTTGGAGCTAGCAGTGCCATCTCTTGGTGAGCGGAGGAACTTTTTAACCAACCTGTACGTTGCTTAGATAATTCAAGACGACATCTTGTTGTGGTCAAATGTTGACTCTGCCTTGTTTGGCGATGCGTAACATGTTCATTCCGCAGAAACTGTAATGATGAATTTCCTAACCCTCGGATTGCTTTAAAAACAAATTTTAATATTTGCAGCTTGTATAAGCCTCTTATAGCTAGAATAGTAGTAGCAAAATTTCCAAGAAGATCCAAGGAATGAAAGGTGATTGGCAAGCTAAATACTAACTTTAGCGCTTTATTTTGTGCCGACTGGAGACTTTTTAAGGAAGCATTATTTTTATATCCATAAACTAATGGAAGATATGTCAAATGACTGTGAATCAAGCTTTGGTGTATAAGCATCTTCGTATGACAATGAAATTTATTTTTAAATTTATATAAAACACCGACAGCCGAGGATATTTTGGATTTTGTTGCATCAATATGATCATTCCATTGCAAATTTGAAGAAAACTGCATACCTAAATACTTTACAGAACTAGACTCCGTTTCGGAATGCCATCGATATGAACTGTCATAACTGGGTCGTTGTTTAATAAGTAAGGTTTGAATCTAACAAAATTAGTTTTACTTGCATTTAACATGAGCTCATTGATTCTAACATATTCAGCCAATAATGACGAATCATACTCAATTTGCGTTTGCAACACTCGTGAATACTTATAACGATAAAGCAGACAGATATCGTCTGCAAACATAAACAGCTTCCCGTTAAAAGGAATATTTTTTACGTCGTTTACGAATATTTTAAATAAAAGTGGACCAAGTACGCTACCTTGAGGTACTCCACATTTAACCGGTAGCAACGAACTTTTAGCCTCTCCAATCTGAACAAATTGTTTACGATCTTTCAAGTAGTCGTTTATTAATTCAATAGCGTTATTCGACACACCAATTGTAAATAGTTTTTTACTCAATCTATTATGATCAACTAAGTCGAAAGCTTTTGATAAATCGAAAAATACAGCAGCAACACCACCAAAACCATCCCCCACAAATGTTGTCCACAACGTTCACAATTGCATCCTCCGTTCCGGAACCTTTGCGAAATCCAAATTGATGTTCAAACAAAATTTTGTTATTATGTAAGTATTCTGATAACTGACAAAATAGAGACTGGGCGAAACATGTCAATTTTATTAGAACCAACACCTTTAGGTATAGGAACAATCTTATGAATTTTTAAATTATCAATGCAGATATTATTTCTGAAACTTTCCCTCTTCTACATAAAAGCATTTTTGGAGAAATATAATCGCTACCCGAACTTTTGTTGGTTGATAACGAACTTAAAATATTCTCAACATATTCTCCGTTCATTCTCTGAAGAACAAATCGTGTTCGTAGTGGCGTCAACGTTCTTAGATTATTGATATTATCTCCTGGATAGTATGGAATATTGCTACGTATATTTTCAACAGTATCAACAAAATATTTATTGAAATTCATTGCCTTATCAATATCGGTTGTTAAAAGGGTACCATCCTGTAAAAAAAATATCTTGCGGGGCTTGTTGATTTCTTCCAAGTTCATTATTTAAAAACCTCCATGTTTTCTCAATATCACCATTTGTTCTTGATAAATTATTCAAATAGTATCCATTCATTAATTTTTTATTACTTATTTTAATGATTTTACTGATTCTTTTTAGCTTTTCAGATATAAATTTATCGCTCTTGTTTTTCCTTCTAGCTTTCAACAATTTTTCTTTCATTTCTAATAACGAAAACAGGTTTTTGTTTATCCATGGTGTCAATTTTTAACGAATATTGGTTGCAACATTTACCGTTGATGAACATTGCAAAGCAGCTGAACTGAATACCTTTATAATTTCTTTACACCTTTGAGAAGGATTATTGCTAATAGCATTTAGGTTTAAATTTCTGTCAAGTAAAACTCCAAACTTATTGTAATCAAATTTATGACAAGTTTTTGTAACAGTATCACTACGATTAGTGACAAGTTTTAATTCACAACTTAAAATATTGTGATCAGTAAGTTTATTTTCCATTGAATATACAGAAATGCTTGGAATCAAATTACCAAAAATACAATCAATAGAAGTACCACTCTGCGGCCTAGTAATCGAATTATGGCATGAAAACAATCCATATTCAGCAAATAGATTTTGTATAAGTTTGCTACTACTGTGTTCTGACAATAACTCCACATTAAAATCTCCCAAAATCAAACAAGAATCGCTTATAGTAGTCTGAAGCATATTCTCCAACTTATCATAAAATTTTTCAAAATTACATTTCTGTGATCTGTATAGGGTTGTCACACGCAATGGTTTGTTACTGAAGATTACAGCAGACATTTCAATCGTTATCACATTTAGAAATTCATCACTTGAGTTTAAAACAAGTCTATAACTTAAGTTATAAGCCAAATAAAACGAAGTTCCACCAAAAATTATTAAAATACAAGACAATAACGAACTTAAATATAACAACTCCAAATAGTAGGGTGTACTGTTTTTTTATTTCTGAAATACAATTGAATATTTCTGAAACGCAATTGACGATTTCTGAAATACAATTGACTATTTCTGAAATACAATTGACTATTTCTGAAATGCAATTGACTATTTCTGAAATACAATTTACAATTTCTAAAATACAATTGACTATTTCTGAAATACAATTGACTATTCTGAAATACATTTGACAATTTCTGAAATACATTTGAGTATTTCTGAAATTAAATTGACTATTCTGAAATACAATTGACAATTTCTGTAATACAACTGACTATTTCTGAAATACAATTGACTATTCTGAAATACATTTGACAATTTCTGAAATACAATTGAATATTTCTAAAATACAATTGACTATTCTGAAATATAATTGACAATTTCTGAAATACAATTGACTATTTCTGAAATACAATTGGAAAAGTGGTAGTTTTCGTCTAATACAATTCGATCTGACTTTTTTCGGATAAATTTGGATATTATTTTATAAATATATTGTTGGGTCTAATTTAATCTGCCATTTCTCGGATCAATTCAGATCCATCCAAATCCTCAAACATATTTCTGGATCTAATTTGATCTGCCATTTTTCGGATCAAATAAGATATTAAGGAATATAAAATTGGAAATGATTAAATATTGTGCCAGATTAATTTTTTTTACTCGGACCTACTCACTTTTTGCCAATTCATTTCAAACTATCTGTGGTTCATTATGTAAAAATGTTTGTGTTAGTTATAGATATTTCTGCAAGGGGCATATATACATATATCTATCTTCTGAAAATCTGATCATTATGGGTTAAATATATCGGTGTGCACTGAAACTAGCGTTATTACTTAAATACCGATATCGCAATAACAAAAATAATATTACCCTAAAAATATCGTTACCGAAATAACTAAAATAACGTTATCACTAAAATACCGTTACCGAATTAATGGAAAATACCGTTATCGCTAAAATACCGAAATAACTGAAATAATCGTTATCCTTTTAATACCGTTACCGAAATAACTGAAAAAGTCGTTATCCCTAAAATACCGTTACCGAAATAATAGAAAATAGCGTTACCCTTACCGATAACTGCATTTGTCTCGGTTACCATCCATGACAAAAACATAAATAAAAAAAGTACTAAAAAATGCAACGTTTGTTTTTGAAATTTTCAAAGCTGTTTCCTTAACCCATATGCGCTTATCGCCCCATTTTTAAAACGGTCAGTTATTGCCCAGCTATGTGGTTAAAAAGTAACTAATTATTTTTTTTGAGTGTACTTTTAGCCTCTCCAATCTGAACAAATTGTTTACGATCTTTCAAGTAGTCGTTTATTAATTCAATAGCGTTATTCGACACACCAATTGTAAATAGTTTTTTACTCAATCTATTATGATCAACTAAGTCGAAAGCTTTTGATAAATCGAAAAATACAGCAGCAACACCACCAAAACCATCCCCCACAAATGTTGTCCACAACGTTCACAATTGCATCCTCCGTTCCGGAACCTTTGCGAAATCCAAATTGATGTTCAAACAAAATTTTGTTATTATGTAAGTATTCTGATAACTGACAAAATAGAGACTGGGCGAAACATGTCAATTTTATTAGAACCAACACCTTTAGGTATAGGAACAATCTTATGAATTTTTAAATTATCAATGCAGATATTATTTCTGAAACTTTCCCTCTTCTACATAAAAGCATTTTTGGAGAAATATAATCGCTACCCGAACTTTTGTTGGTTGATAACGAACTTAAAATATTCTCAACATATTCTCCGTTCATTCTCTGAAGAACAAATCGTGTTCGTAGTGGCGTCAACGTTCTTAGATTATTGATATTATCTCCTGGATAGTATGGAATATTGCTACGTATATTTTCAACAGTATCAACAAAATATTTATTGAAATTCATTGCCTTATCAATATCGGTTGTTAAAAGGGTACCATCCTGTAAAAAAAATATCTTGCGGGGCTTGTTGATTTCTTCCAAGTTCATTATTTAAAAACCTCCATGTTTTCTCAATATCACCATTTGTTCTTGATAAATTATTCAAATAGTATCCATTCATTAATTTTTTATTACTTATTTTAATGATTTTACTGATTCTTTTTAGCTTTTCAGATATAAATTTATCGCTCTTGTTTTTCCTTCTAGCTTTCAACAATTTTTCTTTCATTTCTAATAACGAAAACAGGTTTTTGTTTATCCATGGTGTCAATTTTTAACGAATATTGGTTGCAACATTTACCGTTGATGAACATTGCAAAGCAGCTGAACTGAATACCTTTATAATTTCTTTACACCTTTGAGAAGGATTATTGCTAATAGCATTTAGGTTTAAATTTCTGTCAAGTAAAACTCCAAACTTATTGTAATCAAATTTATGACAAGTTTTTGTAACAGTATCACTACGATTAGTGACAAGTTTTAATTCACAACTTAAAATATTGTGATCAGTAAGTTTATTTTCCATTGAATATACAGAAATGCTTGGAATCAAATTACCAAAAATACAATCAATAGAAGTACCACTCTGCGGCCTAGTAATCGAATTATGGCATGAAAACAATCCATATTCAGCAAATAGATTTTGTATAAGTTTGCTACTACTGTGTTCTGACAATAACTCCACATTAAAATCTCCCAAAATCAAACAAGAATCGCTTATAGTAGTCTGAAGCATATTCTCCAACTTATCATAAAATTTTTCAAAATTACATTTCTGTGATCTGTATAGGGTTGTCACACGCAATGGTTTGTTACTGAAGATTACAGCAGACATTTCAATCGTTATCACATTTAGAAATTCATCACTTGAGTTTAAAACAAGTCTATAACTTAAGTTATAAGCCAAATAAAACGAAGTTCCACCAAAAATTATTAAAATACAAGACAATAACGAACTTAAATATAACAACTCCAAATAGTAGGGTGTACTGTTTTTTTATTTCTGAAATACAATTGAATATTTCTGAAACGCAATTGACGATTTCTGAAATACAATTGACTATTTCTGAAATACAATTGACTATTTCTGAAATGCAATTGACTATTTCTGAAATACAATTTACAATTTCTAAAATACAATTGACTATTTCTGAAATACAATTGACTATTCTGAAATACATTTGACAATTTCTGAAATACATTTGAGTATTTCTGAAATTAAATTGACTATTCTGAAATACAATTGACAATTTCTGTAATACAACTGACTATTTCTGAAATACAATTGACTATTCTGAAATACATTTGACAATTTCTGAAATACAATTGAATATTTCTAAAATACAATTGACTATTCTGAAATATAATTGACAATTTCTGAAATACAATTGACTATTTCTGAAATACAATTGGAAAAGTGGTAGTTTTCGTCTAATACAATTCGATCTGACTTTTTTCGGATAAATTTGGATATTATTTTATAAATATATTGTTGGGTCTAATTTAATCTGCCATTTCTCGGATCAATTCAGATCCATCCAAATCCTCAAACATATTTCTGGATCTAATTTGATCTGCCATTTTTCGGATCAAATAAGATATTAAGGAATATAAAATTGGAAATGATTAAATATTGTGCCAGATTAATTTTTTTTACTCGGACCTACTCACTTTTTGCCAATTCATTTCAAACTATCTGTGGTTCATTATGTAAAAATGTTTGTGTTAGTTATAGATATTTCTGCAAGGGGCATATATACATATATCTATCTTCTGAAAATCTGATCATTATGGGTTAAATATATCGGTGTGCACTGAAACTAGCGTTATTACTTAAATACCGATATCGCAATAACAAAAATAATATTACCCTAAAAATATCGTTACCGAAATAACTAAAATAACGTTATCACTAAAATACCGTTACCGAATTAATGGAAAATACCGTTATCGCTAAAATACCGAAATAACTGAAATAATCGTTATCCTTTTAATACCGTTACCGAAATAACTGAAAAAGTCGTTATCCCTAAAATACCGTTACCGAAATAATAGAAAATAGCGTTACCCTTACCGATAACTGCATTTGTCTCGGTTACCATCCATGACAAAAACATAAATAAAAAAAGTACTAAAAAATGCAACGTTTGTTTTTGAAATTTTCAAAGCTGTTTCCTTAACCCATATGCGCTTATCGCCCCATTTTTAAAACGGTCAGTTATTGCCCAGCTATGTGGTTAAAAAGTAACTAATTATTTTTTTTGAGTGTACTTTTACCGGTACTTGTGTTTTATCAACATAAGAAAATTAGAGCATTCAAATTTCAATGAAATTAGTATGTGATTTATGTCGCTTAGACTTATATAAAATAAAAAAGTCGAGGGTCTTGCAAAAAAAAAGTTGAGCACATACGGGTTAAGTAAATGTGGTCAGTTTCGCTGTTTTGAAATTTTAGATTTTTAAATTTGTACTGCACTATTTGTTAGTTTTTTTCTTTACGGGCGACATAAATTAGGATTAAATATTATTAATAAAATCAAAACGACACAACAAGTGATGATCAATAAAAGTGTTAACGGCACGACAGACATAACACTACTGAAGTTCGGTTAGCATATTTTCATTAAAACAATGTTTTCCTAAAATATTTACAGTTTCTGATTTCACACAATTTTAAGCCAATAGCTCGATATCATTCAATGCAACTTAAAATTGTTGGCCCTTCATTTAATAACGAATGTCCGGTCCATTAAGTATTTCTGTAAATAAAAACATTATGATATGAAATATAAATTTAATTTAATACCTTCTTTTACTTTCGTGCCGCTTAACCATGGGAAAATTCGGCTTAATTCGGTAAAAGCATTTTCATCTGTGCTTTTATAAAATTGATAACAATTCCCTGTTTGATGTGGAGTGGAGGAAGCAAAACCTTTTCTATCGACAAAAGTGGAAACTCAAAAATATTGTTTCTTTGCAATCTGATTTCCTTACGTAAGTCTAATCCCGTGTAATGCCAATCCCGTGTATAGCCCAATTGCATGCCACTTAAAAGAGCCATAACTTTTAAAACTGCGCATAGTGTCCACTTGTGGTCTTCATATTTTATTAACTACATTATTTTTTTCATTTTCTTTTGTATCGGAATAGAACTTTTTGAATTAGTGACATGCAGCAAAACTGGTTTTAAGTTACTTTTTGCCGAATCAATGAATAATCGCCAATCTACATGATTATATTAATTTTGCATTGTTAAAAACAAGCCGCGTATGTCAGTACAATACGCGAGATAATTATTCTCAATAGATCTAAAAAAAGTTGTAAATCGATAATGGCGATTGATTCCCCCGTATGTTTGTATACCTGTTGCCAAAATATTTGCTTGTTTTAAATAGTTTGCCAAAAGAAAGCTCTATCTTTGCGACAATTTTAGGTGTCGTACCATTATATCCAGACGATTTTGCGTGATTTCATTGTGAGTGCATGGAATCCTGGCGTTTGACGAATGATACATTGATGGTTTTCAGCAACCCGGAACAGGAATTTCATTAGAATGTGGCAGCGGAAATTAAGCATATGTTGTTGTAGTGTAAGATTTCATCTGTTCATACCGGCTGTATGTCTTATGCACGCATAACACTTACCTTTAACAAAATCATTGGAATACCAAACTGCATGACGTCTCTGTTTTTGATTTGAAACAAGAGTGTCAGATCACAACTTTAAAAACATAATTTTTTTTTTATTATGAAACTTTTATTTAAAAAAAAGTATAACTATAATTACATTTTTGTTAATAGCCTTAGCACCAATAATGGCATTAGAGAGGCATAAAGGCAACTAGTGTAAATTCAGTATATTATAAAATTATTTAATATTTACAAAAGTTTATAGTTATTAACATAACTTATTCATTATTTATATTAGAAATATTTACAAGCAGCAAAATGAGATTTTTTTCTTTTTTTTTTTTTGAATTTTACGTAAGAAGTGTTTCAATGTCGTTTAATAAAAAGCTTTTAAGTTTTCTTTTAAAACTTGAGAGGATCAAAATATTTTTCAGTGAATCAGGTAAACTGTTGAATTCATTTGGACCAGCAAAACAAATACAGGTTGGTTGAAAAGTTCCTGCGCTTGAAATGAAAGAATACTGTTTTTGTTACGAAATATATTTTTTTATTCAATATAATCTCCTAGAAGCTCAATACACTTGTTCCAATGATCTTTCAATAATTTGATCCCATCCTTATAATGGTTTTCCGGAAGCTCTGCAAAATAACCGTCTACGGCTGCTATGGGCTCTTCATTCGACGAAAAATGCTTTCCACGAAGAAATTGTTTGAGATTTCTGAAGAGATAGTAGTCACTGGGAGCCAAATCTGGTGAATACGGTGGATGTTCAAGCAATTCGTACTTTAATTTTTTAAATTTAGCCATCGTCAAAACACTTTTGTGAGCAGGTGCATTGTCTTGATGAAAAATGATTTTTTTCTTCTTTAAACCAGGTCTTTACTTACGAATTTTTTCATCCAGCTGATCCAAAAGGCTGCAATAATATTCAGAGTTGATTGTTTTACCTTTCTGAAGATAATCAATCAACAAAATTCCTTTTGCATCCCAAAAAACTGATGCCATAACCTTCATTGCTGATCGTTGTGACTTCACCTGCTTTGGAGCTGAACAACCAGATTCAGTCCACTGTAAACGTTCTTGTTTCAATTTAGCATCATGGTGGTAGATCCAAGTCTCATCCATAGTTATAAAACGACGCAAGAAGTTGGTTTTATTCGGCTTGAAACGCTCCAAATTACGCTGAGAAATTTGTTTCCGATCCAGTTTTTGTTGAATTGTTAATGTGTGCGGCACTAACTTTCCAAACAGCTTTTTCATACGTAATTCTTCATGTAAAATATGGAGTACTCGTTCGTCTGAGATGCCTATGGCATTAGCAATTTCACGCTTAGTCAAACTTGGATCTTCACTAACCATATTATGTACCTGCTCAATGATTTCTGCTGTGGTTGTCCTTCGCGTGAATTGTCTTTAAGGATGGTACGACCACGTTTAAATTCACCAGCCCAAAATTCAACGGTGTGTTTTGAAGGTGAGGACTCCTTATACACTTCTAACAATTGTTCATAAATTTCCTTTGCTTTTAAACCCTTCAAAACAAAGAATCTTATGACTGCACGATATTCAATTTTTTTCATATTAAAAAAATCAATGACACATCAACTTCAAATGGCTTGTAAACAAAGAAAGAATTGACAGAATGACTTGCAACTTTGCATGTGTTCTCAGGACAGTTATACCAACTTGAGAAAAAAAAAGTTTGGAGCTAGCAGTGCCATCTCTTGGTGAGCGGAGGAACTTTTTAACCAACCTGTACGTTGCTTAGATAATTCAAGACGACATCTTGTTGTGGTCAAATGTTGACTCTGCCTTGTTTGGCGATGCGTAACTTGTTCATTCCACAGAAACTGTAATGATGAATTTCCTAACCCTCGGATTGCTTAAAAGACAAATTTTAATATTTGCAGCTTGTATAAGCCTCTTATAGCTAGAATAGTAGTAGCAAAATTTCTAAGAAGATCCAAGGAATGAAAGGTGATTGGCAAGCTAAATACTAACTTAAGCGCTTTATTTTGTTCCGACTGGAGACTTTTTAAGGAAGCATTATTTTTATATCCATAAACTAATGGAAGATATGTCAAATGACTGTGAATCAAGCTTTGGTGTATAAGCATCTTCGTATGACAATGAAATTTATTATTAAATTTATATAAAACACCGACAGCCGAGGATATTTTGGATTTTGTTGCATCAATATGATCATTCCATTGCAAATTTGAAGAAAACTGCATACCTAAATACTTTACAGAACTAGACTCCGTTGTCGGAATGCCATCGATATGAACTGTCATAACTGGGTCGTTGTTTAATAAGTAAGGTTTGAATCTAACAAAATTAGTTTTACTTGCATTTAACATGAGCTTATTGATTCTAACATATTCAGCCAATAATGACGAATCATACTCAATTTGCGTTTGCAACACTCGTGAATACTTATAACGATAAAGCAGACAGATATCGTCTGCAAACATAAACAGCTTCCCGCTAAAAGGAATATTTTTTACGTCGTTTACGAATATTTTAAATAAAAGTGGACGAAGTACGCTACCTTGAGGTACTCCACATTTAACCGGTAGCAACGAACTTTTAGCCTCTCCAATCTGAAAAAATTGTTTACGATCTTTCAAGTAGTCGTTTATTAATTCAATAGCGTTATTCGACACACCAATTGTAAATAGTTTTTTACTCAATCTATTATGATCAACTAAGTCGAAAGCTTTTGATAAATCGAAAAATACAGCAGCAACACCACCAAAACCATCCCCCACAAATGTTGTCCACAACGTTCACAATTGCATCCTCCGTTCCGGAACCTTTGCGAAATCCAAATTGATGTTCAAACAAAATTTTGTTATTATGTAAGTATTCTGATAACTGACAAAATAGAGACTGGGCGAAACATGTCAATTTTATTAGAACCAACACCTTTAGGTATAGGAACAATCTTATGAATTTTTAAATTATCAATGCAGATATTATTTCTGAAACTTTCCCTCTTCTACATAAAAGCATTTTTGGAGAAATATAATCGCTACCCGAACTTTTGTTGGTTGATAACGAACTTAAAATATTCTCAACATATTCTCCGTTCATTCTCTGAAGAACAAATCGTGTTCGTAGTGGCGTCAACGTTCTTAGATTATTGATATTATCTCCTGGATAGTATGGAATATTGCTACGTATATTTTCAACAGTATCAACAAAATATTTATTGAAATTCATTGCCTTATTAATATCGGTTGTTAAAAGGGTACCATCCTGTAAAAAAAATATCTTGCGGGGCTTGTTGATTTCTTCCAAGTTCATTATTTAAAAACCTCCATGTTTTCTCAATATCACCATTTGTTCTTGATAAATTATTCAAATAGTATCCATTCATTAATTTTTTATTACTTATTTTAATGATTTTACTGATTCTTTTTAGCTTTTCAGATATAAATTTATCGCTCTTGTTTTTCCTTCTAGCTTTCAACAATTTTTCTTTCATTTCTAATAACGAAAACAGGTTTTTGTTTATCCATGGTGTCAATTTTTAACGAATATTGGTTGCAACATTTACCGTTGATGAACATTGCAAAGCAGCTGAACTGAATACCTTTATAATTTCTTTACACCTTTGAGAAGGATTATTGCTAATAGCATTTAGGTTTAAATTTCTGTCAAGTAAAACTCCAAACTTATTGTAATCAAATTTATGACAAGTTTTTGTAACAGTATCACTACGATTAGTGACAAGTTTTAATTCACAACTTAAAATATTGTGATCAGTAAGTTAATTTTCCATTGAATATACAGAAATGCTTGGAATCAAATTACCAAAAATACAATCAATAGAAGTACCACTCTGCGGCCTAGTAATCGAATTATGGCATGAAAACAATCCATATTCAGCAAATAGATTTTGTATAAGTTTGCTACTACTGTGTTCTGACAATAACTCCACATTAAAATCTCCCAAAATCAAACAAGAATCGCTTATAGTAGTCTGAAGCATATTCTCCAACTTATCATAAAATTTTTCAAAATTACATTTCTGTGATCTGTATAGGGTTGTCACACGCAATGGTTTGTTACTGAAGATTACAGCAGGCATTTCAATCGTTATCACATTTAGAAATTCATCACTTGAGTTTAAAACAAGTCTATAACTTAAGTTATAAGCCAAATAAAACGAAGTTCCACCAAAAATTATTAAAATACAAGACAATAACGAACTTAAATATAACAACTCCAAATAGTAGGGTGTACTGTTTTTTTATTTCTGAAATACAATTGAATATTTCTGAAACGCAATTGACGATTTCTGAAATACAATTGACTATTTCTGAAATACAATTGACTATTTCTGAAATGCAATTGACTATTTCTGAAATACAATTTACAATTTCTAAAATACAATTGACTATTTCTGAAATACAATTGACTATTCTGAAATACATTTGACAATTTCTGAAATACATTTGAGTATTTCTGAAATTAAATTGACTATTCTGAAATACAATTGACAATTTCTGTAATACAACTGACTATTTCTGAAATACAATTGACTATTCTGAAATACATTTGACAATTTCTGAAATACAATTGAATATTTCTAAAATACAATTGACTATTCTGAAATATAATTGACAATTTCTGAAATACAATTGACTATTTCTGAAATACAATTGGAAAAGTGGTAGTTTTCGTCTAATACAATTCGATCTGACTTTTTTCGGATAAATTTGGATATTATTTTATAAATATATTGTTGGGTCTAATTTAATCTGCCATTTCTCGGATCAATTCAGATCCATCCAAATCCTCAAACATATTTCTGGATCTAATTTGATCTGCCATTTTTCGGATCAAATAAGATATTAAGGAATATAAAATTGGAAATGATTAAATATTGTGCCAGATTAATTTTTTTTACTCGGACCTACTCACTTTTTGCCAATTCATTTCAAACTATCTGTGGTTCATTATGTAAAAATGTTTGTGTTAGTTATAGATATTTCTGCAAGGGGCATATATACATATATCTATCTTCTGAAAATCTGATCATTATGGGTTAAATATATCGGTGTGCACTGAAACTAGCGTTATTACTTAAATACCGATATCGCAATAACAAAAATAATATTACCCTAAAAATATCGTTACCGAAATAACTAAAATAACGTTATCACTAAAATACCGTTACCGAATTAATGGAAAATACCGTTATCGCTAAAATACCGAAATAACTGAAATAATCGTTATCCTTTTAATACCGTTACCGAAATAACTGAAAAAGTCGTTATCCCTAAAATACCGTTACCGAAATAATAGAAAATAGCGTTACCCTTACCGATAACTGCATTTGTCTCGGTTACCATCCATGACAAAAACATAAATAAAAAAAGTACTAAAAAATGCAACGTTTGTTTTTGAAATTTTCAAAGCTGTTTCCTTAACCCATATGCGCTTATCGCCCCATTTTTAAAACGGTCAGTTATTGCCCAGCTATGTGGTTAAAAAGTAACTAATTATTTTTTTTTGAGTGTACTTTTACCGGTACTTGTGTTTTATCAACATAAGAAAATAAGAGCATTCAAATTTCAATTAAATTAGTATGTGATTTATGTCGCTTAGACTTATATAAAATAAAAAAGTCGAGGGTATTGCAAAAAAAAAGTTGAGCACATACGGATTAAGTAAATGTGGTCAGTTTCGCTGTTTTGAAATTTTAGATTTTTAAATTTGTACTGCACTATTTGTTAGTTTTTTTCTTTACGGGCGACATAAATTAGGATTAAATATTATTAATAAAATCAAAACGACACAACAAGTGATGATCAATAAAAGTGTTAACGGCACGACAGACATAACACTACTGAAGTTCGGTTAGCATATTTTCATTAAAACAATGTTTTCCTAAAATATTTACAGTTTCTGATTTCACACAATTTTAAGCCAATAGCTCGATATCATTCAATGCAACTTAAAATTGTTGGCCCTTCATTTAATAACGAATGTCCGGTCCATTAAGTATTTCTGTAAATAAAAACATTATGATATGAAATATAAATTTAATTTAATACCTTCTTTTACTTTCGTGCCGCTTAACCATGGGAAAATTCGGCTTAATTCGGTAAAAGCATTTTCATCTGTGCTTTTATAAAATTGATAACAATTCCCTGTTTGATCTATCGACAAAAGTGGAAACTCAAAAATATTGTTTCTTTGCAATCTGATTTCCTTACGTAAGTCTAATCCCGTGTAATGCCAATCCCGTGTATAGCCCAATTGCATGCCACTTAAAAGAGCCATAACTTTTAAAACTGCGCATAGTGTCCACTTGTGGTCTTCATATTTTATTAACTACATTATTTTTTTCATTTTCTTTTGTATCGGAATAGAACTTTTTGAATTAGTGACATGCAGCAAAACTGGTTTTAAGTTACTTTTTGCCGAATCAATGAATAATCGCCAATCTACATGATTATATTAATTTTGCATTGTTAAAAACAAGCCGCGTATGTCAGTACAATACGCGAGATAATTATTCTCAATAGATCTAAAAAAAGTTGTAAATCGATAATGGCGATTGATTCCCCCGTATGTTTGTATACCTGTTGCCAAAATATTTGCTTGTTTTAAATAGTTTGCCAAAAGAAAGCTCTGTCTTTGCGACAATTTTAGGTGTCGTACCATTATATCCAGACGATTTTGCGTGATTTCATTGTGAGTGCATGGAATCGTGGCGTTTGACGAATGATACATTGATGGTTTTCAGCAACCCGGAACAGGAATTTCATTAGAATGTGGCAGCGGAAATTAAGCATATGTTGTTGTAGTGTAAGATTTCATCTGTTCATACCGGCTGTATGTCTTATGCACGCATAACACTTACCTTTAACATGGAGTATGGGATCTCTCAAAATCATTGGAATACCAAACTGCATGACGTCTCTGTTTTTGATTTAAACCAAGAGTGTCAAAGATTTTAAAGTTAATTTTTTTTTATGTTTGCGTGTATTGCAAATGTCAAAGTGTGTTTGGATCAGGAATGCAAAAGTTGGTACAATTGTTACATTTTAACAAGTACAATGTTACACCAATGACTAATGTGGTACAATTTACAAACTTCCTACAGATCACAACTTTAAAAACATAATTTGTTTTTTTATTATGAAACTTTTATTTAAAAAAAAGTATAACTATAATTACATTTTTGTTAATAGCCTTAGCACCAATAATGGCATTAGAGAGGTATAAAGGCAACTAGTGTAAATTCAGTATATCATAAAATTATTTAATATTTACAAAAGTTTATAGTTATTAACATAACTTATTCATTATTTATATTAGAAATATTTACAAGCAGCAAAATGAGATTTTTTTCTTTTTTTTTTGAATTTTACGTAAGAAGTGTTTCAATGTCGTTTAATAAAAAGCTTTTAAGTTTTCTTTTAAAACTTGAGAGGATCAAAATATTTTTCAGTGAATCAGTTAAACTGTTGAATTCATTTGGACCAGCAAAACAAATACAGGTTGGTTGAAAAGTTCCTGCGCTTGAAATGAAAGAATACTGTTTTTGTTACGAAATATATTTTTTTATTCGACATAATCTCCTAGAAGCTCAATACACTTGTTCCAATGATTTTTCAATAATTTGATCCCATCCTTATAATGGTTTTCCGGAAGCTCTGCAAAATAACCGTCTACGGCTGCTATGGGCTCTTCATTCGACGAAAAATGCTTTCCACGAAGAAATTGTTTGAGATTTCTGAAGAGATAGTAGTCACTGGGAGCCAAATCTGGTGAATACGGTGGATGTTCAAGCAATTCGTACTTTAATTTTTTAAATTTAGCCATCGTCAAAACACTTTTGTGAGCAGGTGCATTGTCTTGATGAAAAATGATTTTTTTCTTCTTTAAACCAGGTCTTTACTTACGAATTTTTTCATCCAGCTGATCCAAAAGGCTGCAATAATATTCAGAGTTGATTGTTTTACCTTTCTGAAGATATTCAATCAACAAAATTCCTTTTGCATCCCAAAAAACTAATGCCATAACCTTCTTTGCTGATCGTTGTGACTTCACCTGCTTTGGAGCTGAACAACCAGCTTCAGTCCACTGTAAACGTTCTTGTTTCAATTTAGCATCATGGTGGTAGATCCAAGTCTCATCCATAGTTATAAAACGACTCAAGAAGTCGGTTTTATTCGGCTTGAAACGCTCCAAATTACGCTGAGAAATTTGTTTCCGATCCAGTTTTTGTTGAATTGCTTTTTCATACGTAATTCTTCGTGTAAAATATGGAGTACTCGTTCGTCTGAGATGCCTATGGCATTAGCAATTTCACGCTTAGTCAAACTTGGATCTTCACTAACCATATTATGTACCTGCTCAATGATTTCTGCTGTGATTGTCCTTCGCGTGAATTGTCTTTAAGGATGGTACTGTAATAAGTCAGGATTTATGGTTTGTAAATGAAACTCAATTGCTTAGTACTTATTACATGTGTTTTATTAATTCCACAATATGTATGTATATTTGCCGATTATTGACTGCGATTATCTTTTATCTGTGCTTCAATAAAATGTTGCCACCTGTTTGAAGTTATTATAATGCTTTTACACAGTCAACATACGACACTTATTACACGCTTTCTTTTTTTTTTTTTTTTTTTTTTTTTTAATCTTACTTTACTTATTTTAACTAATATAAATTATAATAGTAGTGTGTACATTTATTTTAAATTATGGAGAGTTTAGGATTTAAACCAAGGCTTACAGTATTTTATGTCTAAAGATTCATCCGACAGACAGGACGACTCACCCGACCACTACGTGTTTTATACTCCTGGGAATCCGGTGTAAGCGAATCACCATTCGATATAGCGCCTTCACTTACATATGCTTCTGAATCTTCACTACTAGGAGTTACATACTCATCCTGTGACAAGTCACCACCATCATAAACCACTGGTAGTTTAGGTTCATCCACATGTACAGTGTCCATATCAGAAGTTGGTACTATTTGAATCTCATCCAAATTTGGATTATCATCCCCAAACGCGACCCTTCGCAGAGGCACTATATTATCCTCAAATAGAACATCCCCTCCCTTAACCCCATTGTTTAAAGTTTTTGCAATAAATCTACGATTCCTTCTAAAATGTCTGTTAAAATTATCCCTTATAATATACGATCTATCATCAACAATCCCTACAATAGCCCCATAATGCCATTCCTTACCGTTCTTTCTGAAAATAATCCGATCACCTATTCGCAAAACTGGCAAATCCCTTGCATTTCGATTGTAGTAGTACTTTTGTCTTATCATCTTCCTGTTTAATTTATCCTGAACCTGACTTTCATCCATGTTGTTCCTGCATAATAAAGACTCCCCAATTGGAAGCCTCGTCTTAATCATTCTTCCAAAAAATAATTCCACCGGTGCCAACTGCATACCGGCCACCGGTGTAGCATTATATTCCAGAATTCGATATTCAAATTGATCTACCTCATTTGCTTCATAACAACGTTTAAGGAATATTTTTGGCAATCGCGACGCCCTTCTCCGCTAATCCGTTACTTTGGGGGTATCTGGGACTCGAGAATTTAATCGCACAATTGTAACTGTTCGCAAATTCCTTAAACTCACGTGACCCAAAGGGACTGTTGTCACACTTTATAATTGTGGGATATCCCAATCTGTTGAATGATCTTGATATTGTCTCAATAATATGAGTCGACGTTTTATCCTGAAGCCGATCAGCAATCAAAAACCCCGAATACGAGTCGATTTTTGCCACGAAATCGCGACCTGCATATTCAAACAAATCCATGCCCACCCTATAAAACGGATACTTTGGTGCCTCGTCCTGAACCAGTGTCTCCCTCATACAATTACGAGTGAATTTCTCACAAATACTGCAAGTTCTTACGATTTCCTTTATCTTCTTATTCATTCCAGGCCAAAAATATAACATTCTTGCTCGAGCTAAGGTCTTTTCTATTCCTAGATGAGACGTGTGTAACCATTTTGCCATTTTCATTTGTAGTTTCGTTGGTATTATAAGCCTATGGTTACGAAACAGAAGTCCATTTTCGTAATGCATCTCCGATTTGTATTTAAAAAATTCTTGACCCAAATCGTCAAGCTTATGAAAAGTTGGCCAGCCATCCTTGACATACTTACACAACCGGCGATACGCTTCATCATTTTCAATTATCGTACGGTAATTTTCATAATTTGCCTCTGATAAACAAACGGATTTTGTTATCGAGTGAATAATTGCCTCCATTTCCTTATTCTCCGTTACCTCAGGAAGCTGAGCACGCGAAAGACAATCCGCCACAAGCATTTCCTTTCCCGGTTTATACAGAATCTTCATTTTTGGGTATTTCAACAAAAACATTAACATTCTCTGCAACCGAGCAGTTACATCATCAATGTCCCTTTTGATAAGAGTTTCTAATGGCTTGTGATCGCTTTCAACAACAAATTCTCTACCATACAAATAAAAATGAAATCTTTCACATGCAAAAACTATTGCCAACAATTCTTTTTCTATTTGTGCCCATTTCTGTTCATTTTTACTCATAGTGCATGAAGCATAAGCCACAGGCTGCCCATTCTGCATTAACACGCATCCGAGTCCGTCTTTCGACGCGTCAGTTTGCACCAGAACAGGTTTCCTCGGATCATATGCTACCAATACAGGATCTGCACTAATAATTTCCAACAACGTACGAAATTCACTCTCATGTTCGGCGTTCCATTCAAATTTTTCATTATTATGAGTTAATTTGCGTAATGCAGCAGACCTCTGTGACAAATTTGGAATATATTTAGCGAGATATTTAAATAAACCCAAAAGGCGCAAAACATCACCTTTGTTTTCCGGTTTTTTCATGCTAAAAATCGCCTCACGATATTTTTCATTTGGTCTTATAGAACCATTTATTATAACACTTCCCATGAACTTAATTTCCGATTTCCTATATTGGATCTTATCCGGATTGAATTTTATACCGTTTGCACGAGCACGTTCAATGACCATTGATAATATCTTGTCATGTTCTTCTTCGGTTTCGGCTACGATAGTTATATCATCAAAATATATTAGTACACCTGGTATGTCACCAAAAATTCGAACCATCGTATGCTGAAAAATCCACGCGATAGATCCAAAACAGTAAAAACTTTTTTGTTAACCAACTTAGTAGTAAAATCATCAATTGTAGGGATAAGAAAATGTTCGCGTTGTATTTGCTGATTTAACAGTTTCGGGTCTAAGCAAATTCTTAAATCACCATTCGGTTTTTCGACCACCTGAATGTTATTTACCCACTGTGTAGGATAGTCTACAGGCGAAATTATCCCCTCGTCCAGCATCTTCCCAATCTCCGATTTAACTCTATCAACCAAACTAAATGGAATTCTTTTCCTATAATGCAATACAGGTTTAGCACCCTCTCTTAGAGTAATAGAAAATTTTCCGGGAAATTTACCTAATCCACCAAAAACATCACCATACATTTCCACAAGCTCCCCGCCAGTCCTAGGTACACACTCAACTGACTGTACATCAACCCTCTTAACCAATCCAAATTCAATAGAAGTCCCTAAACTAAGCATCCGATCCAGTATCAATTTTAAATCGAATAATCCTATCAAATATAATATAGTTTCACTTGTAATGCTTTATCAAACACACCAATAATTATACGATCACGAAGCATACGACTTTCATAAGACAGACCACATGCGCATTTAAATTCACAATGCTGTATTTGTTTACGTAACTCGGTTTCAAACTCAGCAAATGGTTGGTATTCTTTTTGAACAATTGAATTAAACTTAAACGCCTCCATTGCAATATTCTTTTGAGGAGTAAAATAATCATCAAAACGTTTCAAAACTTCATTAAGTGTACGTTGCTGCACTGCAGGTTGTTTTTTATCGCTCTTTTCTTGTGCCGGAGTTCCAAGCAGTGCTTCAATGGTACCATCGTTTGGATATAATGCATTGTAAATTTCAATAATATGTTTGTCACCGATCATTAAAAATTGATCAATTTTAACATTCTCCGTTTCATTCAACAACTGCTTGCCTGCCATATATATTAAGAAATGTCGTTTCCAACCAGGCCAATGAAGTGCTAAATTTGACCCACCAATTGGTGGTGGCATGCGGTCGTTATTCCCTGTCGCCATTTTGTTTCCCCACTAGTGTTTTTTCTTAATGTCGAATTAACTTTTATTTTTCCACAATAGTAATAAAATATTACTCCAATCAGAAAAAAAGACTTAAACAAGCAATTCACTTCTGACACCATGTAATAAGTCAGGATTTATGGTTTGTAAATGAAACTCAATTGCTTAGTACTTATTACATGTGTTTTATTAATTCCACAATATGTATGTATATTTGCCGATTATTGACTGCGATTATCTTTTATCTGTGCTTCAATAAAATGTTGCCACCTGTTTGAAGTTATTATAATGCTTTTACACAGTCAACATACGACACTTATTACAGGTACGACCACGTTTAAATTCACCGGCCCAAAATTCAACGGTGTGTTTTGAAGGTGAGGACTCCTTATACACTTCTAACAATTGTTCATAAATTTCCTTTGCTTTTAAACCCTTCAAAACAAAGAATCTAATGACTGCACGATATTCAATTTTTTTCATATTAAAAAAATCAATGACACATCAACTTCAAATGGCTTGTAAACAAAGAAAGAATTGACAGAATGACTTGCAACTTTGCATGTGTTCTCAGGACAGTTATACCAACTTCAGAAAAAAAAAGTTTGGAGCTAGCAGTGCCATCTCTTGGTGAGCGGAGGAACTTTTTAACCAACCTGTACGTTGCTTAGATAATTCAAGACGACATCTTGTTGTGGTCAAATGTTGACTCTGCCTTGTTTGGCGATGCGTAACATGTTCATTCCGCAGAAACTGTAATGATGAATTTCCTAACCCTCGGATTGCTTTAAAAACAAATTTTAATATTTGCAGCTTGTATAAGCCTCTTATAGCTAGAATAGTAGTAGCAAAATTTCCAAGAAGATCCAAGGAATGAAAGGTGATTGGCAAGCTAAATACTAACTTTAGCGCTTTATTTTGTGCCGACTGGAGACTTTTTAAGGAAGCATTATTTTTATATCCATAAACTAATGGAAGATATGTCAAATGACTGTGAATCAAGCTTTGGTGTATAAGCATCTTCGTATGACAATGAAATTTATTTTTAAATTTATATAAAACACCGACAGCCGAGGATATTTTGGATTTTGTTGCATCAATATGATCATTCCATTGCAAATTTGAAGAAAACTGCATACCTAAATACTTTACAGAACTAGACTCCGTTTCGGAATGCCATCGATATGAACTGTCATAACTGGGTCGTTGTTTAATAAGTAAGGTTTGAATCTAACAAAATTAGTTTTACTTGCATTTAACATGAGCTCATTGATTCTAACATATTCAGCCAATAATGACGAATCATACTCAATTTGCGTTTGCAACACTCGTGAATACTTATAACGATAAAGCAGACAGATATCGTCTGCAAACATAAACAGCTTCCCGTTAAAAGGAATATTTTTTACGTCGTTTACGAATATTTTAAATAAAAGTGGACCAAGTACGCTACCTTGAGGTACTCCACATTTAACCGGTAGCAACGAACTTTTAGCCTCTCCAATCTGAACAAATTGTTTACGATCTTTCAAGTAGTCGTTTATTAATTCAATAGCGTTATTCGACACACCAATTGTAAATAGTTTTTTACTCAATCTATTATGATCAACTAAGTCGAAAGCTTTTGATAAATCGAAAAATACAGCAGCAACACCACCAAAACCATCCCCCACAAATGTTGTCCACAACGTTCACAATTGCATCCTCCGTTCCGGAACCTTTGCGAAATCCAAATTGATGTTCAAACAAAATTTTATTATTATGTAAGTATTCTGATAACTGACAAAATAGAGACTGGGCGAAACATGTCAATTTTATTAGAACCAACACCTTTAGGTATAGGAACAATCTTATGAATTTTTAAATTATCAATGCAGATTTTATTTCTGAAACTTTCCCTCTTCTACATAAAAGCATTTTTGGAGAAATATAATCGCTACCCGAACTTTTGTTGGTTGATAACGAACTTAAAATATTCTCAACATATTCTCCGTTCATTCTCTGAAGAACAAATCTTGTTCGTAGTGGCGTCAACGTTCCTAGATTATTGATATTATCTCCTGGATAGTATGGAATATTGCTACGTATATTTTCAACAGTATCAACAAAATATTTATTGAAATTTACTATCCTGTAAAAAAATATCTTGCGGGGCTTGTTGATTTCTTCCAAGTTCATTATTTAAAAACCTCCATGTTTTCTTAATATCACCATTTGTTCTTGATAAATTATTCAAATAGTATCCATTCATTAATTTTTTATTACTTATTTTAATGATTTTACTGATTCTTTTTAGCTTTTCAGATATAAATTTTTCGCTCTTGTTTTTCCTTCTAGCTTTCAACAATTTTTCTTTCATTTCTAATAACGAAAACAGGTTTTTGTTTATCCATGGTGTCAATTTTTAACGAATATTGGTTGCAACATTTACCGTTGATGAACATTGCGAAGCAGCTGAACTGAATACCTTTATAATTTTCTTACACCTTTGAGAAGGATTATTGCTAATAGCATTTAGGTTTAAATTTCTGTCAAGTAAAACTCCAAACTTATTGTAATCAAATTTATGACAAGTTTTTGTAACAGTATCACTACGATTAGTGACAAGTTTTAATTCACAACTTAAAATATTGTGATCAGTAAGTTTATTTTCCATTGAATATACAGAAATGCTTGGAATCAAATTACCAAAAATACAATCAATAGAAGTACCACTCTGCGGCCTAGTAATCGAATTATGGCATGAAAACAATCCATATTCAGCAAATAGATTTTGTATAAGTTTGCTACTACTGTGTTCTGACAATAACTCCACATTAAAATCTCCCAAAATCAAACAAGAATCGCTTATAGTAGTCTGAAGCATATTCTCCAACTTATCATAAAATTTTTCAAAATTACATTTCTGTGATCTGTATAGGGTTGTCACACGCAATGGTTTTTGGAAGATTACAGCAGGCATTTCAATCGTTATCACATTTAGAAATTCATCACTTGAGTTTAAAACAAGTCTATAACTTAAGTTATAAGCCAAATAAAACGAAGTTCCACCAAAAATTATTAAAATACAAGACAATAACGAAATTAAATATAACAACTCCAAATAGTAGGGTGTACTGTTATTTTATTTCTGAAATACAATTGAATATTTCTGAAACGCAATTGACGATTTCTGAAATACAATTGACTATTTCTGAAATACAATTGACTATTTCTGAAATGCAATTGACTATTTCTGAAATACAATTGACAATTTCTAAAATACAATTGACTATTTCTGAAATACAATTGACTATTCTGAAATACATTTGACAATTTCTGAAATACAATTTAATATTTCTGAAATTAAATTGACTATTCTGAAATACAATTGACAATTTCTGAAATACAACTGACTATTTCTGAAATACAATTGACTATTCTGAAATACATTTGACAATTTCTGAAATACAATTGAATATTTCTAAAATACAATTGACTATTCTGAAATACAATTGACAATTTCTGAAATACAATTGACTATTTCTGAAATACAATTGGAAAAGTGGTAGTTTTCGTCTAATACAATTCGATCTGACTTTTTTCGGATAAATTTGGATATTACTTTATAAATATATTGTTGGGTCTAATTTAATCTGCCATTTTTCGGATCAATTCAGATCCATCTAAATCCTCAAACATATTTCTGGATCTAATTTCATCTGCCATTTTTCGGATCAAATAAGATATTAAGGAATATAAAATTGGAAATGATTAAATATTGTGCCAGATTAATTTTTTTTACTCGGACCTACTCACTTTTTGCCAATTCATTTCAAACTATCTGTGGTTCATTATGTAAAAATGTTTGTGTTAGTTATAGATATTTCTGCAAGGGGCATATATACATATATCTATCTTCTAAAAGTCTGATCATGATGGGTTAAATATATCGGTGTGCATTGAAACTAGCGTTATTACTTAAATACCGATATCGCAATAACAAAAATAATATTACCCTAAAAATATCGTTACCGAAATAACTAAAATAACGTTATCACTAAAATACCGTTACCGAATTAATGGAAAATACCGTTATCGCTAAAATACCGAAATAACTGAAATAATCGTTATCCTTTTAATACCGTTACCGAAATAACTGAAAAAGTCGTTATCCCTAAAATACCGTTACCGAAATAATAGAAAATAGCGTTACCCTTACCGATAACTGCATTTGTCTCGGTTACCATCCATGACAAAAACATAAATAAAAAAAGTACTAAAAAATGCAACGTTTGTTTTTGAAATTTTCAAAGCTGTTTCCTTAACCCATATGCGCTTATCGCCCCATTTTTAAAACGGTCAGTTATTGCCCAGCTATGTGGTTAAAAAGTAACTAATTATTTTTTTTGAGTGTACTTTTACCGGTACTTGTGTTTTATCAACATAAGAAAATTAGAGCATTCAAATTTCAATGAAATTAGTATGTGATTTATGTCGCTTAGACTTATATAAAATAAAAAAGTCGAGGGTCTTGCAAAAAAAAAGTTGAGCACATACGGGTTAAGTAAATGTGGTCAGTTTCGCTGTTTTGAAATTTTAGATTTTTAAATTTGTACTGCACTATTTGTTAGTTTTTTTCTTCACGGGCGACATAAATTAGGATTAAATATTATTAATAAAATCAAAACGACACAACAAGTGATGATCAATAAAAGTGTTAACGGCACGACAGACATAACACTACTGAAGTTCGGTTAGCATATTTTCATTAAAACAATGTTTTCCTAAAATATTTACAGTTTCTGATTTCACACAATTTTAAGCCAATAGCTCGATATCATTCAATGCAACTTAAAATTGTTGGCCCTTCATTTAATAACGAATGTCCGGTCCATTAAGTATTTCTGTAAATAAAAACATTATGATATGAAATATAAATTTAATTTAATACCTTCTTTTACTTTCGTGCCGCTTAACCATGGGAAAATTCGGCTTAATTCGGTAAAAGCATTTTCATCTGTGCTTTTATAAAATTGATAACAATTCCCTGTTTGATGTGGAGTGGAGGAAGCAAAACCTTTTCTATCGACAAAAGTGGAAACTCAAAAATATTGTTTCTTTGCAATCTGATTTCCTTACGTAAGTCTAATCCCGTGTAATGCCAATCCCGTGTTTAGCCCAATTGCATGCCACTTAAAAGAGCCATAACTTTTAAAACTGCGCATAGTGTCCACTTGTGGTCTTCATATTTTATTAACTACATTATTTTTTTCATTTTCTTTTGTATCGGAATAGAACTTTTTGAATTAGTGACATGCAGCAAAACTGGTTTTAAGTTACTTTTTGCCGAATCAATGAATAATCGCCAATCTACATGATTATATTAATTTTGCATTGTTAAAAACAAGCCGCGTATGTCAGTACAATACGCGAGATAATTATTCTCAATAGATCTAAAAAAAGTTGTAAATCGATAATGGCGATTGATTCCCCCGTATGTTTGTATACCTGTTGCCAAAATATTTGCTTGTTTTAAATAGTTTGCCAAAAGAAAGCTCTATCTTTGCGACAATTTTTGGTGTCGTACCATTATATCCAGACGATTTTGCGTGATTTCATTGTGAGTGCATGGAATCGTGGCGTTTGACGAATGATACATTGATGGTTTTCAGCAACCCGGAACAGGAATTTCATTAGAATGTGGCAGCGGAAATTAAGCATATGTTGTTGTAGTGTAAGATTTCATCTGTTCATACCGGCTGTATGTCTTATGCACGCATAACACTTACCTTTAACATGGAGTATGGGATCTCTCAAAATCATTGGAATACCAAACTGCATGACGTCTCTGTTTTTGATTTAAACCAAGAGTGTCAAAGATTTTAAAGTTAATTTTTTTTTATGTTTGCGTGTATTGCAAATGTCAAAGTGTGTTTGGATCAGGAATGCAAAAGTTGGTACAATTGTTACATTTTAACAAGTACAATGTTACACCAATGACTAATGTGGTACAATTTACAAACTTCCTACAGATCACAACTTTAAAAACATAATTTGTTTTTTTATTATGAAACTTTTATTTAAAAAAAAGTATAACTATAATTACATTTTTGTTAATAGCCTTAGCACCAATAATGGCATTAGAGAGGTATAAAGGCAACTAGTGTAAATTCAGTATATCATAAAATTATTTAATATTTACAAAAGTTTATAGTTATTAACATAACTTATTCATTATTTATATTAGAAATATTTACAAGCAGCAAAATGAGATTTTTTTCTTTTTTTTTTGAATTTTACGTAAGAAGTGTTTCAATGTCGTTTAATAAAAAGCTTTTAAGTTTTCTTTTAAAACTTGAGAGGATCAAAATATTTTTCAGTGAATCAGGTAAACTGTTGAATTCATTTGGACCAGCAAAACAAATACAGGTTGGTTGAAAAGTTCCTGCGCTTGAAATGAAAGAATACTGTTTTTGTTACGAAATATATTTTTTTATTCAATATAATCTCCTAGAAGCTCAATACACTTGTTCCAATGATCTTTCAATAATTTGATCCCATCCTTATAATGGTTTTCCGGAAGCTCTGCAAAATAACCGTCTACGGCTGCTAGGGCTCTTCATTCGACGAAAAATGCTTTCCACGAAGAAATTGTTTGAGATTTCTGAAGAGATAGTAGTCACTGGGAGCCAAATCTGGTGAATACGGTGGATGTTCAAGCAATTCGTACTTTAATTTTTTAAATTTAGCCATCGTCAAAACACTTTTGTGAGCAGGTGCATTGTCTTGATGAAAAATGATTTTTTTCTTCTTTAAACCAGGTCTTTACTTACGAATTTTTTCATCCAGCTGATCCAAAAGGCTGCAATAATATTCAGAGTTGATTGTTTTACCTTTCTGAAGATAATCAATCAACAAAATTCCTTTTGCATCCCAAAAAACTGATGCCATAACCTTCATTGCTGATCGTTGTGACTTCACCTGCTTTGGAGCTGAACAACCAGCTTCAGTCCACTGTAAACGTTCTTGTTTCAATTTAGCATCATGGTGGTAGATCCAAGTCTCATCCATAGTTATAAAACGACGCAAGAAGTTGGTTTTATTCGGCTTGAAACGCTCCAAATTACGCTGAGAAATTTGTTTCCGATCCAGTTTTTGTTGATTGAATTGTTAATGTGTGCGGCACTAACTTTCCAAACAGCTTTTTCATACGTAATTCTTCATGTAAAATATGGAGTACTCGTTCGTCTGAGATGCCTATGGCATTAGCAATTTCACGCTTAGTCAAACTTGGATCTTCACTAACCATATTATGTACCTGCTCAATGATTTCTGCTGTGATTGTCCTTCGCGTGAATTGTCTTTAAGGATGGTACTGTAATAAGTCAGGATTTATGGTTTGTAAATGAAACTCAATTGCTTAGTACTTATTACATGTGTTTTATTAATTCCACAATATGTATGTATATTTGCCGATTATTGACTGCGATTATCTTTTATCTGTGCTTCAATAAAATGTTGCCACCTGTTTGAAGTTATTATAATGCTTTTACACAGTCAACATACGACACTTATTACACGCTTTCTTTTTTTTTTTTTTTTTTTTTTTTTAATCTTACTTTACTTATTTTAACTAATATAAATTATAATAGTAGTGTGTACATTTATTTTAAATTATGGAGAGTTTAGGATTTAAACCAAGGCTTACAGTATTTTATGTCTAAAGATTCATCCGACAGACAGGACGACTCACCCGACCACTACGTGTTTTATACTCCTGGGAATCCGGTGTAAGCGAATCACCATTCGATATAGCGCCTTCACTTACATATGCTTCTGAATCTTCACTACTAGGAGTTACATACTCATCCTGTGACAAGTCACCACCATCATAAACCACTGGTAGTTTAGGTTCATCCACATGTACAGTGTCCATATCAGAAGTTGGTACTATTTGAATCTCATCCAAATTTGGATTATCATCCCCAAACGCGACCCTTCGCAGAGGCACTATATTATCCTCAAATAGAACATCCCCTCCCTTAACCCCATTGTTTAAAGTTTTTGCAATAAATCTACGATTCCTTCTAAAATGTCTGTTAAAATTATCCCTTATAATATACGATCTATCATCAACAATCCCTACAATAGCCCCATAATGCCATTCCTTACCGTTCTTTCTGAAAATAATCCGATCACCTATTCGCAAAACTGGCAAATCCCTTGCATTTCGATTGTAGTAGTACTTTTGTCTTATCATCTTCCTGTTTAATTTATCCTGAACCTGACTTTCATCCATGTTGTTCCTGCATAATAAAGACTCCCCAATTGGAAGCCTCGTCTTAATCATTCTTCCAAAAAATAATTCCACCGGTGCCAACTGCATACCGGCCACCGGTGTAGCATTATATTCCAGAATTCGATATTCAAATTGATCTACCTCATTTGCTTCATAACAACGTTTAAGGAATATTTTTGGCAATCGCGACGCCCTTCTCCGCTAATCCGTTACTTTGGGGGTATCTGGGACTCGAGAATTTAATCGCACAATTGTAACTGTTCGCAAATTCCTTAAACTCACGTGACCCAAAGGGACTGTTGTCACACTTTATAATTGTGGGATATCCCAATCTGTTGAATGATCTTGATATTGTCTCAATAATATGAGTCGACGTTTTATCCTGAAGCCGATCAGCAATCAAAAACCCCGAATACGAGTCGATTTTTGCCACGAAATCGCGACCTGCATATTCAAACAAATCCATGCCCACCCTATAAAACGGATACTTTGGTGCCTCGTCCTGAACCAGTGTCTCCCTCATACAATTACGAGTGAATTTCTCACAAATACTGCAAGTTCTTACGATTTCCTTTATCTTCTTATTCATTCCAGGCCAAAAATATAACATTCTTGCTCGAGCTAAGGTCTTTTCTATTCCTAGATGAGACGTGTGTAACCATTTTGCCATTTTCATTTGTAGTTTCGTTGGTATTATAAGCCTATGGTTACGAAACAGAAGTCCATTTTCGTAATGCATCTCCGATTTGTATTTAAAAAATTCTTGACCCAAATCGTCAAGCTTATGAAAAGTTGGCCAGCCATCCTTGACATACTTACACAACCGGCGATACGCTTCATCATTTTCAATTATCGTACGGTAATTTTCATAATTTGCCTCTGATAAACAAACGGATTTTGTTATCGAGTGAATAATTGCCTCCATTTCCTTATTCTCCGTTACCTCAGGAAGCTGAGCACGCGAAAGACAATCCGCCACAAGCATTTCCTTTCCCGGTTTATACAGAATCTTCATTTTTGGGTATTTCAACAAAAACATTAACATTCTCTGCAACCGAGCAGTTACATCATCAATGTCCCTTTTGATAAGAGTTTCTAATGGCTTGTGATCGCTTTCAACAACAAATTCTCTACCATACAAATAAAAATGAAATCTTTCACATGCAAAAACTATTGCCAACAATTCTTTTTCTATTTGTGCCCATTTCTGTTCATTTTTACTCATAGTGCATGAAGCATAAGCCACAGGCTGCCCATTCTGCATTAACACGCATCCGAGTCCGTCTTTCGACGCGTCAGTTTGCACCAGAACAGGTTTCCTCGGATCATATGCTACCAATACAGGATCTGCACTAATAATTTCCAACAACGTACGAAATTCACTCTCATGTTCGGCGTTCCATTCAAATTTTTCATTATTATGAGTTAATTTGCGTAATGCAGCAGACCTCTGTGACAAATTTGGAATATATTTAGCGAGATATTTAAATAAACCCAAAAGGCGCAAAACATCACCTTTGTTTTCCGGTTTTTTCATGCTAAAAATCGCCTCACGATATTTTTCATTTGGTCTTATAGAACCATTTATTATAACACTTCCCATGAACTTAATTTCCGATTTCCTATATTGGATCTTATCCGGATTGAATTTTATACCGTTTGCACGAGCACGTTCAATGACCATTGATAATATCTTGTCATGTTCTTCTTCGGTTTCGGCTACGATAGTTATATCATCAAAATATATTAGTACACCTGGTATGTCACCAAAAATTCGAACCATCGTATGCTGAAAAATCCACGCGATAGATCCAAAACAGTAAAAACTTTTTTGTTAACCAACTTAGTAGTAAAATCATCAATTGTAGGGATAAGAAAATGTTCGCGTTGTATTTGCTGATTTAACAGTTTCGGGTCTAAGCAAATTCTTAAATCACCATTCGGTTTTTCGACCACCTGAATGTTATTTACCCACTGTGTAGGATAGTCTACAGGCGAAATTATCCCCTCGTCCAGCATCTTCCCAATCTCCGATTTAACTCTATCAACCAAACTAAATGGAATTCTTTTCCTATAATGCAATACAGGTTTAGCACCCTCTCTTAGAGTAATAGAAAATTTTCCGGGAAATTTACCTAATCCACCAAAAACATCACCATACATTTCCACAAGCTCCCCGCCAGTCCTAGGTACACACTCAACTGACTGTACATCAACCCTCTTAACCAATCCAAATTCAATAGAAGTCCCTAAACTAAGCATCCGATCCAGTATCAATTTTAAATCGAATAATCCTATCAAATATAATATAGTTTCACTTCTAATGCTTTATCAAACACACCAATAATTATACGATCACGAAGCATACGACTTTCATAAGACAGACCACATGCGCATTTAAATTCACAATGCTGTATTTGTTTACGTAACTCGGTTTCAAACTCAGCAAATGGTTGGTATTCTTTTTGAACAATTGAATTAAACTTAAACGCCTCCATTGCAATATTCTTTTGAGGAGTAAAATAATCATCAAAACGTTTCAAAACTTCATTAAGTGTACGTTGCTGCACTGCAGGTTGTTTTTTATCGCTCTTTTCTTGTGCCGGAGTTCCAAGCAGTGCTTCAATGGTACCATCGTTTGGATATAATGCATTGTAAATTTCAATAATATGTTTGTCACCGATCATTAAAAATTGATCAATTTTAACATTCTCCGTTTCATTCAACAACTGCTTGCCTGCCATATATATTAAGAAATGTCGTTTCCAACCAGGCCAATGAAGTGCTAAATTTGACCCACCAATTGGTGATGGCATGCGGTCGTTATTCCCTGTCGCCATTTTGTTTCCCCACTAGTGTTTTTTCTTAATGTCGAATTAACTTTTATTTTTCCACAATAGTAATAAAATATTACTCCAATCAGAAAAAAAGACTTAAACAAGCAATTCACTTCTGACACCATGTAATAAGTCAGGATTTATGGTTTGTAAATGAAACTCAATTGCTTAGTACTTATTACATGTGTTTTATTAATTCCACAATATGTATGTATATTTGCCGATTATTGACTGCGATTATCTTTTATCTGTGCTTCAATAAAATGTTGCCACCTGTTTGAAGTTATTATAATGCTTTTACACAGTCAACATACGACACTTATTACAGGTACGACCACGTTTAAATTCACCGGCCCAAAATTCAACGGTGTGTTTTGAAGGTGAGGACTCCTTATACACTTCTAACAATTGTTCATAAATTTCCTTTGCTTTTAAACCCTTCAAAACAAAGAATCTAATGACTGCACGATATTCAATTTTTTTCATATTAAAAAAATCAATGACACATCAACTTCAAATGGCTTGTAAACAAAGAAAGAATTGACAGAATGACTTGCAACTTTGCATGTGTTCTCAGGACAGTTATACCAACTTCAGAAAAAAAAAGTTTGGAGCTAGCAGTGCCATCTCTTGGTGAGCGGAGGAACTTTTTAACCAACCTGTACGTTGCTTAGATAATTCAAGACGACATCTTGTTGTGGTCAAATGTTGACTCTGCCTTGTTTGGCGATGCGTAACTTGTTCATTCCGCAGAAACTGTAATGATGAATTTCCTAACCCTCTGATTGCTTTAAAAACAAATTTTAATATTTGCAGCTTGTATAAGCCTCTTATAGCTAGAATAGTAGTAGCAAAATTTCCAAGAAGATCCAAGGAATGAAAGGTGATTGGCAAGCTAAATACTAACTTTAGCGCTTTATTTTGTGCCGACTGGAGACTTTTTAAGGAAGCATTATTTTTATATCCATAAACTGATGGAAGATATGTCAAATGACTGTGAATCAAGCTTTGGTGTATAAGCATCTTCGTATGACAATGAAATTTATTTTTAAATTTATATAAAACACCGACAGCCGAGGATATTTTGGATTTTGTTACATCAATATGATCATTCCATTGCAAATTTGAAGAAAACTGCATACCTAAATACTTTACAGAACTAGACTCCGTTTCGGAATGCCATCGATATGAACTGTCATAACTGGGTCGTTGTTTAATAAGTAAGGTTTGAATCTAACAAAATTAGTTTTACTTGCATTTAACATGAGCTCATTGATTCTAACATATTCAGCCAATAATGGCGAATCATACTCAATTTGCGTTTGCAACACTCGTGAATACTTATAACGATAAAGCAGACAGATATCGTCTGCAAACATAAACAGCTTCCCGTTAAAAGGAATATTTTTTACGTCGTTTACGAATATTTTAAATAAAAGTGGACCAAGTACGCTACCTTGAGGTACTCCACATTTAACCGGTAGCAACGAACTTTTAGCCTCTCCAATCTGAACAAATTGTTTACGATCTTTCAAGTAGTCGTTTATTAATTCAATAGCGTTATTCGACACACCAATTGTAAATAGTTTTTTACTCAATCTATTATGATCAACTAAGTCGAAAGCTTTTGATAAATCGAAAAATACAGCAGCAACACCACCAAAACCATCCCCCACAAATGTTGTCCACAACGTTCACAATTGCATCCTCCGTTCCGGAACCTTTGCGAAATCCAAATTGATGTTCAAACAAAATTTTGTTATTATGTAAGTATTCTGATAACTGACAAAATAGAGACTGGGCGAAACATGTCAATTTTATTAGAACCAACACCTTTAGGTATAGGAACAATCTTATGAATTTTTAAATTATCAATGCAGATTTTATTTCTGAAACTTTCCCTCTTCTACATAAAAGCATTTTTGGAGAAATATAATCGCTACCCGAACTTTTGTTGGTTGATAACGAACTTAAAATATTCTCAACATATTCTCCGTTCATTCTCTGAAGAACAAATCTTGTTCGTAGTGGCGTCAACGTTCCTAGATTATTGATATTATCTCCTGGATAGTATGGAATATTGCTACGTATATTTTCAACAGTATCAACAAAATATTTATTGAAATTTACTATCCTGTAAAAAAAATATCTTGCGGGGCTTGTTGATTTCTTCCAAGTTCATTATTTAAAAACCTCCATGTTTTCTTAATATCACCATTTGTTCTTGATAAATTATTCAAATAGTATCCATTCATTAATTTTTTATTACTTATTTTAATGATTTTACTGATTCTTTTTAGCTTTTCAGATATAAATTTTTCGCTCTTGTTTTTCCTTCTAGCTTTCAACAATTTTTCTTTCATTTCTAATAACGAAAACAGGTTTTTGTTTATCCATGGTGTCAATTTTTAACGAATATTGGTTGCAACATTTACCGTTGATGAACATTGCGAAGCAGCTGAACTGAATACCTTTGAGAAGGATTATTGCTAATAGCATTTAGGTTTAAATTTCTGTCAAGTAAAACTCCAAACTTATTGTAATCAAATTTATGACAAGTTTTTGTAACAGTATCACTACGATTAGTGACAAGTTTTAATTCACAACTTAAAATATTGTGATCAGTAAGTTTATTTTCCATTGAATATACAGAAATGCTTGGAATCAAATTACCAAAAATACAATCAATAGAAGTACCACTCTGCGGCCTAGTAATCGAATTATGGCATGAAAACAATCCATATTCAGCAAATAGATTTTGTATAAGTTTGCTACTACTGTGTTCTGACAATAACTCCACATTAAAATCTCCCAAAATCAAACAAGAATCGCTTATAGAAGTCTGAAGCATATTCTCCAACTTATCATAAAATTTTTCAAAATTACATTTCTGTGATCTGTATAGGGTTGTCACACGCAATGGTTTGTTACTGAAGATTACAGCAGGCATTTCAATCGTTATCACATTTAGAAATTCATCACTTGAGTTTAAAACAAGTCTATAACTTAAGTTATAAGCCAAATAAAACGAAGTTCCACCAAAAATTATTAAAATACAAGACAATAACGAAATTAAATATAACAACTCCAAATAGTAGGGTGTACTGTTATTTTATTTCTGAAATACAATTGAATATTTCTGAAACGCAATTGACGATTTCTGAAATACAATTGACTATTTCTGAAATACAATTGACTATTTCTGAAATGCAATTGACTATTTCTGAAATACAATTGACAATTTCTAAAATACAATTGACTATTTCTGAAATACAATTGACTATTCTGAAATATATTTGACAATTTCTGAAATACAATTTAATATTTCTAAAATACAATTGACTATTCTGAAATACAATTGACAATTTCTGAAATACAACTGACTATTTCTGAAATACAGTTGACTATTCTGAAATACATTTGACAATTTCTGAAATACAATTGAATATTTCTAAAATACAATTGACTATTCTGAAATACAATTGACAATTTCTGAAATACAATTGACTATTTCTGAAATACAATTGGAAAAGTGGTAGTTTTCGTCTAATACAATTCGATCTGACTTTTTTCGGATAAATTTGGATATTACTTTATAAATATATTGTTGGGTCTAATTTAATCTGCCATTTTTCGGATCAATTCAGATCCATCTAAATCCTCAAACATATTTCTGGATCTAATTTCATCTGCCATTTTTCGGATCAAATAAGATATTAAGGAATATAAAATTGGAAATGATTAAATATTGTGCCAGATTAATTTTTTTTACTCGGACCTACTCACTTTTTGCCAATTCATTTCAAACTATCTGTGGTTCATTATGTAAAAATGTTTGTGTTAGTTATAGATATTTCTGCAAGGGGCATATATACATATATCTATCTTCTAAAAGTCTGATCATGATGGGTTAAATATATCGGTGTGCATTGAAACTAGCGTTATTACTTAAATACCGATATCGCAATAACAAAAATAATATTACCCTAAAAATATCGTTACCGAAATAACTAAAATAACGTTATCACTAAAATACCGTTACCGAATTAATGGAAAATACCGTTATCGCTAAAATACCGAAATAACTAAAATAATCGTTATCCTTTAAATACCGTTACCGAAATAACTGAAAAAATCGTTAAAAAATGCAACGTTTGTTTTTAAAATTTTCAAAGCTGTTTCCTTAACCCATATGCGCTTATCGCCCCATTTTTAAAACGGTCAGTTATTGCCCAGCTATGTGGTTAAAAAGTAACTAATTATTTTTTTTGAGTGTACTTTTACCGGTACTTGTGTTTTATCAACATAAGAAAATAAGAGCATTCAAATTTCAATGAAATTAGTATGTGATTTATGTCGCTTAGACTTATATAAAATAAAAAAGTCCAGGGTCTTGCAAAAAAAAAGTTGAGCACATACGGGTTAAGTAAATGTGGTCAGTTTCGCTGTTTTGAAATTTTAGATTTTTAAATTTGTACTGCACTATTTGTTAGTTTTTTTCTTTACGGGCGACATAAATTAGGATTAAATATTATTAATAAAATCAAAACGACACAACAAGTGATGATCAATAAAAGTGTTAACGGCACGACAGACATAACACTACTGAAGTTCGGTTAGCATATTTTCATTAAAACAATGTTTTCCTAAAATATTTACAGTTTCTGATTTCACACAATTTTAAGCCAATAGCTCGATATCATTCAATGCAACTTAAAATTGTTGGCCCTTCATTTAATAACGAATGTCCGGTCCATTAAGTATTTCTGTAAATAAAAACATTATGATATGAAATATAAATTTAATTTAATACCTTCTTTTACTTTCGTGCCGCTTAACCATGGGAAAATTCGGCTTAATTCGGTAAAAGCATTTTCATCTGTGCTTTTATAAAATTGATAACAATTCCCTGTTTGATCTATCGACAAAAGTGGAAACTCAAAAATATTGTTTCTTTGCAATCTGATTTCCTTACGTAAGTCTAATCCCGTGTAATGCCAATCCCGTGTATAGCCCAATTGCATGCCACTTAAAAGAGCCATAACTTTTAAAACTGCGCATAGTGTCCACTTGTGGTCTTCATATTTTATTAACTACATTATTTTTTTCATTTTCTTTTGTATCGGAATAGAACTTTTTGAATTAGTGACATGCAGCAAAACTGGTTTTAAGTTACTTTTTGCCGAATCAATGTATAATCGCCAATCTACATGATTATATTAATTTTGCATTGTTAAAAACAAGCCGCGTATGTCAGTACAATACGCGAGATAATTATTCTCAATAGATCTAAAAAAAGTTGTAAATCGATAATGGCGATTGATTCCCCCGTATATTTGTATACCTGTTGCCAAAATATTTGCTTGTTTTAAATAGTTTGCCAAAAGAAAGCTCTGTCTTTGCGACAATTTTAGGTGTCGTACCATTATATCCAGACGATTTTGCGTGATTTCATTGTGAGTGCATGGAATCGTGGCGTTTGATACATTGATGGTTTTCAGCAACCCGGAACAGGAATTTCATTAGAATGTGGCAGCGGAAATTAAGCATATGTTGTTGTAGTGTAAGATTTCATCTGTTCATACCGGCTGTATGTCTTATGCACGCATAACACTTACCTTTAACATGGAGTATGGGATCTCTCAAAATCATTGGAATACCAAACTGCATGACGTCTCTGTTTTTGATTTGAAACAAGAGTGTCAAAGATTTTAAAGTTAATTTTTTTTTATGTTTGCGTGTATTGCAAATGTCAAAGTGTGTTTGGATCAGGAATGCAAAAGTTGGTACAATTGTTACATTTTAACAAGTACAATGTTACACCAATGACTAATGTGGTACAATTTACAAACTTCCTACAGATCACAACTTTAAAAACATAATTTGTTTTTTTATTATGAAACTTTTACTTAAAAAAAAGTATAACTATAATTACATTTTTGTTAATAGCCTTAGCACCAATAATGGCATTAGAGAGGTATAAAGGCAACTAGTGTAAATTCAGTATATCATAAAATTATTTAATATTTACAAAAGTTTATAGTTATTAACATAACTTATTCATTATTTATATTAGAAATATTTACAAGCAGCAAAATGAGATTTTTTTCTTTTTTTTTTTGAATTTTACGTAAGAAGTGTTTCAATGTCGTTTAATAAAAAGCTTTTAAGTTTTCTTTTAAAACTTGAGAGGATCAAAATATTTTTCAGTGAATCAGTTAAACTGTTGAATTCATTTGGACCAGCAAAACAAATACAGGTTGGTTGAAAAGTTCCTGCGCTTGAAATGAAAGAATACTGTTTTTGTTACAAAATATATTTTTTTATTCGACATAATCTCCTAGAAGCTCAATACACTTGTTCCAATGATCTTTCAATAATTTGATCCCATCCTTATAATGGTTTTCCGGAAGCTCTGCAAAATAACCGTCTACGGCTGCTATGGGCTCTTCATTCGACGAAAAATGCTTTCCACGAAGAAATTGTTTGAGATTTCTGAAGAGATAGTAGTCACTGGGAGCCAAATCTGGTGAATACGGTGGATGTTCAAGCAATTCGTACTTTAATTTTTTAAATTTAGCCATCGTCAAAACACTTTTGTGAGCAGGTGCATTGTCTTGATGAAAAATGATTTTTTTCTTCTTTAAACCAGGTCTTTACTTACGAATTTTTTCATCCAGCTGATCCAAAAGGCTGCAATAATATTCAGAGTTGATTGTTTTACCTTTCTGAAGATAATCAATCAACAAAATTCCTTTTGCATCCCAAAAAACTGATGCCATAACCTTCTTTGCTGATCGTTGTGACTTCACCTGCTTTGGAGCTGAACAACCAGCTTCAGTCCACTGTAAACGTTCTTGTTTCAATTTAGCATCATGGTGGTAGATCCAAGTCTCATCCATAGTTATAAAACGACTCAAGAAGTCGGTTTTATTCGGCTTGAAACGCTCCAAATTACGCTGAGAAATTTGTTTCCGATCCAGTTTTTGTTGAATTGCTTTTTCATACGTAATTCTTCATGTAAAATGAGATGCCTATGGCATTAGCAATTTCACGCTTAGTCAAACTTGGATCTTCACTAACCATATTATGTACCTGCTCAATGATTTCTGCTGTGATTGTCCTTCGCGTGAATTGTCTTTAAAGATGGTACTGTAATAAGTCAGGATTTATGGTTTGTAAATGAAACTCAATTGCTTAGTACTTATTACATGTGTTTTATTAATTCCACAATATGTATGTATATTTGCCGATTATTGACTGCGATTATCTTTTATCTGTGCTTCAATAAAATGTTGCCACCTGTTTGAAGTTATTATAATGCTTTTACACAGTCAACATACGACACTTATTACACGCTTTCTTTTTTTTTTTTTTTTTTTTTTTTAATCTTACTTTACTTATTTTAACTAATATAAATTATAATAGTAGTGTGTACATTTATTTTAAATTATGGAGAGTTTAGGATTTAAACCAAGGCTTACAGTATTTTATGTCTAAAGATTCATCCGACAGACAGGACGACTCACCCGACCACTACGTGTTTTATACTCCTGGGAATCCGGTGTAAGCGAATCACCATTCGATATAGCGCCTTCACTTACATATGCTTCTGAATCTTCACTACTAGGAGTTACATACTCATCCTGTGACAAGTCACCACCATCATAAACCACTGGTAGTTTAGGTTCATCCACATGTACAGTGTCCATATCAGAAGTTGGTACTATTTGAATCTCATCCAAATTTGGATTATCATCCCCAAACGCGACCCTTCGCAGAGGCACTATATTATCCTCAAATAGAACATCCCCTCCCTTAACCCCATTGTTTAAAGTTTTTGCAATAAATCTACGATTCCTTCTAAAATGTCTGTTAAAATTATCCCTTATAATATACGATCTATCATCAACAATCCCTACAATAGCCCCATAATGCCATTCCTTACCGTTCTTTCTGAAAATAATCCGATCACCTATTCGCAAAACTGGCAAATCCCTTGCATTTCGATTGTAGTAGTACTTTTGTCTTATCATCTTCCTGTTTAATTTATCCTGAACCTGACTTTCATCCATGTTGTTCCTGCATAATAAAGACTCCCCAATTGGAAGCCTCGTCTTAATCATTCTTCCAAAAAATAATTCCACCGGTGCCAACTGCATACCGGCCACCGGTGTAGCATTATATTCCAGAATTCGATATTCAAATTGATCTACCTCATTTGCTTCATAACAACGTTTTAGAATATTTTTGGCAATCGCGACGCCCTTCTCCGCTAATCCGTTACTTTGGGGGTATCTGGGACTCGAGAATTTAATCGCACAATTGTAACTGTTCGCAAATTCCTTAAACTCACGTGACCCAAAGGGACTGTTGTCACACTTTATAATTGTGGGATATCCCAATCTGTTGAATGATCTTGATATTGTCTCAATAATATGAGTCGACGTTTTATCCTGAAGCCGATCAGCAATCAAAAACCCCGAATACGAGTCGATTTTTGCCACGAAATCGCGACCTGCATATTCAAACAAATCCATGCCCACCCTATAAAACGGATACTTTGGTGCCTCGTCCTGAACCAGTGTCTCCCTCATACAATTACGAGTGAATTTCTCACAAATACTGCAAGTTCTTACGATTTCCTTTATCTTCTTATTCATTCCAGGCCAAAAATATAACATTCTTGCTCGAGCTAAGGTCTTTTCTATTCCTAGATGAGACGTGTGTAACCATTTTGCCACGAAACAGAAGTCCATTTTCGTAATGCATCTCCGATTTGTATTTAAAAAATTCTTGACCCAAATCGTCAAGCTTATGAAAAGTTGGCCAGCCATCCTTGACATACTTACACAACCGGCGATACGCTTCATCATTTTCAATTATCGTACGGTAATTTTCATAATTTGCCTCTGATAAACAAACGGATTTTGTTATCGAGTGAATAATTGCCTCCATTTCCTTATTCTCCGTTACCTCAGGAAGCTGAGCACGCGAAAGACAATCCGCCACAAGCATTTCCTTTCCCGGTTTATACAGAATCTTCATTTTTGGGTATTTCAACAAAAACATTAACATTCTCTGCAACCGAGCAGTTACATCATCAATATCCCTTTTGATAAGAGTTTCTAATGGCTTGTGATCGCTTTCAACAACAAATTCTTTACCATACAAATAAAAATGAAATCTTTCACATGCAAAAACTATTGCCAACAATTCTTTTTCTATTTGTGCCCATTTCTGTTCATTTTTACTCATAGTGCGTGAAGCATAAGCCACAGGCTGCCCATTCTGCATTAACACGCATCCGAGTCCGTCTTTCGACGCGTCAGTTTGCACCAGAACAGGTTTCCTCGGATCATATGCTACCAATACAGGATCTGCACTAATAATTTCCAACAACGTACGAAATTCACTCTCATGTTCGGCGTTCCATTCAAATTTTTCATTATTATGAGTTAATTTGCGTAATGCAGCAGACCTCTGTGACAAATTTGGAATATATTTAGCGAGATATTTAAATAAACCCAAAAGGCGCAAAACATCACCTTTGTTTTCCGGTTTTTTCATGCTAAAAATCGCCTCACGATATTTTTCATTTGGTCTTATAGAACCATTTATTATAACACTTCCCATGAACTTAATTTCCGATTTCCTATATTGGATCTTATCCGGATTGAATTTTATACCGTTTGCACGAGCACGTTCAATGACCATTGATAATATCTTGTCATGTTCTTCTTCGGTTTCGGCTACGATAGTTATATCATCAAAATATATTAGTACACCTGGTATGTCACCAAAAATTCGAACCATCGTATGCTGAAACATCTCCGGCGCATTGCTAAGGCCAAATGGTACTCGCAAAAATTTAAATCTACCAAACGGTGTCATAAAAGTTGTTAAATCCGAACTAATGTCATCCAACTCCATGTGCCAAAATCCACGCGATAGATCCAAAACAGTAAAAACTTTTTTGTTAACCAACTTAGTAGTAAAATCATCAATTGTAGGGATAAGAAAATGTTCGCGTTGTATTTGCTGATTTAACAGTTTCG
Organism: Eustalomyia histrio; assembly: GCA_949748255.1. NCBI lineage: Eukaryota > Metazoa > Arthropoda > Insecta > Diptera > Anthomyiidae > Eustalomyia > Eustalomyia histrio. The sequence continues at coordinate 88,176,101 of OX456526.1, forward strand.
GGTCTAAGCGAATTCTTAAATCACCATTCGGTTTTTCGACCACCTGAATGTTATTTACCCACTGTGTAGGATAGTCTACAGGCGAAATTATCCCCTCGTCCAGCATCTTCCCAATCTCCGATTTAACTCTATCAACCAAACTAAATGGAATTCTTTTCCTATAATGCAATACAGGTTTAGCACCCTCTCTTAGAGTAATAGAAAATTTTCCGGGAAATTTACCTAATCCACCAAAAACATCACCATTGGTTATTCCCTGTCGCCATTTTGTTTCCCCACTAGTGTTTTTTCTTAATGTCGAATTAACTTTTATTTTTCCACAATAGTAATAAAATATTACTCCAATCAGAAAAAAAGACTTAAACAAGCAATTCACTTCTGACACCATGTAATAAGTCAGGATTTATGGTTTGTAAATGAAACTCAATTGCTTAGTACTTATTACATGTGTTTTATTAATTCCACAATATGTATGTATATTTGCCGATTATTGACTGCGATTATCTTTTATCTGTGCTTCAATAAAATGTTGCCACCTGTTTGAAGTTATTATAATGCTTTTACACAGTCAACATACGACACTTATTACAGGTACGACCACGTTTAAATTCACCGGCCCAAAATTCAACGGTGTGTTTTGAAGGTGAGGACTCCTTATACACTTCTAACAAATGTTCATAAATTTCCTTTGCTTTTAAACCCTTCAAAACAAAGAATCTAATGACTGCACGATATTCAATTTTTTTCATATTAAAAAAATCAATGACACATCAACTTCAAATGGCTTGTAAACAAAGAAAGAATTGACAGAATGACTTGCAACTTTGCATGTGTTCTCAGGACAGTTATACCAACTTCAGAAAAAAAAAGTTTGGAGCTAGCAGTGCCATCTCTTGGTGAGCGGAGGAACTTTTTAACCAACCTGTACGTTGCTTAGATAATTCAAGACGACATCTTGTTGTGGTCAAATGTTGACTCTGCCTTGTTTGGCGATGCGTAACTTGTTCATTCCGCAGAAACTGTAATGATGAATTTCCTAACCCTCGGATTGCTTAAAAGACAAATTTTAATATTTGCAGCTTGTATAAGCCTCTTATAGCTAGAATAGTAGTAGCAAAATTTCCAAGAAGATCCAAGGAATGAAAGGTGATTGGCAAGCTAAATACTAACTTAAGCGCTTTATTTTGTGCCGACTGGAGACTTTTTAAGGAAGCATTATTTTTATATCCATAAACTAATGGAAGATATGTCAAATGACTGTGAATCAAGCTTTGGTGTATAAGCATCTTCGTATGACAATGAAATTTATTTTTAAATTTATATAAAACACCGACAGCCGAGGATATTTTGGATTTTGTTGCATCAATATGATCATTCCATTGCAAATTTGAAGAAAACTGCATACCTAAATACTTTACAGAACTAGACTCCGTTTCGGAATGCCATCGATATGAACTGTCATAACTGGGTCGTTGTTTAATAAGTAAGGTTTGAATCTAACAAAATTAGTTTTACTTGCATTTAACATGAGCTCATTGATTCTAACATATTCAGCCAATAATGACGAATCATACTCAATTTGCGTTTGCAACACTCGTGAATACTTATAACGATAAAGCAGACAGATATCGTCTGCAAACATAAACAGCTTCCCGTTAAAAGGAATATTTTTTACGTCGTTTACGAATATTTTAAATAAAAGTGGACCAAGTACGCTACCTTGAGGTACTCCACATTTAACCGGTAGCAACGAACTTTTAGCCTCTCCAATCTGAACAAATTGTTTACGATCTTTCAAGTAGTCGTTTATTAATTCAATAGCGTTATTCGACACACCAATTGTAAATAGTTTTTTACTCAATCTATTATGATCAACTAAGTCGAAAGCTTTTGATAAATCGAAAAATACAGCAGCAACACAACCAAAACCATCCCCCACAAATGTTGTCCACAACGTTCACAATTGCATCCTCCGTTCCGGAACCTTTGCGAAATCCAAATTGATGTTCAAACAAAATTTTGTTATTATGTAAGTATTCTGATAACTGACAAAATAGAGACTGGGCGAAACATGTCAATTTTATTAGAACCAACACCTTTAGGTATAGGAACAATCTTATGAATTTTTAAATTATCAATGCAGATTTTATTTCTGAAACTTTCCCTCTTCTACATAAAAGCATTTTTGGAGAAATATAATCGCTACCCGAACTTTTGTTGGTTGATAACGAACTTAAAATATTCTCAACATATTCTCCGTTCATTCTCTGAAGAACAAATCTTGTTCGTAGTGGCGTCAACGTTCCTAGATTATTGATATTATCTCCTGGATAGTATGGAATATTGCTACGTATATTTTCAACAGTATCAACAAAATATTTATTGAAATTCATTGCCTTATCAATATCGGTTGTTAAAAGGGTACCATCCTGTAAAAAAAATATCTTGCGGGGCTTGTTGATTTCTTCCAAGTTCATTATTTAAAAACCTCCATGTTTTCTTAATATCACCATTTGTTCTTGATAAATTATTCAAATAGTATCCATTCATTAATTTTTTATTACTTATTTTAATGATTTTACTGATTCTTTTTAGCTTTTCAGATATAAATTTATCGCTCTTGTTTTTCCTTCTAGCTTTCAACAATTTTTCTTTCATTTCTAATAACGAAAACAGGTTTTTTTTTTATCCATGGTGTCAATTTTTAACGAATATTGGTTGCAACATTTACCGTTGATGAACATTGCGAAGCAGCTGAACTGAATACCTTTATAATTTCTTTACACCTTTGAGAAGGATTATTGCTAATAGCATTTAGGTTTAAATTTCTGTCAAGTAAAACTCCAAACTTATTGTAATCAAATTTATGACAAGTTTTTGTAACAGTATCACTACGATTAGTGACAAGTTTTAATTCACAACTTAAAATATTGTGATCAGTAAGTTTATTTTCCATTGAATATACAGAAATGCTTGGAATCAAATTACCAAAAATACAATCAATAGAAGTACCACTCTGCGGCCTAGTAATCGAATTATGGCATGAAAACAATCCATATTCAGCAAATAGATTTTGTATAAGTTTGCTACTACTGTGTTCTGACAATAACTACACATTAAAATCTCCCAAAATCAAACAAGAATCGCTTATAGTAGTCTGAAGCATATTCTCCAACTTATCATAAAATTTTTCAAAATTACATTTCTGTGATCTGTATAGGGTTGTCACACGCAATGGTTTGTTATTGAAGATTACAGCAGGCATTTCAATCGTTATCACATTTAGAAATTCATCACTTGAGTTTAAAACAAGTCTATAACTTAAGTTACAAGCCAAATAAAACGAAGTTCCACCATCTCCTCTACAACAGTGTAGAGCACAATATTGAATACAAATTAACGCAATTTTCACTGAACCATGTTTCCTGAATAGCAATAATGTCAGGCAGCTTATGAAACTTACTTAAAATCAATTTGAATTTATTGAACTTGTTAATAGACGAAATACTTCTTACGTTTACAGAAATTATGTTAAAAAAATTGTAATTTTTCTTTGATATAGTATCATTAAATGATTTTTAATTAAAAAAATAGTTTAAATTAATCATAAAAAAGAAAAAATAAAAGAAAATATTAATCAATGATAAAAAAAACAAGTAAGAGCGGCTAAATTCGGCTATGCCGAGTCTTATATACCCTTCACCATGGTTGGGAAAAAACTGAACTTTATATATGGACATATATGAAATGGACAGATTTATATACGGACGCCTTTAAGAGGAAATTAACCAATTAGTTTGGAGATAAAACTTGGACTCGGGAAGATTTATGGTTCCAGAAAATAGGTATTTTAAAAAAATTTATGTTTTGGGCATAACTTTTTTGTATCTGAACCGATATTTCCGAGCTTTTCAGCAAATATGTTATACTAAAGATTTTCGATATTTTGCTATATAAGACGTATCCATAGGTCATAATACAGCTCTAGAATAGTGTTTGTTGTTTGTGTATAAAAGGTGAAGAGGTGAAAGAAAAGAATTTCAACACATCGTTGAAAGAAATCACTAGAACTGCATGTGTTTTATTTCTACAAAATGGTTTGATTTAGCTGGCAAATTTGCATTTGGGATTTTATTTCGCTTTTTTATTAGAAATATTTGTAATTTCTTTAGCTTAATTTTAAAAATTTGAAGGAAAATAGTTTATTTTTTTTATAAATTATTATAAGTTATGACCTAAAATAGTTGCACTCAAAGGTAAATTATGTATAAAATTTTCTTAATATGTGAGAAATAAAATGGTTTAAAAATCTTTTTATAAATTCTTTTAAATCGGAGCAAAAAATAGAAATAAAACTGTTTGTATTTTGTTTGTATCAGAGGGTTTTTATACAAATTTTGATGTTTTTAGCCTATTTATGGATTATTTAATTATTAATATAAAATTTTATTTAAATTAATTATTAAATGTAAAAAAAAAACAAAAAATAAACAAAAAAAAAAAAATCTTAACGAACCCGCGACCCTTCCACCTGTGGTGAAAGGTATAAAAACGTTTGTATTTTGTTTGTATCAGAGGGTTTTTATAAAAATGTTGATGTTTTTAGCCTATTTATGGATTATTTAATTATTAATATAAAATTTTATATAAATTAATTATTAAATGTTAAAAAAAACCAAAAATAAGCAAAAAAAAAAGTCTTAAGAAAATAATAAAAAAAAATGTACAAAAAAAAAGTGAATTGACCTGACCGAGATTTAAACCTCGAACCCCGCGGCCTTAGAGAAAAAAAAAGTATTTGTGACACAGCGTCTAGACAACTGAGCTATTGAAGCTCACACAAAATCATCGTCAATAGAGGTACATATATAAAAGTCTTCGTTCATTAGAGATTTGTTTAGTTTTTATTTAAATGACAAATCTTTATATGTGTGTTGTTTGTGTATAAGAGGTGGAGATGAAAGAAAAGAATTTTAATTATTAATATAAAATTTTATATAAATTAATTATTAAATGTTAAAAAAAAAACAAAAATAAGCAAAAAAAAAAAAGTCTTAAGAAAATAATAAAAAAAAATGTACAAAAAAAAGTGAATTGACCTGACCGAGATTTGAACCTCGAACTCCGCGGCCTTAGAGAAAAAAAAAGTATTTGTGACACAGCGTCTAGACAACTGAGCTATTGAAGCTCACACAAAATCATCGTCAATAGAGGTACATATATAAAAGTCTTCGTTCATTAGAGATTTGTTTAGTTTTTATTTAAATGACAAATCTTTATATGTGTGTTGTTTGTGTATAAAAGGTGGAGATGAAAGAAAAGAATTTTAATTATTAATATAAAATTTTATATAAATTAATTATTAAATGTTAAAAAAAAAACAAAAATAAGCAAAAACAAGTAAGAGCGGCTAAATTCGGCTATGCCGAATCTTATATACCCTTCACCATGGTTGGGAAAAAACTGAACTTTATATATAGACATATATGAAATGGACAGATTTATATACGGACGCCTTTAAGAGGAAATTAACCATTTAGTTTGGAGATAAAACTTGGACTCGGGAAGATTTATGGTTCCAGAAAATAGGTATTTTAAAAAAATTTATGTTTTGGGCATAACTTTTTTGTATCTGAACCGATATTTCCGAGTTTTTCAGCAAATATGTTATACTAAAGATTTTCGATCTTTTGCTATATAAGACGTATCCATAGGTCATAATACAGCTCTAGAATAGTGTTTGTTGTTTGTGTATAAAAGGTGAAGAGGTGAAAGAAAAGAATTTCAACAAATCGTTGAAAGAAATCACTAGAACTGCATGTGTTTTATTTCTACAAAATGGTTTGATTTAGCTGGCAAATTTGCATTTGGGATTTTATTTCGCTTTTTTATTAGAAATATTTGTAATTTCTTTAGCTTAATTTTAAAAATTTGAAGGAAAATAGTTTATTTTTTTTATAAGTTATTATAAGTTATGACCTAAAATAGTTGCACTCAAAGGTAAATTATGTATAAAATTTTCTTAATATGTGAGAAATAAAATGGTTTAAAAATCTTTTTATAAATTCTTTTAAATCGGAGCAAAAAATATAAATAAAACTGTTTGTATTTTGTTTGTATCAGAGGGTTTTTATACAAATGTTGATGTTTTTAGCCTATTTATGGATTATTTAATTATTAATATAAAATTTTATTTAAATTAATTATTAAATGTAAAAAAAAACAAAAAATAAACAAAAAAAAAAATCTTAACGAACCCGCGACCCTTCCACCTGTGGTGAAAGGTATAAAAACGTTTGTATTTTGTTTGTATCAGAGGGTTTTTATAAAAATGTTGATGTTTTTAGCCTATTTATGGATTATTTAATTATTAATATAAAATTTTATATAAATTAATTATTAAATGTTAAAAAAACCAAAAATAAGCAAAAAAAAAGTCTTAAGAAAATAATAAAAAAAAATGTACAAAAAAAAAGTGAATTGACCTGACCGAGATTTAAACCTCGAACCCCGCGGCCTTAGAGAAAAAAAAAGTATTTGTGACACAGCGTCTAGACAACTGAGCTATTGAAGCTCACACAAAATCATCGTCAATAGAGGTACATATATAAAAGTCTTCGTTCATTAGAGATTTGTTTAGTTTTTATTTAAATGACAAATCTTTATATGTGTGTTGTTTGTGTATAAAAGGTGGAGATGAAAGAAAAGAATTTTAATTATTAATATAAAATTTTATATAAATTAATTATTAAATGTTAAAAAAAAAAAACAAAAATAAGCAAAAAAAAAAGTCTTAAGAAAATAATAAAAAAAAATGTACAAAAAAAAAAAAGTGAATTGACCTGACCGAGATTTGAACCTCGAACTCCGCGGCCTTAGAGAAAAAAAAAGTATTTGTGACACAGCGTCTAGACAACTGAGCTATTGAAGCTCACACAAAATCATCGTCAATAGAGGTACATATATAAAAGTCTTCGTTCATTAGAGATTTGTTTAGTTTTTATTTAAATGACAAATCTTTATATGTGTGTTGTTTGTGTATAAAAGGTGGAGATGAAAGAAAAGAATTTTAATTATTAATATAAAATTTTATATAAATTAATTATTAAATGTTAAAAAAAAACAAAAATAAGCAAAAAAAAAAAAGTCTTAAGAAAATAATAAAAAAAAATGTACAAAAAAAAAGTGAATTGACCTGACTGAGATTTGAACCTCGAACTCCGCGGCCTTAGAGATAAAAAAAGTATTTGTGACACAGCGTCTAGACAACTGAGCTATTGAAGCTCACACAAAATCATCGCCAATAGAGGTACATATATAAAAGTCTTCGTTAATAAAAGATTTGTTTGGTTTTTATTTAAATGACAAATCTTTGTATGTGTGTTGTTTGTGTATAAAAGGTGGAGATGAAAGAAAAGAATTTTAACACATGGATGTGTTGTTATGCTTAAAATTCTACATACATATTAAACAAAGGGATTTTACTGGAAAAATTAGAGGTAGTCCTGGTTTTTTGCTAATATCTCAGCCATTTATTAACCGATCTGTCTGATTTTTAATAGCAAACAGAAATGGATCACATGTAACAGAAATAAAAAAGAATCAAGTCCTCATCATGTCTGGGTTCTTCGTAAAACCCATTTCAACACACAGACGGACAGACGGACATCGTTAAATCAACTTCGCTCTTCATAAGGACCCAGAATATATATACTTTATAGGGTCTAAGATCAATATTGTAGAAATTACAAACGGAATGACAAACTTATATATGTATACCCTTCCACCTATGGTGAAGGGTATAAATATACTTAATTTGAAGACAAATATTCATTATTTTCTTCCTCATCCTCTACTGAATTGGCAGCCTCATCCTCTTCAACAAAAGTACGGCCTCTCCTTGATGTCGATGTACCTCCTTGCGATGACCTCATAAGAATTCTGTCAATATCATCCATTGAGCGAATAAAAACCAATCGAGATTTTTCATCTTTTTTCACAAAATAACCTTTTGCAAATACGAACTTATATCCAACAGCTTTAACGGATTTAGCATGATTCAGGAGATTCATTGATTCTTTGCATAAAAAATCATTAATAAAAACATTTTTAAACTCCCTATTACGTTTAAGATTAGATTTCTTAGCCATAAACATATCTTTGTGATTTTTGTTAGAAAATTTAACTACAATTGACTTCTTGTTGCTTCCATCCTTGTTATTTGATCTTTTGTTATTTAAAAATATGCTTCTTCTACCTGATCAGCTACAACACTTTTTTTCAGCAATATCAAAAACAACTTCAATAGCATTTTTTTCATTATTTGCAACTTCTTCCCGTAACGAATAATTTTTCTTTTGCAAGCTATCAATCATTTTTTGATGTTGTTTCACTACTATCATCACAAAAATGACAGTTATATTTAAGAGAAGTATTTTTTATAAGTTTTTCATATTGCTTCTTATCAAGCTTCGTACAAACGGAGTGAAGAGTTTTCTCACAAATATCGCATTGAATTGCATCTTCATCATCTAAGACTTGCAATTGGCACTGACCACAAATTAATTTCTTTTTATTTAAACTTTTACGTAATTTTGCAGGCATACTTCAATTTCCACACAAACTTAGATTTTTTTTATATACTTTTAAAGTTTTTTCAATTCAAACAAATTAAGATTTTCCAACAAAACTAAATTTAAAAGTTTTATAAAAAATGCACCCAGGTTTTTGACGTCTTTATACACCGGCGTTGCCACACTAAATTTCCTTAAAGAAATTTTTAAATCTTATTTAAATTTTGACGAATTAATACGCGAATTCATTTTTCTGATTGATTGTTTTATAAAAATAGATTTCTCGGGTTGTCTTCCGTACATTGTTTCTGGACAACATTTTTGCAAAACTCGACAAAAGTCATCCTTCAAAAGAATAGATTCGGTAGGTCCCCGAAGGGTTTCATGGAATTTGTATAAACCAGCCACAGGATAACTATTTTTATTATCAATATATATGATAATATAAATAAACACACTCCGATAATACAAATTTCGTTTCCCGTTCCATTTCATTCGTATAAAAATGTGTCACCCTGTGGCTGTTTTATATAAATAGATATCAGGTATGCCTCCCGTACATTTTTTCTGTATTTCTCGCATCGATAAAGTTTTCGAAAAAAAACATGTAAAATGCAACCTTGTTCTTCTTTTTATAAGGTGAGTCACAGACAATTGAATATATATTAAAGTAAAGAAGATAATAAGGCGTTAAATTCAAGTTGTTTCTCTATCTAATAAGAAATTTTACAAAATTAAATGTGTCCACAGCTTTTAAAAAATTTCCCAGTAAAAATGCAAAAAAACTTTATCATTAATTAAGTCACCCTGTATAAAGTAGGGTGACCATGAACTTCTCGATGCGAAAACTTCTCGCGGCAGGTACAAAAACGGGGTACTGTCCCATTTTTATTGTGGTAGTATATTAATACTTTAGCAGAGCAAAAATTTTGTCTCTTTTGCCACATCTCGCTTAGTTTTCGAGATACTAGCCATTATAAAAAATTACCATTTTACAAAATGGCGAATATCTAGAAAAATAAGCGAGCTTTGCAAGTCAATTTTAATGATTTTTTATTTTATTTTAATTCGCAACTCAAATCAATCTTTTTCTAATTCGCGAATTAAAAAAATAATTATGTTTGAAAGGATTTCATTAAATTGAATAAAAAAAAATCAAATTAAATTGACAACAAGTTGTTTTTTGTTTGACGATCGCAAAGCTGTTATTTTTTGCTTGAAAAATAAATGTCAATGCTTCCTTTTATTTTTCCAAGCCCTTGAGTGTTTTAATAAGTCAAAGCGCCGTACTACCTACAGCCATTTGTTTCTTTTTTATTATTTTTAATTTTTTTCCACTTTTTATTTACCTCAAATTAATATTTTCTAATCAGCTGTTCGCTCTCCAAAAGTTTATGCATCACATTTGGCCTTTGTAATGAAAACGGCGTGTCAGTCAACTGACACCAAAATTTGACATGTCTTTGACACGCTCTGCTTTATCGACTTATTGTCAGTTTTTAAGATGTAATGAAAACGCATTTGACACAAAATGACGAGAATTCATTTGAGTCAGTTTATGTTGTCAGTTCATATGACATAATGAAAACCAGGCATAAGAGAGAAATAAAATCACACGTACACGAATGTGTACATCAGTTTTTTCATATTGCTTTTAATAAAATTATAGAAACTCTGATGTATATACCCATCAGCAATGACCATCAGATGATGCATCAAATTACAGTCATCCCTAGAAGAACGTGTGATTTTTTTCTCTCTCATATTTGTGAACCTCATGAACTAGAAAAACATATATCTGAGCTGCTCACTCCCCAGCGTTTTACTAATCACTAAAAAGAAAGCGTTGCCATTACGTAACATTTTTTATTAACAAAGTATTGTTTAAAAAAATCCCCACAATTCCATAATATATAAAATCAAAACATTTGCATGAAATTTATTTAGAAATGGACAAAAAAACTAAACTTTTTATAAACACTCTGATGATCAAATACTTATATAAAAATGATGCCAAAGTAAGATAAAGTAAAAGAGAAAATTTAACAAAATGTTTATCGAAATTTGGTATGAAAACCCCACTATGGCAACGCCGACAGCAACAATTAAATACAAAATTGCTGCAAGTGTGCTAGAAAATAAGTTTTGTATGTGTTAGTTACCATCAGTAATTTCTTGTAGGGTTCTTTTTCAAAAACAAATGCAACTTTATCATTCGCGAATATCACAAAACAGGATGGAATTAAATTAACACTTATAGAATATATTCATAAAAGAAATGAATTAACTCTGGCATTAAGCCTGGTATTTTCTTAAAAATTCACACTTGTTCATGATTATTTTTAAATGTAATTAAGTTCTTATAAAATAAAGTTTAATTTTTTTTTCATATGTTTTTCTTTTGTTTTTTTCTAAAAATGACGCTTGAAACGTCAAATAATGTCACAAACAAAAAAAAACTTGCCGAATTGTCCCAAACGCAGTGTTGATTAGTGAGATTTTCATTAGATTTTCCAAAAATCTCGTCCATTGACGAGATTTCCATTTGTATGGGTAATCTCGAGATTTTTATGAGATTTGTGCCAAAATCCCATTTTTACGAGATTTGAGGGCAGATGTAAGCGCAACTTTATATGAGGATAAATTTGACATTATGTGACTTACCCTATTATAAACAAGCAATCATTGCATTTTTCAAACCAGGGACTTCTTGCACTTAATACAGAAGCCGGGCACAGCACCTCGTTTCTGTATTTATCGCATCGACAAAGTTTTCGCAAAAATATGTGAAACGCAACCTTGTTTTGCTTTCTATAGGGTGAGTCACAGGCAATTAAATATACAAATATTAATCTAAAGATGATAATAATGCGATGTATTCTTGTTATTTCTCTAATATGTTTTACAAAATTAAATGAGCCAGTCGATTTAGTTTAACCCACCGGGTGCCCCGCTTGACAGTACAAAAAATGTCTTAATTCTATCACAGTGCTATTATTTGCAAAGTATGACACTTGCCAAACTTTTTTGATTGATTTTGTATTGAATAAAAATTGATGAATTTTCTCATGGTAAAATAATGAGTGTGAAGAGCTCAACTATAGAGAATAAATGAGTATCTGTCAAATGGATCTCGGTAACGCAGAATTTCAACAGGAAATATTGCTACACACGATTCTTTTCTACTAAAATTCCTTCGTCTGTGGGCAGTATAAAAAAAGTTGAAACTGTCAGTATGGTAGCACTGTGTGTATGTAAAATACTGTCTTATCTTGGCTGGAACTTAGTGGCACCGTAATATCGACGCACGTTGCCCATCAGCTGATTGTGTTTTTTTTTTCAGTTGTAATTTGTTTACAATAAACCGCTTATCGTTCGTTCGTTAATTTTTCTTTTACTATCAGAATATTATTAATGAAATTTGTTAAGTTTGCTGCCAACTATATTGTAAGTTTATAACTTTTGTGTATTATGCATTAAAATGTGGCTTTTATATGAAAATCTCAATTCTTTTTTGTTTACTTGCATATGTAAAGTGGGTTGTTGGTAAAAGACTTTCCAAAGCAAAAAATACTACTTCTACTATACCACAACAGATACATTGTTCATTATCATCTCGCTACCAGTTCCAAAAATTATCCTACTATATAGCTATGTTGGCGAATAAGAATAAATTTCTTCGTCATGCACAAACTCAACACGGTGATACTTCTGCCGATGTGGAGAATATTGTTTTGTGTAAAGCAAATATATTTGATCCAGTTAAATCATCGTCATTGGATGATACTGAAAAGACAGATTTTGAATCTAAAAATATTGGTGCAAATAATTGTGGCGATAGTATTAATAACGCGGGCAATGCTAATCTCAATGAAGGTAATGATGATCCAAATATTACTGATTGTGCTACCGAGACTAGATCGGTATCGCCATTATGTGTCTGGTTTTATGAAGTTGAAGAGTTACCAGTTGTTGAAAATGTTAAGGTAGGCTAATTTTTATTGATGGAATTATTAAAATATAAAATATCCCAACAAGCATTTACTTTTGATACTGAATAAATAACGATTTGATAACTAGGTAATTTCTCAAACGTTATACTTAAGAAAATCATAGCGTTCTCCATAAAAACGGCAGTTAAAGCTCGAATGTATTTATCAAATTGATCTAGACTTAAGAAAAAGGTTTCACATTGTATTTCTCAAATCGATAAATAGTTTATTCTACTCTATTTCAACTGTATTTCTCATATAAACGTCAATTTTATTTTTAAGCATTTAAATATTATTTAATATTTTTATTTACTAATTTACACTTAAAAAATACTTAACAAAATTTATAAATGACAATTGCAAAACAATAAAAACACGTTTTATTTGAAATCTGCAATATTGTTTTCGGTCCTTGATTATGCAATAGTTACTATTACTAATTTAAAAATACATTTTAAAGCTGGATATCTAAAATGAGAAGAAAGAGATGTATGATTTTTGTAAAATTTACTTGCCGTTTATTTCAGTTTGCTTCTGATATATTAAGAGTTTCATCGTCTTATTGTATTATAGTCTTTACGATTCCGGTGTGCTTTTGGATAATAAATTACTTACTATTTCATTTCTTCTCAAGCTCTCCAAATTTGTTACTTAAAAATAGAAACAAATTAAAAATAAACATTTGTAAGTCATGTTTATTTTATATTAATGTAGCGTTTATCAATATTTTTTTTGCAAGATAATGTGTGAAGAATCTTATGGTTTTATATGAACACAGTTTTCAGAACAGTTTGTTTTTTTAATATGAAAATATTGTGACAATATTAAAGTTTTTGGGATGATTGTTGTTTATATGCTATATAGACCTTTTATATTGTTAAAAATCGTTTCACTTTATTGATTCGGCTTGAGGTCTCTTTTATTAAAAATATAAAAACTCTTGTTTGTTTTTAATTTTTATTATGCTTTAATTATTTTCCAATATTTCGACCACCTTTGTTGGTCATCTTCAGGGAAAATATAATTTAATGTGTAATACAGTATTGTCCGATGTTAATGTGAAAAGAACTTAAAACATTAACATCGGACAATACTGTATTACACATTAAATTATATTTTCCCTGAAGATGACCAACAAAGGTGGTCGAAATATTGGAAAATAATAAAAGCATAATAAAAATTAAAAACAAACAAGAGTTTTTATATTTTTAATAAAAGAGACCTCAAGCCGAATCAATAAAGAGAAACAGTTTTTGGGATATTAAATAAAAAAAAACTAAGACCAAAATAAAATCAGTAAAAATTGTATATTATCCTCATACAAGTCTTAGTAAAAACCACTAAAGTTTGGTTCTGAAATATATCTAAAAAGTCTGATCAATTGGTAAAAAATTAAATTTCATTTTAAAATTTTGACTGTTTTTGGTACTAGATTTATTTATTTATTGAGTTCGTCTACCTAATTTTATTATTTTATTGTATATGTTATAGTTTGTGTACAAAAATCCCATTTCGGAAGGACATATCGCTCATTTGCGAGAAGATTGGTATAACTCAAAAAAGCGATTTCGAGATAATTGAATTTAAAGTTTTGAATTTAGCATAACTTCTAAGAAATGTACAAAATATCAAGAAATGATATACAGAAAGTAGCATTTTATTGTTATTTTAATTAGGAGAGAATTTTTAAGTGCTTTAAATTATGTCGTTATTTTTTCAAAAATATCCTCATTATACTGTCATAACAAAAAATGTGTCATTGAACGAGAAAGGGAAATAAAACACAAAGGCATAATAAAAATCAGGTAACTTTATTTTCACAGCTCTTTAAACTTAAAAAAATTTATCAACACAAAAAAAATCAAATTATTTAAAGTTAAAAAAGAGACAAAAATATAAAATATAATAACGGCCCCTTAAAATTTATCTTCACTATAGGAACTACAAAAAAAAAAACAGGAAACGGTAATTCTCGACATACAGTTATGTGCGAAAAAATAGGGACACTTGCATGCAACAAATTTGAAGTAAAAAAACACACTTACATTTTGGAAACAAACTAACAATATTATTTATAGATTATAGTACAACAACAAATCTTCATTTTAAGCAACAACTAAAACTTTGTTGTTGCAATAGAAAAAACCAACATTAAAAAGTATTATAATTACCTATAGTCGCATGTGAATAAAAATAGGGACAGTAAGAAAATGGTTTGAAATATTATTAGTATTTTATATTTTTTGATTGAAATATAATAGTGGTCATTGTATCTATACAGATGGAAACATTTCTGTATCATATTTATGTAAATAAATGTACCAAGTATGGAGCCAAGGGTGGAAAAGGTATGGGATATAGAAAATCGGAACAGATTGCCATATGCATAAAATTTTCAACTTTTTTTTTATGCCAGTATTGTTTATCAATTGTAAGCCAAGCAAAAGAAGACCTGATTACTTTTAAGTCCTTAGAAAGCTGATTTCCTATCGAAAATTATTTACAAATTTTCAAGAGGATCGCAAAATTAATTTTGTTTATTGTGAGTTTTTAATTCACATTGCAATTATTAGTTGATAATTTTAAAAAGTAGAAGTGTTTAGCTACATAATGATATTTAGAGATTTATTCTACGATTTGTAATTTTAAATTTCAAGACCAAGTAAATTATATGTACGGTTTTACTATATTCCTTAGTCGAAGCACCCGGATAATAAATAATACAATTAAAGCAAAAACGATCAAATAACTCTTGTTGGTTAATTTTATTATCAAATAAGTAAGACATTTAAATACTATTTTGCATCATCACGATTTTTTTTTGGTATTTTTAGACTATTTTAAGAATTAAGTAGAATTAAGATTACCAAAAACTTTTTTCAACGTCTGACAATTAAAAACTATAAATGTTAAAATAAAAACATTGATGCCTTCAGTTAGCTAAACTCGTCTACTTTTGAAAACTATCAACTAATTATTGCAATGTGAAATGAAAAATCCCAAAAAACAAAATTTAACTTTCGTTGCTCTTTAAAATTTGTAAATAATTTCCAATTTTCGATAGTAAATCAGCTTTCTAAGGACTTAATATTGATCAGGTCTTCTTTTGTTTGGCTTAGAATTGATAAACAATACCAACGAAGTAGTCTGGCACAAAAAAAATTAAAATTCCATGCATATGACAATCTGTTCCGATTTTCTATATCCCATACCTTTTTCACCCTTGGCTCCATACTTGGTACACTTATTTACATAAATATGATACAGAAATGTTTCCATCTATTAGATACAATGACCACTATTATATTTCAATAAAAAAATGTAAAATACTAATTATATTTCAAACCATTTTCTTACTGTCCCTATTTTTATTCACATGCGACTATAGGTAATTATAATACTTTTTAATGTTGGTTTTTTCTATTGCAACAACAAAGTTTTAGTTGTTGCTTAAAATGAAGATTTGTTGTTGTACTATAATCTAAAAATAATATTGTTAGTTTCTTTCCAAAATGTAAGAGTGTTTTTTAACTTCAAATTTGTTGCATGCAAGTGTCCCTATTTTTTTCGCACATAACTGTATTTCCAGAATTTTCACGTCCGACATTTTTAAATTTGTCATATTTAAGGGGCCAATATCTATTGCCAATAGTTTTAGGTCAACCAAATCTATATAGCACATTTCATTAACCTTAAATGGTTCACATTTTTTTTCTCGCTGATCGAATTATGGACATGTATAATTCGGCGGATAAATTGGAACACTCGTAAGCATACGCTTTGTTTCCCCTTCATTTTGTGTATGCCCTTTTATTAAATATTTATGCGATATTAATTTGATAACCAAAAAGCAAGCAGCATATAAATATGCTGCCACCATAAACTTATTTTTTTGTTGTCCAGCACAATTATCAGAATATAGTATTACCTTGGCGTCCATGGTTTTTGCAAAATTTTTTTAGTATTTTAGCATGCCCATTTGCCCATTTGATTCGTCTTAAATTGTATATAGTGAACTTATATACATTCATTTTGGACTTGTAATAAAAAGATGAAACGTCACCTTTTGGTAGTGGCATTACCGCTTGCAAATCATATACAGCCACAAATGCATTTTTATCTTTATCACCTGTTTTTCCATTTCTTCATAATATTTTTTCCTTCTGATGATGCTAATACATGTCTTTTTTGGATGTTTTATCATTTTCTTCCAAGTTATCATAGACTGAGCATATTTCGAACAAGTCTTTTTTAGTTCAATATGAACTCAGTAAAGATCCTTTAAAAATATTTATAAATTTTCAATTATCTACTAGTCCGTATGCTGATTGGATATACTTTTACTTCCGTCAATAAATAATTTTGAGGTATTAGCGCGGGTATAACTAGGTATTAGCGCGGGTATGACTATCAATTTTTGGTATTGATTCAATGAAATATTTGATACCTTTTTTTATTTGTGGGTCTAAAGTTCTGTGTCTTCCATGTTTTCTTCTTTGATCTGGCTCTAACACATTATTTAACACTTTATGCCGTTTTTCGTGAACAGTGCGAAATGCACAATCAGTTATATCAAAGGTGTTCTTGAAGAATTATTTGCAAACGCGAACTTACATTATTACGTTTCAAGATATATTACGTTTCAAGATATATCTTGGTTCAACGAAATACATGCAATTCAAAATATATTGCCTTTGTAGCTCAATATTACCTAATTGTCAATATGAGGAGAAAAATGTTTTTCGTTCTTCGGTAAAATTTATTGAGCACGTTAGTCTACAATTTTCCCCACACGGAATTTTTATTTGTCTTGCGGGCTTCATATTTTTATGTTTTGCGTTTGGTTCATATGCTTGTCCGCTGTTTCTTTGTTTTTTTTAATTATCCGTTTTTTTTCTCTTTTTTCCTGTTTTTGATGGACTTATATAAATTGTTGTTCGTTGTGTGTTTATGGAAGAGCTTGCCGTAATTGAATTGGACGAACATCTATCTAAAATATTTGATAATACCGTGGTAGAGTTTGGTTTATGTGTAATAGTTTCTTCATCACTGTCGCTTTTATCATCGTTACTTGGCAAGTATGTAACGTCTCTATCGGAATCGTCACAATCTTCTGAAAATTATGACGTGCTTGATGATCGGGAGTGGGAAACGGGTGATCTGTGAGTGGGCTGATGACGTGCTCGATTATCGGGAGTGCTCAGGCATGTCAGATTATCTAAAACGATAAGCTTGATTATTATTGTCCTTTCACTAAAATATTGGAATTAATAATTTTCATAAAAACCGAGTTATTTTGAGTCTAGAAGTAACTCAAAATAATGGTTTAGATCTTACAATATTTTCAAAAATACCGACATATTGCTTTATAGTGTGAGAGAGCGAGATATAAATACTGGGCATTTCACTATTAACAACAGCATTGCAGGAAATATGCAAAGTGAAGTAATATATTTTTCATCAATAACGTTATATTTAGTGTAAAGACAACTCAATATGAATGAAAATTACAGACGTTTAATACATACATTTTTCTAAGAATAACATAGCAATTTGAATTATGCCATTGATACAGCCTAGCTTCTTACACTTCAACGATCAATGCAAAACTGGAATATGTCGTTCTTGTAAAAAAAATAATTGATCAAAATCACAAAGGAAATAACGGCACTTTTGGTCGCCCCTCATTGAGTGAAAGAGATGTAAATACCATTTTTTGATATGTTTTAGATTATGCAGTGACCCATATTTCTGCATCATTAACTCAAAAATCGCATTTTTTGAGTTATGCCAGTCTTCTCGCAAATGAGAGATATTTATGGGCACTATGTCTAAACAAGAACCTTATTGCAATAAAAATCAATTCGTCCTTGAACTTATGAGTCAGTGTACCAAATTTCATTCAATTTATATTTGTAACCAGACTACCGATTATATATGGGTTTTCCACAGCGAAGTAATATAATTATTTTTAAATGAGTGAAGAGTAGTTTTTCATTGCTTCACAGCTTCGAAACTCATTTGGAATCGGTACCCAGTAAAGTTCGAACAAGAATGCACACACAGAAAATTTTGTCAGTATCCAACTGAAATTCTGTTTGCTACTAGTGGTAGAACTGAATATTGGTTTCAATTCGGTTAATACAACTGAATTTTGGTGACAACAGCCAAAATATTAAGCAATCATATTCGATTTTGTGGTAACCGAAATTATTGGTTGTCTTGTCGCAACCAAAATACAATTTTCAATTCGGTTGACACTTTATTTTTCTGTTTGCACGCTCAGTCGAAAGGATATCGCAAAATTGACTCAAAAAGTGATTCTGAATCAATATGTGGTTCATGACAGATATTTTTGGTTATAACGTAATTGTGTAAGATATAAGGTGTGTTCGACGTACGTTACCGCGGGTGCCCGCGGGTACCCAATCTTACCAGAAAGCGTTTCTTGTAACAAAAATTGGATAAATATGAGAGCGTCCATGAGAGAGTAATTGTGTTTCTCTTACCTGTACTTTTTGTTTGGGTAAAATGGTAAAACTGTCAAGTCACTTGCTGCTAATAAATCAGCTGTTTTGTATTTGTAAAAAAATAAAGTTAAATAAAAAATTTACCATAAAGGACTGTTTCTTCTAAATAATGAAAAATACATTTGAAAATTTAAATAGTTATTTGTCATTTCAAAAATATTTATTAATAAATTTGTTTTTCAATAGGAATAAATTTGACGTTTTTTTTTGGATACGAAATGTGGTTTTGTGCGTTCGCAGTATTTTGTGCATTTTTGTAGTTTTGTGAGAGATTTTTTGCTTACTCTCATTTTACCAGACTTTGCCCAAACTTACCTCGTACAGACCTATAAATAGTTTTTATATGTCAGCCAGCTATCTAGCAGTTTTCATATGGAAATCCTTAAAATTAGAGGGCCTTTCAGTGGACAAAAAAATCCTAAATATTAGATGAGACTACTGTTGAGATATGATTTATTTCGACAAAATTTGTGTCTTTACGCACACACAAAACAAACAATCTATAAATATGTGAAAGTGAAAAATTTCTTGCATGCTTTACTCAGCTGAATTTGATGATTCCTTTACATTATTTATATTAACAAAGGAATTCTGCCGCTTAATCCCGTGTCTTCGTGATTTTCTTTAAATAAACATTAATTCCATAAGTTATTGCATTTAAAACAGCGAAAAAAAGGCAATCATTATCTAAATCTATTAAAAATATTAATTATTGTATATTTGAAATTTACTATTCTAATATACATATTTAAATAAACATAGAGAAATAAAATTATCTCAAACCATTCGCCCAGCTTATTATCCAATAACTTTTCACTTAGATAAACATTCAATAGAATTTTCTCAAAGCTAACAAACAATTTATTTATAGAACATACTCGTATATAACAGAGGTGGGCACGTATTTAACACCAAGGACCACATTGAGGTTTTCCATAAATCATAAATGGCCGCATCATATTTAGAAAAGTAAAAATATATATCGTTATCGATGCTGCGAGTACAATGAAAGCTGACTTATGTTTTTTAATTTTTGTGAAAATTTTTTGCATTCGGTTAATTTAACTGAATACTAATTTTTACAACAAAATTCGGCTAATACAACTTACTTTTAATTGCAACACCCAAAATTATAAGGAATCGCATTAAAAATGGTTGTACTATCAAAATTTATTTGGCACTTAATATTTATGTGTGTAGGAGCAGCAACAAGAAGATGTTAATAAAACTGTAATTTTTGAAATTAAAAAAAAAATATTTTTTCGTCAAGTCCATCGAATTATAAATACTTTAGAAGAGATTTTTAGTAATTTTTATTTGGGGTGTATTCGGTATTTTGAAGCATTATGAACAAATTTTTGCTAACAAAAATGTTGAGTTCAAAATTTATGAAAAAGGTATAGCAAAGAATTTGTCTACAATGTTTCCAAGAAAGAAAAACCATATTTGGTCGTTTGGTTGGACACATTTTATATGGGAAACAATAACAAATGTGTCAGTTTATGTACCAATTAGTGGCTAATGGGTCATAAACTCGAATCGTAATTTAAATTCGGAAAATTCATAGCTTTTTTATTGAATAAAAAAAACATAGTCACAAATAACGCAAAATGTCACTTTTTCACTAGAAAAATATTAGTGTTGTATATTAAATTTGCCTAAAAACAAATTGTACTAAATTTTCACTTAAATTCATTATCGCGAAAAACAATTTTTTATATGTAGTACAGTTTTTCCTCATAATTTCCGAACAACTTACTTACTTAATACATTTATTCCTTTGGCAGTATTGTTAAATTATTATCCTTTTTGTAATTTTTCACCAAAATTGAAATGTTTAGAAATTTATTCCAAATTTTTAATTTTTAATATTGGGTATACAAGTTAATAATGCCGATTTTTTGCTTATAATAACAAAATGAATTGATACGTTATTCAAAGTATTAGCATATGGATTCCGCGCCAAAAGAACTGCTCCGGTTTTGAAGTAAAGAATGAGTCAAGCCAATTTCTGATAGCCTGTTCTGAAGTGAAGCGTATTCCAGTAAGGGCGTTTTGCATCGATCGAAACAAATGGTAGTCAGAAGGGGCAAGGTCTGGGCTACAAAACGGGTGAGTCAAAACTTTCCATCCACTGTTTTCCAAATAGTATTTGACCGGTCTTGCAGCATTTCAGACATGCAAAACCGCCTTTCAACGTCTCTCGGCTTCAATTCATATGGGACCCAATTTCCTTGCTTTTGAGGAATCCCAATGCTTTTAAACGTAGGGAAATGGCTTGTTGTGTGACTCCCAATGATAATGCAAGTTCTTGCGTTTGACAACAATCTTCGTCGAGTAATGTTTCCAATTCCTCATCTTCAAACTTTTTCGGCTGACCAGGCCTCTCCTTATCTTCTGTCTCAAAATCACCACTTTTGAATCGCGCAACCCATCGTTCACAAGTTTTTTGAGTTGGTGCATGTTGACCGTAAGCTTCTAGCAACAGTCGATAATTTTCAGCAGCCGTTTTCTTCAAATGAAAGAAGGTTAACAAAAAATTCGACATTGTTATAGCGATTGAAAAGAATGTGTGTTTACACTTTGGCGTTTATCGAATACTGAATTATAATGACAGATGTTTACTCTCCAAAATACCATATTTGTTATTATTGACACAAACCATATGTCCTAGTTATGCCATCTGTTGTCCAAATCGACATTATTAACTTGTATACCCAAAAATTTAGCTAATTTCTAGCAATTTAAGATTTAACCATATTTGTGGGAAATATTTGGCATTTAGGGTATGTCCAAATTAAATCGACAGAACTCATTTTGAGAAAGTTTTTGTTTGTTAAGTTGTTGATTAATATCGATAATAATTGTGTATCATTATCGATGCGAAATTAGTTAAAGATTTTAGCAGTATTTAAGTTTAATTTGATTAATTAAACTGTCTTGAGTGCTATTTTAACATTCAGCTAAAAACAAATAAAGAAAGAACAAAATAATTGTCAAAAATTAAAAACAACTGCTTCAATTTTCACGTCAAAACAAATTTAAAAGAAAAAACTATGGCAAATGTATCAGCACGGTACTCTAATTTCGTGAAATTTAATTTGCTATCAGACTGTATTTTTATTTTTGCAGTATCGATCACTTAATTAAAAATATTTCACAATCATCATTTTTTTTAATTTATTGGCATAAATAATTCGATTTTAAAGTTTATTCCCTGTTATTAATAGAACTATGTTAATAACAGTATTGCGATTTAACATTCATAATTATGATTGTGCCATAAAAAAAATATTTGGATCCCCTCATCGGAAGATCTTTCGCTGGACTCCTTACTGATGATTAGTGATGAGGATGATGCTTTCGTTTCTTGGTATTTTCTTCTTTGGATAATATATTTTTATCACTTGTTAATGATTTCTTTCTTTAAAAAAAAATGTCTTTAACAAAAAAAAAAAAAAAAAACACATGTTTTTGATCAGAAATCTTTTAAACACCGACGGCAATTTACAATTTTAGTTCTTGTAAAATTCATTCTGTTTAAGTCATAATGACTTTGTTTCTTTTCACTTCACTATTTAAGAAACTATAATACGCAAATTTTCATTAATTATTAATTTTTGCACTGTTGCAAACAAATTAAAAAAAGTTAAATTTAAATATGAATTTTCTTTTAATATAAAAAACACAGAGATAGTAAGTAAATTTCATCTAAACTCAATAATAAAAATCAGCTGTATGTTAGCATAAATAGCTTCGTTGATTTGTGAGTTAAATAGAGATATTTATAATTGGCACTTTGAGGGCACTAAGAATGTTGATGAAAGTCGTACCGGACCAGAAAATGTATTCTATTCAGCTTGTGTCTGATAACTTTTTCTGTGTATTCTCTAGGATTACTAAATAAAAAATAAGAAAAAATTTTTCATTTGGAAAAAATTTTTCATTTGGAAAAACTTTTTCTTTGATCTCGAACCAGACTAAAAATACAATTTTATACATATGTATAGGTATTAAAAATATCAACTATAAAATATAAACTTCACTTCATAGGTGAAAATGTTCATATATGGTCATATATGGCTACATATATGGGTTCATATATTATTAAATATTATTAAAAATCGAAATATATATGAGCATACATGATCATACATGGGCCTGTATATGATCATACATGGGCATACATGGTCATATACGTCCATACATTGTTCAATATATGACCATATATCTTCGGATCCGAAATTTGAGGGTATATGGTAATATGTCTGCATATATTATCATACATGCTCATATATTATTCATGTATGCTCGTATATGATCATATACGTCCATATACCCTCAAATTTCGGATCCGAAGATATATGATCATATATGAGATCATGTATGGTCATATATTGAACAATGTATGGACGTATATGACCATGTATGCCCATGTATGATCATATACAGGCCCATGTATGATCATGTATGCTCATATATATTTCGATTTTTAGATGGGTAATAATAAAAAATAAACAACAAAGTATGAATTGTTACATTAAATGAAGAATTGTTGTACTATAATCTAATAATAATATTAATATTATTAATAATATCCCAGGGAAAAATGTACCAATTGGTAGTTTTTTTCCAAAATGTATGTGTTTTTTTTTACTTTAAATTTGTTGCATGTAAATATCCCTTTTTTCGCACATAACTGTATGTTTAAAACAGTATACAGATATAAAAAGGAACATTGGAACATGGCTTAAGTGACTTAAGCTTTGTTTTGGTATCAAACAAAATTTTGGAAATAAAAATTTTTAATTTTAAAAAATTTAGTTTATAACGGATATGCAATACCTAGTTTAAGTCATTTGTTCTTATTACGTTTCTGAATTAATGTTCACTTAAGAATTCAAACTGTATCTTAATTCGGTAGAACAAATGTTTAAATTTCCCTCATATATGGCAATATCTGATAAAAATTTAAATATATTACCCCATATATGGAATAATATATGTACTCATATATGAACATATATGGCGTATATGAACCAATATGTGGACCAACATATGCAATATAGTACCATGTATTGCCATATATGGATTCATATATTACCATGTATGAACTTCATCTTTAAATGTATTGGCCAATATATGCTTCCATACATGACATATATGTTCATATATGCTCATATATGAAAACATATACGATCATATATGAAGCCATATATGATGATATATAAACATATATGAACATTTTCACCTGGGTATTAAAAAAAAGCTTATAAAAACGAAATTATTTCCCTTTTATTTTCTTTAACAGAACTTTCGTTACAACTTTTAAATTTTTCCCTTTGGTTTTAGCAATACTTTTAGGAATTTCTTTGAAAAATCCTACATAACTTTCGAGGAAAAAAAATTTAACAAAAAAAAAAAAAAACATTCACTAAGAGCTGGACAATGGATTTGTTGGATTCTGAAACTGCAGATGGCAGGATTTCAATACGGGTTTCTGGATCCCAAAGATGACGACTATGTCGTCAACAACTTCGCTTTGTTGGTGACATCCTGTGCTGTAAATTTAAAGAAATCATTAGATAAATATGAATTACATACAATCGTTTTGTGTGTGCATGTTACCTTTTTTGTATTAAATGCATTGACGTATAAATCTTCCTTATAAAAATAGTTTAATAATTAAAAATACAAAGAAATTTAAAACAAATTATAAAAAATTAGTAATTAAAAAAGTTAATACTAAAAAAATTTAACAAAAAAAAATTGAAGAAAAATTTAATAAAAAAAAAATATAAAATAAAATTGAATAAAAGAAATTAAAAATTATTGCTTTAAAAAATCTGTTTTAGTTTTTATACCCAGATTAGTATACCAAAACATTGGAAAATAAAAGATACTTCAGCAATTTTTTTCTTTTATGTTTTACCAATACAATACAGTCATCATACACACATTACCAAATCTATCTATCAAAAATTTACGATATGCAGCCCACTGTGATGTACAGTCTGCTACAAACGCCGCTACAGTGCTGTTAGCTTATGTTATTCCCATATAAATTTGACATAAGCCACAGTTTAGTTACTTCTTAACTTAGCTTATATCAAATTTGTATAAGAATGACGTTGATAGCTTCCCGCACAAATACAACTTGTGTGAAAAATAATGAATATAAAGAGTTCAACTATATTGAAAAACATCGATCTGTCAAATTAAATTCGGTAAGAGTCATATCCTCTTCGGTCCTCATGTGCAGCCTGCTGGACATTTTTCAAACGTCTGCAGACGCGTTTTAAAAATAATTTTTCATCTTATGACCATTTATACAGCTAACTGGACATGTTTTTTGTACTAAGAACCAGGACTTTTTTTGAAAGCTGGCCACTATCAAAAATGTTGCATCACATTTGTGATCAGTTGATAGTAGAACACGTTTTCTTGAGCACTTAACCATTTTAATAAAAAAATTTAAAGTTGTGAAATATAGAAACTAAAAGAAATATATAATTTTATATTTTAGCGGAAGAATTAATGAAATGAGATATAAATATTTTCATTAATTCAAAAATAAAAATGTATAAAAAATAAAGGTTTTGAAAGTTTTAGTTAAAAATGTGCAGCCGGCTGCACCTGCAATATCTTAGAATCCTGTCGTCCTTTATTTCATTGAACAACATTTTTTTAGTATTCAGAAGCATAAATGATTTTAGACGCTGGATTTTCCTTGGGACTGGGGAGGATATAGGCTTTATCTGCTTTTAGCTTAAGGGTATATATTCACTGAACATGTGTGGCCACACTTTTTTATACCCTCCACCATATATGGTGAGGGTATATATCAGTTTGTCATTCCGCTTGTAACATGTCGAAATATAGATTTAAGACCCCATAAAGTATATATATTCGTGATCCTTATGCAATTTTAAGTCGATTAGCGATGTCCGTCTGTCTGTCTGTTGAAATGGTGATTACGACGCGAAGACGCAAGCGAGGGTGCAGATTATTGAACATCCTCCCGAGCAGTTTGGTATTTAAAATGAGCGAAATCGGTTAAGCGGTTCAAAAGTTATGAGTGAAAATGTGAAGGTACCTCTAAATTTTCCATACAAATTTGCACAATTTTTCTGTATCTATTTTAATTTTCTGTTAAGTAAGTAAAAATGTTATTAAGTCTTCTTCTTGTTCGACTACATTTACTGTCTTTCATACTATGAGAATAATAACATTCTTAGAGCTATATGTGTGTTACTGTAATAACTAAGTTAACGTAAAAAGCAACATTGTTAAAGTCGCTAAGAGAGCAGACCTCTGTAAATAACATTACTAAAACTAAATAACAAAAGTTCTGTTACATAAATTGACAAAACATATTCATATTACAGTTCATGCAAAATTTAGTATATACGTATATCATCTTCAGCCCCTATGATTGCCGGAGGCTGGGCTCATATAGAATGAGGTAAGGTCCAGAGGAGCTGGATCGTCGTTAATACGTCGATTAATTATACCGAAAGGAGAAAGATATGTAGATTCAGCTCAGATGGTGTTTTTCTCGCTTTCGTATATTTGGCTGACAAGCAAAGTTTCTCAACAAATCTGGCTTGCAACGACATGGCGTACCTACAGAAGGGTAGAACATCGGTATTTTCATAGACGTAACTATTTGAAAATCGTTTTATGAAATTTTCATAATTTTTTCCGATGCATTTTCTTAGGATTTTCCGTTCGACTATCTCCAATTCTTTGGCTACTATAGGAGATATAGTAAACCAGATTGGGTTTTTCTGTTAAGCTTTGTTGGTTTTTCGTTTCATTCCATAAAATGTATTTTTTGTTTTGGTAACCAAAGACATTTATATCTAAAGAAAGAGCAAAAAACATAATTGCTACTTTTGAATAGGTGGCGCTGAATTAACTAAAACAATACCCTGCCCCATGGCTAGGTTCAAAGAAATTTATATATAAAGAAAGAGCTAAATGCATAATTGCTTTAGTGCTGCTACTTTTGAATAGGTGGCGCAAAATAACATTAAAACTATATCCTGTCCCATGGCGATATAACCTTGGATTAGGCTTTCAATTAATTTATTTACCAAAAATATTAAATTAACTACATACTTTAAGTTCTAATGCATTCAGATGTTACTAGTAGGCTTATTACATAATTTTAAAGTCAATTTTTCAAATGTTTGACGTAATAAAAGCATTTGTTTCACATTTTTATGTCAAAAAAAATTTTTCATAAAGGAAAATAGTATTTTTTTTTATTCCATTTGTATTTTTGAGAATTGAGGGATTGGCAAATGTATATTTATGTTAATTGTTTCTTTTATAAAAAAATACTCATGATTAAAGTGCAATATTGTGCTCTTAAACATCTAAATGAATATTGATTTAATAAATTAAGGTATAATATGCACATAAAACATATATTTTTCATAGTTTTTGGCAAATATTCATTTATGTTACGAAGAAAATAGAAAATCAATAATACTCTACTGCATATTGTAGCACAATATGGCTTATGGAGACTAGCTCTGCAGCAAAATATGCCTAATGGAGAGAATGCACCTTCTGATGGGCCATCTATTGACAAATAGTTACAACTCATGTTCTTTCTTAAATAAATTAATTTCTTTGCTGTATTCTCTCCATTAGGCAAACACATTTCAATTTTTTAAAGAAAGAACATTCGCTGCATTTATTTATCAATACGTGGCGCATCAGAAAATGCATTCTCTCCATTAGGCATATTCAGCTGCAGAGCTAGTTCTTATTAGCCGGAACAAAATTGAGTATTTGACAAAAACTATGCTTTAAAATATGTTTTTTGTGCAGTCATGGTTAAAAAAACTAGTGAAAATGTAAAAGTGCCTCTAAATTGCCCATACAAATTTAGTACAATTTCATAGTAGTTATGTACCAGAACATATTTTTTCACCTACATAATTTTACTTCAAAAGTTTTATTATATTATTTGTATCAAAAACAGAAGAGAACATCTTTTTAGGATATTGGTGGAGGGTATTCAAAGATACGGCACAGCTTAATTTAGCCCTTTTGTACTTGTTTTAAAAGGGTTCTCAGTTTCCTGCCAAAAACGCCAAGGGTCTAAGACCTGATTCTTTAAAAAGTCTCAGATTGCTTTGAATTTTCCTGAACAAGCACTTTATATCACCAACGCAGTATAGTCAACTTAATATTTCACAAAAAAGCAGCACTCCGTGTTCTTATTGATAAAAGATATACATTTATTTTACATTAAACAACTAATCGATTAATGCCCAATTTTTTCTATTAATTAACCCGAATAACCGATTAATAAATTTTCGTAATTTTTTCGAATAATGCCCTAACCGGTTAACCGGCAGGGTAGAATAATTGGGAACACTAGTTCTGCTTCATCGGTGTTTGTACGACCACGTTTAAAGTCAGAAAACCACTTTTCTACCATTTGTCTCGATGAAGCAGAGTCCAAATAATACTTATCAAGGCAAGCTTTGGCTTAAACGGTGGGGTTTCCCATTTAAAAGCAATGATAAATCAATACATGAAATTGCTTTGAATACATTGTTTTCAAAATCGCAAAAGTAGCCTCATTAAACAGCTGTCAATTAATTTTGACAGATATCATCTGAAGGTTAGCAGTTCCAAAATACCGTATGTATTTTTCATTTGTGGCGCCACCTATGTGTTATGCTACGGATTTTTCAGCCGATGTGTTATGATGTACATACATTTAAGATTGATACGCTTGCGCATCATATGTGATGCACAATTTGTCTTATTTTGATTAACAAAATTTTTTATGAACTGATGAAAAATTAATTGATTTAATGATCTAAGCGTGTAGAGAAAGCTTTAATATTTGTATAAGAAAAAACTGCAAATTTGCAAGATGTAAAACGATAAAAATCATTTTTTGAATGAAGAAAATTTACTTTAATGATGATGTTGAAGTTTTTAAAAAAATACAAAAGGAATAATAAAAATAAATAAAA
The DNA here is from genome assembly GCA_949748255.1 of Eustalomyia histrio. Lineage (NCBI taxonomy): Eukaryota > Metazoa > Arthropoda > Insecta > Diptera > Anthomyiidae > Eustalomyia > Eustalomyia histrio. The sequence continues at coordinate 88,205,203 of OX456526.1, forward strand.
TTTTATTATATCTATGTTATATTGTTAAAAAAACTTAGGAAACAAAAGTAGAAAAAAATATTTAATGAATTTAATTGAAACATGGTAAATAATATGGTTTTTGCCACCTAATACACTATGCATAAACCGGTTTCGACTTTGCGGTAGCAGTGTTTCTATTTCTTTGTAGGCTCTCCGGCAATGTCAAGCAAAGAGTTTGCAATTGACTTTGCAAGCTGCTCTTATTTCATTTGTTTGTTTGAATAAAAATGATTATACAAATCCAGTTGAGGTATTAGGGTATTATGATATAATTTGTAATTATATGATTTTTCGACACTTTGATAGATTTTAGATTCGGCAAACCAACCCCGTTTGATCGTAATGTAGCTGAAGGATTGCTACTATACCTGTTATCTGAAACCAATAATCTTCCAATATTCAACAGATCTTCAGCTAATGTAGCAACAATTGAATCAGCATTGTCTAGTACAGGTAATTTTTCAGGTGTGCCTCTATCGCAAATATAACCAGTCATATCACACAACTTGAATAATTTTAAACCATACCTGTGGCTTTTTCCTGGTTTATTTTGCTTGAACAATAACCTTTCACTGTGCGAAATCATAGTTTCATCCACAGAAATTTCTTCACGTGGGGAATCTATTTCCTGAATTTTCGATTAAATAGTAACGAGCAAAAATTACATGAATCATATGAGATGTTTGTCTAAATAGTAAATAGTTTAAATATTGCTCCGTGCATCACATGTGATTCACGTCATTTTCACTAGAACATTACTGCGGACATATGGTGTAAAAAGAATTTTATATTTCGATTTTCAAAATATCCTTTTTAGAGTATTCAAGAAACCGGCCTTTTGAAAAAACCGGTTTCGATTTTCGCTACACATTAAAATATAGTCCCCGTGCTAAAACCAAGTTATAAATCGTTGTTTTTTCTTTCTTACATTGTTTTACCTTGTTTATATATCTTTCTTACAAAATATAAAAAAAATAATAATAATATACTGTGCATAAATATCATAATTCGTGCTTTAAAGTAATTTTAAGTGAAAATGAATAAACCGCCAGACCAATTTACTTTCATGAAAACACCAATAATGGTAGACAAAACAAAAAAACTTGATATAATATCACCCGAAGAGAAATATATATTGATGTCTCGTATAAAAAGTGAAGATTCTCTTAAAAATGTCTCCCCCTTTCTTATTAAGAAAGTAGTCGATAATATAGCTGGTGGTGAGGTTACTCTCTGCAAAAAACTTCAAAACGGTACTATATTGATACAAATCAAGAACTACGCTCAAGCAAGCAAATTAATACAACTAACTTCGTTATCAACTAATATCGAAGTCGAACTAAAAGAACACCCTACACTCAATTTTGCAAAAGGAGTTATTTACTGCAATGATTTGCGCGACATCCACGAAGATGAAATATTGTCTGAGTTTAAGAAACAAAACGTATGTGCTGTTAAAAAATTAATGAAAAAGGTCGATGAAGTCTTAAAAGAAACCGGCCTTATTATAATAACTTTCGCATCAGATTTATATGTTGGTTATGAAAAGCTTAGAGTTAGACCTTACGTTCCACTTCCAATCAAATGTAACAAATGCTTTCAAAATGGACATGTTTCTAAAATTTGTAAAAATTATCATATCTGCTACAATTGCGCCCAATCCTACCACCTTAATCCAGAACTAAAAGAGAAATGCACCCAACCTCCACAATGCACGAACTGCAAAATTCTAAACAACGAGAATTGTAACCACGCATCTGTAAACAAAAGTTGTCCAGTCTTTCTAGGCAATAATTAGAAAAAGTAAGCAAAAAACAAGCTACAACAATTAACCAACAACGTCACAACACCACTAATACATCTTACTCTGCTGTAATAACATAATAACAAACAACAACAATAGTCAAACACCAATAACATCAACTAAAAAATCTTCAGAGAACATACCACCAAATCTACAAACAAAACCACGTACTATAAGGGGCTATAGGGACTTAGCAAGTGAAGACACCACTGATCTTTCTGATATTGATAAGCAAAGCTCATCAGCAAAAAACTCACCTAGCAAAAAAAAAAATCTTACTACCCAAATCCACATCAAAGAGAACCAGATCCCAAATAAAAAAAACAATTAGAAGAGCTGAATGAAACAAAGCGGCCTAAGAAATAAACACAACATCAACAAACTCGCTAATTCAAAAAGGATTATCAATATTCACACATTATTAAGCAACCTAAATTTTTTATATTCTCTTATTCTCTATATTATTTCCATCTATAACATTATACACCTTTGTTTTTATACATGCTGTTATACACTATTTCTAGGCTCATGCAAATTCATTATTGTTACTCATTTGTTATTGCTTTATTCATTTATAACATGTTATTATTTATTTACCTTACTCATTTAGTAAAATACATATTTTTACTAATCTCCTACCTAGATGTACAACCTTTATGGCTAGTCATCAGAATATCAGTTCATTCCAAATTTAATATATATATTTACATCAATATATTTTATATATCCAAACTTCAATACATTACCAAATGACCATGAATGTTCTACAATGGAATATGAATGGCTTTAGAAACAATTACAATGAACTCCAAATTCTTCTCAAAACATATTCTCCAAAAATAGTATGTATCCAAGAGACGCATATCCACGACTTGATTAATTTATATATACCAATTAAATACACAATGTACTCGAGAAACACATCAAATACAAGATATGGCGGCGTAGCCATACTGGTGCATAACTCCCTACAGCACAAACAAATAAACCAAGAACGTGACCAACAAATAGACACAATCTGTGTTGACCTGATCAACATTTTACTAGGAATAATCTTGTTACCATTTTCAAAGAATCAACTTTACCACGGGGGATTTTAACAGTTGGCATACCAGTTGAGGGATCCTCTTCAAATAACAGTAGAGGAACAACGCTAGTTAATTTTATTAATGATTCAGAATATGTTATTCTTAATGATAATTCCCCAACACACTTCAGTACACATGGAACATTTTCGCATATTGACCTGTAGTTCTGCAGTCCTGCCATTGCAATTTATTCAGAATGGCAAATTTTGGATAACTTACATGGCAGTGATCACTACCCGATCATCATCTCCCTTTTTCATAACACAAATTATAACACCTCTACCTCAAATTATATTCCCAAATTTAAGACGGAGTCGCCAAATTGGGAGCTATTTAAAAGAAAATGTTTAGATTTTGATTCCAACCGTCAAATTAGTGAAAACATAAATAAGGAAGCTGCCAACATTTCAAAAATCATTCTTCAATCTGCAAACATTACAATACCTCAGACTAAAAAAACCCTCAATAAAAAAATTCCTTTGTGGAACAATAAACTAGAAAATCTCAAAAGACAAAAGAATAACTCCTGGAGGTCTTTCAAACGTGATATGAGTTCCTATAATCTTTTAAACTTTAAGAAAATTAGAGCACTATTCAAGAGAGAAATTAAGTTGACGAAAGCGAAATCTATTAGCAAATTCGGGTCCACTATCAATCCATCTACACCAATTGCCAAAATTTGGTCAAGTATAACAAACTTTACTGGTTTTAAATCAACAAACTCGATACATTGCCTTTCGAAATTAGATAACCCAAATGTTAAGTTGACAGATAGATTAGATATGGCCCAGGAGTTTGCAGCCGCTTGGTCTGATAACTCTTCAGATATGAAATTTTCCCAAAATTTTAGAACACATAAGAATAGATACGTCAGCAATCATCTCTCGTTTGCACCCACTCGTAAAGCATTTATAATTGAAACCCCTATTAATATGTTAGAACTTTCGCCAGTTTTGGGAAAACTAAAAGGAAAAACACCTGGTATGGACAGAGTTTCATATCCAATGATTAAAAACCTACCTTTAATTACGAAACAAAAATTATTAAATTTATACAACAACATTTTTACTTCCCATATTCCTCAGCAATACAAAAACAGTATTGTGATACCAATACTCAAACCAGGAGCAGACAAGACTCTTGTTAAATCATATCGACCGATATCTCTTAACTCCTGCCTATCAAAAGTTATGGATAGAATAGTAGCCAATAGGCTATGGTAGTTTATGGAAACACACAAACTTCTTGATAGCCGACAATTTGGCTTTAGAAGGGGAAAATCCACAATTGACCCACTTTTATACGTAGATTATCAAATCTCAACCAACTTACTTCCTGGAAGATGGGTCCAAATATTATAAATTACATCAAAAACTTTATGACCAATAGGAAAATTATGGTACGGCTTGGTAACAGCTACTCGTCTCCACATCCATTATATAACGGCATCCCACAGGGGTCTCCTTTGTCAGTAATACTCTTCTTAATTGCTTACAACAGATTATGTACTATTATTTCACTTTATAAAGAACTCGATTTTATTGCCTATGCAGATGATAATTATCAAGTCCGATAAAGCAAGAAACCCAATAATTAATCTAAATAGTTTGTTTCGGGATATAGAGAGGTGGTCTTCTTTTTCAGGAGCAGTTCTCTCTATACCCAAATGTAAATATCTTCATCTATGTCGCAAAAAAAATTGCAATTGCATCATAGTTTCATCTCCCACAAATCTAACCCAAGTAGATACTCTTAGAATACTTGGATTATATATCAATTCCCGTTACCGGTGGGACTGCCATATAAATTACATAGTTTCTTCTTTATCCAAACGTCTCAAGATTATAAAATGCCTTTCTAATCCTAAATTGAGTTGCAGTACGCACACTATTACTTCTGTAATAAAAGCGATTCTCCTGTCCAAAATTAATTACGCATTATCGATCTATGGCCACTCCCCGAACTCCGTGTTGCGCAAAATTAAGACAGTGGTTAATTCTGCTATAAGATTCTGCCTCGGAGCATTTCGCTCAACACCAATTAGAAATATGCTTTTTGAATCGAACACCTTATCATTAGAAACACAAACAAAACTATTAACTAAAAAGCTTTTAAAATCTATAAATTTTAGTTTAAACTCGCCCCTCTTGCAGCTAGTTAAAAAATGCAAAGTGTCAAAGAAAATCCCAAAAATTCCATCAACTATATACCGTTCAATTCAATACTGTAAAACTTTAGATCTGCCACTTAACACAGTAACATCCACCATGGCATCTCAAAAAAGAAATTATTAATACCTCCCTACACAAATATACCAAATCAATTTGTAGTCCTGAACAATACCAAATATTGTTTAATGAAATGAAGAACACACTTCATGACCATACATTTATTTTTACTGACGGATCAAAATGCAGAACTTCATTATCCTTCAGTATATCTACAGAAAATATGGTACTCAAATCCGCCATTCTCCCCGAATTTAGCACTATTTATTGTGCAGAAATGATAGCCTTATACGAAGCAATAAAACATGTATCGAAAAACAGGGGTAAATATGCCATATGATCCGATTCGCTGTCTTCCCTGCAATCTATAACTAATATAATTAACACTAACCATTATATCTCTGAAATAAGAAATATATTAATTGATATGCAACCTAAAATAAAATTAATTTGGGTACCTGGGCACTGTGGTATAAAAGGCAACGAGTTTGCCGATCAGACTGCAAGAGAAGCCAACAATTCGCCACCAATTACAACACCTAATCATAATCCCAAAGACTGGGATAACTATATCGTACGAAAACTTATCCAACACTATAAGGGGAACCTAATAAACTCCACCTCAAAATGATATAAAAATATAAATCATGCACCTTTTTAAAAAATATTACTGATTGCCACAGAATTGACATAATTAAATTCGAACGAATAAGACTCGGACATTCTAAATTAACCCACGGACACTTGATGAACATTGACATTCCTGAAATTTGTAATTGTACAACGCCAATTCCAAATCCCTCACACATCCTTGTACATTGCCCTAAATTTAATAATACAAGACGAAATATCTTCAATGGAACAGACCCAGTTAGAGCTTTATCTAACCCAACCCCAGAAAACATAAAGAAAATAACTAATTTCCTAAAATAAACAAATACCTATAAGTTTATATAAGATCTGAATCGTTATTATTCTATCTATTAAGTATATAAAAATTTATTGAATTATATATTTTGAGCTTAAGGCCAAAGTAGCTATTGCTCGAATCCATATATAACCTTATAATTTGAAATTATAAGTTAATAAAATAATAAAATAAATAAATAATTTGTTAATTGTTTTTATTACAAAAAAAAAAACAGAAATTTAATATATAAAGTAATAAAAATAAAAAAATAAATACTTAAAAAAAAAAAAATATATATATATATATATATATATAAATACAGTTATTTGCGAAAAAAAATAGGGACACTTGCATGCAACAAATTTAAAAGTAAAAAAACACACATAGATTATGGAACTAACAATATTATTTTTAGATTATAGTACAACAATAATTCTTAATTTTATTGTTTATTGTGTTATTTAGATCTGAAATTAAACTATTAAACTAGATCAGAAATTAAACTATTTGGAATATCCAAAGTTAAGTCTTCATCGGAATCTATCAGACTTACATCTAAATCTTCATAACCAAACAAACGATTATAAACGTGTTCGGAAAAGAGATCAAGTAAGCCAGTTGGTGATGTAATTAAAAAACCGGTTAACCGAACAAAAAAGACCGGTTTTAAAAAAAAAGGAACCCGTTTGACCGGGAATATTATGAATGTCTTTGTGTTATATCAGCCTTTAAAACGTCTTTAACAAACATATTTTTGAAACATTTTTGTTTACTTTTTTTTACCAATTAATCGTATAAAGTTATTCGAAATTTTAAATTATTTGAACAAAATTCTACGATTATTCGAATATCAATTAACCGATTTAAACAATTTTCGTTTGCTTAAATTTTATTAAAAACTGATTTAGGGAGAAATTTTAGGACTCAATTTCTTCTGGGGATTTTCGGGATTTCAGTGTGCAAAATGGGGATATGACCTAATACTTTTCTGGCAACACTGTCACCATTTGTCTTTTCAACACAAAATAAATTTTTTAATAAAACTTTTATTTATTGTTTTTATCGATTTCTAAAGTGGGTAAACCCCTTAATAAATGTAAAAAGAAAGTTAAAATAAATAAAATAGTAGTAGACACAAATAGATCTTTATGCAAATTCTATTCAAAGCTATAACAATACCGAACACATTATATTTTTTTATGGATGTCCTCTTAACCGCAATACATCGTCTCAAAAAAATAATTTATGTTTTTAAAGATGATGCATAATTGATATGAAAAGGAGCCATTTACAAAAAGTGTACACACTGCAATTATTATTCCACAAACATTGTATTATTGTTGTTTAGTACTTTCTTGTTTTTCGCCATGTTTAGATAATTACCACCAGCAACATCACCCTACAATATAATTTCCAATTATTCGACCCCTGCGGTTAATCGGTTAGGTCATTATTCGAAAAATGATGAAAATTGATTAATAGGTTATTCGGGTCGATTAATCAGAAAAATGACGATTAATCGTTTAATGCAAAATAAATGTATTCCATTCATTAATAAGAATACGAACAGCTGCTTTTTTGGAAAATATCAAGTTAAGTCTGCTGTTAAGTTTGTCCAGGGTATTTAAGAGCATTCTGAAACTTTGTAAAGAATTATGCATTAGAATTTTTAAGTTTTTAGGAAATTTTTTCAAAATAAAAAAAAGTTGCCTTTAAAATGTGCAATTTTCTTAATTGCTTCCAAAGTTATGTCTATATATACGGTGACTTTAATTGCACGAAAACGGAATGTGAATGAAGCAACAAAAGAAGAATACATATGCACGAAAAACAAAAACCGTGCATTTTTTGTTACCCCGTTCGCCAACAAACAAAAATTACACGCAATAATTGTATACAACAAAGTCACCGTCTAAATTGGCTCTTAGAAAATATTTCAAGATTTTTGTAGTCAATGAAAATTTTGAATACTCATATCCCTGAGGAAGAACCCCTACACTTAGTAAATTTTATGGATTTTTTTCTGAGGTTGTGCCACTCATGATTCAAATAAGCGAAATCTTTCATATTTATCACGAAACAACTTTTATAAGTTACAAAATTCCACGTTTTTTTTTAGTTTTTATTACTTTTTATGTCATTTTAGACGAAACTGTTTTTAAGAAAATAAAATTTTAAAATTTAAACCAATTTTCTATTATTATTTAATAACAGTTTTATGCAACAGTAAATGTGTTTTTAGCTCCTCTCTAAAATGTGTGTTTTTTAAACAGGTTCTTTTATGAAAAGTCCACTGATATGTAAATCAAAAATAAACAATTTGCGGCAATAAGTGTTTTTCGTTGAAGCTTTTAACGTGAGCTACAAACTCGATGTATTTTCAAAAATTTCTCATATTCCAAGGTTAACATAGATTCAGAGTATGATTTTTGAAAGTGAATTATTTCTCATAACCTGAAGCAATAATTTATCAGCTAAATTTTTTGTTCCAAAAACTACTTGATAAACAATTTATTGTCCTTTATAACCTGTTTTAGTGCCGGTTTTAGCACCAATGGTACCAAACAGGAATCACTAGGGACTAGTACCTCCTGGAACTATTCCTAGTTAACTATATCTTAAATTTAAGTTTAGGTTAAAGTTCCATGGATCGGGTTCCAGTGTAACGTGCTGTAGAAATGATCTGTTTGAAAAAAAAAAATGCTTTTCTCCTACAGAGTTAAAATGTTAATAGTCAGTTATATGACATCGATTTGAAACAAATATAACTTTGCCGAAAAGAACACGAACATAGTTTGGCTGCAACAAAGGTGAGTTTTGGCCGCAATTTTTAGTAGTGTTTAGCAGTGCTGCCATAAAGCCAATTTTAACTGTTTTTTCCCCTATTTTTGGGATGTTCAAGATTTTTCAGGTTTTTTCATAAAAAAAACAGTTTTTTAATTTAATTCAAGTATTTTTTCAGATTTTTTATATTGAAACAGGACATTTGTTCAATAAACTATTTATTTTTACTAAAATTGGTAATATTTAATATAAGTAAAAAATACAACCAAACTTTGCAATTGTGTTAAAAAATAGTTACGAATTCAAACATAACATTGTGATATGAAAAGTATTAAGGTCTATACCAGGGGTAGGCAAACTGCGGCTCGCGAGCCACATGCGGATCTTTGGATGTGAAGCTACGGCTCTTTAGTTCCCTACGCAAATATTATTTATTTTATCAAAAACAAAAAAAAAAAAAACATTTCAAAATCGTTCTGAATCGATTTACGAGGATTAGGCACCGATTCTATCTCTTAGCCACTTGTACTCACAAATTTAGAGACATACTTTACTAAAAAACATACTCAGTTTGCTATTTAATATACAGCCGTCGAAGAACGAAAAAACAAACTGGACGCAATCTAAAAGTAATGTTAATCTGGCAAGCTTCGCGGTATCACTAGAAATTGCAAAAAAAAGGCAAACAGATGGCGAGTATGTCAAAGATTGCATCTGAAGAACTGTTTTGTCATTCCAAAAACAAACCAGAAATTTAAAAAAAAAAAAAAGATTTCACTATCCGATAAAACAGTACAAAATAGAATAGCTAAAATATCTTCAAATGTAACATATTTGCAGGAGAAATATGTTCAACTTTATTCTGACTTATCACTTGCTATAGAAGAGTCTTGTGACATAAAAGACAAAAGACGGTAAATTACTTCATTTTCAATTTCTAAAGCAATATCGCGATAAATCCAGTGCAACTGTTGGCACAAATTACTTCACCACAGCTATAAAAAAAATTAAAGATTAATTTGTTGACATAGTAAAAAAAAAAAGGAATTTGTTGACATTCATAGTAAATCCTCTCAACACAAATAGTAACGAAATCCACATTGAGCCATTTGGAATTGATACTGGATCTTTAGAAATGCAATCGTCCGATTTAAAAAATAAAGCTTTGTGGATTGGAATATTTACAGAGTTGAAAAGCAAGCTGGAAGAGTTGGAGGTTCATAAATGTATGTACGAAACGCTTTAAAAAAAAGAAATGCCGCGAGTTGAGGAATTTATATTCGACGCATCAGACTGCTACAGTGATAAGAAGAAGTTGATATTTGCAATGCTGACTATCTTCGGATCAAGATATTCGTGCGAGCAAGCGTTCTCTTGCATGAATATAATTTAAAGTAAATTAAGAAGCCAACTAACAAGTGAGCCAAATTTAACCAAATCTTCTAAAACCATGCAAAGCCAATGTTTCCATTGAATTTGTTTGCTCAATTGTTTGTTATTGAAGTACAAGTTTTTACTTAAATAATAAGTTATCTTATAATGTCATATATACATATATATATTATCTAATTATATATGAATAAAAATATATTTTTTCTTGTGAATAAATAGATTAGCCTTTTTTATAAAAAAAATTTATTTATGCGAGTACTACAATATTCATTGTTGGCAAAAAAAATTTTGTCGCTCTTTAAATACTTTGAAATTTTGTAAATTGCAATTTTTGACTCGTCCGACTCAAAAGTTTGCCGACCCCTGGTCTATACACGCATTGACAATATCTGTATATCCATCCATATCCATTATTTCAAATTTCTATGGTAAACATATATAATAAAGAGAACAAATATGCTATTAGATGTTGCAAACTGGGGTAAACAATTAAACTGATTATATGACAACACTGCATCAACCAAATTTAATGTTTTTCAACACTTTAGCAACTTTGAAAATGTTGCCCAATTTCATAAACATGATGTAGCTGAACTCGTACCATGTTGAATTTCTAGATGATGACCTCTGACACTATACCTTTGTATACTTTTTGATAAAACTGAATCATGTTTTTTGTTTTCCTACACTCTCTGTTATGAATTTTGTTGACGCTTGGGTTGTATACGTGTGAAAAGCCGATTATTGTTCTTCTCCCAGGGGACTGTTTTCTACATATACATTCAGAGCGTATGGGTAAACAAGTCTTAAAAAATCAAGAGTTTCTCACTTCCTCTAAATAACTTAAAAACAGGAAATGACTAAGAACAAAAACCCAGCAAAAAAAGTGGCAGCTGTAGAAGCAAAAAAACATCACTACTGCGGCAAGCATCACTTCTTTTCTGATGGTTTCATTGATGAATTAAACATTGGCGTGCCATTGGAGGGAAGTATTCAAATATAGTTACTTACCACTACTTTTACTTTACTTCAAGGAAGCAATGTTAAGATATTCTTTTAAATGAGTTAAAAATACTCATATTTTTTATAGTACAATATTTATGCTGTGATGGAAAGTTACTTAAGATAAATGCATAAATAAGAAGAATTTAAAAAAAAACTATTTCAATTGAGCACGAAAATTATTTAAAAAAGTTTTTTTTAACGATTTTGGAAAAGAATTTATATGGGTTCGATAATTTTATCTTCTCTATTACAATCCAAATTTTAGAGAATTCTGAGTTCTCACTTGGAAGAGTGCCGTTGTTAGTGTATATTTGCAATGTCTTTTAATAAAATAACTTTACTATTGAAAAGCAAATGTCAAAAAATTATATACAAAACGTTACCTTGCGGGAAAAGGACCTATCCCAGGACACGTCACATGACCGGTTCATTGTGATAGGGACCGGTCACGGGACCGATCACTTTAACATGGGCTTGTCCTAGGAGGGGGTCAATTGCCCTCTGTGATATGTCACAGGACTGGTATAAAAGGACAAGTCGTGACTTTTTAACCGGTCACGTGATAGGTACTTTAGGAACCGGTGCTCTTTTCGCATATCTCGTGATATGTTTTTCGGAACCGGTTCAGTTTTCACCTATCCCGGGACAGGTCCCAATTCCCAACCGACCCCTTTTTTCCCGCAGGGTAGTTCTCAGTGTGGAAACCAGTGTAAGTAAAATTTTAAACAAAAGTTTAAAAAAATTACTTAAAATATCATTTCGGTTTTCTCATTAATATTTATGAATCTGTGAAAACTTATATATTGAATTTATTTGAATAACTTCTTAAGATATAGAAAATAGGCAATAAGTTTTGCTTCAGAAGTAGTGATTTTAAGATAAGCATCGGGTTAATATTCAAATCACTGCTTTTTTAAAATGTAAACATGCATTCTTTTGGAAGTTCATCAGAATAATTTCAAAAAATCTGTAAAAGGACACAAAGTGAAACTAAGGAAACAATGAAAGACATTGGCGGATCTAGCCCTTGCTTTTGTGGTGGGATAATTTTTATTTTTTGCATTAAACTTTTGCTTCTTAAACTTTTTGCTTCTTTAAACTTTTTGCTTCTTTGGTTAGAAATTAATAAAAATAAAAATACCAAACAGCTGATTTCCAAATTATTTTTACTATTTTTTATTTTCGGAAATAACTGTCAATAACAAGTGCAGAAAGAAAGTCTAACAAAACAAAATAAATTTTCAAATTAAAATCCCATTTCGTTGGTGCGCCTTTGTAAACAATTTTTTGTAATTTTTTCTTTTTTTTTCATTTTTCATTTTGGTCATGCATCTATCACCAAAACGTTTCGCGTTATCTCTACTGGCTTCAAAGTTATCAAAAACTCCTATGTGAAACCTATAGTAGAAAGTTGTGTTTTATTAAACATAACTGTTTTCGATTTCAATTTAAAAACTATATCTTTTCCTAGATTTTATATCAAAATAAAATTGTAGGAGTTTTCGTACTCAATTGCAAAATAAGTACTTAATTGCAAAATAGGTATTCAAATTAGACCACAAAAGTAAAATCCTTTTTTTTTGGATTCACGAATTATTTTAATATTAATTATTTTTGACATAAACACGAGTTTTTAAAGCAATTGATAAAGATGGGAAGCAGAAAAAAATTTGGAAGTATTCTTAAAGACGCACAGAGAAAATAGATTCATTGTGACAACCGAATTTCTTGAAAACGGAATGGTTTAGTTGGAGCTACCGACATATTTGTTTGTGGCGACCGAGATTCGGTTATACAATAAAATCTTGGTTGAAACTATATATTTCAATTGATTCTAGAATTCATTTGGTTGCCACAACCGAACAATTCAGTTGCTGCAACCAAACTATTCAGTTGGCAAGAAATTAAGTTGTCACAATGAATCTGTTTTCTCTGTGCGGAAAGAAACAAGGAGTTACTTACGGGTGATGAAAAAAATATGGCTTAAAAAGAGCCTGGAAAGTAAAAAGGAAAATTATGTCCCCATCTCACTGCTTTAAATATTTTTGGAATTTACCTTGATGGGAGGCCAAAAAATCGTATTATGGGTTTGGTACAATCGAGTAAAAATCCAATTAGGAGAATACCAACTTCGATAAACCGAAAGAAAATGTATTTAATTTTGACGGTTATTTACCATCTGCAGGCGGAAAAGAGTTTTGTGTTTGCAAGAAAAAAATGTTTGGGACTTTTGAATTATGTTCTAAATAAATCTTTTTTGTTTCTCTTTATTAATTAAAATATATTGCTAAATTTGCATACTTTACACTACTTTCTACAACACACTGCACACTAGACTGTACCAGAAAAAAAATTCGCCGTACATTTCCGAATCCAAAGACAGTTTCGAAATTTTTTTTACAGTCGGATCTTAAAGTGTGATATATCGTTGTTTTTTTACTCGTGGGGACCAATGTTTTTCTCTAATGGTCATTAACCTCAAGTATCCCGTTCAAGTATTTACCCACTAGATCTCAGTTCCTACAACCCTTAGATCAAAATTGTTTTATCTTCGAGACAAAAACATCTATATATCATACTTTAAGATCCGACTATAAATGCAGAAGATATAACGAAAAATTTTAAAAGATGACCAATTCGTGCGACAAAAAAAATGTTCGAAATTGCTTTGCAGAAATACTTTATATTCGAAGATGTACGGCGCCTTTTTTCTGCCTGTAAGGTGGTACGGTCGACTGCGCGTTTTTCAACTGAAATTCGGAAATCATAATTTAATTAAAGTCTTAATTCAGAATTTCAGTTGGGTTTTTCAAAATTTCATTAGGAATTTTAGGGGGTATTGTTGTATTTTTTTTTAAATTAATTTTAACAACTCCGTTTCCAACAGCACAATACAACACTTAGTACACCCCTTGAGAATAACCTAATTATGTTTCCAATGTACAAGATAACATTAAAAGTACATTTAATAAATAAATGTCTACTAAATATTTGAATATATTATGGTTCTTCAAATTGCAAGACGTTAGAATTTTCTGTCTCCTCAAGGCACAATCAATGTCACTACCTATTACAAGTTTATACATTTAAAACAAATTAAAAGTTTACATCTTAAGGTCCCAAAAAAATCTCGATAAAGTTTCGTCTACTTTAAAAATGTAAAATTTTCTAATATTAATAAAATAAACAAGTAACAGCGGCTAAATTCGGCTAAGCCGAATCTTATATACCCTTCACGATGGTTGGGAAAAAACTGAAGTTTATATATAGACATATATGGAATGGACAGATTTATATGCGGACGCCTTTAAGAGGAAATTAACCATTTAGTTTGGTGATAAAACTTGGACTCGGGAAGATTTATGGTTCCAGAAAATAGGTATTTAAAAATAATTTATGTTTTGGGCATAACTTTTTTGTATCTGAACCAATACACAGTGCAGCATTTTTAAGGTCATCGTGTGGTTCGTCCTTCATACCCGTTTTTTTTGAAGTATATATCGAAACTAAAAAAAACCTGCAAAGGACTTGGCCAGATTACATCGAATTTTTTTTTTATGGACACCCTAAGTTTTTGTACCCAAACACGATTTTTTTAAAAAAGGAAAATTTTTATGGAATCCATATATCATAAACCGTTCGGAATTTTGTTTTTATGTCTTTGGCAAAGTAAAAAAATTCTCATATGGACCGACCCAAAAAAATTGCATCCACTGCATCAAAATTGCAAAAAATTGGGAAAAAATGCTATTTTTTCATGATAATATGGAAATAGCCAAACTTCTTTAAAAATGTTTCTGAGTGGGTGTGATTGTCATGTGTGTTTTATCTTCGTGCTGCGGTTTTTAGGTGGAACTGGGTTTTTACAACACCTCATCTTCCTAAACAGGATTTTAAAATTGGTGTGATGTGCAAAACGAAGATAAAACACACTTGACAATCAGACTAGCACGCAGTATAAATAACAGTTCAAGTATCGTTTCATTGTCATTCAACAAGTGTATTCGAAAGTGAAAAGTCTAATTATATCCGTGTTTTGTGCAAAATTTTACAATTCAACTATTGTGCAATATGGAAAATAGCCGGTGTCCAAACATTGATTATTTTTGTTTAGTTTGTGGTCATATGGTGCCTACAAGTGTGCAAAGGAAAAGGTCTACTCAGGAATTTAAGTTAGCCTATGCATCATCCCAGCGGTGAAGATTACACTCCAAATACAGTGTGTGGCACTTGTTACTTCCGCCTTTTGGATTGGTATCATCGACGAGGTAGAAATTTAAGTTTCATGAAGCCAATGGTGTGGATAAAAGACCCAAATTCACACGACAAATCCCGGTGTTACTCATGTATCAATTACTCCCCTAAGTTAAATAAACATATGTTAAACTGCAAAACATATGTGGCCGCTTATACAGGCATACTCCCGGTGTCAATGCCTGATGGTGTCAAACCACCTAAGCCTCCGAGTCCGGATGTTATGTCCACACGGTCATCCACTACGACTTTCACAAATCAATCAGATTTCCAAGATGCCGATTGTGAGCCTGATATTGACGACGATAAACCAAAACCGCTCGTACAAAACGAAATGGACTATGTTGTGGCTAAGATGGGCTTATCACAGCGGAATGCAGAATTTCTAACCTCATTTTTGAAGCGCCGAAAGCTTACAGAGCATACCGTTAGTGCCTCATCATACCGGAGCCGTCAAACAGAGTTCCAAACATTTTACACCGTCGATGCAGCGAACACGTTTACCCACTGCATTGACATCGAAGGATTAGTGAATCAGTTGGGAATGGCGTATGCTGCTGATGACTGGCGATTGTTTATTGATGGCTCAGTATCAAGTTTAAAAGCTGTGCTGCTCCATAAAACTAACAACAAGCCTTCAATTCCATTAGCATATGGCACTAATATGAAGGAATGCTATGAAACTTTAGGTAATATATTGGAGAAAATCAAATATGAGGAGCACAAATGGAAAATTTGTTGCGATTTAAAAGTCGTGAACATAATGCAAGGTACTATTTTCTATTTGTATTTAGTAGTATCCTTTCTCAAGTGCTATTCTTTCAGGAATAATTTCAAAAGGTGGCTTCCCTAGCTTCTTTTGCTTTATTTGCGATTGGGACTCACGATACCCGGGCAATCAGTATAAGCGCACAAACTGGAGTGCAAGAGATGCCGGAAACGTAAAACAACTTAAACTGAAAAATGAGCCGTTCATAAGGGAGACTAGTGATATATTACTTCCGCCGCTCCACATAAAACTAGGAATCGCTTCAAAGTTCATCAAAACTGCTGTTGGAAGTAGTGATGAAGTTTTTGATTGCTTGAAAACTATATTTCCGAAACTCAGCGATGCAAAAATTAAAGCTGGTAATTATGTAATTTTAATTATTTTTATATCTGATTTCGCGGATCCCGTTTTATCTATACCTATCTTAATCGTTTGTAATAAATTTGTTTACATTGAACAGGTGTCGTGAACGGCCCAGATATCAGGAAGTTAATGAAAAACGATACATTTACAGCTGTGCTTACAAATGTAAATTTTAATCTCCGAAACGCATGGGACGCTCTCAAAGCTGTAATTCAGAATGTTTTAGGAAAGGATCGAGCAGAGCCAGATAAAGCAAAGAAATTAGTGGCAACAATGCTGCAATATTTTGAAAATATAAATGTATCGATGACGCTGAAATTGCATTTTTTGCATCATCATATTGATGTTTTTTTAAAACAATTGCCCACCGAATCAGATGAGCAAGGGGAGCGATTCCACCAGGTCACAATGCCAATGGAAAAAAGCTTCAAAGGCAAGAAGCTGGACGCAATGCTTGCAGAGGTTTGTTGGTGGAGCCACAAGGTGTGCCTGTGTGAGGATGGTGATATGGAAGACCCAGGAGACACTGGATTTAGAGATGTGCCTTTGGATCCTCTTTCTTCTTGTAGTAGTGCAGTCAGATCATGACCTTGAACCACCATCAAAAATATTTAAACCTTAACAGGCGTGAGTAGCAATGGTATGTTATTTATTTATTCTGTTAAAATTATATATTTTCTTATTTTAGTTCTGTTCGACAAACGTTACCTCGCGAACCCGCTTTGACTCCATCTTACCAAAAAGCGTTTTTATTAACAAAAATTCGGTAAATGAGAGCGTGATAAGAAAGTAATTGTGTTTCTCATTTTACCAGAAGTTACTATACTTTTTTCGGGTAAAATCGTAGCAGAATAAAATCATCGGCAGTTAATAATACACATGTTTTGCATTTGTATAAATAAACAAAAAAACTTAAACAAAAAATAAAAAAAAAAATTATGAAATTGTTAATTGCGTTATAAAATAATTACTTTTTATTAATAAAATAAATATATTCATTTTTTCAAAAACATATCAGCATTACAACAATAAAATGTTTAAATAGTAAATTTGAAAACAAGTAACAACAAAAACGGCATTAACCTATATAGTCTTTCTTTGTCGAAACGACAAACATTGGCTATGCAAAATAAGTGTGAGCAAAAAGATGTGCTTTCTAGGGTTAAGGAATGTTCGTATTAAGATGACATGTACTAGAGAGTTGTTTATATTGTTGTTAGATATAATTTAGCTGAAGAAAGATTTCTTAAATTCCCAGTATTTAAGCCATTTCAGGACAAAATCATGAAAAAATCATAAAAAAATAGCATTTTTTCCCAATTTTTTTGCAATTTTTTTGGGTCGGTCCATGTGAGAATTTTTTTGCTTTGGTTTGGATCTACAACTTTGCCAAAGACATAAAAACAAAATTCCGAACGGTTTATGATATATGGATTCCATAAAAATTTTCCTTTTTTAAAAAAATCATGTCTGGCCAAGTCCGTTGCGGATTTTTTTAGTTTCGATGTACACTTCAAAAAAAAACGGGTACGAAAGAGGAACCAATTTATGTGTTGCACTGTGATATTTATGAGTTTTTTAGCAAATATGTTATACTAAAGACTTTCGATCTTTTGCTATATAAGACGTATCCATAGGTCATATTACAGCAATAAAATTTTACTTTTTATAAAAATTTTTAAGTTTTTAGCCCATTTATGGATTATTTAATTTCGGTCATACCGTTCTTAGGATATAAAGTAATCTATTTCGTGCCACGCCCAATTCACAGATTCCGCCCACATTTGGTCAGATGTTGTGTATTTATTTCTACAAAAACGTTTGATTTAGCTGGAAAATTTGCATTTGGGATTTTATTTCGCTTTTTTATTAAAAAATATTTTTAATTTCTTTAGCTTAATTTTAAAAATTTGAAGGAAAATTGTTTATAAATTATTATAAGTTATGACCTAAAATAGTTGCACTTAAAGGGTAATTTTGTATAAAATTTTCTTAATATAAAATGGTTTAAAAATCTTTTTATAAATTCTTTTAAATCGGAGCAAAAAATATAAATAAAACCGTTTGTATTTTGTTTGTATCAGAGGGTTTTTATAAAAATTTTAGCCTATTTATGGATTATTTAATTATCCATAAATAGGCTAAAATAAAGTACCAACCTATTTGAAAAGTATGTTTTGGGTGATACAACTAATAAAATCAGTCACACACAAAACAAGTAAGAGCTGCTAAATTCGGCTATGCCGAATCTTATATACCCTTCACCATGGTTGGGAAAAAACTGAAGTTTATATATGGACATATGTGGAATGGACAGATTTATATACGGACACCTTTAAGAGGAAATTAACCATTTAGTTTGGTGATAAAACTTTGACTCGGGAAGATTTATGGTTCCACAAAATAGATATTTAAAAAAAATTTATGTTTTGGGCATAACTTTTTTGTATCTGAACCGATATTTCCGAGTTTTTCAGCAAATATGTTATACTAAAGATTTTCGACCTTTTGCTATATAAGACGTATCCATAGCTCTAGAATAGTGTTTGTTGTTTGTGTATAACAGGTGAAGAGGTGAAAGAAAAGAATTTCAACAAATCGTTAAAAGAAATCACTAGAACTGCATGTGTTTTATTTCTACAAAAACGTTTGATTTAGCTGGCAAATTTGCATTTGGGATTTTATTTCGCTTTTTTATTAAAAATATTTTTAATTTCTTTAGCTTAATTTTAAAAATTTGAAGGAAAATAGTTTATAATTTTTTTTTTATAAATTATTATAAGTTATGACCTAAAATAGTTGCACTCAAAGGGAAATTATGTATAAAATTTTCTTAATATATGAGAAATAAAATGGTTTGAAAAATCTTTTTATAAATTCTTTTAAATCGGAGCAAAAAATAGAAATAAAACCGTTTGTATTTTGTTTGTATCAGAGGGATTTTATAAAAATTTTGATGTTTTTAGCCTATTTATGGATTATTTAATTATTAATATATAATTTTATTTAAATTAATTATTAAATGTTAAAAAAAAAAAACAAAAAATAAACAAAAAAAAAAAAATCTTAAGAAAATAAAAAAAATGTACAAAAAAAAAGTGAATTGACCGGATTCGAACCCGCGACCCTTTCTCCTGTAGTGAAGTGTATAAAAACGTTTGTATTTTGTTTGTATCAGAGGGTTTTTATAAAAATTTTTATGTTTTTAGCCTATTTATGGATTATTTAATTATTAATATAAAAATTTATATAAATTAATCATTAAATATTAAAAAAAAAAAACCAAAAATAAACAAAAAAAAAAGTCTTAAGAAAATAATAAAAAAAATGTACAAAAAGAAGTGAATTGACCGGGTTTCGAAGAGCGCGGCCTTAGAGAAAAAAAGTATTTGTGACATAGTGTCTAGACAACTGAGCTATTGAAGCTCACAAAAAATCATCGTCAATAGAGGTACATATATAAAAGTCGTTCGTTCGTTCATTAGAGATTTGTTTAGTTTTTATTTAAATGACGAATCTTTGTATGTGTGTTGTTTGTGTATAAAAGGTGGAGATGAAAGAAAAGAATTTTAACACATGGATGTGTTTGTTATGCGTAAAATTCTACATACATATTAAACAAAGGGATTTTACCGAAAAAATTAGAGGTAGTCCTGGTTTTTTGCTAATATCTCAGCCATTTATTAACCGATCTGTCTGAATTTTAATAGCAAACAGAAATGGATCACATGTAACAGAAATAAAAAACAATCAAGTCCTCATCATGTCTGGGTTCTTCGGAAAACCCATTTCAACACACAGACGGACATCGTTAAATCAACTTCGCTCTTCATAAGGACCCAGAATATATATACTTTATAGGGTCTAAGAACAATATTGTAGAAATTACAAACGGAATGACAAACTTATATATACCCTTCCACCTGTGGTGAAGGGTATACAAATCTTAAGAAAATAAAAAAAATGTACCAAAAAAAAGTGAATTGACCGGGATTCGAACCCGCGACCCTTCCACCTGTAGTGAAGGGTATAAAAACGTTTGTATTTTGTTTGTATCAGAGGGTTTTTATAAAAATGTTGATGTTTTTAGCCTATTTATGGATTATTTAATTATTAATACAAAATTTTATATAAATTAATTATTAAATATTAAAAAAAACAAAAATAAACAAAAGAAAGTCTTAAGAAAATAATAAAAAAAATTTACAAAAAAAAAAAGTGAATTGACCGGGATTCGAACCCGCGGCCTTAGAGAAAAAAGTATTTGTGACATAGCGTCTAGACAACTGAGCTATTGAAGCTCACATAAAATCATCGTCAATAGAGGTACATATATAAAAGTCTTCGTTCATTAGAGATTTGTTTAGTTTTTATTTAAATGACAAATCTTTGTATGTGTGTTGTTTGTGTATAAAAGGTGGAGATGAAAGAAAAGAATTTTAACACATGGATGTGTTTGTTATGCGTAAAATTCTACATACATATTAAACAAAGGGATTTTACCGAAGAAATTAGAGGTAGTCCTGGTTTTTGCTAATATCTCAGCCATGTATTAACCGATCTGTCTGATTTTTAATAGCAAACAGAAATGGATCACATGTAACAGAAATAAGAAACAATCAAGTCCTCATCATGTCTGGGTTCTTCGGAAAACCCATTTCAACACACAGACGGACAGACGGGCAGACGGACATCGTTAAATCAACTTCGCTCTTCATAAGGACCCAGAATATATATACTTTATAGGGTCTAAGATCAATATTGTAGAAATTACAAACGGAATGACAAACTTATATATACCCTTCCACCTGTGGTAAAGGGTATAAAAATAATTATCATATTTGAATACGAAAAACACGGATTCAATAAATAAAAGTTTTAAATTTCCTGCGGTGACGAATTTTGCAGTATTGATAATAAAAATTGTAAGTCAAAAACGAAATTTATTGAATCAATAAAAAAAAGTTATTGTTAACTTGACGAAAACATTTTTTAAATAATCAAAAAAAAATATCGATTTAATGTGTCATTGAATTTATTTTTAAAGCATTAAAAGTTTTACTGATTTCTTCATTTTCCAAGACAAAAAACATTAAAATTTGTTTTAGATTTCATTTTATTTAAAACAAAGTGCATAAAATTATGAAAAAAAAAAAAACATTTTGCAATCCTTGCTATTTCTACATAATAATAAAATAATAAATATGAATACGGTGAAGAATAAGAAGTACAGTACTTTCAGAATTGCTTTCGCTATTTTCGGATAAGTACTGTTGGAAGTACGGCGGCTGCTGAAAATGAAAATTGTTACATATTAAACAATATATAAAACTAACCATTTTAATTTAATTTATAATTTTTAATTTATTACATTAAATTTCAAATAGAGTTGCGGTTTTCGCAATGATTCTGAAAGAAATTATTCAATAAATAGACTTATTTAAGTTATTTTGCAAAAACAAGTTGAAGAAAATGTTACATCTTAAGAATTTAACCCTCCAAAAAGCGTTCTTCGGATCTTCGGATTTTTCGATTAAATAGCAATATTTTATTAAAGAAATTGTTTTATATCGTCTGAATTCATAATAAACTACTTTCTTTGCCTTCAAAAATTTTTTCTGCAATGAGCGACTTTAAAACGAGAAGGGTGTAATGTCTAACTTTTGTAAATTTGATAAAATTAACTTTTTAAAACAGAAAAAATATTTAAAAAATCATCAAAAATATATTTACGCTCTGGTAAATGCAAAGTATAAATGTTATCGATATCAGAAGAAATAGTATTAGAGGGTTAAAATTATAAATCAAGGAAATATTAGGTCTGTACGAGGTAATTTTGGGTAAAGTCTGGTAAAATGAGAGTAATCACACAAAACCAAAAAATGCCCAAAATACTGCGAACGCACAAAACCACATTTCATACCAAAAAATAAACATCATATTAAAAAACAGCTTAATAATTTCATATTAAAAAACAGCTTAATTAATAAATATATTTGAAATGGCAAATATCTACTTACATTTTCAAATGTATTTTTTATTATTAAGAAGCAAAAGTTGTTTATAGTAAACTTTTATTTAACTTTAATTTTTTTTTCAAAAATGTTGATGATTTGACAATTTTACCACTTAACCCAAACATAAAGTACGGGTAAGTTCTGGTAAAAAGAGAAACACAATTACTTTCTCATGAATGCTCTCATTAACCCAATTTTTGTTACAAGAAACGCTTTCTGGTAAGATTGGGTTCCTGCGGGCACCCGCGGTAACGTACGCGCGAACAAACCTTATGTTAGGAGAATATGTATTAGAATAATTTTTTATTAAAACTTTCTATTGTTCTTTTTTTATTTGGTGAAAAGTTTTGCAGTCAGTGTTGGCAAAGAACGTGACATGCAACTATTGTTGCTATGAGAGAAAACGCGCCCAAAATAACGACGTACGACGGTGACTGCACAAACTGTCATATTTATTTTAGTGTAAAGAGTACCGTAGAGATTCTTTAAGCTGAAAGTCCATACCACGCATGCTGCGCTTCTTTGCGTCCTACGCGGTTGTCAAAAAAGTAGAATCAGTGTAAATTTATGCAGCAAGTTACAGAGTACCAAAGCGTAGGATGCCTTAACGCGTATGACGCGAAAAGTAGGTATACTTTCTACTTTTGTAAGCGTCATAAGCAGCGTACAAACAGATCAGCTGATTTTAATAGGTTATTTTTATTTTAGAACTACACAATGGAGGAAGAACTACACGCAAAGAAAAAACATGGTTGGGGCAATCCTATTCGAAGAGCATCATATATTTTTGGGTTTATGCTTGTGCCAACCATAGTCGTACTATAATATGGTTATCATGTTATGATAATAAAATAACCATATTTTCACCATAACATGGTCCCTACAGTTATATTACGATTCAAAAATTACCATATTATTGTCCTAAATAAACATGTTATATAGAATTTATCATTATATGATCCAGGTAATCATAGTATGATTAAATTTTTCCCTCATAACTATATTATGATTCCTGGATTATCATTATATGATCCAAAATCTAAGAAAATTTCTTAAAGAAAAAGTTCTTAGAAACTATGATAAAGCTCTTTAAATTTAAGAATATTTCCTTTAGAAATGTTTTTATAAAAAAAATAATATTAAGGACTTTTTGAAGAACAATTGTTAAGGACAAAATTATAGATTCCAAGAACTTTTTCTTTCAAGAAAACTTTGATTCTGTGGACATTTTTTTTTAGAAAAATACTTAAAGCTTTTTTTTTAATTCTAATGACTTTTTTAATAAAAAATCTTTTAAAAAGTTTTTAGAAATTTTTCTTTAAGAAAAAGTCTCTAGAATCTAAGAATATTTCTACGAGAAAAAGTCCTTAGAATCTAAGTGTTTTTTATGATTAAAAGTCTTCAGAATCTATGAATTTTTCTTTCAAAAAAAGACCTTAGAATCTAAGTTTTTTTTTTTGAAATATATGAACATTTATCTAAGAAACAGTTTGGAGAATCTGAGAATTTTAATTTAAGGAAAAGTCCTTAGAATTTAAAAATGTTTTTATCAGATATATTTATAAATATCTATTATGTTATTTTGTGTAAAAAACCTTTTCGTACAAAAAAAAATCATGGGTTCTACAGACTTTTTCTTATAAAAAATATTGTATTAATATGTTGAGAAGTTTTTACAAGAAATGTATTAATAAACATATTAAAAAAATCAATTATTTTTATTGAAAATTAAAAAATATATAATGTTTCAATAGAATCTTTTTGATAATGAATTTATTAAAATTAACTGGATCTTAATGGGTCAATTGATGAAATGTTTTAATGACATGTGAAATGTATTTTCTACCCTTCTGATATTTGTCCATTTTTAGTAATTGACTGTTTTTTAAGACATTTTATAGTAAAAACAAACTGACTGATCTGATAAAATTTTGGTTTTTATAAAAACAAGACAATATTATGACTGTAAATGTAAAAGTCATGTTTTATTTCATGTATAATTATTTATTGATTGTTGCGAACGTTTTATCGTTGCATAATTATCATATTTTTTTGATAATCAGAATTTTTGTTACCACAGTTTGGTTACAGCCAATCATGATATAAAATAGAAGGTGCCAATCATAAAATATTAAAATATTTACTAATTAAAGATGGTAGCGAGCATGTTGATGGTAAGAAAACCAATAACTTGGTTGTGACAACCATACCCGATTGCAGCAATCACAATATAGTAGCAGTGATCATGTTGCAACCATGTTTTTTCTCTGCGTGTAATTGAAGCTGTAAAAAAACACGGAGTTCTTTACTTTAAATTTATTTTATTTAACAAATTTCCACTACAGCTGATCAAAACAAAAGCGTTAAAATCGTCGCATGTAACTTGAATTTCAGTAAAGCTTATAAAGCGTATATGCGTACAAAGCGTTGACGCGAAAACGCGTGGTATGGACTTTCAACTTTACTCTTCAGTGGCTCCTTTCCTTAAAAAAACGTTCTGAAAATGAAATATACTAGTATTCTATTTCACAACTGCAACGCTCGGCGCGTTTTAATTGTCAATTTGTGTGGAAAAGCACATCACGTTGTTGTTCTGGGCCGACACTTAAGCTTATAATATTTCGAAACTAAATGGTGGTTTTTTTAAGGTGTATACTTTTCATTTAATATAAAACACATAAAGACTTACGAAATGATTTTTCTTTTAATTTTTTATTTGAAAGCTTATTATTTGGAATTTAGGAATTAAAAGCAATCCTTTTAATTTCTTAGTCTGTGTTTTATTTTAAATAAAAGTTCTACACCTCTAAAAAAAACGCACTATAGATAACACTAGGCAACAGCCATTTTGTTATTTGGTTCTAGCATACTTTTTCTCATGGATTTGGACCTACTGAACACGAAAATGATTTTTAAAAATTTTTCTGTCGATTGGTTTGCGAGATACAAATTTTTTAATTTTTTTTTTTAATTTTTGGAGGTACACTTACTATTTTGAGCATATCTTTAGTCTTCTTTGACCTATTTTATCCTACTACTACTCAAATTAAAGACAATTGAGCCGTCTACAACTTATTCTCAGAAAATTTTCAAATCGGGTTAGTAGTTTTGATGTTGGCGGCTTAAAAAGGTTAAAAAACTGCGTTTTTTTAGTAAAAATGTGGCTGAAAAATGCATATAAAAATTCATATAAAATGTAAAACGCGATGTTAACAGCGATTTTAATTTTTTTACGTATAGCTGACACTTTTCCAAAGAAAATAAGCCCTTACTTAACAAAATCTGATGACAAATGGCCGACTTATTATTTTTTTGGTAAACGACCGAAATTCCGCTATTTCACGATTTTTTGATTTTCATTATTTGCACAGCTTACCTACCCAACGCAAACGAATAAATACATTTGAACTTAATTTAAAATAAACAAATTAGTCTTCGTATATTATTTTTTAATTTATTTACAGCACTACATGCTCAATGTATCGCACAATTAGCTAAACTAACGAAATTAAACTAACTAATTAAATTAAGCAAATCAACGCACAAAAAAATGAGTAAAAACAAAGATATAAGTGTACATTTTATGCCATGTGGAAAAACTGCTGACTTCTTCTTTGTTTTTTGTATTCGCTGCAATCGGTCTCACGTATTAGGGTCCAAATATAGTCACCCATCATAGCCGTGTCATAGTTGCCCTGATAGCGTCGTTCCATAGCCTTCAATTCCTGATGAAAGCGCTCGCCGTGTTCGTCGCTCACGTCTCCTAAATTCTCAGGGAAAAAATCCAAATGAGAATCCAGAAAGTGTATTTTAAGTGACATGTGCACTCCCATGGCTTCATAGTTCTTTACCAGATCCTCAACTATGTCCTTATAATTCGGGCTTTTGTTGTTTCCTAAAAAGTTTTCCACAACAAGCCCTTCCATGCTGCGGCTTCGATGGGTGATAACAGCTTTGGGAATTTTTCATCTTTCAACATTTTTTTTATCTCGGGTCCTGCGAAGACTCCTTCTTTAATTTTTGCCAGCGAAAGGTAAGGGAAAATTGACCGTAAATAGGCAAAAGCTTCACCTTCTTTGTCTAATTTTTTGGCAAAATTTTTAATCAAACCCAATTTTATGTGCAGCGGCGGAAGTATTATATTTTCACGGTTCTCTATTAGTGGTTTGCGCTGAACATTCGCTTCTCCAACTGCAGGTTTCGTTCGTACCGGCCATTTTTTTTTTATATAATGCTGATCATCAGCGCGGCTATTCCAAAGGCACAGAAAACAGCAATGTCGCGTATAGCCTCCTTGGAGTCCACACAGAATGGCCACAACTTTAAGGTCGGCGCATATTTTCCAATTGTATTTCCTATACTCTATGCATTTCAGCAAAATGTCCATAGTTTCATAGTTCTCCTTTGAATGAACCACATGAGCAATAGGAACAGATGGCTTTTCATTCCCATTATGTAAGAGAACTGCCTTCAAGCTCTCTTTGTTGCTGTCAATAAACAACCTCCATTCGTTGGGGTTGTGAATTTGGTGAAGCTCTTGGAACAAGCCTGAAATGTCGCTGCAAAAACATATTTGGTCTTTCTTTGTATAAAATTTTGCATACTCCTTGTGACGGTTTCTGTACGCTGATACTTTCACTTCTGAAGCCGCAAATCCACACTGTATCATCCGAGACGCAAAAAGTTCGGATTTCTCCTTAGTGAGACCAAAATCGCGCACCCAATCGTTTAGTTCGGCCTGTGACAGTAATTTTCGCTTTGCACCCGGCTCAAATTCGCTTGCATTTGACTCAGACTCTTCTTCTGACGATTCTGCTTTTTGAAGAGATGCACCAGGGCACACTGGATATGGCACATCATGCGAATGTGGTACTGGAAGCGCAAACGATCCCACTTGAGCGTAGTTCCATTTAAAAAATCTTCCTACCCCACTGTTTGTGGTGAGGCAAAAATAACAGTCTGTGGAATGGCATAGCGGCTTTTTCCACATCATTGGTGTATCGAATTTCATATGGCGGCTAAAATTAAAATAAATTACTATATTCGCTATGTATAATGTGTTTAAATAAAAATTCTTACCTTCCGCCAGCTGCCCAGTTGGTTAAGATTATATAGCAAAGATCACACAGCGACTTAGGTGTCCATGGTTCTGTGATATTTGGTGAAATACCAAAATAATTCAAATAGTGCAATTGTACTGCTGGAGTAAACTTGTGTGCGTGATTTTTTTTTATAAACTGGCCACAAACATTGCAGAAATTGTCTGGATCGTTCAAACACTCGAACACACGTAGTCTTTTACTCATTGTCTTCCTTGCGTTTTCTAAATATTAACTTCTTTACACTTTCACAGACAGTTTTGAAATGCAATTGATAACCGTGTCTCCTTATGTTTAAATATGTATGAGCATGTAGTGCTGTAAATAAATTAAAAAAAAATATACGAAGACTACTTTGTTTATTTTAAATTAAGTTCAAATGTATTTATTCGTTTGCGTTGGGTAGGTAAGCTGTGCAAATAATGAAAATCAAAAAATCGTGAAATAGCGGAATTTCGGTCGTTTACCAAAAAAATAATAAGTCGGCCATTTGTCATCAGATTTTGTTAAGTAAGGGCTTATTTTCTTTGGAAAAGTGTCAGCTATACGTAAAAAAATTAAAATCGCTGTTAACATCGCGTTTTACATTTTATATGAATTTTTATATGAATTTTTCAGCCACATTTTTACTAAAAAAACGCAGTTTTTTAACCTTTTTAAGCCGCCAACATCAAAACTACTAACCCGATTTGAAAATTTTCTGAGAATAAGTTGTAGACGGCTCAATTGTCTTTAATTTGAGTAGTAGTAGGATAAAATAGGTCAAAGAAGACTAAAGATATGCTCAAAATAGTAAGTGTACCTCCAAAAATTAAAAAAAAAAATTAAAAAATTTGTATCTCGCAAACCAATCGACAGAAAAATTTTTAAAATTCATTTTCGTGTTCAGTAGGTCCAAATCCATGAGAAAAAGTATGCTAGAAACAAATAACAGACAAAAGTTTGTTATTTGTGACCTAGTGTAATGAAAGGGTCTTCACACCGGTAACAACACTACAATATGTAGTAAGCTAAATTATTATCTACTGCTTTAATACTTTTTCAAATGAAAGACAATTTTATTACATTAACACTATTGTCTTTTTAATAAATATTTTGGAAATAACAATTTAAATTTAATTAATTCAACAATCAAAATTTAGTCAAGACGTCAATTGCTTCGTAAAGTATTTGTACTGATGATATTGTGCATTTTAATAAAACTTGAGGATTTTGGAAAAACTTGGTGTGTGTTTGATTAAAAAAGTAATTGTTTTGAAAAATTAATTGCTTCAAATATTAACAAAATTTTTCTATTGATTCCACTTGCGACATTTGATGCAGTGTACAGGATGTAATATGTCGACAGAGATCTAATTTATAGAATAACATCTACTTGTTGTACCTTTTGTTTACTTTTAGATGAAACTAAATACATACATACGATAGTAGCATAAGTATGATATGTATATCTTTTCTTAACAAAATCATTACTTTACTGCTTTGGAGGAATATAGAAGCAACAAAGCTTTTTAAGAAACATGCTGCTGTAGCAAAACCGTACTGCGCATAAATTTGTTGGCAAAAAACAAATAGTATGAGTTTGCTTTTAATAGATAAGGCGTTAAGGATAAAAGAATTTTTAAAAAATAACATAATGTGCAAGGTAAAAGCTATTTGTAATGCTTATATCAGAATTGGGAAGTATTCACTGCCATTCAAATTTCATTAACATTGATGAAATAAATGCAAATGGAAAATATTTCACTTTGATTTATTTTGCATTATCTCAATCCTTCAAATTAGAGTTTGCATTTTGGTTTAACCGTAAGAATCGTGCGGTTACTGTTCAAATTAAATTCTTGAAATCGCAGTTTTTGTAAAAAATTCAATATAAAAATGGTATAAAACGAATTAAAATCTTTGCAATTTTGATGAAAATTAAAATCGTTTATGCTGAGTTTCAGACTGGGTTATCTTTTAGTCAACCCAAAAAAAAACTGTCGTTTTTATGCAACTATTTAGCATTTTCTTTTGATAAATAGTTTACTCGAGTTTCAGCATAAAGTTAAGCATTATTCTGAACTCTGAAATTTTTATAAATTTGAAATCGCAATGTTTTAATTTTTTTCCAAATGATAATTAGCGATGTCTTCAAACATTTACATACACCTAGAGCAAAGATTGGTTGGAATTCGATCAAAACTATAAAAATTTATTTTTTAGGACGTTATGTTATTGGAATTACCTGAAATCCATTATTTAAGAAAAATATTGTATTGATTATTAAAAATAGTATAAAGGAACTAAAAACAATCTTATTATTCAATTATTAGTCCTTCCAATCAACTTTAAAAATAAAATTAGTTTAGTAATTGTGTACAGTAGAATCAAGCATTTATTTAGTGAATGTATTATTTATTTAAAAATTGTTGATATTCAAAAGTGATAACTACAAATACGGTTATCCTGATATGTATAATATTAAATTAGGGTTTCAGTGGAACCGACCGAATTGTAGATTCTTTTGATAATACGTATATGTAACTAATTATTGGTTTTGGGAAACGTATTTGAGACTATATTAAACTGTTTAATTAGCAAATGTAGCAAAGAAAATTCAAGGTAGTTGTGCTGGTTCTATACCAGGATATTCTAGTTCGATATCGAAAAATACAATTTTTCTGAAAATAAAATTTTGTGGAACGTTATAATATTTATGTGATTTATGAATATTATAACTGAAATTTGACTTTCACGACTTAAAATAATTTATTATGAAGATAGTTGTGGTAACCGTCAGAAATCAGCTACTGTTTTCTGGATGTATTTTAATTGAAAATTAAATTACCAGTGCTTAGATATCTATTGGCACGCCGGGGCCCTTGCACACAAGAATTTTGGAGCCCTGTTAGAAAGTAAAAAAAAAAATAATCGAAATAAAAAACATTTTTTGTTATGATATCCCAGCAAAATAAGAGCTGAGGAAGAAGTAGTTTAACACTACATCACTGAACACGAAGTTGTGAAAATTTCGCTGAATCATTAATGATTTTAACATAGGCGTGTCATTGGGAGGAAGTAGTTTGTTTCGGTTCTATGAAAAATCGATTAGCAGATGGACTTTTTCACTAGAAGTTGTTAAATATAGGGACTACAAAATAAATATAGGGAGTGGCTTAGTTTTAAAGTTATAAATCTGATTTTGAACACGCCAAGAATTATTATTCCGACCAGGACAAAGTGAATATCACTGGTATGCAAAATATGTTTTCAATAAGGCATTTAATGACTGCAGGAATTAACAATTTATGGACCAACTAAATAATTGTTTTTTTTACAAGTAAGGGTTAATATCAACATTTTGGAAGTTGTTTAAAATGACTTCTTACAAATCGAAAAATTTGCACTATTAACTTCTTTGGATGTTCTGAAAAAGAGATTCGTAAAGAATAACATCCATTATATTTTGCTGTGATTATATTTAATAGTATTTATTGGTACAAATCAAATTTATGTTATTACTTATTTTAAGAAATATAACTGAGTTGAGTTGAATTTGTTACAATAGAAGTTTCTTTCGGGATTTCTGTCCTGCAAAATCTTCTAATATATCCTCAAAGTGTAACTGACAAATTAGTAAGTCGTTCGTGATTCATTTTTATTCTCTCTTGCTGTGAAAATGAGCGCTCTCCACTACAATTGGTAATGATTAAGCAGAGGAATATCCTTGAAGCAACTTCATTCAACATTTGGAAAAGCTTCCTTTGATTTACCGGACTTTATAAGCTTGTGCAAGGCTGAGATACTCACATGCGTTGAATCCTTATATATGTTCATTAAGTACATTTTATTTAAGTTCATATACATTAATACTCGTATCTTCGTGATAGAATTCTGCAAATTCGTTTAAATTTTTGATCAACTGCTCAGTATCAATTGTTACTATCTGAAAAAAAACTAAAACGTTTGTTAATTCCTTGGTATGCTGCCGAATGATTAATTAAATGAGCGTATAATGTGTTGTTTATATGTATAAACGTCACTACGTGGAATTTTTCTTTGCCATTCAACTGTAAAGTGTCTGATGATCCATCAAAAAAAGTTATGTATGCGCTGCGAATTCTCCATCTTTCAGACTTATCTTTATAACCCCCATTTAAATTTTTTTCTTTAGCAGCCCATTCATACTGATCGAAATTATTGCGTGCATCACTGATATAATCGATCAAAGATGAGTAAAGTTTTGTTGCAACTTATGCTTGTTTTATTCACAATTCCCAAAATATCATTCCATACATATATCCGTTAGAAGTATAGTATAGACTGAGCCTCGTTTGTTGTCTCTCCTGGTTGATTGATGCCACTTGAAATTGATGCCAAAGCTTCAGAAATATGAAAATAACCATTTTGCAAAGCGCTAACAGCATTAGCGTGTGCAGACCATCTAGTATCCGGGAGAGACTTCAGTACTTTATTTGCTCCTAAATACGATGGCAGAATACTTTCCAGTCATATGTGCTGCATTGTCATAACTCTGCCAGCGACAATATTTTTAAGCAATATCAAAAAGGTTTAAAATGGTATCAGCTATGTATTGAGCATTATGAACTTCCACAGGTCAAACTTGCAAAAATCTTTCAATAGGCTCTCCGTCTTTACGTATTTAAAGATAAAAGTCAGTTGATCAACATAGGAGAGATCTGGCGTAGAATCCACTCTAATTATTTTGCTGCTTTTAAATCATTAACAATCGTTTTTAACACTTTCTGACCAATTATAATAATAAATTCTAATATTATGTACTTCCTTTTTCACGATTTCTGAAGTTTCATATGTGATCAGCAAGGAAAGGATCAAATGTACTAATAAGTTAAACATCCCAAATAATTTCCATTATTTTAAGACCCCAATATTTCATTATCATCACGAAAAGTCAGTGCTACTGAAGACAAAAATTTCACAACTGCAACAATTCTTCTAAGTACATTTTTCCAATAATTGACTTGCGAATTATGTTGGGGCAGCAACTTGCTGTCAATTCGACCAGCAATTTTGCTTCTTCTAACATAATTCATCATTGATTGCCTGTGTTGTAAATTGTTTTCAAGCTCCATTAATAAGGTAACATACTTACATGCTTCCAAGCTTTATATCCAGTAGGAGAACTTAAATTATGACAAGTACCAGTAGTTGTATTAAATCAGGGGTGGATCCAGCTCATGCTTTTGGGGGGAACTTTTTTGATTTTTTATACCATTTACTATATATGGTGAGGACATATATCAGCTTGTCATTCCGTTGGTAACATGTCGAATTATAGGTCTAAGACCCCATAAAGAATATATTCGTGATAATTATGGGATTTTAAGTCGTTTTAGAGATGCCCATCCGTCTGTCTGTTGAATAGGCGATCACGGCGCGAAGACGCAAGCGGGGGTGCTCATTTTTACCTAGATTAATTGACATCCTCCTGAGCAGTTTGGTAGTGAAAATGAGCAAAATCGGTCCAGCGTTAAAAAGTTATGAGTGAAAATGTGAAGGGACCTCTAAATTTTCCATACAATATTTCCACTTGTTTTTACTAGTCGCTTACAATTAAACAATATCTAATTTTCACCTCAAACTATTTTTTTTCACCTCCATAATTTCACATCTAATTTTTTTTACAATATTTGTATCAAAACACTGGAGGACAGGGATGATAAAGTTGTAATAAAGTACCTTTTGAACTATTAGAACCTTAAAAGTGCTATGGTACTCATTTGAAAAATTTGGAACTGTTCACAAATGTCCTCTTTTCATTATTTTTTATTTGTGACAGCTTTTGTGATCTAATTTCTTTTAAATGCTGTTTGATAGAAAATAATCTTTTGGGCATGTTATAGTTTATACGAGTACTATTATACATTTTGTGCCACACAATTAGAACATTAAATGTACTTAGATTCCTAAAAGAATTAAAGATACAAATATATGTCATTTCTAATAACATTTTAAAGTTTTTAATTTCTATAAATGGTTGATTTAATAGATATTTAGACATTTGTGCGTTTTAATGTAGTTACGCACACTACAGGGAAAGCCTTTGGAATATGTGCCTTACTTTTATTTAAAAATTGTACCAGGCCCAAGTCTGTTTTGATATGTACTTAGCTGAAAAAGTATTTTTTTTTTATGATTTCAGTTTTTAGCGGATTTCTTTTGGATTCACAACAAACATATTCAACACCTTTAATTTTAAAACATTTTGTCTGAAAGTGCTCCCAGGATAAAATAAAAAAGGTGAAAAAACATATACACTGGTTATTCATATAAGCGCACACCACTTTTTTAAAGAAACATACCAAAAAACCAAGCTAAAAAATTTTTAAGGGGCAAGAAAATTGTTTATTAAATCTTTGTGACCTTACTTATATATTATTAACTGAAAACATCAATTGTACATTTATTTATTGATTGATGCAGTTTGACATTATTAATAATGAGTTGATGATCCTTTATTTTGTATTACTTTAAAAATGCGGTCCGGCATAGATTCCACTAATTTTTTAATTAAATCACAGTCAATTTCATTGTCATTATGCTTTGATTCTGGGCATTATTTAAGATTTTGCCATCAAAAACTTACCTTAAGTATGAATAACTCTATAGGTATAACAGTTATAATTTTATTTTCAAAAGAGTTATGTTTAAGGTTTCCAATTTTTAAACAATTTTTACTCGTCTGCGTTTATAGGAATCTTCCACTGAAATTAGCAACAATATCTTAAGATCGATTATTTAATGCAAACAACAAAAGCAAAAAAAGGCTTTAATTCGGCTGTGCCGAATTTTTGAATACCCTCCACCAATATCCTAAAAAAACGTTCTCTACTGTTTTTGATACAAATAATGTAAAAAACTTTTGAAGTAAAATTATGGAGGTGAAAAAAGTTTTTTGTGGTGAAAAAAAATTTTAGTGGTGATAAAAATTTTTTGAGGTGAAAAATATTTGAGGTGAATATAAAATATTATTAATTTCTAAGCGACTGATGAAAAAATATTAGAAAATATATTTTGTACCTGTCGCTTCTATGAAATTGTACTAAAATACACCAATTTGTATGGAAAATTTAGAGGTATCTTCACATTTTCACTCATAACTTTTTAACCGCTGGACCGATTTTGCTCATTTTCAAAACCAAACTTCTCGGAACGATGTCCATTAACCCAGGTAATGAGCACACCCGCTTGCGATTTTAACAGACGGACAAACAGACAGACGGACATCACTAAATCAACTTAAAGTTGCATAAGGATCACGAATATTTATACTTTATGGGGTCTTAGACAGAACTATATTTCGAAATGTAACAAACGGAATGACAAACAGATATTTATGTTATACCCTCACCATATATGGCGAGGGGTATAATAACAAAAAAAAAAAAGCAAGACAAAAAAATTCAAAATAAATTCCGTACATTAATTTAAATTACTTAGTCTTTACAGAAACATTAAAAAAACAAGTAAGAGCGGCTAAATTCGGCTATGCCGAATCTTATATACCCTTCACCATGGTTGGGAAAAAACTGAAGTTTATATATGGACATATATGGAATGGACAGATTTATATACGGACGCCTTTAAGAGGAAATTAACCATTTAGTTTGGAGATAAAACTTGGACTCGGGAATATAGGTACTTTAAAAAAATTTATGTTTTGGGCATAACTTTTTTGTATCTGAACCGATATTTCCGAGTTTTTCAGCAAATATGTTATACTAAAGATTTTCGATCTTTTGCTATATAAGACGTATCCATAGGTCATAATACAGCTCTAGAATAGTGTTTGTTGTTTGTGTATAAAAGGTGAAGAGGTGAAAGAAAAGAATTTCAACAAATCGTTAAAAGAAATCACTACAACTGCATGTGTTTTATTTCTACAAAATAGTTTGATTTAGCTGGCAAATTTACATTTGGGATTTTATTTCGCTTTTTTATTAGAAATATTTGTAATTTCTTTAGCTTAATTTTAAAAATTTGAAGGAAAATAGTTTATATTTTTTTTTATAAATTATTATAAGTTATGACCTAAAATAGTTGCACTCAAAGGTAAATTATGTATAAAATTTTCTTAATATGTGAGAAATAAAATGGTTTAAAAATCTTTTTATAAATTCTTTTAAATCGGAGCAAAAAAAAAAAAGAAATAAAACCGTTTGTATTTTGTTTGTATCAGAGGGTTTTTATAAAAATTTTGATGTTTTTAGCCTATTTATGGATTATTTAATTATTAATATAAAATTTTATTTAAATTAATTATTAAATGTAAAAAAAAAACAAAAAATAAACAAAAAAAAATCTTAAGATAAAAAATAAAAAAAAAATGTACAAAAAAAAAGTGAATTGACCTGACCGAGATTCGAACCCGCGGCCTTAGAGAAAAAAAGTATTTGTGACATAGCGTCAAGACAACTGAGCTATTGAAGCTCACACAAAATCATCGTCAATAGAGGTACATTAGACTGGACTTTTTTTGTATGGGAATTTTTTTTTTTTTCAAAAAGAGTGTACCGCCCCCTCAAATTGTTCCTTTTTACGTAAATAATGAAAATCCAAAAACTTAGACTGATAGCCCTAGGTTAAGGCGTGGCACATGCCCACTAAAGTGGCTAAAACCGGTTTATATGGACTTTTCAAGAGACAAGGCACACAAATATAAGTAAAAATGTTTCATATATATTTGTCATATATTATTTTATTGAAATTAACTTACGTTTACTTATTTCTATGCTTTATAAATATTAAAACTTAATCACAAAGGTCTGATTTATTAATGCTACTGTATTTTTTCCTATAATCAGTTACTGTTTGCAAGATATATTGTTTCTCTTTTTCGTTTTTTGCTAAAGCTGCATTATATTCTTCCATGTGTTTAACAAAACGCTCTGCAGTATCATTAACAACATGTAAGTTTTGTACAATATTCATTCCTTTTTGAAATTCGGATTCATTATGCCACTTGGAAGGGTCAAGTTTTAGAAAGTTAGTATCAATATTAAATCTTTCAAAAAAGCTCAATGATTTTTTATTAACAAAATCTGAAATTTTTTTTTTGTTTTATTTCAATCAAGTTGGTTAATATTCTTTTGTGCTCATTATTATGTTCTTCATTGAGATTTTCAACCATTTTTCTCTTATCTGCAATGTCTACAGCATTATCAAAAAATGAAAGAGCTGCTGCTTCTGGTGTCAGGTACCACAAGTGATTCGAAAACTTGCGAGCTACTTCATTGCTTATTATTTCATTAAATTCATTGAATTTAATAATATTTTTAATAAAATTTAAATCATTTAAGGGTGCTTTCGCGGCTATTGGCGCCTCAATCCACGGTCTCAAATAAATTTTCAAAATGAATACACTTATATCTTGTATAGCATTTGACTCATCTGAGGACATTGAGAATTGGTTGCGAAAAAGAAAAATCTTAAGCGTATATATAGCTTTAGCCATCCATCGGGCATGATGCATCGCTCCAGGTGACTTAAACTTTACAGGCTCTGTGTTTCGACCAAGAAATATAAGACTTAATTCCAATAACTCCTTGTAGTCTGCCCTGGGATGTTGTTGAGTGACATAGTCATGAGCAAATTGAGCTAATTGATTTTGTTCAGTTTTGTTAAGCGCAAGATTTATTTTTTCATCGACTATTCCACTTGCAAATTTTTGCTGATTGATTTTGGGCCAATTTTTTTTAAAACGCTGGAATATATCTAATGATGGTCCACTTAATTTTAAATCATATTTTACGAAAGCACTCCTCAGCAAGAGTTCATACACGTGATGACGGCAAGGAAGATATAACAATTCTCTATTGAGGTGTTGTTCCAATAATATACAAGTTCCTTGTAATCTTCCTGTATTTGTCGCTGTAGTATCAAAACATAAAGCTTGTACCTTGTTTGGAAAAAATGTTGGTAATATTTACTGTTATAAGAAAAAATTGCTTTTTAAATACCTTTTCTGTTAGATTCCATTCATTTAATAGTTTTAGTATGGCGTCTGTCTGTTCTTTTCCAGTACCAGCTGACAAGGCAGGTACTCCAAGTAGATGTTCAATGCCATTTGTTGTTACCACAACTGGTAATCTGTCCACTTTTTCATTTCCTGTGATTGATGGTAAAATTTTTCCATCCCAATGTACCGTGATTTGATTTACATTTTTGTTTTTAAAATCCATCATCAGATTTGTAGCAGTTTCCGAACGAAATTGTTTACGGCAAAGCCGAATCGATGTCTTACTGATTACCAATGTACTGATATCATGTTTCAATGCTTCAGCCACAGATATCAGAATACGCACTGCGTCCCTGTCACTTACCTTGCACTTGTCTAAGGTCGCAACAAGCTTTGGAGTTATAAAATGTGTCATTCCTCGTTTTCTGTTTTTTGGTTGAGAGTTACAGTTAGCAATTTGATCAGTATTATAGTCACTATCGTATTCATCACTTAGTTCTTCTGTATTGTCACTATAATCATTCGCTGTCAGGAATACTTGGAATTGTTCTTCGCTCTGCTTTTCTTTTCGCAATACCCCTTTCTCAATACGAATATTTTTTCGCTTTTCTTTTTCAAATAATGAACGATCGCATCCTACCATTGCACCAGGTCTACCTTCTTTACGTTGATTTTTCAAAAACTCTTTATCTTCTTCTATTTTAATTAAATCTAACGCATTTCCGTGCGCAATGTCAAATAAGTTATTCATATTTTTAATAAACTCATCTTCTCGCTTTTTTTGAAGTGGTGTGCTGCGTTTGCACGTTTTTTGCAGATTTTTCCATTGTTGATATAAAGCTTCGACTTTTTGAACGCTTCTATCAATTTGGCGAACTGGAATACGAGCTTTATTCCAAATAATTTCAGCCTCTTTGATAACCAGATACGCACTTGAACGAAGATCCAATTTTACTTTGCGCATGTTATAAAACAACACTTTCAAAATTTGGCCATTGGAAGGCAGCTTAGATCCAATGATTTGGCTTTCATCATATTCTAATAAATAAATTTTTTCACTAGCTCTTGTGTCCATTTTGCAAATACCATCAAAATCAATTCTTTTAATAGCAATAATGTTTCTATGATTCCTGCTTTGTTTATTGCTTGAAATCAACTAACTGATGGATAAAGAACTTACAATAATATTTTGCTTACTTAAAAGGGACTTTCCCTTTTTTACATATTCATACATACATACGTACAACACAAGTGTTACCAGATGAGTAAAATTAAATCAAGTAGACATAATTAAGTGCATGCAAGTTTAAAATGCGCTTTTTTGTACATATGGATTTCATTTATCTTTATCTCTATGTATTATCATTTTTTTTAACTTCAAACAAAAAACCGTGTAAGATCGAAAACGTGTAAAACGAGTACCGTGTAAAACGGGGGATAGGTGTACTGATCAGATGTTGACTTTCCCCTGTGGTTGCCAACATTTTATTTAGCAATTAGATATTTGTTTACAGAGTTGTATTTTTGCGATTTTTTTGAAAAAAAAACTCATGTTTAAAAACTGTTATACAAATAAGTAGTAACTGATTATAGGAAAAAATACAGTAGCATTAATAAATCAGACCTTTGTGATTAAGTTTTAATGTTTATAAAGCATAGAAATAAGTAAACGTAAGTTAATTTCAATAAAATAATATTTGACAAACATATATGAAACATTTTTACTTATATTTTTGTGCCTTGTCTCTTGAAAAGTCCATATAAACCGGTTTTAGCCACTTTAGTGGGCATGTGCCACGCCTTAACCTAGGACTATCAGTCTAAGATTTTGGATTTTCATTATTTACGTAAAAAGGAACAATTTGAGGGGGCGGTACACTCTTTTTGCGGGAAAAAATATTTTAAGTCCAGTCTAAGGTACATATATAAAAGTCTTCGTTCATTAGAGATTTGTTTAGTTTTTATTTAAATGACAAATCTTTGTATGTGTGTTGTTTGTGTATAAAAGGTGGAGATGAAAGAAAAGAATTTTAATTATTAATATAAAATTTTATATAAATTAATTATTAAATGTTAAAAAAAACCAAAAATAAGCAAAAAAAAATCTTAAGAAAATAATAAAAAAAAATGTACAAAAAAAAGTGAATTGATCTAACCGAGATTTGAACCTCGAACCCCGCGGGCTTAGAGAAAAAAAGTATTTGTGACATAGCGTCTAGACAACTGAGCTATTGAAGCTCACACAAAATCATCGCCAATAGATGTACATATATAAAAGTCTTCGTTCATTAGGGATTTGTTTAGTTTTTATTTAAATGAAAGAAAAGAATTTTAACACATGGATGTGTTGTTATGCTCAAAATTCTACATACATATTAAACAAAGGGATTTTACTGGAAAAATTAGAGGTAGTCCTGGTTTTTTGCTAATATCTCAGCCATTTATTAACCGATCTGTCTGATTTTTAATAGCAAACAGAAATGGATCACATGTAACAGAAATAAAAAACAATCAAGTCCTCATTATGTCTGGGTTCTTCGGAAAACCCATTTCAACACACAGACGGACAGACGGACATCGTAAAATCAACTTCGCTCTTCATAAGGACCCAGAATATATATACTTTATAGGGTCTAAGATCAATATTGTAGAAATTACAAACGGAATGACAAACTTATATATACCCTTCCACCTGTGGTGAAGGGTATAAAAATATTATATTAAAAAATATTAAAACCAATAAATTAAATGTTGAAATGAAATACAATAAAAAAATATTATAAAATATTTTTTTTTCATATTCATTTTTTTTATTACTTTATTTATTAAATTTCTTTTTTTTGTTTGTAAGCTTTTTATTCAAATTAAAAAAAAAACGAAAAAACCGAAACCGAAACCGGTTTTTTTAAAATTAGATTTTTCGAAGAAAACCGAAACCGGTTTTTCCAAAAGGCCGGTTTTTTGAATACTCTATTTCCAGTCTAAGAAATAGCTTGCTACCTACTTAAGTATGATATTTATCTCATGTATTTTTGTACCTTATTTTATATATTTTTATTTTATTATATACTTTTAATGTACAACTGAATTTTCTGTACAGTTTTTTTTTTTTGTTAAAAAAATTCTATAATTGGTGTTTTTTTATACAGAAGAAATGGTACAATTGAGTTCAAAAAGTACAATTTAATAATGACTTTTGTACGAAATTGAAATTCTTATTTCGCAACCCTGCTGCAATATTTTGATTGTGTTACTGAGGGTGGTTTGTCTTCGTTCATTAGAGATTTGTTTAGTTTTTATTTAAATGACAAATCTTTATATGTGTGTTGGTTGTGTATAAAAGGTGGAGATGAAAGAAAAGAATTTTAATTATTAATATAAAATTTTATATAAATTAATTATTAAATGTTAAAAAAAACCAAAAATAAGCAAAAAAAAAGTCTTAAGAAAATAATAAAAAAAAAATGTACAAAAAAAAAAATGAATTGACCTGACCCGAGATTTGAACCTCGAACTCCGCGGGCTTAGAGAAAAAAAGTATTTGTGACATGGCGTCTAGACAACTGAGCTATTGAAGCTCACACAAAATCATCGTCAATAGATGTACATATATAAAAGTCTTCGTTCATTAGGGATTTGTTTAGTTTTTATTTAAATGACAAATCTTTGTATGTGTGTTGTTTGTGTATAAAAGGTGGAGATGAAAGAAAAGAATTTTAATTATTAATATAAAATTTTATATAAATTAATTATTAAATGTTAAAAAAAAAACCAAAAATAAGCAAAAAAAAAATATTAAGAAAATAATAAAAAAAAAATGTACAAAAAAAAGTGAATTGACCTGACCGAGATTTGAACCTCGAACTCCGCG
Organism: Eustalomyia histrio; assembly: GCA_949748255.1. Lineage (NCBI taxonomy): Eukaryota > Metazoa > Arthropoda > Insecta > Diptera > Anthomyiidae > Eustalomyia > Eustalomyia histrio. Next base: position 88,246,790 of record OX456526.1, read on the forward strand.
GGCTTAGAGAAAAAAAGTATTTGTGACATAGCGTCTAGACAACTGAGCTATTGAAGCTCACACAAAATCATCGTCAATAGATGTACATATATAAAAGTCTTCGTCATTAGGGATTTGTTTAGTTTTTATTTAAATGACAAATCTTTGTATGTGTGTTGTTTGTGTATAAATGGTGGAGATGAAAGAAAAGAATTTTAACACATGGATGTGTTGTTATGCTCAAAATTCTACATACATATTAAACAAAGGGATTTTACTGGAAAAATTAGAGGTAGTCCTGGTTTTTTGCTAATATCTCAGCCATTTATTAACCGATCTGTCTGATTTTTAATAGCAAACAGAAATGGATCACATGTAACAGAAATAAAAAAGAATCAAGTCCTCATCACATCTGGGTTCTTCGGAAAACCCATTTCAACACACAGACGGACAGACGGACATCGTTAAATCAACTTCGCTCTTCATAAGGACCCAGAATATATATACTTTATAGGGTCTAAGAACAATATTGTAGAAATTACAAACGGAATGACAAACTTATATATACCCTTCCACCTGTGGTGAAGGGTATAAAAAAACAAAATAATCAGTCTTTTCACAAAAATTAAATATTCATATATTGCACAAACAAAAAAAAAACAAGTAAGAGCGGCTAAATTCGGCTATGCCGAATCTTATATACCCTTCACCATGGTTGGGAAAAAACTGAAGTTTATATATGGACATATATGAAATGGACAGATTTATATACGGACGCCTTTAAGAGGAAATTAACCATTTAGTTTGGAGATAAAACTTGGACTCGGGAAGATTTATGGTTCCAGAAAATATGTATTTTAAAAAAATGTATGTTTTGGGCATAACTTTTTTGTATCTGAACCGATATTTCCGAGTTTTTCAGCAAATATGTTATACTAAAGATTTTCGATCTTTTGCTATATAAGACGTATCCATAGGTCATAATACAGCTCTAGAATAGTGTTTGTTGTTTGTGTATAAAAGGTTAAGAGGTGAAAGAAAAGAATTTCAACAAATCGTTAAAAGAAATCACTAGAACTGCATGTGTTTTATTTCTACAAAATAGTTTGATTTAGCTGGCAAATTTGCATTTAGGATTTTATTTCGCTTTTTTATTAGAAATATTTGTAATTTTTTTAGCTTAATTTTAAAAATTTGAAGGAAAATAGTTTATAATTTTTTTTATAAATTATTATAAGTTATGACCTAAAATAGTTTCACTCAAAGGTAAATTATGTATAAAATTTTCTTAATATGTGAGAAATAAAATGGTTTAAAAATCTTTTTATAAATTCTTTTAAATCGGAGCAAAAAATAGAAATAAAACCGTTTGTATTTTGTTAGTATCAGAGGGTTTTTATAAAAATTTTGATGTTTTTAGCCTATTTATGGATTATTTAATTATTAATATAAAATTTTATTTAAATTAATTATTAAATGTAAAAAAAAACAAAAAATAAACAAAAAAAAATCTTAACGAACCCGCGACCCTTTCACCTGTGGTGAAAGGTATAAAAACGTTTGTATTTTGTTTGTATCAGAGGGTTTTTATAAAAATGTTGATGTTTTTAGCCTATTTATGGATTATTTAATTATTAATATAAAATTTTATATAAATTAATTATTAAATGTTAAAAAAAACCAAAAATAAGCAAAAAAAAAAAAGTCTTAAGAAAATAATAAAAAAAAATGTAAAAAAAAAGTGAATTGACCTCATCGAGATTTGAACCTCGAACTCCGCGTGCTTAGAGAAAAAACGTATTTGTGACATGGCGTCTAGACAACTGAGCTATTGAAGCTCACACAAAATCATCGTCAAAAGATGTACATATATAAAAGTCTTCGTTCATTAGGGATTTGTTTAGTTTTTATTTAAATGACAAATCTTTGTATGTGTGTTGTTTGTGTATAAAAGGTGGAGATGAAAGAAAATAATTTTAATTATTAATATAAAATTTTATATAAATTAATTATTAAATGTTAAAAAAAAACCAAAAATAAGCAAAAAAAAATATATTAAGAAAATAATAAAAAAAAAAATGTACAAAAAAAAAGTGAATTGACCTTACCGAGATTTGAACCTAGAACTCCGCGGGCTTAGAGAAAAAAAGTATTTGTGACATGGCGTCTAGACAACTGAGCTATTGAAGCTTACACAAAATCATCGTCAATAGATGTACATATATAAAAGTCTTCGTCATTAGGGATTTGTTTATTTTTATTTAAATGACAAATCTTTGTATGTGTGTTGGTTGTGTATAAATGGTGGAGATGAAAGAAAAAAAAAACAACAAAGTTAGTAAAAAATGCTCAAAATTCTACATGCATATTAAACAAAGGGATTTTACTGGAAAAATTAGAGGTGGTCCTGGTTTTTTGCTAATATCTCAGCCATTTATTAACCGATCTGTCTGATTTTTAATAGCAAACAGAAATGGATCACATGTAACAGAAATAAAAAAGAATCAAGTCCTCATCACGTCTGGGTTCTTCGGAAAACCCATTTCAACACACAGACGGACAGACGGACAGACGGACAGACGGACATCGTTAAATCAACTTCGCTCTTCATAAGGACCCAGAATATATATACTTTATAGGGTCTAAGATCAATATTGTAGAAATTACAAACGGAATGAAAAACTTATATATACCCTTCCACCTGTGGTGAAGGGTATAATTATTGAATTAATAATTAAATTTAAATTGTTCAATAAAAAATTAATATAAAAAACAAAAACACAACAGTTTAAATAAATTAGTTTTTACATAAAAAATAAAAATTAAAAAAAAAAAAAAATAAAATTGTCATAATTTGGTTTCCATTCTGAAAATAAATTTCTTATCGGCCAAGCGAATTTTAGATGAAGCCTTACGATTTTTATTTACTTTTTTTATCACGTAAGCTTTGTAAATTATCCATCATATGTCGAACATTCTCAACGTCATTATATAAATAAAAGCTTAACTAATTCAACTTTTGACTGTGTTAAACCAATAATTTTAAGATTTTTTTTAAAACTCTGTAAAGAAAAAAGTGTAAAATAAAAAAGTAAAAATTGCTCTAAATCCACAAAAAGTTGACATGCTGTTTCAAAAATCCGAAAGACCGATCTATTTCATTTCAGAGTCGTCAGTAATTATTACTATTTAAAAAAAAAAACATTCCGAAATTTTAACCCTTTGTGCTGCAAACTTTTAAAACTGATTTGGAATATTTCTCCACATTTTTTCCGCAATAGGACATATGTTCAAAACTAAATTTTATATGAAATAAATAATTTAAATTCAATTTATTTATTTTTGAGATTTGTAACCCGATAGCTCTTTTTGCTGCTTCAATTTTTTTTTTCTTTTTTGTGAACCACTTAAAAATGTTCTTTTCAACATAATTAAATAAATTATAAAACGATATATAAGTTGTTTGCAACAAAAACGTGAACACTTCTATTAATTTTCTTAAATAATTTCTGATTAACCAAATAAAAACTATAGATAGCGTCCACTTCTATTTGTAGGCATTGCAAATAATTAATCAAGTCGAACTTAAATTGTGCCGTCGGTGGCGATCAAATTTTTAAACCGGCGGTAGCTGAATCATACTAAAATATAATTGAATTTCTAAATTATAATTGATGTTTTTCAAAACACAACTGGCAAATTTCAAAAAAACAGTTGATATATTTCAATATATAATAGATATATTTTATATAACAATTTAGTTTTTTTAAACAACTTTCATTTTTCAAATTACAATTGAAATTTTTCAAAATATAAATATGTGTGTTTAGATTTTAATATAAATAATATCCTTCAAAATAAAATTGATAACTTTCAAATTGCAATAGACATTTTTCCAAAAACAAATAATGCCTTTCAGAATAAAACCTTTTTATTTAAATTTACTATCGAAATTTTACAAATTACAAATGATAATTATCAAAAAAAATATATATATTTTTCAATATTCTACTGATATTTGAAAACAAAATACAGTTAGTATTTTCCAAAATCCAATTACTATAATTCAAATTACTTGCCAATTGATATTTATTTGATTTTTGTTCCATCATCAGGCCAAAACGATTTTCCTGAAATTTTTTGACAATATTCTACCTACCCCAGGAAATTACTATATGCCATATAAATAGGGATTGGACAAAGGGGAGTTGCACCTGCCATGTAAATTTGTTTTTTTTTATTTTTTTTTTAATATTTTTAAATTTTTTTTTTTATATTTATTTTACACTTTTTTTAATTTATTTATTTTTTTTGATTTTTTTTTTTAAATATTTTTTTTATAATTTTTTTTTTTTTATTTTTTAAATTTTATTTTAGAAATTCAGGAAATTTTTCCTACTAAGAGATGAAAGGCGGTGAAAGATGAAGGGCTTCAAATTTCTAAATTGATGTTGCCGTTGCTGGGGATCGAACCCGCAAACTTCTCTGGAGTTAGATCAAAGCGACCAAAAATTTTAAATTGCTCTTTATCGGCTCCTGTAAAACATTTTTACCCAAATTTTATAATAATGCTTTTTAACTCTGCATCAAATGTGGGAGTCATAGAAGCACAAGGCATGGTATCTTTGAAGCAAACTAATTTTTTAAATTTATTTTTTTTGTCTTGTAAATCGTATTGCCGAAATTAAGCATTAAATTGTTTTTATGGGCTCCTGTGACACATATTTGGACAAAACTTTTACCACAATTTTCTTTTCATGTTTTTTTACTCTGAACCAAATGTAGGCGTCATAGAAGCAGTAGGCGTGACATCTCTCAAACAATCATATATTTTAAATTTCTTTATTTTTGCACCTGTAAACGTATTGAAGCGAAATATTGCATGGTAAATTGCAACATTTTTAGTCACTTTCCCAAAAGTGGGCGCGATAGGATGAAAGGGCGTAGCACATACATTACAACCAGCAATATAGCTCGATTTGTATTTGAGAAAAAGTTGTTACGTCGTTTTTTAACAAAATTATTAAGCTCTGTCAAAAATTTGGACAAGATTAGAAAAATGAGGCGTGTCAGATTCCATATAACCTTAAATTTTAAACGCTCATGCTGTGCAATATCTTATAGCAAACTCCAGAAAAGTTTGCGACGGCAACATCAATTTAGAAAAATAATATGGGTTTCTATATCTCATATATATCGCAACGTTCAATATTTGAAGCCCTTCATCTTTCACCGCCATTCATCTCTTCTTTATCTCCTTTCCAAAGAAAGCAACACATTAATTAGTAAGAAGTATTTCCTGTTGCTTCTCTAAAATAAAATTAAAAAAATAAAAGAAATATATAAGAAAAAAAATTAAATGAAAAAAATACAAAAAGAAATAAAATTAAATTAAAAAAAAATTTACAAAAAAAGTTTAAAAAACTAATTTAAAAAAAAAATGAAATAAAAAATTAAAAAAAAATTAGAGATTTAAAAAAATTAAAAAAACAATAAATTAAAAAAAAAAAAATATATAAAAAAAAATTGAAAAAAATAAAAAAACTAATTTTAAAATTTAAAGCTGCTCGCGTCTAACATAATACTGTTAATCTCCAGGGCTACCAGATCGATATCAACTGATTGTGAGCATAGTTGTATAAATTAAGTGGGCCCCATAAAATATAAATTTAATTCCCAAAACTCCTCCACCAGGGGGAGGAATAAACAACAATATTGCTAGTCTACATGACCAAATACAAGAATTGAAAACTTTATGCTCCTCATTAAAAAAAGAAAATGAAGACTTTAAGTTGGAAATTAATAAGTTCAAAAATATAAAAGTACCACAAAAACCCCAATGTAGTATACAAGAGTATTTCACAGATGAAGACAAGCTTCCAAATGAAACAAACTGGATTATATGTAAGGAAAGAAGAGCTTGCAAAATGCGAAAACCAAAGACTCATATTTCTAATTCCAACGTTATTAACGGTGGTAGAATATCAATAATCAAACCAAATTAGCAAAATCAATCAACTAGCATATATCTAAACAAAAATATTACAAAAACCTATTCAGAAGAAGAGGAAACTCCCAAAAAAATAAACAAATTCAACCAGATACTTTATTATCTCGGATATTAAATAAATTAGAAGAACAGGAAAAGTTCATTAGAATTCTTCTGGATAGACTAGAACGTCTGGAAAACAACACCAGCGCTGGTAGCAACAATTTAATCTAAAATGATGAATGAACTACGAATAATGGCCTGGAATGCAAACGGCATACTACAACATAAGAACGAATTAGAAGTATTACTTAAAACTAGAGATATGGACATATGCCTTATCTCGGAACCATCCTTTGAATAATGCGAGAGGTGGAAGTGCAATATTAATTAAAAAATAATAAAGCATTACGAAAAAGAAAAATATTGCACAGAAGAGTTCCAAGCAACAACAATTTCCCTTAACATAGAATGAGTAGATATTTTAATAACCGTACTGTATAGCCCTCCGAAACACAACATCACTTGTGATCAGTATAAACATTTGATATGTAAACATAAAGGTAAATTCATCATAGGCGGCGATTTTAACGCTAAAAATATATATTGGGGTTCTAGATTAACAACAACAAAAAATGTCGTGAACTTCTTAAAGCGATAAAGGAAATAGAATGCGAAGTTATTTCTACTGGTAGTCCAACTTTCTTTCGAATTAAATTCAGACCATCCAATCATTTATTTGACTCGTAAGTGGTAAAGTAAATGAATTAGAACACCCATTGTGTCTTACGAAGAAAACTAACTGATTGGGACTATTTAAAGGTAAAATTATGTGATATTGCAGAAGTGGTAAAATTATGTGATATTGTAGAAGTAGAAACTTCAATCACAACTGTTTATGATCTTGAAGAAAAAATTAAAATTTTTACCAATCAAATACTAAATTCTGCATGCTACAGCACACCGGTTTTTGAAAGAAGTCTAATCAGTCAAAGTTATCCAAAAGAAATAGTTGATATAATTAAAGATAAAAGATAGTTAAGAAAAAAATGGCATAGAACTAGATATTACTTATATAAAACTCAATTAAATTACATGACAAAACTTATCAATAAAAAAATTAAAGAACTTAAAGAGGCTTCGTTTAATCAACAGCTCCAAAATCTAACTCCAGATAGAAATACAGAATATTCCTTGTTTAAATTCTTTAAAACAACAAAAAAAACAATTTTACATTCTCCTCCTATCAAGCTGCCTAATGGAACTTGCGAAAAGCGATTGCGAAAAAGCAAACACATTTACAACACACTTAGCACAAATATTTAAATCACATGATATTGTAAACACAATTGCAAATACAGATCTGATACAAGATGAACAACAATAGAAGTTGAAAATTAAATAAAAAATAATTTAAAACTAAACAAATCTCTTGGATTTGACCGTATTACAGCAGAAATGCTAAAAAAGCTTCTTTTAATATCATTGATAAAGGTAAAAGATATAATAAATGCATAAAATAAAACATGTACCAATATACTGGAAAACGTCGGAAATGATAATGATAAAAAAAACCAGGCAAAGATCCATATAATGTGTGTTCATATCGTCCGATTTCTCTCCTTCCAACTAGGTCCAAACTCTTTGAAAAGCTCTTTATGAAACGGTTAAAACCATTAGTTGAATCTCTAAAAATAGTTCCACATCATCAATTTGGTTTCACAGAAAAACATTACTCTATAGAACAAGTACATCGTATAATGCAAAGCAGGGTCAAGATTTTTCAAGCTTATACCCAATCAAAACGGGTTTACCTCAAGGAAGTATACTTGGACCAATGTTATACGTGCTATTTACATCAGATATGCCAATACCTGAAAACTGCGTCGTAGCAACATTTGCTGATACCTGTATTTAGCTGTTAGTAAAAATGAAGATGAATCAACTCAAAAACTGCAACAATCATTAAATCAATTAGTTGAATGGACTTCTAGATGGAACATAAAATTAAATGATGCGAAATCCAACCATATAAATTTTACATATAAAATGATTAGAAACAAGGCTGTCGAATATATATATACTAGCGGGATTGCCCGGGCTAACGCCCGGGAGTATGCGGAGTTTCCAAAAAATTATCCGGAGTCCTCATTTTTCACCATGTCCCAGACCAAAATTCTAAGATGTAGCTCAGTAATGAGTTAGCCCATAACCCCGATTTTTACCATGTACCTGGCTAAAATTCTAAAATGTAGCTGAACAGTGAGTTAGCACATACTCCAGTTCACTTTTCTGCCCCTCCCCGTTAACTTTTCCAAAAATTGCGTCTTAACTGTTATCTACACTGGAGATGGAGCCTGCATACTAAATTTCAACTTCCTAGGTCCAACGGTTTGTCCAGGCTGTTAAGGGGAAGACTTGATCGATGAGTTAGCACATATTCCAAGAATAGCATATTTTAAATTTCAGGTTTCTAGCTACAGGGGCTTGGGCAGGCCATGAAAGGGATTTTTACCCGTTTTAGCGAATGTCTACGCCGCAGGGGGAACCTACATACCAAATTTAGCGTCCTACATCCTGCGGTTTGGGCTGGGAGATTTTGAATGAATTAAATATTTACATATTTACACATTTGTACATTTTCTTATTTACACATTTGCACATTAATATTACCATCAAATCATCGATCCATCAGACCATCAATCACATTTGCACTCTAGCAAATTTTAGCAAATTTGCACATTTGCATTCTGAAAATTTGCACACTTGCACATTTACATTGGAGGAGGAATCTATGTACCAAATTTTAACTTCCCACTTCAAGCGGTTTTGGCAGGCCGTCTAGGGGGAGAATTTTCGCTTTTTTGCCCCTCCGCGTTAGATTTTTCAAAATTCACGTCTTATCTTATTGAAGAAGGAACCTGCATACCAAAGTTTAGCTTTCTAGACTTTTCCCGTTATTGCACCACCCACGCTGGAGTGGGAACCTATGTTCCAAATTTTAACTGCCCAGCTCTAGCGGTTTTGGGAAGTCGTTGGATTTTCCAAAATATATACAATTTCAATATTCACAATTTCAACCTTCCAGCTCTAACGGTTTCGGCAAGACTTTGAAGGGGAGAATTTCATCCTTTTCTGCCCGTCCCCGTTTGATTTTTAAGAAATCACGTCTTACCTGTTATCTACAGTGGAGCAGGAGTCTGTATGCCAAGTTTCAACTACCCAGGTTCAACGGTAAAGGGGAAGACTTTTTGCCCTTTAAATCCTCAGTTTTACCACATTACTGGTCAAAATTCTAAAATGTACCTTATCAAGGAGTTAGCACATCTTCCTAGGAAGGCTTCAAAATTAGCTAAAGTAGTTTAGGCAGGCCGTGAAAGGGGAGTTTTCTCCATTTTTGCCCCTCCCCGAAAGAAATTCCAAAAACCCCGTCTTAGAGGATGTCTACGCCGGAGGCGGAACCTTTGGAATTTTGCTAATTTGTACATTTACACTTTTGCAAATTCGCACATTTGTACTTTTGCACATTTGCACTTTTGCTCCGAAATGATTTAAAATTTGAAAGTTTTGTAAAAAAATATTAATATGGAAAAAAACAAAATAAAAGCACAACAAAATTTATCTACATGGCTGAGATTCGAAACCATTGACATCGGCCCACATATAATTATATGAAATTATATCTTTTATCATATCAAAAATACTCTAGACATCGAACTATTTATATATAACAATATCTCAAATTTGTTTGCACATATTGTATCATATATAATTATATCTTATACCATATCAAAAAATATATTTGATAGTTTAAAACATATATTAAACCATATGTAATTATATCTCATAACCATATTAAAAAATATTTTTGATAATGGCCTATATATAATATCTCAAATATTAAATAGCATAAATATTTCTGTATAATCCATATATAAGTATATGTATATGGTTCTGTATAAGTCATGTATAAATATACACAGTGCCGAGTAACCCATATACAATTACATATAGTGTTATATAAGGTCCGGCAAATAACTTTTTTTTTTGAAAATGGTATAAAAACTACTAACTACTGAATATTTTCTCAAATTTCTTTTTATATTTGAAAGTACAATCCTTCCGATTAATAATGGAAAATAATTTCATTCAAATGGCTGCCTCGGCTGGCCGTTACAGTCAATGGCGATCGTTATCGGGCCATGTTGAACGAATTTTTGTTCACAAAAATTGAAAAGGAGGATATTGGCAACAATTTGGTTTCAACAGGACGGCGCTACGTGCCACACAGCCGAAGCTACACTCGATGTTTTGCGCCCTGTTTTTGAAGATCGCATTATCAGCCGCAGAGCTGATGTCGTTTGGCGACCTCGGAGCTGCGATTTGACACCGTTGGACTATTATTTGTGGGGTGCCGTCACAGATAAGTGTTACGCCGACAAGCCAGAGACAATTGACGCTTTAAAGGACAATTATCGTGAAGCCATTGGTGGAATACAGCTGCACACAATCGATAATGTGCTTAAAAATTGGACCGATCGTGTAGGCTACTGCAGGGCCAGCCGAGGCAGCCATTTGAAAAAAAGTTATTTGGCGGACCCTATATACAATTTTATATGATGGAATATATACCATATCTCATCAAATAAATCATACATAATTTTTTAAAGATCAATATATAAACAGATATAGTCAAATATGACAAAATATAAGGTAATTTTAAACAATTTATGTAATATATAATTATCTATGCTAATGCATACTGAGATATATCTTTATATGTGCTAATATACTATTAAATAAAGCCACATATGATTATATCTAAACTTTTTTACTCGGGCTATCAAGTGTCATAAAGGCTCAATGGTTATATTGACAATTCTTAATAAAACTACGATTTGGTTTGGGAATGCGTTAATCTATTACTGTCATCTATTAGTGAAACTCTAAAGCTTTTGGTTTTTTTTTGTGTTGCTATTCCGAGGAAAATGTTTTCTTATTGCATATTTTTTTTAAATGCAAATGAAATTTTAATTTGAAAATTATTTTTGTATTGTTAGAGTTTCTTTTCTGCACTTGTTATTGGCATTTTTTCCGGAAAATAAAAAAAATGGTGAAAATGATTTAGAAATCAGCTGTTTGGCATTTTTATACTATATATGGTGAGCAAGGTGGTCAAAAAAAGTTCGAATTCACGAGCTTCACAGCCCTACAAATATGTCATTATAGAAAAATATGTTTTGCCTAAGAAATTTAAAAAAGTTTTATTTAGAAGTAGCATATTGCTATTGAAGTATCAAATATAATTACTAGGATCGCGACTCATCATATCATATGTCCACGGAATGTCTTCTTATGTGGGACAAGATTTTTGTTAACAATTAATTTTAATACGCTTAATAATAGCGAAAAACTAATAAAGTGAAAGGATAACTATTATCCTTTCAAAAATTAAAAACAATATCATGTCTAATGAAAGCCCTTGGTAAGTAGATTGCAAACGTACAACAAGTTGGATTTTTAGATGACAACGAAATTGATTTTTGTTGAATTGTCAAAAATCGCGGATAGTTTGATTGCAGATTCGTAATCTTTATAAAAATTAATATCAGATTTGAGATATTTGTTCATATAAAGCGTTAGCAAATTGAATTTTTACATCTTTTCAGAAAATTTTGATATTTTGACAAAAATATGTATTTTTATGTATAACTTTGAAGTTTTTTTAGATAAATTTTCTAAGTTTTTTAAAGCTGGTAATTTCAAAACCTAAATTTTTTGACATATTTATAGCATTTAAAACAAAATTTACAGCTTTTCAATTCATAAAAAATTTTTATTTCAAACTTATTTATCACATTGATATTTACTGCTGAACTTTAAAATTAATGCGACGATTTTTCGACATAAAACAATCAACAATTTTGTCTGGGTCTACTTTTTGAGAATAAACGGACATTCGAGCCAACGCAGAAAGTCTTACGTCGCCCATTGAATTTTTTTAGGTACGTTTTAATTTTTTTTGTGTTGTAAAGCTTCTCTCCGCTTTTAGATTATTTTGATAAAAATCATCTAAATATGGAATAAATAATCTGATCTGTAATATTGCGTTGGCTCATCTGTTTGTAAATTTGCACCGTATTTTTGTGTTCCTACCCGTCTTGGTAACTCTCGTTCTATACCATACAGCTTTACGATTTAAGTTGTCTCCAATAATATACTCCTCAGCTTTTCTACGCATCGAATTCAACATATCAATAACTAATTTAATATGTCCATTTGCCTTTATTTTATTAAGATTTTCTGACTAATTAATAACACGGTGCTACACTGAAAAAGAACTTTGGAAATGACCTAGTGTAGGTTATAGGTCTAGCTGAGTGTATTATATAACCGGTTTTATAAGTTGCAATATACCCTCAAAATTTCGAGATATGGGGGAAAGAGTATTTTTTTGGACTGGCGCACTTAAACTTTTCTAACTCAGTAATTTTTAACCGATTTCGAAACGGTCAACGGCTCTTTCAAATATATATATTTTCCGTATATTATTTATATAAATGTGTAGAGATTTTTTCAATAATATAAAAGTTTTTCATTTTTTTCGAATCTTCTTTTAAAACAACAATAATCCTAAATTCAGTGTCCTTCTGAGTAAAAACCAAAGAGTCATTCTATGGATATACTGAACACTGGAAATTTGTAAATGGATATTTCATGTTCCTGAGAAATCTGGTCTTTTAAAATTCACGATGTATCGATGTTAAAAGTTGGATACTTTTAGAGGCACAAAGTTGAATAGATATCTCATATTTAAACTTATCTAACTTTTCAAGCAATTATTTTTACAAATCGTATCTCATAGGAAAGCTTAGATCTTCTAATTTTAGATAATTGTTTCGAAAATAAGCGGTTTTTTACAGAAATATTGTAAAAATGCAAAACGTTATTTATTCGCGAATATTTAAAAAAACACGTCTTCAATTTTGGAAAAAGTGACCAACTTTGAGCCCCGATACACCGTGAACTAAATCGATTTTTGAAAAACAAAATCCAGCACAGATATAATGGGAACGTGGAATAGCCACGTAAGAATTTTTACTCAAATCCAAAGACCATTTCAAAAGGATTAGATTGTTTCAAAAACTTTTGGAATGACCCCAAATGAAATTTATAAAGCATCAATTGAAATTCAAAAATACCAAATTAAATAAATATTTGTTGAATTTCAATAATTTTTTAATAATTTTTTTATTGCGTTATTTATTGAATTTTATTTATAATTTTTTGAATTTGTTTGTGCTCTTTTATTTCGAATTTTTTATTTTAATTTCAATTGTCATTTTTGGGCAATTTTGTTTGCTATCCCTATCTTACCTGACTTTTCTTATTTTTTATAAACAAATATAGTTTGAACATTTGGGCAGCCTTTGTTCGATAGTTGTTTTCATATATAGACTCGGCGAAACACGAAATATAGCAATTATATTGTACGCCATGCTCTACTTTTACTAACAAACACATAATTTATTTGTTACCTTTTGTTGTTTTTAATATTTTATTAAATTACAAAAACAAAAACTTTAAATATTTTTATGACAAATATTTTTTATTAAATATTTTTGTTTATATTTATTTATAAGAGAAAAATCAAGACTTTCCAAGACCTAACGGCATTTTTATAAATTCCTACTTTTAACTACTATAACTACGTGCTTTGAATGTCTATCGTATATAAGTTAAGTTGTTAATTAAATATTTTCAATTTTAAATGATAATTCTCAGATTATAGGAATTCCAATTAAGACTTAATGTGATATTGGAATCCCAGATTTTTAATTTAAACAAGTAAAAAAGGGCTAAATTCGGCTGTGCCGAATCTTTGAATACCCTCCACCAAAGGGGATGAAGATGATATACGTATATACTAAATTTTGCATGAACTGTAATATGAATATGTTTTGTCAATTTATGTAAAGAACTTTTGTTATTTAGTTTTAGCAATGTTATTTACAGAGGTATGCTCTGTTAGCGACTTTAACATTGTTCATTTTTACGTTAACTTAGTTATCATAGTATGTAAGACAATAAATGTAATCGAACAATAAGAAGACTTAATAACATTTTTACTTACTTAACAGAAAAAAAAATAGATACAGAACAAGTAAAAAAGCGCTAAATTCGGCTGTGCCGAATCTTTGAATACCCTCCACCATAGGAGCTGAAGATGATATACGTATATACTAAATTTTGCATGAACTGTAATATGAATATGTTTTGTCAATTTATGTAAGGAACTTTTGTTATTTAGTTTTAGTAATGTTATTTACAGAGGTCTGCTCTGTTAGCGACTTTAACATTGTTGCTTTTAACGTTAACTTAGTTATTAAGAGTAACACACATATAGCTCTAAAATTATATTATTCTCATAGTATGTGAGATAGTAAATGTAATCGAACAAGAAGAAGGCTTAATAACATTTTTACTTACTTAACAGAAAACAAAAATAGATACAGAAAAATTGTAAAAATTTGTATGGAAAATTTAGAGATACCTTCACATTTTCACTCATAACTTTTGAACCGCTTAACCGATTTTGCTCATTTTAAATACCAAACTGCTCGGGAGGATGTTCAATAATCTGGGTAAAAATAGGCACCCCCGCTTGCGTCTTCGCGTCGTGATCGCCATTTCAACAGACAGACAGACGGACAGACAGACGGACATCGCTAAATCGACTTAAAATTGCATAAGGATCACGAATATATATACTTTATGGGGTCTTAAACCTATATTTCGACATATTACAAACGGAATGACAAACTGATATATACCCTCACCATATATGGTGGAGGGTATAAAAATTGTACAAATTTGTATGGAAAATTTAGAGGTACCTTCACATTTTCACTCATAACTTTTGAACCGCTTGACCGATTTTGCTCATTTTAAATACCAAACTGCTCGGGAGGATGTTCAATAATCTGGGTAAAAATAGGCACCCCCGCTTGCGTCTTCGCGTCGTGATCGTGATTTCAACAGACAGACAGACAGACGGACATCGCTAAATCGACTTAAAATTGCATAAGGATCACGAATATATATACTTTATGGGGTCTTAAACCTATATTTCGACATATTACAAACGGAATGACAAAATGATATATACCCTCACCATATATGGTGGAGGGTATAAAAAGAAGAAATTGGAATCACAAATTTTATTGTTTTAAAAGAAAATATACAATTTAAATAATTCCATTAAGAACCTGTGCGATGTAGCTAAATAATTTCTTAACTAAATAAAAATTGACAAAATGTTTTAAAATTTCTTTGAAAAATGTTTGAAAATTTTGTAAAATTTAATAGAAATTTGGAACCTTGACTTTAGTTTAGATTTTACTTAGCCAGCTCACACCTACACAATATTTAAAACCAATAAACTACATACATTTTTTCTAACGTTTTTATTATTTTCGACGTGTAAATCAACCTTTAACTATTCCATTTTTAGAAAACTTTCGAAAAAAGATAAAAGGCGTTAAATTAAATAAAAAAGGCAATTGGCCGGGTTTTAAAAACTTAAAAGTGTATTTTTGGTTATTTTTACCCAAATAATATTACGAGTGTGGAAATAATTAAAAATAGAGGAAGGATAAGTAGAGATTTTAAAGAAAACAATTGGAAACAAAAAAATACAAGCTTTTTTTTATATATATACACTAAACATAGTAAAAATTTTGTATTTTGGAAATAATTTCGGTGGAGGCCCGCCCCCCCCCCCCCCTGGGCACGCCACTGAACATTTACAAAGACAGATTAATTTCGTTTTTAATTATGCATCATTTATATTGTGTAAACAAAACAAAATTTGCCATTAGGACAACAGCTGTTTCTCAGAGTTACCGTATACTATAACAATCGGCAATTATTGCCACTGAACCGTATTACGCCAATTTACGGCAATCAAGTTTGTGTAAAATGGGACAATCATGTGACTGCAGAAAATTTGATTGGGACAATTTCTTTATTGTACCCCATTTCAGCACAATAAAAATTGTGTAATATTGGTACAATGCGACAATAGTGTGATCCCACCTTAAGACCCCATAAAGTATATGTATTCTTGATCCATATGCGATTTTAAGTCGATGTCCACCTGTCTGTTGAAATGACGATCACGGCGGAAAGACGCAATCGGGGTTGCCCATTTTTACCTAGAGTAATCTAAAACAAAATCGGTCCAGCGGTAAAAAAGTTGTGAGTGAAAATGTGAAAGTACCTCTAAATTTCAACAGTCACTTAAAAGTGAATAATTTTTTATATTTACCTTAAAAATTTTTCTATTATAGCCTTATGGTGATTTTTTTTAACAACTTTCTTTTTGGCAACACTGTTTTCGGCAGCTCAGCTGTTTTCGTGTAACATGTTACAGTGAATCATGTTGAGTTTGGTCTATAATTTAACTGTCAAACGAACAACGCTTGCAGAAAATTGCATTTTTTTTTATAAAAATTCATGCTCGGTTAAGAAAGTGCATCGTGCACTTCTTCAATTTTATGGTCATTTCTGGTTGAAGGGGTACGTAAACAAACAAAATTGCCGTATTTGGTGTGAAAAGCAGCAAGAAGCATTGCAAGAACTGCCAATGCATCCCGAAAAATGCACTGTTTGTTGTGGATTATGAGCCGGTGGCATTATTGGACAGTTATTTTTCAAAGACGACGAAGGCAGGAACGATGCGATGATTACAAACTTTTTTTGCACAAAATGGGAGAGCTGGACTTGGCTGACATGTGGTTTCAACAAGACGGTGTCACATGCCACACAGCAAGTAAAACAATTGAGAGGCGAGTTCGGTGAAAGGTTTATTTCAAGTTTGGTGCCGATCAAATCCGAAAGCTCTTAAAAAATCAGCCATTACTAGTACCATAGTACTTTTTTGTACTTTTCATAAATGTTTTCTTTTTAATTTTCTGTTTATGTATGATAACTTTTGTGGTATAATTTCTTTTAAGTGTTGTTTAATATAAAATATTTTTTTTTGGGATGATATAATTGACACTATAGTACGATACATTTTGTGCAATAATTTGGAACTTCAAATGTGCTTTTGTGCCTGCCATATTATAGTTTTTAATTTCTATAACATGGAAAATATTGGAGATGTTAAGGGATTTGTGGCTTTTAAAGTAGTTTCACACATTTAAGGGGAAGCTATGGAAATATGTACCTTCTCATTTTTTATTTCAAAATGGTATCAATTTTTTTTTGTAGTTTTGGTTTTTAGCGACTAACTGACTTTTTGGGTCCAATAATTCCCAACGTATGTTTGGAAAGCTTTGTGTAATTTATTGCTTTGGATAAATTTTAAATTTATTTATTCAGCATATCTCTCCAAGTATGTTAGGTAAATATGTGTTAAATAAGCAAACATGCTCAATACCTTTTATGTTAAATCATTGTTTCTAAAGTGCTTCAATTTTAAATAAAAACGGACACAAAACAAAAATGGTACAATTTTATTTTACCGAAAATATCGATAAAAGGTTAAATGAATTTTGTAATGTATAATCTCTTAATTTGGTAAATCATTGTTTTCTTAGGACATGGGTGGGGGTATTCAAAGATTTGGTACAGCCGAATTTAGCATTTTTTTACTTGTTTTTGTTGATTTTGAACCAAAGAACCAAAAAAATTAAAATCTTGTTAGTAAAAAAAATCTTATTAATACAACCATATTTAAATGTGATTTCTTATAATTTTGTGTTTTGGAAGTAAAAGTCAGTTGTCGCAATTGAATTTTATTGTGAAAATAATATTCAGTTAAAGTAAGGCAGCTTTCATTGTAGCTTCGATACCGATATGTATATGATTAATGGAAAACCTCAATGTGCCAACCCCTGGTATATATAAAAAGATAATGAAATTGGATTTCTTTTACTATAGACCAACTTTTATGTGGTTTATAGTAAAAAAGGCAAGTACCCTGTGCTAATAACAGGAAAAATGGTTATGGGAAGGAAGACATAGGAAGTAGTGTATTTACACATGTCTATTCTAAAAAAATTGTAATTAAGTAAAAAAAACCTTGGACTTGTTCGGCATGTTTTATATACTTTTACTTAAACTTCATACTTTTATTTAAACTTCATTAACACCTGTGGGGTACACAACTGTGTAGTTTCTTTGTATGTTATAAACTTGTGTACATTTGTGATTTTTAAGGATTTAATATTAGCTTAATAACAGAATTAAAGAACGAAAGAAAGAAATTGATGTGATCTCACCCATATTAATAATCACTAAAATGACCCAAATCTTATTAAGAATTGTCACGAACTATGTACTATACTAAGAATTGGGCTTGTCCATTATAGTTCACCCTATACCTTATAAGTTCTTATTAATGGCGAAAACTTAAACTTATGATGGTGCGTGCTTTTGTTGTCCAACACATATATACGATGTATAGTGGGTACACACATTCATTTATAAACACATTTGTATCAATGTTGCCACATTTCGTGCAATTACTCAATTCGGGTGTGTAAAGCGCGGGTAATTGCTGGCATGTGTAGTTTATGTGCAGTCATACTATTCTGTATTAGAAAAACATAATTCTTATTGATTTTTATTTTTCTATAAGTGAATTAAAAAGACTTACAAATTCCTTCCTCGAAATTTGTTGCCAATCGAATTCTGGCGGTTACGACAACGTCGATTTTTCCGGTGTAGAACCAGAGCATTCAGATTCAAAGCTCACACTCTTACTCACTGCACCACAACTACTTTTAGTTTTCTTTGCTATATTTGCTATTTAAACAATGAGTTTTTAATTTGAATTAAAAAAAAAATATTACCTATTACACCACAAATATTTATAAATTTTGATGGCTAATTTTGAATTTAAATATTTTGTTAGGCCCATTGACCTTTTTCGAGCAGTTAACTTTAACTTAACTATGGGAAAGTAACAAATGCTAAGCATATATCTCAAGGAAAATTTAACCGTACAATATATTTACTCTTGGTATTTAACCTAAGTATGAAGTGTCAAAATAAAAAACAAAAGGAAACACAAATAAATATATGACATTGTTTTTTTTTTTGAAAAACGTGAAAATTAAGTTTTTAGCAAGGGGTTTGTGTTTTCTGGTCATAAAAATATAATACAATTGACCACGAGGTTTTTATTAAAATATAGAACCAAAGTCGCTAAATGCTTTAAAACAATAGTGTCTTTTTGCATACTACCCAAGGTGATTTCACGTATAAAATTTTAAAAAAATATGTATTTATTGTAGTGACCAGTGGATCAAAGTGAGTAGAAAAATAACAACCCTGCATGATTTTGTATTCTTTTGTTATAGTGAGTCGAAAATAAAATCATGTTTGACACTTTTGTTTGTTAATCCGACAGCGACTTCCGCGCGCTTAATACATTCAGTCCGGTATAGCGAATACTCGGTATAACAACACGATATAGCGATTAAATTGTTTGCATTGACAAATGATTCGGAAAATTTTTACTCAATACAACAAACAGTTGATAAAAGACTGTATAAAAAAGTAAAAAAATAGAAAAAAACGAAATAAAAAAAATTTGAGAATTTTTTCTTAATAAAGCTTCTAGTTAACTTAGAAGCTTTATTATTGCAGTCCTTTTTTTAATTTGTATTGAAATTTCAGAAATGTTAAATGTGCAGTAAAATGAGTAAATTAAAACTTGTTGCGATATAACGAATATTTCGGTACAATGAGTGGGCCTGACAATATGTATACACTCAGAATATTATGTAGTTAACTGTTTGTAGTTTAATAAAAAAGTTTTCCGTTCCATTTAAAAATAAAGGAAGATACATTTATTTTTCAAAGAAACATCTCTATTAACTTTTTTATACATTTATTCGAAATAATTTACTATCATTTACCGATTTTTTTCAGTTTCATTTATTTTTTTCATTTGTTTGAAATTTAAAAAAAATTTACCCACAAAACTGAAACTTGTGGTTTATTTGTGTCCGTAACAGTTATTACAAATTTAAATTTTGTTTGCTGTCTATTTCAAAAAAAAATATTCAAAAAATTTCAATTTGTTTTTTTATTTAAATTGGTTGTATATATACAAAATTTTTCCATACAAATTACAAGAACTTCATAAACACACATACATATACAAATACATTCACACAAAGTGTTTATAGCTTCATATGCATACATACATTTTGTATTGTACGAGTATATTAAAAAAAAAACAAAAAATACAAAAACGGAAATAATTTCAAATAAATGAAAAAAACATTTATTTTTTAAGGATTGGTGGGTAAAATTTTGACATTTATTTTAACTGATTATATCAGTTGTTTCTTACGGATGTGTCAGTTGATTAATCAACATTTAAAAATAAATAACAAATGGCATTTAATTTAAATGAAAATTAAGTAGACCGGTTTTTAAATGAAATATCATTTCTTTTAAATGATATTTTCAGTTATTTTAACTTACAAACTTTTTTAAGTGTATCATTCGTTAAACCGAAATATCGAAACAAAATTTTGTACTTATTTTATTGCACATTAAACATTTCTGTAAGTTCTGAATTTATTGAAAATGTAAAAAATTACTGCGGTGGTGGGTACACGCTTAAATTGAAAGGTTTACAAAAAAATATTTCTTCAAATCCTTACCTTTTTTTTGTATTTTTTTATACTATTTACCAACTATTCGTTATATCGAGTAAAAATTTCTAGAAATATTCGTTAAAATATAGAAGGTAGTCAATGTATTAGGGCCTCCAGAAGCCAAAAATCGCATTAAAATTTTTTTTTCTGGGCTAGTTTTTGAAATTTTTTTAATTTTTATTTTAATTTATTAGTCAATTTAACATTTTGACTATGTCTCGAGTTTGGTTTAAAATTTTTTTATCAGTCAAATTGCAAACGAAAAACCAGTTAATGCATGTTTTGTGAATATGGTTTTTTAATCGATTAAGTAGTTAAGAAGATATGGGTCAAAGTTTCGCGAAAAAATACATTTTTTTTGATAAAAACACACATTTAGAAATTTCAAAAAATTAAAAAAGATATTCGTCTTACATGGTAAACTATGAAATAATTTTTTTCTTAAATTTTGTACTCCTACAAAGAAAATAAGCCATTTTAAAAGAAAATCTATGGATAAACACCAAAGTTATGATCATTTATGTAAAGGTACCCAAATTTAAATTTTTTCTGTTTTTTGTTTTATATTACTATTTTTTACTGAATTATGCACAAAAATCATTTTGTTTTTTTTGAAGAAAACTAAAATTGGACAGTTACAAAAACTATTTTGGAAGGACAAATTGTAAAATTGTTGTACTTCTTAGCAGGTACTGATAACCCGTTTTTTATTTTATTTGCAAATTACGTAGACAAGAGAGCAAGTGCCCTCATAAATAAAAATGACAAAAATGCCAAAAAGAGAAGTCTTAAAATGAAAATGTATTAGTTATGTTACACAAAAACTGAGAATGCGTTGGTGGTATGCAATTTACTCAAAGATATTTATCAGAAATACAAATTTGCAAGAAAGATGGACACCAAGTATCATATGTCTTCCGTGCTATATAAATCTTACAGGATGGGCTTCTGGCACCGAATTAAATTTTTTTTTTTTTTACTGATTTGTGTTAAAATTTGTTTTTGTTATCCGATGCATGAAATTCGGAGTACCAATGATTTGGAGAAAACCATCTAATCATATCGACGATTGCCATATTTGCCAATGCAAGAGTTCTGGATATGGAGCTAAAAAAAGTGCTTTAATGCTAATGTAGACTCTGTCTGTTTTCCAGACAACTAACACCAACGTAAGTGCCGCCTTAGCATTTGTAAATCAAAACTCATCTGAAGACGATTATAACACAAGTGAAGAGAGCCGCTTAGTTACTCAGGCTCAATTAAAATATTTGGTCAGAGACTTGGAGCTCACGAAAAAAAAACAGAAGTACTTGCATCTCGTTTACAGCAATACAACTTTTTGAAGTCAAATGTAAAAGTAACATACAACAGAAACCACAATTCCCGGTTTGTTCGAGGAGCTTGGAGAGCAATTTAATAGAGACTATTTGTTGATAGTAGTACAGAAAGTATTAAAGAAGTTCTTTTACATAACGGAAACAAGAAACATCTATACCCATCGCATATGTTGAACACATTAAAGAATCGTGCGAAACAATGGTTAAATTACTAAAATGTATTAACAATACAGTATGTGTCCACACAGAAAAAACTGAATATTTTGGATGAAGCAACCGAATTATTTATTTGTCGCAACCAAAAGTTTGACTTCGTAAATTTTTGTTTACTCAAGTTAACAAAAATTGTTACACATTGGCACTTAGTTCCTATATAAACCACCTTTCAGATATTAGTTTAAATGCATTTTTTAGGTCATTTGATTTAAATTTTTCTCTATAAATATTTTGTGCGCTAACCATAAAATAAAAATCAAGCCGCTTCCCGGAATATATCCAAATCATAAAGTCGGCTTGCCCGACTTTAATTTTTATACGTGGTTTTAAATTAAGATTCTTAGTAATTAACCAAAAATCCACAAAATTATGCATTTTATACCAAATCAATTTTGTGTTTAGTATAATAGATTTCATAGCGCTATATATGGCAAATAGATTTTAAAATGCCTTACATGGTGTTTACTTAAGACGTTCGTGAGACAAATGAGCGACTATATGTATTTTGTTTTTGTATTGCATATATTTTTTATTGTATTTTCGTTTGTCTAAGGTAAAACGGGATCTGGAAAAACCAACTTAAATTTATGTGAACAGACATTAACAATAAAGTGCTAAGCTGATAAACCTTTTGTACTCACAAGGTGGTCTACGTTGCCCCATGTGGCTCCTCCTAAAAATTATTTTGTTAAGAGCCTAACTCCTAACCTACCAATAATATATATATAGTGACTCCATCGAATAATCAGACGAACGAATATACAATAACAAAACACATGTATTCACTCGCGACGAACGTCTTAAGGACACACCATGCAAGTATGACTCGTATACGAAGATTAAAATACTCATTTGAGGTTGTGTGTTTGCTCTGTACTTCTCCTTTTCACTACGTTATTTTTACCAAAGTTCAACACAGAAATAACGATATGTATTGTTTCCCAGCAAAACCACAACATTACCAAAAAATGGGTAAAGTAATGTATAGCCATAGGAGCCGATGGATTACTTTACACCTTACTTTACAGGCGATTAGCCTCAAAGTAATGGGTTAATTCTTACAATTATGCTTATTAAAAAATGAAAAGTAATAGGTTACCTTTTTGCAGATAGGGGGTAAAAAAATAATGAGTTACCCAAATGATAACGAAGAGGTTAACAATAATTTTTTACTTTGACTTATCATTTTTAACTTTAACTTTCAACTTAAAATTTTTCAAACCAATTTAGGCTTTTCTACAGAAATGCAAACTAATTAGAAACACGAATGCTAGAGTTTCTAAAAATAAAAATGCTTGTTATCAATAGATGACAGTAGTTTTGAGATTTAAAAAAATATCAAACAATACATGACGAAATTTAAAAGAATAAAATAAATTTAAACAAATAATGACAAAAAAAATTAACCTTAGCTGGGCGATGAGCAACTTTGTGCCGTTATTCTGCCGAAGCTTTGTACTTATTGCTAAGATTTTTTTCTCTAATATAGATGGGATGGGATACAAATTGTTTATCAAATATTGATTTTTATGCTACGTATGATTTAAATTTAAGAGTCATTATTTTATGTTAAATTGTAATGCATTACGTAACCAAAATGTCGGTAACTTTTTTCTTTATGTTTCAAAATAATGCTGAAGGTAAGGAGTAATATTGGTAGATATTGGTAGCTCATTATCTTATATTTCATAATAATGCTAAAGGTAAGGAGTATACATTACAAAGAAATGCATTATGTAACCAAATATCGGTAATTCATTACTTTTTGTTGAATTATAATGATATAGGTAGGGTGTATACATTACAAAGCATTATGTATCCAATTATTGGTAACTCATTACTTTATATTGAAAAAGAAGATATGGGTTAGGAGTATATATTACAAGGTAATGCGTGAGTTTATCGCACCCTTTAACCAAAGTTTTCCTGGGTTATTTCATATTTGATTTATTTTTGTACATGGATGAGTTGAATAAGTTGAAACAATTGTAAATATATTAAGTATATTCCTTAAATTATAAATCAAACTGATGTGATTTATGTATCAGATTTGGAATAAATTGAGTATAATGCCGACGTCGGATTCGTGCTTATTGCAACTTATGAGAGTAGTTGAATTTCTATTCTCTTGAGTCACTTATATTTTAAAGTTCATTGATGGGGGCCAATTCCGAATAAAGTTGCTTTGCGAAGTGATAAATAATTTATCATGTTCACTTAACAGTTCAATTTATGTTTTAATTTTGAGCGATTCCCATTTTCGTTATGAACAAAAAAATGTTTTAAAGCAAAATTTTATCAAAAAACTTCAATTAATTCTTTTTTTTTTCACTAAAAAATAAACATTTAATATAAAGAAATGTCTTTATATACATTTATGCTTCTGTAAGAGAAACAGAGGCAAGTTTTTTTTGTTTTGGTTTTTATGTTTTCTTTTTTTTTCGAATGCGATTTGAGCGTTTTTTGTTTTTATAAAAAAATTTAATTATTGTTTTTATAAATTCTCTAATTCTTTTGAAAATTTCGTAATTAAACTCAAAGAAACTATATTAGAAAATATATAAAATATAAAAAAATAATCAATTTAAAAAAAAAGTCGCTAACAATGTTTTGTAAAAGAGTGCAACACTCACATTTTTTCATGAACTTTTATTTAAAGTCAGAAATAATTTTTTGTCAATTTTTTATTTTTCCTTTCTGTGGAAATGCCCCTATTCATGATACTTATTTAATTTCTATGGAAATGCCCATATTAATGATCCTTATGTAATTCTATGCCGATTTAGACATGTACGTTTTAATGACGATCCTCCCGAGCAGTTTGGTACTGAAAATGAGCAAAATCTGCACACCGTTAAAAATAAAAATGTGAAGGTACCTCTAAACTTTGCATACAAATTTGTTTATTTTTGTACAATTTCATATTAGAGTCTGGTGAATAAAACATAAATCAATCAAATCGTTTTTTCTATCGTTTTGTCAGTTAAAAATTGATGGTTATTTTAAATGGTTATTAATAGTTTGTACTACTTTTGAAGATTATTAAACAATGAAAACAAGCATTTACGAGCAAAGATCTCTCTATAATTTTTAAAATCTTTGTTTTTTGCTTTTGAGCTTCCTAAAATTCCCCAATTGTCAAAAGTGCTTACTATATAATCTGCGGCACGTAAATAAAACATTTATGCAAAGTGGGGGACATGCAAAGCCACGTAAGCAATATTTCGAAAATTTTCCAAATGAATCTCATGACCACAAGAAACAACAATTAGTACTGTATGCATTTTTTTTATCTGAGTTAAGTTCTTATTTGTAAATTCATCAGAAATTTCCGCGTTGTGCGCGTTAAAAAAAATTTTGTACATGAGCTCAAGTGATTGAAATCACTCACGCACTCATCCCTAAAAAACAAAATGCACCAGCAAAAACAATAACAATAAAATACAAAAAATATAAAGAATGACAATACTAAGTCACAACAACACACTTATTCGTGTTGTTCAAAAAGTATAGAATTCTCAAGAGTATAACATAGTTCCATTTCACGAATTCTTTAGAACACGCACATAGTTTGGCGGCAACAAAGGTGAGCTTTGGCCGGCAATTTTTAGTAGTGTCTAGCAGTGCTTCCATATAGCCAATTTTAGCTGTTTTTCGTTTTTTGAAATGCTTAAGATTTTTCAGATTTTTTCATAAAAAAACTGTTTTTTTATTTTATTTATGTATTTTTAAGATTTTTCATATAAAAATATAATATTTATATATATGTTATATTTTCTAAAATTGGACATATTTAATATAAGTAAACAACACAACCAAACTTTGCAATTGTCTTAAATATAGTTACGAATTCAAACATAACATTGTGGCATGATATATATTAAGGATACACATTGACCATCTATGTCTATTCATGTCCATTGTTTCCCATTTCTATGGTAAAAATATATAATAAAAAGAACAAAATTGTTGCAATATATAACAAAAAAAACTATAAAAATGCATGAAAAACTGTTAAGAATCCCAAAAACTGGGATAACAATTAAACTGCTCATATTAATTTTTTTCAACACATTAGCAACTTTGTGATCGTTGCCCACTTACATAAACATAATGCCGCTGAACACTGTATCATGTTGAATTTCTCGAAGATTAGTTCTGACACTCTATACCTTTGTATGCTCTTTGCTTTGTATGCACTTTGGACACAGTGACGTGTACACAATGCTTAGCGGATGTTTATATATTTTTTTCTTTAATTGCACTGAAAAAAAAAAGAATGATGACAATTAAAAAGTATTTTATCATAAAAAATGCTTTTTATAACATGCAATGCCTTTTATGTCATAAAGCATTTAAGGAATATAGGGAATATGTTCTTAAAAGTCAATATAATTGTTTTCATAGTAATATAAATAATAGAAATTATTTTTTTTTGGAAAAACTAAAGGATGGTTGTTATGAGAGGAAATCAAGAAACGAAGTCAGATCAGAAATTCAAAATGGAGATTTCAAGCTTAATAAGTTTTTAATATTATACACTCAGAATATTATGTAGTTAACTGTTTGTAGTTTAATAAAAAAGTTTTCCGTTCCATTTAATAAAAATAAAGGAACATACATTTATTTTTCAAAGAAATATCTATACTAACTTTTTTTACATTTATTCGAAATAATTTACTTTCATTTACCATTTTTTCAGTTTAATTTATTTTTTTCATTTGTTTAAAATTTAATAAAAATTTACCCACAACACGGAAATTTGTGGTTTATTTGTGTCCGTAACAGTTATTACAAATTTAAAAAATATTCAAAAAATTTAATTTGTTTTTTTATTTAAATTGGTTGATATATACAAAATTTTTCAATACAAATTACAAGAACTTCATAGACACACATACATATACAAACACATTCACACAAAAAGTGTTTATAGCTTCATATGCATACATACATTTTGTATTGTACGAGTATATTAAAAAAAAAAACAAAAAAAATACAATATCATTTCTTTTAAATGATATTTTCAGTTATTTTAACTTACAAACTTTTAAAGTGTATATATTAATATTAATATTATATATATATATATATATATATATATATATATAAAGGGTGTCCCAAGAAGAACGCAATTTTTACTTTATTATATCGTAAAGTAGACAGAATGAGGTTATGTATGGAGCAATATATCGTGCGATCTTTTAATGAAATTTTCAATGACCGTTTTGCATGAATGCTGCGGTATTTCATTAATGCAGCGTCCAATTTCCTCTTTTAAGGCTTGAGTCGTCGTCGGCTTATTCGCGTAAACCATCGACTTCAAAAAACCCCAAAGAAAAAAATCTAATGGTGTTAAATCGCAAGATCTAGGCGGCCAATTCTGATCTCCAAAACGCGAAATTGTTTCTCTGGCTGTATGACATGTGGCGCCGTCTTGTTGGAACCACATGCCCTCCACATTCATTTCTTCAATTCTAGGCAAGAAAAAACTGGTTATCATTTCACGATACCGAACACCATTGACTGTTTGCGCTTGACCTGCCTCATTTTCATAAAAAAAAGGTCCAATGATTCCTCCAGCCCAAAAACCACACCACACAGTGACACGTTGAGGATGCATTTGCTTCTCGTGAATCACTCTAGGATTTTCCTCACCCCAAATGCGACAATTCTGCCCATTGACGAAGCCATCAAGATGAAAATGGGCCTCGTCACTGAAGATGATTTTATCGGCAAAATCAGCATTTTCATGTTGTCTCTCCAATACCCAATTAACGAACTCCCTTCGCTGTCCATGGTCAGCTGGCTTCAGTTCCTGAGTCAATTAAACTTTGTATGCATGAAGATGCAAATCATTCTTCAAAATTCGCTGCAAAGTGGATTTGGAGACACCAATTTGCTGAGCTCGGTGTCGAATTGAGGTGGATGGAGTTTGAGCGACATCATCACGTACAGCTGCGACATTTTCGGTCGATCGACCTGTTCGATGGCGCGTTGTTGTCTTTACATCACTAACAGACCCAGTTTCGGCAAATTTATCCATTAATCTCTTTACAGTTGACTCTTTTGGAGCATTATTGTGACCCCAAATTGATCGCAATTTGCGAACTGTAGCCGCAAAACTTTCACCATTTTGGTAAAACAATTTCACAATGAGAATGCGTTGTTCATTCGTGTAGCGCTCCATTTTTACTAACCTCGTACCTTCTACTAGCAAACACTAACAGTTGTTCAAATGTCAAACAATGACACTTCGAATGTTGCCAGATTTAAAAATTGCGTTCTTCTTGGGATACCCTTTATATATATATTCATTGTGCATGCTTTGAAGATATCTGCATATACAGCCAAAAAAGTCCCTATAATATGCGCTGTATCCAGTAAAATGTCTTCAGTGTATATAGTAGATTAATGTAGTGTTTGAGGTCAGTCTCCAAAGAATCAAAATGTCTTCATAGTAACCTGTGAAACGAAAAACCGTCCCCGCAACATGTGCTGTGCACATATATATTAATATATATATATGTGTATAAATATTTTCTGACTTACTTAAAAAAATATTTAAGTAACTAATAAAATACTTATACTTGAACACGCAAGTATTAATACGAAAAATATTTTAAAATATAAACTTAAGTAAATATTATTCCGAAATTATACAGCTCTGTTTTCTGTGTAATTCCCATTTTTAATTGCATATATTGTTGGAAGTAAAGACACCATTTTAAGATTGTGTAAAAATATGGCGCCTGATAAATATATAAAAAAACATATTACATATTCTTAGAATTTATCAGGATCGAGATCATAATTAAAAAAAACATATTTTTATTTCTCTAATTTTTTCCACTAACACAAATGCAAATCAATTCTGCGCACCTCTGGTTGAATACTCAATGTATTTCTTTTTTTTTGTATTATTTTCATTATCTATTTAATACGCTTTCTTTGAGTACTATTACTTAAAATAAAACAATTTGGGAACAACACCCTTATGTTATTATACACAATAAGGTTATAATTTTAATTTTGCTTTAAATAACAGTAAACGTATTGGTCCATACTTCTAAATTTACATAATTTTACATAATCGAATTATTTTCTCCTATGGTGATTAAAAATTAAACTCATTTAGCGATTTTTTTTTGCTTTTTATGACTGAAGTATGAAAAGAAAAATCATTTTCGGGCGAGTCAATAATAAGTAAACAAGCAAATTTAGCAAATTTTTTAATTGTTTGTTAATAAGAATAAAGTTTTTGGTTGTTAGTGAGTTAATTATATTAGCAGTCCATATTTCTTACTTTGTAAGTAAAAACAAGGATTTTTCGATAAAATTACAAAAACTCTTTAATATTATATAATTTCATTTTCACGGCATAAATTCGACCCAAAAAATTACAAATTATGTGCGGTTAGGTTCTTCTAGTTACTTATTAAACTAACCCATAAAGGTTAAACATATAGAAGTATAGCTAAAAATTTTAATAAAACACCAGTTTTTATGCTCAAGATAGTTAAATCTTCAAAGGCGAAGGATGCATATACACCGCAGTAACTCTCCAGGACCACAAAATATCACAACAAAATAATACATACAAGAATAAAAAATATATTAGTTTTAAATCGCATAAATCAAATCTACTGATTCGTCTGAAAATCGATATATGAAGAACTTATTTTTATCGTTCTGCTAATCTAAAATTTGTTCATGGAAATAAGTTAACAAAAAGAATTTTTTTTTTACAAATGAATGGAAAAATAAGACAGATCAGTAGATTTATTCACTGGATTTGAAGTTTATATTTTATTTATTCTTGAACCTATCCTTTTTGGTCCTATCCTTTGGTCGTCCTGAAGAGTAACAGCGGTCCATACGTCCACCGCCTGTAAAGATTTAACCACCTTGAAAATAAATACTTTCCATTTTTTATGTCGAAATTATAACGTTACTAAACAATTTTATAATTTACCATAATAGAAAAAAGAACTTACTTTTTTACTTACGATGTAAGAAATATGTATTGCCAATATAACAAAATCGCTATCAAGCTATTAATTTTTGTTAACAAATAATTAAGGAAATTAAGGCGAAGTTTGCTTGTTCACTTATTTTTGACTCTCCCTTCATACATCTATCATATAAAGCAAAAAACTAGATATAATTAAATTATTGTAAAAACGTGTAAATTTAGAAATATGAACCATTAGGTTTACCGTTAATTAAATCAAAAGTAAAATGATTAGTTTGTTTACTTATATAAGAGAGCCACTGTGTATCGAAATTTTAAAGATATATTCCCTTAATCTGCCGCCTACCTACCTAATTAGACACAAACGTATAAAAACTATTACGGTTAACTAAAAATGATTTTTTATGTGAGTTTTGCACGAAAGTTTATTTTTTATTTTATTTTTCCCTAGAGCATACAAACCTGTTAATTAAGTGATTGTTTCATTTTTATTTCTATAATTTGTAATCTCTAGGGCTCGGAAGTTCATGTAAATACATGTTTATATCTAAGATTATGTTTTGGAAATAACGTTATATAATATAATCACATATTATTGTATCTTATGTTATATATTTGTATATCTTTCATATCTCATCATATATATATATTATATAGAGATTTATATAACTATATGTAATCCATTGGATTGGGGACTGATTCTCCCAGGGCAACGTTGCGATCGCTTTAACTTGGTAAGCCGTCCATTATCCCTGTTTCAGGTCAGTCCAAGTCAACTCACCTTGTCATCACTTTTGATTATACTACCACTGGAATAACAGTGGTGGCCTCCACGTGGTAATCCCTGGAAACGGAAATCAGTACCCGCTGGTTGCCGGCTAAGGTGAGGGTCATGCGTTGGTTTTGTGGGCCACCATGTAAAAAACAATTACAATGAAAAGAAGAAAAAATGGAACCCACTTTGATGACGAACACCTCAAACGAATAAAGGATCACGATTTAAGGATATGCACCTGGAATGTTCGAACCTATTACAGGCAAGGTGCAACTATCCAACTGGCATTAAAATTGTCCTTGGCGACTTCAATGCCAAAATTGGAAAGTAAAACGTATTTGGCCCTACAGTCGGTAAATTTAGTCTCCATGACAACACCTCCGACAACGGAATGAGTCTAATTTACTTCGCCGTAGCTAGAAACATGGTGAGAGCTGTACTAGATTCCAACATCCTAATATTCACAAGGCTACTTGGCTGTCTCCAGATCAAAACACCAGAAACAAAATTGATCATGTTTTGATGGATGGAAGACATTCATATAGTGTATTTGGATGTACAGACCATACGGGGTGCAAACATCGGCTCCGACCACTATCTTGTTGCAGCAGAAGTCCGAACTCCCCTCGTCGACGGACTGTTTTCGCCCCGTCGAAAACAGTCCATGTAGACACAAAATAAAACTAGACATCACTAACCTGCAACCCCAACAGATAGCTGGAAGGTACTCCACTCGTCTCTCCGAAATGCTTAAGGCAAATGCTCGGATCCCTACCATAGGCGAACAATGGTCACATGTGGCTTACTCAATTTGCGCAGCTGCCGAAGAGGTACTCGGATACGATCGCCCTCAGAGGAACCAGTGGTATGATCAGAAGTGTCGCGACGCCACTGCAGAAAAAAATGCTGCATACCGAGCAACGCTGTAGCCAGCTGCTACGCAAAAAATAAAGCCTCAAAGGATTTAAATTTGGGCGTCTTCATGTAGAGATAATAATGAGAATCTAGTAACAGACACACAAGGCATACTGAGGTTGCGGAAGGAACATTTTTCCAACCTTTTAGCAGGCGATGAAGACAACAATTTCGCTAATGGAAACTCTGCACCTGAAGCGCTAATCAACGATGACGGCATCGATATACCACCTCCCTACTGAATAGAGGTACAAAAAGCTATAGGATAATTGGAAACTAAGTGTACTTTGCCCTATCCACAAGAAAATATTTGCACCAACTATCAAAGTATAAGTCTCCTCCCCATTGCATACAAAATACTTTCTAGCTTAATATGTGAACGATTGAAGCCATACACCAACAACCTGATAGGAACACATCAGTGCGGTTTAGACCTGGTAAGTCCACCATAGACCAGATTTTCACGTTACGCCAAAACCTGGAAGAGACTCACAAAATACAAATCGAAACCCACCATCTACATATGTTTTGACTATAAGGCTGCGTGCGATAGCCCGGTAAGAGAAAAGTTTAATATCGCTTGATATTCCCGCAAAAATCGTCCGGCTTTGCATAATGACGTTAAAAAATACTAAAAGCTCCGTCAAGGAACAAACCTCTCCGAATCTTTAAATACTGAGCGAGGTTTTAGACAATGCGATGCCTTATTGTGCGGCTTTTTTAACTTGCTTATGAAGAAAATTTAGCAGGAAACGAAAATTAAAACCACTGACATTTTATACAACAAAAGTGTCATGCTGCTTGCATATGCTGAAGAAGCAGTAAGTGGAGCCTTGAAAAGCTGTCAAAAATCATGGGCCCAAAAGTGAACGAGGACAAGATGAACAGCGCATGCCCATCGAAAATTACAACTTTGAAGTTGTTAAAAACTTCGTCTACTTAGGTGCCAGTGTTACTAACAATAATGTAGTCAGCTTAGAAATTAAGCGGAGAATAACTATTGCTAATAGATGCTACTTTAAGCTTAATATCACTATATAAATCGCTCTTCCTACCCGTCCTACTGTACGGTGTTGATGCTGTTTTACAAGGGATCAAAAAAAGTAATTATCAATTTCCGACAAATTTAAAATGAGGAAAAAGGCCAATCCAATCCTAAAAGTGGTATTTTGTTCTAAACTCTACAAATAAATGATGCAGTTTTGTAGATAATTTAGTCTTCAACACCAAAAAAAATTTACAGAAATATCAAAATTGAACGATTTATTAAAAAATCTAAACAAACACGTAATTCTCATGTCACAGCTTATTTGTATTGCACAAAATTATAGACATTAAGTTTATAAAAACTAGGATAAATATTATTTATTTATTTATTAATCATATAATTACAAATTATATGTTAATACCCTAACCGAGCCCTAGCAACAAATGCCATCGGCTCGTTGTGGGGAAAACAGACCAGAGCCTCTGGTGGCAATTGAACCAACGACCCCTGCACTGGTAAGCTAGCAGGCTACCAACTAGTCTTCCAGGCGCTCATGTTGAAAAATAATTATTTAATATTTTGTAGGGTAGCCTTTTTAATGTATTACAACTTCTAATATGGATTGCATAGAGTCAACTATATTTTTAGTGTATTGTGGCGATATTTTTTTGTCCACTCTTCCTCTAGTGCCGCTTTCAAACATCGAAATATGAAAGAAATTGTGTTCTAGGAAGAACTTTTGTTTTCACGGGCTTTTTGACTTTGCTTATTCATAAACAGCTTGTTTCTTGTTCCCATGAAAATTAGCATCACTAAGTACTCTGCGTACAGTTTGTGGATAACATTTTTTGCCAAGAAACATTTCATCATCCTGGAACTTATGGGATCTTCTTTAATTTTTCCCAAAATCCACATCTCATCATATTTAACAAAAAAATTTTTGGTGTCTTTTGTCCTTTGTTGTACACGCGATTTTCTTAAACAAAACGAAGAATAATATGCTGAACCGTAAATCAACAATTTCAGCAATTTGTTTTTGTGTTTTCCCACATTGGAAGTGTTTAGTCTATTAAAGTGCGTCGACTCATCTTGTGAAAGCACGCAATTATAACAGATCTTAACACTTTTAAATAAATACACCCTTTCTGATATCATTATCGTTTATGTTTTGATCTACCGTTAGTTTTTAGAATCCGTTATTTTTTAAAATAGATTAAATAAAAATCAACACACGAAATAAGCTGTGACATGAGAATTATGTGTGTGTTTAGTTTTTTTTTCAATAAATCGTTTAATGTTGATATTTGTGTAAATTTTTTGGTGTTTTTTTTTTTTTTTTTTGTTATCTACAAAACCTTATCTGTTATTTGTAGATTTCAGAATAAAATATACCACTTTTATGATTGTTTTTTTAAAAATGTTCCTCATCAACAAAAACAGACATTACCAAGTAATTTAGTGAGTAAGTAGCACACAAAGGGTTTCACTAGTTACCGGGCTATTTACTCGCTTAATTACTTTTGTTCGCGATGTTCCAAAATTCATTGCTTGCAAAAGTGAGAATAATGAGTTACCAGCATGGTTACTCATAGTGAAGAAATCAGTGGTTACTTACAATAGTAAAGTAAGTAGTTACTCTTAGTAAAATAATAGTGAACCCTATTCAAATGAAATTTTCTTACTTAAAGAAATTGAAAAAATTGAAATTTATAAAAAAAATATTTAAAATATCTACCTTTTGCATTCAGAACGTACCAGCGTATGTTTGGCTGACACCAGCTGTGTTTGCCAACAATTACAGCTGATTTACGAAAAAAATATTTATTGGAAAAATTAACAGAAGAAAAGAAAATAAATAAAAATATATTTAGAAAACATTTAGATTTTTTGTAAACGATGTTTCTTGCTTTAAATTTTTTTAATATAAATTTAATTTGTTTATTTCTGCAGTCAAAAAGAGCTGTTGTCAGGTGTACGCCAGGCAGAAATAGAAACTGTTCTGTTTGAAAAAAATGTCGTCTGAAATACAAATGTATTTTGAATCCGACAATGTTTCTACTTGAATACACGGCATGTTTGATTTTGCAGTGACAAAATTTGACAATTCAGATGCGCCCATACATGTGCAATCAAATGATTGTGTCAGCCGATTGACCGTGGTTGTGGTGTGATTATACCAGTTGGTGGTGCAATATCAAAAAGAGTGTGATTGTTTTATAATTCCACTAGCATGCTGGTATTGTGTATTGTGAAATTAGCTAATTTATTAGAAGTTGTCAAGCAATAAACACCGTGCGGCTATCAATTCGAAAGAAAAAAATATATCTTTATACCCTCCACCATATATGGTGAGGGTATATATCAGTTTGTCATTCCGTTTGTAATATGTCGAAATATAGGTTTAAGACCCCATAAACTATATATATTCGTGATCCTTATGCAATTTTAAGTCGATTTAGCGATGTCCGTCTGTCTGTCTGTTGAAATCACGATCACGACGCGAAAACGCAAGCGGGGGTGCCTATTTTTACCCAGATTATTGAACATCCTCCCGAGCAGTTTGGTATTTAAAATGAGCAAAATCGGTCAAGCGGTTCAAAAGTTATGAGTGAAAATGTGAATTTACCTCTAAATTTTCCATACAAATTTGTACAATTTTTCTGTATCTATTTTTTTATACCCCATAAAGTATATATATTCGTGATCCTTATGCAATTTTAAGTCGATTTAGCGATGTCCGTCTGTCTGTCTGTTGAAATCACGATCACGACGCGAAGACGCAAGCGGGGGTGCCTATTTTTACCCAGATTATTGAACATCCTTCCCAGCAGTTTGGTATTCAAAATGAGCAAAATCGGTCAAGCGGTTCAAAAGTTATGAGTGAAAATGTGAAGGTACCTCTAAATTTTCCATACAAATTTGTACAATTTTTCTGTATCTATTTTTTTTTCTGTTAAGTAAGTAAAAATGTTATTAAGTCTTCTTATTGTTCGATTACATTTATTGTCTTACATACTATGATAACTAAGTAAACGTAAAAATGAACAATGTTAAAGTCGCTAACAGAGCAGACCTCTGTAAATAACATTGCTAAAACTAAATAACAAAAGTTCGTTACATAAATTGACAAAACATATTCATATTGCAGTTCATGCAAAATTTAGTATATACGTATATCATCTTCATCCCCTTTGGTGGAGGGTATTCAAAGATTCGGCACAGCCGAATTTAGCCCTTTTTTACTTGTTTTTTTTACCAATGTTATAGCTATATGGTAAAATGAATAAAAGATATTGATCCAGATGCCAATAGAGAAAAATTTGTTATAAAATTAACGTTTTCTAAACTAATTATAAGCGCCATCTAAAAAAGTTAAAACTATTCGTACACTTTTTGTAAAAAAATTAATATGGTATTGTGCCTTAAGCTTGATGTCACAATCACTTGATTGCGCTACAACATAATAGTATTGTGCATGAGCCCTGTAATTGGTCAAAATGTATATATTTTTTTATTGTTTTAAATATTATATATATTTATTCACTTTTTATTTTAGTTTAGAAGATATGATTATATATAATTAAATTATATATAACATTAGATATATATCAGGCGTGGGCACCTATTTAACACCAAGGGCCACATTCAGGTTTTCCATAAATCATAAAAGTCCGCATCGTATTTAGAAAAGTAAAAATATACGAGAGCGGATCAATAAGTCCGTGACTTTCAACATAATCTCCTTTTAGCTCAATACACTTAGTCCAACGTTTCTCCAATTTTTGTATCCCTTCCAAAAAATAGGATTTTTCGAGGTCCATAAAATAGGCATTTGTTTGATCAATAATTTCATCGTTGGAGCTAAATCTCTTTCCACCGAGCCATTTCTTTAGGTTTGAAAATAGGAAATAGTCACTGGGGGGCTAAATCCGGTGAATATGGTGGATGAGGTACCAATTCGTAGCCCAATTCATGGAATTTTGGCATTGAGACGTGTGCACCCGTGCATCATGGTCAATTGAGAGCAAACGCGTCACCTATCTTGCAGACAGCTTTCTTAAATCCAAATGATCATTTAAAATCGAAACCACATTGCCATACGAAATGCCAATGGCTTCAACAATCTCACGCACTTTTACTCTTCGATCAGCCTACACCAAATCGTGGATTTTTTCCACATTTTCGGGTGTATTGACCTCAATTGGCCGTTTGATTGAACGTTCAGCGAATTTTTCTACAATGTCTCCATTATAAATTTACATTTTATATGGTAAACAACAGCAAATGGTCAGTTTATGTCCCAGTTAATGGCTAATGGATCAGTACGATAATGGGGCTTAAGAATTAAGAAAAGTAAATTGTTTTCCCCGTGACGAAATTTCACTAGAACTTTAATGACCTCAAATCCTTATTTGAATACTGAAAATTTCTAGCTTTTTTATTTAAAATGAAAAACACTGTCACGATCAGTGGCGTGCCCAGGCCCCCCCCCCCCCCCGAAATTTTTTCCAAAATAAATTTTTTACTATGTTTAATAGACATATATACAAAATAGCTTGTATTTTTTTGTTTCCAATTGATTTTCTTTGCAAGACCAATTGATTTTTTTGCCAATTGGGTTTTACCAGATGAGAAGAAATGAAAAGAATTTGCTTTGAAATAAGAGAAACTTGCTCAATTTTCTCTCAGTTACCGAACCTTGTAATATATAAAAATTTTATTTGGCCGTTTCTTTCGATGAAATCTGTATACTTATCCTTCCTCTCGTAATATTATTTGGGTATTAACAACCAAAAATACACTTAAGTTTATAAAAACCGATCAATTGCCTTTTTTATTTAATTTAACGACTTTTATCTTTTTTCGAACGATTTCTAAAAAAGGAGTAATTAAAGGTTGATTTACACGTCGACTACCTTATCTGCTATTACTCAGTATTGGGTTTAAAAAATAGCAAAACAACAAAATAATAAAAACGTTAGAATAAAAATATATGAAGTTTAATGTTTTTAAACGTTGTATCTTGTGCTGGCTTAATAAAATCTTAACTAAATTCAGGTATCTAAATTTCTATGAAATTTTAAAATATTTTGTCAATATGTTTAGAATTTATTTAGCTACCTCGCAAAGGACCTAAGTGGAATTATTTAATTTGTATATTTTCTTTTAAAACAAAAAAAAAAAAAAAAACGTGTTTCCAATTGTATTACTTTTTTTTAAATTAAAAATCTGAGATTCAAATACCACATTAAGTCTTAACTGGAATCCCCAAAATTTCAGGTTTGTGAATTTATTTTTATATCAAAACATATGTTTTTAAAATTAAAAATATTTAATTAACAATTTTACTTATATAGACTTTCAAAGTAGTTATAGTAGTTAAAAAGTAAGATTTTTAAAAATGCTGCCAAGCCTTGGCAATTTTTGGCTTATCTCTTTTAAATGTAAACGAAAATATTTGAAATTTTTATATTTGTAATTTGATAAAATATTAAAAGCAACAAAAGCTAACATATAAATTATGTGTTTGTTAGTAAATGTATTGAATTCCATATATGAAACCAAGTGGTTATAGATATAGAGATATAAAAAATAGGCAAAATTGCCCAAAAATTACAAAAAAAATTAACCTGGTGTTTTTGAATTTCAATTTATGCTTTATAAATTACACATGGAGTCGTTCCAAAACTTTTTGAAACAATCTAATCGTTTTGAAATGGTCCTTAAATTTTTGTAAAATTTGGGCCAAAATTTTATAACGAAAATTAACACTAAAAATATAATGAAAAATTACCCCAACCAAATAAAAATTAGACCCAAAATTAAGCTTGGGACATATTTTCATCTATTAGATTACGGCTTAATTCATTATGTAAAATAACACCAATTAGAAGAAATGAAAATGAATTAATATTAGATGAAATAAAAAATTACCCCAAAATATGCAAAGCAAAGAAATGTTGCTTAAATTTAAATACTTTAAAGAATTAGAATAAAAATCATTTTATATAAATCAAATATTTTAGTGATGGGCACCACTGCCTTTCAAAATAGGTAAATTTCTGCTCTCCTTCCATGAGTGTGTCCTCCCAGCCACTTCTTATTAAATTTGCTGGTAACAATGGAAGAACCATCAATTTCCGACGATCTTATAACACTTCAGAGCGAATGGTTCTCTTTGACATTGCGTCTTAGAGTTTGGCAATTTTGAAACCTATTAAGAATTATATTTGTTTTTTGTATTTCTTTATGTATGAAATACAAAAAACAAAAGGAAAATTTTTTTAATAAAAATCGCTCGATTTTTAGTTTAAAATTTTCCCTGCGAAATAGATTTTCTGATCACGATAATGTGCTAAAGAATTTATAATATTTATATAGCACCAAGCGGAGTATTTGACGTTTCGTCAAAAGAATTTTTTAGCATAATAGATTTTTATCAAA
This sequence comes from Eustalomyia histrio, assembly GCA_949748255.1. Taxonomy (NCBI): domain Eukaryota; kingdom Metazoa; phylum Arthropoda; class Insecta; order Diptera; family Anthomyiidae; genus Eustalomyia; species Eustalomyia histrio. The sequence continues at coordinate 88,286,092 of OX456526.1, forward strand.
ATGATCTAAAAGCGGAGAGAAGCTTTACAACACAAAAACCATTAAAATGAACTAAATATTAAACATATACATTAGATCTCAGTCAATGTAATAAATAAGTTTTAAATAAAAATTGTTTATGAATTTAAAAGCTCTACATTTTGTTTTAAATACTTCCAAACGGTAAAAATATTTAGGTTTAAAAATTGCCGGCTTTTAAAAAATTTTTACAAAAAATATATTCCCCCCGAAACAAAATCCTGGGCACGCCACTGGTCACATTTAACCCAAAATATCACAATTTTACTAGAAAAATAATAGTGTTGTACATTGAATTTGCGTGAAAACAAATTGTACCAAATTTTCACTAAAATTCATTATCGTGAAACACAATTTTTTATATGGAGTTTAACAGTTTTTCCACGTGAAACCCGAACAACTTACTATGCTTCAACGGGAAATCTAGCTATATTTTGTAAGGCAGTCTTCTTGTTTTTAAGCAAATGTATTAACATTTTTTTGTTTGGCAATATTGTTAAAGTATTATCCTAAAATTTACCAATTTTTCGGAAAATTAAAAAAAAAATTTTTTGTAATTTTTTATAATTTATCTTTTTAATACTCTTATATGTATAAATATGTATTTTAGTCTGGTTCGAGATCTTAGAAATGTTTTTTTTTTCTATGATCTCGAACCAGACTAAAATACATTTTCATACATATAATAAATTAAAATATTTACAACTTTATCGCCAATTTTTTTAATTTTTAATATTTTAGCTAATTTATTGCAATTTTAGATTATACGATATTTTCTGTGGAAAGATTTGGCAACAATGGAGCATGTCTAAATTAGTTTTAACCAGCCAAAATATATTAAATCAACTCATTTTGCATCATGCAAAGTTTTCTTTCTTAAATTGCTGATTTACACAATGATTATCGATAAAAAATTAAATCCCAGAAAAATCTCGAGAATTCCCATACAAATGGAAATCTCATCAATGGACGAGATTTTTAGAAAATCTAATAAAAATCCCACTACTAATCGACCCTCCGTTTCGGACAATATGGCAAGTTTTTTTTTTGTTGTTGACTCTTTTTGATTTATTTTAAAATATATTCTATAAGTTTTAATTTAATTCCATCCTGTTTTGTAATATTTGCGAATAATAAATTTGCATTTGTTTTTGAATTAGAACATTAATTAAATGATGGAAACTTTTTTTCTGCGTTGTCTTAACACTATATGCATAATAAAATCCATATGATTTTTTGGAACTACCAACCTTCAGAAGATAGCTGTTAAAATTTAATGACAATTTTTCATTAGTGAACAAGCTACAGGTGTTTAAGTGATGCTTATTTTGCGATATTGAAAACAATATATTCAAAGTAATTTCGTGTGTTGATTGCGATCATCACACGAAATTACCATAACTTGGCTTGATAAGTGTCTTTCAGTCTCTGCTCCATAGAGACAAATAGTAGAAAATTAGTTTGCTGACTTTAAACGATGACGCCGAACGCTCTGGTCGACCAAAAGAGGTGATGATACCGGAAAACATCACAATTTCACAAAATCGTTTTGGCAGACTGTAAAGTGAAGTTGCAGAAAATAGCTGATTTTCTAAGATATCGAAGGAACGTGTGGGCTTTATTTTGCATGAACATTTGTCCCTGAGAAACCTGTTTTGGAAATGGGTGCCGCGTTTGCTCTTCACCAAGACAATGCGCCGTGTCAAGTCGTTGAATTACACTTTCAATTGCTTCCGCACCCACCGTATTCGCCAGGTTTGGCTACCAGCAATTGTTGGAAACAGATTTGGTTCGAATAAAGAGGCGATTGCCGAAACAGAGGCCTATTTTGTGGCCAAAGACAAATCATTCTATCAAAAAGTTATTGAAATGTTAAAAAGGCGTTGCACACTTTTTTCTTGGAATACATGTACGGTTCGAGTATTCAACCCATACAACATTTAGGAGTTGTGAGAGTTTGAAAATCAAAAAGGTCTCCAGGGACCTAGTTTACAACGGAAAAGGAATATAATTCTAAGCTTTCTTATTTAGATAAGATATTTTGGTAATAATAAGAGATAATAATAGGTTGGTACCAAAAACCAAAAGTTTCAGGAAGAATAAGTAACTTCTTTTCGAAAGAGTAAAATAATTATTATTAACACTGCTTGGAAGATAATATTAACTATTAGTGACAAAGAGTTTCATAAAGAAATGGGGAAAGACTTAAAAATTTAATAATTGTTTAAACGTAAACCTTTATTTTGGTTATTTTACTTAAGGTACCTCTTTGGTACCCCTTACCCTTGGTAGGGTTAATTATTCTTTAAAACCCTGTTTTTACTCCCCTCATTTACAACTTTAGTGGCAGTATTTACACGGATTTTAGCGAGTAAACGGCACCTTTAGGCTTTGTTGGTCTCCTTTCTCTAAACTCGATTTTTTATATAGAGTTAGTTATTGTTTAACTATTAGCGCCATTACGTGCACAAACCCTTGTTTAAGGTGATTTATTTTGTATAAATAAACAGAGATATTTTCTCTAATAAAAAGTTTAAAATTCTTGTCTTTTTTTTATTACGAATTGGAACCTGCATTTACGGCAATCATTTGGCCCTTTGAACCGGATTCCAATTAATAAGGACAAAAGTGGAAGTTATTTTTATACTTCCAGAGCCCCCATCTTTTTTTGTGGTACACAACAGCAGCAGCCTTTTTAATAAATTTTTTTAAATTGGTTTTCATCGAATAAATGTGCGTACTGTTTTATATTTTTTTAAAAGAAAAAGAAAAGTGCTAGTGTGAAAAAGAAGATAAAGGAAATTAAAAATAAAATAATTTTATTAAATTGCAAATAAAAAATATTTTATTAAATTTGCATAAAAAAGTATTACGAATTTTAATACCATTTTTAAATATTATTTTATTGTGAATTTAATCGTGTTACAACCCCTCGCGAGTAATATTTATAAAGTTAATATTTTTTGTATTTACTTTTTTCTCACCGGTGCGTTTGTTTACACGGACAGACAAATTAATTTTTTTTATTATTACAAAATTTTCGGTAATTTTATTATATTACCCTTTTAATTTTTTTTTGTCGGTGTAAAAGTTTTAAGAAAATTTATAAACATTAAATTTTTACATAATTCCATCGGGTTGTTTGAAAAAAAAAAAGTGATCATAGTTATAATAATAAAAACGCATTTATATTTTTTTTACATATTTATATATAGTACATATGTACATACGTACATATCAGTGTTTTTTTCTATTCTTTTTTGTGCTATATTCCAAATAAACATTGATTTTTTTATATACAAGCTGTAGTTACAGTATTTTTAATAATAACAAGGGCTTACATTCATATTGCATTGTTGTTGTTGGTTTTTTTTTATCAATCTCGATTGGTACCCTACTGTCCGTTTTGGTCGCGACTTATAGGGTGTGTTACTTGAATTGGAAATTATTTTGATATTATTTTTTTTTGTCATTTTATGCGGTTATTTTGTAAATTTAAATAATAAATTTATTTTTTTTTTTTGCCTTTTTACAAAATTTTGTGGTTTTAATTTTTTTTCATTTTTTTGAAATCGATAGGAACAAGATGTCTTTATCGTCTCTTGATATTTTCATTAGAGCTTCTGATGCTCTAATTAAATTTGATAATAGTTTTAATGCCCTTAAAGATGAGACATTCAATGTTTTTAATCTGGAAATAGAAAGTGAGGAATTGCGAGGTATGTGGGAAAAAGTTAAGGTCACCTATGAAGATTGTATCACCGATTTGCAAACCGCAGAAAAATCAAAACCTAAAGATTTGGACGCTAAATATCGGGCCACTCATCGTGCTTATGTTGGCTGTCTCACATTAATTAGGGAAAAATTGCACGAGCACTCGAAACCGGGGCCAAAGAAGCCCGCTGATGAGCTGGATGATACAATGGTCGATGATTTTCATCATAATTTGAATCTTCCGCTTTCGACTATTCCGATTTTTGAGGGAACTTATCTTTCTTGGCCTACCTTTAGAGATCTTTTAACCGCTATCGTCATAAATTGTTCGTGTCTCAGTCCGATTTTACGATTAAGCTACTTGATTGAGAAAACAAGTGGTGATGCGAGGGAAATTGTTTCTAAAGCCCCATATACTAATAAAGGATTTGATGACGCTTGGAAACGATTAGGAGATAAATATGAGAATTTGCGCATGTTGGTTCACGATCAGCTTGGAAAGCTTTTTGATCTTCCTTCTCTTGATTAGGAAACGAGTGATGGTTAAAAATCACTACAACGTGGAATTAACGGTTGTCTTTCGTCTCTGGCTGGTTGAGATATTGAATCTACTACAGAACTTAGTTCTCATATGATTGTTTTCATTTGTATTCGGCGATTACCTGCGGCTACGATTAATTTATGGGAACAAAGCGTGATGTATAAAAAAGCCTTATCCAATTGGGCGGATTTAGATCGATTTTTAACGGAAAGGATCGATACTTTAGAATGTGCTCGTCATCTTAGGAATTCAGATTTTTCTAAAAAGCCTTCTGAACAAAAGGTTAAGGTTCACCTCACAAATACTACCACTTCTGGAAATGGGTTTTGCGTTTTGTGTAAAAATCAGGCTCATTTTCTTAGGTCTTGTCGTCGTTTTCAAAATTTATCAGTGGCTGGTAGATATGCTACGGTGAAAAAATTCCACTGCTGTGTCAATTGTTTTGCAAAGGGACATGAGGCAAGAAATTGTAAAAGCAATTACAGTTGCTCGAAATGTAATAAACGTCACCACACTTTATTACATCGTGATCCACTTTCAGAAGATATTTCCAATAGGGGAAATACTTCTGCTATTACAACTGGCGGTTCGGGTACGACTCCTCGTCTTCTCAACCCCACACAAATTGATTCTAATATACAGTCCACTTTACTGGTAGCAGTTCGGCATTTCCTCAGAATAGACAGGTATTTCATACAGCTCTAAATAGGAATGTGTTTTTGGGGACTGCTATGGTTGATATTGTTCACCAGGGTATTACATACCCAGCGCGTGCATTAATTGATCCCGCCGCCGAAAGTTCTTTTATTTCGGAACGTTTGGTTAATCGGTTGAAACTTCCGACACTTTCTACGAAGGTCGGCATTTCAGGTGTGGAGTCAATCTCGACTACGTCGAAAAAACTTTGTTCGGTGAAAGTTGGTTCACCTATTGATTCAACTTTTTCGTTAGAGGCCTTAGTCGTTGTTCTGACTAATGTGTCTGGGAATCTTCCGTCGTTTAAAGTACCTTCTAATATAAGGGAAAATTCACCAAATCTTCGTTTGGCAGACTGCAATTTCTATGACGGTAGACCTGTTGATCTTTTGCTTGGCGGTGAGGTTTATCCTAAAATTTGTTTAAGGGAAGTTCCGATAGATGTTTTTGGATCATTATTGGCCCAAAATACAGTTTTTGGTTGGATTATTACTGGTCCAATTGTACAACCTCCAGTTCAGGTCTTTTCAACTCGCGTTGAATTTTCGGAGGAAGATTGTCTCAATAGAAATCTTCTTAGGTTTTGGGAACTTGAGGAAACACCTAAAAGGAAAATTATATGAAGACTAGACGTCGGGGTTCTGATGGTCGCTACATTGTGAAGCTTCCATTCAAACCTGAATTTCCTCATCAGTTGCACTTGGGAATTTCTAGGTCAAATGTCGAAAAACAATATCTCAGGACAGAGTCCTCTCTTTTACGAAGACCTGAGATTAAGGAGATATACGATAACGTGGTTAGGGAATATCTACAATTGGATCATATGAATCTTGTTTCGGATTCTTCGGCCGCCACTACGTTTTCTTGTTATTTGCCACATCATCCAGTGGTTAAACCTGAACGAAAGACTACAAAATTGCGTGTAGTTTTCAACGCTTCGAATAAGACGTCAAATGGGACGAGTCTAAATGATTGTCTTTATGTTGGTCCTACGTTGCAAACTGATTTGGTTCTCTTGATTCTGCGTTGGCGTCTTTTTAAATTTGTTTTCAATTGTGACATCACTCAAATGTATAGGCAGATTAGAGTTGATCCAGCTCATACTCCATTTCAACGGATCTTATTTAGAGATTCTCCTACGGAGAACGTTAGAGATTATGAGTTGCAAACAGTTACTTTTGGTGTTAATTGTGCTCCCTATCTGGCTATTCGCACATTGTTGCAATTGGCAGACGATTCTGAGGCTGAGTTTCCTGTTGCATCGCACATTCTACGAAGGTGCATGTACGTTGACGACGTTTTAACGGGAACTCACGATATTTCGTCTGCACTGATCGCTCGTGATCAGCTTATATCGGCGTTGGCTTCGGCGAAATTCGGCTTAGAAAATGGACTTCTAACGATCGCACAATTTTAGAAGGTTTTCCTCCGGAACATTTGGTAGATGCCAAACTTTTGACTTTTGTGGAGTCTAGTAGTTCTAAAACTTTGGGTATTCAATGGAATGCTCAATTGGACTCATTTTTTTTAGTGTAAATCCTATTACACATAAATCGAGTCATACAAAAAGGGAAGTTTTGTCAACTATTGCAAAATTATTTGACCCTGTTGGTTGGCTAGGCCCAGTTGTGGTTGTTGCAAAAATGGTCATGCAACGTATATGGCTTGATAAAATAGGTTGGGACGATTCGCTTCCGCTCTCAACAGAAAATAGTTGGCAGAAATTTGTTATGTCATGTCATGAGGTAAATAGTATTCGAATTCCGAGATGGCTTCATTATACTGCAGAGTCTTCGGTTGAATTACATGTTTTTTCTGATGCCTCGGAAAAAGCATACGCGGGGGTAGTATATATTCGAATTGAATCCCCGAACGGCGAAATTCATACCCATTTGCTGTCTTGCAAAACGAAAGTGGCTCCTATAAAATCAGTTTCGATTCCGCGTCTTGAACTTTGTGGTGCAGTTTTGGCATCTGAGCTTTTAAAGACGGTACTTAGTGAAATTGATATTCAACTTAACCAAATTTATTGCTGGACTGATTCTACGATAGTCCTTTCTTGGTTGAAAAAGGACCCTTGTTCTTGGACTAATTTGTTGCTAATAGGGTTTGCCGAATTCAGGAAAATGTTGGTCGACATAATTGGTATCATGTTCGATCCGAAGATAACCCCGCCGATTTGGGCAGTCGTGGTGTTTCTCCCTCGGAGCTAGTTGACAGTTCACTTTGGTGGCATGGGCCACAGTGGCTTCGTCAGGAAAAATCTACATGGAATGTTATTGATCTCTCTCGCCTTGATACTGACATTGAGGGTCGAGCTATTCAAGATTATACTTCGTTTTTTAGGAACACGAAAGGGGAAGATTTGTATGTGGATATACTTAAGGATTTTTCTTGTCTGGATAGGGCACTTCGTGTAATATCGTATATTTTGCGGTTTTTTTACAACAGTCATTCTGCTCACAAATTAGGTCGTCAATTTTGTACTAACGAAACTCTTTCTAGTTTTGAGTTGAAAAGGACAAAGTTGCATTTGGCAAAAGTGTCTCAGAAACATCACTTTTCGGAGGAATACAAATGTCTTTTGAATCAAAAGCCTTTATCTTCAGTGAGTTTGCTTATTAAATGGAGATTAAATGGCCGTTTAGTGAAATCACCTTCTCTAACGTATACTGAGCAGCATCCTATTATTTTGCCCTATTCAAGCAGATTTACGCTGCTTTTGATTGAATTTGTTCATAGGACTTCTATTCATGGTGGAAATCAGTTGATGCTTCGGATTCTTCGCATAGAATATTGGGTTCCCAGACTTAAGTCTAAAATTCGCGCAGTTATTAGTCGCTGCAAACGTTGTATACTGGAGTCAAATTATGGCCGCTCTTCCGCCTGAAAGGACTGCTCTTGATAGGCCGTTTACTACAACTGGCGTGGATTTTGCGGGTCCATTTGACATTAAAAGTTTTACAGGCCGAGCTTGTAAAATAACCAAGGGCTATGTTTGTATATTTGTCTGTTTTTCTACGAAGGCAATACATTTAGAGGCAGCATCTGATCTGTCGACAGCTACTTTTTTATCCGCTTTTCAACGGTTTATTTCGCGACGTGGGTGTCCAAAAACAATGTTTTCGGATAATGGCACAAATTTTGTAGGCGCGTCGCGTGAGTTGGAGAGAGATTTTCGGGCCTTTCTTAAGGAAAGTTAAACCACGGTGAGTTATACGTATGGGAGTCAGGGTCTTTCGTGGCGTTTTATTCCTGTAGGCGCACCTCACATGGGTGGCCTTTGGGAAGCCGGTGTGAAGAGTTTTAAGCTTCACTTTCGAAAAGAGGCACAGGCCTTCAAATATACGTTTGAAGAACTTTCGACGCTTCTTGCGAGAATAAAAGCGTGTCTGAATTCGCGTCCGCTTTGTCCTATGACGGAAAATCCGTTGGAACCGGTTGCGCTAACGCCTGGACACTTTCTTACTGGTTCTCCCATATGAGCTCCTCCGGAGCCTGAAATAACTGACTCTCCGATAAGTCTTGTTAATCGCTTTCGGAAAATGAAAACTATTTCTCAGCATTTTTGCCGTCGGTGGAAGGAGGAATACCTCATGGATTTGCATAAGCGTTATAAATGGCAAAATCCGAAGCCCGATTTAGAGGAAAATGATTTAGTTGTTATACGTCATGAAAACTTACCTCCAACTTCGTGGAAATTAGGTCGGGTCGTTAAAATATACCCGGGTAGTGACGGTCGCGTTAGAGTCGTGGATGTACGGACTGCGAATGGGGTTGTAAGACGACATATCGCAAAACTGGCCATTCTGACTAACTAAATAAAAATATTTTTCTTTTTTCATTAATATATAATTTTCCCTAGCACTATGGACGCCTTAAAAACTGTTTTATACGACCCGTTGTTGGACGATTATGAGGAAGCAATGGACGATGTGGAATCAGCTACAAGGGCCCCTTTGGTTCCTTCTACACCTGCTCCCACCATTATAACAACTAATACACAGTTATTGGCGCCTATAATACCACTTTCTACTGTGGTTGCACCTCCTTGTGGTGCTACTCAAACGATGGCTACGTCCTCTTTGGTCGAAACAACGAAACCGTTGACCCCCAATACATTGTCGGGTATTATTGCTACCCCGGCCTCGAATACGTCGACGACTGATATTGAGAACGGTCGTTTAAAGCTGCAATGCAGAGTTTGTAGTGATAGACACCCGTTGAAGGCTTGCTCTACATTTCGTAAGGCTAGTCATGCCCGGAGGCTACGCTTGATCATAATTCATCGCTACTGCTCTCGTTGTTTGGCACACACACATGAGGCCAAAAATTGTCCGAGTTCGGCGAAATGTCGCCACTGCAATGGAGATCATAATTCGATTTTGCATTGTCCTCCGTCTGCTAAAATTGGTTCCAAAACATCAGAGGCTGTGAGACCTTCTTCGAAGAAGACTGCTCCAAGCCAGCCTGTAGAATCTGGCTTAAAAAGCAAGGTTTGTTCTTTACCTATACGGCATATTATAATATTTTCGCCTACTCTGGTAGCTCATCTTCAGTTACCTAATAAATCGATACCGGTTCGTGCGGCACTGGACCCCTGTTGTAGCACTAGCTACATATGCGAAACCTTGGTTTACAACCTGCGGTTACCAGTGTCCTCCACGGATGGCGGCAAATACTGTCGCTTAACGGTCGGTTCGTCTTACGATGCGTTGCAAAAAATTAGTTTTACTGCCAAAGTGACTAAGAAGAGAGGTGTAAAGACTCCAACGGAGTCAGTTTCAGATGTGGTAAAGGACCATTTCGCAGGTTTTCAGTTGGCCGACCCCCGTTTCAATGTATCGGGACGGGTGGTTTTGGTTTTGGGACCTGAGGTTAGCCCTCAAATTATGAAGGCTAAAATATATTCGAGCCCGGGCTTTCCAATGGCCCAATATACAATGTTTGGGTGGGTCATAACTGGCCAATCCCCCTTTTAGGGGATAGATCCGTTCGGATCAACCCTGGTCCCCTTTGGACCAACGATCATTGTGATCACCCGGCACCCTTTGTGTCAAGCCTGGTCCCCCTTGGACCAATGACCCCCTTTGGGTCATCGTCGTATATTTTAAGTGTTTTAAAAAAAATGAATAAATCTAAATAAAAAAAAATGTATATAAATTTATTTGTAACCTTAAATATTTATTAATGGAATTTCGTTACAACATATCTTATTGTTGCAAGGTGGCCGGCAATGTTTAAACGTAAACCTTTATTTTGGTTATTTTACTTAAGGTACCTCTTTGGTACCCCTTACCCTTGGTAGGGTTAATTATTCTTTAAAACCCTGTTTTTACTCCCCTCATTTACAACTTTAGTGGCAGTATTTACACGGATTTTAGCGAGTAAACGGCACCTTTAGGCATTGTTGGTCTCCTTTCTCTATACTCGATTTTTTATATAGAGTTAGTTATTGTTTAACTATTAGCGCCATTACGTGCACAAACCCTTGTTTAAGGTGATTTATTTTGTATAAATAAACAGAGATATTTTCTCTAATAAAAAGTTTAAAATTCTTGTCTTTTTTTTTATTACGAATTGGAACCTGCATTTACGGCAATCAATAATGATTTTCCAAAGAAATTAATTTGTACAATATAAATTTTAAAAGTGAAATAACACAAGGGACTTTATTGAACAGAAGATTCAAAAATTTTTGGTTTATATACCGGGAATTACGGAACGTTTGGAAAAATCAAAGATAATCCATACTAATAGATTTAAAATAGCTTTTAAATCATATGTACAATACGATAAATAGAAAAACAGAGCACGGGGTACAAAAATTAAACATGTCATATATAGTATATAAAATACCATGTAGTGGAAATGACAGAGACAATTGTGATAAAGTATACATATATAGGTACAACAAAGAATAAATTAAGAACTAGAATAGCTGGACATAGATCAGATCAAAAATATAGAAATATTAATTCACAGAAAACAGCATTATCTTCTTATTGTTCAAAATTTAATCCCTATCCAGACTTTGAAAATGTATAGGTTTTAAATACAGAACAAATTTATAAACGTCGTTATATACATATTACAAATGTTACAAATAATAAGAACTCTAACACCACATATAATAAGTTTTAAGGCAGATATTAAAAACAATACACAAGAAATTGTACATGTAATATTAATTAATTACAAATATAATATTGTTACAGAAATTCCATTTAATCGTAGAAATGCAAATCCCCATATGTTAGCCCTGAAATGTAAAACAATTAAATGGCAACCCTTTACCATAACTAATGTTTCTTATGTCAAACTGTAAAAGAACATTCTCAAAGTTGCCAGTGTGCAGCTTCCAGACGATGCTGCCATATTCTAGTTATTTTAACCCGCATATATAAAAACGCCAGCAGGGTGGCAAAGTAGTTCAGTTTATAAGTAAAACGCAAAGTGTGAAGAACTAAAGTGTGGCTAACGTTTAGTTTATCTAAATCGTGTAAATAAAGTGTGCTATTAAAGTGTATTTCTGTAATTTTTAGTGACGGTTATAAATAAATAGAGCTATAAATAATTTCAAACGGTGTTTATTATTTGCAATATAGAAAGAACTCGACTTATTTAAAAGGTAAATAAATCAACGATTTTATAAAGGGTAAAATCGTAACAATTGGTGTCAGAAGTGGGATTGCAAAATAATAAGCAGTCATGAAATTGGAGGAGCTTAAGGTGGAACAGCTCAAGAAGGAATTGAGCAAATTGGAGCTACCAACAGCAGGAAATAAAGTCGAATTACAAAAGCGGCTGATAGAGGAATTCGAGCGGCGTAATATTGACATTGCGACTTACGAATTTGATGAAAAAGAAGCAATGGAAGTTAGTACCCGTAAAACAGAAGGTAATATGGAGTTAAGCGCAATGTTGGCCGCTATGATGGAAAACAACGAGAAACTGTTTACTAAAATGGAAATGAAACTGCTTGAAACTTCTAGAGCAGACAACATGAAAATGTTAGAAGTTTCTAGAGCAGAAAATGAGAAACTGTTCGAAACTTCTAGAGCAGACAACGAAAAATTGTTAGGAAAACTTCAGGAAACTTCTAGAGCCGACAACGAGAAACTTTTAACGAAGATGGAGATGAACGAGAAATTGCTAATGAAAATGGAAGAAAAGTTTCAAGAAACTTCTAGAGAAATTTTCGAGGTTTCAAAAAGAGTGTCCGACTTAGAGAATGGCGTGGAGGTACAAGCCAAAGATGTTGAGAGAAAACTACAAGATCTAGAAAATAAAGTAAATAATCTCCAATGTCAATAGGGCCCAGTACGAATTATTCAGGAAAGTTCTGGTAGAGCAAAGGCCCTTACTTTTGACGGCAGCGTACCTTTTAATGTTTTTAAGTTCCAGTTCGAGACAGTTGCCGCCAGAAATATGTGGAACATCGAAGAAAAAGCTATAGAGTTGATTCTGGCCTTAAAAGGAAACGCTGCAGAAATTCTAGCAAGTGTGCCAATCACCTGCAGAAATAATTATGACGACATAATGGTGGCACTGCAACGAAAGTATGGTCGCGAACACAAAAAAGAAATATACAGAATGGAACTTAGAGGTAGACTTCAGAAAGCAAATGAGTCCTTGCAAGATTTTGCAACAAAAATTGAGCGGTTGGTGCAGCTGTCGTAGCCGGCGAAAATCATCCATTATTAAATGAATTCAAAATTGAAGCATTCGTGAAGGGAATTCATGATCCTGATGTAAGGTACGCGGTGTGTGCTACACGAAAATCATCTTTTGCGGAAACTGTTTCATTTGCGCTGTCACAGGAGACTGCGAAAATAATTGCTAAGCCGCAAATATTTAATGTGCGAAACCTCGAAGTTACCGCTGAAAATGAGGAAGATATAAGTACCATGTTAAGAAAGCTAAAAGAGGCAGTTCTGAAGGCATTAGGTGAAAAGCGAGGCAAACCGAAGGACAAATGCTACAACTGCGGTAAAATGGGACACTTTCAGCGAAACTGCAAAGCACCAAGGAAGAGCCTTCGGGCCGATCGCCGATTAACCCAGGGCTCACCGTTAAAATTTAAAAGAGCTAGCACTGCGGCGCACGATCCAACTTGTGCAAGTGAGGGCCCCACAATCTCTACCCAGCAAAAAAAATGGTAGTCATTCTGTGACTATAACTTCTTTCATTGCTTCCTAAACTTCAGTTGACATTCTTTTATGATTTTTTGGTGTTATTCTAAGGCACTTCCAAAAGAATTCATGTCTTTATATTTCAAATGCAGTGATCTGGATATAAACCTGATGCATATCTTAAAAAATCACTCTTCATTACTTCTAAAGCATATGTTATAGTTATCGTATATTTTTTGAATCTAAAGCATTTATTCAAATTGAAAAAATAGTTCTGATGAAATTTTTTAATTTTTTATATTTTTATATATTTTTTATTAATTAATTTTTTATATTATAGTTTAAAATTTCATGAGGGTAGAATTTATGCAGTTTTGAAATTTTTATAAAAGTTTTAAAATATAAAGAAAAACTGATTTGTTTAACCTTTAATTGAAACTGGCTGGTCTGTCATTTGCATTTTTTCAGCCTTAAATATTTATGAGGACGCAATCTATGCGTTTTTGCATTATGTTTATTATTTAACACTACACCATTTTCAGTTTTAATTTAGAATTTATCAAAATAATTTTAAAATTGTGTAAAAATTATTTCAAATTGCCCAAAAATGTTTTAAAATTGTGCAAAAATTATTTAAAATTGTTCAAAATTATTTTAAAATTATCTAAAAATGTTTCCAAATTGAACAACCAGTTTTAAAATTATCCAAAAATATTTAAAAATTTGCTTCCTTAGAGTAAAGTATGAGTAATGCTAGTAGCTCTATTTGAATACTTCCATCCTATGACACGCTAATGTTAAATTCATCGATGAAACCATTAGAAAAGAAGTGATGCCTTTGCCATAGTAGTGATGCTTTTATTGCTTCTTTTGCAGCTTCATTTTTGCTGGGTATATCTGGAATACAGCAGGGAAAAAGCAGTCTTACTGCTTGCGGATATATCAACGGCAGAAAGCACATTTGCACTATAGACACAGGAGCATCACAGTCTGTCATCAGACCCGATTTAGTTAAGGAGGCAATTGAACCATTGTTTGGGGTGAGACTGCGCACAGCTACTGGGGAAACGGGTACTGTCTATGGCAAAGTGAATGTAAAACTAACGATTTCCAACATAAGCGTCAATCATGTATTTATTGTTGCCGATATTGTGGATGAAGTAATCATTGGTGCAGATTTCATGATTTGTCACGGCATTAATCTGCATATGGGGCAAAAAGTTATGATTTTGCGGAATGTTGAAATACCCCTTGATGTTGGATATGAGCACAAGGCTCAAGTAAGAAAACCGGTTACCATTGAGCACAGCAAGGGTAGGAAACATGGCAGGCACAGTTCAAAGGCTAAAGGAAAATACCGTATCGTGGACATCCGACAAACGCATATCGAGTCGAGTGAAGCCTGGTCAGCGGCGCAACGGAGCGACCCCATGTTAGCGAAGATTTTATAAGCCAAAGAAAAAAACAGGAGGCCTACCCGCGAGCAGATATCAGCTGAAAGTCCGCTGATGAAGGCATATTGGGCCCAGTGGAATAGCCTGCAAGTGTTAAATGGTTGCTTATACCGTACATGGGAAAGTGCTGACGGCAAAAATATGGCCAATTTAATTGTGGTGCCGGCATCTAGAATAAACGAGGTATTGAGGGAGTTCCATGAAGGTCCCAGTGGTGGTCATCTTGGTATCACAAAAACTATAGAGAAGTTAAAACAACGGTTTTACTGGGTGGGCTGTCAACAAGCTGTAGGCAATTGGGTAGCGAATTGCGCGCAATGCATCGCAGCCAAAGGACCAGTAAGAACAATCTTTGGAACGGAACTAAAATTGCCTGGCGATTTGGAACTTGGTGTTAAGCCCGCCGCAACAGACAGTAAAAGCCACAACTCTTCCCGGGAACAAGAAGACCTCAACAAACGTCAGGAGTTCGTCCGCAATCGAATTAAAATGGTGAGCGACAAGATGAAGGCGAGGTACGATCGAGCAGCGAATTCTGAAGGATTTAATGAGGGCGAGTTGGTTCTGCTGTTTAATCCGCAACGAAGGAAAGGATTATCTCCCAAACTACAAACGCATTGGGAAGGACCCTACAGGGTGATTAAAAGGTTAAATGACGTGGTCTATAGAATACAGAAATATCAGAGCCCAAAATCTAAGATGAAGGTTGTGCATCTGGAACGACTAGCTGATTATGGGAAGGGGAAAACTATGTCTGTTCGGGACGAACAGACTTAAATGGGCGGCAGTGTTACAGAAATTCCATTTAATCGTAGAAATGCAAATCCCCATATGTTAGCCCTGAAATGTAAAACAATTAAATGGCAACCCTTTACCATAACTAATGTTTCTTATGTCAAACTGTAAAAGAACATTTTCAAAGTTGCCAGTGTGCAGCTTCCAGACGATGCTGCCATATTCTAGTTATTTTAACCCGCATATATAAAAACGCCAGCAGGGTGGCAAAGTAGTTCAGTTTATAAGTAAAACGCAAAGTGTGAAGAACTAAAGTGTGGCTAACGTTTAGTTTATCTAAATCGTGTAAATAAAGTGTGCTATTAAAATGTATTTCTGTAATTTTTAGTGACGGTTATAAATAAATAGAGCTATAAATAATTTCAAACGGTGTTTATTATTTGCAATATAAAAAGAACTCGATTTATTTAAAAGGTAAATAAATCAACGATTTTATAAAGGGTAAAATCGTAACAATATTAATAGATTTAGGTTTTTATATAAGGTTTGTTTTTTTCAAATTTTATATAAATATTCCATACAAATTTAAGTAGATATGGACTTGCTAAGTAGTTATAAATATAGCTACTTAAAAATTAAGAATGTATAAAAATGCTGCCTAGTCTTGGAAATTTTTTGCTTTTCTCTTTTAAATGTAAACAAAAATATTTGTCATAAAAATATTTGAAATTTTTTTGTTTTTAATTTGATAAAATATTAAAAACTACAAAAACTAACAAATGAATTATGTGTTTGTAAGTTAAGGTAGAGCAGTACAAATAATATAATTGCTCCATTTCGCGTTCCCGCGCAGTCCATATACGAAAACAGCTTCCGTACAATGGCGGCCCCAAATGTTCAAATTGTATTTATTTACAAAAAATAAAGAAAAGTCAGGTAAGTAGGTATAGTCGTTTTTTTACAAGTATTTATAGATATGGCTATGAAATTCGAAAAAAGCAAACCTATTGTTAATTATTAATTTGGTTTGTACGATAATACTTTTGTTTGCTGGTATATATGTATACCTAAGAAAATTTTTATTTGACAAACATTTTGTAAAACTTTTAAAATGTTTATTATTTGCTATTATAATTATTATTATTTCCTGGTGTAGCGAAATATTGAAAAATAAATAATGAATAAAAGTTAAAAATATGTAATTAAAAACCAAAAAACAATTATAAATTAAATAGAAACAGAGTTATCTCTCAATTACTTACTCGTACTTGCATATTTCTTAGTATTTTCACCTTACTTCATAAAAGATCACTATTTATAAATATTTTTCTTATAAAAACACATTTCATTTTTATAAAACTTTAATATTTTATTTTGTTAAACAAACCTTAGATAACACAATATTTTATTTTTCTATATTCACATTTTCTAAGTACTCGCATTTTTGGCGTCTTTTTGTTTTATACATAAATGAAATATATGTTATAATTTATCTGGTTCGAGATCATATTTAAATGTTACTAAGAAATAGTAAATACAAATTTTTTAAATAAAAAAATTGTGAGGAAGTGCATACCAGGTCATCGTCGGGTAATCATTCGCTAACAGTGAAAAAGGAATTTCGCATAGTCGTTTTCCTTAGAGTGTGTGTTTATTTAAGCCTGTTGTGGGTTGGTTGGTTCAATATATATTGAATAACATATACAGAATTTACACACTAAAAATATATTTTCCGTTACCGACTGTAGTTAATTTAAAAAGTCATACTTAGAGTTTGTTTTTGGATGAAAATCAACTGAAATTCATAAAATATATTTTTTAACTATTTGAATCAGTCATTCAAAAAACAAACTTTAAAAAAATACAGACTTTTAGTAGGAGTTGATATTTTCTGTTAAATGTATTCTAAAAATAGAAATTCAAATAATCCTTTTTTTATCAAAATAGTTTGTTTATAAACACACTCAAAAAAAAAAAAGACATGAACTAAATTGTAATCAAAAATTTCCTTCAAAATAGTTTATAAATTGTCCTCAATTTAAGTAAAGTTTTATTAAAACTTGGAAAAATTTTCTTAAAAAGAATAAAAATTCCTAAGTTTGAAGAAAAACGAAATAGTTTATATACTCAAAAATAGTTCATATTTTTCCTAAATAATATTTCTTGATTTCAGGAAAAAAATAAGTCAATTAAATAAAATTTTATTAACTTTAAGAAAAAATATCTTAGTTTTAAGAAAATTGCATACTCAAATGTAATAAAATTAAGTTTAGTTAAAAAAAAAAAAAAAAAAATGAAGACATAATTTACTCCCATTTAGTTCAAAAAATGTGTCTTACTTAAATCGAGAAATTACTTGAACTTAATGTGTGTTCATTTTTTGTTTTAGAAAGCCATTTCCAAATTTAGTTTTTAAGTATACCACTTTCTAATTTTGAAGAATTGTTTTCTAAAAATTAGTTCAGACAATTAAAAACAAAAAGTAATAAATTTTTTTCTATGTAATAATAAAAATTTACTTGATTTTAGAAACTGATGAACTATTTCTAAGGAAAATTTGCATGCAACTTAGTTCAGATAAATTTTAAAAATTTTAATAAAATATTCTTTTTTTCAAGTAAAAGTTTTCTAATTTTTTAAAAATAATAAAATTCGGTATAGGATCTTTTTTGTTGGAAAACGTTTAAATTATTTTTCATATTCTATTCCAAAAAATCATTCAATTAAAAACAAACCAGTTAGTTTTTCTAATTTTCAAGAAAAAATATTATTAAATAAAAGAAATTAAAGCAACCATTTTAAAAAACTATTGTGCATGATTGTATTTTTTGGTTCGTGATCGTGCGTGAGCGTGAGTCAAAAATCTCATTCTAATCTTAACAGTCTTAAATATTCAACTTAAAGTAGGCTAAAATATATTTAAAAATTTTGTTAGCAAATGGTAAAAAATTTCGAATTTGCGCTTTTATATAATAAATTTGTTTGCTGACTACAATACAAAATATCGCAGGCACATTTTAAACATTACGGCATAATGGCTTTCCTATAATTGACAAAGCGCTTATTAAACTTTATATTTATCGAACGATTTTTTCAGTTAATAATAAAAAAGTTTATATTTGTATACGTCAAATAAAGTTTAAGCTAAAAATCCCATAAAATAAACTTATGACTTTTCCATTTTCCAATAATAACAAGAAATGAAACTGTGATATTTTGTATTTTTGCAACAATTTTCTTAAATTAGCTAATTTAAGAAGACAAAGGTGTCTTAGATGCCGTGTGTCACGTAGGGCGTCCCTTTTTGTAGTTCTCTCAAGCAGAACCGTTAATTAACTACGACAAGAATCTGACTTTGTCACAATTTATTACGTTTCAGGCTATCCTGCAGTACATTTTTTTGATTTGTTTACTTACCTTTATGCTAATGAAATTTAATTTATATTTCAAATACATGAAATTAGTATAATTCAATTTAGTTTTAAGACAAAATTGTATAGCAAAAAGCTTGTTAAGAGCAGTGTCCTCACAAAGCGAAAGTTCTCCGAAAGTGGGAAAATACCTACTCAATGAATGTAAAGTACTTTAAAATATATGGTAAAATATATTACCTTTACCATAGAAGCAGGATAAGGATAATTTTCACTTAAAAGAAGGGCGATTTAACTTGTTTTTACAAAATATTTTCTTATTTTTAGGAAGTTAAGTCCTAGTTTTTAGTAAAAAAAATTATCTAATGAACTTAAATAAAATAAAATTGTTCTTAAAACCAAGGAAACATTTCCTAAAAAACAGTACAATTTTAGATGATATATGAACTAATTAGGGGAAAATTTTACTGTTTTCTAATAAAAATTTACTTCTATAATTTAGAAATGTTTATCAAATTTTAAGGAAAATTTTGTTAAATATGGGTAAAAAGTGTCTTTGGCGCCGTTTACATTTCAATTTTTCTTCTAAATAAGTTAATTTTTCTAAATTCTAGTTCATTTTTTTTTGAGTGCAAAATTATTTCAATAAAAATTACAAGAAACTATTCAAATATACATAGAAAATCAAAATATATACATCTGTGTGTGTTGTTTTTTGTACTTACATACAAATAAAAAACTTTCAATTAAAAAAAAAAAAACCAAAAAATCGTTTTTTTCTCGGCGATCCTCATGTGACCTCTTAGGTCGCCACATTAGCGTTATTAGGAATTAACATCAACCAATTATTTAAAAACAAAACTTTTGAGATCGGGTTTCAAAAGATAAGAATGGTAAGTAATAATTATGTTTTAATTGCATTTATTGCAATTAATAATTTTGAAGTGTCTAAAATACGAGATTTTCATATTGGGATGCATTTCTCCATATGAATATGGAATGATATCTAAAAATTATACAATATAAGTTTTCTTTTTTGCTTCAAGAAATAAACGCTAAAAAAAACTATATAATTTACTTATGCCCATAAAAGCTTTAGCGGATTTGTTTTGTACTTGAAAAAAGTAAAAGAGTTTCTTTAGTATCATAGCCTTTGTCTGCGCTATATCAGCGTGGTCCAAATACAGGCATATTTTTAAAGCTATTTTATATCTCCACGGACCAAAATCTGTCGCTTTACGCTTAAACAACCTTGGGAAATTGTGCAAACTTATTTCCAAGCTGAGTGCTGTGTTGCCCAATCTGTGCGTTTGTTGCATTTCACCCATGATTTCACAGCATGATGAGAATTTTGCACAAGGATCTCGGATTATTCACTTGCAAGGTCCACTTGTCTCAGCAATTGAAGGCAAACGACCATCATTTCGTTACGGCTTCTCAGTTTGGCCCTTAAAGAAGATCCAATCGGACATCGAATTTTGACGAGGCGTAGACTTTTTAAGTTTAAGATGCTATGCGAATAATCCAGAAATGATCCACACCCTTAAGGCTTATATCGTCCGAGCCATTCATTTGAAAAGAAATTAATTTTAGTTCATTTTATTTAATTTAAAAAAAAACTTGTATTTGGATCACCCTTTAACCATAAATGTGTGGATAAGCACAGTTTTGGTAGCAAAATAAATTAGTTTAAAATTAGTTTAATAATTTTTATTTTTGCTGTTTTTATCTTTTAAATATTTAGCAAAAAAATCTTAATATTTCAACAGTTTTTTTTTCTGCAGTGTAATTTTTAACAAATTTTTAGTAGCTTTACACAAATTTGTACAGATTTTTTTGTGAGTGTAATAACAAATTCATATTTCGATGTTACTTTCTTTCGAGTTGTAATATATCAATTTATGGTATGAAATCATACTTACGTATGTATGAATGAGTGTACCATATTTACATAAATATGGGGGCGGTTTCCAGATTGCATGATGATGAATTTTTGACATTGTGGAATGGGAATTTTAACTCTTATTTAAGTAAATTTAAGCGTTTATTACCTGACTGGGCCACTTCCGGTGACCTAATGATTTAGCACGCGATTGTTTCATTTTCGTTGTATTGCACCATTACCATTAAATTCCACATAATTTTTACTTTCATCATACAGCTCATCACAATAACGCACACTGACTTTTTTAATAAGGAATTAGTTTTTTTTAGGTTAACGTTCTATTTGTTTATATAAAATCGATTTTATAGCTTTTTTAAATAAAAATTAAAAAATGTTTTATTTTAAATAAAATATATTTCAAATCGATTTTTCTAATTTTTTAACAAAGATTTTGGATGCATAAAATATTCGATGCTTTTAAAGGCACATCATCTATATACAAGGAAAAAAATCATGTTTGGTCTTCTTTTTTTATTTATTGAATTGCATTAACAAAAAAATAATTTCAGCATTACAGCAAAATATATTTGAAATATTATAGCAAAAAATATTAGAAATATTAGAATTTTTTTTAGCATATTTTAAACAACGTTTCCAAAATCGGAACACAGTATAACTCAGTTTTGAAAGATTTTTATTTAATTTACACAGGATTTAGATCAATAAATTAAACAGGGGAGTACGTAGGTTTTTTGGAAATCAAAACATTCTGATTTGTAAGAGTTTTTTGTGAAGAAACACAAATTCTACTTTAAAAATTCGCCATTTGTCAATTTAAAACTGATGGAGCTCTGCTGCGTTATAAATATGCATTCATTTTGAAGCTGCTGCATTTCGGCCTTTCTGTAATATTTTTAATGAAAGAACTATTTTTGTTCCTTGTCATAAATATGTAATAATATCGTAAACACTTTTTTTAATACCGCAACTTAGTAAATAATAGAAATCAGAAAAAGATCAGAGACAAAAACATAATACAGTAATATCCAGATTAATAACGGATCATTTAGAATAACGCTTAAAATCCAGTTTAGATTTCGATCGTAATACAAACCCACCCTAAAACCTGAATTAGCCAAACGTAAACATATCTCTGTATGGAAAATTTAATGAGTTAAAAAGAATAGAAGATGTTGTGTTGTCTTTGTTCCTTCATTTCAAGGCTTTTCAGTTGTCCACGCAAAGAAAAAAACATGTTAACACAGAGAAAAAAAATCATATTTAAATCAACAAACAGCTATAAAACTAAATCGATAAAAATAAACTTTAAAGAAACAACTTTTTCTAAACACAAGCAGACACTAGCCAGCAATCGGTGTTCGGGTTTGAATACTCTATCAAACACTGATGGAAATCAGTTGCTTTGAGAAATTTCAATTAGAAAAAATTTAGTTCAAATCTAAATTCGAAAATAAAATAACAAAAAATAGTTTAGTTGAATCAGAACACTTTCAACAGACTTGTACAACATTTTTTTATGAGTACTTTTTAGTTACTTCTTTTTGCTGGGATACAAAAATACACAGCCAACCAAAGTTCTTGCCAACTGCATGACTTGGTTGCAGCAAATGTATTCCTGAAACAATTGAAATATATTGTTTTAACTGAAATTCTGTTGTATTAACCGAATTTCTGTTGCAACACACATATATATAGGTTGTCACAATGTATTTGATTTCTCTGTGTATTTCTTCAAAAATTATATAATTTATACATATGTCTTGTTTCATTGTGAAAATAGATTAATTTAATATATAAAATAGTATATAAACTTTAATGATCCTTTCGATTTTAAACCACCGCTATAACCGCCGCAACTATAAAACAATTTTTTTTTTGGTTATACGACATTTGTATGTGCTGCTGCAATACACACTCACACATGCCTAGCACAAAAAAAGACCCATCTTACATGTATGATACGAACTCATACTTGACAATAACGATGGCACTTTCAACAAGTTAATAAATAATATACGGCAAGCAAAAAACTCCCATCATACAAGCAGACCAGCAGTAATGCCAGACGTGACGATTTAACGATAATTAACGATTTTTTTTTTGTCGAAAGCCACGAGTTCTCAAGTTTAGGGAAATTTTTCAACAAGTTTTATTTTATTTGGTGTTCAACAAGTTCAAATGAAGTTGTTAAATATACTTTTCTTAGGCCAGTTAACTTATTAAAAGATAACCAGTGCTTAGTTGTAAATGTTAAATTTGTATGGAATTAAACATAGGAAGTAAACCCTTAAGCATAAAATAGATATACGCATTGTCCACATTATTTTACCGACATTTTGCCTATAAAGCTGGTTTTTTATTTTCTTTGTTTGTCACTGTCGAACAATTAGACATTTTTTTTAATTCACAATAGCTGTCTTCAAACTGAATTCATAAACATGTTTTGAACTTCAGAGTTAAAGAGGTTTTCTATTAAAAAAAATAAGATCTTCAGTATTTCTATTTTCATAAAATTTTTATATCTGCAAAAAATCAAATAATAAATATCAGAAGACTTTTGATAAAAGCACATAAGTCATCTTAAGAAAACTTTCCAACATTTTTGTAGCCTATAAAACTTTTGAACACTCATATTTCTGAGGAGGCCATCCTCACCTAGAAATGAAATCAATTATTTTGGAATACAAGTAGCGTAATAGTGCTTGTTAGGAAAATAGCTAGCCACGTTTATGGTTGCTAAGGAACAAAATATACGTTGCAATATATTTTTGTTCAAACTCTGCCAATTATAGGGGCTCTGGCTTTTCTAAATCTTCGGGTTCTGAAATACATGTATCAACCTAGCTCAAAATAATTATTTTGCTCATTTTTGTAAATGTACTGAGGTTGAATGCTCTTAATAAATAAAAAAAAAGTTTTTCAAAATTACAAGAAAATTCATAAAAACAGTTTTATATTTTCGCTTAAAATGAGCTTAAGATATTTTTTTATAAAAAAATTATTATGATTATTTATTTATCCCAATATTTTGTCACCGTAATAAATTGATATCAAAAACCCACGGCTTCAGGGAGAATTATTAACTATTATTCAAAACACCCTAAAAGAATCATACTTAATACAGCAAGGAATTTAATTTCATAAAATTAATATAGATAGGATTAAAAATATTTTGGTAAAAATTAATTAATTATTTAATTTATCTGTGGATTGATAAGACCTTACTTGGATTTTTTTTTTCATTGGCATTGAAATTTTATTATCATTAGTTGAATAATGCTAAAGCAAAAAAAAAATTCATTACCATTTAATGGAAATAAAATTTTCTGGCATTAGCATTTCTCCAACTTATGCTACTGAATTTATCAAAAGAAGCATTTGTTTTCGAAAAAATGGGGATGTTTAAATTGCTTTACATAGGCTGTTTTTTTTTTAAATGGATCCCTCTTGATCTTTCCCGGTTTTGGACTATTTGTATTATCACGGTGTATTAACACTCTAAAAGTGTACAAATTTTGCCCATTTTCAGCTATCTTGACTATTTTTAAGGTTTTCGCCATTTTGTACAATGGCCGGTATCTCGAAAACTTAGCGAGACAGGGCAAAACGACAAAATTTTGCTCTAGTAAAATATCAATATAAAATTATATTTTTTTAATTATTTGTTTTTAATTGATTAATTATTAATTGCAATGGAATTAAAAAAACATTACCATTAATCAATGAAATCAAACATAACCATTATCATTACTTAAAGAAATGGCAATGAAAATAATTTCATTACAATTGATAGCAACGCAATGTTAATGAAATTGTCAATCATTTAGTCTATTTAAATAATTAGTCCCATGTATGGATAATACAATATAAAAACCGAAATAATTTAATTACAGGAATGCTTTGTTTCATAGACAAAACTCAAAAATTAAATGTTGGTCATGAATATTGATAAATAATATATTTTTGGAACATTAAAAGCAACTAAAAGATAACAGAAACAGAAATTATCAAACCAAAACAAAATAATGGGAAAGCTTCTTTCAACGATCAGTGAGTTCATACAGGTGGCTCTGATTGATATTTCAACCTCGGCCAGGACAAATGGGATCGGCATAAATCAAACGAAGGAGAGTTTTAAATTACAGAGTTGATAAAGGCAACCTCATAGTGGGATCTGTAGTGACAATTTATGTGGATAGTCAGGCAGCACTTAGGGCTGTAAAGTGTCATTCAAGCATAGTGTTCGACTGTAAATGAGCTCTAGGAGCGGTAATGGAATTCTTCACAATCAGATTGTCTTGTTTATCTAGGCAGTGTAACATATAGGGTAATAAGATAGCGGATGAACAGGCCAGACAGGGTTCGGGTCTGGACCTCATATATATAGGGATTGTGGGGTCACGTTGTGTCACTAGTATGGTTTAATCTTCGAAAGATTTCGTGACTCTACTAATTAATCCTAAAGCGGTGTCCAGGGCTATTTGGCCAAAGTTGGATGCAAAACCAACTAAAATACTTATTGGATTGGATAGGAGAAGTATCAGGTCTTTAGTAGGGAGGCTTTATTGGTAAATGGGAAAGAGGCACACAGGACTTTTGTAGGTTGTGCCAGGATGTTAAGGAGCCAGAGACAATAGAGCACATTTTGTACAACTGTCCTAGATTACAAGGTCTGAGACTGAGAAGGCAGGGGAAAAGATTCCACGATAAGCTGGGTGATGTGGCTAGATATGATCTGGGCAGTCTATTGGGTTTTGTCAGGGGGATAAACTGTCTATTCTAGGTAGCGGTCTCGTGGTCACCCCGACCTATAATTGCTCTCTGCTTTTTAGGCCGGGGGCTCTCAATTCTTTATCTTTTACTGCCTTATTTTTATTATTCCTTTTTTTCAAAAGAGTATCACAATGGATCCTATGGTTCTCCGAGTGGTAGTGTACTTTATTATGGTACACAACCCTTATAATCTAATCTAACCATAGAATTTAATAACCAAACTTGAAATACTTTTATTAAAAAAAATATTTTTGATATTTTCTGTGAAACAACTAAAACTAGAAATTTTACGAATATTCGGTCCCTACTCGGTATTCGGCTTGTTTTGGCTATTTACCAAATACCGATTATTGCTACTATTTATCCGAATAATGCCACTATTTCGCCGAATTATTCGTCTTATAAAAATGTGCTAAAATAAATGATTTTTATTTAAAAAAAGTCGAAACATGTCCAAAATTAAAAAATAAAAATTTAATAAAACTTGTTTAAGATTATTAATGACTTACCTTATATTTAGCGCCCTCTAGTGGTGCAAATAAGAGACAAATCAAAATTTTTATAATCTTTCTAAAAATATGTTTTTTTTTAATATATAATGGGGAACTTTATTTTATTTAACATCATTTTAATTTTTAACACTACAAAATTGCTTCAAATGATAATGAAAATAGACATATTCCTGATATTCTCCATACTTTCCCGATTCAACAAATGTGTGAACCTTCTGATTCCAATTTAACTTTAAATTTGTTTACTGTTATTCCAACGAAAAAATCTATATTTGTTTCACAAATTGAATTGAAGATATCAATCACAAATTCAATTGAAGATATCAATCAATACATAAAAAACAAATTGAATTTCAATGCAAATATTTCAACTTATAAATTTTCTTATTCTCAACCAGGAGAAATAACATCATTTAAAATATTGGTACCTTATGAACTATTTAAGCAAATCATTGATCCTAGTTTCTGGCCTGAAAACACTCTAGTTCGTGAATATGCTTTCAGAAATAATCCTAGATTACCTAAAATCTCTATTCCTGTTTAAAAAAACTAATTGGTGCTTCTGTCAATACGAGTTCAATTATGTATCAAAATGTCAGAGGCCTTAATACTAAATTATCTGCCCTATATGCTGAAAGTTTTAATTTTGATAAACATATATTTGTATTAACTGAAGCCTGGCTACATAAAGGTATCATAATTCTGAAATTTTGTGTACAAACTATCAAATTTTTAGACGAGATAGAAATAATGGTCATAGTAAGAGTGGTTGTCTGCAGAAGAGATTTTATTTAATAATGCTTTGATATTGATGCTATTTGCGTACTGGTCAAACAACATAATAAATCGTTTTATATTATGTGTTCCTATATTCCTCCCAGATCTGCTTTAGAAGTATATGAAAAACACAAGAAAGCTGCCGAATTAATTTTTAAAAATTAAAAACATTATAGTCTTTTTTACTACTTGGTGATTTTAATATTCCTTCGATTTCATGGGATAAAGAAGATGATTCAAATAGTTTAATTTTCCACTGACCTAATGTCTGAATTTGTTAATGGATTATCTTCCAATTGCCTTTTCTAAATTAATGATGTTGTCAATAAGTTTGGTAAATTACTGGGTCTTGTTTTCGTTAGTGAACCCAACGAATTCTGTATTTCCAGAGCATTGCATATATCATTTCCTGAAGATCTGTATCATCCAAATTACCTGTTTACTTTCTTATACAGTTTGCAGTAAAGTTGGGAAACAGATTAAGGAGCTTTGTTTTAAAAGAACCGATTACAATGCACTTAATTCTGCTTTGTCACAAATCAACTGGAGTGATGTTTTTGCTTTGTAATCTGCATATGATGCTGAAGTCATAAAGTTATATAAAACTGTTTTTTCTAAATCTGCTTTAAAGACTTTTCCAAAAAAAAACTACTGGTCCTCCTTGGAATACAAAATTTCTTTCTCGTCTAAAAAATAAAAAAACTTAGCTGTTTAAGAAACATAAAGAACATGGATCATTAATCAACTACACGAACTATATAAAAGTTAGAGCTGAATAAAACAGGGCGAATGGTTCTGCTTATAATGATTATTTAAACAATATAAAGGCTTAGTTAAACCTAAGTATATTTACTCCTCTATTAATTCTAAACGACGCTGCATTGATTTTCCATTCTCAATGAAATTAGATGATATCAAAGCAACAGACGATATTCTCTATCAGTAATATGTTTGCTGATTTTTTGCTTCAACATACTCCACAACTAAATTCAACAACACTTCTCAATATCCATTTATTATCCCTGAATCATCTATAAATATTTCATTTATTAATGATAAAACTGTTTTAAGCAACTTGTTAAAACTAAAATGGTCGTATGCTGCGGGGCCTGATGGAGTTCCAAATTGTGTGTTAAAACATTTCTCTATAATAATTCAATTAGACTCGCATATTTTCCTGATGATTGGAAGAAATCCTTTATAACTCCAATTTTTAGGTCTGGAAGTAAATCCGTAGTATCATATTATAGAGGAATTGCTAAATTAAGTTCAAATTCAAAATTATTTGAAAAATTGATAACTGATGCATTATCATATCAAGCATAATTGCACCGTCAAGATAAATTCGCTTACGACCACGTTTTCCTTCAAATTTTGCCACAAATGTAGAGAGGCCTTAAATTTTAACATATATTTTTTTCAGAATTTTAAAAAAATTGGATTTTGAGATATGGGTCTTTGAAGATTAAACTTATAAAAATGACATTTAACCTTTTAATACAAAAAAAACTTTTGGCACGCCATTTTGAAGCATGGTTTTCACCTTTAAAATGATACCAACAGAAAAATTTTAGGTTGTATGGTTTAGAAGTTATGGGCGACGTTTTTGCCAATTTTCATGACGTCATATTTCGAAAACCAAAAGGGTTTGGGACCGAAATGTTAATGATTAAAAACACTACCCATTTACAATATTTGTGCCGAATTTCATTAAAATCGGAGATGATTCTGTGCGGTTTGACATGGAATGACCCATATGTATCCCGCCTGAAGGCGGACTTGCAGATTAGAGGGTTAAGGTGAACAACTACTGAATTCTTGAAATCAATAGTTTTGGTATCAGTTATCAATTTTAAAGGGCTTTGAAGCGTTTAACAGTATTAAAAAGGCATCGATTGCCAACCTTGTACAACTTTAGACGATTATTGGCTAAAAAGAGTCTGGCACCACCAGACCAGCTATCTAGCTGGCTAACTAACTATGAGCAAATCATATTTGTGTGTAACACTCTTAACAACAATTGTAGTGAACGTACTCGTAGTTTAGTAAACGACAACGAATACATCTTAGGTTGTGTGTTGATTGTTGGGGAAGAAGTGTGTTGTTGTTTGGTGATTTTTGTTTTGTGGTTGGCGCTATGCGGGATATTTTTAAGTTTAGTTAACAAAATTTGTTTGTTATGTTCGGATGTGTTTTACTTAAATTCTGTTTTTATTGTTGATTTTTACTGTCGTTTGTTCGTTTATCGTCTCGGTCTGTAAATGTGAATAAAATTCATATTTTGTTTTCATCATTTTCATTAATTACCAACCAGCAACTATAAAACGGGTTTTATTATAATGAAAATTAATTTAATTAATAAATAAACAAAAAATAAAATATTTAAAAAATCATAATATTTGTTAAGTGTTTATTCGTTTGTTCGCCGTTCACTTAGTTTTTCGTTGTTTTATCTGAATGTTTTGAAATTGTTGCGCTTGGTTACACGTGATAGTAAACTATACATAGTACAAGTGATTATTGTATTATTGTAACAACAACTAGTGACATTCGATACTTAAAACTTGCATTCGACAAATAAATGTTTGTTTTTTGTCTATTTTTATTACAACATCTTCATCGTCGTCGTTGTGTTCAATCAAAATTAAAAAACAGAAAACTCAACTTGGAATTGTAGATAAACATAAAAACAAATCTTGTATCCTTCGCGTATGAATGAATTGAACGTAAAGTGTAAGTTAATCTGTGGTTATAAGTGGTGTGATAAGCAATGCAAAGAATATTTCATGTACCAATCCATACTCACAATCTAAATGATCACGGTAGACCACGAAAAGCAAATTATTGAATTAAGACAACTGGTGGTCGAAAAAGTTGTTGATTAAATGTAAAGCTTCTGAATTATTCGAAGAAAGAATGGAAAATATTTAATTAATAGCACAGTCCTGCATGTTTCAATTACAGAAAATAGGTGGATCCAATAGTATGTTTACGCAGGTCTTAAAAATTGTCTATCACGTAAGGTTTCATAGTAATTTTAGTGATCTTATCGTAAAAGTTAAGATAATTGATATTCAAAAAATCAAAAATCTAATTTCAAATTTGTAAATAAAATTCAAAAGATTTTTTTTGTAATTCTAAAAATAACTATTTTAATTTCAACATTTTTATACCAAATGTAGTTCAAAAAATACCAAATTTCATTCAGAAATCCGGAATAAAAAAGGACAATAAAAATTAAAAAAATGCCAAATATTATTTAAGAATATCATGTATGTTTCAAAAATACAGTTAGACCAAAATGTACACTCGCAATTATTAAATATTCCAAAAATGACTTATTGTAAGAAAATTTTTTATTACATTAGGTGTGTTCGACGTACGTTACCGCGGGTGCCCGCGGGTACCCAATCTTACCAGAAAGCGTTTCTTGTAACAAAAATTGGGTAAATGAGAGCGTTCATGAGAGAGCAATTGTGTTTCTCATTTTACCAGAACGTACCCGTACTATATGTTTGCTTAAAATGGTAAAATTGTCAAATCATCAGCTGTTGCCAATAAATTTGCTGTTTGGTATTTTTGAAAAAAATTAAAGTTAAATCGACATTCTCCCGAGCAGTTTGGTATTGAAAATGAGCAAAATCGGTCCAGCGGTTAAAAAGTTATGAGTGAAAATGTCAAGGTACCTCTAAATTTTCCATACAAATTTGTGTATTTTAGTACAATTTCATAGAAGCGACAGGTACAAAATACATTTTCTCATATTTTTTCATCAGTCGCTTAGAAACTAATATATATTGTATTCACCTCAAACAATTTTTTTCACCTTAATAATTTTACTTCAAAAGTTTTTTACATTATTTGTATCAAAGAGAGTAGGGAACATTTTTTTAGGATATTGGTGGAGGTGCCGGACAGCCGAATTCAAGCCTTTTTTTACTTGTTTGAATTAAATTTGGTATTTATTGAATTTAAGTTGCGGCTTTTTAGTCCTGATTGTTTCCTTTTTTAGTTTCAACTGGTATTTTTTGAATAACATTTGGTTTTTTTTTAATTTACATTTGGTATTTTTTAAATAAAAAATTACATTTTTTGGAAAACAAGTGTTCTAATTGAAATTACAATTGGTATTTTATGAATAACAGATGCACTTTTGAAATAACAATTGTTTTTGCATTACAAATATGTGGTATGATAAATGCAATCTTATTGTTATTGGTGTTTTTTGGAATTGATGTGTGATTTTTTGAATAACAATTGACAATGTTGTAGTTTTTGACAATAAAATGTTTTTTTTTTTTATTTTCATTGTACGATTTTTTAAACTGGCATATGCAAGTTTAAACATAAAGGATCATTTTTATAAAGAGTATATTCCGAACTTTTTTTTCAACAATTCGTCAAATTGGCAAACACCATTTGATATTTTAATTTATTGTGTGTTGTTACCAGAACAGCGACTTTCAAGCCCTAAAAACATGAGCTTCAAATATGCAGTAGGCGCTTAAAATTTGCAATAAAAATGCACTAAATACTAAAAATTATGTACAATAAATCCCATCCTCTTAATTACTGAGAAAAAACATATAAAATGTGGCTGCAAATAGGAAATTGATTTTTTCGAGTCTTAATTGATAAATTTTTAATTTTCTAATATTTTTACTAATTATTTTGTCCAATTGTTATAATTTAGCCATAAAATTTTTAAAATCACTTAGTTTTGCTTAAAAATAGATAATTTCCTCCTTGTAGGCACGAGATATAAACGTAGTGTGAGAAAATTAAGTAAATGAAATCTAATATAATTGCCTATATCAAAGTTGGCAATTTTTTTTGGTTTATTTTTAATTAAAACAATAGTTATTTTAATTTTTGTATTTAAAAATACAAAAATATTTATTTTTGTAGTTTCTTTATTTGCTTATATTTAGTTAGAATATTGTTCTACCTTTAGTCAAAAAATATGATATGATAATGTCATATTGGATTTTATTTATTCATTGCCTTTCAAAAGGTTGTATATATATTCTTGCGTATTTAAAATTATTACAGTATTGTCTTGCATACTACCAAATTTGACCTCAATTGGTGACGGTTCTAGAAAATTGGATAGATTTATGTATATCTTTCAACAGAGAAATAAATATATTGTTTTGTAGTACACATTTGGAAACATGTGACAAATAAGTGTGTGAAGATGTTACCTTATGGCACAGGCTATGCTTCGTAAAAAAATATAAATCGAATAGAAACTTCAACACAAAATTCCATCATCTGACGTACTTTCGGCGAATACTTTAGAAAAGCAGATGCCAATTTTCGGCAATAATAAATGCTAACTTTCGAAAATCCGAATTGATCCAGCCAAATCAAATGTCCTCTGTACTTGCGATGGAAGGAAACGGACTTGCTAATCGTAGATAGTACACATTGTTTCTCAATGTTTGAAATAAAAACCATTTATTTGTGACAGACTGAAATTTCAGAACATTAGTGATCTCCACCACAAAAATAATAAAAATCTTTCTGGCTGCCTTAACAGTAAAAACTCATTGCTAATAGAGACTTATGCCTAAATTGACTAAATTCCCTGCGTTCAACGCCTACACTTCACTTTCTAACACCAAAAAACTCGAATTTTATAAATAACTACTTAATTGCGTTTGACTTTTACGTTATCACTTTAACTGTCAAATTAAAATAATTTCAGTATTACCTGCATACAGCATATATGAAATTTATGTTTGATTTGTTACATTTATCCCTACTTTTTTGCTATTGGCAACACAGCTGATTCAAAATAATTTTTTTCTTACGTAAATATTTAGGCCGCCTGAAACCTAAACCCGCAAAAAAATTTATGGAGCAATTTTTTCTTTTTTAAGATTTTTTTCCGGAGGCATTTTTACTATTTCCACGGGATATCAACCCAAGAACAAAAAAGAAATTCTAAAACTGCTTAATAAAAATAAAATTTATTGCAAATTTATTACAAATTGTGTATTTTTTTACATAGTTTGAAAAAAAATTTCAAACTCACGCTCAGACAATTCTAGTGATGATTTTGACATCTCAAGTGATATATTTTTCAGCGCAGTGATTTATAAAGTTCTAATTTGTATGTATAAAACTTCAAATAACGTAACGAACAGCTGTTTCAACTCGAGCAACCACCTACTTTATTCAAGCGATTTACAAAATCGATTTAAAAAAAAAATGATATGTGTGTCGTGTGTGGCGTTGCGTTTTGCAAAATGAGGGCATTAAAGTTAGGTGAGTTAAGTGTAAAAAATCATAAAACCAGTGCTTAAAAGACTGTGATTCGTTAAGAAGTTTTTCTTTTAACTTTAACTATAACTTTCAATAATTTAAAAAGTTCCAAAACTAGTCCTTAAATAACTTTCAGTTATTCAAAAACAGTGTCATTGTTAGAGTATTCAAAAAACCGGCCTTGTGGAAAAACCAGTTTCGGTTTTCTTCGAAAAATCGAATTTAAAAAAAACCGGTTTCGGGTTTTGCAGAAAAAACCGGTCAACCGGTTTTTTCGGTTTTTTTAATTTGAATAAAAAGCTTATATAATTTGTTAATCGTCTTAATTACAAACAAAAAAAAGAAATTTAATATATAAAGTAATAAAAATAAACAAATACATTCTTTGAAAAAAAAATATTTTATAATATTTTTTATTGTATTTCATTTCAACATTTTATTTATTGGTTTTAACATTTTTTAATATAATATCTTAAAAATTAATATTATAAAACTATATTCATATCAAATGAATAGAGATCATTAAGTTTGTAAATTGGGTAAAATAAGTACGTTAGTAATTTGAACGTTTAAAACGTTTGGCATTAAATAATTTCTTTTAATATTGCATTTTAAATATGTAAAAAGAAAGTCTATTTTTCACTTCTAAAATTATATTTTAGAAATAATATGCAATTTAAATGTTTCGTTTTAAGTCGATTTTTTTGTTTACTTTTGATAAAGCTAGAATGGAAAATACTCTTTCACTAATAGTAGATGTTGGACAAATAGCCAAAAGACAATTCTATAAATTTTCTAACTTTTCAGTGCTTTTGTCGCATTTATCAATATATATGAAATCATCATAAAATGAATGATTTTGTACAGTCTCTTTTTTAGGATTTTGAATACTGTTTATTGTGTTATTTAGATCAGAAATTAAACTATTTGAATTTGGAATATCCAAAGTTAAGTCTTCATCGGAATCTATCGGATTTACATCTAAATCTTTATAACCAAACAAACGATTATAAAAGTGTTAGAAAAAAATTAAAGAGACCAAGAAACCCAGTTGGTGATGTAATTAAAAAAACCGGTTAATCGAACAAAAAAGACCGGTTTTCGGTTTTCTTCGAATTTACAAAATATTCGAAACCGATCGGTTTTTAAAAATAAAGAAACCGGTTGACCGGTTTTCGGTTTCGGTTTTTGAATACTCTAGTCATTGTTTTAATAAGCTTTTGTTTTCTTTATATGCTTTAACTTGAACCACAAAAATAAACATGATTCTACCTAAACAGTTTAAGCATAAAGTAAATTTTTCTGCTTTAGCAATAGAATAGCTTTTCATTTATCTGCTGGTAGCTTAAAAAACAATAACTTTAAGCCTAAAAACAATAACTATCAGCCAAAAACAAAAAAAAAAATGTTAATGATAATGATATTGAAGAAACATATTATATTCCATTATTAATCAAATATATAAATTTTATAACATAAATTTATGTAATATTTGTTTTAAATATGATTTTTTTTAATTTTTATAGTTTACGAACTTAAATATGTATTTAATATTTCATGATGTATCTTTTGTACAAATATCGATCCCTTCTAAAGCATCTTGATGATGAATTCAGCTTTACAAAAGTAAGCATTCAGATTTTCCTTAATTTCCTTGATTTTGCTGAAATCGCTCCAGCCTTTAAATGTCTGCATAAAATTTCAAAACAATTTCTTTTCCTGCAAGAGTTTGTTTCAAACTGGCATAAAAAAGCTACTCTCTTTAATAAAACTATGTTGCTTATCACGTGGTTCTATAATCGCAATTTGGTAATATCCCTGCAATTCATGTTTAAGTTTGTGGTCAATTGTCCGTTAAATTCAGTAGTAGTAGAAATCGAACAAATGGCATCCTTAATATACGTAATAATATTTACTTGCATATTTACAGTTCTGACGAGTTATGGCCGTCACAAGACTTGCTGTGCAACTAAAAGTCACAAATTTATAATTTTTGTGATTGTGACCTTATAAAAATGAAAATTTTTGTGACTAAAACAACAAAGACAAGAGGAATATATTCATGAATAAAGTCATTATTTTTTAAGAATAAACGCGTTGATTACAGTTGCTATTTAAAAAGAAAAATATGCCGCTTCCTCTAATGCTTGTAGTAAAAATTAAACTAAATATTGAAATATTATAATGTATTTGATATAAATTAAGGCTTTTTAAATAAATAAAAAAGTTCAGAAATTTATAAAAATAATTAAAATATTTATAACGCATTTCAAGTTTAAAAAACTACAGGCATTGTAAATGAATATCTAGTAACAAAAGTAGACTAAATAAATAATTTAATGTGCTCGGAAGTTTATTAGGAAGAGCTAACATAACAATCCCATGTTATAAAACATTGAAATTTTGTTTCGTTAAAAAAGAATTTCAATTCGAATTCTTCAATGTTTCGCTGAGTGTATATAAATCAACAAGCATCGGCACAACGTCTTTGAGACCAAAAAGTATTTAATTATCAAGAGTATACTCGTAGTTCCCGCTCACAATTTTTTTAGTACTCTTTTAGAACACGCAGTAGTGTCTTGCAGTGTTGCCATATAGCCAATTTCAGCGTTTTTTGGGATGCTTAAGATTTTTCAAATTTTTTTAATGAAAAAAAAAACTGTCACGCATTGTTTCAAATTTTTTATAAACACAGAATATTTGTTCTATATATTTTTTATTTTTACTAGAATTGGACATATTTAACAAAAGTAAAAAATACAACAAAACTTTTCTATTGTGTTAAAAATATAGGTACGAATTCAAACATAACATTGTGACATGAAAAGTATTAAGGTCTTTACACATATTGACTATCTCTGGCTATACATATTCATTATTTCCTTCATTTATCGTAAAAATATATAATAAAGACCACAAATATGCTATTTATTGTTGTAACATATAATATAAAAACCATAAAAATGCATAAATTTAAAAAAAAAATAGTTGTTTTCATGAAAAAAACTGGAAAGCTGTTAAGAATCCAAAAAAGTGAGATAAACAATTAAACAGCTTATATGGCAACACTGCATCAAATAAATTTAATGTTTTTCTAAAATAACATAACATTCCTATCAACTAAACAGCTTCAACGAATTCGCCAACTCTCAATCAGATGGCGGGCAGCAAATGTTGCCATATTTACAGTCCTTTATTCCCTTTTAAAAAATATGTCGTAAAATTTGCATATTAACCCTACTTTTAACCGAATAATCGGTTAAAATACGTCGATTAACTGGTTAAATTTTTTGTATGGTTTTTCTGTTATTTTTTGTAAAATCTTTCTAATTTCTGTAACTTTGAGAAATAATATGGCAAGAAAAGCCTAAAAACCATTTACTTAAATACAACCAAACCCTTTTAAAATCAAGAAAATTCTTTTGAAATCGGTTCCCAACCAAATCTTTTCTACAACACGTTCTGTTATAGAGCAATTCCATATGAAAGCGATCACCTTTTGGACGACCCCTCTCCGATTTAAAAATAAATAGTCTCAATCGATTTTTTATAGTGACTGGTTTAGTGGTGGTGTACACCACTGTCATGTGACAAAATTGAAGAATTCTTCATAAGGGACCTCATTGAAAGTTGTTTTAAACTACTAAAGCGATCGCAACGAGTGATAGCTCGTTGGAAAGGTATTGAATCAGGCTTTAATTGAAAAATAAAATTTTCCTAATTTTTCTCAGAAATTTACCTTTTTTCCCATGAAAATTAAATTTTCCGATTTTCTACAGAAGCTCCTAAATTTTCCGGCTAATTTTATTTTTTTTGGATTCCTCATAATTTTTGCTTTAAGAATCAGCAATAAAAAAATGGGCCCGACTCCTTGTTTGGACAGGAGAAGAGCATTTAAGAGACCACCTTGTTCTCATTGTTTTTATATTTTTTATAATTGAATTATTTTTAATTATTTAACATTATTTTATTATTAAAAATACATTTTAAAAATTATTTTACAGTTAAAAATACATTTATGAAGAAAAAATCTTTCTTATTTTGCTGCTTATACTTAATTACAATATTTATTAAAAATTTCAATTGTCTTGGCATCATTAAAAAATTAAAGTAACTTTAAATTTAGCACGTCGGCAGACGAAGAGTACCGCTTTACATTAATTGACATATCAGAAATATTTGGTATGAAGCAATGAAACTTTTGCGTTCCAGTTATAGTTTTGACATTATTATATCTGTTTTGAAGTCGTCGCTCCATGGCATCGTGTTCTTTTTGAGTGCATAAAACTGTGTTAATGGCAATTTCCTTGCTTTGAATCCACGAAAACAAATGTTGTACATTTAAGATCTGGTCAGTATATGGCCTTTGCAAACTTGCCTTAGTCGCCATGCGTTTTAGGGTTCCCCCTAACGCATCGCATGGGCCCTTACCGTGGGACGTCGCAAAAAAGTGCCACTCGACCTTGCAGTTTTGTTCTTCTTCAATTATGCAAATATTGTAAAAATTTTTTTTATTCTTGTACTGAGAAGCCGCGCCGTCTGAGAAAAACGTTACTTTGTCAATTGCATCGAATTTTGATCTTAAGAATTCAAACATTTTCATTTGAAATAAATAAACGGACACATAATTATGAGCTAAACTCTCCGCGACAACAACAAGGCTTACGGTCTGTAGTTATAAATGCAAAAAGGATGCACCGTGCACTGGTCGTTTGCCCAGTGATAAGCCTGAATTTCATCCTGAACGAGAAAAGTGTAATTCTCGGCAAAGTCGCTTATCACAATGAATTCATTTTGGGCTAATTTCTCCTTACTTTCCTTTAGAAATTTCGATTGCATCTCGGATATGAAATGGTGCGCCTTCAGTTCATTCAACTTGAATCCGAATTCCTCGATGAATTCCGGAATCTGCTTTACCACGGTCTCAAGGGAACATCTGCCGCTGCTAATTATCCACTGTTTGATATGCACCTCCTGAATTAACAGCTGTTCAAACTTTTCCGCCAAATATTGCTCTAGCTCGTCAATCTTCGGACAATTGTCGCATTTGGACAGATGACAATTTTCCGTGGGGTATGCGCACAACGACTTCGACAGGAGGTCCCTATATGTTTCAATTTCACCGTGAAATACTTTCAATTTCTTGCATGGAAAGAACATTAATTTGATGTTTTGATGAAACATGCAAACGCAGACTGAATGCGTTCCGTGCCTGTCTAATGCCAGCACGCATTCTTTTGATCTTAGGATGGCAAACTTAGAAAATCCCACTTTTTCTGCTGGGTATTTCTCTTTGAACTGATGGTATGCTTCGGATAGATTACATAATAATAATTTGCGCTGCTTGTGTACTTTTTCTCCATCTTCACGTGTGATAACATAGTCACGTGTACCTGGGCAGGCGCGGCTGTTGTCATCATTGCAGTAAAAAACTTGAATCAATTTCACCGTTGCTTCGTTGAGGGTCCTTGAGCCAAATTTCTTGGTGGGAGTCGCCAATATGCCCTTCTGTCGAACTAATTCTTTGCTTCTTCTCGCGATGTAAAAAGATGTTTGAAACTGTTCAGAAATCTTGAGGCAGCACAGATAAAATGAGATATTTCTCCGGAAAAGTGGTCGCTAAATTGAATTTTCTTTTCAACTGCTCAATCATTTGTTTGCCGTCATCAACGTCATCTGCTTGACTGCATTCGTTATCAGAGCCTTCATCAAATATTGTCGCGATTGCACTCATAACCTTGCCTTTTTTTATCTTTCCTGTATTTTTCACTTTGCAACTTTCTTTTTCTAATAGGCGTTTCACCTAAAGTGGTAATAGCCTCATTCAAAGGACTCAAAGACATATTGACCATCGGAATGTCTGCCTCACTATCAGATGAAACATTTTGTTCAATTGTCATTTCACTCTCGGATTGTGGTTGCATTTGTTTCAATGCATTTGCTTGTTGAGACAAATCGATTTTACACTTGGGGCAAATGAATTGTGCTTCTTCACCGTATTGTATATTTAATTCATTCATGTATCGCTTCGAAACACCAGTTAATTTTAATACTTTTATCTTTTTCGAACGATGCCCACTCTTGTTAAACGGATTGCAGCAAAATTTATTCATTTTACTTTAAATTGTCTTTACAACTTCACTCTTTACTTTACAAAAAAAACACTTTAACACTTTCACGTTTAGTATTCAACTGAAATTTGACTCAGAGTGTGTGAAGTATTTATATTTATTTTTTGGTAAAAAATAGGTAAAAAAAATAAGCGATATTTGCTTTTCTTTAATAGGAAAATTTGTCATAAAATGTTTTTTAAAGAGGGACTTAATTGGTTACTGCCAATAAGCCGACCACAGGTCATAAAATGTTTTGTAAATTTTTTAAATTACCAGGTAATAAATATTTTATGACTTGTTTCTGCACGTGTCATTTTAGGCGAAATATTTATTATTAATTTAAAAAATTTACAAAACATTTTATGACCTGTAGCCTCAGTCGGGTTTGGTGTGCCATTACATGCCACTGCTGCTATTATCCATGGATTTATGGCCGATCTTGTGAAGGCAGGCAGACCATATTCACTACACACTCAACTTGGGGCTCTTAAAAAAAATTGATTTTTTCTCCATAAATGTATTTTTAACTGTAAAATAATTTTTAAAATGTATTTTTAATAATAAAATAAAATAATGTTAAATAATTAAAAATAATTCAATTATAAAAAATATAAAAACAATGAGAACAAGATGGTCTCTTAAATGCTCTTCTCCTGTCCAAACAAGGAGTCGGGGCCCATTTTTTATTGCTGATTCTTAAAGCAAAAATTATGAGGAATCCAAAAAAAATAAAATTAGCCGGAAAATTTAGGAGCTTCTGTGGAAAATCGGAAAATTTAATTTTCATGGGAAAATTTAATTTTCATGGGAAAAAAGGTAAATTTCTGAGAAAAATTAGGAAAATTTTATTTTTCAATTAAAGCCTGATTTTTTTTAAAACAACTTTCAATGAGGTCCCTTATGAAGAATATGTAGGTACATTATTTTTTGCTGGGCAATCGATTGAGACTATTTATTTTAAAATCGGAGAGGGGTCGTCCAAAAATTTGCCAATTTTGATCGTTTTCATATGGAATTGCTCTATAACAAATTCCCTGGAACCCGAATCCGTTTACCTTAACTTAATTGTAAGATACTTAATGTATTCCTGGTTACTTTTGGAATAACCTCAAATAAAAATTTAGATTATAAAGGACAAGAATTTATTCAACAAGTATTGACCCAGGTGCTGAGAAATAATTCACTCAAAAATTTTCATATTCTGGAGCTATTTCAGCCTTTGAATATAAGGCCGTGTGTGTACTTTTTCAGTAAAATTTAGTAAAAATTACTCAGTAACAAAATAACAGAGAGTAAGACAAATTTTTCTCTAAAAGAAAAATATCCAAAAAAGTACGCAAACCGAAAATTTTTAAGAATTAGTAAGATAGTTAAAACAGCTGATTGTAAATACCAAACAAAAATATTCAACGGGTCAATATGTAAAATATGAATACAAAACGGAAATTAGATGTGAAGTATTCAATAGGAACATTCCGGACTTCCACCTTACTTTTGTCATCGTAAATAAGCTGATATTTACATTTTTTTTTTTTTTACTTTTATAAAAAAATATTAACTGTGTTTGGACAAATTCTTTGTTTTTATATTATATTTTTTTCAATCAGCAGTTTTTTTTTCTTACAAATTCTTACTGGCAAACATTTATCCAGTAAAAACCAGTAAGTTCTCTTGCATCAAACTGTCACATTACTCTCTATTTTTGCTCTCTCCTTATTTGTGTAAACAAACACATTCCAGTAAAAACTTTTATAAATTTGTATGAATTTGTATAGATTTTTGAGTTCAAAAAAAGAATCAAAGACGACTAAGTATTTTGTTGACAAGCACTATGACGTTACTTATGTTATAAAAAATGGAACTAAAAAAAAAAAATTGTTACCATTTACTAGGTAAAATATCAAAACAAATTTTTTTTATTGTCAACGTGAGTTTATTTTTTTAAATAAATTTCTTTATAAACAATAAACAAGTAAACCTAAAGCTTTTTGGTATTTTCTAAAAGACAATCATCTGATATTAGAGTATTCAAAAAACCGGACTTTTGAAAAAACCGGTCTCGGTTTTCTTCGAAAAATCGAATTTTATTTCCTTTTTTTTTTTTTAATTTGAATAAAAAGCTTATATAATTTGTTAAT
Organism: Eustalomyia histrio; assembly: GCA_949748255.1. Taxonomy (NCBI): domain Eukaryota; kingdom Metazoa; phylum Arthropoda; class Insecta; order Diptera; family Anthomyiidae; genus Eustalomyia; species Eustalomyia histrio. The sequence continues at coordinate 88,327,245 of OX456526.1, forward strand.
TGTTTTTATTACAAACAAAAAAAAAAGAAATTTAATATATAAAGTAATAAAAAAAAATACATATATATATATATATATATATATATATATATATATATATATATATATATATATATATATATATATATATATATATATATATATATATAAATAGAATTTTTTTAAAACCAATATTTTTTAATATAATATATTAAAAATTAATATTATAAAACTATATTCATATCAAATGAATAGAGATCATTAAGTTTGTAAATTGGGTAAAATTAGGTATGTTAGTAATTTGAACGTTTAAAACGTTTGGCATTAAATAAGTTTTTTTAATATTACATTTTATATATGTGAAAAGAAAATCTTTTTTTCACTTCTAAAATAATATTTTATAAATAATATGCAATTTAAATGTTTCTTTTTAAGACGATTTTTTTGTTCGCTTTTGATAAAGCTAGAAGTGGAAAATACTCTGTAAAATTTTCGGACATCATTTAACATTGTTGTAATGATTCTGTTAATTTATTTGCAGACTACTGTGAGCCCTTAGTGGCAAGTGGCTCCAGGGTTTTAAACTCTTTATCCAATTTGGATGTTGGTTCTATTGAAGTCACTGAAGAGGAGGTTTATAATAAAATTTTGCTAATCAGAATTAGTTTTAAATCAGATGCTGATGGCCTTTGTACTCTTTATTTAAAAAAATGTGTTTGGCCGTTAACGTTTGCACTGACTTATATTTTTATTTTTAACCTAAAAGTGACCGATAAGCTAAAGGTAAGTTCATCTTACCTTTAACTTTTAACGTAAGGTTTAAGCATTTGAAGTTGCCACATTTTATACTCTGCAGTGTAGTTGCCGTGTAGTTTTTTGACCGTATCTTTGCTGTTTGGTTTATTTCTGTGTTCGACGTCGATAATGTAAATTTTTTACAACAAACATTTTTATTTTTTACACAATTCGAAGAAATTTTGTTTTTCGTTTGTTGTAAGTAAATAAATAAATAAAAGTACGTCGTTGCCATTACGTATTTTTAAGAACCATTTTAATTTGGCAAAAGTAATCGGTTTTGTTCTGGTAATGCCATATTTTCAAAAAACTTAATTTTATTTTACAAGGAAGTTGTAATAACCAAAAAAATTTAAAGGTCACTTTATTCCTCACTTTAGCTAAAGTTACCTTTAACTAACACGCACCTTAAAGGCAAGTTATAATAATGGGCCTAAGGCTAACAAACGTTTGTTAAAAAATCGTATGCAAAAAACCTTACTTTAACAAAAAAAAGTTTTAATGAATTTTATAGTTTGGTTCTGGCAATGCCATCATATTCAGTTGTCACTTTATGGTTAGCGATGCATTAAAACGAATATTAATTCAGCCGGGTAATCAAATCCATAAAAAGGTTCATATTATTTTAACATAATAAAATATGGTTTTACGCAATCTTCTTCGATTTACTTATTCAAGAAAATAAAAACACAAAATGAACTAAGTTAAGGAATTTGAGAAGAACTAATCAGATTATTTATGTAAGAAATGTTTTAAGTATTCGAATAACGAGCTGTATTGATTTGTTTTGATTGTAAGTACATCACTAAAACATTTCTTATATTTACATTGTTTTGTGATGTATTTTAATCAGTTTTATTTTTTATTTGCTGTTTGTTTGTTAAAACGATATCTTTTTCTTTTAAATTGGTCATCAGGAAGGGAGAACCCATCAGTCCTCGGCTTGTAAATTCTTGCCCGAAATAATTTCCGATTTGGATAATAGAATCTACTTATAAAAACAATACACAACACTAATTTTTCAACAGTCACAATTAATTTTACCAATTCTTCTTATGAAATTTAAAGTAACCATTTCACAATTTATTATTTTTATTAAAAATGCTTACAAAATTTTAATTTACAAATACGAAAACAAAACAAAAAATGTTACTAACATACGTTGGTTTCTACTTTAAAATGTTTAAAGCTACCAAACGTTTATCAAAGGTTTGTTAAGCTAATAATCGTTTTTGAATACAACGTTAAGCAATTTTGCTTAACAATGGCTTACCAAACATTGTTAATTTTTTTTTGTATACGGCCCTATAACAACAGTTTTAAAAGATGGAAGAAGGGTTGGTGTAACTTATTATAGACCTATTTCCAAATTATCTTGTGTTTCTAAAATCTTTGAACATGTCATATATAAAAGATTGTTTTTTCTTACAAAGTCGTGGATTTTACCAAATCAACACGGCTTTTCTTCTGGTAGATCTACAACTACGATAGTAACAAGTTGAGGCTCTTTATTCTAATTTTTCTAAGGCTTTTGACAAATAATCATAATGTGAAAACAGTTAAGTCTACACTTGATCTAGGTGTAGCTTTTGAGTCGTCATTCATTTGTTGATTACATTATTCCGAGAGCTTATAAAATGCTTGCATTTCTAAAAGCGAATTCTTCATATTTTCCTGATCCTTGCACGTTGATGTTAATTTATACAACATTTGTTAGATCAAAGTTAAAGTATGCTACGGTTATTTGGAATTACTTTAATTGTACTCATATCTCTCGTATCGAGAGATTTCAGAGGAAATTTATTAAATTTGCTTTAAGTTCATTTGCCTTTGTTAATCCTATACCTTCATATCTAAATGCCTATTTCTAGGGTTGCAGACTGGAAAATCGTAGAATATACCAATGTGCATTACTGGTTTTTGACATAATTAATGGTTTAGTTAATTGTCCTGATCTACTATCTCTTATTCCATATTATGTCCCACCTAGAAATCTTATATTTATTGATATTTTCATCGCGATGAATATGCTCGCACTGAATGTGCTCTTAATAGTACGTTAACCCTCACGTTTATTTATCTAAATTAAATTAATTTTGACCTTCAACAAACTTGCGAATCTAAATCATTTGTAGAGTTTTGCACATCTAAATACAAATTTAAGTTTTTTCTTAACACAGTTTTAAAATAATTAAGCTTCATTGCATTTTAAATAAGTATATTTGTACTATATTTTTATTTAATCATAGTAAATATATAAGGAATTTTGTTTTCATAGACTGCATAAAATGAAACGAAATATTTTTTTTAAAATTTATTTTATTTCATTTAACGTGTTTTAAACAAGAATTATTTACGTAAGACCAATGCCGAACAGGATTCATTGATTTAAATGTGTTTTTCATAAAATTTTTACGGAGGTTATAGTATTTTTAATGCACCAAATTATTTTTTATTACCGACGTTATGCCAAAGGTGGCAAGTTCGCTTTAACCAACGATTTGCCGCTGCTATCAATCGGGTACCAGTACAATACTGTCAAGACGACTTTGTTTTTGATACTCCATGTGCCTAAGCTAATTAATTAATTAATTCAGTACACATAAATAAATTAAGATGTTGTGTTACAACAAAATGAAAATATACATACTTTTTAAACAAATATTTATCAATGATTTAAAAATAAGCTGATTAACCTTGTGGGTGGGTGATCAATTTCTGTAAAATACTTATGAATTAAAAAATAACAATTCACATTTAAATTAGCTTAAATCGATTTATGTATGTTTTACTATTGTAATAGAAATATATATGTATGTATTAGGGTTGGTCAAATTTTTTGCAACAAAGGCGCATCCCGATTCTTGTTATATGGGTCATTTCAAGAAACTTTGTCGAAGAATCGCGATTCGCCTTTGTAGATTTTTTCGGCCCCCTACAATTCAACCAACCCTAATATGTATATATTTTTCTTAGATTACCTATTAATTTCACTTTCTATCAAAATATAATTCAAGCCACCCCCAATATTACACACACATATATATATACAGTGCTGGAAAAGATAATAAGAACGATAGCTTGTATTTGAGTAATATGATGAAATATTTGGTTTAAATAAATTTTTCATTTCCAAAAACCATTAGATTCCTGGTACATATATTTTTCTGTGATTCATTAATTTTTTTCATCCTAAAATTTAAAAGCGGTTGCACAATGTAACAAATTGTGGGAATTTCCTATACGACACCGAATTTGATGACATTTAGCGACGTTGAAATTCCGCATCTTGTAGAGATGTTAGTCTTACATAAATAAGAGTGTTTATACCTGTCAGCAATGTGTTGTATAAAGAATATGTATTATAATATGAACACAATTCGTGGCACACATGTCAATACTTTTTAAAGAGTGTTAACACCTTTATGAAAAGCTTTATTTTTTTACATATTTATTAAAAAATAATAATTAGAAAAAAAAACAGTTTATTATACTATATTTGTTTTAAGATTAAATAAATCGCGCAATTAAAGTGTTACCATTTTCTGAGCACTCCAACTTCCACCACATTAATTAATAGGAAGCAGCAGCACATTAATTAGTACCCCCCAGCAAAACAGGGTTTCAATTACTTATACCCGTAATTTCAAGCTTAGATAGCTACCGTCACAGGTCAACCAGTGTTGTCGCAAGTGTCAGCTGTCAAACGAGTAAGCAAAAATCGAATGGTGAGGGTTGTTGTTGTAATTGCGAACCATAGTGCGAAAGAGAATTAAAAACAATGTATACAAAAAATAATGTGTAAAAGTGAACAACTACACAGCATGATTTCGAACATATGATCACCAAAAGTATATAAAAGATACCATAGAAGTGCAACATGACTGTATTTACCAAGTGTTTAACTATCCTGTTGTTTCAAAAACTTAGTACAAACTCGCAACAAATTTTATATATGAGTCATACTATTATATTAATGGATTGTTTATGTTTTAAAAAAATTTTTGCACATAATTAATGTTTTTTTTAATTTTATCTCAGTATTCAAAAGAACAAAACATACAACAAAGTTTCACATTTATATGATCTGTGAAACTAACACACTTACAAAACACATCCATGTATCCATGCTTCCCTTGGGTTAATGTTTTTCTAATTATATTGATTGTTGAAAACAAATTAGAAAACCCGAAACAACACACAATTAGAATAACATCAGCGAAATTTAACAATTCTACATTTATCCTCTATTATTACAATTTTTGCTTTGACCTTTAATTTTTAGGTGGTGTTTCCAGATGACGTTTTTCTTGAGACGATCGAATATACCATAACAAAATGCATGCAATATTAAAACAAAATACATGTAGTCACTCATTCGACACGCGACGAACGTCTTAAGAAAACACCATGTTAAAGTATTTACTAAACAAAGCTAATACCGTTAGTTTCAAAAGTTTGCTCTAATAACACAAGTATACACGGTTTTGGATCATAGCAACTAAAAGTTATTTCTAATGCTATTTATGTTATCAAATTTGCACTCCGTTTTTTAAGATTGGTTCTAGTTTTCAAGATATTGAATAAAATCATTTTTACAATTTTTGACAATTAATGTCCATTTTATTCAATAAAAAGTGAAATTATAAAAATGAAGAGCAGCCAAACTAAGTTGTTTGTATTGTTTGGGATCTGTTTCATGCATTGTAGCCCAATATTAGTTGCTCATCATGTCCTCGTATAAATAAATAAATCTTTGATATCGTCTTTCAATTTTTGCCAAATCTTGGTGTAGTTGCTCTCCTTGCTCGTCGCTATTATTACCTGAGTTTTCAGGGAAAAAAATCTACATTGGAATGAAGTAAATGTATTTTGAGAATCATTTGAGCTCCAATCTCCAATTTTGCAACAAAATGTCAATTATTTGCTTGAAATTCGAGGATTTGCGGTTACCGATAAAATTGTGAACAACATTTAGAAATGATCCCCATGCTGCTTCTTTATTGGGCGTTAAATATTTTATAAAATTTCCGTCGACCTTTCGAATATCATGTCCGACAAATATTCCATCTTTGATTTTAGCGTATGACAATGTTGGAAACAACTTGGTCAAGTACTTAATAGCCCGTCCTTCAGGGTTGAGCGCTTTGACGAAGTTTTTGATAATGCCAAGTTTTATGTGGAGGGGTGGCAGAAAAATGTTCTGTGGATTCACAAGTGATGTAAAAGAGACGTTTTGTTTTGTCCTGGTTCATAACTAGAACGATTTTGCCAATCTTTTTTCACATAATGGTGGTCAGTTGCATGACTATTCCACAGGCACTAAAAACAACAAAATTTCGTAAAACCAGATTGCATCCCCATTGAGAGACCAATGACCTGTTGGAATATTATGTAAATAATTTATTCTTTAAAATTGATTTATAATTTATTTTCAAACCTTTAAATCGCCACAAATTTTCCATTGATGCTCGTTGTATTTGATCTTGGTCAAAATTTTACATATTGCATCGTAGCATTCAATTGTACTGCATGAGCAACTAGAATGGATGGTTTCATATTTCCATTGTGTATCAGACCACCGTTCAGGCTGTATTTTAAACCATCTATGGACATCGCATCAAATAAACCTTAGATTTCATCACATTAACATATGTTCTTTTCTTTTTGAAAAACGGTAAAAGTGCATTATTTCAGGTTCTGTAAACAGTGAATTTTGTTTAGTTCTTATCATATAACATCCGCAAACATAACAAAAATACTTGCCATCGACTTTGCACTTTTATCTTTGCATTTTCACAGGTATTTAACAAAATAAAAAACATTAAGAATAAAATTGAGATGATGTTTCTACGAATGCCTGTCGTTATGGCAGTGCAGTGCTGCTAACATGCGAGAACTAGAAAACTAAAACCAATCTTGAAAAACAGAACCCGGATTCGAATTCAGCGCTTCAAATATCGTTAAGATTTGTTTTCATCGGCTCTGATCCAAAAGTTGACCGGAATTTGTAATCTTGTGTAATCTTTTTTAAAATTAACAACAAAAATCCATGTTGATATTTTATGATTAGGCAATAGCTGTTTATGTAACAAGCGATCAAAGTTGGCTTTTGTCTCTCATATAAATTTGACATAAGCTAACGTCAACGCTTAATGTTAATTGTCTATATGAATGAAAAACAAAATTTTTTAAGAACATTTTTGTTAGGTTTTACCCTGAGTTTCAGAGTTAACTATAAGCCAAGAAATAAAACTGTTTTGTATACAACTTTTTGCCATTTTCTTTTAATCAATAGTTAACTCGAGTTTCAACTTTTCAATATGAAATAAAGCATTATTTGGGTTACAAATAATTAAATCTTTTTACATTTGAAATCATAATGTTTTATTTTTTTTTCGAGATGATAATAAGTGATGTCTTCTTCAAACATTTACATAGTTCTAATTGAAAATTACGTTATTCTAAAAAGATGTTAAAAATTTGACAATGGGATTTTTGTTAAAAATTGCCATTTTAGTAGCAAAGAAATTACTGTCCGCTTAAACGGAAACTGCACTTATTGTCTAAAATTTACTAATTCGATCAGACCGGTATTTGTGTTAAATTAATGCACTTATTATTTATAAATATATACGTTGTCATTCTAAACGTTAAAATTGAAAAATTTCTCATTAATTTTGTGAAAAACAATTAAGTTAAAAAATATTTTATAGTGAGTGCGATTAACCATTAACCGCGATTAACTGCATCCATTTTAACCGTAACCGCGGTTAAGGAAAATTACGTTTAAAAAAATCAGAAAAATTTAAAAAGTTTTCGTTTTTTGTGGTTAAATTCAGTGTTTTTCCTATTGTTTTTAAAATTTGCTTATTACATGCAAATAAAGCAGTTATAATAATTTAAGTTCTTGTTGTAATTATGGTTAATGGTTAAAACCAGGTACTGAAACCGAACCTCAACCCGAACCCAAACGCGTTCAGGTTCGCTGTTTATAAAAACTTTGAACCCGAACCCGCTGAACCCAAAAATTTAACCAGGTTCGGGTTAAAAAATATAAAAAAATTTTCTTGCTGTTCATGGCATGAGAAATGCTTGATAGCAAACTCATAAAAAACATTACATTCCTTGCATTCCAGTTTGCCTTGCTCGACACTATATCTAGTTCTTTTAAGCAAATACTTGATCAATGCAGAGCTATTTGTAGAAAATTGCGAACAACAAAAATTTCTTCTTTAGCTAAAAAGCTAAACTTGAAAAAAGCCGTACTGGACTGTCAAACTAGATGGAATTACAGTTATGACATGGTTCAAGCCTTATTGGAATATATAATTTTTTGTTCGGAAATACTGGATGCTGCATTAACTATTAATGATAATATTTGGAATATTTGTGAAGAATTCGTAGAAGTTTTTGCACCTGTTAACAAAGAAACTACAAGAACACATGACTTTAGGCGATTTTATGGAATCTGGCTTAGTTTTAAATTAAATCTAATAAAAGATGACAAAATAAAAACATTTCCACAAGAATTATATTTAAATATTATTAAAATGGAAAACCACTTTATTTAATAATCCACTTTTGATTGTAGCATTATATCTAGATAGCAGATTTAAGTTAATGATAAGTCTCGAATATGTTGAAAATGCTAAAAAACATATTTTAAAAACATTAAAATTTTAAAAATTTATAAATGGAAAAAGAAGAAGAGAATTGTATGAGATAATCAATATCTTATTCTTCAGAAGATGAAGAAGACATGCTCGAAAAAGTTCTAAAAAATCGAATTCTTCAAATGAGAGGGCTTTTTCAGTCTTAAAATTCATTTTGTCGCCACAAAGAACAAATTTATAAGAAGAAAACTTAAAAAATATATTAATTATAAAATTAAACGGAAATTTCTTTGAAAAATAAATAAACTTCCTATTAATAAACATTTGTAATTTTTTAAATGTTGAACCCGAACCCTGAACCGAACCTGAACTTTTTATTTCGATTAACCCGAACCCATTTTTTTCAGGGTTTCAGTGCCTGGTTAAAACTGTAATTTGATATAAGAATCGTTCTTGTTAATTTCCCAAGGTGGTAAAAACAACAACAACAAATAGTGTTAACACCAGTTCAGTACTTAATATAAGGGCAAAAATTTTATCTCACCTTTTTACGATAAACAATTATAAATTATAAAAAAAAAAAAGAAATCGTTCATATTTTTTTTCCAACACTGTATAGATTTATGTGGTGTATATATGCGAGTGTTCCTACGTACATCACGTGCTAACTCGGTTAAATAGTTTGTTTTTATTTTTTGCTTGATTTCTTCTATTTGTATTGGTGAGAATAAGAAGTGGGGAAAATGTTGTTGTAGCCTACTTACAGTTATTTTACAAAAATCCAGTTGGTTTAACGACAATTATATTGTTCGCACAATAACCCAGCAAACCAACCTAGATACTATGTAGATAGAAGTGATGCGTTGTGTATTTCAGACTACTTTTGTTCGACGTGTTGTTTTTTTTTATCAAATGACATAACATTTTTTATTTTGGTTCATACGTAGAAGAAAACAATGTGTATTTTAAACACTTGTGTAGAATTAATATACAGTTGTGGTCACACAATTAAGTCATTCGTACTCAAGAAATTCCTATCAAGAATAAATATTATATTTTTTAGCCATAAAAAATTAAGTTTTTTTCATTTGTCTGAAATCTTATAAACTAAATTAAACATAAAAACATTAACAATTCCCAATTACTTAACTTCTTTTTTCAACTTTTATAAATACACCCCAACTATTTTGTGGACATATAATTAAGACATTTAATAAATATTATTTTAATTAATTAAAATTTAAACCATTTTGGTTAATGGTATATTGTATCTTTTAATACTTGGTGGGATATCCTTTTTGACGTAATAATTCGGCACATCTCTGTCGTTTTTGGACAATTCCACAACACTGATCAGAGGTGATACTATATCACTTTCCCACAGATCTTTTACAATTTTAGGTTTTCTTGCTGAAACAGTCCGTTTAATGATTCCGCATATGTTCGCTGTTGTGCTGGGCACTCGGTAACCTTAATGTAATTCTACTACAGCCAAGACTTAACACCCCGAGACTTATGATTCAGGTCGTTAAGTTGTTGAAATATCCATGCTAGTGACAAATCGTCAGCATAATTACTATCCAGATTATTTTCTAAGATACGCCTATGCATTTAACCTTTCATTTTGCCGTACATCTGTTTTTCTGAAAAGAATAAAAATGTGACATCGACATAAATAACACAGCACAACATTTTAAGAAAAATTTGATTTGCATCAATTCTAACAGACTTTTGGGCACAGATCACGAATGTGATTTTAGAATTTTAAAGTAAGCTATATTATAAGAGTTATTTTTGTAGGAAAGTTAAATTTTTTTTATAAACTTTTTGCAAAAAACACAAAATAATACAGGTATATTTGGTTACTTTCAAATGGTAGAAAATGTAGAAAACAGATTTATTGTGACAACCGAATTTATTGCACACTGAATAGTTTAGTTGCAGCAACTGAATTTTTCGGTTGCCGCAACAAAAAGTATTTCCAATCCGATTGAAATATATTGTTTCAACGGAAATTCTGTTGTATTAACCGAATTTTGGTCGCCACAAACTAATATGACGGTGCCTCCAGCCAAACCATTCGGTTGGCAAGAAATTCGGTTGTAAGTGATGAAAATCGAAAACGAACAGTTTTTCAATCCAGAATATTTAGTTTCGTGAAAATGAAATTAACTTTAAATTATTATATATTGATTTGTATTTCACAAAATTTTTAAATTTGGCAATGAAAAATTATTTTGTAAATATAGATCGTAAAACATTGAGCATTAAAAATCCGATCGCTTTAATTTTTGATTTTCATCACATGCCTGAATGAATCTGTCTGTGTATATTACGTGTTTCGAAAGGTGCGGTAACATTCCTATACTTGTGTTTAAAGTTGTAATTTTACGATTTAGTTATTAAATAATCGACAACTAAAAAATATGGTCCAAAATTATAATTTTTACCTGTGGGGTTTCTTTAATTTAAAGAAAAAATAAGGTAAAACTAAAAACAATGCATTTTGTTTATACATTAAAAAGAAGGAGTCTACGATAAAAATGTATTAATAATATTTAGATAAAAAGCTATTAGATATGTAAAATCAATGTTTTCTAATCAATACTGGTATTGATTTTGTTAATTAAAGTGCAAAATACTAAAAAATAATGATTTTTAAATATGCATGTTGAAAAACTTACTTAATTTCTTTTTACCATAGTTAATTCATAGAAAACGAATTTAAAACAAAAATGTTATTAAGTTTGTATTTCAAATTGAACTTTCGAAATATTCTGACCTAAGGGCTGTGATTTTTATAATGAAATTTAATAAGTAGGATGTAAACTAACATCATGTGTTAAAATTTTGCAAATCCGATTAAGGAATTTTTAAAATTTGCAATTTACTAAAATAAGTATATAAATTAATAAAATAACATAAGTATATAAAAATATATAAATAAAAAAATTGAAGTTAAAAATGGGATTTCGGTAAAAGTTAATTTTGCGATAATTTTTATATTTAGAGTTCACATTCGTGATCTACATCCTAAAATCTATCTGAATGGGTCGCATGCCCGATTAATTTTTGGTGTTGTACTGTGTAATAAATTAATTTTAGTTTTTGAAGTTAACGGACTTGATCATTTGAGTGCTATGAGTGGACGGGAATTTGTTTAAAATCGGGACATCCTAATGTGCATATACTATTTTAACTTTTTTCTTCACAATTTATAGACGACATTACACATTTTAAAACTGTATTTTGTATACTAACTAAATATAGTACACATTCTTTTACTATTTGTTCTGTATGGTGGACTGTTTATTCAATCATTCAAGAAAAATGTGTTGTATACGCATTAAAAACAAAAGCAACAAAATAATAAGGCAATAGTTGTAGACTTACAGCGGTATTCATAAAAAAATCTTAATTCAAGTTTCAAATGCATTTTAGTTAAAAAAATTTTAAGCCTAAAAAAGGTTTATTAAAAATAAAATTCGTACTCATAATCAGTATTTTAACTAATAAACGATTTAATGATTTTTTAACTTGAATATGGCAACACTGTATTTTTTATTTGTCATATTAATCGTAATGATGCAAATCAATGATTACTAAACCATACGGTACTCGTTTCTATGTATTTTTTTTGTCGTTTTTCAGAAAAATATTGTTTTTATAAAACAAAAAATTTATGAAAACTTGTTTATTAACTAAAAAAAGAAAAAGTCAAAACAAAATGCCCAATGAAAGTGTTGCATAGATAATGATTTTATTGTAGATAAAAAAGTATTCAAATAACCGGTTTTATTTTCTGTTTTGATTAAACAACACACCACTATAAAACACAATGAATAATATCCAAAAATATTATTATTTTTGTTTAAATTTTTTATCCGGAATTGAAAACGGGTCGCTCCTCTTATTGTAAATTTTCGTCTGATGATTGTTTGAAATTTGGGTAATAGTTTCTATTATAAACAAAATACAATTAAAAATATCACATTTTCCATATAAAAATGGTTCTTACCAATTCATTTCATCAAATATAGAGGGTCCATTATTTATAAACAAAAACAAATAACTTCTTTTGTTTAAATGACAATTTTTTGCAAAAATGTTTAAAATGAAAATAAACACAAAGCAAGAATGTCATCTTAAAATAGGTTTAAAATAGGGTCGAACCAATTTTAAAATTCGTTTATTTAAACAAGTGTTAAAAAATGTATTTTTATCAAATTTGGCTTAAAATTGATTTGAAGTACTGTTTAAAATTTTTATGAATACCGCTGTTATTATAACACTTATTTATAAAGTTAAACGCCGATAAACTTATACACTGAACCAAAAACAGCTGTGAAATTAACTAAAATCCATATAAAATTGATGAATGGTGATCACTATACAGCTAACAAATCGAATCGTTAATTTAACACAATGTTTAGTAAAGAAATATGTAGATGTTTAATTATTTAATGTGGTGAGATTATGACAAAATATTTGTTATGTTAACAATTATATTTAATCAACTTGAATAATTATTGTGTATGTTTGACCAATGCATTTTATTTAGTTTAACGATGCATTTTCTTCAATTCAACCCTATTTTTTAACTTATAAATTTTTAATGTTATACTTTTTTAATTTTTTCTTTTTCATTAACGTCTTTTGTAAGTTTAAAAATTAGTAAATTTGATAAATATAAAAAATAATGAAACATGAGATTAAAAATTATAGTTAAGTAAATAAACTTTGCCAATAACTTATATAACACATACAAATTTTATATATATAAAGTTTATAAAATATAAATAAATTGTAGACAGAAAATATTAAAAAATGAATTTATGATATTACTTAAATTACAGTTTACACAAAATTAATATCAAATAAAATGTAAATAATTGCATAAATTTATTAGAAAAAATACAGAACCTCTAATTATTTCAATATACATAAATCACTAATGATTACAATTTTAAATTATTTGGTAATAACACTTTTATATTAAAAAAAATTTGTTGATATTAGAAAAACATAATTAATTCGAATAAAAAATAATAATTTTACTAATTCGTTTTGTCAAATGTTAACAAAACTTTTATATTTATTTCACTTATAACTTTTGGTTCAGGGTCCGGAAGTTCGTGTTAATACATGTTTATTTTCGTTAGCTGGAGAACAACGCTAACCAAATATCTTTGCGAATCAACAAATTTTCAAGAAAATGGCACTGATTTGATAATGCATGTTTTGTAATTCTTGCCACAGTTACCTTCCTCACCCCGTTGTCCGTTTCGAATCGCTTTCAAATTGATAACCGATACCAACACCGAAAGTCTTAATTTCAAATATAAATTGGTTCCGAAAACTATCGATTTTTAAAAAATGTTTTTTGTTTTACGTTTTTAGAAAAACATTTAATTTTTTTAATAAAAAATATCCAAATATCTCATATATTATTGATTTTTTTTAATAAAAATTCGTATTGCAAAATTTTAGTTGGTAATATTGCTTATTTTTTTCATAATACCGATACGTACCGATACGAAAAAATACCATTACTGTTAATCGGTTCGGTCGTCAACCTTGATATTTTGGTATATTTTAACATACTTTTACATATTTTGCTAAATATTTATGTTTTAAAGCATTTTTTTTGATATTTTACTAAAAAGTGGTGCTTAAAAATTTATATCTTTTATATATAATTTCTTTAAATTTTTAAATATTTCCTTATTTCGTTTTATCATAAATTCAATAGCAAAAAAGTGGTGAAAAATCACTTGTGATTTTCACCACTTAAAAAAAAAAAAAAATACTGAAATTGAATTGAAAAACTGTAAACGTTTAACAAATCTATAATAAATGCATACTTGAACACACTAGGGGAGATTAATAAGTCCGTGACTTTTCGAGCTTCCCTCGTAGTTATACGAATGCAACACAGCTCCCATCAAGTACCACTTTTTAATAGACTACCGTCAAATTTTGAGCAAGTTCCCTCATTTACTTTGGGTTTAACAGAAGGATTTTTCGAGATCCATAAAATAGGCATTTGTTTGATCAATAATTTCATCGTTGGAGCTAAATCTAGGTAACAAATTCCTTGTTCAATTTTTAAATGTTCACGATCACAACAAACAAAAAGTTGTATTTCTTTTCATTTTGGGCCAATTTTCATTTTGGGGAGTTTAAATTTGTTACAAATATTGCTAAATATTAGCAAGATACAAGCAGCAAAAATAAAATTCTTAAAATGTTTAGTTATATATTAGTTTAATACTTATTATATTTTGTTCTGCAGAAATCAGCAAAAAAAAATTGCTGAATATTAGCAGCCAAAAAAGAAAAGACGAAGTTTGTAAATTTAACAGCTTTTTTTCTCTTACTAATGTTAATCACACATATTCTGCTGATTTCTTTCAGAGTCCTTTTGAAGTAATTGTTAGTAACATTATCGTTATTATTTTTATACGTCAAACATTTTTTTTCGAAACATTTGCACTGATATAATTTTGTGCATAATATTAATGAATAGGATCATTAGTACAAACCATTTTTTCATTGGAATAACCCAAAAGAATGGTTTCATTAAACATTTTTTAATTTTTCCTTTTTGATTTAGGTCAATGTTCTTTAAAAATCTAAAAAAATTATTTCTTTTTAGTTAAAAATCTTAAATTTTAAGAATTTATAAACTAATAAATAAGAAAATATTAAAATGTATGTTAAAACAAAATCTAAATATGTAACTTATTTAAATTTAGTTCAAACATTTTAACCTATAAAATTCTCATTTATAGTCCATATTATATTATCAGTTTAGTTATTTTAAGTAATAAATTTCACGTTCAAAATATTTGCATATATTAACAAAAAAAATTGTTATTTGTAATTATTTTCGTTAATATTAATAAGAGTTGAGTTAATATTAATAAGAGTTAAAGGGTTTTGAAAATTGAAAAAAACACAGAAAATTTGCAAAAGTAAATGAATTATTTAACATACACTGGCGGTCATAAAAACCGCACCATTGAAAACTCTTCAGCAATTTCGATAAAAGTTCAAAACACCGCATACCTTCTTTTCTTTTTATTATGGGTATTTGCCTATTTACCGTTTTGTACCGAATCAAGCAGAGTCTGCCAATTTTTCCCCGCATCACTTTGGTTATAAATTCATTTTTTCTAAGAACGTAAAAAATTTCTACACGGTATAAGCAATTGACGCGTTACCAAAAGGTAGACATTTTTGTTTTAAAGTATATGGGAGTTCCTTATCGTCGCAAAGTACATAAAGTGGGTTGCTCACATTCAACCATTGTAAGGGGCATAAGCAAAAAAAAAAAATCATTTGGACCCGTTGGCAACGATGAAAGGATCAGGAAGACTTCGAAAGACAAACAATCGGACAGACGGCGTAATACGAGGAGTAAGTTTGAAGGATCACTTCAAAAGTGCAGTGGAAATAAGGGCTGAAATGAAGAGCTACCACAATGTGGATTTAAGTGCGGAAACTTTGCGTAGAAGACTTCGGGAGTGCGGACTATATGGAAAATGACCGGCTAAAAAGCCCTTATTGACGAAGTGGATGTAATCCAACCGTTTGGCTTGGGCCAAAAAATATCGAAACTGGACCCTAGACAACTGGAGAAAAGTTTTATGGTCTGATGAAAGTAAATTTAACTTGCTATGCGCAGATAATCTGCCGTATGTTCGTCGTTCAGATGGTGAAAGATAACTGTGTAGTTTAAAGAGTGAAGTTTCCAGAAAGCCAGATGGTGTAGGGTTGTTTTTCCTACTTTATCCGGGGTCCCTTATTCCATATTCAAGGAACCGTGAGCGCTGAAAAATATGGACAAATTATTATGGACCGCCTTTTCTTTTCTTTCAAATTTCTGTGTGGTGCGGTTTTTATGACCGCCAGTGTGTGTGGGGCGATAAATGAATGCCTGCCATTTACTTTTTAAAGATTATTTCGCTCATTTACTTCAAGACTATCATAACTCAAAAAAATCGATTTTTCAGAAAACACGTTTAAAGTTTTCAATTTAGCCTAACTACTAGGTAAAGTAAAAAACACTTTTGGTCACCACTCAATGAGACAAAGAGATATCAATACCATTTTTTTTGATATGTTTTAGATTATGGTGTGATCCATATTTCAGTCTTGAAGTAAATGAACGATTTCAATTTTGGCATACTTTTATTAGCATTTCGGCCGGTATCTCACTAATGGCAACTGTAATGTTGTCTTCCAGGGCTAGAATTGTGGCTGGATCGTCATGGTATTGCGTGCCGTGTGACATGTGGCACCACCGTCTTGTTGAAATCACATGCCAACCAATTCCAATTCTTCGCACGTTATCTTGCTTCATTGACAGTAACGTTTGCCATTTTCATCGTCCTTGAAGAATAATGTCGCCGCACCAAACAGTGCATCTTTTAGGGTTCATTGGCAGCTCTTGAACTGTCTCTAGCTGCTCCTCATACCAAATTCGGCAATTCTGTTTGTTGACGTACTAATTGAGCCAAAAACGAGCTTCGTCGCTGAAGACAATTTTTCGATAGATAGATAAATAGACAACGGCGACGAATTGACATATCGCGATCTTCATTGACACTGGCCGATACAGCAGCAATATTCTCCTCGGTCCGCATTCTTTGAATACGGGTTGGTGGATTAATGTCCAATAAAGTGAAACTGATGCGAAATTTGGTCACAACAGCTTGAATAGCCTGTTCGGTGGGTCGATTATGAAGACCTTAAAATTAATATAATTTACGAAACTCATTTCTCACACAGTATGGATTTTGACAATAAAAATCAATCATTTGCAAGCGATGTTGTTTGTTAGTCTATTCATGGTTAAACCTCCAAACCTTTATTCATGGCAAACCTTACTGAACATTTTTAGCATTGCCACATGTCACGAATGAAAATTACAAATTAATAAATACACTATGCTCGTTTAAGCAATCGACAAGCTGGGCATCTATGCTGAATCCAATCTAGAAAAACGGTTATTTCTAAATTAGCTCTTAAAAAAGTTAGCAAGATGAAAAATTTTAGTTTTTATATAAACCAGACGAAACTTGGTATATAAGCTTGCATTCGACCAATCACAAACATAATTAAAAAAATATGGAAACAATAAAACATTTAAAATTTATCGTTAAAAAAGGTTTGTTTTATAAGGACCAATTTTACCATGTGAAATAACATCAGCATTTACGTTGGACAAGCATTTGGTTAAGTAAGAAATTTTCATACAAAATTTCATATCCCAAATGCTGAGCTCGCACTGCAAAATTAAGCCCTAAGTATATTAAATACTTTGGTACTAAAGTTTCAGACCAACTCCACTTTCATTTTTATAAAAAATATATAAGATGTTTAATATTACAAGCAGAATTTGTAATTTTATTCCGTGTAAACTAAAAAAATATTATTCTGCATAAGCACAAGCTCAAGCGTCTTAAAATTTAAGAAAAATTTTCTTGTTTATATAATTTTTACTATAGGATGTCTCAGTAACAGTGCATTTTTTAAATTTAGTGTAATTTTTTTGTGCAAGTTGCAACTCTAAAATTTGGCATCTGTCACATATGTATGTTTATTCTGATTACTAGAAATGGAGCGCAAACCAGCAGACCATGGAAAGCGCCGGCAATTCGTTCGATGGGTAATAAACCAAAGTGAAGTCAATGCCAATTTTTCAAAAAAGTCATTTTCTCCAATGAAGCTCATTTCCATCTGAATAACTTCGCGAATAAACAAAATTGTCGAATTTGGGGCTCAGAAAATCCTCATGAATTCCATGATAAACAAATGCACACACAACGAGCAACTGTCTGGTGTGGATTTTGGTGATTAGGCCTTACTTTTTTTTTGAAGATGAGGACGAAATTGTAGTGAATGTGAATGGCATTTATACTAAATTATATTTTAGTTAAAGTTAAAAAAATTTAAGAAGATTTATAAAAGAAGAAGCTTTATAAAATATCGGGAAAATTACTTCTTAAACTTTCTGAAAGATAAAAGATATATATATATATATATATATATATATATATATATATATATATATATATATATATATATATATATATAAATTTAAAAAGCGATATTTTTTGATTCGATACATTTGATTCAGTGATTTAAAAATTCTAATATAATCAAAAATGTCCAGTTTTACCGTAAGTCAAATATTTTTACATAACGTTGCGAAATACATAGTGAAAAAAATCTATAAATATATGTTTTGACAAGCTTTTTTAAAATATATTTAAAACTGTGAAAAATACATTCAGTTTGTATATTTATAAAAGTTTCTTTTCGTGAAAAAATGTGAACGCCAAGTGTATATGGTATACAAAAATCTTACTGATGAATTAAAAAACTATATTTCGCAAAAGTCTGCGGATATAGTATCATCAAATTTCTTAACATATTGGGACCTTAAATTAATAATGAGAGTTTTCTTAAATTGTCCATCGCTGGCCACAAGTTGTTCTCATTTTTCTGCAAATGTTCAAATACCAGTTCGGAAGGACGACTCCTCCTTTTTGACAATCCAATCATTGACCCCTTTTTTTGCGTTTTTCATATGAACTGAACTTCTGCTGGGACAGGTTATGTGTCATCGACCGGAACAAGTAGTAGTTGAAGGAGAATACGGCGAGTGGGGTAGGACTTCCCATTTCAGCGTTTTCAAAAAGTGTCGTCATTCTGAAAAGTCACTTTGCTGCGCATTTCTTCGTATTCCGATCGTTTTTGCTTCAGTGCGCGATTCAAACGCATGAGTTTAATTCGATAGGCTTCCCACGTGGTCATTTCATTCGATTTGACCCGCCGCGCAGGTCCCTCCAACATAAGCTTCATGACATGAATATTCGGCTTTGCTAAGGATGTTGATGGCTGTCCGGGCTGTCCACTTTCCGTTGCCATGCAAAAAAATTCCACCTAGAGCAATGATTCCAATTTTTCGTCTTCAAACTTTTTCGGTTGACCCGGTCGTTCCTTGTCTTGGATCTCAAAATCACCACTTTTAAAGTGGCCAAACTACCTCCGACACTATGATAAAATTTGGCAATTTTGTATTCGCTAAAACAGCTGCATAGTTTCTAATTTGTAGTACGACAATTTTTAAAAAGTTTCAAAATAGAATTGTTGTCTTAAAAACAAAGTTTTAATTCAAAGAAAGAAAGAAAAAATATAAACATTAAATCTTCAAAAAATCTTAATGTATTCAGCAGATATATTAAGACAAATAATTATCCACAAACCGCCCCAACTAACAGAAAATTGTTGAAAATTTCATCTGATTTTCAAAGAAAAATGTTTTGATTCCAAAAAAAATTTTTAAGAAGAAAAAATTGTCCAATACAAAATATTTTATCACTCGTATAATTTGGGTTTTTTCGTGATAAAACAAACAAAATGTATTGATAACTTTGAAGAAAAATAAACTTAAAAGATATAAATTGTGCAAAAACTCAGTATTATTTGAATATGAATATGAATTTTTAGCAAAATATGCAAAAATATGCATTTATAGCAAAATATGCCTTAACAAATCGATACTCTTTTGTTGCAAATTTGTTTATACATATACATTTATTTTATTAACGACAACAAAAGTAGTATACTCGTATATATATTTATTTATTAATCATAAAATTTAATTTTAGTTGTTTTTGAAAAGGATGTATCTGGATTTTACTAAAAATTTGCAAATGGATATTCCACGTTTCTATGATTTTTGAAAATTCGTTGTAGCTCATGGTGTATCGCGGCTCAAAGTTGGATACTTTTAGCAAAAGTATCTTAAAATACTGATATGAAAGCTCAGATCTTCTATCTTTAGATACTTTTTCAAAAGTATCCAGGCAAAAATATAAAACCGTTATTTATTGGCCAACATTTGAAAAATCACATCTTTGATTATTTTTTAAATTTCCAGTGATAGGCCATGTTGATTAGTACAACATATCCAGAATTAAAAGATCCCCATGGGATGAAAACATATTTAGATTTTAGTATAAATTCTCATATTAGTTTTTAAAAAATGTAAAATTTTTAATTGTTATATATGCAGAAATTCAAAATTCGACACAAGTTAAGACAACAAGCCCAGTGTCTGCTTTTGCAAAACACGTTTTACCGCCATGTTGTCAAAATACCACTTTACAACTTTTAAATACTTCCTAAATTAAAAATTTTACATTTTTAGAAAATAATCTTAGTAGAAAAATTACTAGTACAGAACCAATTATGTATTAGTTTATTTGAACTAGACAACAGTGCGAGTTCTATCTCCATACAAATAATTGTTGAATTTAACATGGAGTTGTCATAGGTAATTTTCTCCAAACTCCTACTTTTGAACTAGTTTAAAAATTACAGTTTAAGAACAAAAAATAGGGAACTAAACTGATAGAAAATTATGTCCATTTACTAAATGATGTTTAAAATATTTTGTGTTTATGATTTTTGGTGACAACTAAAAAAACAAATGAAAACAAAATCAGAATTTCAAAATTCCTATTTAAATGGAAACTGTCTCACTGGAATTTTTTTAAATTGAAGATGAGTTTTTTTAATATTTACGAATAACTAACGTAAGGAAATTCCGTTTAAGTAGAAGATCTAGGCTTTTATATGAGATATGGATAATTGCTTAAAAACTTTGAGCAGGTAAAGTAAGAGGTATTTTACCCAATTTTCCTAAAAGTATTCAACTTTGAGTCACGATACAGCGTGAAATACACCGAACTTTTAAAAAATTTAAACAGCATAGACATCATAGGAACGTGGGATATCCATTTGCTAATTTTCATGTATAAAACACAATCACTTTGTTTGTAAAACAAGGTTCTGCCAACGCATAACCGACCATTGCCGATGCTTTGCCAGCACTGTGCCGACCGTATAGTTTTACTGGGTAGTTAATAATTTGTGTTTACGAATTCGTTAGAACTGACATTTTTTATTTTTAAAAAAGCATAAATAGTCTCTGCAAGAAAGACCTAACCCAGCGTTTACACATGCCACTAGGAGTTCGAAAAACTCAATACACTCACGACTTTTTACTAATACACTCACATTTTTCGCAATGGCAGCTCCAGTGGCAGCAAATTTTACATGCGAGTAAAATTTGGCATTTGCATGCCACTGAATGTCAAAATGATAAACAATGTTACCATCTTAAAAATTTAATGCAAATTTACTGGATTACTGTAAAATTGTAATTAAATTATTAACTTGATTAATGTACAGGGTGTCCGCCGGGAAGTTATACTACTTTGTTGGTATATAATTTTTGATTAAATGAAAGAGAATGGAAATTATATTGATAAATGTTTTATTTAATGTCGGCAATTATGTATGGAATACAATATCAGATAAATGTCCGCCTCTGTTAGCCTCACAAATGCGAGCCCTTTTGAGCACATTTTTCATCACATTTTCACACAATTCACGCGATATTTCATTAAGTTCATCACGAATATTTTGTTTGAGTTTCTCAAGCGTTTCTGGTTTGTTTGCATAAACCTTGCTTTTCAGATATCCCCACAAAAAGAAGTCCGGAGCAGTCAAATCAGGCGACCGTTTAGGCCAATCAACATCACAATTTCTTGAAGTAACTTGTTATGGAAAGAGGTCTCGCAGTAATTCCATTGTAATCATGGCTGTATGCCATGTGGTACCGTCTTGTTGATACCACATGTTAATCAAGCCCAAAGCATGCAGTTGTGGCGTTAAAAGTTTTCAGTCATATCCAGATATCGCTCCCTATTCATAGTTACCGTTACGCCGTTTTCATTTTCAAAAAAGTAAGGTCCAATGATTCCTCCTGACCAAATTGCACACCAGACTGTCAGGTTTAATGGATGCAAAGGTGACTGATGAATAATTTGAGGGTTTTACATTGCCCAGAACTGACTATTCTGCTTATTCTCATATCCATTTAAATGAAAATTTGCCTCGTCACTCATTATGATTTTTTCATAAAAATCGGGGTTGTCATGCTTTTAACGACTAAAACACGTTGGATTATCGAATATTTTTTCATAATAAATTTGCCACGTGTCTACTTCACGACTGCCAAATATGAACTGTCAAGAATAATGTTTACCAAAATCGTGGTAAAACAAAGTAGTTTACCTTCCCGGCGGACACCCCGTATTATAATGATTTATTTCTTGAAATGCGCATAAAAAATGCAATTTTGTTAATTATAGAGCATTAATATTATTAAAATAATACTAATAATAATAAATGTTAACTATTTCTCCAAAAATGTGTCTATATGAAGAACTCGGTAACTCTATTCAACGCTCGCATGTGTAAACAGTGAAGCAAATGACAAGAGATTCGACTATTTCGAAGAATTTTTCGTTAATAATACCTATATAACATTTGCATGCCACTACTTGCACGTGTAAAGGCAGGGTAATGCCCGAAATCTCGTTCACAACTAAATTTAAAACCAGATTTCCCATTTAAAGATCCAGTTTCATAACTAGATTTTCGGATAATCTAGTTTCATAATTATGATTAGACAACATTCATCAATAGTATGTTATGTGCCAAAAAAATGTAAACAAATAATAAATTTAATTAATTTAAGAAAACTTTAAAATATGATTTGTATATTCAAAAAAACTGCGTTCGGCGAAGAAAATATTTAGAATAGAGCCGGGAAGACTTACCATGAATAAAGTGAAAAGTCTTGCTTCCGAATAGGCGTCCCTTATTAAAAACACTTGTATTAACATTGTTTCTTTTATCATGGTAATAAATTTTGCACTCCGCTATTAAATTAATGTTTTTTCGGAAACAAATTTTCTCAAATCGAAATACAGTTTAGCTGTCAAATTTCATAGTGTAAACGGGGGTAATTTAAAACAGGATTTAACTCGATTTTAAACAAGATTTCGGTATAATGTAAACAGCATCAACTGATTATGAAGCGGTTACACTTTATCTCAAACACTAATTTAACCGACATACAGGATGGCACAATAAGGTGGCTCGAAAAAAAAGTTAAAATTCACGAGTTTCACAACCCTTCAAATATGACATTATGGAAAAATATGGTCTGCCAAAGAAATTTAAAAAAAATATTATTTATAGGTAGCACATCGCCATTGAAGTTTCAAAGTTGTACTTGTTCTATTATTTTAAATAAATTAAACATTGAGAAAAATTAAATATAATTATTAGGATTGCGACTCATCAAACCTATTATATTATTGGGTGTATAAAATCAAAATTAAATTCGAAGTCGCAAATTTCGCAAAAAATTCATACAGAAAATGTTCGAATTTAATCAAGAAATTTTCTTATATTTACCTCTGCGCAAAATTTTTTTTGTTAACAATTTAATTTTAATACGTTAAATAATAGAGAAAAAAACTAAAAACAGTTAAATTTTACATTCAGTTGTAAGGAAAACAATTATCCTTTAAATAATTAAAAACAATATAAGACATAATATTGCTCCTAAAAATTTGTTCATATAAGGCGCTAGCAAGTTGAATTTTTATTAGTATCTTTTCAGAAAATTTTCATATTCTGACTAAAATTTGTATTTCTATGTATAAATTTTAAAAATCGCGATTTACTTTAAAGTTACTGAATATTTTTAAATTTTGATCTCATATTCCTTTTATGCACATTAATTAACAGCTTATAGTTAAAAAAAAGTAAATTTAAAGTTAACCCTACTTTTTGTATAAATTACTCTAATGACAAATTACTAATTCTTAAAAGATAACTTTGTGTGCTTCCTCGAAATATAAAAGAATTTTGATGAAACTTGGCACAGAGAGTTTTTAGACATTTAGGAATAGGGACAGCATTGTGGAGATTGCGAATTTAAAATTTGATGTTTTTTGGGAGAACTCTAATGGCACAAAAATATTCACATATGCTGAGTTGTTATATCCTTAAAAAGAAACGACATAATTAAGTTTATTTTTGAAATGTTTATTTAGACACTTTAGTTGTTTTCAATTAATTTAAAGATTGCATCGGTCAAGTGGTCGCTGCTATTGTTGATGAACATTTGGGCCATCAACAATATATTGTTGGATCTAATCTGACACAATTTGATCTGCCATTTTTTTTATTTGGTCACTTAAGTTGTTTTCAAATAATTTGAAGATTACATCGGTCAAGTTGTCGCCACTATTGTTGATGATCATTTGGGCCATCAAAAATATATTGTTGCATCTAATCTGACACAATTTGATCTGCCATTTTTTTGATCAATTTAGATCCTTCTAAATCCCCAGATATATTGCTGGATCTAATTTTAATATCTGCTGTAATATCTAGCTGATCTTATTTGATCCGAAAAATGACAGATCAAATTAAATCCAGCAATTTATTTCGGAATTTAGAAAGATCTTAATTAATCCCAAATATATTATTCCCGAATTTATAATTATATATAAGTTCCGTAGATATAAATATATATAACACAATTATACGAAAAATGTAGTCTAATAAAGCCAGCCACACACTTCTAAGTGCATAACTCATTATTACTCTCGCAGACCGAGTTCAAATCCAGGCGAAGGCATTGTCTTTAAAATTTTAATATTATTTTTTTGATTAAATTTTTTTTTAAAAACTAGATTCTGTTTGTATATTATATTTTATGTCTGATACAATTCGATATCACGCACTAGCGATAATTTCACAGCCTTTACTTTTACTTTTAGAAAGAAAAAAGAAAAATGTTAAATAAAGAATTAGTACTACTACTTACTACAATTCGATCTCAATTTTTTTGGGATGAATTTGAATCTTACTTAATCTCTAAATATATTGCTAGATTTAATTTGATCTGCCACTTTTCGGACCAATTTAGGTCCTTGTAGATCCCCAAATATATTGATAAGTCTAATTTGATCTGCCGTTTTTAGGATCAATTAAGATCTAACTTAATCCCCAAATATATTGATGGATCGAATTTGATCTACCATTTTACGGATCAAATAAGATCAGTTAGATATTACAGAAGATGCTAAAGAATATCAAATTGAATATGATTAAATATTGCGTCAGATCAATTTTTTTACACGGTTATGTAGTTTTTTCTTTAAATAAATGTAAAAAAGGATGGAAATTATATTTATTAGTTTTTTAACTATTTAATCATTTAAAAACAGATGAACGGATAACTTTTTAAATAAACTACAACTGACTGTAAGCATATTTTGAGTGCTTATTAAAAAGTTCAACTAAAAATACTAAAAAACAAAAAAAAAACTATCTACTTTTGATAAATGAAAAGCTTTTTTCAGTGTAAAACAAGTGAACGTCAAGTTGAATTTCGTGTTTGCTGCTTCGCACACAGGCGCAGACGTGATATTATGTGTGTTGCCCTTCACTCTCACTTAAGCCCAAATTACTCTGAAAGAAATGTGGAAATAAGTACTCGAACGTATACGATTCGTAACGTTGCAAACTATTATTTTAAAACAGATTTTGTTTCCGTTTTTACGTAACAGTAAGAACAGCTGATAAATTTTTGTTTATGTAAAAAAATATTAGAAAAATTAAAGCAGAAAAGAAAATACATTTTAAATATACAATGGATAATGAAAAATTAATATTGTTGTGCCAGACCAAAGAATTAATTTATAACAAAATAAATACATGGTGCCTGTTTGTACATTTAATCACATTCATCGCGAAGAAATGTTTTTTTTAATTAAACTGTTTTTATCTACTTTTTGTTATAAATTATTGAAAAACGACCAAAAAGTTTAAATTAGTTATTGTTTGTTTAGTTTTATCAAAACATATGAGAAGGGTTACGTAGGTTGTGTAAGTTATCATATACAAATTCCACGTTTACGAAACGTTACCTCGCGTAATGAAGCATTTAGACCAATGGTTCCAAATGTGGGGTCCGAAGCTGCAACTAAAGGCGTTCGAGAATAGTTCGGAAGTAATTCTCCAAAAAAAGGTAATAATTAATAATCCTCCAATGTCAGTTGTTATAATTATATTTAATAATCCAAAAAATAATGAATATACCTCAATTTTTAAAACTTTTGAAGGAAATAAGAACTATGTGTAGTTTAAAAAGAAACTCTTATAAAAAGTTGGGGTGATCCAATTCTTAAGATTTTTAAGACTCCGGCAATTTTTTTGTTTAATTAAGTACACATTATTTTTTTATTTCTGCTATAAAAAGCGTTCTGAGATACGAAAAAAAAAAAATCATCAGTGTGTTTAAGAATAAAGTTTTCCTATTAAAAAATCACAGATAAATACTAGGAAAGTTTTTTTTATAGAAAGTTTTTCTAGGGTTTATCTGGTAAATCTCTTAAATTCGGTAAATTCCATCCATCTTTATTACTACTACTATTTTTGCTGAAAATCTTCGGACTTAAATGCTTTTATTTAAATATAAAACTTTTACAAATTGGGGGTCCGTCAGCTAGTAAAAAGTTCTCAAGGGGTCCGTGAAGTATTGTAAAAGTTAGTGGGAACCGTTGATAAAGATAAACAAAATTATACTCAAATAAAAACTTGGGTTGCACGTATTAAAAGAATATAAAAGAAAAATATAGTAATTTTTTTTAAGTTAGGTATTGGGTTAAGAAGAAGAATAAACTTTTTTCTCTAAAATTTATATACACAATTGTATACACTATTATTTTAATGAGACTAGATAGTTTCTGCCTTTTTTCTGTTGGATGGGCGTCATCAGTGATTTACCATTAAATTGTAATAATTGTTTTGTGTTAAAATTTTTTCAACAACCCGTCGGCTATAGGAATCGAACCTATTTTTTTATCCTAAATTACAGACGTAACTAAGCCAAGCTGCAACGAAAGTTTAACAATCTCACCTACAATGGTAACTCATTCGAAGTTGTCTTTCCAATTCAACTTCTCTGTTTTTACTCAGAAGTAACCAACACAGGTACACACAACATTCTATTTTTAGATTTTTGTTTAACTTTGAATCTCCTCCGTGTCTCCATTTTTCGCAAATGTTGCCAGGCTGACGTATGGTTTTTACATTCTTTTTGTTTTTTAATTTTTTTTAATGTACAAAAATCAAGTCGCAACAACTCGAAATCCCTTTGACCGATTTAAAGAGTTTTAATATATTTTTAAGAATTAAATATAAACTATATGTTAAATATATATTTCTTTTAAAATTCGTACATTTGAGACAAAATGGAACAAGCCTGCTGTGTAAGCATGAAAGTTCAACATCTTGAAATTTAAGGGCCACCTTAGTGCACATGCATTTAGTATTTTAAACACTAATGACAAATTGTAAATTTAACGAATTTTTTTTTCTTCTTTATTTAAATTTCAATCTATCATTAATACAGATAATAAGCAAATTTGATGAAAATTTTATAGCAACATTGATAGATGTACTCTTTACAGCTATAAGTTTTGTAATTTTCAATTTCACAGAAATTTTTAATTAGGTTTTTTAACAGTAACTTAACTACTAAGAACATAAAATAAATACAAAAAACATAGAATTTAATAAATTTGAATTTGTTATAAATTAAAAATATTATTTACATTGATACAAAGAATTACATTTTTGTTTAAGTTTACAATAACATATTTACAATAATTTTGATATTTACATTAAACTACAAAATTTAGTTAGTTATATTTTTTTTTTACATTTGTATAACAGTCGTTATCTGCGAAATGGTAAATCCAAAATATGATATCGTTTCAACCTTTTTATTTCATTTGTGTCGTCTGATAAGAAAATAGCTTAAGTGTTGGTATGGTTGCTTAATCTGTTCAGGTACCTTTCGCTTTGAGTTCTTATAACATCCATTACTATTGGAATGTTAAGATCACTATGTATGGCAGCGTTTGTTATGAACCATGGTGCCTGGGTGATAAGTCTGAGTGTTTTAGACTGGTATCGTTGTATTACTTCGACATTTGAGTTGCTCCCTGTACCCCAAAGCTTAATTCCATATGTCCACACTGGTTTTTACTTTGTAGAGTTTTACTTTATTTGCCATATTAAGTTGTGATTTTGGACCAAGCAACCAAAAGAGCAACCTATTTTTCATTTTAAAATGTTGCTGTTTAGCTTTAATATGCTCCTTCTGAGTTAGCCTTCGATCTATATGTATACCAAGGTATTTAACTGGGACTTGTGTATTGTTAATTATTAGGTCTGGACAATCACCTCTTCCTTATAAAAATGTTACATGGACAGATTTTTGTGCATTTACTTTCATTTTCCAATTTTTTAACCATGATTCTAATAGATTTAGTTCATTTTAACCATGTCTGAGGCTATAACTGGAGAATCATGAGTAACCAACAAAGCGGTGTCATCAGCATATGTTGATATACATACTCCGTCTGAGACAGGCATATCTGCAGTAAAAATTGTATATAGAACAGGGCTAAGTACACTGCCTTGAGGAACTCCTGCTCTAATTTCAAAAATAGATGATATATCGTCTTTTATTCTAACATAGTACATTCGATTTTGTAGAAATGCTTTTAAAATTTGATAGAATGGAGCTGGAAGAAGTGACTTTATTTTTGACAATAACCCATCGTGCCAAACTTTGTCAAATGGTTGTTCAATATCTAAGAACACCGCTGAGCAATACTTTTTCTCTTTAAAAGACTTTCGAATTGTGTTGATCACCCGGTAAACTTGATGTACCATGTTTTTGTCTAAAACCGAAATGATATTCTGTTATTATCTGTAGATTATTCAAAATGGGTTGTAATCTATTTAGGAAGAGTTTTTCAAACATTTTTGAAAAAATGCAAAGCAGGCTTATCGGTCTGTATGACTTTATTTCAGATTCTGGTTTGTTTGTTTTTTTGCAAATCATAACTATCTCAGCGCATTTCCACTGAGACGGAAAATGATTAGTTCTAAGTATAGCATTAAAAATGTTCGCTTAATATATTATAGCTTTGTTTGGTAAGTTCTTTATGACTCTACCATCAATGTTGTCATGACCAGGTGATTTATTGCTTTTAAGATTCAATATTTCTCTTTTAACTTTTCGAGGTGAAATGTGTTTAATTGGTAAGCTAATTTGAAAAGGCATGGTGAGATATTCTTTGATTTCTTCATGAAAGGCATTATTTTCACATGCATGAGTATTAAAGGTGATAAAAAGATGATTTCCAAAAGCTTCTGCTTTACTTGCATCTGTTCTGCACCACAATCCGTTTGCATCTCTAAATGGTGGATTCCTTTTTGTTGGACGTTTCAAATATTTTGTTTATGTCCATTATCACAGGAAGTGTTTATATTGTTAAAAAAGGAACTAATTGAAATGTTTTTCAGGTTTTCCAAATGAAGCTTTAAATTTTTTGTTGCCTGATTTAAAAGCCGTTTGTCATTGGGGTTTTGACTTAACTGCCAAGTTTTTCTTAATCTTCTTTTATTTCTAATGAGTTCACGTGTTTCTAAGGGCAGCTGGACATTGTTTGGTGAATTAGGATGATTTCCCATAGGTATTGATTTATAAGCTGCTTCATGAATCAAGTTTGTGAAACTTTGTACGACATTATCGAGTTCATTTTTGTTCCTAATGGGCTCATTTGAATTTATGTTTTTTTATATCCAATAACAAAAGGATTGAATATCGGTTCTTTTTGTTAGGATTTTCTGTTTTACATTAATACAATTTACTGATGAAATTTAAGGAATGATACGAAAATGAAAGCTAAACACTGTTTACCCACATTTAAATACAATTTAAAAATAAAACAAATACTAACGTAAAAAAAATTGTAATGTAAACAATAAAAGTTATACAACAAAACAATAAAGCGATTTACAAGGATATTATTATATATCGTATGTCCTAAAACTTTGCATGAGCGACTTTTAAAAACGAGTTTTTATTGCTGCAAATTAATAAATTGGGACTGCAGGACATGTGGTTCCTACAGAACGACGAAACTCCAAACGCAGCTCACGCGACAATGGAAATTTAGTGAACAAGCCACAGACGGTGGAAGCGACTAGAGTGCGAAAACTTATCGCCCAAAGTCCTCTTCAGAACGATGAAAAGTACAGTAAAAAAATCCAAATGATAATCAACAATAACGGCATCTACGTGACCGATATAATTTTCAAAAACTAAAGAAACAAAATTTAAAGGCCCAAAAATAATTTAAAAAAATAATTATGTCGCTTCCTTTTAAAGATACAGCAAACAGTTTCGGGTGAATGCTTTTGGCCCACCTTGTATATACTAATATTTTTAACGTGAAATTTATTACTTTAAATATGCTAAATTGGGTGTATAACACAATATAAACTTTAATCAAATGAAAATTTTATAGGTTAAAATATTCTAAATATTTTTTGAAATCTTAAAGAAAACATTTCTATAAATGTATCAAGTTAACATACTAGGTTTAAGTAAGTTAAAATCTTTGAACTGTATTTAAATAACTTCCATATTTTTCCTTATGTTTATACCCTCCACCATATATGGTGAGGGTATATACCAGTTTGTCATTCCGTTTGTAACATGCCTAACTATAGGTCTAATGCCCCATAAAGTATATATATTTGAGATCTTATGCAATTTTAAGTCGATTTAGCGATGTCCGTCTGTCTGTCCGTTTGTCTGTTGAAATGGTGATCACGACGGGAAGACGCAAGCGGGGGTGCCTATTTTTACCCAGTTTATTGGACATGCTCCCGAAAAGTTTAGTATTGAAAATGAGCATAATCGGTCCAGCGGTTAATGTGTGTTATGCGGTTATGAGTGAAGGTACGATACCCTAAATTTTACATACAAATTGGTTTATTTTAGTACAATTTTTTTCTGTATCTTTTTTTTCTGTTATTTTTCATTGATAAGTTGTGTTGGTTTTTCGTTTCATTCCATAAAATGTAGTTTTGTTTTTGTAAAACTCATATTTTTTATTTTTGTTATTGTTTTGTCAATAGCGCCACCTATTGAGATGAGTCTTTTCTGTGCTACAATCAGTCATTAATTTCATCAAAGACATTAATTTCTTAATTTTTTGAGTTGTAATTATTTGTTAATAGGTGCATTCTCGCGATTAGGCATATTTTGCTGCAGAACTAGTCTACTTCAAAAGTTTTTTACATTATTGGTATCAAAAACAGTAGAGAAATTATTTTAGGACATTGGTGGAGGGTATTCAAAGATTCAGCATAGCCAAATTTAGGCCTTTTTTTACTTCTTTGTTAATAATTTCTTACCATTAAAGGCAGAAACATAATTATTAGAACGTGCCTATTCCTACTTGTGACAAGCTTTGAGGGTCGTAAGACGATTTTTAAGACTGAAAGTCTTAAAACAACAATGAAATTAAAAAAATTCAAATTTTATTTGTCAATATTGTGATGGTGTCGATACATTCCATTCTTTAATTTTTAAAACAAAAATTTGAAATAATATAATTTATTGTGACTGCAACACCAAACACAAGGGGAATACAGTCACAACTAGATGCACAGACTTTTTCGTAGCAATACATACGTGACTTCAGCTAGGTATCGGTATGAAACAAATATTCAAGTTTAGCTTTGTTTTAATATAAAACGAAACTTTAGAAATACAAATTATAAATTTAAAAAAAAATTTAATTTTCGTTTCATACCGATACCTTAGGGCACTTATGTGGGTGAGCCAAGTGGTCTTATTGGAAATGGTCCAACCAAATATATTATTTAATTTGTGTTTAATAGTAATTTTTTTTTGTTTTTGGTGATAAATTTACTATAAAAAAGATATTTTAATCATAAAGTTTTGTATATTAGGGACATACAATTTTATTTAATAATTTATATTTTTATGCTATATATTTATATCCGGATTTATTAAATAGAATATAAAATTGATTTAATTGTGAGGAAAAAATAACAAATTCCATTAGCAAATATGAAATTTATAATGATTAAATTAAAAACGGTATTTTCAAGCTATATTTCAAATCAAAGGCTCAGTTTTGTAGATTTAGCCTCATTTTTAAAATGTCCCGTGCTTACAGGGACTTTAGCCGTCACATTTGTTAATCTTTTCGCATGTAGAATTTGAATTTAACTGTTGATTAAATTTTAACTGAACATTCAGGGCCTTATTATATTTAAATAATGTTTATAACTTTTAAGCCTATTTATTAGGTAAAAAGTATTAAAAATTTTAAAATAGCGATTAAAAATTTTAAAATAGCGATTTCAGGAAAATGGTCCTTTGGAAATTTTTTTCATGATAATTTTTTAGCACACTAAAGTTTTCTGAGAAAATTTTTATTGCAACAGGAGGTTTATTACGTTGTTCAAACCCTTTTCTATTCATCATACTAAATGTTAATACATATTAAATTGAAATATGTACTTTATATTTAGCTACCCGGACAATAATATCAGCATACATACCCATTTTGCCTTTATTTTCTCACAACAACTATTATTACATTTTCTCGTTGTAATAAAAAGTGCTGTCGTTTTTTTCTCTTTTGGTTCCTGATTAGAGTGACCAAAGACTTAGAAATTAAATATGAAAATGGTGAAGAAAATAATTATTATTTATGAATTTTCTGGCGAGGGAGAGAAAAAAATCATAATCAAAAAATTATTCATTTTTTAATTTTGAATATTGTCGTTATTCCGAAGACAAAAGTAACAGAAGAATAGAACTGCATACCATCTTTCTGTTGATGACCAACAGTAGTTTTCAATTTTTAAACTACTTTTTAAGATAAATAATACTTAAATAATAATAAATTAATTAAAATTGACAATTTTGTTGTTTCACAAATTTTGATTTTTTTAAAAAATTTGTTTAAAATTAAAATACAAAAAATCCCTGAAAAAGCTTTCCATTGAGATAGCGAAATATTGGAAGAAGAATAAATAATTTTGTATAAAATAGACCTTGAGCTTGAATACTTATTACCTGGAAATTGTATTAGAAAGGTCGAAGAAATTAAGCTGAATAATTTAATCTGAATACTTAAATTTATTTAACAATATTACAAAATTTGAAAAATGAATAATAAATGCATATTTTTAAATTTATTAACTTCCTAACCTTAGTAATTACTCATTGTATTTATAGTAAAACCTCTAATCACTGATCCCAGCTAACTTTTTAAAAAAATGGCTAAATCAGATCCAAAAATCGCGAGAAAAACCGTAATTATTATTATTAGATTATTGAAAAAGTGCTCAAAAACATGATGAATATTCTTTGGTAGTTATAAGAAAAGCTCTAAACTTTTGAATAATATATATTTGCAAATCAGTTGCAAAAATTTTTTTTACAACAACAACATTATTTTTGCGTTACAATTCCTGTATATTATGAAAATATTGCCAAAATTATAGTATCCCATAAAAAAGGCTTTTTGTAACCAAAATATAATCTTCAAACACACAAGTGGTTGTTTTACAAATGCATTTATGCCAAATTACCAATTCAGATTTTAATTTAATTCCGTATCTTTTTTTTTATCGAAATATAACATA
Organism: Eustalomyia histrio; assembly: GCA_949748255.1. Classification (NCBI taxonomy): domain Eukaryota; kingdom Metazoa; phylum Arthropoda; class Insecta; order Diptera; family Anthomyiidae; genus Eustalomyia; species Eustalomyia histrio. The sequence continues at coordinate 88,361,141 of OX456526.1, forward strand.
TTTATATAAAATGATATTTTATATAAAAAAGCAATATCAATATGTGAATTTAATAATACGAGTAATTTTAAACATGCAACTGGTTTTGACTACTTATTAACAATTTTCCCCGCTAGATTCAAATAAAAGTCCTTAGATCTGATAAGAAAATCGCCATATTCGCAAAACTTCTGTTAATAATGGCCGGGTCAGGGACTTTTGTGCAAATGTATATTAGTAGTTAGTATTCCAAAAAAAGTCGGCCTTTTTAAAAACGACTTTAAATGAAAACTCTGTTATTACAGTCAGAACTAAAGTCAGTTTTAAGTTGAACCGACTTTAAATGGGTATTACATCAGATGTACCAAATGTAGGCGGGATACATTACTAAAAACAAGTAAAAAAGGGCTAAATTCGGCTGTGCCGAATCTTTGAATACCCTCCACCAATATCCTAAAAAGATGTTCTCTACTGTTTTTGATACAAATAATATAAAAAAAAACTTTTAAAGTAAAATTATGCAGGTGAAAAAATTTTTTGAGGTGAAAAGAACTTTTTTGGTGGAAAAAAAATTTCGAGGTGAAAAAAAATTTTGAGGTGAAAAAAATTTTTGTTGTGGAAAAAAATTTTAGTGGTGAAAAAATGTTTGAGGTGAATACAAAATATTTACTGCTAAGCGACTGGTAAAAAAAATATGAGAAAATATGTTATGTACCAGTCGCTACTATGAAATTGTACTAGTTTTTTTAACCATGGACCTCACAAAAAAAAACATTTTAAAGCATACAGGTTGGTTGAAAAGTTCCTGCGCTCGAAATGAAAGAATACTGTTTTTGTTACGAAATATATTTTTTTATTCAATATAATCTCCTAGAAGCTCAATACACTTGTTCCAATGATCTTCCAATAATTTTATCCCATCCGGAAGCTCTGCAAAATAACCGTATACGGCTGCTATGGCCTCTCATTCGACGAAAAATGCTTTCCACGAAGGAATTGTTTGAGATTTCTGAAGAGATAGTAGTCACTGTGAGCCAAATCTGGTGAATACGGTGGATGTTCAAGCAATTCGTACTTTAATTCTTTGAATTTAGCCATCGTCAAAACACTTTTGTGAGCAGGTGCATTGTCTTGATGAAAAATTATTTTTTTTTCCTGGTTTGTCTTTTCTCACAAATTTTTCATCCAGCTAATCCAAAAGGCTGCAATAATATTCAGAGTTGATTGTTTTACCTTTCTGAAGATAATCAATCAACAAAATTCCTTTTGCATCCCAAAAAACTGATGCAATAACCTTTTTTGCTGATCGTTGTGACTTCACCTGCTTTGGAGCTGAACAACCAGCTTCAGTCCACTGTAAACGTTCTTGTTTCAATTTAGGATCATGGTGGTAGATCCAAGTCTCATCCATAGTTATAAAACGACGCAAGAAGTTGGTTTTATTCGGCATAAAACGCTCCAAATTACGCTGAGAAATTTGTTTTCGATTCAGTTTTTGTTGAATTGTTAATGTGTGCGGCACTAACTTTCCAAACAGTTTTTTCATACGTAATTCTTCATGCAAAATATGGAGTACTCGTTCGTCTGAGATGCCTATGGCATTAGCAATTTCACACTTAGTCAAACTTGGTTCTTCACTAACCATATTATGTACCTGCTCAATGATTTCTGCTGTGGTTGCAGTTTTTGGTCGTCCTTCGCGTGGATCGTCTTTAAGGCTGGTACGACCACGTTTAAATTCACCAGCCCAAAACTCAAAGGTGCGTTTTAAAAGTGAGGACTCCTTTTACACTTCTAATAATTGTTCATAAATTTATTTGCTTTTAAACCCTTCAAAACAAAGAATCTAATGACTGCACGATATTCAATTTTTTCCATATTAAAAAAAATCAATGACACGTCAACTTCAAATGGCTTGTAAACAAAGAAAGAATTGACAGAATGACTTGCAACTTTGCATGTGTTCTCAGGACAGTTATACCAACTTGAGAAAATAAAAGTTTGGAGCTAGCAGTGGTGAGCGCAGGAGCTTTTCAACCAATCTGTAGCTTTTGTCAAATACTCAATTTTCTTCCGGCTAATGGGGACTAGCTCTGCAGCTGAATATGCCTAATGGAGAGTATGCACTTTCTGATGCGCCACATATTGATAAATAGTTGCAACGAATATTCTTTCTTTAAAAAATTGAAGTGTTTTTGTCTAATGGAGAGAATACAGCAAAGAAATTAATTTGTTAAAGAAAAAACATGAGTTGTAACTATTTGTCAATAGATGGCCTAACAGAAGGTGCATTCTATCCATTAGGCATATTTTGCTGCAGAGCTAGTCTCCATTAGCCATATTGTGCTACAATATGCAGTAGAGTATTATTGATTTTCTATTTTCTTCGTAACATCAATGAATATTTGCCAAAATCTATGAAAAACATGTTTTATGCACATTATACCTTAATTTTTTTAATCAATGTTCATTTAGATGTTTAAGAGCACAATATTGCACTTTATTCATGCGTATTTTTTTATAAAAGCAAAAATTAACATAAATATACATTTGCCAATCCCTCAATTCTCAAAAATACAAATGGAATAAAAAAATACTATTTTCCTTTATGAAAATTTATTTTTTGACATAAAAATGTGAAACAAATGCTTTTATCACGTCAAACATATGAAAAGTTGACTTTAAAATTATGTAATAAGTCTACTAGTAACATCTGAACGCATTTTATTAATAAATGAAAGCCTAATAAAAGGCTATATCGCCATAGGGCGCCACATTTTCAAAAGTAGCGGCACTAAAGCAATTATGTATTTTGCTTTTTCTTTATATAAAAATGTCTTTGGTTACAAAAATAAAAAATACATTTTATGGAATGAAACGAAAAACCAACAAAGCTTTACAGAAAAACCCTATCTGGTTTACTATATCTCCTATAGTAGCCAAAGAATTGGAGATATTTGAACGGAAAATCCTAAGAAAATGCATCGGAAAAAATTATGGAAATTTCATAAAACGATTTTTAAATAGTTACGTCTATGAAAGTGCCGATGTTCTACCCCTCTGTAGGTACGCCATGTCGTTGCAAGCCAGATTTGTTGAGAAACTTGCGCTACACGATAATATGCCAAATACACGAGGGCGAGAAAAACACCATCAATGGACGTATTGACGACGATCCAGCTCCTCTGGACCTTACCTCATTCTATATGAGCCCAGCCTCCGGCAATCATAGGGGCTGAATGTGATAATACGTATATACTAAATTTTGCATGAACTGTAATATGAATATGTTTAGTCAATTTATGTAACAGAACTTTTGTTATTTAGTTTTAATAATGTTATTTACAGAGGTATGCTCTGTTAGCTACTTTAACAATGTTGCTTTTTACGTTAACTTAGTTATGAGAGTAACACACATATAGCTCTAAGAATGTTATTATTCTCATAGTATGTAAGACAATAAATGTAATCGAACAAGAAGAAGACTTAATAACATTTTTACTTACTTCCTTAACAGAAAAAAAATAGACATAGAAAAATTGTACCAATTTGTATGGAAAATTTAGAGGTACCTTCACATTTTCACTCATCACTTTCGAACAGCTGAACCGATTTTGCTCATTTTAAATACCAAACTGCTCGGGAGGATGTTCAATAATCTGGGTAAAAATAGGCACCCCGCTTGCGTCTTCGCGTCGTTATCGCCATTTCAACAGACAGACAGACGGACATCGCTAAATCGACTTAAAATTGCATAAGGTTCACGAATATATATACTTTATGGGGTCTTAAACCTATATTTCGACATATTACAAACGGAATGACAAACTGATATATACCCTCACCATATATGGTGGAGGGTATAATGAAGAAGTGGCAACATTGATCAGCTGATTTTTTATTAGCTGAAAAACAAGTTTGTAAATAAAGGATTCGCAATGGCAAAACGTGAAAAGGTACAGCTTTATTTAAAAAAGAAAAGTAAAGTGTATTTTTTTAATAAAAATTAATTCAATTATCAAAATAGTGCAAAACCTCTTTTAATATTTTGCAATTCAAACATTTTCTTTACAAAAATTTTCTTTATTGAAAGTGTTCTTAAATTGGATAAAACCAACTTCAGCTAGTTTAAATTAAAAAGCAGAACTGAACAATTGAAGTATACTTTTTACTTGTCTATAGTAAGACTAAAGTATACTTTTAAGAAAAGTATATTTTAGAACTCTTAAAGTATACTTTTTCACTATGATTATGCGCAAAAAAAGGTAGTCATTCTGTGGCTAAAACTTCTTTCATTGTTTCCTAAACTTTTATTAACATTATTTTATGGTTTTTTGGTATTATTCTTAAGAACTTCCAAAAGAAGTCATATGTTTATATTACAAATGTAGTGATTTGAATATAAATCTGATGCATATCTTAAAAAACCAATCTTTTCATTGCTTCTAAAGCATAAGTTATCGTATATTTTCTGAATCTAAAGCATTTATTCAAAAGATTATCCAAAATAATTTTAAAATTGTCCAAACATTTTTTGAAATTGGTAAAAATTATTTGAAAAATGGTTTCCAAAAGTTTCAAAATTTTCCAACGAGTTTTTAAATTATCCAGAAATTTCTCCAAATGTTCATTAAAGTTTTTTAAGAATGTTTTCCCAAAAACGCTTTAAACTTCTCCTAAATACAATATTTTAAAATTTATTTGGATAATTTTGAAATACATTTTGGGAAATTTTAAAATATATTTTGAGAATTAAAATACTCGTAGAAAATATCAAAGGTTTTTACATTAAAAGCATTAACCCAACAAGGGCGTAGATACTGAAGAGGGTTGTGTAGCGACAACCGAAAATATTAAGTATTATATCTGCTGGCTCTGTCGAATTTTTTCAATTTTTATTCTCTATAATTTTCTAAAAAAAAATTTTCATGTTTCATTGCAATAAAAACAATTTTTAAAAATAATATGATTATATGAACTAAAATCCTATTAATAACATACGTTTTTACATAATTTTAAAAGAATTTTTGGTTGTTTAAAGCATTTTTGGGCAAATTTGAAACATTTTTCAAAAATTTTAATGATTTTTTTTTTGACAAATTTAAAACTTTTTTGGATAATTTAAAAGTCGGGTTCGACAATTTTTAAGCACTTTAATTGGTTTAACATTAATGTTTAAGATTTTTAGGCAATTTTAAAACCTTTTTATATAATTTTAAAACATTTCTGGTTTACTTAAAACATTTCTAAACAATTTTTAAATTATTTTGGAAAATTCTAAAATAAAACTGAAAATGGTGTAGTGTGTATTGTTTTGTTAAAAAAAAACCAAATTAAATACATATAAAGGACCAGTCCTGAGGATTTACATTACTTTGTGTAATTATTAACTCGGTTTAATACTACAATGTATTTTATTACGTTACTATGGTGGGCTTGAATATTTCTTCTTTCTAATTTTAAACATATTCCGATTTAAAATACAAAAAATATTTATGTCCCAAAAAGTAAATAATTACATAATGTAATGAAGTGTTGTCTTCGCCACAGTTGTGATGCTTTTATTGCTTCTTTGGCAGCTGTGAAATACATATTTCTACATATTTGGATTTTAAGTGCACATGTTTTGCCTTCTTTATGATTTTTAATGCATATTTTGTATTTTATAGCATATTTTTAAAATTTAATTAAAAACAAACTAAAGGGTTGTGTACCACTGTTCTATCGATATTATCATGGCCATTGTTCCGTCGAGATAAGTGAATTGATTCCAAGAGGTCGGGTTTCGGAATACTCGCTTACTGTTTATCAGTCGTACAAGGCATATGAATAAACTCCCCACAGAGATCTTCCATGCAGAAAAATTCAAGTAAAATTTCTTCAAACACTCCTCCTCCCCATAACCTATTATCCTAATTCCAACACAATGTGATGCATTAGTAGGGGCATCCCCTGAGTGTTCGTCTATCGTAAAAAAATTATGTATTTGTAGTCCCTGATATACAACATATTAAAATAAGAAGCATGCTGTTGTCATATACCTAGGCAAATATATTGGACATTAGTTTTAAACCAACGTTCTCCAGAAATAAATACGATTTTTTCTTTTAAAAAATTGGCAAATTTTATGTGTGTATTTTTTTTATGCATATTTCCTTTCAAGTGCATATTTTTGAGTATATTTTTTCATTTTTTACTGCATATTTTCGATTTTTTCTGCATGAAAGTGGCTGTCTTGATAATGACACACCGTTTTAAACATGTCTGGCATATTATGTTAACAATGTAAATGGTCAGCCTTTATTAAGTATCGACTTGTCGAGAATAGTAGTAGAAGTATGTACAGTATTCTCCTCTTATAGTCAAATCTCTCGGTTGCACACAAATTGTGGACTATATCGCCAATGTGACTACAAGCCTAATTTTTTTACATGCCATTCTATGGCATATAAACGCATTCTGATAAAGTCATTAATTATTGTGACTATATAACGGGGTGGTCAAGAGGTTTTCCATAAATTATAAAGCAGAACTTACCTCTCTAAATTTTTGAATAAGCTTAGTATTTTTTTTTTTGCATTTTCAACTGAATATTAATTTTTACAACACAATTCGGTTAATACAACTGACTTTTAGTTGCAACATCCAAAGTTATAAGAAATGCAATTTGAATTTAGTTGTAATAACTGAATTTATTTGTTGCAGCATCCAAAATATGCTTCACAATTCGGTTGGGGTAGCAAAAACTGATATTTCCTTGTCATAACTATAAATTTTTAATAAAACTTTAATTTTTTAAATTTTAAATAAAACTATTTTCTCGTCAAATCCAGTGATTTTTAAATACTTAAGTAGAGATTTTTAACAACATTTTAAATGGTCTGTATTCGGTATTTGACTTTGAGTGTACAATTTAGGGGTTTTCGCGGCTTCAACATCATTTTTTACATTAACGTTGTCAAGAAATTGTTTTTAAATAGTTGGGGCTCAAGCTTTGGTTAATACAGAAAAGCAAAATTTTATGCGGTTTAGAATTAATAGATATGGTTTTAAAAATAATGCACCTATGATGAGGTGGGACAAAACCCATATTTAAGTAGATATGGACTTGCAAAGTGGTTATATATATAGCTGCTTAAAAATTAGGAACTTATAAAAATGCTGACAAGTCTTGGAAATTCTTGGCTTTTGTCTTTTTAATGTAAACAAAAATATTTGTCATAAAAATATTTGAAATTTTTGTATTAGTAAATTCAAGAAACTACAATAAAATTCAAAAATTCGCAAAAAATATCAAATTAAAACACAAAAAATATCAACTTAAATTAAAAAATACCAAACGAAATTAAAAAAATTATTGAAATTCAACAAATATTTCTTTAATTTTGTGTTTTTTTTTCAATTTCAGTTAATGTTTTTTAAATTACATTTGAAATGGTCTTAGGATTTGACTAAACATTTGCACGTGGCTATTCTACGTTCCCATGATATTAAGACTCTTTTTTGTTTTTCAAAATTCGATGTAGTTCACGGTGTATCGCTGCTCAAAGTGACCAACACTTTTTCTTTAAATAGATGCTGTGTTTTTTTTAATATTGCAATATTTTTCTAAAGAAACCGCTTATTTTCGAAACAATTATCTAAAAGTAGAAGATCTAAATTTTCATATGAGGTACGATTTGTAAAAATAATTGCTTAAAAAGTTAGATGCGTTTAAACATGGTATTTATCCAATTTAATGCCGCTAAAATTATCAACTTTTAACATCGATACACCGCAGCACAGATATTACAGGAACGTGAAATATTCATGTCCAAATGTTCAGTGGTGTCCATAGAATGAGCTTTTTTTACTAGCATTTTGTATTTTTAATTTAAATTGAAATTTTTGAATTTGAAATGGTGTTTTTTTTTTAATTTGAAATAATATTTTTAAATTTAGAATGTGACTTTTAAATTTACAATTATTATTTCTTTAAATGAAAATGCTGTTTATTCAAATAAATGTTATAATTAAAATTACTTATTAATTATTAATTAGTCAGTTAATCTTAATAAAGCCTTGTGAACATATCAACTTAGTAATTTATATATTAGTTCGATGCGGAGAAATGATGAGAGGAGTTTGTAATTATTTGTATGGCTGTAACTATGGTATAGAGCCAGAGTTGCCAAGGCGGGTAGGAACATAAATATACCGTTCAAATGTTCAAACATATGATCCCACGATATATTATATATCAGTCTTAGTCATTCCATACTTATATGAAATAATCTCAGGTATGATAAATAGATTTTCCGCTCATAAAAATGTGGTAATCCCAATGTTGGCATTTCGTCAAAAGAATTTTATCAAAGTGATCTAAAAGCTGAGAAAAACTTTACAACACAAAAAGATTCCAAACGTACTTAGGAAATTCAGTGGGCGAAGTAAAACTTTCTGCATTGGCTCTAATGTATATCGTGAAGTGGTAGACCCAGACAAAATTGTTGACAGTTTAATGTCGAAAAATCGTCGCATTATATTTTAACTTCAATACTAAATGTATACCTTAGAACTCAGTCAATGTGATATATAAGTTTTAAATATAATTTTTAAATGAACTTAAAAGCAGTTGATTTTTTTTAAACGCTTCAAATACGCCGATAAATTTAGCTTTTGAAATTACCAGCTTTTTTAAAAAAATTATAGAAAATATATAACATATTCATTTCATTTTTCATTTCGTTTATTTACGTCTATGGATATACAAAAATCCTTACAGACGTAGCTTACAACTAACAATATTTTCTTATTAAGTAATTCACAATGTTTTCAAAAATTATCTTAGATTGCGTAAATTCTAAGGACAAATAATTATTTTCTTTGGATTTATTGTTAATTTTATTAAATAAGTTAAGAACTCTTGTGATCGTGATTGCAACCAAATAAAGAGAAATTATATTGTGAAGAATAAGTTTTGAATCTACAAATTTTATAAAAATATATTTGGAAAAACTTTACGAAACAAATTGTCAAAAATGTAATGAAAAAAAGAAACTAAAGTTTCTTCGAGGGCTGCACTTAAATCGACGAAGGACCGCACCAGCCCACCGGTGTTCTATAAAATTAAGTTAGTGTTATAACGGTTTAAAAAACTGGCTTATTCTTCCGATTCCGCTTTTAACCACAAGCATTTTAAAATTATTTAAAAATGTTTGCATTTCAAAATAATTTTGGTCAGTTTTTGTATTATGATTATATCTAATTTACTATCAATGGATTATGTCGTTATTTCTTTTCGATGGCAGTAAAAGCATATCGCTAAATGAACTATATCAAAGTGGGTCATAACCGAAAAGTACTGTAGTAGTTATAAGTATTTAAGTAGTGCATGTAAAATGCTTTAAAGTTATGAATGTTTAATAGTCATAAAATGATATTCCACGCCAATTGTACCGATATACAAAAATATCCCAAAAATATTTTAAATTTTTAAATTAAAAAAAGAAAAAAATGTTTTAATCGTTTTAAAGTGTGTGCGTGACAAGTCAAAAAGTAGGGATTACAGTAGATATGCGATATAATTTTATCGAACTTAAAATGGCGACGCAATAGACTGAGGCCCTTATAGTATACCAATCGACTCAGAATCACTTTTTAGTTTGATTTAACGATGTCCGCCCGTCCGTCCATGTGGCCTTGTAAACCTTGAAATCAAACTACCGTTTGCAAATACAAAAATCTTTGTATTAAATTGAGTACAATGGCCCAAGGCAAAAATCCATTTAAAAAACGGTGAAATTTAGATGGAAACATTCACAATTGAGTATATTGATGGTTTATAAATTATTGGATCTGCCATTTTGGGTTTGACCAACGTATAATGTCAACTTTTTGAGCAGTGTTTTCGTAATTTTATTAAGTTCAGCATTTTTTTAATTTGATTTTTAAAATTTTTCTAATTAAAAATATTTCTCTTGTTAAAAAAACTCTTTGATTCTTCCACCCTAACAGCCCCTTGTATTCCCAGCAAAAACAAACATTACCAAGTAATTAAGGGAGTAAGTAACCCACAAAGGGTTTCACTAGTTACCAGGCTATTAACTCGCTTAATTACTTTTGTTCGCGATGTCTCAAAATGCATGGGTCGTCATTACACTCTCGCTTACAAAAAAGTGAGAATAATGAGTTACCAGCATGGTTACTTATAGTCAAGAAATAAGTGGTTATAGTGAAGAAATAAGTATTTATTCTTAGTAAAATAATGGAGGACATTTTTCAAGTAAAACTTTCTTACTTGAAGAAATCGATAAAAATTATTTGCATTTGAAATTATAAAAAAATATATTTAAAATATCCACTTTTTGCATTAAAAAATTTAAGTTTATATAGGTGCAACGCTATGTAACAATAAAAACCCTTTAAAATCTTAAAAATTTTGCAAAATCCCATTTTACAGCAGATAATTTTCTATTTTGTTGTATAGTTTTTCAAAAGAAATTTATCAATTAAAAAAAAATACAGAAATACGAATCCGGTACTTATTTAAGTAACTACCATTATCAGTAGATCATTACCATGTTTTTTCTGGTTAATACAAATATGTCATAATCTTGTTTGACTGATTTTTTTTGTACATCGTTGAAAAATACCCACCCATTTTCTATGTATACGCTTATAGCTTTTAAGTCAGTCAAAATATTACTTATTTCGGAGGAAAATTAATCAAGCGAAATGGTCACCCGGGTGGGTATTGGTAAGGCGAAGGTTAACAATATTGCCAAATTCTTTAAAATTCGTACAGATAAAAGAACAAAAATGGAATGGTATGACAAACTCCTCAACACTGCAATATTGTCTTGCACGCGCAGATATAAATAAGGGTATTCGCGATCGTGATTTGCACACGATGCAAAAACTTTCACTTTTATTTGCATTTTCTCAGCCTTGAGGAGTTATGATGATGCAAACTGTGGATTTTTGCAGTGTTAGCATCATGTCACGCTAACAAGGATCATACTAACACTTCGTCTGAAAAATGACATAGGTTGCGCGACTAATGAAATAATTAAAAACCTTCAGATGATGCCCTATATACTGTATTTGAAACTTTGAAAATATATTTTACAGAGTTTCCAAACATATGTATATTACCATTAAAATAATATTTCCAGCAGGGAGCTTTTTCAGTGTGTACTAATAATCATTTTGTATTCCCTATTATAAAATAATGCTCTTAAACAATTTATTTTTCGTCTTACAGACATTTGTCTATGCTGTATACAGATCTTTTTGAAGAATGAACTCTCTTTTGAATGAATTCGCTAACGGTAAAAATTTGAATTTTAATCACTGAATGGTGGAAAAATCCATTTTAAATCAATGAACGGCAAAAAATGTATTTTAAATCACTGAAGAGAATTTTTTTTTAATCAGTGAACGGAAAAATGTTTCTTAAATCACTAAACGGTTGGGTGAAATTTACCGTTCGTAGTGAAAGGTTGATAAATTGAACGAGTCCTTTTTTTAGTTTAATTTATTAAAAATTAACGCATTCCTAGAGGTTTAATTTATTTTATTTGATAAAACGAACTGTTAAAATTGATTTAATCCACATTTATGATCTGTAAAGTCTATTAGAGATGATGGGTCGCAGCTCCGATGTATCAAATTTTTCAAGTCAAACAAGAAAACTTAAAGTGAAACGTATTTGCACTCTTTTCAAAAATTTACACAATATTTGTATAATAATACAAATATTAATCCAAACGACATCTTTCCTCCATGTTGCCCAGAAACAGTAAAAATGCAAAAAAAAAATAAAAGAAATGGGCTAAATTATTCACAAAACGACTGAATTTTTTAAATATAAACAAATATCTGTTTTTCTTAGAATTAACAGGGCGCAAATAATTCGGATTATAAGTGTCCAAAACGTATTTACGGATTTTAAGACGAAAAAGCGAAATTTTGCCAAATTTCGCATGGAATCATAAAAAAAATTTGTGATATTAGATATATTTATATCCTTCAGCTAGGGTTGCCATTCGTACTGTTTTAAACAGTACATGTTTTTTGTAAAATGTACTGTTTTATTCACAACACCTAAAACAGTACGCAAAAGTACTGTTTTTTTAATTTGTACTGTTTTTTGTGTATATTACATATTTTTTATATAAAAAAGTTTTTTTCCAGTACAAAGAATATATCTTTTTTATACATTCCACTTCGTTTCGTTGTATGCAAGTGTGGTTTGTTTACTCTTCAAGCAAGGATTGTTTTTTTTTGTAAATAAAACGGTTTTGTAGTTTTACTTATGTGCTTTTGAGTGTAAATAAAGTAATAGTACATTCACGTAACAAAAATAAACACTCGGCCATATCCCTTAATTAAACGGTAAGATCACTATTATTAAAAAACATATTTTTCTGTTTTTTCATTGTATTTTTCTTGATTAGTTAAAAATGGAAAGCGATTCTAGTGTCGAAGAAATTCACTGCCATAAAGTAAAAAAAATAGTCGAAAATCGCCGCAAAAACAAATTTAGAGATCAGTGGACAAAGGCTTTCAATTGGTTGTTAAAAACCAAGGAAGAAACAATGGCTAAATGTTCTGCTTGCGGGATTTCGTTCTCAATTGGTAATGGTGGTATTAGTGACTTTAAACGTCATATGAAATCCGCCAAACACAAGAGGAATTTAGTAAGCATTTAGCAGAAACCCTTTACCAGTTTTTTAAATCAAAAAAATAACCCAGATGGTAATCGTGAGTGTAGCTCTATGGCAGAGGCTGCTTTTGCATACCATACGGTGATGCATAGCCACAGCTTCGCATCGGCAGCTTGTACCAGTAAGCTCTTCAAACAATTGTTTCCTGACTCAAAAGTTGCTACCAATTTTACATGTGGAAGGACAAAGTGCTCCAAAACTGTAACTAATATACTGGCAAAGTGTTCTATCGAAACAGTTATTAAAGACTTAGATAATAACCACCCTTTTTCTATATCGACCGACGCGTCAAAAAAAGGGAATATCAAAACTTTCCCTATAGTAATAAGATATTTTTCAAAGCATACAGGAATAAACACAAAACTATTGAACTTTTATGAGTCAAATTCAGAAATGTCAATCGATATCGCAAACTCTTTAAAGTCAAAATTAGACGGACAAGGTTTAAACATAGAGAATGTAACCAGTTTTTGGCTGATAATGCAAACGTAAACTTTGGATGTAAAAAAGTGTTTTTTCCGAGCTTAAAAAAAGTAACCCAGATATAATCGGTGTGGGATGTTTGTGTCATATCCTAAATAACGCATTAAAAAATTCATTAAAGCTATTAAAATATGATGTAGAAAATATTGTTATCAGTCTTTAATGAGTTTAGCTCTTCAACAAAAAAAAAAACTACAAACCTTAAAGAAATACTCGAGTTCCGTGATTAAGAATGAAGTGAAATGCTCCGCCATGTACCGACACGTTGGCTTAGTTTGACTCCAGCTATTGAAAGACTTTTTAAGAATTATGAAGCAATAAAAACTTATTTCCTCTCTCAAGATTGTCCAACTATTTTAAAACAATTTTTTGAACTAGAGTTCTGAAGCTTATTTAGGATTTAATCACAATGTAGGTACTGCTTTATCATCCTGTATAAAAAAGTTAGAAGACCAAAATAGCTTGGTGGTAATCGATGTGTTTGAAATAATTAAAAGTCTTCGGGATAAATTTATACAAAAAACAAGTAAAAAAGGGCTAAATTCGGCTGTGCCGAATCTTTGAATACCCTCCACCATAGGGGCTGAAGATGATATACGTATATACTAAATTTTGCATGAACTGTAATATGAATATGTTTTGTCAATTTATGTAACGAACTTTTGTTATTTAGTTTTAGTTATGTTATTTATTTAGTTTTAGCAATGTTATTTACAGAGGTCTGCTCTGTTAGCGACTTTAACATTGTTGATTTTTATGTTAACTTAGTTATCAGAGTAACACACATATAAGCTCTAAGAATGTTAATCGAACAATAAGAAGACTTAATAACATTTTTACTTACTTAACAGAAAAAAAAAAATAGATACAGAAAAATTGTACAAATTTGTATGGAAAATTTAGAGGTACCTTCACATTTTCACTCATAACTTTTGAACCGCTTAACCGATTTTGCTCATTTTAAATAGCAAACTGCTCGGGAGGATGTTCAATAATCTGGTTAAAAATAGGCACCCCCGCTTGCGTCTTCGCGTCGTGATCGCCATTTCAACAGACAGACAGACAGACAGACAGACGGACAGACAGACAGGCAGACGGACATCGCTAAATCGACTTAAAATTGCATAAGGATCACGAATATATATACTTTATGGGGTCTTAAACCTATATTTCGACATGTTACAAACGGAATGACAAACTGATATATACCCTCACCATATATGGTGGAGGGTATAAAAAAATGAAGAGTTTTGTGGTTATTTAGCTGGAACTGTGTGCAGTAGTTGTGATAATCTTCAAGAAGTAGTTTTGTTTAAAAAACGAGCTGACGCTGTTTTAGATTCCATAGTAAAATACATTGAAGACCATTTCGATTGAAGTAATAATAAATTTGAAAAACTTAGTGTCTTTAATTTAACTTCCAACATATCATTTAACTATTTTACTGTTTTAAGCAAATTATTTTCTATTAAAAATATTGATATGGATTTACTTTTTGATGAATTTCTATCATTAAAGACTTTTTCTGAAACCATAGAAAGACAAAAACCAGTTGACGAAAAATGGAAAGAGTTTTTAAATAGTGGCACGTTTTCGAATTTTGGGAAAATATGCAATTTTATTTTTTCCATACCAGATTCCAACGCTGGTGCGGAAAGAATCTTTAGTTTAATGTTTTCGTTTTGGAGAAAAGAGAAAAATCGACTTTTAATAGAAAATTTGGAAAGCGAGTTGATTATAAAGAAAATTTTGGATATACATGTATTGAATTTTATAATTTTTTGAAGACTAAAACAGGAAAAAATTGTATTGTAAAATGTGTACAAAAAAGGGATAAATATTTATAATTTTTTTTTTTTATTTACTTTTTTTAGTAAGCACGAATTATTTTTTTTATATACTACACTATCACTTATTGTGTTTTAGAATTATCACTTGTATTTAAAAAAATATCAAATGTATGTAATTTAAAAATTTAATTGATATGTTAAGCATTTTTTCTTAAAATTACAATAATATTTAATTTATACTTTTAGAATACTATTTATAATTTAAAAATATCAATTGTATTTGAAAAATTATAAATTTTAAAGCAGGCTTTTACTTTATTATCCGTAGAAATTGTTATTATCTAAAAATAAACTACAAAAAATTTAATAAAAATAAAATTATAGTCGACTTTAACAGAAAAATATTTTCTTTTTGTTGGGCCCAAATATTTTTTTTTCCTTAAAATTGACTATAATTTTATTTTTCATAAATATTTTTAAATTGATTTTAAGTACAATAACAATTTCTATGGACAAAACAGTAAAAGTCTACTTTAAAATTGATAATTTGTCAAATACAATTGATATTTTTTTAAGTTATAAATAATATTCCAAAAGTATAAATTAAATGTTATTGTAATTTTCAGAAAAATTGCTTAAAAAATTAATTGAATTTTTAAAATACATACATAATATAGATAATTTTAAAATTCAATTACCAATTTCGAAATTCTATTCACAATTTTTGAAGTTTAATTAATAACTTTTGAAATTTATTTGATCATTTTCAAAATTTGTTTTGAAAATATAATGGGTGGTTCTGAAATGCAGTTAGAAATGGTGTAGCATTGGTAATTCGTTTGTTCAAACTAACATTCAAAAAACAACGTTTAATTTTTGTTTTTGATCACGTTAGTAACTTAAGATACTATTTATAGTTCGACTAGATCTATATGTTTTTGAAAAAATGCAATATTTTTCGTTACGTTCTCATAGTTTTCAGTGTATGTTTTATGTTTTTATTAACTTATTTTTAAAAAATATGTGATGTATTGAATTAAAAGTCTTGTCACCGTTATGTTTTCATAGTTTTAAAATGTTTTTATGTTTCTTATTAACTTATTTTAAATAAAAATGTGATGTATTGAAGTAAAATTTATGTTATCAATAAATAAAAAAATGTACTGTTTTTTTTAAGTACATTTTTTTTTCTTAATGTACTTTTTTCTCACTTTTCAAATATGGCAACCCTACCTTCACCACAGGTGGAAGGGTATATATAAGTTTGTCATTCCGTTTGTAATTTCTACAATATTGATCTTAGACCCTATAACGTATATATATTCTGGATTCTTATGAAGAGCGAAGTTGATTTAACGATGTCCGTCTGTGTGTTGAAATGGGTTTTCCGAAGAACCCAGACATGATGAGGACTTGATTGTTTTTTATTTCTGTTACATGTGATCCATTTCTGTTTGCTATTAAAAATCAGACAGATCGGTTAATAAATGGCTGAGATATTAGCAAAAAACCAGGACTACCTCTAATTTTTTCGGTAAAATCCCTTTGTTTAATATGTATGTAGAATATTAAGCATAACAAACACATCCATGTGTTAAAATTCTTTTCTTTCATCTCCACCTTTTATACACAAATAACACACATACAAAGATTTGTCATTTAAATAAAAACTAAACAAATCTCTAATGAACGAATACTTTTATATATGTACCTCTATTGACGATGATTTTGTGTGAGCTTCAATAGCTCAGTTGTCTAGACGCTATGTATGTCACAAATCCTTTTTTTCTCTAAGGCCGCGGGTTCGAGGTTCGAATCCCGGTCAATTCACTTTTTTTTTTGTAAATTTTTTTTTATTGTTTTCTTAAGATTTTTTTTTTGTTTTTTTTTAACATTTAATAATTAATTTAAATAAAATTTTATATTAATAATTTAATCCATAAATAGGCTAAAAACATCAAAATTTTTATAAAAACCCTCTGATACAAACAAAATATAAACGGTTTTATTTCTATTTTTTGCTCCGATTTAAAAGAATTTATAAAAAGATTTTTAAACCATTTTATTTCTCATATATTAAGAAAATTTTATACATAATTTCCCTTTGAGTGCAACTATTTTAGGTCATAACTTATAATAATTTAAAAAAAAAATTATAAACTATTTTCCTTCAAATTTTTAAAATTAAGCTAAATAAATTAAAAATATTTTGTAATAAAAAACGAAATAAAATCCCAATTACAAGTTTGCCAGCTAAATCAAACTTTTTTGTAGAAATAAAACACATGCAGTTCTAGTGATTTATTTTAACGATTTGCTGAACTTCTTTTCTTTCACCTCTTCACCTTTGATACACAAACAACAAACACATAAAAAGATTTCTCATTTAAATAAAAACCAAACATATCCCTATTGAACGAAAACTGTTCATTTAACTCTATAAACTATGATTCCATATAGCCTTCATAGCCGAGTCGTCTAAACGCTATGTCACAAATACTTTTTTTCTCTAAGAACGCAAGTTCGAATCTTACTCAAGACACAATTCAACTTTTTTTTTGTACATTTTCTTTTATTTTCTACTTTTTTTATTTTTTGTTTTTTTAACATTAAATAATTAATTTAAATAAAATTTTATATTAATAATTAAATAATCCATAAATAGGCTAAACTCATCAAAATTTGTATAAAGACCCTCTGATACTTTTCTACTTTTTGCTCCGATTTAAAAGAATTTATAAACAGATTTTTAAACCATTTTCTCATATATTAAGAAAATTTTATACAAAATTTCCCTTTGAGTGCAACTTTTTTAGGTCATAACTTATAATAATTTATAAAAAAAAAATTATAAACTATTTTCCTTCATATTTTTAAAATTAAGCTAAATAAATAAAAAAGCGAAATAAAATCCCAAATAAAAGTTTGCCAGCTAAATCAAACTTTTTTGTAGAAATAAAACACATGCAGTTCTAGTGATTTCTTTTAACGATTTGTAAAAAAATAGTTTTTTGGTCGAAAAAAGCTTTTTTTAGAACTAAAAAGATTTTTGAAAAAATATGACAACACTGATTGGCATTATGATCGTGATTGTTGTTGTTTTTATTTTATTTGTTTAACTTTTTGTCTTTCACCTCCTCACCTTTTACCCACAAACAACAAATCCATACATAGGTTTGTCATTTAAATAAAACCCAAACAAATCTATTTTAAACGAAAACTCTTCATTTACTTCTATTAACGACGTTTGCTTATGTCCTTCAATGGCTCAGTGGTCTAAGCGCTTTGTCACAAATACTTTTTTTCTTTTAGTCGCGCTATCGAGCCCCGTCTATTCAACTTTTTTTCTTTTATATTTTTTTAAAACGTTTTTTTTATTTTCTTAAGACTTTTTGTTATTTTTTTATTTTTGTTTAACAAAACAAATGCGTCCAGCACAGTTGTCTTAACGATGTCGGTCAGCTTTTCTTTATAATTGGAGAACGGAAAGAGGAAAAGTTTCCAAATAAGGTGCAAGCATCTTGGTTATCAATACACAACATCTGACCAAATGTGGGCGGGATCCTTGAATTGGGCGTGGCACAAAATAGATTAATTTATATCTTAAGAACGGTAAGACCGTAATTAAATACTCCATAAATGGGCTAAAAACATCAAAATTGGATACGTCTTATATATCCAAAGACCGAAAATCTTTATTTATTTATTTATTCAAGGTTTAGGTAATACATAAATGTATATGCTAAATATAATTTTTTTTTATTTTATTAGCTATAGCAACTAGGCCTTAAGCTAATTAGTTTTACAACACACATAATAGATATTAAATTAATAAGGTATTTACAAAAATGATGGTAGATTCTATAAGCTTATCTAAATCTTATTATACAATTTAATAATTTTCAAGTAACTTATTATTTTGTTAATGGAATATTCTGAGGGAAATAATAGAGATGAAAGAGGATTAATATCGGAAAATATATGGTTTCTAATTTGTTCAAATTTGGTACATTCGCATAAGATGTGTGAAATGTCTAAGGTGCTGTTATTATCACAGTCACAAATAGGGGGGACAGAACCCGCTATAATGTGACTATGAGTAAGTTTAGTATGGCCTAATCTAAGTCTAAGGAATATAATTATATCTCTGCGTTTAATTTTATTACTATTGGGTAACCAAGTGTAGATGTTGTTTTTGTTCGGGTTAGTTGATTTGTACCAATTGTTTGTCTCGGACCAGATACGGAAGTTCAACTTATTTGCTTGTTCTTTCACAAATTTACCAATATCTGAAAAATTTCTGTTAATCGTCATGATTAATGGAGTTTTATGTGCTAGTTTAGCAGAGTTATCGGCGAGTTCGTTACCTGATATCAGGGAGTGGCCTGGTACCCAAATTATAATAACTTTTGATCGAAAATCTTTAGTAGAACATATTTGCTGAAAGTAGTTATGACATACATTTTTTTAAATACCTATTTTCGGGAACCATAAATCTTTCAGAGTCCAAGTTTTATCACTAAACTAAATGGTAAATTTCCACTTAAAGATGTCCGTATATAAATCTGTCCATTCCATATATATAAACTTCACTATTTTCCCAACCATGATGAAGGGTATATAAGATTCGGCATAGCCGAATTTAGCCGCTCTTACTTGTTTTATTATTAATATTTTTCGTTTCCACCCTAGTATATGGCGAAAAAGAAAATCTTCAAATCTGAATCTGGTGTGGAATGCCTGATATGTCTTACTAACAACAAATCTTTTGGAACACAAACGTTCAACGAAAAATTCTGTCATTATGAAGATATGAATATCAAATATGTGCCATTTCACACAGAACAACTTTTGTTGCGGCAATTCTTGTGAATTCTCTTTTCAGTTGCCTTTTTGTTCACACAGAGAAATTTTTTTCAGCAATTATCGTCTAATTTTGGTTTAAAATGAACAACAAAACGAATAATAAAAAACAAAACGAATTGCCAAGCTACTCCATAACAATTACCACTCTTCTGTCCCGTCTCTCCCTAACTCAAGAGCTGCGCAACAAATGTTGCTCCGTTTAAAATGGGACTAACATAACTTACCAAAACTACGTACACAATATTTTTGTTGTTTTACTTTTTGCAATTTTTTGTGTTTGGCAATGTTCTTTATACAGTAGATTTCGGATATAAGAAGCAATTATTTTTTATATGAAATTTATTTCTTATATACATATATGGATATAAGAAAATTTTTCTTTATAAGTGAATATTGAATTAATATTTATATTCCGTTCCCGACTGTAGTTTATTTAAAAGTAATACGTAGAGTTTGTTTTTAAATAAAGAATCAATTAAAATTCATAGAAATATGTTAACTATTTGAATCAATCATTCAAAAAACTAAGTATGAAAAATGCTGGCTTTCAATAGGACTTGATATTTTCTGTTAAATGTTAAATTTTATATTTTCTGTTTCTAAAAATAGAAATTCAAATAATTCCTTCTTGTGTTTTTTTATAAAAATAGTTTGTTTAAATACAAAATTATTTTAATAAAAATTACAAGAAATTTTTTCAAATATACATACATAGAAAATAATAATAATATATATACATACATAGAAAATAAAAATATATGTTTGTGTTGTGTTTTGCAATTACATACAAATTAAAAAAATTTAATTTGAAAAACAAACTACAAAAATCGTTTTTCCTAATGTTTTGTCAGTTAAAAATTATTGGTTATTTTAAAAGACTCGATTGGTTTTACTACTTTTGTCGATTATTAAACAATGATTGAATAGAAACAACAAAATGGGCTGATTATAATGAAACATCAGTAGTCAGTCCTCTTTTTGATTGTATTTATGAATAATTTAATATGTATTCTAGACTGTTTTTAACAAAATAATATTGTTAGTGTATACAATTATGTGCATATTGTAGTTATTTTCCCTTCGATTGAAAATAGTCTTTTATTTTTCTTTGGATAATGGCTTATCACGTTGATTATATAAAATGTTTTCAATATTAATAAAATAATTATTATCAAACTCCAGGTACTTTTTGAAAATAAATAAGGATTTAATACCTTCTTCTTTGCTTGGCTTAGATGTCATTTCAGAGACCACTGCCACTTCCTCTTCTGATTCATGTTCCTGCAAATCATTTATTATTTCACTATCACTTATCACATTTTCAAACAAAAAAAAAAATCATCAAACGCAGAGTTATATACATATTTTGTACTTATTCAGTGTTGCCGTTATATGAAATCTTTTTTCATATCATTTATCATCTCGTTGTTTGAAAAGAATTTCTTATATAAGGGTTTTTCTTATATACGTTTTTCTTTTATAGAACGTTTTTTCTCTGGAAAGTATAGAAAAAGAAGGTGTTTTTGACCCAGTTTCTTATAAGCGATTTTTTCTAATATGAGATGTCCTTATATCCGATGTATACTGTATTTGAGAAATACAAAATAGATAAAAAAAATACACTGAATCAACTGCTTTTTAGTTAAGTTTTCCTATTACAATGACAAATGAATTTTCAAACTATTTACAAACATTTGTTTGTTCGGCTGTGTAGGTATGCGCGAGTGGGGGTCTTAAATTGTTATAATGGGGATTGAAATACCGTCTGAGATTTGTTGTATCGTGTCAGAGTAGATAATGCATATGAAGAACATATAACTTGATGACTGTCGTCATCAAATAAAAATAAAAAACATCATGTTCAGATAAGTTTACACATACGACACATGAATGTCATTAATCTCAAATGGATTATCCTCAAAAAGCATGCTCTATTTATGCATACATAAATTACATTTATGAGTATATCTTGCACTCTGACATTAAAAAACTTTTCGCTTTAAAAAGCAACAACATGTATAACCCAACACACATGAATCTAAATGTAAAACAAAATTTAAATGTGAATGATAGAGTGCTTAAAAAAGTATGTTATTGAGCGGACCCACCTAAAAATATTTATTTGGGTGTAAAACTACTCTCAAAAAAGTAGGATAATCGGATATCGGGAAGACGTCTCTCATCAGCCATGAAGTGTGAAAAAGCGGGCTACTGGGGGAAAATATAATATTTTATTAATTCCTTCAAAGAATTGAATTTCAATACGATATTAAGGATTAAATTATATATCTTATAAGGCATTTAAAACTTAAATCGACATAAAAACAGCCAAAGTTATTAGAATTTCCCCTGGCAACTGACGTGTTAAGAAATTCGGGCCCAAATTTTTAAATTTATTGAAATAAACTACTACAAAATGTTTTTTGTGTTCTATTAATGAGTGAGATAAAAAAAAAAAAAAAACGGGACACATACATATAGTTAAATATGAATTCAACCGTTTAATTTTTACGGACTCTCCGACACGGATTTAAAAATCCGGCTTCTACTGTACATTTTCAAATCTAAGCTTGTACCTAAACAGAGCATTAACAGACCGTATAATTGAATTTTAGAAAACAATACGCTTTGATCTCATTTTGGTGTATCCGTTTTTCATCAGTTTTTCTTCCGTTGCTTTCGAATTCGTTTAGTTGTCAAAAAGTAATACTTAAATATTAATGAGGTAAATATTAATGAAATTTAAAAGAAGTTTTTCTATGATGTGTAAGAATTAATACATACAGTTTGTATTAGATTTTGTGAAAAAATGTGCAAGTTTGCATTGTGTGCTAAACATTGTAAACGGTCCGTCATTAACGGACACAACTCTGTTTTTTACACGGCTACCGGTCCGTAATTGACGGTATTTCAACGGATCTAATCAGATTCGATGCTCATTAAAATTCGTTTTTGGGTTCGACTACGTCTGCAGAAAACGGTACTTAAACGGAATTGGATTCCGTTTATGACCGACGGTGAACAGTGCGTAAAGGGAACGAATCGTTTGTTGATACCTGCCATTCAAAAATTTATACAATTTTTGGAGAATACATTCCATTAAATTTTTTATTGTTGATTCTGTCACTATTTGGGAGCAGGCTGTACACTTGCGTTTAAAATCTGTTATGTTTTTCACATTGTTTTACTAGAGCCCAATATCTCTCCACAGGGCTGAGCTCTGGTCCCTGGGGACACAAAGTACATTATTTTGTGAATACCACTGGAGAGCAGCCAAATCTGGCCAAAAGTATGTGGATACGTTGTTGTGTTTTATATATAAATATATAATTCTGAGTTAATTCAATCAGAACACACAAACGACTGCCTTATTTTGCCACAACTGCAAATTGCTTGCCAAACGAGAAATTTTTTTAGGCAATTTTGTTTGCATTTTGGTTATATATCCTTTGGCAGCAGCAACATAAAAATCTTGTCCTTTTTGCTGTAGTTTTTGCCCCAGACTTTTGAACTTGTCGTACAAAGAAATCGGAACGTTGGGCTAGTCCACCATCTTTTAGGTCAAGTGTATTTGGTGCTCTTCTAAGGAGGTTCTCAACTTTTCTGGCGTTAACAATATCCTGTGGGTCTTTCTTTCTTCCCAATCCGAGTAAAAAAAGTTTATTTATAATCATATGTGGCTTCATCTAATATTACATTATCATATATAAACACATGTGTCCGGTATGCATAATCATATATAAATATATATTACATGATTTTTTTTAAATTATATTATATTGTGCCATATAATATATAATCACGTTATGTTATATATTGATCTTTATAAAATTCGATATAATATCATAATATATGATATCATATAAAATTATATATAACACTGTAAAAAATTATATATGACTTTTAACGAATAATATACGAAAATGGCAGATCAAATTAGATTTACCAACATATTTAGGGACTAAGTAAGATATAAATTTATCCGAAAAATGTCAATTTAATTTATACGGAATCTAGTTTATTATAAAACGTTCTGGCCTTCGCCAGGATTTGAACTCAGTCTGCCAAAGTTGTAGTGAGCAGTGTGTGGCAGCAGTGTGTTCAGAAGTGTGTGGCTGACTTCATAAGACTGAATTTTTCGTATAATTCTGTTATATATAAATATATCTTCGGCACTTATGTGTAATTATATTTTCGGAAATTTGGAGCTTTAAGAGCTTTTGGATTTGATAAAAAACAAAAAAAAACATATAATTTAGAGAAATGTATGAAATTTGTATTTGAGTCGATAGAACGGTCTATATAATTCAATTTTTAAAGATGATTCATGTGACCGCGGCTGCGTCACGAATAAATTCTTCAATATTGGCTTCCAGTATGTCAACTTTTGCGGGCTTGTCCCAATAAACATAAGCCCTAACATAGCCCCACAAAAAATAATCTAAAATAAATGGCACGATCTAGGCGGCCAATTGGGCCATTGTTTGCCATGCTATGTGGTATTTGACACCATCTTGTTGAAACCACATGCCAGCCAAGTCCAGCTCTTCCATTTTGGGCAAAAAAGGTTTGTAATCATCGCATCGTTCCTGCCTTCGTCGTCTACTTTTAAAAACTATCAACAAATTATTGAAATGTGAATTGAAAAACCCCAAAAAACAAAATTTAGCTTTCCATGCTCTTTAAAATTTGTAAATAATTTCCGTTTTTCGATAGGAAATCAGCTTTCTAAGGACTTAATAGTGATCAGGTCTTCTTTTGTTTGGCTTAGAATCGATAAACAATACCAACGAAGTAGTCTGGCAGAACCAAAATTTGAAAATTCCATGCATATAGCAATCTGTTCCGATTTTCTATATCCCATACCTTTTTCACCCTTTGCCCCATACTTGGTCCACTTGTTTACGTAAATATGATACAAACTGGGTACATCTATTGATTCAATGATCGCTATTATGTGTCCATAAAAAAATATAAAATACTAATAATATTTCAAAACATTTTCTTGCTGTCCCTATTATTATTCACATTCGACTATAGGAAATTATAATACCATTTAATGTTGTTTTTTTCAATTGCAACAACAAAGTTTGAATTATTGTATAAAATAAAGAATTATTGTTGTATTATAATCTAAAAATAATATTGTTACTTTCTTCCCAAAATGTATGTGTGATTTTTCACTTTAAATTTGTTCCATGCAAGTGTCCCTATTTTTTTCACATGACTGTAATTATATCTTACACCATAACAAAAAATATTTTTTATATTGGACAATATATTGAACAATATATAATTATATCTTATACCATATTAAAACATATTTTGGACCTTATATTATCATATCTTAAATGTCAGATAGCATATAAAAATGTATATGGTTATGTATGTATATGGTTCTGTATATTGTTCCGTATACGTCATAAATAAGTAAATATAATATATATATATATATAGCAAGATTGTAATAATATATGTATGTAAATATGTATGGTAATATATTATCACATAAGGCCATATATGATTATATTTGAACTTTTTTACTCGGGTATTTATACATAGCTTATACAAACCATATATATTTATACATGCTTTTACAAATATTGAGATATAATAATTTGTGGTGCCTTATCAAAAGTATTTTGTAATATTGTATGAGATATAATTATATATGATGAAGTATATGGTCCCAGATCAGGAATATTTTTGATATGGTATAAGATACAATGATTATAATAACATAATGCTAGAAAATTTCCACAAAATAAGATAAAGATATTAACATATATCGTAACATATTGTCACAAATATAAGCATATACAATTACGTCAAGTTATATATGCCTTTATAATAACGTGTTTACACGAATAATGAAGTTTTATAAAGCCAGCTATTATCGTCGTAATATTGCGTCGTCAAATGACTTCATGAAACGATATATTCAGATCAGTAATTGATATAACAGTGCAGTTAAAAGCATAAAATTTTTTAAAAAGTTTTGTTACAACAACAAAAAAAAAAATACCATTCCAGAGTTGCAACATATTGATTTAAAAATGTCAATGTCTTATTTTTTTAAAAGTTAAAAAAATAAAATAATAAAGAAAGAAATTCCTAAAGTTTTTGTACCTTTTAATCCCTAGTTGTGCTTTATTAAACCCTAGAGTCCAATCTAGAGTATTCAAAAACCGAAACCGAAAACCGGTCAACCGGTTTCTTTTTTTTAAAACTGATCGGTTTCGAATATTTTTTAATTACATCACCAACTGGGTTACTTGGTCTCTTTTATTTTTTCCGAACACTTTTATAATCGTTTGTTTGGTTATGAAGATTTAGATGTATGTAAGTCTGATAGATTCCGATAAAGACTTAACTTTGGATATTCCAAATTCAAATAGTTTCTGATCTAAATAACACAATAAACAGTATTCAAAATCCTAAAAAAGAGGCTGTACAAAATCATTCATCATTATATGATGGTTTCATATATCAAATGCGACAAAAGAACTGAAATGTTGGAAAATTTATATACATAATTGTCTTTTGACTATTTGTCCAACATCTACTATTAGTGAAAGAGTATTTTCCACTTCTAGCTTTATCAAAAGCAAACAAACAATTCATCTTAAAAGGAATCTTAAATGATTCTAAAATATTATTTAAGAACTGAAAAATTGATTTTCTTTTTACATATTTAAAATGTAATATTAAAAAAACGTATTTAACGTTTTAAACGTTCGAATTACTAACGTACCTAATTTTACCCAATTTACAAACTTAATGATCTCTATTCATTTGATATGAATATAGTTTTATAATAATAATTTTTAAGATTATATTAAAATCAATAAACAAAATGTTGAAATGAAATTCAATAAAAAAATTTAAAAAAAAAACCGAAAAAACCGGTTGACCGGTTTTTTCTGCAAAAACCGAAACCGGTTTTTTTAAATTCTATTTTTCGAAGAAAACCAAAACCAATTTTTTCAAAAGGCCGATTTTTTGAATACTCTAGTTCAATCGTTGATTTTTTTGAAATCAAAAAAAGTTTGTAAACTTAAAAATAGGAGATTTGAAAATTGTGAATTGAGAGTTTCTTGGAGCTTTTAAAATAAAAATACAAAAATGTTTTTGTAGTAGATTATTATAAATTTCAACATTTAGGCTCGAATTTCTTGATTAAGTGGTCTGCGATCATGTGGGGTTCCACCAATTATTATAAGGGGGAAAACCATACGCTACCGTGTATAAAAATCAACAAAAACATTGTCTTGGGTACGGTGGTATATAAGTTTCCATATTATTTTAATTGATGAAACTACTCATGTCTGCGACACACCAGCTACCGGGGAAAATTGTAAGAACTTTGCTGTTTTTTATTTCATATTAGAAATATATTGTACTGAAAATCACATTTTTTTTAATTTTAATTCGATTTAATATATCAAATTTTTTTGTACAATTCACAAAAACTCAACGTGTTCCATATCCGACTACCCTAACTTTTTGAGAGACATTATTTTACCGAAATAAATATTTCTAAGGGGAATTCCAGTTAATAACTCTCTTGTTTTTCTCAAACAAGGTTGTAAAACGAAGAATTTTTAAAGTAATAAATTTGATCACAAAATTAAAAATATGTATAATGTATTTACTTCATACATAAAAAAAATTTAAAACGTTTTGTAGGTACACATTATGTACAAAACCTTGAAGTTTTATAGGTCTACAAAACACTAACAAAAAAATCAAAAATAAGGAGAGGAAGCGCTTTTTAGTGTTTTAGAAATTCTCATTTAGTTGATATAAGAATTTGGTCCATTAACTTTTCTTAAGCAGTTAACTTTAACTTAACCATGGGTAACTAAGCAATACTAAGTATTTATTCCAAGGAAAATTTAACATAATAGCTTACCAATATTTTTACTCTAGGTACTTAACCTTTGTATGAAGTGTAAAAAACATATTTTTTTTTTGAAAACGGAAAAACTGTAAGTTTTTACCGCGGTTTTATGTGTGTTTATGGTAAAAAAATATTAAACCACTTGACCACACTTGAAATATTAAAGAATTGCATTCAAAATTAGTGTTAAATTGCTCTCGTATTGTCCAACGTCAAGTTTTGGGCTTAATTACAAAAGTCAGATTTGTCACCAGAACCCACAAACGTCTTTCCCACTTTCAATCCCGAATTTATTATAAATAATGTTCTGAAAAAATATTGAAAGCAAATTTGTTTTGGCATTCTGAAATTATGTTTACTGGGACAATTTCGGTACAATGCTGAAACAATGCTTGTTCGTAAATCCACATCCAAAATATAGGGAAAATTATGCTCAATATGTTCTGTAGGGTAAATTTTTTAAATAACTTTGGTTAAGAGTCTTAACCCCAAAAATTTGTATGTTTAAATTTAAGCATTGGTTAGAAGATATACTCTGTTAAAGTTTTAATAAGTTCTTAAAATATGTTTACCAGTGGTTAATCTTGAATTGTAGAGGCTTTAACCAGGAAATTGAAATAAGTTAAAGGGCCTTTAAGTTTTAAAGTTACATGATTTTTTACATTTACAAATTTCCCGGAAGGGGCTTTTTGTGTGTTTATTGATTTTTAAAATAAATTTTGAGAAAAAATAATAATTTTTATATTAAAAAAGCTTAATAAGCTAATATTTGCGCTTATTTATAAATATTTTATAACCATTTAAAGCGTTTATAAAGTGCTTATATTTCGCGTAAATCTTACGTAGTGTGTCGATGCTTTCTTTTAAGTAAATTCTACAGTTTTAATTTGTGCTCCAGTTCCGCTTATAATACAATTACAAAGCTTTGTTTTGTAAATGCAAATGCAAATGTAAACTTTTAACTTTTTCTTAAGTTATTTTTTAAACTTTTTATAAAAGCAAATTGTTTGCTGGGTAAACTTAAACCCATACATAAACTCAAATACAAAAGAAAAAAACTATTTGGTGACAAATAAATAATTTTCTTAAATATGCATCGTTAATAGAAATGTTTTTTGTAAAGGGCCGCCATTGTTATTATAGCGTTGTATTCAAAACTAAATATTGAATGTTTCTTGTATTCTCAAAATAGCAACGCACGCTATTTTTATTTTTTTTTTAAAGTCCCGAACTATCTCTATTTTGAATGTTGTCACAAGAAAAATTTAAAATTACCCATTATTTACCCATAAAATATAAAATTATCCATGACTTTAATTAATTTATCAAAAAAAAAAAAAAAAAGTATAAAAAAATCGATATCATCAGGTGGCGCTTTGTTCTATAAACGAAAACTTTTTAATTAAATTATAATAATGACAAACTAATTTTTTTTCACCCAAAAAAATTTTTTCACCTCAAAAAATTGTTTTTATCCCAAATTTTTTTTCCACCACAAAATTTGTTTTCACATCCAAAAAAGTTTTTTCTCCTCAAAAAATATTTTTCACTTTTATAAGTTTACTTCTAAATTTTTTTACATCAGTAGAGAACATTTATTAAGGATATTGATGGAGGGTAATCGAAGATTCGGCACAGCTGAATTTAAGCCTTTTTTACTTGTTTTTAAATTTCAGTTTATTACAGTTTAAACAGTTTCTACTATTCAATTAACCAATATTACTTAACTGAAAAATTATAATACAAAATATACACAAAATTTTCAAATGAAATGTACTGCGCCTTGATTGCAACTGTGTTATAAGTTTTTACTCCCCATTTAAAATTTATTGGTATTGCAACCCTGAAATGTAAATTAATTGCTTCTGTTTCCGTTTTTGTTTAAATTTCTTTGCAATACAAATTTTATTTTTATTGTAGACTAATTGAAAATTTATACGTAATTTTATTACAAAATACAACTTGTGATCCCAGAACAAAGCTTTTGCCACATTTCTTTTCTCATTTTTTTGATCTTTTTTCAATTTTTCTTGACTTAGGATTTTTATAAAATTTAAAATTTAATAATTTGTTAAGAATTTTAAAAGGAATGGAAACAACCTAAATGTTCATAAAAAATTGGAAAAAAACTTGTGTCATACGAATTTAGACCAGCCTGAATTGGAGTCTTCAAGATAGCTAGAAAATTTATTTGAATACATCAAAAGTACTTTTCCACAAAAGTAATAAAAGTGTTAACCGTATAAAATATAGAAATGTTAACCATATTACGGAACCAATGTATATACAAAAACTGCAGAATGAAATTACAAGCACTTTTAAAATGATACCTTAACAAGATCTATCGCTTAGCCTGTGTGGGCATAACTGGTGTCCGACTAGCGCCATTGGTACCATGCTTAATATACCACCACTACATATCTCGGTAAATGAGGACCTGCGGGGTCACATAAAGATAGCGGTGTTGTTTTCTGATGACCCACTGTCCGAGGCCATGGATAAGATTTTAGCAGGAATTATGATGTGATCATCTTCAAGAGGCGCACTTGTATCAGCAAATCTTGGAAACCCGAATAGATTTGGTTCACTGAGAGCTTGAATCAGATCAATGGGGATACGGGTGTTGGCGTCTAGAAACCCAATTTGAAATGTTCCCTTCCTATTCCAGGCGGAGATCTTTGCCATCTATGTTTTAGAAGGGCCACAAGTGGAGCACTTATTTTTATTCTTTCAGACAGTCAAGCGGAACTCAGGGCATTCTTGTCCTATGACGTGTCGTCTAGTCTTGTCATGGACTGCATTGAGTCTCTTAATATACTCGGTGGATCCAACAAATTAATCTCAATTTGGGTTCCAGGAAACAAGGTGCATGCGGTAAACGAACTGGTATACCTGCGGGCTATATCAGAGAAAAACTTAGAATTTGGAGGGAATCCATTCAGTGCTGAAATGCTACCATTGGCTAGCGACAAGCTAAGAGATTCATCGTCTCATCTAGTGGAAACCCCAGGATAATTCTTTCTATGAACAGGAAGGACTTAAGGACCTTGACATTATTTTTCATTGGACACTGTAATCTCAGATAGCATTTAAGAACTAGAGGTCTGTCTGATTCGGATACTTGTAGGTTTTGTGAATTGGACGCTGAGATAGCGGATTATATACTCTGCTCTGCCCTTGGAAATCTGTGCTTAGTAGTGTTTTTTCAATTCCAATATAATTTTTTTCGTTAAGTTTCTCCACGGCGTACAAGATAATTACGTCTTGATCCAATTTAAAATATATAAAAATTTTTTGAGGTGAGAAAAATTTTTTGTTGTGAAATAATTTTGTGATGAAAAAATTTTTTGAGGTGAATATTATTCACTTCTAAGCGACTGGTAAAAAAATATGAGAAAATGTATTATGTACCAGTCGCCACTATGAAATTGTACTGAAATATCATACAACAATTTGTATGGAAAATTTAGAGATACCAAACTGCTCGGGAGGATGTCAATTAATCTTCGTCCATGCGTCTTCACGTCGTGATCTTCATTCCTATAGAGGCTCTAGCTTGTCTAAAACTTTGGGGTCTGAAAAGATCTTTTGCCGGATCGAAATACAATACTCAGCCTAGCTAAAAATCCTTTCCTTTATTTTTTTAAATATACGGAGGTTAGAAGCTCGCTAAAAACTAACAAAATTATATTTAATAAGATTTTTTTTATAGATTTTGTTCTTCCATCTAGAGGGTGGTCCCAATATTTGCCGACCTGACGTATAGATGGCGGAGGTAGTTTGAAATAAATTACTTTGGTCAAAAGTTGCATCCTTATAAAATATACATATGTTTTAAGTTTCAAGGCGCCACGTTGTTTTGTATTTTTTTTTTTTTTTTTGTTGCCATCAAAAAAAAAACTATCTCAGTGAATTTGTAAACATGGAAAAAATCATTGAACGTACCTTATTCGACAGATTTGGCTCGATCGGAATATTTTATATTTCCACAATTGAAAAATGGCTCGGATTTACGTATGACGGATATTTTAAGAAGCTAGACAGTACTTACTATAAACAGGGAATCGAAGCTATTAAATATCGCTGGAAAAAGTGTATCGAGCTAAAAGAAGATTATGTTGAGAAATTAAAATAATATTTCCCAAATTTGGTATGTTTTATTTATTAGGTCAGCTAATTTTGGACCGCCTTGTAGATGCAAATTTTATGTAAAATAAAATACTTTTTAAATTGGATCAGCGCAGTTAAGCTATTTTAAAAACCAAAAACTGAGAAAAATTCTATGGAAATTTAAAATATACAATCACTCTTAAATATGCTTGTAAATTTACTACTATAGAATGGATATAGTTTTATGTAATATAAAGAAAATTCGGTAAATATACCAAACACCAAATGCGTAAAACTTTTTTGCGCATACTTTCATATACGAGTACAATAATACACACACGAAATATTTTTAGACACTATCTGTTTACAATTAAACACATTATGCCACATTACGCACAAAGTTTGTAAATATAATAAATTATAATGGTAAAAAAAATATGACATATTAAAATTGAAAAAAAATTTTCAAAATTTAAAAAGAAAACTTTATTAGGTTTTTAAAATTTATGAATTATTTGAAATTACTAAACGAAAAATTTATTGTTTCTATTCTTATTGTAAATTTCTATACAATAAATTTATTGGTTTTATTTTTATTGTGAATTACTTAACAATAAATTTATTGTTTTTATTACAAACATTTTTGGGCTGTTTAATTTTCAACATCGTAGCACTATAGGAAATTTTACCCACTTTTTTGGCCAAAAGTCAAAATTAAAATTTTTGCAGTGTATTTTTTTTTTTGCTTTAATATAAAAAAAAATAACAAAGTAGCCATGTCTGTTTACATTTTTCCAGAGAATTTATTTACTGTTACTTTATCACATGTTTTGCTTGCAATTTCTAAATTAGTTATCAAATAACGATTGAGTGCAGTGAATTGTGTGATAGATTCTAATAAAAGTTTTCATAATTAAAATTTATAGTTTTTAAGAACTAAAAAATGGAAAATAATATCGAAGGTGAGTACTTTAATGATACACAGTGAAATGTTGGTGAAGTCATCTGTTAGATCGATTAAATTGGAATAATTGAAGTGACCTTAAGATTAACTTATGGAATTATGAATTGGAAATTTATTTAGGCTTACAAAAAAATTATAGCATATGATAGCCATAAAACCATAAAAGTTCTCTTGGAGAATCAATTATCTTCCGAATTTGATAAATTCCAGCTGCGGATATGTGCAAACTTTTTTAAAAAACGCATTTTTGCAGGTGACTACTGCGTGCCAAATTCAGAGTTATTCAATATATGGCGAGAGAAACACAACGAAGATGAGAAAAGAGCCGCTATTTGTGCCCATTTCTTTTCATACATTGCTGAGAGTGATTGTTCGGAAAACTTTAATCAATATATAAGGAAGCAGTCAAGAATATTTTGTTCAAATATGAATATGAAATGGCATAAAAGTTGTTGGGGCTTCAAAGTTTTTGAAAAACAGCATGCTGTTTTGCTTAAAGGCAATACTTCGATAAGAAAACCAGAAACGCAGTCTGCTTCCACTAAATCAAAGCCTGGACGGCCGCAATTAACTTTTTGCCAAAATCTGAGAGAACAAAAAGTCGAGTTGCAGCAGAAATCTCTAAAGATCAAAATAATGAAGTTGAACCCCTAGTTCTTGCTGCATCTATGGCTGCTCGTAAATCTAATCAGTTAGTTTTAGCAGTGGTTTTAAAAGAGACTGTCAGTACTCCAACTAGAGCTGCGAAAATACGAAAACTAATTTCAAGAGCGACACCAACTAAGCTATCTGGTGATGAAGGACTAGCCTTTCTTTTAGAAAACAACTTTTCAAAAGAGTATTGCTCTAGCAATATAAGAAATCAAAACAAAATGAGTAATTGCGATATATATCCTCTATACAAAGAACTTACATGTATGTAGTAAATATAAATGCAGACCAGACGGCGTAATATGTAGTTACTTAGACATTAGCGAAAGTTCCATTGGAAATGTTACTAAAGCATACATCCGAAAGAATAATAAAAGTGCAAGAGGAAGTTATATGTACCTTAATGGAAACAAACAAAAAACGACATTTTATACGCCGAACTCATTGCCAGTTATGGATTTGACAGCAGTACTGGCTATACAAACTATAAGCAACAGTTTAAAAAGGCGGGTTCGTCTAAAAATTGTGATTCCTCTCTTTTGGCCACAACAATTATACCTTTGCGTTTAATAGAAGCGTCCGGAAGTATTTTATGGAACAATCGTACACCACAATCTATTAGATTTTGTCGACCATTAAAATTAGAATACACAAAGGAGACTAAAGAAATTATTTTAAAGGAAAAATAAAATATAGAAGAAGAAATAAATTCCTTAAGTGCTTTCGAAGTAAGGCTTAGTGGAAAAAACTTTGTGCGTTAAATTTAAGTTGTATTTAACTTTAATTGACGGCAAAGTATTAAATATTTTGACTGGAACTAAATCTAGTCAGACGTGCTCTTTATGCGGTGCTACACCAAAGGATTTCATGAGCATAACAGATTTCCAAAACCAAAAATTTAAACCTAAAGAAGAGAACTTAAAGTATGGGATAAGTCCACTGCATTGCTGGATCCATTTTTTTGAATTTGTTGTGAATGCAGGTTACAAAATTTACATTAAAAAGTGGCAAATAAGAAATGAAGCTGACAAAGCATTACTTGCAAAAAGAAAGGCTGACATCCAACAGTTATTTTGGGATGAAATTGGTTTGCACGTTGATAAGCCTAAGACTGGTGGCTATGGACGGCAACACGGCCCGGCGCGCGTTCAAAGAACATTTAAAATTTTCTGAAATTACAGGCATTGACAAACAACTCATTTTTAATTTAAAAGTCATTTTAATATGCTTATCATGTGAGCTTCCTTTAGATTCGAGTAAATTTGAAGACTTTTGTTTTCAAACGGCCACAATGTTCATGCAGAAGTATCCATGGTTGCCAATGACAGCTACTGTACATAAGGTTCTTGTATATTCGCGGCGAATTATTGAGTCGACTGTGCTTCCAGTTGGATGCTTTGGTGAGGATGCCTCTGAATCGCGCCACAAAATATATAAATCTGATAGATTGCTTAATGCACGAAAAAGTAGCCGTGAGAATAACTTGACAGACGTTTTTAATCGAGCATTGGACACATCAGATCCTTATATTTCCAGCCTTTCATTGAATAAACGCATCAAGCACCAGAAGAAATTAAACCTTCCACCAGAAGTGATAGAATAACTGAGATCAGAAGAGTAAAATTTTGTGGAGAATTGTCAAACAGACGAAGAAAATTCCGAAAGCGAAGATGAAGAAATAGATAGTTGTGGCATTTTGAACCCATGTTTTTTTAATGTAGTTGACGATTTGGAACTCGACAATCAAATTTTTGAATAAAATCCTTTTTAAAATATAACTTTGTTTTGTTACTTCTTTAAATTGATAAATGTATCTTATCTACTGTTATCTTTTGATAGTTAGTGTTTTTTAGTGTATGAAAAACATTAAGGGTCCCTCCATCCCTCTAAATAGTGTTCCAAACGTCAAAAAAAAAATCATTTAAATTGGTCCAGCCGTTTGGCTGTAATTCATTTTGGCCAAAAAAGGGGTAAAATATCCTATAGTGCGTTGTAGAAAACATGCGCATTTTTTTAGGATTTTCCAAATTATATGTGTACATTTACAGGAAAATCGTGTTTTTAGGCACAAATTTGGTAAATTTACTCTTCAATTTTAAAATTTCATACTAATTTTAGGCACTTTTAATGTCATTTTACCTATTTTGTGTTCATCAATTTACGCATAATGTGTTTACTTTTTTTCATTTACAGAGTAAATCTACCCAACTTATTTGGGAGTACAGTTTCCTACTATAAGTTGGGTAAATTTCAACAGAAATTAATTAGAGTGATGATACTAAAGTTTTTGATTACAAAGGGCTACACTTTTGGAAATACTAGGAATTACGTTCTGAAAATTTTGTATAGAATTTTTGTGGAAAAATACTATCGATATATGCAAACATATTTTGAAGGGTATAGACATCAGGTTGTCCCCTTAATATAATATAAAGAAATAAAATAGTTTATATGTTAATTTAATTTAAATGATGATAAAATAATTTGTGTTATATTTTTATGTTGTGTTATATTTTTATGTAAATTGTATACACTGAATCGTCGTATTTTTATCAAATTTGTGACAAAAATATTAAAGGTACCCTGCACCGCGTTTCAGTATTGCATCGAAATTTTTTTGCGATTTTCGTGACAGGTCTTGTAGTTTAAATTTTCCTCTATCGGGAAAAAACTCTCCATTAGCCGAAAATCTAGCGATTTTGGTATCAGTTGTAATTTAATTTTTAAAGGCAGCTCAAAAATGTTATAAAATTCACAAATTGGTATTATTTTTTATAAAATAATAACCTCTAAAATTATTTTCTTAGAAAATAGTTTGAACAACTTTAATAGGCTTAATTACAAATTTTTGTTCTAAAAATAAGGAAAAGGTTTCTTGGTCTTATAAATTATTTTATTTTATGAAAAAACTTAACTGTGACTTTAACTGATATATTTTTTTATTTTCCATACAAAATTTGCAAATATACTTGTGATCGTCTGAAATTGTCTGAAATCCGATCTTTTTTTTCTAGATTTTCGGTTTGCCCTTTTTCTTTTA
This sequence comes from Eustalomyia histrio, assembly GCA_949748255.1. NCBI lineage: Eukaryota > Metazoa > Arthropoda > Insecta > Diptera > Anthomyiidae > Eustalomyia > Eustalomyia histrio. The sequence continues at coordinate 88,397,637 of OX456526.1, forward strand.
TACTTTTTAATACTGTAGGACTGTATACAATACTGTAGGAAGAATATTATAAAGGTAATAATTGAACGCTTGTCGAAAATTTAAACAACAAATATTTTTAAAATATTATATTTTTATTCAAGAAATGTTATCGTGCCGTATTTTTACATACAAAGTGATAATTAAAACACGTCGAGCATTGCAGTTGTGAGATAGAATATATTTTATTTTCACGACGTTTTTTATGTTCTCTATTTTTTGTATTTCATTCTTACAAAAAAAAAAATGCGGCAAGCATTTTAACATTTTTTCGTAAACAAAAACATGTCGAGTAAAAATAACATAGACATTATGTGACTCTCATGTGCCCTTGTGTACCAACGGATGTACAAGGTAATATAAACCAACTTTTTTATTAAAAAATGCATTATTTGTTTTATTGTTTTTATAAGATTTAAATGTAAAAACCAAAATATAGTATGTTGTTAGTAAACGAACGAGATGCTGAGGAGGAATGGATGTGTACTGCACTCTTACACTAAGAACACGACCGGCGTACGTCGTTATGTTGTGCCTATTATCTCTCATAGCGACAATCGTTGTTTCGTCAATCTCAATCGCCTGTGTTGACATTCCTTTATTAGCCTTTTTTTTAAAAAAGGCACTATGAGCCCTTAACTAATTATCGGAAAATAAAACTACAGTAATACGGAGTAAAATGCAGTTTTTGTAAATATACTGAGGTATACAATTTGTTCAAATTACAGGGTTTCGGGATCCTCAGCAGAATAAAACTACAGTTTTATTTATAATTTTACCGGATCTGGCCCATATTCACTAATGGAATGTATGGATACTCCTGGGACCAAATATTTTGTCCGTTTTGCTTTATCTTGCTTATTTTTCATTTTATGAAATACTTTTTTAAAAAAATTTCTGAGGGATTAGTAAAAGCAAAGAAAATTTCTCGTTTTGTGTTAAATAAAGGCAACTAAAATCTTTCTTTAAATCAGTTTCAACAAAACATCCTTTAAAATTAGTCAAACCGATTTGAAACACTTTGCATAGATATTTTTAATGACGTATTATTTTAATTGTGTAAGGCATTGACTTTTAAAGACTACTTTAAATAAGTACATTCGAAAATTGAAATCCTTTCTTATATGTTTTTAGAAGTAACATACTTATACGATTTTAAAAAATGTATTGTACTTTTTTCAAAAATCGTATAATAAATAAACGGTATATTATCATAGTTTTTTTTTTTAATAGCGGAAAAACAACTTTTAATCACATCTACTTATCCCATATTTTTGAAATGAGTAACATAGTTAATTTTTTTTAAATAGTTGCATTTAAAAGTGGGAAATATGACTCATTGCCATTGAATTATTAGGTAGTGTTTTTTATTTAAATTAATTACATAAACCCTTAAAAGAACATTTGCTGCTTTTTTAGTTTTTTGGAAAATGCTTAATTTTCTTTTGAAATGTTTACACTGATGTATAAAAAAAGCCTATCGTGAGGTGAAATGAAAAACCAGGGAGTAAAATACTGTGATTCGTTAAGAAGTTTTTCTTTTAACTTTAACTATAACTTCCAATAATTTAAAAAGTTCCAGCACTAGTCATTAAACAACTTTCTGTTATTGAAAAATAGCCAGTGATTGTTTTAAGAAGAATTTGTTTACTTTTTATGCTTTAACTTGAACCAAAAAAAAAAAAAAATGATGCTGCCTAAACAGTTTTCTGCTTTAACAATAACAGACAGCCTGCTTTAACAATAACTGTCAGCTAAAAACAAAGAACGATCAATAGCTGGGCAATCATGTGCTGGCAGGTTAAAAAACAATAACTGCCAGCAAAAAAACAAAAAACGATAATTAGCTGTGTGTGTTTTTTTTGTTGCACACAGTTAATAAGTATATATAAAGCAGGACAGAAATATATAAGAGACTAGTCAGTGATGTCAATCTATTTTATTAAAGATTATAATAAACCATTGAATTATTTATTTTGAATTTATTATAAGAAACATAGATTATTATATTCCAATATTAATTTATTTCTATTTTATATTTAAATCAAATATATAAATTTTGTAACATAAATTTATGTAACATTTTTTTATTTTTTTTTTTTAATTTTTATGTTTTACGAACTTAAAAGTACTTGAACTTAAGTGTGTTAATTTTTTTTCGCAAGTAGTAAAATTAATTAAATTTTAGAAAGCCATTTATAAATTCAGTTTTTAAGTTTACCACTTTCGAATTTTTAAGAATTGTTTTCTAAAAATTAATTCAGGCATTTGAAATCAAAAAGTAATACATTTTTTCCTAATAATAAAAGTTTATTTGGTTTTAGAAAATTTTCATGCAACTTAGTTCAGATAAATTTTAAAAATTTTTATAAAAATTTTTTTTTTTTCAAGTAAAAGTCTTCTAGTTTTTGAAAAATAATAAGCTTAGGTATAGGATTTTTTTTTGTTGGAAAACGTGTAAATTATTTTCAATATTTTTTCAAAAAGAAACAAAACCCCTAGAGGGGTCATATATATATTTTTTTTTTTTGAGCAACGCCCGACAAAGTCCACTTTTGCCTAAATAACTTTTAAATCTTGGCTTAAAAAACTGTTGGAAATAATTCAAGCCTTAATATGATGGGTTTATTGAAGATTTTTTATAAGTTTTTATAGATAACAAACATTTCAGTGTTTTTTAATTTTTATTATTAAAAATTACAAAAAGAAAGCATTAAAATTATGAGATTTTTAAACATTTATGTTTAGAAGTTTTTTTTGGCGTTAAGTTTTAGGGGGATTAGAGAAAATATTTGGCAACACCTACTGTTTGTTATTGCATTATCATAAAAACACAAACCAAATGATAGTTTTAATGTAATATGCATACAACTTACATATGCATAGGTATGGATGTATTTGTGTATGCTCATAAAAAAGTTACAAAAAAGTCTGTTTAGCATTAAGTTATGTTTGCCTTTGAATTAAATAATGTTTTTATATAATTTCAATTAATTTTAATCTTATGTTCAATAATTTGTATTTCTCAATAACTTGTATTTCCCAATGTAAAAAAAATTTGCTAGCTAATTTGAACAACAGTTGTTTTCAAATCATTATATTTTTGTGTTTCCAGTATCAATCCCACATATAGATGGTGCCATTTCCCCATATTCTTTATTGTATACAGTATACTAATAAAATATCGAATATAATTTAACTAAAATCTTTTTTTTCTAATTTGACAAAATAAAGTCTTTGTAGGTATTTAACAGTACATATAAATACTTAAATTAAGCTTACATAAATTAAGCAGACTATGATTCTCAGCTTCTTTGAAAATTCTATAGGAGCAAATATAGGTACTGTTGTCCTTTATCTAGCAGAATTTTTAATTATTTGTGCAGAATTTTTTATGAGCGTATGTACAATACACAAATACATAAATATTTGTAAAAAAATTTAGTTGTGGTAACATTAACTACAGATGTTGCCTCTAATTAAAATACGGCAAATTGTTAACAAAGAAAAACCAACTACATATTTGATTTACAACATAATTTAAAACATTTTAAATACTATAAAACCGAATGTTTTATTATTGTGTGTCGGTTTTTTTACACCAATTACAATTTAATTCAAATAATTTAATAATTTCAATTTTGTTTGCGCTTAACTCAAAATAGATTATGTGATTCGTCATAAAATAGATTCATTATACAGAGTAAACTATCCTAAAGGTTCACGCAGAGAAAAACATGGCTGGGGGCAATCATGTTCGAAGGTCATCATATATGTTTGGAATTATGATTGTGACAATCATAGTTGTACTATAATTAAGTTTTCATATTATGATAATAAAATAACAATAATATGGTCCCTGCAGTTATATTATTTTTCGAAACTATGAAAAAGTTTCTTAAATTTAAGAATATTTTTTTAAGAAATTTTTTTCCTAAAAAAATTTTGACTTTTTCAAGCAAACTTCTTTGATTCTTGGACATTTTTTAATAAAAAAATGTGAAAGGTTTAAGTGTGAGAACTTGCTTTTCCGAAGAAAATGTTTTCTTATTGGATATTCTTTTTTAAATGAGATTTTAATTTGAAAATTATCATTGTATTGTTAGACTTTCTTTTTGCACTTGTTACTGGTATTTATTCCCGAAAATAAAAAAAGAATAAAGAAAATGATTTGTAAATCAGCTGTTTGCCTTCTTTTGTATTGATTTCGAAGCAAAGAATCAGAAATTTGAAATTAATAGAAATAGAGGTTTAAGGTATTTAAGGTTTAAGTCATTTAACGCAACCCTCAACTTAACTGCATGTCTTCTAATCAGACAGTGTCCTGTCATGACGGACACAAGTAGAGATATATCGGGCCTTGATAATGACAGCAATGTGCGTATTCTTCCTATCCAGACGGGCCACATTTGTTTGGAACGAATACAACCGCGGACAGAGGTCCACATATCATTCGCAAACTCATTAGCTCTCTCCTGCAGTCGAAACTTACAAGTGGCCAAAGGCATGCCCACAGATTCCAGTTCGTGTGGAATGTGTAAGGTAGTCCCGAGTCTTGTCAGCTCGTCTGCACTGCAGTTCCCTGGAATGTCCATGTAGCCCGGCACCCGCATAGCGGATGCTTTACTGCTGAGCCATTTCGTTAAGAGATATGCGACAGTCCAGGGCTGCTGACGAATGCAGAAAGGCAGAATCCAGTGATCTAATGGCAGCTTGACTATCAGAGAATATATTATTGTTGTGAGCACATTATATCTAAGCCATTACGTTACCTCCCTAATGGCCAAAGTTTCAGCCTGAAAAACACTACATTGATCCAGTAGTCTTTGCGTAATATTCAGCTGTAGGTCCTTGGAATAGACCCCGAAGCCTACCTGATTGCTGAGTTTAGAGCTGTCAGTATATAAATCTACATAACACCTTCTACCGGGAGTTCCGTGTTTCCACGTATCCATATGCGGTATATATGGTACCTCTTGTCGAACAGTGGTTCCGAATGAAAGGTCCGGCATCATGTTAGGGATTGCACTGTGTCCATAGCCATTGTCTGACCATAGTGACAGCTTCCTAAGTCTTACTGCTGCCGATGCAGCAGTTTGTGAGCCAATTATGTCCAGAGGTAGCAAATGCAAAATAGCATTTAGTGCATCAGATGGGCTGGTACGAAGCGCACCTGTGATGCACATACTAGCCATCCGTTGAAATTTTTTTGGCAGACCATACTTTTTTCCATAATGACATATTTGTAGGGTTGTGGAGCTAGTGAATTCAAACTTTTTTTTTGAACAACTTTGATGTATTAAGATTTTTATAAACTAATTATATCATATATCCTATCAAAATTTTTTAGTCTTATTGTCCGAAATGAGCTAAAATTTGAGTTTTATAAAATATATTAATAAGAAATAAATTAAGAAACCCAAAAAAGTTTTTTTTTTTCTCCCTGGTTGGGATTCGAAACCGTTGCCATAGAACATATAATTATATCTAATTATATCTTATATCATACCAAAAGTACTCTTAAGTTTCTCATATTTGTTTGCAAATATTGTACCATACATAATTTTGATATAATAATAAAATAATATATACGATATCTTATCATATATACCATATCTTAATTTATAAAGATCAATAACTAGATGTGGTTATATCTGACAAAATATGGGGTAATTAAAAAAAAATAATGCTGTATATAATATATGGTAATGCATACTGTCATATGTAAATATATATGTATTGTTACAAGAAATTTCCACAACTAGAAATTTCTTCACGCGAATTTTGACAGCTGGAAACATCTAGTACCTGACTACTCATATAAATGCGGTGACGCAGTAGTTCAGTTTATAAGTATAACGCAAAGTGTGAAGAACTAAAGTGTGGCTAACGTTTAGTCAATCTGCATCGTGTAAATAAAGTGTTTTTCTGTAATTTTTAGTGACTGTTATAAATAAATAAAGCTATAAATATTTCAAACGGTGTTTATTATTTGCAATATAGAAAGAACTCGATTTATTTAAAAGGTAAATAAATCAACGATTTTATAAAGGGTAAAATCGTAACAATATGATAAGACCACATATGATTATATCTAATATGATTATATCTTTTTTACTCGGCAATCTTCTATATACAAAGAAACGTTACAGACTGACTCACTGACTCATTCAATCACTACTTCAACATCCCCAGACCAAACCGCAGACCTAGACATCCGCTAAGACGGGGTTTTTGGAAATTCCTTCGGGGAAACTCTCCTCTCACGGCCTGCCCAAACCCCTCTAGCTAGAAACATGAAATTTGAAATATGCTCTCCTTGAAGTATGCTAACTCATTGAAAAGGTACATTTTAGAATTTTTGCCAGTCAAAGTCTCCCTCTTAAGGGCCTGCCCAAACCGTTGGACCTAGGACGGCTTTTTTGGAAAAGCCTTGGGGGAGAGGCAAAAAAGGGAAATTTTTCTCCTTGACGGCCTGCAAAAGCAGCTTGATCTAAGAAAGCGAAATTTGGTATCAAGGTTCTTCCTCTAGCATAAAAAGCTGCCCATATGGTACCTGGAGTAAAATTGGGGACTCCGGGTAATCATCTGCGATCCCGTGTACTCCCGGGCGTTAGGCCATGCAATCCCGGGCTTTAGGGCGGGCAACCTTTTTTTAGGCTAACAACGTAACGGGCTTTGCCCGCTAGTCCATACATAAAAATTCAAAAATTACAAAAACATAACTTTTTTTTACGAAAGTTTTTTTTCTTTTGACAATAATTTTGTATTTTTATGCATAAATTGTTATAAGTGTACCGGTTTTTAATAGTGTTTCCAATTCCACCACGTTTTTGGTTGTTACTCAGAAACGAATAGAGTGTACCTTGATTTTTTCACACAAATTTAGATAAAGGTTCAATATTGAACATATATATATTTTTTAAGAAAAAACAAAAGACGAGCACTGAGAAATATGGATTTCAACTCTGGACCGCAAAAAATTACCTTTGAACCTTCTAGTGAAAAAATTGATATGAATATCATTTTAAAGTGCTCTTTGTCACCTAAAAAAAGATCAAGACGTTATTTGTATCTTTTACAGTCAATTTGGTAACTATACTTTAGTAAATTTTTTAAGTTTTTTTTTCAATTTTCATGACGTCATATTTCGGAAACCTAAAGACACATGATCTAAAAATTATATTTCGTTGACTTCTTGTATACTAGTTATGCTGAATTTCATTTAAATCGGAGATGGTAAATCCGAAAATGCCCTTTTTCTGATTGAGTTGACATGGTTTGACGCAGTAGCAAAAATTGTGTAAAATTAGAACAAAAAAAAAATGTAAAAAATTTTAAAATTAAAAAAAAATACCCGAAATTGCCCAAATTGTAAAATAAAATAATAAAAATGAAGAAAATTTACAAAAGTAAAAACAGATTTAAAAAATAGTCTTAATAAAAAAAATTGTTAAAAATAAAAAAATACGATTATAAATAATTTTAAAATTAAAAAAATCCCTAAAACTTAAAATCTTCAAAGTTGAAAACAATCACAAAAACTAAAAAATAAAATAATAAAAAAAGTCGATTTAGTTAGAAAAAATGGTAAAACTAAATTAAATCGATAGAATTTAAATATCGTCATAATTAAAAAAAAACTTAAAAATTAAAAAATGTCACAGAATTTTAAAAAATCTCCAGTTGTAAAAATCGCTATAATTTAAAAAATCTTCAATTATTATATCGCTAATATTATGTCTCTAATATTGCAAAAATCACTAAAAATAAAAATTAAAAAAACCGCCAAAACTCAAAACCAACAAAATTGAAAACTTTTAAACAAAATCGTACGAAATCAGCTCGCATTTTTTTTTCGTCCAAATAAAAAATTATTTAAATGTTAAATCTTTTCTAAATATATATATTATTCGTTACCATTCATTGATATTTGCTGCATTATCTAAAGTATATAATCATTCCCGAGTATACTCTTCAATATATTTTCAGAGATCTTCAGTCTATAATAGATAGACACAATCCTATGGTAGAGTTTGCATTTAACCGCAATTTTCGTTAACCGCGGTTACGTTTAAAATGGATGCGGTTAATCGCACTCACTATAAAATATTTTATAACCTAATTTTTTCACAAATTTAATAATGAATTCTTAATATTAACGCTTTAAAAGTCAAAGTATACCTAAGAAAATTTTTGGAGCCCGTTCTAAAAATACTAGCTCTAAAACTACTTTTCAGGAAATAACTACATATTCTGTAAAATCATCATTGGAACTACTGGTGGTGTAACTAGTTCTTTAACCCATGCAAAGAGTCATGTATGTATAATATCTACATCTTTGGTGTGCTTTAGGAACAAGTGATTTAGAACAAGTTTTATATGACTTCCACATCGGTTGCTAGAATCTGATGACTTATTCCAAAACAGCTCCATAGAGCTATTTAAAAACCTTTGAAAATTTTAAAAATTTCTTCCACCTTAAAATAACAAAAAAAAATGTTTAAAAAAATGTAAAACAGCATTCATGAAAATAAACGTTACCGAAACGCAGGGAGTAACGACAACTTAATATGTATGTTATCTTTAAAATTAAACTAATGTATAAAAATCTCTCAAACACGTCTACAAGTCACTTGCCAAATTATAATACGTAATTGTCACGTTTCACAATTCCTATATACTTGTATGCATATGTATTGTTTATTTCTTCTTTATCATTTGTGTGTAATTTATTAGAGCCATTTTCCCGGAAATACATAATACCGTATACCAACTACAAATGTAATACATGTACCCATCCATATACTAAAAGGTGGACCAACCATAATGCACGATGTTAATTGTAAATAAAACAAAAAGTTTTAAGAGAATTATCTTAATATTTTTTATTATGATAGAAGAATCTATGAAAATTATGAAACAAAATATCGGCCAAATGCTCGGCACGGCTTTGGTGGCATACCTCTATCCGATGGTCCATATTTTCAATGACTCTGAGACATAATTAAGGTTCAATGTCTTGAATTGTTTTTGGCTTAACGACGTACACTTTTTCTTTTAAATATCCTCAAAGAAAGAAGTCAGATCACATGATCGTGGCGGCCAATTAACATCACCACGACGTAAACCCGGTTTGCTGAAATTTGAGCACAATTCTCCCGATTGTGGGCACATTTGATCGATTATGCTGACTAAAAAAATCACGAAGTGCACGAAATGCATTTTGATTTGAACGCCCTTTTTCGTAAAAGGCTACAACAGTCTTAACGCGCTGTTCAATTATGTACCTCTCCATCGTTGAATTTATCAAACACTGAAACAAAGAAATGTCAAATTAAGTTCAGAAAAAAACTTGACGTTAAGGTGTGACTCACAATTAACAACATGCATTATGGTTGGACCACCCTTTATTTACATCTGTATTATTTTAAATGTGAATTTTAAAAAAATATTTGTATGTATATGCGGAATAAAAACTGTTAATAGGATAAAAAAAATCAGCTCAGACCTCATAAAACTCGTAATGACATGTGAATTTAAACAACCACAACTGACTGCATTAAGCAATGCAGCCACGACAATGGTTTTCTGTAAACTCATTTGTGAAAAAGGTACTTTATAGTTTAATTTCGTGATGTGATATGTCAGTAAAATAAAAACGAACCGCAAAACTAGAATCCAACGCGGAATATCTTAAATCTTCAAAGTCTACATGCAACAAACAGTTGGGCAATTCACAGCCGGTATTGTATTTTGTATGTTGTATTGAAATACACTATACAAATATTTTGTTCATGTTGTAAAACGTCAAATAGTAAAGAAGAAAAATAAAAATATTTATAAATTTGTAGAAGCAAGAAAAAAATAAAATAAAATGCAAAATAAAGGTGAAAGTGCAGAAACTGGCATTCACTTGATAGTGATATTTTATGATACACATTTAATAAACACAGCAAATTAAGTGTAATATTGTATCAGATTTTTAAGTGTAAATTACCAACAAAAATTTTACACTATTGTGAAGTAATAAACGATACAACCATTTGTGAATTGCACAACCCGTTGTGAATTGCACAACTATAAACAAATTCAAGTGTATCAGCAACGGTCCAAAGTCAAAATGTTAGTGTGTAACACACATGCTAACAACTTAGTTCGTTTGTCACTAACGTTTACATAAAATCACATTTTAGTATATAGTTGGCAAACACTAACCCTAAAGTACCGTTTCCGATTAAATCCCTTTTCAATGGACTCGTTAACCTTAAAATACACTAACGAAATAACTTAAAATTTCGTTAACCTTAAAATACCCTAACGAAATAACTTTGCATTTTCTATTTCTTTCTCTCAAAAGCCTCATTGTTCAAAAATTTAATTTTAGCTTATTGGTCGCTCAATGTTGTTGTTTGCAAACATATACATACAGTGTTTGCAAACACATACATACACAAGTTGTCAAACATTTCAGAAAAAAGGACCAACATTATCTTTAAAATACCGTCGGATCAGACTAACAGCGTGATGTATTTTTCCATGCAAATTGACAATTAAAATGCGCCGAGCGTCGCATATGTTGAATATAATCTATTTTATTTTCAAAACGTTTTTTTATTCTCTTAATTTTTATTTCTAATTAGCATACGATATTTTATGGCTCTTATGTTCTCTTTGTATATTTGCAAATGAACAACGTACTATAAACCATCTTAGTATGTTCGTTTCTAAATTTTTGTTAAAATAATTATTTCTTTTTATTGTTTTTATAAAATTAGAATGTAAAATCAAAAAAAAAAAAAAATTGGTCGTTAATAAGGAAAGGAGTCACTGGAGAGTAAAGAACCTCTACGGTACTCTTTACATTAAATTAAATATGATAGTTTGTGCAGTCACCGTCGTACGTTGTTTTTTTGGGCGCAACAATCGTTGCATGTCACGTTCTTATTCTGGGCCGACACTAAAACAGTGAAAGTCAAATCACGTCCCTCTTGGCCATGTCTTTCAGACAACCTCGACGACAGGTACAAGACACAAAGTAAATCTATGCCGACACTTTGGTGACAGTCCATGCAAAACGTCGACGACTTTTTCATACAAATGTCCGCAAAATCGAGTCTTTGACGATCACATGAGCGATAAGTTGCTTGGTTTTGTCGTCGATGAATATATAAGTGACAATATACTTTACATTGTTGTCGACGACAGTGTAGACGATAATGTTCTGTATTATTATCGACGATCATATCAACAACATACGCACCTAGGACATCGTCGACTTATAATACGAAAATACATATAGATTCTGCTTTTTAACAGAAAAATACACTTTTTCCATTTTTTATTTTATATTTTATAAATAGATTTTATTGTTTTGTAAGAATTACAAATGAAAAGTATTAAAACTTGAAAATTAAAAATATATATTTTTTCCTTATTTGCATCATATTTCTTATTTTGAAAACATTCCTGGTTTTTCTTAAATAATTCAGCACACAAAACCACTACCACTGAGCTGCACTTTTAAGATTTAACTGAATATTGCCCAGTTATTATAATTTTTTTTTCTAACACAGCATAGACGAGAACTTCAAAAATAGTTAACGACCATTTGAAAGACATTGTCACTTATCTAGTCGCCAATGTTGTATGATACATGACAAATAGATGTAGTCCGTTTTGTCCTTAATAAAGTGTTGTTCCCTACAAGTTAACCCATTGTCGCTCTTCGTGAATGTTGTTTAAAACACGACAAAATACACGATCTTGTTGCTGAACTTGTCGTCAACAGTAATTTATAGGCGACATATTCTAAAATGTCTTGAAGACATCATGGACGACAATTTCATGTAAGTCTTTCTGGACAACTGGGGTACTATCATATTTATGTTATGCTTGTGTGTGAAACAGAAAAAAACAAAGTTCAACTTGACGCTCTTATTAGGATTGGCCCCCAGAAAGCCCAGATCTGAATCCTCTCAATTAACAATTATGGTCTGTTCTAGAAGGTATGACCTAGAAGGTATGATGCCACTGGAATTTGGAGAGTCTTAAGAAAGCTCTTATTTCAGCAGTAGCATCAATACCAATCGAAACCAAACGTATCCCTATAGCCCAATGGCTCGAGCGCCTAAAGTCGGGCATTAAAGCACACCATGTCGATGTCGCTCACGTAGTAAAAAACCTTCTCTTGGTTTTATATGGGCAAATTACAAAGGTTCGGCATCTTTTCAAAGTGTTTTTTTTGCGATTCTAATTGATTTTATTTGCAAATCCAATTAATTTTTAGCATATTTTCCAATTGGATTTGAAAAAAAGTTTAAAAACAGGGAAATTTACTCAAATTTTTTCAGAAATCAGGGAAATTTGTTAAATTTTCCCCTGTTTTCTCTCAGTTTCCGAAACTTTGTATTCTTTATAAAATATTATTTGGTCGCTGCCGGCGTTGCAATCTCAATACTTATTCTTCCTCTATGATTAAAGCAAGAAATTACGATTGTGAATAAGATGTTGATTTTCAGTAACACTATTATTTAATAAAAAAAAATTACATTAAAAAATAGTTCCTTTAATTTTTTCACTATATCAATTTGTAATAGAACTTAGGCAGGACTAAGTAAAAGCTGATAAAGTTGAAAAATATTACTAGGTAGGGAGTTTACGTTTGGCCTATACAAATGGACACAAATTAGCCAATAATTGGTCAAATTGTTATAAATTATATAGAATAGCAGTCAATGCGTCGATATAAATCGAAATATACCACAAAAGTGTAATCCATCTATAAGATATTTTCTGGCTACACTTTTTGAACAGGGTGGACTTTGTACGCCTTTATTTTAAGTTTCTTGTGCAATATGAAAGTACCCACGTTTTCCCAAAGTTTTTATGTTGTGCTGCTGTTTTAAGGGACTGATCAGGATGTTGAACAAAAAATCACAATTTTTCATAACATTTCCTTCAGTAGTTACTTATGCCACTATGCCTTTATGTGGATTTGACATACTCCCTTAATTTCAAATTTGTTAACCATTTTCCGAATTGGCTTTTTTGATATTAATTTTTTTTTTTGAAACGCCAAATCACATGTTCAATATTTTTATGTATTTCATAATACCCTGTTATGCTTTTGCTTTTTACGATATTCTTTGAAAACCCAAGTGAAATAGGTTATATATCTAATATATAAGAATATAAAAAAAGTGTTTATATAATTACATTCACAAAATGGCTTAGGAAAATTATGTCAGATTGTTTCATACAAAATACAATTAAAGACACTTTGATGTCTTTTATTGCATTCCAGAATTGCCCAGCCACAAATTGCCGATGGTAAAAACAATAAAGTACTGACAGAGCACTGATTGCCAACTGTACAAAAAATTAAGTGCTGGGAGAGCACTTATTTTGAACGCTCTACCAACCTTACTAAAAAGTGCTTTGACAGTACTTAATTTACAAAATGTACATCCATTAAAGACCTATGCCTATGATATGCTTTCCCAACATTAGTAAAATGCGCTTTGCCAGTACTGGGTCAACAAAATTTACAATCGTTTATTACATAAGAAATATATTAAAAAAAGGGCAAAGCACTTGCTTGCAACACTTTTCCAATTCAAAGAAAATCTGCTTTTGCAGTACCCGATTACCAAAATTTACGACCATTTATTAAATTAAATGTATGAGAATTTGACTTGTTTTTCACATATATTTCAATATTAATTTGAGATTTAAAACTGCTCAACCGGAAATCAACAAATATAGAATTAAGAAAGCAATTTGTGTGGTGGTTTAAATCTAAAATAAATTGATTTTAAAGTGCATTTAATATTAATACAAAAATTGAGTATTTTAAAATTAAAGAAAAGTAATTTCCTGGTACTCTAAAAACAAAAAATAATTTATCAGCACTAAAAAAACCTTTTTGTATTCATTTTTTATATGTTCAGCCTGATGATATCATTTTGGCGCTCGCCAAGCACTATAATTTTCAAAATCAACGCTGGCCGTTTGTATTTTTTTACCTGGGTGGACAGATCAAATTGCATCGCATTCTATCTAATTTATAGCAGTTATAAATTAAATACTACAGTGAAACATATTGGATGGTTGTTTCTTACAGGCTGTTGGTTTCATTGAAACTTGATTAAAGAATTTAGTAGAGATACTAATGCTATTAATATTTCAGGGTATGCGTGTCATGGGAAGATCGTCCGTGTGGCAATGGTGGTAATGTAGCTCTTTTTATTTCTGAAAATATAGAACATAAGGTGGTGCATATTGGTGTAAATTATAGAGTGGCTGAATGCATGTTTGTAGGATTATTTTTAATGATTTTCAAATTGTAGTTGAAATTGCATATTTACCCCATGGAGATTTTGAATGTTTTGAAAGGCAGATCTCTGATTTGCTTGTAATTATGGATGATTTAACAACAGCCTTTTTAATTCCATGCCCACACATATTTCTCGTATTTCTGCTTTCTTGTTGGGCTATTTTTTGGTATCATCTCCTGAATTAATTTAGTGCACTAATCAATTTCAATATCCTTGTATTACTCGTCATTTATTTATTTTACAAATGGTTAGTGGAGTCCTATGATTATGATGCGGGTAATATTTCCTCTTTGGAAGCTGCGGCAATGGAGTGTAATCTTGGAAATATATTTTTTGACTAATAAAATAGATGAAAAGTTGCTGATTTTAAACAATAATCTGTATTTGTTGCATACTATTGATCTTTTTATATTTCGGGTATTGTATTGTATTGTATTACTCAGTGCAGAAACCGTGCTGAGAATGTTATTAGGAAAAGATTGATGTTTTAAGATAAGACTAACAAGGAGATTTGGTATATAATTGATGATATTTCATATATAGAAAATGGTGGTTTTTATTTTCGATCAGTAGATAGTTTTGAAACGATCTTAGCTTTTTACATGATTAAGTCAAAAGCTGTTGCCTATGATGGCAACAACTTGGTGTTTTAATATTGCGTATTTCCGATGTTATTGACTTTTCCAATATTGTGGAAGGTTGATCAGATTGTTCCCATAGGGAACAATATATGGTTGAATCTAATTAGATTTGGTGTCAGATCTGCTCATATATGATTAGATATCGTATATGTGATACACTTCATTGACATATCTGATTAGATCTAGTGCCAAATCTGTACATATCTAAAGGGATCTAAAAAATTTGATGATTTTTGTGGCCAGATGTGAACAATTCTGGTCATATGAGAACATCTCTGGTGCCGGCTCTGTTCATATCCAGTAACCTATGTAGTTAGTACAAGATCGCATCCATTTAAACCGCTTTCAAAGACACCAAAATAAAGAAATAAAGTTGTTTTTATATTTCTTATTCAATCTAATAGACCCGTAATAATCTCCAGAGAGCCAGATTTATCTTGATTTGATATAATAGTATAATAGTATACAGTATAATAGTATACAGTATAATAGTATACAGTACCATATGATCGAAATCCATTTTAAACTAGTTTTCGAGCGTAATGTGAATGCAGTTAAGAAGTTATAATGGAAGCAATGAAAGAAGTTATTTGTAAAACATTATTTCCAATTTATATTGCTTTATATTAGTATGTATTTTTATATTTAAAATATATGTATATGTAAAATTTAAACTTTTTACTCGGGAATTTACAAAATATTCTCATTGAAATGCTAGTAATATAATTTCCATATAATGTAATTTAATTTTAAGATGTTGCGACACATTTGGACAACAGCATTGCTGCATATCTATGCATGTATATCTCTCCGTTGGGCTGTACAAGAATACAATGTAGTACATACAATATAATAATCATATGCAGTATTCCTATTAGTATATTGTTTTAATCTCAATTCTTGCCTGTTTGTTTTTAAAAACTTATATAATTCATAACTTCTAAATAATACATAAATAGGTACATACATATATATGTTCTAGTGTGCATCACATTAACCATACATTTGGGTTGTCCAAAATGTTAAGATGTCAAATTAATGAGCTCCCAACACTGTCGATATTCTAATGTCTTTAGTATTTAACTATAATCAGGCAATATCATGCAATGACAATTGTTACATTTAAATGCTGATAAATATATTTTCTACGTCTTAACTGATTTTAGAAAGAAAGAAAGAAAGAAAGAAAGAAAAACAACACGCTATTTTTTAAACACTTTATTAAGTACATAAATAACTTTTAATATGTCATTGATCTACAATTTTGTTATAAAAATCACAGAATCTGCTATGAATTTAAATAGTTTTTCCCATCTTTTGAAGGTTTAGTCAACGTGTTGCGAATTTACCATGAAATTTTGTAGTTTGGCCGTATCTCCTTCTTCAAATTTTAAGAAGGAGATACGGTTAAAACTGTATAATGTTGGCGAAATATAGCTATTTTTTTTTTGCCTTTTTATCAACATTTTTCTCTTTATAAATTTTTTCAATAACAAATAATTTTTGACAAATTTTAGTTAAAACAAATTATTTTTAGATTTAGTCTCAAATGTGTAAAATTAAAATATAATATAAATTTGCTCTGAGCGCCCCGGTAGGATAGTTGGTAGCGTGCTACCAGGGGGTCTGTTTTCGCTACAACGAACCGATAGCCTTTGTTGCTAGTGCTCGGTTAGGGTATTAGGATATAATTTGTAGTTATATGATTAATATAAAAAAATTAAAATAAAAAAATTTGCTCTCAATTATTTAGATATTACAATAAATTATGTTTATGAGTAATGAAGCATTTATAATCTTATATACAAAAGTGTGTAAAATAATGTTTCAAGCATTGTTATCGTACGTTACTTAAAGCATTGTGTTTGGTTTTAAATAAAAAGGTACACACAATATCATTGAAAATTTCAAAACATTTTTTAAGAGTGTAGTTGCATAAAGAACATTTTAGACATCCAGAACGTTGCATCAACTTGCCAAAGTGGTTCAAAATATATTTTTTTAATACAATCTAACTTATCTACCCTAATGCTTTCTATAAATTTGTGGTTTTCAGCAATCAAATCAAATTTCTCAGGGGAGCCACAAATACTTTATATTTGAAGTTATATAATTTAACTGTCATCTATGTATATAGAAGTAATAAAAACTTTATGTTAAAATTTGGGGAAAGTCTTAAAAGGACGAGATCTTAAGGTACCATAATACATGGTGCATCTTTTGATTATGCGAAAAAAATTGGAGAAAAACAAAAAAAGTTTGATTCCTATTGCACAAATCTGAAAATTTAAAAATATTTTATAGCGTGTGAAATTGTTATATTCTCCCAAAATAGAGAAAGCAGTTGTGCAATATTTGGTGTATAAGTATTTTACAACTTATTGCATTGTGTAGGTCATAATGACGGAAATATTGGTAATAATATTGCACGGTGTATAAGTTACCTTTATTGTCCTTTCCACCGAGCTACATCTTACATCTTTCATCAATTTGCAAAGGTGTTAACATCTTCCAGAACTATACAGGATAAAATTTCTACATCTTTCTACATCTACAAAAGATGATCCTTTTTTATTTTGTTCCATGTTACATCTTTCGTTATTTTAAGTGTCATCAAAAATCGATTTTCTTTGTGCCATCAATAGCAAACTGGCATTGCAGAAAAAAAAATATTCAACAAAGGAATAATGTAAGAATTTCATTCTTATGTCTACCAAAAATTCTTCTTCATCATCATCTTCTTCCAGAATGACCTATAATATTTCAATGTACTGCATTAAAAGTCGGGTTTGCTCTTGCAAAGCAACAACTACTTTGATGATTAATGCTTTCTCTTAATCCATTTTTTTAACAAAAATTATGCGCCTTTTTTTTATTTTTTTTTTTTTTTTGACAGCTGAATAAATAAAAGATAAAAGATGTTGCCAATGTAATTACATATTTCACGTTTTCAACATCTTCCATGCGTTTCACAAAGATGTTGTATAGTGTAAAAAGCCTTTTAGCGTAGGTTTAAAAACCATATTGTTACAGAGACCTAAAGTATGTGCGCAAATAGTAGTTTAAGTAGAGATGGGCTCGTGAGCGACTTTTGACTCATTTTTTACCGCTCACGCACGATCACGTGTGTAATTTAAATTTTGGCTCACGCGTGAATCAAGTGAATCACGAAATTTCGTGTCACTTAAGTGGTTATGCCTTAATTCCATTGAAGAAAAGAATTCGTAAGCTTATTATTCGTAAGCTTATTATTGGTTTGCTGCTTACTCCACTGGTTGGCATATACAGCAAATTTTGCATACAAAAATAAAAAATAAAATTTCATTATTGTTTTACTGCATTTGGCATATGCATCAAATTTGCTTACAAAAATTCTTAAATATATTTCATAACTGTTTTGTTGCATTACCATAAAGAATGTAAATCAAAACAAAACATGAGACCCGCCTTTAGGTGTACATAAATGTATGTATATAAATTCAATTAATCGACCTTTCATTTTAATCGATTAATCGTTTGAATAATTATTGGGGTTTTTTTCTTAACCGGTTAATCGAATCAAATTTTAAAAAATTATATAGATTAATAAAGAATTTTTGCTATTGTTTTAATATTTCATTTAAGGAGTTAAGTTGATTTCGAAGTCTCAAACAATCGTATTTTTACTGATTTTTTTTTAATATATGAAATTAAATATTTTATTCAAACAATTTAGCATATCAAAGACATATATAAAACAAGTATTTTGCAAAATTTGTATTTAAAAATTTTGAAATTTCAGCCATTGGGACCTTATTTACCTTGACCTCTCAAACATGTTCTATCCGCGTAGTCAGGATAACTCATGACTGGTTCATCAGAAATTAAAAAAGCAATTTTTTCCTGTTAGAAGATGTATAAAGCTCGTACTTAAACGAAGGAAAAAAAAAAAAAAACAAATTGATATTAGAATTTTTGGCCGAGCTGTGAAAACAGTCCCATTCTTTGGTCAAATTTTCACCATGTATTGCCTCATGTATTGCGACCTTCTGTTTGTCATGCCACTTCTTTTCCTCTAGGCTAAACTCTATTAAATGTTTTCCAGTCAAATTTCAAACTTGAATATTTTTCAGGTTTAAAATTTTAATATTTTTGTTTAAAATAACAGCAGTCACAACAGAAAATTAATTGTGTCTTTTAATTTTAACCATAAAATATATTTAAAAAAAAGTTTTAGATCCCATTTTCTTATAAAGTGTTTTTTACTGCAAAGAACCATGAAAATTTTATTTGTAAATTATAGAGAATAAAATTAAAAAAAATTCACCAGATCCAGCAGGATAGAATACTTAGTATTTTCGGTTTTCCACAACACAACCATCTTTAGAATTCACGCCCTTGTTGGGTTAATACTTTGATGATTGTATAGTTTATATTGAGTGTTTGGAAAGAAATTAACAACCCCGAAAACATCACAAAATTAGACTAACGTAATTAAACAAATTATATTTATCCTCTATTTTTTTTACAATTTTTGTTATGATCTTTAATTCGGGAAAAAAGGGGTCAGTTTGGAATCGGGACCTGTCCCGTGGTAGGTGAAAACTGGACCGGTTCCGAAAATACATATCACGAGATAAGTAAAAAGAATTAAAATTAAAAATTCCTTAGGGTTTGAACTCAAAACCCCAAGCCTAGCAGGCTGTGTCTCTACCAACTGCACCACAGAACCTTACATTAAGTTGTTGTTTAATTTAGAATATAAATATGTATATGAATAAAAAGCAATAATAAAATACATTTCAAAATTCTTTTATAATAATAACAACTTCCTTTGCTAATCTTAATATTAATAATGCGACATTATACCGAAATTGATTGGAAAAACTAATATTTTAGATAGAGCAATAGTTTTTATTAAACCAGAACTAATATAAAATTTTTGGTTGTGGGTATTGAAGGTAATGTAGAAGATAATATTTTTTCTATATTAATTAGAAAAACCATTATTTTGAATGATGTGGCATTGTTTCGGTTATTTTGATATATTTTCTGTTTATAACACAAGGGAACAAGGTCTTTATTGTTTAAGAACTGAATGCTGTTTTTAAGTTTATTTGGGACGCTGAATACAAATCTGCACTTTTTCTGTCAGCTCGACTTTTCGCGATATACCGTTATGTCCAAAATTAATCACATATATTCGAATAACTTGAAAACGGTTTACGATATTCAGTTAAAGACAAAATCCAAAACTCATCAACAATATTATCTTTAAGCCGTGCTTACATTGGTTTTAAATTTGCGCAGTAGTTTCAGAGATATTGTTGATTTTTCATAAAGCTAAAAAAAATCACAGTTAGCTCCCAGCCGATCAACTTTTTTTTTTACTTAACCCTTGAATGACATCCTTGGTACAGTTGTACCAATTTGTATTTTGAAAACGATTTCTTGATATACTATTGCGTCTACAGAGCTGAAACTTCAGGAATGCCTCATATATATATTTAAGAATGAAACGATGGCATTCGTTTTGTGTGTACATTACTTGTAGATCGGTGGGAGTAGCAAACGTACATCTATGCCTTCATTGCCATCCTTGGTACAATTGTACCACAAACATATTTGTATGAAAAATGTATGAATAATGCTAGCGTCTTCTCTGCATTTCAGAGAAAACGTTAGTATTTTATTACTTATTTGTTGTTTGTCCGCTGCAGAATTTGAATTGTCGCAACGTTTTTCATTTAGTCTAAATTCAAGTGTTATTTCGATCAAACGTGTATAAAAAAGTGATTTTTTTTTTATATTCTTGATTTGTGTGATTAGATGGACTCAGAACAAAATGAAATGCCTGCAGAGGCTGGAGATGTGCTTGATATAATAACTTCACGAAGTTTTTCTCGAATGAATGAGCGACAACAGCAGGAATGGTTCGATAAGTTAGCCTTATATATGGCACATGACGATAACGAAAACATCGAGTCAAATGATTTCGTGGAACCATTTCAGGCAGATTCAGATGAAGATCCTGATTACATCCCAAATGATGATGAAGCTTCAGATGTAGAGGCGGAATTTCGTGTTGAGTATGACGCAGATGTAGAATATGATACGGAGGAAGACATTGAATTCGAAAACATACAACCTGAAGAAGAAGGAACATCTGATAACGCTGATTTCTTCACAGCCAAAGATGGCACGAAATGGTGCAAGGAGCCTCCAGCATCAACAAAAATACGGGCACATAACATCGTTCGTCAACAAGGTGGCCCATCGAAACTTCTGAAATACGCTTCTCGCATAGAAATCTTCAAACAGGTAATCACTGAAGAAATGGTAGACATCATTGTCAGAGAGACAAATAGAAAAGCAGAAGAGGTTTTTAGAAACATGAATGAAACGAAACCTCTCGCACAACCGCGGAAGTGGACAACTGTTACAATCAATGAAATCTATGCATTCCTTGGATTTTGTGCAGGTGTCACAAAATCCAATTATCAGCACACCGTTGAACTATGGAAAACAGATTGGTTTCCGATATTTCGAGCTACTATGACACGTCAGAGATTTCACGCTATAAATCGTTTTATTCGATTCGACAACAGTGCTACACGTACTCGCAGAGAAGAAACGGATAAAGCTGCTGCGATAAGTGATATGTTCAATATGCTCAATTCTAATTTGAATCGAGTTTATGAAGCTAACGATGTTGTGACTGTAGATGAGCAATTGTATCCATACAGAGGTCGGACACGTTTCACTCAATATATTCCAAGTAAACCAGCTAAATACGGAATTAAAGTATTTTGGGTCTGCGACGCGATAACCAAATTTCCACTGCAAGGAGAACTTTATACTGGTAAACCACCAGGAGCTCAGCAACAAACAAATGTTGGAGAGAATGTTGTGAAACGTTTAGTTCATAGATATTATAATTCGGGTCGAACAGTTGTGGGTGATAATTTTTTTTACAACACTTCCACTTTGCAAACATCTCATGTCCAACAGCTTAGCATATGTGGGAACTTTACGGAAAAATAAGACTTGCGTTCCAGAAGGATTTCGATCAAATAGAAAACGTGAAGTACACTCATCAGTATTTGGTTTACATAATGCTGACAACAACCATACGCCTATGGTCAGTTATGTTCCGAAAAAAAATAAATGCGTGTTACTGCTTTCCACAGAACAATATGATATGAGCACTCGAGGTACTCAAAAGAAGCCCGAGGCTATACATTATTACAATAAATACAAAAGCGGCGTAGACTCGATGGATCAAATGCTCGGAAGGTACACCTGCAAACGCAGAACTCGGCGCTGGCCCTACTGGTTTTTCTTTAACATTTTAGACGTAGCTGCCCTAGCAACGCACATTATATATACGGCTTTTCATCCATCTAATAAAAAGGAGGTACGGCGTGAAAGCTTACATTTGCTTTCCAAGGACCTCGTGCAAAAAGAATTATATCGTCGTGCAAACAATAAAAACATAATGAGTCAAACAATCACCAAAAATGCAATTACCGACATGATGGGCGGATCACTAGTTTTGAAAACAACTGTTGCCTCAACATCGTCGTCATCATCATCAGGTTCATCATCTGGTCCAACTACAGTAAAAGACTGTTGTAAGCTGTGTGTGATTCACGATAAAAGATATCGTAAAACACGGCAGACGTGCTCGAAATGCAGTGATCCTGTATGTGCTCAGCATAGCATCGTGCAACAGACATGCGAAAATTGCGAATAAGTTTTTACTTTAATTATTTTATACTTTTATTTTTAACATTTCATTCTGTGCTTTTTTGAATTTTTCACTTTTAATTTTTCACTTTTATGATAAAAAAATAGTAATAATAAAATGCAAAGCATATATAAACTTAACATTTCTATGTTTTCAATGTAATAGACCATATTTTCAATATAAAAAACATAGTGGTACAACTGTACCAAGGATGTCAGGAGAAGGGTTGTAAGGAAGGATGTCACACAAGGGTTAAACAACCATTACTCAGCAAATTTTTTGTTTTAAAAGGTAACAATTGTATCTTTAAAAAAACGCAATTTTAAAAATCGCTTAATGAAGAGTATTGTGATTTTTTTAATTTTTGGAAAAAAGTCTAAACTACGTTTAGTATCTGTAACTTAAAAATGCGAGCTGATGGAAATCAGCAATAAAGTTCCAGTCAACACAGAAAAAGTTCAATTTTGTTCCCTTGTGTAATTAAATTTAACTATTCTGATAAAGAACTTTAAGTACATACAATAAAAAATTTTAAAGAACGATACAATTTTGGTAATTGCGATAGAATTCCAAACAATTTATTTTCTGTGTGTAAAGTTTCGAGAAAAACGCGGTTGAAGTTAAAAAAAGCACATATGATCATTGATTGTGGAATTTTTAAGTAAAGAACCTGGTGCGGCGGCAATATCCAGGCTATCCTTCGAAATCGCTCTTGAATTCGAAATCGCGGTGGGTTTTTTTCGTATCAATTTAATGAAGAAGACCATTTTAAAATGTATCACAAAAGGGACATTTGGTATTGTTATGGTTATGGCTTTCTAATGACTTACAGTTTTAAAACAAAGCGCAAATTTTTTATCCCACCAAGGCTCCAGCAATTAAATTTTTACCAACAGTTAAATTAAAATTTTATGTTTCAGTTAGAAGCTAACGGGACATGAGTTTGTTTGAAAGTAGTATCCTTAAAGTAATTAGCTGTAGTTGTATATACTTCAATTATTCAACTTTTTACTATCTAGTATTAATAATTTTTTCCGTAATTATAAAGTGATCTACTTATGAATTTCGACAAATTACAAAGTAATTTGAATATTGTATACTAAAATCCTTATATTGTTTACACGAATATAGACAAAACATATTTACTCGATCATTTATTTTTGATTGGTATATTGCAAAATCTATAATTGCAATTTGACATTTTTAAAATTCTTTAGTTTTTTTGAAATTTAATATATCCGTAGGACCGCCAATCAATGTTGAAATTTGTATGAATTATTTTGGTATTTTATATTGAAAACTTAATTATCTACAAAATTGCATTTTTTATTTGTAGAGCTCAGAATAAAATATACCACTTTTATGCTTGGTTCTTCAAAAATGTTCCTCACGCGAAATAAGCTGTGAGTCACTGAAGACTGTGAAAGTGAATTAACTGCTTAATTTTAGTTTTACCATTAGCAATCCACTTTTCACTAGATAACTTCTGAAGTGTAAATTTACTATTACACATAATGCATTTTATTTTGTTTTAATTGTCATATCAAGTTTGGTTTATTTACATTCGTCATCTTCGTAAATAAAAGAATCAACAAGTTTTTCTAGCTAGAATTGCAAAATAATTGCTCGTTGCTTTAGAATCACGAAAACGTACATTTGCATAATTAAAATGTTATTTGCAATTATCATCAGACAATTAATTATGCAAGTTTCTTAAAATATTATTCGCCTTGAAGATGAAATAAAAATTTTGTTTATTTTTTATATTGAACTTAACCTTACTTTTATAACTTCAGTAAATGCATGTTTGTGTATTTATAACCGGAATATGTGTAAAGTAATTAAAATGTAATTACTCGGTTACTTCAACCTTATACATATTATGTACATAACTGTTTACTTAGAAAGTGGCATAAATCCACTTTTGGTCAAAATTAAGATAATGATATTATTAGATTTAACTCTTTGGGATCTAACATTTTAAAAAAGTATACTCGTATTAAAAAGAATGAAGTCCGGCATGCGGACTATATGCTACCTTTTATCAATTATATTTTGGATCAAATTTCGGAAACTGATCCAAATTCCGGGAAGGGTTCTGATCTTTTTTTAACAGGGCGGAAAATATGAATATAAATCTGAGCCAAATTTGCCGTAATATAGGTACGAATATGATTTGATTTTCTTTAATAATGTACAGGGTGTCCCAAGAAGAACGCAATTTTTAAATCTGGCAACATTCGAAGTGTCATTGTTTGACATTTGAACAATTGTTATTGTTTGCTAGTAGAAAGTACGAGGTTAGTAAAAATGGAGCGCTACACGAATGAAAAACGCATTCTCATTGTGAAATTGTTTTACCAAAATGGTGAAAGTTTTGCGGCTACAGTTCGCAAATTGCGATCAATTTGGCGTCACAATAATGCTCCAAAAGAGTCAACTGTAAAGAGATTAATGGATAAATTTGCCGAAACTGGGTCTGTTAGTGATGTAAAGACAACAACGCGCCATCGACCAGGTCGATCGACCGAAAATGTCGCAGCTGTACGTGATGATGTCGCTCAAACTCCATCCACCTCAATTCGACACCGAGCTCAGCAAATTGGTGTCTCCAAATCCACTTTGCAGCGAATTTTGACGAAAGATTTGCATCTTCATGCATACAAAGTTCAATTGACTCAGGAACTGAAGCCAGCTGACCATGGACAGCGAAGGGAGTTCGTTAATTGGGTATTGGAGAGACAACATGAAAATGCTGATTTTGCCGATAAAATCATCTTCAGTGACGAGGCCCATTTTCATCTTGATGGCTTCGTCAATAGGCAGAATTGTCGCATTTGGGGTGAGGAAAATCCTCGAGTGATTCACGAGAAGCAAATGCATCCTCAACGTGTCACTGTGTGGTGTGGTTTTTGGGCTGGAGGAATCATTGGACCTTTTTTTATGAAAATGAGGCAGGTCAAGCGCAAACAGTCAATGGTATTCGGTATTGTGAAATGATAACCAGTTTTTTCTTGCCTAGAATTGAAGAAATGAATGTGGAGGGCATGTGGTTCCAACAAGACGGCGCCACATGTCATACAGCCAGAGAAACAATTCAATTGCTGCATCAGTCATTTCCCGGTCGTGTTATTTCGCGTTTTGGAGATCAGAATTGGCCGCCTAGATCGTGCGATTTAACACCATTAGATTTTTTTCTTTGGGGTTTTTTGAAGTCGATGGTTTACGCGAATAAGCCGACGACGACTCAAGCCTTAAAAGAGGAAATTGGACGCTGCATTAATGAAATACCGCAGCATTCATGCAAAACGGTGATTGAAAATTTCATTAAAAGATCGCGTGCATGCCAGCAAAGCCGCGGCGGCCATCTGCACGATATATTGTTCCATACATAACCTCATTCTGTCTACTTTACGATATAATAAAGTTTCACGATTTTTTTTAAATATCTGTGTTTTATTTAAAATTTAAAAATTGCGTTCTTCTTGGGACACCCTTTATAATCTAATAGGAAAAACAACACACTTAAATATGTTGTGCTGAAATATTAGTATGCATGTAAAATTCCCAATTCATTTTCAGTCAACATTATCCGTTAGACCGGCAACCCTGCCAATTATATTTTTGAGAATCAAAAATTGTTGGCAAAAGCAAAAAATGTAGCATTATTTAGTACTGATTAGGGATGCCGATCCCGAAACCCCGGGATTTATTTTAACAAATCCAGGGATTTTTCTAAAACTTCTAATTTTTATTCGAAAAGTTTTGTTTTTGTTTTGATGTAAATGTAGTATTGAAAGATTAACACTACATTTATGGGGGATTTATACAACAACCGAAACTAGTAGTTTTTGAAAACTTCTTCTATTTCTATTTCTTCTTCAATTTCCATACATATTTAAAATCAAAAACTTCTAGTTTTTTGGTTTTTTTAGAATTCCCTTATTTCCTTACCAAATCAAAAACTATTAATTTTAACAAACTTCTAATGGTTATTTACCAAATAAATAAATAGCAGTTTTTAAAAGTTCTAGTTTTTGATTTGATATGCATGTAAATAAAAGCTTATTTAATTGACTAATTTTGGCTTTTTATTTCAAGCTCGTAAAGTTGCACGGTCGTGAATTTTTAACATAACCTCAGAAATACTACAATTAGTTAGGAAAAAAATTTGACACTGCAAAATTTCAAAAATGAAAACCAAACGAAGACAGCCAACTAAATTAATTGTTTGTAATGTTAGTCTTAATCACGTTTTACCGTTTCATATCTATTTTTAGTTCAATAAATATTTTTCTTTATATATTTTATGTGAAAATTTCCGTAGGTGTGAATCTAGGCCGTTTTTACAAATTTTTTAAAAATTTCTGTTTTAAACTGGAATTGTTTACTACAAAAAAGGTTTAATTTGTCTGTTTAGGCCCGAATGCATGTGTTTTTAATGATTAAATATAATAGTTTTTATCAAATAGATCTAAAATTGTAAACAATTTGATTAGGTATTTTAGAGGTCGTTAGGTACTTTCGATTCTGTAGATAATATTTGTGGAATGAATTTGAAAATTTTTATCTTAAAATGCGGTTTCGGTTTTTTCGAAAAATCGAATTTTAAAAAAACTGGTTTCGGTTTTTGCAGAAAAAACCGGTCAACCGGTTTTTTCGGTTTTTTTTTCTAATTTGAATAAAAAGCTTATATAATTTGTTAATTGTTTTTATAACAAAAAAAAAAAACAAACAGAAATTTATATATATATTAGGGCGGGTCGATTTGTAGGGAGTGAAAAAATTCACCAATTTCCCTATGATTTCCGTATTCTATGGGTTATTCCATGAAAATTTGCCGAAGGAACCATACCTCTATCGTTAAAATCGAGTCCCCTACTTTTTGTTGGTAGATTTTTTCCCAAATTGACGTTCGTATGAAATATTACCTACACGTTAACATCCATAACTCAAAAACTATCGATCGGGTTTAAAGGTGAGCTCATTTTGATAAATTTACAAAAAAAATCTCCAACATTGGTCCAACGGTTCAAAAGTTACGGGCATTTTTGTCCAAATTTTGGAGCCTTTTTCCATTTTTTTTCATGATTTTGCCCAAGAATATTACTTTCATGGCCATTTTTTTGGCTCAATCCATTATTTAATTCAATTTACAATTCAAAACGAAGAGTTTAAGCCCAAATTTATCGAATTCGGTTGATTAATTCATGCGATATTGCTAAAACAAAATAACACATAAAACCAACTTTTTGATTTTTTTTCCCTTTTTATTTTTTTTTCTACAAAAATTCAAATTAAGAGATAATAAAGTATCTATCAACCTATTATCAAAAAAAAATATTCAATTTGAGTGTAGTAAAAGACAAACTGTGAAAAAAAACATTATTTTTTCTGAAAGTCTTGTTTGCTTTCAAGTCTGGGTGTTTTCGTACGGCTCTCTAATGTCGTCGCCATGGCGCCTTCTACATTCTTTCCTGCAACTCGTTTAGCAGTGGCAGCCAGCAATTGGACATGTCTTTCCGTTCCTTGAATGTGTAAAGGAATTTGTGGATCATCGAACGGTGGCACTTCGTAATTTAAATATCCCTCCAAATGTTCATACGAATAACTTTGCGTAAACGGTGGTTCGAATAAAATGGTATCGTCATTTAAATCAATCATATTTGTATATTCCGTACAATTAAAGTTTATAAGAGATTTTTTATAAACTCTAAGTTCCGTTGGGTCGACAATATCTCTTCGGTAATGTAAAATCTTCTTTATAGCAATGTTTCGTTTTTCCATTCTATCATCAAACAACATAGATAGCAAGATATTTTCTGAGTGTGCAAAATATGGATTATCTTGAATTACTGTATTTACAACTCCAAGTAAATTCCGTGGTAAAAATCGTGTCCAAGTAATAAATTTAAAAAGTAATGTACTACAGTATGCGGCAGAGCTATAATACTTAACATTGAAATACATTGGCGTGTATACTTTTATTATATAGTTAGCCAGAATTTTTAAATTTTCAGTTGGATTATTAGTTGTCACATACAACCGTAATAATCTATTGGCTTTGGTCAGCCAACGAGAATGTGCAATTGGCCCTGGTTTTATGTGAGATAAATCCGCAGGAACCACACCATTAGAAATTGCATTGGCCATTAACATCAAGTACCTCGAATCAGTAGATAATTCTTCTGGATTTAAATCACCAGGAGGCATATTTTCCAAAGCGATTTCCTCAAAATCGGTTACCACCTGAAAAGAAAACATAAAAGCTAAAAATAGAATAAAAAATGGTAAAGAATTAGCTATAA
The DNA here is from genome assembly GCA_949748255.1 of Eustalomyia histrio. Classification (NCBI taxonomy): domain Eukaryota; kingdom Metazoa; phylum Arthropoda; class Insecta; order Diptera; family Anthomyiidae; genus Eustalomyia; species Eustalomyia histrio. The sequence continues at coordinate 88,426,672 of OX456526.1, forward strand.
AAATTACATACCGGAAGATTTTCACAATCAGCAATTTTTGAGCTCAACTTTCCGGTAGTTGATCGTGGTCCAGTGGTGGTTGATTTGTCTAAAGTGTCAAACAAATGTCTAAACGGAAGCTCGTTAAAGTGCAGAAGACACACAAACCAGTGCAGTGGTCTCTTTAACTGTTTTTTGAATAGTCGCAAAATTCCACCGTGTACGCCAGTATTTGTTGGTTCACCATCAGCGCATATGGCAATTAATGAATCGAGAGACAATTGTTTTTCTTGGAAGAATTCGATCAATTTGTTGACTTTGCTTGCCGCAGTTTCACTTTCTAGTTTTGTGTAGCCTATCAATTGAGAATTTGGTTCCCTCAAAACAACTAGATGAGGTTCTTTAACCATCCTTGGATGCAACTTCTCATCAATTTTTTCTACAGTTAGAGCATCATTTTTCCTGCCGTCGAATGAAAATGATATCAAATTCGAGCCATCATACCGCTTACGAAGTGCGTCTTGTCTCCATTTTTCTCTTTCTCTACGAAGTTTACTTTTTTCCATGATGACAAGATTGCCATGAGCATCTTTTACGCCCAGGTCTTCCATCAGAGCTGTTGCCAATGCTGATCCCATTCTATCATGCACACCAAATCTGTCACACATCATTGCATAGTTTTTAGTATTGTATCTGGGAGTGTATGTTTGTGGTGGTAGAACTAATTCTGAACCTCCTCTCACATCAACTTCCATTTCGTCATAATGTGGTTCGTATGTAGGATCGTTGCTCACTGGGATTGTTGGTATAGTCGTTGGTATCGTCTCTTCACTTCCACTATCGTGTTCCGGTATCGTTTGTATTCTGTCATTATATTGATCGCGCATGAAATCTTTTAAGTTTTCTGGGATAGATCCACATGAGCAGTCGTTTTCTTTCAAGTTGCATTTACATTTTCCAATGTTGAATAATTGGTTTGTTGATTCTACGAATTTTTTGAATTCTGTTGCGCGTTTTACTCGTTGTTTATCTGCATTACTATATGCGTCAAGCAAATTATTCAATTTTCTAATGATGCTACCTTTGAGTACAAGTTCAATATTAAGTTGATTCCAAATTTCTAACAATCTGTCTGCTACTTGGGGAGTAAATCTTTTATACGAAAACATTTTGCTTTGGGCTTTTGAACGTTCGGCCAAGAAAAAATAGTACTTCAATATATCTCGTTTAGTTGACAGATTAATATCAGGTAATTCACAGCCCACGCCAAAAGAAAAAACATCATGAGAGACCAAATGTTGCAAACTACTGCGTTGGGTATCTGTTGGATTTTGCGATGAACCAGGCTCTGAATCCATTTTTTAAACCGTCACTAAAAGAATTATATATGTTTTTCATAGAATAATAATATAACTATTAACTATAATAGTTAGCAATGTTTTTACACTTACCTTTAAATCTTTTCTAAATTTCAAAATAGTTTGATTATTTGTTAGTTATTTCAAGTAACACTTCACTGAAATGACGCTCAAACAAAACTAGCATACACTGGAATCCCCACCCCGCCAACTACAGCTGATTGTTTCGTCCAATTAGAATTGCTGTGTATTTGTTGTTGTCAAAATGACGTCAGCGAAGAATTATTCTTTATAAATCGTATGCAAACCCAAAAAAGAGAGCAAAAATAAAAAGGGAAAAAAAATCAAAAAGTTGGTTTTATGTGTTATTTTGTTTTAGCAATATCGCATGAATTAATCAACCGAATTCGATAAATTTGGGCTTAAACTCTTCGTTTTGAATTGTAAATTGAATTAAATAATGGATTGAGCCAAAAAAATGGCCATGAAAGTAATATTCTTGGACAAAATCATGAAAAAAATGGAAAAAGGCTCCAAAATTTGGACAAAAATGCCCGTAACTTTTGAACCGTTGGACCAATGTTGGAGATTTTTTTTCATAAATTTATCAAAATGAGCTCACCTTTCCAACGCGCCTACTGGCGATTAAACCCGATGGATAGTTTTTGAGTTATGGATGTGAACGTGTAGGTAATATTTCATACGAACGTCAATTTGGGAAAAAATCTACCAACAAAAAGTAGGGGACTCGATTTTAACGATAGAGGTATGGTTCCTTCGGCAAATTTTCATGGAATAACCCATAGAATACGGAAATCATAGGGAAATTGTCGAAAAATAAATCGACCCGCCCTAATATATATATATATATATATATATATATATATATATATGTGCACGGCGCATGTTGCGGGGACGGGTTCGTTCCACAAGATACTACGAAGACATTTTGTTACTTTGAGGACCGTCCTCAAACTTCTCATTTATCTTCTGTATACACTGAAGACATTTTACTGGATACAGAGCATATTATAGGGACGTTTTTGGCTGTATATACAGATGTCTTCAAAGAATGCGAAATGAATATATATATATATATATATATATATATATATATGTGCACGGCGCATGTTGCGGGCACGGTTTTTCGATCCACAAGTTACTATGAAGACATTTTGTTACTTTGAAGACTGTCCTTAAACTTTTCGTTATTCTACTGTTTACACTGAAGACATTTTACTGGATACAGCGCATATTAAAGGGACTTTTTTTGGCTGTATATACAGATGTCTTCAAAGTATGGGTAATGAATATATAACAAAATAAGTAACAAAATGTCTTCATAGTAACTTGTGGAACGAAAAACCGTCCCCGCAACATGCTCCGTGCACATATATATATATATATATATATATATATATATATATATATATATATATATATATATATATATATATATATATATATATATATATATATATATATATATATATATATATATATATATATATATATATATATATATATATATTTAAATTTAATTTCTTTATTGTATTTCATTTTAACAAAAATTTAACTTAAAACCAATATTTTTTAATATAATATCTTAAAAATAAATATATCAAATAAATAGGGATCATTAAGTTTGTAAATTGGTAAAATTAGGTACGTTAGAAATTTGATCGTTTAAAACGTTTAACATTAAATAAGCTTGTTTAATATTACATTTTAAATATGTAAAAAGAACATCTATTTTTCAGTTCTGAAATAATATTTTAGAAATATTATGCAATTTAAATGTTTCGTTTTAAGACGATTTTATTGTTTGCTTTTGATAAAGCTAGAAGTGGAAAATACTCTTTCACTAATAGTAGATGTTGGACAAATAGTCAAAAGACAATTATATAAATTTTCTAACTTTTCAGTTCTTTTGTCGCATTTGATATATGAAACCATCATATAATGATGAATGATTTTGTACAGTATCTTTTTTAGGATTTTGAATACTGTTTATTAGAGTATTCAAAAAACCGGCCTTGTGGAAAAACCGGTTTCGGTTTTCTTCGAAAAATCGAATTTTAAAAAAACCGGTTTCGGTTTTTGCAGAAAAAAACGGTCAACCGGTTTTTTTCGGTTTTTTTTAATTTGAACAAAAACCCAACAAACAATACGTTCCGTTTACGTACCGTTTTCTGGATCCGTATACGGAACATCTAAACTGATTCGAATCCGTTTAAAACCCGTCAATGACGGACCGTTTACGGACCGGATATATCGGATGAAAAACGGAGTTGTCCGTTAAAAGTCCGTCAATGACGGACTGTTTACGGACCGGATATATCGGATGAAAAACGGAGTTGTCCGTTGAAAGTCCGTCAAGGCGGACCGCTTACGGATCCGTATTCCTACTGTTTTTTCCACAAAAAACGGATTTATGTTAATGCCTAAATTTTTTAATTTAGTTTTTTTAATTTATAGTTTTTTTCTTTAAAGTTATTTATATAGATATGTAATAAAATAAAATAACAAAATAAAACCTTTACAAATTTAATTAAATTAAATATTAATTTCCAGCATAACTAGAATCTCTATCCATTACTGCGGTTATGGCCCATTGAATATCATGAAAAAATAAAATTTTAATTTTGGTTTAATTAGTGGCGTTTACAAAATGATGTAGCACACAATGCAAATTTGCAAATTTTTTTACAAAATCTATTATGAATTGGCAGACAATATTTTTATTTGCAAAATTGCATAAATTTGCGCACATAACCGTAAAACTTGTTTTGAATTTCATATATTTTTACCTCAAAATAAATTTATTAAATTTATTTTCCGTGTAATGATCACACACATGTTGCAATTATTCGTTTTTGACACCAAAACGAATTCAAAAGCAACGAAAGAAAAACTAATGAAATATGAGGAAGTCCATATTTGGCGATACAGAAACGGATGCACCAAAACGGAGTCAAAACGTACTGTTTTCGAAAATTCAATTATACGGTCCGTTAATGTTCCGTTTACGTACATGCTTAGACGGATACGTATTTACGGTCCGTAAACGTGCAGTAAAACCGGATTCATGAATCCGTATGTGTCGGAGAGTCCGTAAAAATGTTTCTTGGGAAGCTTACATAATTTGTTAATTGTTTTAAATTTAAACAAAAAAAAAAAAAATTAAATATATAAAGTAATAAAAATAAAAAAAAAAACATTCTTTGAAAAAAAAAATATTTTATAATAGTTTTTTATTGTATTTCATTTCAACATTTTATTTATTGGTTTTAATATTTTTTAATATAATATCTTAAAAATTAATATTATAAAACTACATTCATAACAAATGAATAGAGATCATTAAGTTTGTAAATTGGGTAAAATAAGTACGTTAGTAATTTGAACGTTTAAAACGTTTGGCATTAAATAAGTTTTTTTAATATTACATTTTAAATATGTAAAAAGAAAATCTTTTTTTCACTTCTAAAATAATATTTTAGAAATAATACGCAATTTTAATGTTTAGTTTTAGGTCGATTTTTTTGTTTGCTTTTGATAAAGCTAGAAGTGGAAAATACTCTTTCACTGATAGTAGATGTTGGACAAATAGTCAAAAGGCAATTATATAAATTATCCAACTTTTCAGTTCTTTTGTCGCATTTATTAAGATATATGAAATCATCATATAATGATGAATGATTTTGTACAGTCTCTTTTTTAGGATTTTGAATACTGTTTATTGTGTTATTTAGATCAGAAATTAAACTATTTGAATTTGGAATATCCAAAGTTAAGTCTTCATCGGAATCAATCAGACTTACATCTAAATCTTCATAACCAAACAAACTATTATGAAAGTGTTCAGAAAAAGGAAAAGAGACCAAGTAACCTAGTTGGTGATGTAATTAAAAAACCGGTTAACCGAACAAAAAAGACCGGTTTTCGGTTTTCTTCGAATTTACAAAATATTCGAAACCGATCGGTTTTAAAAAAAAAGAAACCGGTTGACCGGTTTTCGGTTTCGGTTTTTGAATACTTTACTGTTTATTGTGTTATTTAGACCAGAAATTAAACTATTTGAATTTGGAATATCCAAAGTTAAGTCTTCATCGTAATCTATCAGACTTACATCTAAATCTTCATAACCAAATAAACGATTATAAAAGTGTTCGGAAAAAATAAAAGAGACCAGAGGTAACCCAGTTGGTGATGTAATTAAAAAAACCGGTTAACCGAACAAAAAATACCGGTTTTCGGTTTTCTTCGAATTTACAAAATATTCGAAACCAATCGGTTTAAAAAAAAAGAAACCGGTTGACCGGTTTTTGAATACTCTAGTTTTTAGGTTTTTTCATTGACAATTTCTTCTAAATAAAATAAGATTTTTAAACGCAATACCTCTTATGCCTTGTTTTAGAGAAAAATGGTCTAGCGCAATTTTCAAAATACACAGTTCATATGGATTTGTAAATAATATTTATATGTTATAAAATCAGATACACTCAGAATATTATGTAGTTTACTGTTAGTAGTTTTCTAAAAAAGTGTTCAGTTTAGTTAAAAATGGAGGGACATACGAGTACATTTATTTTTCCAGTTAATATATAACATAGTTTTTTATATATTTGTTCAAAGTAATTTACTGTCATTTACCGATTTTTTTCAGTTTCATTTATTTTTTCATTTGTTTGAAATTTAATAAAAACTTACACACAAAACGGAAATTAGTGGCTTATTAGTTTCTGTTAGTTTGAATTTTGTTTGCTGTCTGTTTCAAAAAAAATATTCAAAAAATTTAAATTTTATTTACGGAATTGGTAAAATTTTAACATTTATTTTTAACTGATTAATCGGTAAACAGAATTTAAGAATAAATGACAAAGTCAATTTGATTTTAATTAAAAGTACGTAGACCGGGTTTTAACTGAAATATCATTTCTGTTAAATGGTATTTTATGTTATTTTAACATACAAACTATTTTAAGTGTACATACATATTTTGTGTAATAGCACATACATGCAATCATATTTATATATCTTTTTTTAAATTTTATTCAAAGTAACATTGAATTTTTGTTCAGATAAATAAATGTATGCATGCGCGATGATGGTCTATTGTGTATGTTGTCTCCTATTAATTAAATTATATTCGCAACAAATAAGACTCAACAAGTTGTTTCTAAGAGGGTAAGTTGATAAATTATCGACTTATATTCAAAACGATACCTCTGTACCTAGCTGAAAAAATATGTGTAAAAAATATACAATCATTACCCTTTTTACCTACCAGACCTTCCTTTTAAGTGATACAAATGTATTTTTGCTTATTCATATAATTTTTTTAGTAGGTGAAATTTGTTTATTTGTTAAATCGTACATATAATGTTATACCGTTGCTGACGTCAGTTTAAAACCCTAATTTAAGATGCACTACAACCGCAAATATGCCAGTGATTAGATTATTACAGTCTCTTGTTACTTGATATAATTAGTTTATATAAGATATAATTAGTTTATGTTTTAGGTAAATACATATAATTATATATGATCTATGTTTCCAAAAGTCCTATAAGTGGTGAAAATTTATATATACATAGTATATATTTTTTTATTGTATAAATAATTATTTCTCCACATTTGTTCTTACTCCATTAGATATGATATAATATTTTATATAGTTATATATAATTTTATAAAATCAGATAAGTACAGAACCAATTAGGTCTTATCAATTCAGCCATGATATGTAGAAATTTTCCCCATTTTTTTTTTCCAAATTTCCGAATATATAATTATATATAAGTCCCGAAGATATAATTATATATAACACAATTATACGAAAAATGTAGTCTAATAAAGTCAGCCACACACTTCTGAGTGCTTAACTCAGTACAAGTCTGGCAGACTGAGTTCAAATCCTGCCGAAGTCATTGTTTTTTTTAGAATTTTATTATTTTATTTTAGTTTAAAATTTTTTATACGTTTTCTAATAAAATAGATACTCACAATCGACCGCATTGGTCTCCGGGTGGAAATGTGCCCTTTGGGCGCATAATCCTTCTTAACCTTAATATAATAGATCGCGTATATATATTATATTGTTGGATCTAATCTGATATCACTTAATCTCTAAATATATTCCTGGATCGAATTTGATCTGCAATTTTTCGAATCAATTTAGATTTTTCTAAATCCCCGAATATATTGCTGGATCTGATTAGATCTGCTATTTTCCAATCAATTAAGATCCTTATAAATCCCCAAATATGTTGCTGGACCTAATTTGATCTCCCATTTTTCGTATCAATTTAGATTCTTCTAAATCCCAAAATATATTGCTGGATCTGCCATTTATCGGATTAATTTAGAACTTTTTAAATCCCCAAAAATATTGCTGGATCTAATTAGATCTGCCATTTTTCAATTTAGTTAGATCAGGTAGATATTACGGCAGATATTAAAGAATATCAAATTGGATATGATTAAATATTGTGCCAGATCAATTTTTTTGTTCGAATTTTATGATATGAAATGTAATAAAATAAATGGTAAATCGTTGTGAAAACTGGTTAGTTGAATTAGTAAGTAAGTATAAGAGCTGAAGCTATAGATAAATAAAAAGATCGAGGAATTTTATTATTTATTTTCATTTATGTATTGAATATTTAAAGATGGGAGGTCAAACAAAATTATTTTAAATTTTTGTGGTAACCCGAGTAAAAAAGTTTAGATATAATCATATGTTGGATATTATCATATATATTATTACAAATGTCAGTATGCATTAGCATATATTATAATATATTACATTAATTTTTTTTTAAATTACCTTATATTTTGCCATATATAACCATATCTGGTTTTATATTGATATTTATAAAATTATATTTGATTAATATCATAAGATATGGTTTTATTATTATTATATTATATCATATAAAAGTGTAAATATATAATACTATATATAATTATAAATGGGTTACAAGGGACTGTATATAATTATATATGACTTATACAGAACCATTTATAATTATATATGCGATCATTATCAAAAATATTTTTCAATATGGTATGAGATATAATTATATATCACACGATACAATATGTGCAAACAAATTTCAGATATTGTTATATATAGTTTCATTCTAGAGTATTTTTGATATTTTAAAAGATATAATTTGATATAATTATATGTGGCCCCATGTCAATGGTTCCGAATCCCAACCAGGGAGATAAATTTCTTTGTGCTTTTAGTTTGTTTTTATTTCTTTTTAGTTAATTTTTAACCATTTCGGGACATCAAGAACTATAAATATTTGATAGTGGTGAAAATTTATATATACATTTTTTTTGCTTTAAATATAATTATTTCACCTCATTTTTTTTAGTCAATAAGATCCCAGCAAAAAAAATGGTAGTCATTCTGTGACTATAACTTCTTTCATTGCTTCCTAAACCTCAGTTGACATTCTTTTATGATTTTTTGGTGTTATTCTAAGGCACTTCCAAAGAATTGATGAGCTCATATTTCAAATGCAGTGATCTGGATATAAACCCGATGCATATATTAAAATATCTCTCTTCATTACTTCTAAAGCATAAGTTATAGTATATCGTATATTTTTTTGGAATCTAAAGCATTTATTCAAATTGAGAAAATAGTTCTGATGAACTTTTTTAAATTTTTATTAAATCATTTTTTATATTTCAGTTTAAAATTTCATGGGGGTTAGAATTTATGCAGTTTGCAATTTTTATAAAAGTTTTGAAAAATCAAGAAAAACTGATTTTTTTTTAACTTTAATTGAAACTAGCTGGCCTGTCATTTGTATTTTTTCAGCCTTAAATATTTATGACGACGCAATTTGTGCATTTTTGCATTATGTATTTGATTTAACACTTCATCATTTCCAGTTTTAATTTAGAATTTACCAAAATAACTTTAAAATTGTGTAAAAATTATTTCAAATTGTCCAAAAATGTTTTAAAATTGTGCAAAAATTATTTAAAATTGTTCAAAAATATTTAAAAATTGTCTAAAAGTGTTTCAAAATTGTACAGCCAGATTTTAAATTATCCAAAAATATTTTAAAATTTGTCTAAAAATGCATTAAAATTTTTGAAAAATGTTACAAAAATGCTTTTTCACTAATGTAGAATTATTTATTTGTTTTAATAAAAAGTATTTGTAAATCAATGCATAAATTTCGCTTCTTTAAACTTATTTTTCTGCATTCTTATGAATTAAATTTTCATCATAGCTTAAATACCACAAAGTATATGAACATTTTCCACTCATGCATCAGAATATCTAATCATTGTATTATCATTGCTTCCTTAGAGTAAAGTATGAGTAATGCTAGTAGCTTCATTTGAATACTTCCATCCTATGACACGCTAATGTTAAATTCATCGATGAAACCATTAGAAAAGAAGTGATGCCTTTGCCATAGTAGTGATGCTTTTATTGCTTCTTTGGCAGCTTCATTTTTGCTGGGATATGATTACACATAACTATATATAATTTTTTATATATTTATACAATTATATATAATTAGCAGGACCAATTTAGTATTATTAATTTAGCCATGATATTTTTCCCAAATTTCCGAATATACAATTACATATACCGTGTACAGCTAAAGTCATGGTACTTCTGGCAAAATAAAAAACATCCCCAAATTTCTCAAAAATTACGAAACTAAAAATGTGACACTTATTTTTATTTTGTGTATTCATTTGTATACTACCACAAATCCAAAAAATATTTCACTTGTTTTACTAAATAAAACTTATAAAAATTGTAGACCAATATAACTTCATATTTAAGCACAACATAAGTCTAAACGGTCTTATATTTGATTTACCATATACAATTTTATTGCAAAACTGTTGGCATCCCTTAGACTTTTGTTGATTCCCTTTTAAAAAACGTAACGGTACTTTCCAAATTACCAAGAAGCATTTGTTTATGACAAGAAGTGAAGTCAAGTAATTCTTTAAAATGGCGAGAAAAGAATTTACAATAAAAGAGCGAAAAATAATAACTAATAGTCACGAAATGGTCAAATCATACACCGAAACTGCACAGCGCAAAGAGTTATAAATCTTTTTCAAAGATGAAAGAAAATTGAAAATAAGCGACAAGCTAAATACAATAAATATTATGAAAACCTTGAAGTATGCAGAAGGTGGAGCAATCGTATGGCGTTGCATGTCAGCAGCCGGTATTGGCAGATAAGTGATCATTGATGAGACAATGGACAAAACGGTTTACATGAACATTCTGACGGAATATTCCAGAGAATTTCTAGTCTATTTTCATATCCTCCCAATTGGGACTTTGAAAGGGAGGGCGGGGCAGAGATCTTGACCGCTGGTAGAAAATGGACATAAAATGTTAAAAACGATGAAATGAAACTGCCAATATAATAAACCGACGTATACAGTTTATTTTGGCCATTAACTGCACAAATAATGATTTTGAAGTTCCACCGATGATTATTTAAGTGGAAAACCTGAAATCAGGATGTGGAAGACCACAATGTCTATTGCTCTTAATAAATTCAATTTTGTTTACTGTTTTAGAAAAAATAAATTCGAAATAGTGGATTTAATGATAGTTATCATAAATGAGTAAAATAAATGTGAAATATGTATTACAATCCGAAATTTTAATAAATATACCATATATGAACTTTATGGTTGAACCATATTAATATTTATGTACATGTATAACATACATTATGAGGTCTTAGACCTATATTTCGCACGTTACACACGGAGTGACAAACTCATATATACCTTCAGGGTATAAAAAATACCAAACAGCTGATTTCCAAATAAATGTCAATAACAAGTGCATAATAAATGTCAATAACAAGTCCAGATAGAAAGTCTAACAATACAAAAATAATTTTCAAATTAAAATACCATTTGTATTTAATAATAATTTCAATAAGAAAAGCTTCGACATGTTAATTGCTTGCTGCTTTAGAATTTTATTTTGTGGGGGGCGGGTGGAATTCGAACCTCACCCCCCTGGATCCGCGCCTGCTGTATGTGTATATAAAGCGTTTGAGTTCGGTATTGTGAATGAAGTTGCATGGAATTACAATATAGTTACCTATAATTACATGAAAACATAAAATGATATCTTAAGAAAATGTTTTAAAGTTATCACCTTACAAACTACATTTTTCTGTAAATACATATATGTATATCAGAAAAGTAGGTATAGTTAAAAATATTCAACATCTTGGCCATGAAACAGGAAAAACTTCTGTCATCAAGCATTTTAATCATGGCTAGTAAATGTTGGCGTTTAGACAGAACAGTAATCGTCTACCATACCGTTGCCACGAAGCACTCCAATAAACGTATCACTTCATTTATTTCTGATTTGAAATCAGAAAAATTATTGCATTCAAAATTCAGATCAGTGGTGCGGTTCTCTTAACTTTTAACGACAAAATTTGGTAGTTAAATTGCACATATTCCATATGCATAAAATGCATACATTTTATACACAAAATTAACGATTTTTAAAAATATTTTTATTAGTTTTATAAAACTCATTTAAAAGTCGAAAATAATGTAAAGTTACTAAATGCGTTTAAATTATAAAATTTGAATTTATTTAAAATTAACGTTATAAAATTCTGAATTCATTTTATAACAATTAACATTTATCTGTCAAACTTGTCGGAATGAAATATGAAACATAGAATTTGTGAAATTTAGGACCATTATTATAACTTGCCGATAGCTTAAGTGAGGATGTTAACGGACAGATTATTAGTTTTTCGTTATTATAAATATACTTTTACCTAAAAGTGACCGATAAGCTAAAGGTAAGTTCATCTTACCTTTAACTTTTTACGTAAGCTTTAAGCATTTGAAGTTGCCACATTTTCTGCTCTGCAGTGTAGTTGCCGTGTAGTTTTTAGACCGTATCTTTGCTGTTTGGTTTATTTCTGTGTTTCAGCGTCGACAATGTAAATTTTTTACAATAAACATTTTTATTTTTTACACAAATCGAAGAAATTTTGTTTTTCGTTTGTGTTTTTTTTGTTTGTTGTAAGTAAATAAATAAATAAAAGTACATCGTTGCCACTACGTATTTTTAAGAACCATTTTAATTTGTCAAAAGTAATCGGTTTTTGCTCTGGTAATGCCATATTTTCAAAAAACTTAATTTTATTTTATAGGGAAGTTGTAATAACCAAAAAAGTTAAAGGTCACTTTATTCCTCACTTTAGCTAAAGTTACCTTTAACTAACACGCACCTTAAATGCAAGTTATAATATTGGGCCTTAATGTAAACAAAAAAAGAAACCGAGGTTAGCTGTGGCTAACTGACGTAATAAAAACTTTTTTATATTACAACTATCAACGGGTGAGCATCTCTTTTTTAATCCCTTGTACTCTCTATCCAGGGAAAACCTAATAATTTTACCTTTCACTTATTTTTTACTTTCCCGAACCACAATTACAACATTTGGAGCCATTAGTGCCACTAATTCCAACATCGATTTATAATTTCTTCAGCCTTGAGAAATTATAAATTAACTCATCATCCTCTTTTCTACTAGCTGTCATCCATTTCAAAGAAGATCAGCTTAGCCCAAAACAATATTGACTACAATCGTGTGCCAATAGAGTTTACCCCTTTCAACACACCTAGTATACACCATAATTATCTACAAAAGTCGTTAAAACTTGATTCCGAATTTTTTTTTTTGTCGGTAAATAATATCGTTAATTTCTCAAAAATATTAATGTTAAGTTAATGACAGAAAAAAAAGTTGTAAAGTTACGGAGAAGCAGACAATTGTTAGAAAATAGCATATAAAGCATGCAAAAAATTTATTTTAGTGCAAATTTTATAAAGATGAACACTTCAAATTAGAAATTTTCGGTTAAAAATTTGGAAAACATTACACTAATATTTTTTGACTACACTCTTAAAAATGTATTTAAAACTACTGCTATCAAGTGTGTAAAGTATTATTTAAAATAACACACAATTCTTACAAATAAGCATTTTATGTTTGAAAAGTTAATTTACACATTTATTTCTTTCTATAAACACATATTGGTGTAAATTACATGATTGATATAGTATTTTTTTATTTTTAAGCACAAATGTTTAACTATAAAACTTTGTGTGTTATCAAAAATGACAATAATTTATTATTTTTTTAATAAATATAAAACATCAACACATGTTGGTCAAAAATGATGATAAAAACTGTTTAAGACAATAAATGGATAATTCAGTTCAAAAATCGAATTGCAAATCAACGCACCATGGTTACGATTTTCAATAATAAGTAGTTACGATTTTCAATAATTGTTAAAAAAAAGATAATGCATATTTTTTAATATTTTCTTGTAGATTTATGTTTATGTTAATAGCCACAAAAAGAAATTTCCTTTACATATCAGTTATTGTTTGTCAGAATATGAATCAACCATCGAATAAACAGGTTTTTAACGCATTGTCCACACGGAGATCCAAAACTCCAGATCCTGGTATCTATACAAAGATTTTTGGAACATTATATCCACAGAGAATGGTTTCTTCAAGAACAGTATTGTAATATAACTGAAGAATTCAAAATGCGTTTTGATGTTATTACATTTAGATGACTCAAAGAGTTTTGTGAAGAAAAATAAATTCGGTTAACTTGAAGTTCTTTGTGCACGCTTGATTTTAACAATAGCTTTTTTGTAATAATTGTTTTAAATTATTAAGTTATATGTTAACAAAAAATGCTAAAACAAACATTTGTTGGTTTCTTTTAAAATTTAGGAAATAATTGCGAGAATTAATTTTAGGTATTTAATAGAACAAATTTCCATAAAAAACAATAAAAATTCATATACATTAGGGCGGGTTAATTTTTTGCTCAAGAGACCATAGCTCTAAGTCGGATTTGGAGCCCCCCAAAAATTCAAAATATATATTTTTCCATATATACATAGAATAATTTAATTAAATCCGTCATAAAATCGGATAGAATTATAGTAGATTTCTCAATCTGGGCTTGTTTGAAAGGTATTTTTATCACCTTTCAGAATCTATATTGATACCATTATTTTTTAGAGATATTAGGAATTTTTTGTCGAAAAATAGCCTAAAATGAACTTTTAACTTATAAATTCTGAATTTTATTCGATTTTTTTCGAGATTTTTTGCAGATTATGAAAGTTTAGATAATTTTCAACAACTTTTATTACGATCAATTTTTTTGTTTTCGAACTCCTTTTTGTAGGAAAATCGATCTGAAAAAATCAACATTTTCAAGATTTCAACAAAAAACACTATTTTTACTTTTTTTATTCAATTTATTTTTAAATATTATTCTCGACCTACAATTTAATGTTTTAACGTGGTAATATTATTTTTTAAGGTCCTTTTTACTTTCCATTCGAGGAGTTTTCTTACGACTTTCTAATGTCACTGCCATAACTCCTTCACGATTCTTTTATATAACTCGTTTTGAAACACTCGTTAATAATTGTACGTCTTTCTGTTCCTTGTATGTGCATTGGAATTTGTGGATCAGCCAGTGGTGGTTCATCGAAATCTAAGTATTCTACCATGTGATCATATGGAATCTGTTGAGTAAATGCTGGTTCAAATAATATATCGTCGTTATTCATATCAACCTATTGACAAATCGGTAGCATCGAAATTTAAGATATATTTTTTGTAAACTCTGAGTACAATTTTTCTCGATAGTGTAAAATCTTTTTGATAGCTCTATCCCGTATTGCTTTTCGATCATCAAATAACATTGTTATAAGATATTTTCTGGATGTGCGTAATATGAGTTGTTTTGAATTACACCATCTACAATATTACGAAAGTTTGGTTGTAAGTATCGTGTCCAACGTATAAATTTTAATAAAAGTGCACTGCCGTACACAACAGAGTTATAAAACTTCACATTGAAGAACATTGGCACATAAACTGTAATAATATAAACTGCCAAAGTTTTTAAATTGGTCGATGGTAATCGTAGTAATATACTTGTTTTGGTTATCCAACGAGAATGTGCAATTGGTCCTGGTTAGCTAAATCAATTGGAACAATACCATTCGAAATTGCTTTAGCTATTTGATATAAATATTTAACATCTGTTGATAGTTCGAGCTCATGTTCATGATCCATAATTGCAGGCATATTCTCCAGTGGTATTGGATCAAAATCAGCTACTACCTGAAAAATTAAATGTTTAGATAAATTAAAATGCAATTTTTATACCCTTCACCACAGGTGGAAGGGTATACATAAGTTTGTCATTCCGTTTGTAATTTCTACAATATTGATCTTAGACCCTATAAAGTATATATATTCTGGGTCCTTATGAAGAGCGAAGTTGATTTAACGATGTCCGTCTGTGTGTTGAAATGGGTTTTCCGAAGAACCCAGACATGATGAGGACTTGATTGTTTTTTATTTCTGTTACATGTGATCCATTTCTGTTTGCTATTAAAAATCAGACAGATCGGTTAATAAATGGCTGAGATATTAGCAAATAACCAGGACTACCTCTAATTTTTTCGGTAAAATGCCTTTGTTTAATATGTATGTAGAATATTAAGCATAACAAACACACATCCATCTGTTAAAATTCTTTTCTTTCATCTCCACCTTTTATACACAAACAACACACATACAAAGATTTGTCATTTAAATAAAAACTAAACAAATCTCTAATGAACGAAGACTTTTATATATGTACCTCTTTTGACGATGATTTTGTGTGAGCTTCAATAGCTGAGTTGTCTAGACGCTATGTCACAAATCCTTTTTTTTTCTCTAAGGCCGCGGGTTCGAGGTTCATATCTCGGTCAATTCACTTTTTTTTTGTACATTTTTTTTATTATTCTCTTAAGACTTTTTTTTTTTTGTTTATTTTTGGTTTTTTTTTAACATTTAATAATTAATTTATATAAAATTTTATATTAATAATTAAATAATCCATAAATAGGCTAAAAACATCAACATTTTTATAAAAACCCTCTGATACAAACAAAATACAAACGTTTTTATATTCTTCACCACAGGTGGAAGGGTCGCGGGTTCGAATCTCGGTCAATTCACTTTTTTTTGTACATTTTTTTATTTTCTTAAGATTTTTTTTGTTTATTTTTTGTTTTTTTTTAACATTTAATAATTAATTTAAATAAAATTTTATATTAATAATTAAATAATCCATAAATAGGCTAAAAACATCAAAATTTTTATAAAAACCCTCTGATACAAACAAAATACAAACGGTTTTATTTCTATTTTTTGCTCCGATTTAAAATAATTTATAAAAAGATTTTTAAACCATTTTATTTCTATATTATATTAAGAAAATTTTATATATAATTTCCCTTTGAGTGCAACTATTTTAGGTCATAACTTATAATAATTTATAAAAAAGAATTATAAACTATTTTCCTTCAAATTTTTAAAATTAAGCTAAATAAATTAAAAATATTTTGTAATAAAAAAGCGAAATAAAATCCCAAATACAAGTTTGCCAGCTAAATCAAACTTTTTGGTAGAAATAAAACACATGCAGTTCTAGTGATTTCTTTTAACGATTTGCTAAACTTCTTTTCTTTCACCTCTTCACCTTTGATACACAAACAAGAAACCTATACAAAGATTTCTCATTTAAATAAAAACCAAACATTTAACTCTATAAACTATGATTTCATAAAGCCTTCATAGCCGAGTCGTCTAAACGCTATGTCACAAATACTTTTTTTCTCTAAGAACGCGAGTTCGAATCTTACTCAAGACACAATTCAACTTTTTTTTTTGTACATTTTTTTTTATTTTCTTAAGACTTTTTTTATTTTTTGTTTTTTTTTAACATTAAATAATTAATTTAAATAAAATTTTATATTAATAATTAAATAATAAATAGGCTAAAAACATCAAGATTTGTATAAAAACCCTCTGATACAAACAAAATACAAACGGTTTTATTTCTATTTTTTGCTCCGATTAAAAAGAATAAACAGATTTTTAAACCATTTTATTTCTATATTATATTAAGAAAATTTTATACATAATTTCCCTTTGAGTGCAACTATTTTAGGTCATAACTTATAATAATTTAAAAAAAATATAAACTATTTTCTTTCAAATTTTTAAAATTAAGCTAAAGAAATTACAAATATTTTTTTATAAAAAAGCGAAATAAAATCCCAAATGCAAATTTGCTAGCTAAATCAAACGTTTTTGTAGAAATAAAACATGCAGTTCTAGTGATTTCTTTAAACGATTTGCTGAACTTCTTTTCTTTCACCTCTTCACCTTTTATACACATACAACACACATACAAAGATTCGTCATTTAAATAAAAACCAAATAAATCCCTATTGCACGAAAACTGTTCATTTAACTCTATAAACGATTATTCCATATATGCTTCATAGCCGAGTCGTCTAAACAACTGTTAATGTTTTATTGTTGAAAAATTCATTCAGTTTTTTGTGTTTGGTATTTGCATCTTCTTGACTACCCAAATTTACATATCCAAGTAACTCATTATAGGGCTCTTTCAGAACAATTAAATGCGGTTCTTTTACCGTAGTGGTATGAAATTTGTAATTAATTTTCTCTGTAGTTAATGAGTCATCTTTTCTACCATCGAAAGAGAATGCAGTTATGGAAGAATTTGTATGTCGTGTACGAAGCACTGCATCTCTAGATTTAACTTTTTCTCTAGCCACTTTTGATTTATCCATAATAACAAGATTACCATGAACATCTCTAAAATTTATATCTTCAAATAAAGCTGTTGCTAAACATGAAGCGACTCTATCGGAAACACCCAATCTATCACACATCATAGCAAAATTTAAGGCATCGTATCTTTGAGTATAATGACCTCGTCTCATTTGAATAGTTGCTTTTGGAACTTTTGTTGCTTCATTTTCATCTTCATCCATGTGTAATTCAGGTGGTTCGTAACTTGGATCATCGGTACCAGTTGTAAGTGTTGGTATTGTTGTAGCTACGTCTTCAACGTCTTCCGTATATTCAGGTATTGTGAATTTTCTATCATTATGCTGGTCCATCATAAATTCTTTTAGATGTTCTGGAATCAATCCACACGAGAATTCTGTTGTTTTGAATTTGCAATTACATTTGCCAATATAAAATAATTCAACAAATGCTTTAAATTCATCTCTTTTGTTTCTATGTTGTACATGTTTCTGGTATTTATCAAGCAAACCAGTTAATTTTTTTAAAACACTTTTTCTATTAATGATTTCAATATTTAATTTACACCAAATTTGGATCAATTTATCTGTTACATGAGGAGTAAAAGTTTTATACGAGAACATTTTGTTTTCAAATTTAGCACGATCACTTAAAAAAAAATAATATTTTAAAATTTCACATTTAGTAGGCAAACTAAGATCATTTAAATCACTTGATAAACCAAAAACAACAATATCTTGATGAGGCATGTTAGTCAATCTAAAGTCAAAACTTGTTGATGTTGTTGCTTCCATTTGCGAAGACACCGCAGACGATGTTGATGGTTCTTCATTATCCATAATAATTTTGATATTATCACTGCACTCTTTGATTGTGTCACACTAAATTTAAAAATAAAAAAAAAATGATATTGTGATAAACGAGTTTTTATTTAAGTATTTTGGCAAACTTCGTGCGCATTGCACGATGAACGATTAAGGAAGAAGGAAAAGCAAGCTTGGCAATGTTTAGTGTTGGTAAACGTCATTATTTTGTAATGTCATTATTCAGTGTTACAAAGTTGTTCAATTGAACAATGCTCAATACAGATTCTGAAAGGTGATAAAAATACCTTTCAAACAAGCCCAGATTGAGAAATCTACTATAATTCTATCTGATTTTATGACGAATTTAATTAAATTGTTCTATGTATATATGGAAAAATATATATTTTGAAATTTACGAGGGCTATGGTCTCTTGAGCAAAATTTCTCAAAATCACCTATAGATTACGTTTTTGCAATACGCTTCATCAAAAAAAATCGTTCCATACAATTTGACCCGCCCTAATATATATATTTATGTTTTCTTAGACATAACAATTTAAAATTTACACAAATGCAGTATGTTTCTAATATAATTTACAGTGTTTTATTATTACTTTTTGTGTCTAAAATTTTTAGACACAATGTTGCATAATCATAGTTAAAATAAAGTATACTTAAGAGTTCTAAAGTCGACTTTTGTTAAAAGTATACTTTAGGCATACTATAGACAAGTAAAAGTATACTTTAATCGTTAAAGTCTGCTTTAAAATTAAAACTACCTGAAGTTGACTTTATCTAATTTAACAACACACAACAGCTGTTTTCCGCCAAGAAAATTTTTGTGAAAAAAAATTTTTGAATTGAAAATTATTAAAAGGAAAATTATATCAATGAATTAGATATTTTGCATAACATTTATTAAGTTAATAAATTTTTATTAATAGAAATACACTTTTCAACCCTTTTTTTATAAAGTTTTTTCCTTTTCACATTTTGCAATTGCAAATCATTTATATACACACTTTTAATTTTTTTCGGCAAATATAAAAAAGGCTGATTAATGTTGCCACCTGCTTCTTTTTTAGTACAAAATGTATGCGGGCATGTTGTACATTTGATGTGATACCCATTTAAAGCCGGTTCAATTTAAAACTGGCTTTAATTCTGACTATAATAGCAAAATAGATAATAACAAGTTTTTAATTTAAAGTCGTTTTTAAAAAAAGCCGACTTTAGTGCGGGACTATGATTACGGGTTAATGTGTCTATACATTTGAATTTTAAAAGATAGGCATTAAGTTACCTACCATTATGGTAGTAAATTTAAATGAAAATTTATTAGAGTGGAGCTAATTAATTACAATGGCCATTCTTTTAACGGTGCATTAATGGTTCATTAAACAGCGATCTGTGAAAAAATTTTTTGAGGTGAAAAACTTTTTTGGATGCGAAAACAAATTTTTTGGTGGAAAAAATTTTGAGGTGAAAAAAAATTTTTTGAGGTCAAAAAAATTTTTTGTGGTGAAAAAAAATTTTTTTGCGAAAAAAATAGTTTAGGGTGAAAAATATTTGAATACACAATATTATTCACTTCTAAACTACTGGTGGAAAAATATAAGAAAATATATTATGTACCAGTCGCTACTATGAAATTGTACCAAAATACACCAATTTGTATGGACAATTTAGAGGTATCTTCACATTTTCACTCATAACTTTTTAACCGCTGGACCGATTTTGCTCATTTTCAACACCAAACTGCTCGGGATGTCCAATAATCTAGGTAAAAATAGGCACCCCGCTTGCGTCTTCGCCATTTCAACAGACATCACTAAATCGACTTAAAATTGCATAAGGATCACGAATTCTTTATTGGGTCTTAGACCCCATGTTACATGTTACAAACGGAATGACAAACTGATATATACCCTCACCATAAATGGTGGAGGGTATAATTATAATAAGTACAAAGCAACTGATAATAAGCATTGTTTTGGGAGACAAAGTAAACTTTCCGATCGCGAAAAACCAGCGCAGTTGATTTAGCCAAATATCTCGGAAAATCGAAACAAGTCAGTATTCATCCTGAAACCGTTCGCAATGTTTTGATAGCAAACAATTTCCGTAGGAAAAAAACATTCATTGGCCGAGTATGTTAGATATATCAATAAATCTTGAGTTCGCAAAACTGTACAAAAATTACAATTTACATTACTGAAAAAACGTAATTTTGGTGAGGAGTCCAAGTACAATATATTGGATACAATGGTAAGCGAAGAGTATGGAGAAAACCTAACAAAACTATAGATATTGAGAATTTTTTACATGTCGGCTGCTGGAGTGGGAAACCTAGTCTTTATTGAGACCACAATGGCTCGTCATGTTTATTTAAACCTTTTGAAAGTTAATCTGATAAGTTTGGCAAATAAATTGGGACTTTCAACCAATTGGATCTTTCACCAGAACAATGATCCGAAGCACATAGCTCCATCACCGGATATAAATCCAATTGAAAACCTATGGGATTGCTTAGACTGTCGTGTGCAAAAAATAAAATATCGAATAAGAAAGACCTTAAATTAAAACAATATTATTTTTTTTATTTTATTAAATAGTTTATAAAAACAACTTGTATATTGAACTGTATGTCGAATTTTTTGTCTTTTATTTTTTTGGCATTGAAGTCAACTTTTCAATAAATAATTTTTTGGTAGTCTGATTCATGTATTTCGATACGGCAAAGTATCTCATCGGAATCCGAAGTTTTGAAAGAGCAAGAGCCTCTAAAACATATGGTGCAAGTGAAATATATTGTTGGAAGGAAATTTTGGGGGGCTTTTACTGATACTTTATTCTTATTATTTTTGAATTTGCTGTTGTAGAAATTGCAAAAATTTTATTATAACTTCTTAATTCTTTGAGCTTAAGATTGGTTTCTTTTGTATAAAAATATTATTTATTTTTCAATATTTCGCTTCTCCTTTGTGTATCATCTGTAAGAAGAAACTGTACACGCCCATAAAAGACCGCAAAGTAATTAAAAGGATATCAGCCCACATATTTTTTCATTTTATTTTTAACATTTTCCCAAGTTTTTTAAATAATTTTCAAATTTATAAATTTTGTGTATAGTCCCATATTAAATTATATATAATTTTATGCGGAAATTGGTGGATATAATTATATATTATTATATATAATTGTGGGGCTTGAAAGCAAAGGGTATAAGTGCAAAAAATAAGATTCTGAGAAATTAAAGTCCAAAGTTTTTTTGTTCCTTTTAACTTTATACTTGATATTTGGCTTTGTAATACAGACGTTTTTTTAATAAAGTATTAAAGTGATCCACTAAGTAATATACAGTAAACAAATCTGTAATTAATATATACAAAATTATGTTTTTCCGTTGGGGGTTCGCAAATTATTCACTTGTACCCCTTTGCCAGTAAACAAAATTTAAATTTCCTTTACGGCATCAATTTTATTTTTATTTTATTCGTTACACTACTTGACAGTTTTTTGACTAAATGTATCTGACACCTAATCTTTATGTATAATTGTGGTTTTAAATAAACTGAAAATGGCAAAAAAATTTTTTTTTATAAAAAAAGGACTTCTCTTTTTATACAACCAGCAATGTATGTACCCGATTAAAAAATTGATATGGGACCATATATAATTATAACAGGTCAATTGAGAAGTCCCCGTCCTGACACATAGATGGCGCTACTAGACTTAAATCAATATGATTTTTAGTTAGCCCTAACCTTCAAAAGACACGTGTATAAATTTGGCAGCTGTCGGATCATTAGTTTGTGAATTACAGCATTTTGACTGAAGCAACTTTTGTTATTGTAAAAAAAATTGATAAAAAGGAAATTCGCGTGTTGATAAAATATTGCTTTTTGAAGGGAAAAGTACAGTTGAAGCAAAAACTTGGCTAGATGACGAGTTTCCGGACACTGCCCCAGGAAAACCATCAAGCATTAATATGCCAAGTTTAGACGTGGTGAAATGAGCACTGAAGACGGTGAACGCAGTGGACGCCCAAAAGAGAATGAAATAGCAGGTACTCTAAAGATATCATATCATTCACAAATTTTTGGGTATGAGAAAGCTCTGTGCAAAGTGGGTACCGCGCGAGCTCAGTTTTGAACAAAAACAAGTCAGTCAGCGAAAATCCATGAATTGGGCTTCGAATTTCTTCCGCATCCACCGTATTCTCCAGATCTGGCCCCCAGCGACTATTTCCTGTTCTCAGATCTCAAAAAAATACTCGCTGGGAAGAAATTTTCGTCGAATGAAAAGGTTATCGCCGAAACTGAGGCCTATTTTTAAGCAAAGGACAAATCGTACTACAAAAATGGTATCGAAAAGTCGCTATAATCAGTGTATCACCCTTGAAATATGTTGAATAAAAAAACGAATTTTGCCAAAAAAATATTTGTTTTAGTATGTTAGGCCAGGGACTTTTCAATTGACCTGTTATGTGGCCTCATATATAATTATATATAATTTTATGCGGAAATTGGTGGATATAATTATATACGAATATATTTAATTATATATAATTATATAAACTTAGATATAATTATATCCGAAAAATGGGTATATCTAGTTTTATACAATCATATATAATTTGATATAATTTTATACAAATGGACCCCTATATAATTTTACCTTTATTTTACTTTTTTTCTATTCAAGAAATAATAAATCGATTTTCTTTAATTTGCAATTGTATTTTAATTTTTATATAAAGCACTTATTTATAATTATTTAAACATAATATTTAAAATTAAAAAAACATATAAAAGTTATAATTAATTGACAAATCCTTGTATTTTGGAAGTGTATCCATGATTAGCCACTTATATATGTAGATAAACTGTGAGTCGGCTGCTTAGTTTCACTATTTTTTTCAGACTAAAATAGTTTCCATATCTCAAGTATTGGTTTCTAAACAGATTTAAAAGAAATAAATGAAAATTTAACTAAACTGAATGGTACTGTGAATTATTAATAAAGGATGCTTTACCAAATTTAAATAAAATAGTGATATATTTAATAAAGGGGAAATAAATAAAGATGTTTTTTATTTTTTATTCAAATATTGTATATATCTGTGTTAAGGTTAATTCACTTGTTAATCATTTCTGTCTACTCATATTCAAAGAATAGTGAACATTGCAATCATTTTTAACCGTTGGTGTTATTTAGTAACTGTGATGCCAATTTATTATTAAATGAATGCAGTGTACACATTTTTAAAAGTTTAAATTCTATACCATTAAATATGAGATTGGTCAACTAAAAAAGGTTAATTAAATAACAATATTGTCTCCTCTATTACTTATCTAAATTTCAAAAATCCTAGTAATAAGTAAAATGTTTGAAATCCGGTTGGCACGGCATCTGCCATTCATATACATATGTATGTAGCTACATTGGAAATAATAGGGATCTCTATCGGAAATACGACTCAGAAAGCCACGGAGTGCAGTCACCTGACAAATGCATTTAAGAATAATGAAAACGTTATAACAAAAGATCAAAAGATGAATATTAATACTTATGTACATTGACTATTTTTGGCACCATTTAACCGCCTATTTTTAATATATTAAAGAATTTGTTGTGCAAAAAATATAAAAAAACGATTTAAATGAATTGAATAAAAAATATTAATTTTTTTTGAAGTTTTTACAAAAATATAAATTATTAAGGAATGATACATCAATTGAAGTAAGGACTGATATTTATGATGTAAATCTAAACAATAACAAAATTGAATATGTCAAAATTAACAATTTATTGTATGCATACAATAAAAGTGTAAAATATAAAATAGTAAAATAGTGTCAAAATATTACAATATTTTGGATATACGGCCGAATAAAGGCATCATTGTGCCGAACAATTTATTTATATGTTATTAAGTTATGGCTAGGACTAGAAAGTTCATGTAAATACATGTTTGTTGGCGTTAGATTGATAAAAACATTTACTTAATATTTTTACTTATCATCAAATTTGCATCAAAACTTGCATCGATTCATTAATGCTTATTTTGCTATAAATGCATACAATACATATTTTGTCCTAAATTCATATTTTAATACACATTTTTTCAAAAGATAAGCTGCACTGAGGCAATTTTTCCTTTTATTTGAAATAAGTTGCAATTGTGTTAAAATTTTTGTTTTTCAATGCAGAACCGCAAAACCTAAAACAAAAAAATGATGTGGAATATATATGCCTTATATAATTATATATAACTGTATAAGGGAGATATGTTTATATATTGGACCATATATAATTATATATAATTTTATATTACACCATATCAAATAATTTAGAAATAATCAATAACAGATATAATTATATATATTTGTATATGGTGACATATACAACTATATTTAATTATATATAACTATATATAATTATATATAAACTTTTTACTCGTGTCATATTAAAGAATAGATGAAATAAATGCAATTTGAAAAAATACAATAGTTAAGGCAAACTGTTTAAATAGGCAGTATAATATAGTTAGTTAAAGAGTTAGTCCTCGTATTCTGATATAAGATCGCCATCTATCATCTTCTTGGACATTATTTTTTTGATCCCTCTTCGTGTGGCAGAGCAGTAAAAAAACGGGTGGTATACTGGCGGTATCAATGGTAAAAGCTCTTGCAGGTTTTTGTATTTTGGGAGCTTTATTTGCAACCTGCCCTCGTAAAGTTGTGATAGTTCAAAGACGGATACATGCTTCCTTCCAGTTCTTCTATACATAATAATAAATCACTGAATGTTTAAATGCTTGTTTTAATATAAAACGCACTTGTACCTCTTTTGGTCCATAGAGTTCAATTGTTTAGTTTTGGCACTTGTACTCCTTTGCGTTTAAGCCCCACAATTATATAAACTTAGATATAACTCGATATAATAATAGGTATATCCAGTTTTATACAATCATATATAATTTGATAATTTAAAATGAACCCCTATATAATTCTTTTTATAATTTTCAAGTGTATTTTTACTATAATTATAAATTGTTATAAATAAATATTAAAACTAAATAGTTTAAATGCTTTTCAATGGAATTGTTACAAAATTATTTTTTTATTCTAATGACTTTATAAGTAGAGGTTAATATCAACATTTTGGAAGTTGATTAAAATGACTTCTTACAAATCGAAAAATTTACACAATTAACTTCTTGAAAAAGGGATTCGAAAAGAATACCATCCATTTTATTTTGCTGGGTAGTATCGAGTGTTCAAAAGTATCGAAATTTTACAGCTCCAGACTAATGATACGTTAGTACTTAACTCCAAAATACGTACTTCCAAATTTTTTTAAGTTTTCGATTTAAAATTTGCATGGCATTTGAGTCGAAAAATTTAAAAAAACGAAAATACGTATTGTGGGTTTAATTATGATGAAACATGTACAATTAACCCCACAATACATATTTTGGGTTTTTTTGTTCAAGTTTTAAGGTATTTTAAAACTCTTTACTTTTATGGAGTACTTTCTAGTCAAATCATAGTTTAAGCAAACTTGTTGAGATTTTAACTTTTCATTTTTCCTTTTCGTTTTAAAACTCCACATACGATTATATATTTTTTAATTCATTTATCACGAGTATTAAAAATATAAAAAATGCTCTTGCATGCATCTTTATTCCTTTTCTATTTAAATTAGATTATTTTTTAATATTTTTATAAGTATTTCTATAGGAATACTTTTTAGTAATAGGGTAAATTTAGAAAGTTTATTGGACATTTTATTAAAATTAAAAAAAAAAAAATACCTACTGTATTGGTCTTTTAAGTTAAATGATATTTCCTGTAATTTCGGTAACGGTATATTAAGGGTAACGATATTTCGGCAATGGTATTTTACAGGGAACGGTAACGATATTTTAGTTATTTCGGTAACGGTATTTTACCGAAAACTGTGTTTTAATTATTTCGGTATTGGTATTTTAATTTTTTTTGTAACTGTATTTTAGGGGTAACGATCGTAATTTGAAAGGGTATTGAATAGATAACGGTATTTTAGCGGTATTGCCTGCCAACCCTGGTAGTCTTCGATTTAATTCGTTAAATTTAAATTCAGAATTCAAAAATTAAATTACTGAATTAAATCTTCGAAGCTCTGTCCTGGACATGAGGAGATTTTTCCCCTTTCTCAGTAGATTTTATTTTTGAATTAATGAAAAAATAACTAGTTGTTAGAATCTACTATATCAAAAAAAAATCTAAAAAACTAATGGAACGTAGTGTAGAATAACATTAACAAATAATTGGTTATATAACCCATTTCTAGGTAATGGAACCAGTTACTTTTCTTATTACGTTTCTCATTACTTTTATATAGGCTTGTCTCGAAAAATTATTTAACAAATTGGAAACACTACGATTATCACATTATTTGTATAATTGAATAAATGGTGGCGTGTAAACTTGACTGCTTGTAAAAACGACTTCGTCTATCAAAAATGACTAGTACAAACGCGGAATTATAATCAGTACATATTTTAGTTTCATTAAATAATGAAAGATACTTCTAGGTGGATAAGCCTTAATATATGTATATGTGTGTACATCGCATGTCCAGCACATTCTCAAAAGTTAACTGAAGTGACAGCAAATGTCAAAATATGGTCTGTCTACATATGTAATATGTTCTGTTGGATTCTTTCTCAATATGTGCAACAAAAAGTTAAATTTTGTAGGATGGTGTTGTTCACAAAACACATTCATTAGAAAAGTACTTGATGTATATGGGGGATACCTGCGTACATACATATGTAAAAAACTTGCCAAAGTATTCAGTCGGTATTTGAATCGCTTTTGTTTTGCGATTGTTTTTTCTTCTATTTATTATATTTTTATGTAAATACGGAGAAAATTTTTAAATGCCCAAATTTTCTTAAATCATTCACATAGATTCATATGTATGTACATTGTACAATGTATAATTCATATGTACGTATATTCGTACGTATACATAAGCGTACTAATATTTAAAATTTTCTTAATGTATCTAAATGTGAATTTTAGGTCGTCATTTGTGTCTCGGTATCTTTGAAGATTGAATTTTTAAAAACAAAAATTTTGTTCAACAATACTTTTAAAAATTATTCTATTATTTTATTCAGTATCATCATATGTACACAGTTTTTTTTTCTTTGTATTTTAAAATTTTAAACTAACAACTATACAAATTTTAAATAAAATTTAAAAAATAAGAATAATATAAAACGACAAGGTTTTTGCTTAGTAAATTAGTTGTTTTTATCGTCTATACAATTAAAAAACATATTTCAAAATTCCTGGCATTGTTTTTGAGTTTATATTTGTTATATTATCTGGGAGTAAATTCTATTTTGCGTAAACCACCAAAATTTCATCAACGCGTTCTTCTTTATGTGCTAGCACATCACACAATACATTTAGTACAAATATTGAAACTTGGAATTTTTTAAATTTTCTTATATTGTTCCTTTTTTAAATTTCAACGAACACGTATTTTTTTTCCATATTCCTGAATATTAATCGACTTTTTTCCGAAGACATTTTTGACAATTTTTCAAACAACTTAGCAACCTTGTTCAAAAACATAGGTGTTGCGCATATCAAGTTTTCTAAAGTGGTAAATTTTCTTTCTACTTTTTCATTCATTCATTCATTCATTCATTCATTCATTCATTTTACTTTATGGGGTACTCGGTTTGTGGACTGCATTGAAGAGGAGATTCTACGGCAGGCGCCTGTAGAGCGCTCAGAGACGTGCTGATCTATGTATCACTGGCGCGCTACGTAGTACGCCAACTGTGGCGCTGAATGTCATCTTGAATCTACAACCGATTAATATGATGGCGGAAGGGGCCGCGCTAAAGTCTGCTATACGCTTGGGGACTACGGAACGGTTTGTATATACGTCTTATGGTCATGGAAAGGTCATTGGGAATGTAAATTGTAGCAGTTATTACATTATTTCAAGGTTGGGCTTTAATGAGTGACTACGCATCACTATAGGGGAGTATGGATAGTTAGCAGGGGTTCGCCCTGACTATAGAACCTTTAATTTTTTCACGGATGGTTCTAAGGTCTTCTGTCGAGAGCTGGGTATCGAGTAGTCGTACACTTAAAAAAGTTTGTAAGTTAAAATAACTGAAAATATCATTTAAAAGAAATGATATTTCATTTAAAATCCGGTCTACTTAATTTTCATTTAAATTAAATGCCATTTTTTATTTATTTTTAAATGTTGATTAATCAACTGACACATCCGTAAGAAACAACTGATATAATCAGTTAAAATAAATGTCAAAATTTTACCCACCAATCCTTAAAAAATAAATGTTTTTTTCATTTATTTGAAATTATTTCCGTTTTTGTATTTTTTGTTTTTTTTAATATACTTGTACAATACAATATGTATGTATGCATAAACAAAAAAATGGTAGTCATTTTGTGGCTAACACATCTTTCATTGCTTCCTAAACTTTAGTTAACATTCTTTTATGATTTTTTGATGTTGTTCTAAGGAACTCCCAAAAGAATTCATACGAGTATGTTCATATTTCAAATGTAGTGATTTGGATATAAAGCCGATGGATATTTTAAAAAATCACTCTTCATTGCTTCTAAAGCAAAAGTTATAGTATATCGTATATTTTCTGAATCTAACGCATTTATTCAAAATATTGCTTTCTGATTATTCAAGTCGAAAATTTCAATGTGAATATAGTTCTGAAGACCTTTTATAATATTTTTATTAAATCATTTATATATTTATGTTCAATGTTCAGCTTTAATTCAGAATTTTCCAAAATAATTTTAAAATTGTGTAAAAATGTTTTAAAATAATCGAAAATAATTTTAAAACTGTGTCAAAATTATTTTAAATTGTCTAAAAAGTTTTAAAATTGCCCAAATATTATTTAAAATTGTTCAAAAATAGTTTAAAAAACTCTAGAAATGTTTCAAAACTGTCCAACCAGTTTTTAAATTATACAAAAATATTTTAAATTTGTCCAAAAATTCATTAAAATTTTTGAAAAATATTTCAAAGCTGCCCAAAAAAGCTTTTTCATTAATGCAGAATTATGTTTTTGTTCTAATAAAGAGTATTTCTATAAAAATGCATAAATTTTCGTTAAACTTATTTTTCTGCATTCTTATGAATGCAAAGCTTAAATATTACAAAGTATATGAACATTTTCCACTCATGCATCAGAATATCTAAGTAGCTATATTTGAATACTTCCATCCTATGACACGCCAAAGTTAAATTCATCTATGAAACCATTAGAAAAAAGTGATGCCTTTGTCATAGTAGTGTAGCTTTTATTGCTTCTTTGGCAGCTTAATTTTTGCTGGGAATTTAATAAAATTTTCCAATAAAGTCTTTATTAATGTGCATAAAAGGAATATGAGAATTTAGTAACTTTAAAGTAGTTGGCGATGTTTTTTAAATTTATATTTTAAAAACATATTTTAGTCAAAATATCCAAATTTCCTAGATGTAAGCAAAAATTCAAAAATTCAATTTATGGAAATTACGAATCTGCAATCAAAATTAAAAACAAATTTGTGGTTTTTAAATTATTCGCGTTTTATGAACTCAACAAAATTTGATTTTTTGAGCTTTTTTCCTAACTATCTAAAAAAAATGTCATCGAAAAATCCAACTTCCTGTACTTTTGTAATCTACTTACCAACGGCTTTCATTAGGCATGATATTGTTTTTAATTTTTGAAAGGATAATAGTTACCCTTACAATTGAATGTAAAATTTGACTTTTTAGTTTTTTGCTATTATGGACATATAATCAATTAAAAAATATTTTTTCGCAGGGCTAGATATAAGCAAATTTCTGGAACATTTTTTGTATGAAATTTTGGCGAAATACGCGGATCCGAATTTAATTTGGATTTTTTTAAATTTTTAAAATATTTAAAATAATATAACAAGTAAAACTATGAAACCTCAGTGGCGATGTGCTACCTCTAAATAAAACTGTTTTTCTTAAATTTCTTTGGCAGACCATATTTTTCCATAATGGTATAATTGTAGGTTTGTGGTGCACGCGAATTCGAACTTATTTTTATTTTGGACACCTTAATAGCCATATATGAGTACTTTTCCTATATGCCCGTATATCAAAACAATTTTTTTTATTATTTTTCAACAAAAATATTATGTTTTTATTAA
This sequence comes from Eustalomyia histrio, assembly GCA_949748255.1. Lineage (NCBI taxonomy): Eukaryota > Metazoa > Arthropoda > Insecta > Diptera > Anthomyiidae > Eustalomyia > Eustalomyia histrio. The sequence continues at coordinate 88,457,798 of OX456526.1, forward strand.
AACTAAATGCAAATATTATACTTCTATTTACAATTTGCTGATGAATTAATACATTTTGAAGAAATTTAGGAATTTTTAACGAACAAGTTTGGAATATTCGAATAATATCTTATTTTTAAAAATAATGAAATAAGAACAAAATAATGCATAAATCACGTTAATTCATTTAGTTTAAAATTATTTTAAAGTAAATTAAATATATTGTTTTAAATACTGAGATCAAAAACTGAATTCCCAGGAGAAAATATATGGTAATATATAATACATATATGCTCGAATTTAAGGGTATATGGCCGTATATGATCACATATAAAAATCATTTTCATACATTTAAGTATTAAAAAGATTATACTATAAAAAAAACGTCACTGTTAAATATGTATAACTTGGTACGGTAAAAAGAATTGTTTGAACTTATATAAAAACAATTTAAACACATGTCTTTAATATTAATATTAAGTAATAAAGGAGAATGTAAAAAATAAAAAAACATTTAAAATAGTAAGTAAATTTTATCTAAACTCAATAAGATAATCAACTGGATGTTAGCATAAATTGCTTTTTCCTTTGATTTGTGAGTTAAATAGAGATATTTACAATTAGCAATTTCAAGGGCACGAAAAATAGTGACGAAGGTTGACCAGAAAACGCATTCCATTCGGCTTGTGTCTAAATAACTTTTTATGTGTATTCTCCATGATTATTAAATAAAAAAAAATTAAATTTTTTCATTTGAAAAAAAAATATATCTATGATCTCGAACCAGACTAAAAATAAAAACTTCACGATTACACTTCTCTTTTCATTTTGCTGATGAATTCATACATTTTGAAGAAAATTATGATTTGAAACTATGAAAAAGTTCTTTAAATTTAAGAATATTTCTTTAAGAAATATTTTCCTAAAGAAAAAAAAATTGGTACTAAGGACTTTCTCAACAAAATTTCTTTGATTCCATGGACTTTTTTAAAGAGGAATATTTACAAAAAATATTATAAAAAAGTTTGCATAATCTGAGAAATTTTCTTTAAGGAAAAGTCCACATAATCTAAAAATCTTCCTATCAGCAACATTTCTAAAAATCTAGTATTTTGTATAAAAAACCTTTTCTTACAAAACAACTCTTGGGTTCTACATACTTTTTCTTATAAAAAAATATTTTATTAATATTTTGAGTACTTTTTGATTTTACTAGAAATAAATTAATAAACATATTAAAAAAAAAAATTATTATTTTTATTGAAAAAAATTAAAAAATATGAAATCTTAATATATAGTCGTTTTGACAATGAATTGATTAGTGTAAATTATAATTTAATATGTATTTATAAGGAATTTTCGAAAATAAAAGCCCTTCGGGGGAAAATTATCATATATTTTTACATGTTTGACTGAACTGATACATTTTTTTTATGAAAACAAGACAGTATTATGACTGTAAATGTCAAAGTCATGTTTTATTCGATTTATAATTATTCATTGAATGTTGTCAGCTTTTTATAGTTCCATAATTATCATTTTTTTTTGTATTCAGAATTTATGTTACTACAGCATGGTTACAGCCAATCATGTTATAAACTAAAAAGTGGCAATCATGAAATAGTAAAATATTCACTATAATAATGATAGTATTTATAAACCAATAAATTGATTGTGGCAACCATACCCGTATGCAGCAAGCATAATATAGTGGCAGTCATCATGTTGCAACCATGTTTTTCTCTGCGTGTGCCTACCAGTGCTTAGATATATTTTGCTTTTTGTGCGTATACACGGTATATATCTAAGCAATGGTAGGTATCTAGTGCTTGAAATTAAGGGCATATGTTATAGGAAAAAAAAATCTTAGTTTTGAAGTCCTTATTTATAAACGAACTTTTAATATTGCTGTTTTCCTTTGAGTTTATATTGTTTTTATATGTAAATTTACCGTTATTATGAGGAATGTTGTTCTTTTTTATTATTTGAAAAGATTAGGATGTAAATAGTAAATTATAGTGAAATCCCCATATATTTAGTACAATTTGTTTATGTTTAGATGACATACATATCTGACGCTTATCCGATTATGCGATGGAGTCTCTACATGTGTTTAGATACTGAAAATATATTCATATTCCCCTTTTAGCCGAAATGCTCTTTTGGAAAAAGACGAATATGCTGGCCTGGCCACTGGCGTATCTATAAAATTTTCAAGTCAATCCTTGATATGACATACTCTAGCAATTTCAATGCTTCCACTTAAGGCTTAAATAATACCTTGAATAGGGCAGAGTTCTAGTTTTTTTTGTAGAATGAATTCTAGTACACAGAGAAAATAAATTTTTGATGAAAGCCAAAAGAATGATTCGGCTATGTTAACTGAATTTTTTGGTTTTGACAACAGAATATCTGTTAAGGCTAGAGTTATTTGACTGTAAAAACAAAATTTTGGCAGTTTGAACAAAAACTTGGTTTGATCAACCGAACTATTCGATTGGGTGTAAAAAGTAAAAGGGGAGAATTCACCACAACTTTTTAAGTGTTGTCTTTACTAAACAACAATTTTTCGGAATAACTCTGTTTTACATAAATAACTATATATTTCAGCTTTGATTAGTATACCAAAACATCAATTATCTTATGCTTCCTATTTCTTTAACTTTTTTATAGCAACTAAAAGCGGCTAATGCCTCGTTTACATCTGCATGCAAACTACGAACTTTCAACTAAATCGAGAAAAAGGTATAAAACCTCTAGATTTCCCACACAAAAGAAATCCCGCAAATTCAAGAGATTTGTAAAAAATCTCATGAAAATCTCTCAAATGTGTAGACTTTCATGGAATACAACACTGCGTTTCGCTTAATTTGTTTTTATTTTAATTTTAAATTTTTGAACGGTTGGGATAGGTAAGCTTATGACACATCGGCTGTAAAGTCTGTAGGATAACCAATAAAACAACAATTTTTTGACAAAATTCTACTTTATTCATCAACATAGTCTCCTTGAAAGGCGATACAATCACTCCAACGCTTTTCTTACATTTCGATACCTTTTTTTTATAGAATGCTTTATTTCTGGCCTCGAAATAGGCCTCTGTTTCGGCAATCACCTCTTCATTCGACCCAAATTTCTTTCCAGAAAGCATTTTTTTATTGTCTGAGAACAGGCAAAAATCGCTGGGAGCTAAATTTGGCGAATACGGTGGATACGAAAGCAATTGAAAGTGTAATTCGTGCAATTTGGCAATGGTAGCCAACAACTTATAACACGGCGCATTGTCCTGGTGAAGATCAAACGCGGCACCTATTTCGACAACACCTTTCTCATGAAAAAATGTTCGTGCAAAATAAAGCCGACACGTTCCTTTGATATCTTTAAGGTATCAGCTACTTCCTGCAACTCCATGTATGATTAAATCAAGAAATAAGTCGATTTTGCAGTTCTCTGGTTTATATGATTAAAAATATTTTTAAACACTACGTACATTTTAGGGAAGCCAAATATAAAATTCCAATATCTCAGAATTTTAAAACATCACTCCCGATTGGATTCCCTAATACGTTTTAACGAGTGAATCGAAACTCAAATATTCAGTATGACAATGTTAGAGTTTGGGTACAGTAAAATTTATTTGAGGAATGAAACAAATATGGAATATGACATAGTATATGTTCTTACAATGTAGGGTGTACTATTTTTTTATTTCTGAAATACAATCGACTGTTTCTAAAATACAATTGACTATTTCTAAAACACAATTAACTGTTCTGAAATACAATTGACTATTTCTGAAATACAATTGACTATTCTGAAATACAATTGACTATTTGTGAAATATAATTGACTATTCTGAAATACAATTGACTTTTCTGAAATACTATTTCATATAAAATGGAAGAAAAAAAAAGACTGTTTTAATTTTTTAATATTTTCTAAAAGTAACTAGAGTCAGACAAATTTATTGAAAGGTGTCTCAAAGACCTATTTAAGGTGTCTAATTTTTCGCACATACAGTGCCTATTTTCAATTTACCTTTAATTACTATTCAGTGCTTCTATATAAGATTAAATCTTTGTACTGAATTAATTATAATAATTTAAAATAAATAAACCAGGGAAATATAAAATTTTTATTGTTAATGTCATAAACTTATATTTTTACCGCGAATATTTGTTTTAGTAGGCTGGCACTCTACAGAAGTGATTTCTTCAGTATTCTGAAAATAAAGCACCAAAGTAAAAGAAAAAATAAAAAAGGGCTAAATTCGGCTGTGCCGAATCCTTGAATACCCTCCACCATAGGGGCTGAAGATGATATACGTATATACTAAATTTTGCATGAACTGTAATATGAATATGTTTTGTCAATTTATGTAACGAACTTTTGTTATTTAGTTTTAGTAATGTGATTTATTTAGTTTTAGCAATGTTATTTACAGAGGTGTGCTCTGTTAGCGACTTTAACATTGTTGATTTTTACGTTAACTTAGTTATCAGAGTAACACACATATAGCTCTTCTCATAGTATGTAAGACAATAAATGTAATCGAACAATAAGAAGACTTAATAACATTTTTACTTACTTAACAGAAAAAAAAATAGATACAGAAAATTGTACAAATTTGTATGGAAAATTTAGAGGTACCTTCACATTTTCACTCATAACTTTTGAACCGCTTGACCGATTTTATATATATACTTTATAGGGTCTTAAACCTATATTCGACATATTACAAACGGAATGACAAACTGATATATACCCTCCCCATATATGGTGGAGGGTATAATAAAAAAATTCATATTTCATAGTATTCGTTTTTGGATAAATCGGTAACCGGTAATGCATTTTTTAATTTTAAAAATATTTTTACCTAAATGCTGGCTTGCATACCCGTCATTATTTCGAAAAATTCCTGACCTATCTAAGCCGATGATGCGGCCCATGGTGCATCCGATAGGAATGTGTTGAATTTTTTTTCTCTCAAATTCCACCAAACGCGCATATTTTTCTGTACTCAATATACTACAAACATCTAAAAATTAGTTAATAATAAATGTTTATATTTTTTTAGTAACAATTGTCGTAATGTAAATGTGACATAACTTTTGCAAATGGCGTCATACGCGTGATGAAACCATGCGATTATAGGTAACGGTAACGGTATTTTTGATTATTTCGCTAACGGGGTTTTGAGGTTATCGCTAATTCGGTGTTTAAATAGATTTTAGTTATTTCGCTAACGGTATTTGGGTAACGAGTTTCAAAGGGTATCAATATTTTACCGATGTTGCCCGCAAACCTTGGCCCTATGTCATTGTGATTTGACACCTTTAAATAAACTTTTCGTGAATACAGAGCTGAATTTTTCTTTTTCAACAAAATTTCAGGCAATTAACATCATGATATGACATTACTTTTGCCTTACCCTGTACCAACGTACTTCACTCAGTAGTAAACAGATAGTCAATAATGATGTAATTTCAAAATTGATTTTTCTGTTTTATGCCCGTAATTTCAAGCAATAGATACCTACCAGTGCCTACATACCTACCGTATATACAAACAAAAACCAATAGATATCAAAACACTGGTGGCAATCTATTGTTTGAAATTGCGGGCATTAATACAAAAAATTTTTTTTTTTTGAGTTAATTGTATTTGCAAACAACGTAATAATAATCAATTTTATATTTAAATTTATAGAATCAATAGTTCTCAAACTGTAATATATTAATATTATAATTGTGATAAACGTTAACATGAAATTAATTTAAAAAGGTAAAGAAACTCTAAATAAACGTATAAAAACACATTTGAGAAATAGTACAAAATTTTCATACTACTTACAAAAACAACAACAAAAAGTATAAAGTGATAAAACAATAAAAGAATAAAGAGATAATAAAAAAACATGCAATATCAGCCGGGCTCATGGTATTTACCATGGGGAATACCACTACAAAAAATGCTTACAATGCCGTATCCTCAGCCAGGATCTCCAAATGCAGCAACAATAAGTCCCTATGCAACAACAAACAATGCATCCCTAACATGCCAAGTCTTACCGAATCAACATCAACAGCAGCACCAGAGTAATGTTAATAATAATGCTGCAGCAACTATTCAAGTGCAAACAACAACAGGGGCACACAATTATCAGCAACATGCAACGTTTCATCCGAATGCGGTGGGGACTTTTGCATGTGTCAATACAGCAGCAACAGCAGCTTCGTTGCAACAACATCATAGTACAGCACAACAACAACACTCAAATGCCACATCTATACCAACATCCCTACTTAATGGTCATGGTCTTCCACATCTGCACGGCAGCTCGCAATTGCAGAATACACATACACAACATACAAATGCCTTACTTTCGTCTGCAGCAGTAGCTGCAGCGACAGCAATGTTTCCACCCCTTGCCCTGCGCACTTATCTTGCCTCTTCCGCAGCCGCTGCAGCAGCGGCGACAGCAGCATTAAATAACTCTCTGGCTGGAATGACCACACAACAAAGTCTATCTGGTTGTACACAAGTGATATCCCAACAACAACCTCCTCCAAATCAGGTAAATACGACGACATCTCAATTAACGTGTGTTCCTTCTTCTCCATCTCCACAAACTCATCATCTTCACCATCAACAACATCTTCATCAGCAGCAGTATCCATCCCTGCCTACAGCAATAAACTTGAATGTTGATGTAGTAGCAATGCGTCATGTTAATAATATAAATGCGGCCAGTAATCTTTCAATCTCTTTAAATAAGGTAAGCTAATTGTCTGTGTGCACCTTTTGATTTGAAATTAACACTAAACGAACCATATGATGTGCAATGACATATTGTAGTTTCGTTACTTAACGACAAGACCTGCTGATATTTGCTATATGACGTGAGTCATATAGCACCCTGTCTCAATACAGGGCAATTTGCGGGGTGTCAAAGTAGACTATCTCAGTTATAAAATCCATTGTAATAATGTGTGAATTTTTAAGAACTTTCGGATTTGATTAAAAAAACACAAAATTAAGAGAAATGTATGAAATCTTTATTTGAGTCGATAGAAAGGTCTATATACATAATTCCATGTTTAAAAATGATTTCATGTGAATGTTGACCGCGGCTGCGCCCCAAATGGTTCATACGCTTTGTCCAATTTTGTGATACTCTCTCCAACATATCAGCCGGTATCTTACGAATAAATTCTTCAGTAATGGCTTCCATTCCGTTGTGGGATTTTTCCCATAGACATGAGCCTTAACACAGCAAAAAAAAGTTTGTAATCATCGCACGGTAACGCTCGCCTTCGTCGTCTTTGAAAAAGTACGGCCCAATGATGCCACTGGCCCATAATCGAGTTCTTGCAATGCTTCTGCTCTTTACGTACCCATTGAGCCAAAAATAAGCTTCGTCGCTAAAGACAATTTTTCGATGGAAACACATTTTTTCACACAATACGAATTTTTATAATAAAATTCAATAATCTGCAAGTGTTGTTCGTTTGTAAGTCGATTAATGGTTAAATTATAGACCAAACTGATCATGTTTGACAGTAACATGCTACACGAAAACAGCTATGCTGCCAAAAAGAAAGTTGCTAAAAAATCGCCCGATATTTACAAAAGTGACACAGGATGTCGAAGTTAACCAACTATGCCGTAAAAATGATTTAGAAGCTTGTAATTATTGCAAATAGTCCCCAATTTTAACAGTATTTACACAAGATTTAGAATTCCACACAAGGTGAAACCGAAATTTTTTTGAAAAATCTACCATCCACAAAAACCAAATTTGTAGCCTTTTTCGTACCTTATGTTGAAACGGGTGCTTATGATTCCTCCTCTATGTATAACCATTCCATGCAACTTTAAACAATCGTTCTAGCATCTAAGAACCCAATCCACAATAAGTCATTTGACTCCAAACAATAAAAATATGTATATTTTAGCGATAGGTTCGCACTTGTCAGTTTCACAAGAGATAATATGAAATAAGTTCAGAAGCCATTCCACTGTTTTCCACTGCCAAAGAACAAGTTTTATAGCTGTTTTTACGAGAATGTCTGAATTATATTTTATTTTTTTTAGAAAAACACATTATTCTAATATTGTACCATGGAAAAACAATAAGAGTAGAATTATAAGAATAAAATGTAATTTTTTAATTCCTGAATTTAACAAAAATTTAAAAACAAAATAAAATAAAGAGTTTCTGTTTGGAAAAGTATACTGCGTAAATTACGGTATAAACTTTCTGACTACAATTGACATTACGGGTAAAGAAAAAATTATAAAAAAAATTATTATATAGCGAAAACTACTGCTCATACTTGGGACTAGTTAATTGAATATGCCAATTTATTGATTGAATTCATTCAATGTCAATGAAATTTGTTTGGCATTGATTTTGGATTTTGGTTTTGTCATTGCCAATACTTTTAGAGAAGATGTTTCATTATCAATGGTACACTCAGAATATTATGTAGTTAACTGTTTGTAGTTTAATAAAAAAGTTTTCCGTTCCATTTAAAAATAAAGGAAGATACATTTATTTTTCAAAGAAACATCTATATTAACTTTTTTATACATTTATTCGAAATAAATTACTATCATTTACTGATTTTTTTCAGTTTCATTTATTTTTTTCATTTGTTTGAAATTTAATAAAAATTTACCCACAAAACGGAAACTTGTGGTTTATTTGTGTCCGTAACAGTTATTACAAATTTAAATTTTGTTTGCTGTCTGTTTCAAAAAAAAATATTCAAAGAATTTCAATTTGTTTTTTTATTTAAATTGGTTGTATATATACAAAATTTTTCAATACAATTTACAAAAACTTCACAAACACACATAGATATACAAATACATTTACACATTGTACGAGTATATTAAAAAAAAAACAAAAAATACAAAAACGGAAATAATTTCAAATAAATGAAAAAAACATTTATTTTTTAAGGCTTGGTGGGTAAAATTTTGACATTTATTTTAACTGATTATATCAGTTGTTTCTTACGGATGTGTCAGTCGATTAATCAACATTTAAAAATAAATAACAAATGGCATTTAATTTTAATGAAAATTAAGTAGACCGGTTTTTAAATGAAAAACCATTTCTTTTAAATGATATTTTCAGTTATTTTAACTTACAAACTTTTTTAAGTGTACTTATTTAAATTTTCATTTCAACCACAATGCCGCAATGGAAAAAAATCATTAGCATTATATAACGTCATTTATGTTATAATTGAAATGTCGTTTCATTAATTCAATAAGAAAACTCGCACTAACTGCCTCATATGCAAATACACATGCCCCTATTTTATGTAATAAAAGATCTGTGGTCTTTCTGATGCAAATACTGAAAAGAAAAAAAAAAAAAACAATAATATGTATATGTACATATATACTCATAAATGCATTATATAAAAAATTTACTAAAAATTGAATGATTGTTCACCAATTATTTTTTCTTCATTTATAACTACTTTTAGGCATTCGTTTGATATTTTACAATTACTTTGAACAGTGCCAATTAAAAAAAAATACAATTTGCATTGCATGGTAATGATTTTTTTACAATTGGCATTGGTTTTAAATAATGCCAATGAAAAATTCACAATTACGCTACTGCTTTATAATAATATACATATAGAGTCAATCCATGGCAACCCAATCAGAAAAAGGGCATTTTCGGATTTACCATCTCCGATTTAAATGAAATTCACCATAACTGTTATACTCGACAAGAACTCAACGAAACATAATTTTCAGATCATGGGCCCTTTTGGTTTCCGAAATATGACGTCATAAAAATTTAAAAAAACTTTAAAAATTTAGTAAGGTATCGTTACTAAATCGACTATATCTTTAAACCAGTTGCGTCCAGCTCATATGCACAATGTGCAAGCTTTTACAAAAGAGCTTTTTACATATATGAGGGCACAATACAAGGATGGAAATTTTGAATTTCGAAATGTTATGAGTTGTATAATTTATTTAAGACAAAACACTTTAATACCTCTTTTGAAAGATCTTTAAACAAAAAACGCCATCTTCAAAAGGCTTGCTGTGCTTTGCTAAGGATAGAGCAACAACAAAAGAAATCTTTTCTTTGATATTTTTTTCATATTGAAATTTGTCGATTGGCAAATTTTTCTTTTGAAACTTTAATTTCAGTTCATCTACTAACTTGGCCCTATATAAATTTTTATTCAAAAATCTCTTTTGGCATGCATTATAATGCCTTTCAATGGTATGTTTGTAATTTCGTTTAGCATTATAACCACAAACCAAACATACGGGATCACCGTCATTGTTTTCAATAAACAAAAACAACTGTTCCCACGCTTTATTAAATGTATTTTTTTAGTGAACATAGACTGATCGTTGTGTGTTTGAAAAGTTATTTTCAAGTTAAGGGAAAAGTACTAACATACTGAATGTTCCGTCCCTGAAAAAAAAGCTCTTTACTACAAACGCAAATATCATAGTATTAGTGTTTGGACGCCACTGCTTTAAACCCGTAAAAGATACAAAAGTCGTCTTGTAGACGACATTTTGAGAAATATGGTTTTCACCCCTAGACCCCAAAAAATTACCTTAGACCCTTCCAGCGAATATGCATATCATTTTGAAGAGCTCTTTCTCGTGTAGTTTAAAAGTTAAAGTCTCTTTTCTGACGATACTCTATTCAAATTTTCATGACGTCATATTTCGGAAACCGAAAGGGTCTAGACTCTGAAATTTGAGCTTTGTCATGAACTTGTATAGTAAGGCAGTTGTGCTGAATATCATTGAAATCGGAGATGGTCGACCAGAATGGTGATTGAGATCATGTGTTTTGACTCTATAACAAAATATTAAATAAAATTCGACAATATAAGAATAACAGATCGCCATCAAAAATAAAACCATATTTAATTTTAATCACTTTTTGTAAGACAAGAGATTCCAAATGTTTAAACAAAAATTCTGTTTTTTAAAATAATTGCCCGTTTTTTTCTGTTTAGGCCAATATTTTGTTTACAACAGCGACAAATATTTTCGCTATATTTGAAGCCAAAAAACTGTAATAACATCTTAAGAATTTACAAATTGTTTACAGTCATTAGAAAGCCATAATCGTAACAAAGCCACATGTCACTTTTTGGATACATTTTGAAATAGTATTTTTTATTAAATAGATGCGAAAAAATTCCACCGCAATTTCGCATCGATTCCACGCAAGTGCAAAATCATTGTTTTAATGTGGAGTTTGATAAACAAGTACCGGCTCTATCGCCTGAACCCCCGTGTTCCTAATCTTACCAAAAATGTAAGGTTTTACTTTGCAAATGTGAGTTTTAACAAATACTGAAATTATGTGCATTTTTACTTTACAAACGTGAGTTAAGAAAGACTGAAATTATGTGCATTTTTACCTTTCAAACCCAAACCAGATATCTATTTTAACTTTTTTATACATTTGTTCGATATGATTCACTGTCATTTACCAATTTTGTTCAGTTTCATTTATTTTTTTTTTTCATTTGGTTGAAATTTAATAAAAATTTACCCACAGTTATTACAAATTTAAATTTTGTTTGCTGTGTGTTTAAAAAAATATATTCAAAAAATTTCAATTTGTTTTTAAATTAAATTGTTTGTTTATATACACAATTATTTTGATTCAAATTACAAGAACTTCATAAACACACAAACCCATTCACACAGAATGTGTCTATAGGTATAAATACATATAAATACAGACAACCCATTTTGCATACACTCAGCAAACAATTCTTCAATTTATCAAAGATAAGAAAACAAAAGATCTCACTTCGGATGCAAGATGCTAACAATTTCATGATCTGTACTCTCAGTTAGATTACAGAATGTCGCCTATTTCGGATTCTTATATGTCATCACGTGCTACAAGTTTGATTATTGGAATCAGTAGTGGAATGTTGGATCTTAATGCTAGAGCTTTCAGAAACACATCAGTTGGCCTATGTAAGTTAGATGCGGTCGAAAACACACTCCATTTTATCGGTATTTGCCCAATTTACAAGGAGTCCAGATTAAATTACTTTCAAAGTATAATTCTTAACTATAATGAAGTCTTGAATATATAAAATGGCAACGATTATACAATACTTGTTTATATTAGTGGGGATTCAATCCAAGCGCATGAACTTGGACTGACACTAATTTTGTTTTGTTTAGAAATTCCCTTCAAGCACTTGTTACTTGAAAGGAGGTTTTTGATGAACAGTCAAAGCGTATTAATTTGTTTTAACTGATTCAATTATTCTTTATTGGTCACTTATTTATACTAAAATTATGCTTACTTTCCTAAATTACACTGACTTACAATTTATGGCCTTTTAGCCAATAGGAACAATAATGCTTAAACTTGCTGAGTTACCATAATTGCTTTTAAATTTGTATAAAATTGACGGCCTTTTAACCAATGTTTAAAAGGCATGCAATTAAAGGAATTTAATATTCATGGGACAATTTTAATTCCCACGTGTAATCTGAACCACTTAACATTAAGGTGGCTCACACAATGAAGGTAAATATTAGGGTAACTCAATTACCACAAGTCTGAACATTCTCCCCAGCGTTGAACAGACGTTCAAAACCAAAAAAAAAAAAAAATAAATAAAATTTTATTGTCAACTTAGGTTGATAAATGATAAAATTTTCAAATGCATTGAATGTTGGTTTCTGATGAACAGTTGAATTCTCGTCTCCAGCTGCTAGACATCAATACTAAATTGGGAATGCTGGCGTGGCATTGGTAGAGGTGTCATCTCGTGTTCTTCGATGTGCGGTTGTTGTGTATTTCGATTCCATTTGCATTTTAACAGCAGAATGATGATTGCAATGCTGCTTAGGAAAAGTGCTAGATAGCCAATTGTGTAGCTGTGCGTCTGGAGAGACTCATGTTGTTCTAGTGACCTTTGTAGAGTTGTTAGGTCCTTAATGTTTTTGGCATATGCACCTTCCAAGGTTGTTGAGTCGACTTCTTTGTAGTTTATGGAACTAGTAGTGTTCTTTGGTAATATTAAGTCTGAGATTTTGCCAAGACTTGTGTATGAGGACCTCAATGTGCTCGATATGGTTTTCTTCCGTTCATATTGACAAATTCGTGTTTTAGCATGCATTCTGGATCAAGAGTCAGTAAACCAGAGCCTTTTAATGATATAGGAATGATTTCCCTGTTGCAGACAGCTGTGGCTCTTGCGGATGGTGATGAAGCATATATCCATTAATTTCCTTTGCTGAGTGGTATCCATCGGATATTAGTTTTCGCTAGGATACAAGTTTGTGTGTTTTGTTGTTGAATAAATTAATTTCCCATATACAGACTTCCGAACCATAATTGTAACGGATTTGGACATTGGAGCAAAGAAACACGCCTTGTTCCATTGGGTCGCAGGCGCTTAACTCTCGCTCATGGGATGCAGATATGCCCAAAAACGTAGCACATGGTTTAATGGAGACCATTGTATTATTCATTATGTTGGGTACAGGAATCAAGTGAAACATCTGGAGTTTTTCACGTTCAATCAATGGTAGAGTAATTTTAAAAACAGCGTGTTGGTGAGTTAGTCTGCCTTTTACCTTCATGAGTTTGAATAATTGTAGCATTTTTTCATTGATGGTGGTGAATGGAGTGAGATCTGATCAACTTCATTTTGTAACTGTTCTGGAGTCAGTAACCATGGACTGATTTGTCCATGATGTGTATCCATGAGAGTGTCAAGTATTGATGATTGTATGCCTTTTATGTTGTTTGCAACTAATGTTACTCAAGAACAGCTGAATTAAATAGTTGATTAAGTTGCACTTGAAACAGCACATTTTCGATGTCATGTATATCATTTGAGAAGATTTTAATTTCCTGATCCAATTGTTCAAATCTTGCCTTAGCTGTTATTTGATTCTGCCGGATGATATTAATTGTGGAATCAACGATTGATGTCTGATTCATTTTCATTGACTTGTTTTATTGTTTCTGACATCTGTTCGGCGTATTCTGAATCCAGTACGCCAAATAATGAATGGGCGATATTACCAACAATATACAGTGCTCCTCTTTTAACTTGTAGTAGTCGGTTATCTAGTTCTATCTCCATGTGCCGAAAGTGATCAATGATACCGAGACATGATGTGGTCGTTGTGATAAGCTTGCACACGTTTTCCAATGACCTTGTCCCATTGACAAGGATTGATGTTTCGGACCAATAAGACGCTAAATCATAGTATACGAATAAATTCCATTCAGTAGTTGAAATAGCTGCTGTTCCAATTTGCTCAAAATGGATTCAGACCCTTGATCCAAATTTCTTATTTTCGATTGGAGTTCCAAATGCCATTGGAAACAGCAACAGTATGATGAATAATGTTAGATTGAGATGGGTTGACAGTGTTTTCTTCTTCTTAGTTTTGGGTTCTTCACTTGAGTCATGTTGATTTATTGTTATACGATGATGGAATTAGCGACTCTTACAATTCCATCATCTCCAGGGTGAACTTGAACAACTTTTCCTAAAGGCCATTTCATAACGAATGAATTGTCTTCTTTGATGATTACCATATCTCCCATTTTAAGGTTGGTGGACTGCGTTTTCCACTTGTTACGTTGCTGCAATTCGTTTAGGTATTCTATGGTCCACCGTTTCCAGAATTATTGTTTTAAGCGAGATACAAGGTTTCAATGTGACAATGTTGAAGTCTTCATAGGTACTGCTCTGCTATCCACTGGTGATGTGAGTGCCTCGCCAATTAAAAAATGTCCAGGAGTTAATGCCTCAATGTTGTCTGGATCATTTGATAAAGGTGTTAGTGGACGGGAGTTAAGAATTGCTTCAATTTCGACTATTACAGTTTCTAATTCTTCCTGTGTTAAATTTGCAGCTGCAACACTGCATAGAAGGAGGTGCTTTGAAGATTTCACCGCTGCTTCCCATAATCCTCCGAAATGTGGTGCTCTTGGGGGAATAAAGTGAAACTGTATTCCTTTTGAGCTGGTTGAGGACATGATTGTTTCTTGTCCCCTTTTGGAGTAAATGCTCTCAGACAATTCTGACAGCTGGTTCCTGGCTCCTATGAAATTGGTAGCGTTGTCAGAGTAGATGTTCTGGCAACGACCTCGGCGACCAATGAATCTTTTTAAGGCGCCAATAAAAGCTTCAGTAGACAAGTCTGATACTAATTCGAGATGCACGGCCTTCGTAGCGAAACAACAGAAGACAGCTATATAAGCCTTTGTTGGCCGTTTTCCTCTGATTTTGTAGTGGATCCAAAATGAACCGCAGTAGTCTACACCAGCGTTGATGAATGGTCATGCAGGAGAAACCCGAGCTTGTGGGAGGTTTCCCATGATTTGTTGGCACAGTTGTGTTCGTGACCTGGTACATCTGATGCATTTCTAAACTGTTAATCTCGCCGTTATCTTTCCTTTTACTGGCCAAAATCGTTGTCTCATTATGTTCAGTAGCGCCTGAGGACCACAATGTTTATTTTCTTCATGAATTATTATAAATAACAGCTTGACGAGAGGGTCGTTATGTGAGATCAACATGGGGTGTTTTGCATCATACTGTAACATGTCCGCCTCAAGTCGGCCCCCAACTCGTAGGATACGTCTTTCATCTAGGAATGGTGATAAGCTGCTGATGGAACTACTTTTGTCTACTCCGTTGTGGTTTGGAGTTGTTTTAATTCTGCTGAGAAGTCAGAAGCCTGAATGGTTCGTATTATCAAGAATAGTGCCACATCGAGTTCAACTGGAGTTATTGATTTGCATATAGGCCGCTCTTGTTTTCTTATCCTCAAATTTTTGATGAATCTAAGGACATATCCCAGTATTCTTTGTAGAGACTTGAAGGAATTCCTGTGGAGAATCGTATATACAAAATCATCATTGATGATGGTGACTGCCGTGATTGGAGCTATCTTCCTTTTTTCAATGTCAGTGTCAGTTGGGATGTGTGGTTGTGATGAAAACGAGGGTGGCCACACTTCTTCTCTTCCGTGTAGGAATGGTGGCCCGTAAAACCATAAGTCACTGGAAGCCAATTTTACTGCTGATAACCCCCTGGATAATACGTCAGCTGGATTGTCATTTGATCGAACATGGCGCCATTGGTTGGGCAAGGTTAGTGATTGAATTGTAGCTACTCGGTAAGCAAAGAATGTATGAAAAGTTGAAGATTGTGCGTTTATCCAAGATAGAACAATTTCAGAATCAGTCCATAAGAATACTGGCTGATCCTTCATTTAGGTATCGATTTTTACCCTGTGTACTAATTGAGCAGATATTACGGCTGCACATAATTCCAATCGAGGCAGCGTTTGTTGCTTTAATGGATCAACCCGTGTTTTTGCGCATAATAATCGTGCAGTAACTCTTCCATCTTTAAGAGTTGCACGGATGTATACCGCTGCACCAAATGCCTTTTCAGATGCATCCGCAAACACATGTAGTTGCGTTCTTACTGGAATATCACCCTTGAAGATATGTCTTAAGATTTGTAGATTGTTTAAGCTATCCAATTCGGTTCTAAATGTATTCCAGTCTGTTTGAAGCTCCCTTGGTAATGGTTCATCCCAATCTAACTTTAGTTGCCATTATTGTTGAATGAATATTTTTGCCTTCACAACAACAGGAGCCACTAATCCAAGAGGATCATATAACCTTGCTAGATCCGACGTCGCTGAACGTTTTGATACAGCTTTTACCGGGTTCATTTTTACCTTGACTCAAAAACGGTCCCGTTTAGGCAGCCATAGTAATCCTAACGTTTTCACAGTGTTAGCGTTGTTACTGCTAAAATATAAATCCACCTCCTGATCGCCGAGTGGAATGTTCTTTAGCAGTTGTGGATGGTTTCCACACCATCTTTTGAGATTGAAGCCGTGTTTTTTAGAATCACAATGAGTTCCTTTTGTGTTTCTATGGCTGTGTTAAGACTATCTGAACCTCCAAGGCCATCATCCACATAGAAATTATCTCTTAACAGTTGTGCTCCATATAGATAGTTGACAATGTTCTCGTCGGCGATTCTTCGCAAGCATTGTGTGGCTAAATAGGGTGCTGCCCAGGTACCGTATGTGACTGTGTTGAGCTTGTAGTAGTTGATGGGTGATGATGGATCCTTCCTTCATATTATAAGTTGAAATTGATGATTGTCGGGATGAATCAATATTTGTCTGTACATTTTTTCGATGTCAGTGGTAAAGACAAATTTCGGCAGGCGAAAACGAAGTAAAATTGAAAATAGCTCACTTTGAACAGTTGGGCCGTTAAACATTAAGTCATTAAGAGAGTGACCTGTGGAAGTTTTGGCTGATGCGTCGAACACTACTCGGAGTTTGGTTGTGGTGCTGTCAGGTTTTAATACGCAATGATGAGGAATGAAGTACTTGGTATCTAATAAGGTGTTGGGGTTGATTCTTTGCATGTGTCCAAGTTGTTCATATTCTTGCATAAATTAAACGTATTGATTTCGAACCTTATCATTTTTCAGAAGTCTACGCTCGAAACTTATGAACCTATTATATGCCATCGTATGGGATTCTCCTAATGCTGCTGGATTTTCCCTGCATGGAAGGCTTACTATAAAGCGCCCATCTTCGGTTGTATGCGTATTATGGTTGAAGTGTGATTCACACTGTCTTTCTGATGGCGACAAATTTTTCCCTGTGGATTCAATTTCATCTAATTTCCAGAGCTGTTCTATAGCCTCCTCTACCGATGAAGTGCCGGCAAATATAGCACATGTAAGTGCACATAATGGGTTAGGAATTGGATTCTTTCCTATTGCACCTCCTACAATCCATCCTCATGTTGTGTTTTGTAGGGTTGGGAGATCATCAGCAAGGTGTATCGTCCCATTTTTAGTTAATTTGAAATAGAACTCTGCTCCGAGTAGCAAATCAATTTTTTCTTGCTGGTCAAAGTGAGGATCTGCAAGATAAATATTATTGGGAATGTCCCACGATGAAATGTCAATATGTTGACTTGGTTGTGCGGGAATTATACTTGGTAGTACGTATGCTTCCACGTTCGTTGAGAAGCAACGATCCCTGGACTTCATTTGAATGCTTGTGCGATACCTGGATTTCTTTTGGATTTCACCAATGCCATCAAGGCAAAGTGAAGCTCCTGATGGTGAAATGGATAGTTTTTGCAAAGACGTTTCGATACAACATTCACTTGTGATCCTGAATCCAATACTGCTTTAAATTCGTCTGATGCACCATATGGGGCTGTAATTATCACTCTTGCCGTTGCTAGCAAGACACAGCCCTGGCGGCCCGCAGCGTCGTTGGTTGTTGCTGTAGCAATTAATGGAATTAAATATTCATGGGACAATTTTAATTCCCACGTGTAATCTGAACCACTTAACATTAAGGTGGCTCACACAATGAAGGTAAATATTAGGGTAACTCAATTACCACAAGTCTGAACAATACCTTTTAAATATTTGGAACTTTACTTAAAATATATTTAATGAATTCGATTAGATTTCTATTTTGTTACATAATAATTTAATGTTCTAGTCTAAAACTTAAATCAAAATTTGAAATAAACAAGCAAAACTGTTAAAATCTCTTGAATTATAAATATCTTCTTAATTAATTTTGTTAAAATCAGCTTTTAATGCCAATCTGGCTTACAATTTTAACGTTCTGCCAATTAAAGATAAAACCATTTGTGAATTTTTATGATTTGTAAATGAATATTTTTATTTCTATTAAATAAATAATACATATATTTTGTAGATTAAAAAACAAACAAAAAATACAAATTCGGAAACAATTTCAAATGAATGATTAAATTATTTATTTTTTAGGGAATTGGTAGATCAAATTTAAACATTTATTTTAACTGATTAATCATTTGATTCTTACGGATGTGTCAGTTGTTTAAGCAACATTTAAAAATAAATAACAAAAGCCATAAGCCATTTAAATTAAAAGTAAGTTTACCGGTTTTTAAATGAAATATCATTTCTTGTAAATGGCATTTTCTGTTATTTTAACTTACAAACTATTTTAAGTGTATAATTTAATATCGGAATGATTTCAAAAATACAATTTTTTGTATTATGTTTAGTATACATAAATAGAAAATAGGTTGTAGTTTTTTGCAGATTTCAGGGAAATCGAATTTGTGCAGAAAGGAGAAAACATTGCTTTGAAATCAAGGAAATTTGGTCAATTTTCTATCAGTTACCGAACATTGTAATCTCCTTTTAGCTCAATACAGTTAGTCCCACGTTTCTCCAACTTTTGTATCCCTTCCAAAAATAGGATTTTTCGAGGTCCATAAAATAGGCATTTGTTTGATCAATAATTTCGTCGTTGGAGCTAAATCTGTTTCCACCGAGCCATTTCTTTAGGTTTGGAAATAGTCACTGGGGGCAAAATCCGGTAAATATGGTGGATAGGTCACCAATTCTTAGCCCAATTTATGGTATTTTGCCACTTCTTTGAAGTTGTCACACGATTATGTTTATGGTCAATTGAGAGCAAACGCAGCACCATCTTGCAGACAGCTTTCTTAAATTCAACTGATCATTTAAAATCGAAACCACACTACCATATGATATCTCACGCACTTTTACTCTTCGATTGGCCAACTCCATATCGTGGATTTTTTCATCATTTTTGGGTGTATTGACTTCAATCGGCCGTCCTGAACGTTCAGCGTCATTTGTACTTGTGCGACCACAACGAAAGTCAGTAAATCACTTTTTTACCATTGAAATCGATGGTGCAGAGTCCCCATAGTATTTATCAAGCTTTTCCTCGGTTACACGTCGATTAGCCTTATCTACTATTACTCAGTGTTGGGTTTAAAAATCGGCAAAACATCAAAATAATAAAAACGTTAAAAAAATTAATATGGTTTGTTGGTTTTAGATAATGTATTTAGTGTGGATATGAGCTGGATAAATAAAGTCTAAACTAAATTCAGGTTTCCAAATTTCTATTTAGCTACCTCGCATTGTCCTTAAAGGAATTATTTAAATTGTATATTTTCTTTCTTTTTCTTTAACTCAAAGGCAACAATGCTCCTGTAAACAGGCATGTGCCAGTTGTGTCCTGTCAAAATTTTATCAAGCTGCGTCATTTAGTTTGTGTTTGACAGCCATTAATAGCAGACTACCACGTGATTTGATTTGAGGATTGAGGATAATGGCAAAATAGAAAATGGCAAAATTTATGAATTAGACAACAAATTGCTCTCTCATCCGCCCTATTTTTCATATTTAGCCCCGAGTGATAATTTCTTATTTCCACACCTGAAGAAATGGCTGCGCGAAAAAAGAGTTATGGAAGGGATGAACAAAGTGAATAGAACTCAAAGGAGACTGTCTTAAAAAATAAAATGATTTTTTATTTATTTTTTATATGCTATTAGTTTTTTGTACTTCATTTGCCAGTTGTAAAAATGTATTCCACTGGTCAACAAATCTATCTGTCCTTATATCTACACGACGCGTGCTACACTCATTCTATCGTTAACCTCTGCTTATAGGTTTTTTTTTCGAATTTTATATAAATATTCCATAAAAATTTAAGTAGATATAGACTTTCTAAGTAGATATAGATTACAGATTTTTAATTATCCCTAACTAAAAATCTATTAGTTTATGATATATAGTATTTTGGATGAAGCAACTTTTCTTAGTTTGAAAAGGAATTTCGTGTGTAAATAAAGCATTGCTTTTTAGCGGAAAAAAACACTGTGTCCAAGGCTTGGCTTGATAACCATTATTTGAACTCTGCCCAAGGAAAATCAACAGTTGAGAAGTGGTTTGCTAAGTTTAAACGAGGCGAAATGAGCACCGAGAACGATGCACGCAATTGACGTCCCAAAGAGGTTGTTGCCGACTTAAACATCAAAAAGTCCACAAAATAAATTTGAATGACCGTAAAGTGTAGTTGATCGAGATATATGCGAAAGCTCTGTGCAAAGTGGGTACCGAGTGAGCTCACAATCAATCAAAAACAACAACGATTTGATGATTCTGAGCTGAGTTTTAACCTGTTAAATCGTAATAAACTCGAATTTTTGCGTCGATATGTGACAATGGATGAAACATGGCTCCATCATTTCACACCGGAGTCCAATCGACAGTCAGCCAAATGGACCGCACGTGATGAACCAACAGATGGCTGGCATGGTTATGGCCAGCGTTGTTGGAGCGTTTGAAGGACGAAATCGCGGAAAAACGGCCCTATGTGGAGAAGAAGTGTTGTTTCATCAAGACAATTTACCTAGTCACAATTCAATAAAAACGATGGCAAACTTTTATGAGTTGGGCTTCGAATTGCTTCCGCATCCGCCGTATTCTCCATATCTGGCAACGTTTTCCTGTTCTCAGATCTCAAGAGAATGCTCGCTGGAAAGAAATTAAGCGCCGATGAAGAAGTTATCACCGAAACTGAGGCCTATTTTGAGGCTAAAGACATATGGGATAAATTGTATCACCCTTAAAGGCAACTATATTGAATAATAAAATCAAATTTTATAAAAAAAAAAAATTTTTTTTATGTTAGCCTACGAACTTTTCAGCCAAACTTTTAGCTTCTTAAAAATTTAGAACTTATAAAAATGCTGCCAAGTCTTGTAAATAAAAATAATTGTCATCAAAATATTTGTAATTTGATTAAATACTAAAAACAACAATAGCTAACAAATGAATTATGAGGTTGTTAGTAAAGGTAGAAAAGGGCATAATTGTTATATTCCGTGTTCCGGTGAAGTCCATATTGTATTGCTTTACAAAAAAGAAAAAAAAAAATCAGTTAAGTATTGATAGTCGTTTTCTTTACAAGTGGTGATAGATGTAGAGAAATAATTCGAAAAAACAGCTTTTTTATAAAAAGAGAATATCTAAGTCAGTATTGCCATAAAAATTTAAAATTACCCATATACGTAGCATAATGAGCAATTTAAATTAAAAAATACCAAACGCGATTAGAGGTATTATTAAAATTCAACAAATATTTGTTTAATGTTATTTGGTGATTTTATATTTCAAGTGATGTTTTATAAATTATATTTGCAGTCATTCCAAAAGTACAAAAGTCCAAAACAATCTTATCGTAAATGGTCTTTGGAATTCAATAAAAATTTACACGTGGCTATTCCACGTTACTATTATATCTGTGCTTTTTTTTCAAAATTCGATGTAGTTCACGGTGTATTGCTGCTCAAAGTTGGTAATTTTTTTTAAATCGAAAACGTATGTTTTAAAAATTCGCTATAAACGTTTTTTTTTTTTTTAATTTTAGCAACATTTCTGTAAAGAGACCGCTTTTTTCGAAAACATTATTTAAAAGTAGAAGATCAAAGCTTTCATATGAGATACGATTTGTAAAAATAATTGCTTAAAAAGTTAGATAAGTTAAAACATGTGGTATTAACTTAGAGCCGCTATAAATATAGCATCGATGCACGGTTAATTAAAAAAAAAACAGCCCAGATATCACATGCCCAAATTTTACGTGATATCCATAAAATTACTCTGGTTTTTTTTAATAGCCTCATATAATTTTATCAAAATTATCTAAAAGCAGAGAGAAGCTTTACAACACGAAAAGAATCAAAACGTACTTAAGAAATTCAATCGGCGAAGTAAGACTTTTCTGAATTGGCTCTAATGTCTGTATATCGTGAAGAGGTAGATTTAGAAAAAAATTTTGACAGTTTTATGTCGAAAATCGTCGTATTAATTTTAAAGTTTAATATTAAATGTATAGATTATATCTCAGTCAATGTGGTTAATATTAAATAAAAATTTTATATGAATTTTAAAGCTGTAAGTTTTGTTTTAAATGCCTCAAATAGGTCGAAAAGTTTAGGTTTTCAAATTACCTGCTTTAAAAACTTATTGTTCACGCCACTTAGTATCGGTAAGTCATTATTTCTTTACTTTCAAATAAGTAGTGATGTAACACAATATTTGGAAGGTATTACTTTAGGTTTCAAAGTAAAGCAAGGTGTAAAGGATATCATTTTCTAGGTAATACATACAACGTTTTTGTATGCATATATAAGTCACTAAATATTTTAAATTTAATTATGGAAAATATAAGAAAACCTTCTAAAATGCAGAACATTTCACAACAAGAATCCTCTTTTTCCATATCGTCCAGTTATAATTTTTTTTTGCATTGGCGTTACAATCGCTGATTATCAAACTTGTTAATTCATGGTAATTTTGCGTCCGTGTACTTTTAAAAAAAAAATGCTTATTGTAACTTTGTTGCTGATTGTTTGTATGTTTTCCGTAAGTTTGTTGCTGAGTAATTCTTACTCGACTTGAAAGAGAAACGCACTCGAACGGATCTATTTTCGTTCTGTTGTTTTAAATTGCTTCTTTCACATTTTTTTGCCTCAAAATGCTTTTTTCTAATAAAAATAATATATTTATTGCTACTTATGTCTTTTTTTTAAAAATGTTTTTTTCCACAAATTCTTTACTTTCGCTATTTTTTAACTTTTTTAAAATACTTTTTTCTGCTTTAAATACATTAAATTTTGATTACTTTTTTCTCCTCTGGTGATGACTATCGACTTTTGAAATTCATACAAAAGTCTACATTTTTGGTAAGGAATTCACACATCAGAAACCGATTGTCAACATGTTTCACCGTTTGGGGCGCCAAGAAAACAATTTAAAATTTGGTTTTGAATTACGACAGTTGTATCACAATTAATCCTGTCTGTACCCAGAAAAATCTCAGTAATGAGGGCTCATTACTGATCAATAATAAGTAGTAGAAATAGGGTAATTTCTGTTAGTAGTTGTAACATACATATTCGTTGCAGGAAAAAATATAAGAAATTTGTGCAGATGCTTTTGAAAAATATAAAAAAATTATTCATGTGGTGATAAGGTGTTAAAAAATAAGTGGTTACATGTTTGTAAAGAATACAACTCATATACTTTTTAGTTATTAAAATATTTGTAGTTACCAATATCACATTATTTTTGTAATTATATTAGTAAAGTTTCATTTTATAACCACTTATTTGGTAACGAAAAATGTACCTACTAATAGTATAACTGTGATTAATTTCGTTACGTAGTGGTTATTTTTTTAACAAGGTCATGTAAGTATGCCAAATGTAATTGACAGCACTACAAAGATTATTTGTATTATTACATGACAACATTTGCTTAACCACATACCTTCAGATATAATAGTACACACAAGATTAGGCACATAAATCTTTTGACAGTACTTAAGGGTATTTTACCCTGCAAAATATCCATTACTTGAGCCAGAGTAGTCATATTATTTTATATATATATAACATTTTTGGTCCTAAAAGTGCAGTTACGTCATGATGCCTGTTAGGGAAATACCTTGCCACATGTTTGATTGTTAAGAAGACAAGAAAGGAGCAAAACAAAAACGTTCTAATAGGTTTTTTGTTAAATAAATCTTTTACCGAAACGAAATATATATCAACCCAGCTAAAATTGTTAATTTGCATTGTTTTTGTAAATATAAAAAGGTTGAAAGCTCGTTATAAACAAACAAAAGTAAAAGCAACAAAAATTATGCCGATGTATAAAAAAACAAAAAGAAACCCTACACTCAATAAATTTTTGTTTACCTACTCTATTTAAAGGAGGTAACTTGTTACCTACTATAAAATGGACAATGTTTAAAATCAGAATTTATAAAAATAATAAACACAAAGTGTCTAAACGTACGTTTTTAATTATATAAAAATGTTGCAACATTATAATTTTAAAACATTATAATTTTGTTGAAATTTAAATTGAATGTGTCAAAGAAAGCTTCTTTAAATGCATAAACTGTAGGTTAGTTTATTTATAAACATTGATTTTTTATTAAAAAGGCTAAAATTTGTATTTTAAAGTTTCTTTATTAAATAATGTAAAAAAATTATCTGAAATGTAATAAATATTTAACATAAATATTATTGTTAGGTGCAAAAATAAATAAAACGTTATATATTTCTTATAATGTAAATAATGTTAAAAGCGCGTAACTAAATTTGATTGCAATCATATAAAATAAGGAAAAATTAGCAATTCCACAAGCACCGTTGTCACAACTTTCAGAATTTGATTGCCAAAAACTTTTGTAAGCTCAACTAATAATTTAAGTTTTTAATTTCCTAGTAAAACACTAAAATTGATGAATAATTAAAGGGGAAAATCGAGCGATTCAACGAATTTCTATATTGTGATCGTCAGGACAATAGGGAAAATTCATAAAAATTTGGAAAATTCTTAAAAAGAACATTTGATATTCTTTTGTTCAGATAGATGAAAGAAAAATATTTTTTCAGAAGAGAAAATACTCCCCTTCATAAATAGGCATTTTTCGTATAAATTTGCGTAATTTTATTGGAAATTTGCGTATTTTTGGAACTCAGTTAAGCAGCCCAGCAAAACCACACATTACCAAATAATGGGTAAAGTAATGTATAGCCATAGGGGCTATCGACGCATATAGTATTTGATTGCTTTAAACTTAAATTAATTGTTGCGCTTCGTTTTTTCGCTAGTGTTATTAAAACAAACATACATTAATTACCCTTTTACTTACAAAAAAAACACAAAGTAATGTATCTAAAAATAGATTTGCAAAAATATTTCAATTATTACTTTACATTTATAAATCATGTATTACGTAATCAATAATGAGTAACTTATTACTTTATGCTTGCAAATAATGAAAAAGGTAACGAGCTATCATTACAAGGTAACGCATGAGAATATCGCACCCATTACCAAAGTTTTGCTGGGAGTTTTTTTTGGAACTAATATCGTGTATAAACATCATGGTGTTAAAAATGCTTCCACACAGTGGAATAGATGCTTGTGAAAACTAATTAAGTCTGCCCAGTATAGCGATTAAAATTATAACTACCTACTGAATGTTTCATATTTCGGGAATAATACCGACACATTTTTTTGAAAAATTAATTGGGTATCTGCGAAAAAATGCATTTATGTATAAATATATATTTATATTTTCTTTTCGTTTATTAAGTCAATGGAATATACAAAAATTTTTTACAGGCAAGATACAATATAAAATTTTATTAGTAAATAACGCATGTAAATTGACATTTATTGTATACATACCCAGCAATGAAGCTGTCAAAGAATCCAGCAAAATAAAATAGATGCTCTTCTTTACGAATCTCTTTTTCAGAACATGCAAAGAAGTAAATAGTGCAAATTTTTCGATTTGTAAGAAGTCATTTCAAACAACTTCCAAAATGTTGATATTAACCCCTACTTATGAAGTCATAAGAATAAAATTTTTTGTAACAATTCCATTGAAAAGCATATAAATTTTTTAATTTTAAGATTTATTTATAACAATTTGTAATTATAGTAACAAACAAAAAAAAAAAACAATTACTTAGTTGGTCCATAAATGGTTAATTCCTGCAGTCATTTAAAGTCTTAGTGAAAACATATTTTGCATACCAGTAATATCCACTTTATACTAGTCGGAATAATAATTCTCAGCGTGTTCAAAATCACATTTTTAACTTTAAAACAAAGCCACTCCCAATATTTATTTTGTAGTCCCTATATTTAACAACTTCCGTAAACTAATGAAAAAGTCTTTCTGATCATCGATTTTTCATAGCACCGAAACAAACTACTTCCTCCCAATGACACGCCAGTATTAAAATCATTAATGATTCACCGAAATTTTCACAACTTCGGGTTCAGTAGATGTAGTGTTTAACTACTTCTTCCTCAGCTCTTATTTTGCTGGGAAGCAATGAAGAGTGATTTTTTAAGATATGCATCGGCTTTATATCCAAATCACTACATTTAAATTATGAAGATATTAATTCTTTTGTTGGTTCCTTAGAATAACACCAAAAAATCATAAAATAATGTT
This sequence comes from Eustalomyia histrio, assembly GCA_949748255.1. NCBI lineage: Eukaryota > Metazoa > Arthropoda > Insecta > Diptera > Anthomyiidae > Eustalomyia > Eustalomyia histrio. The sequence continues at coordinate 88,484,717 of OX456526.1, forward strand.
AACTGAAGTTTAGGAAGCAATGAAAGAAGTTATAGCCACAAAATGAGAACCATTTTTTTTTTGCTGAGTACTGTTTATAATAATTATATTAAAAAAACTTAAACGGGCGTATTCTTACATTGTCCGGCCACACAGATGATTTAAAGAGCTCATTTTAGAATGACAATTTTGAAAGAAAGTTTTTGTATTTTTTTTTTAAACTGCCTATTTTTAAACCTGAATTTTTTGACCCTTTCGCATTTAAAACAAAATTTAAGGCTTTTAAATTCATAAACAATTTTTTTTAAACTTATTTATTACATTGACTGAGATCTAATGTATATGTACGTTTAGTAATAAGTACATTTTGATGGTTTTTGTGTTGTAAAGCTTCTCTCCGCTTTAAGATCATTTTGATAAAAATCTATTATGCTACAAAATTCTTTTGACGAATGGTCAAATACTCCGCTTGGCACATTATGGTGATCAGGAAATCTATTTGTCAGGCGAAAATTTTGTTTTTCATACATTAAGAACAAATATAATTCTTAATAGGTTTCAAAATTGCCAAACTCTAAGACGGAATGTCATAGAGAACCATTCACTCTAAAATTGTATAAGATCGTCGGATACTGCATATCGGAAATTGATGGCTCTTCCATTTATATAAAATGATTTTTATTATAATTCTTTAAAATATTTTAGTTTAGGTTGGCTCAAGTTTAATGTTTATAAGGAGTACATTCGGATATTATTGATTCCATGCAAATTAAATGCGTATTTGCATATTTTTCATTTCATTTAATATTCATTCACTTTCAGTTCTCCAAATTGGTGTTATTTTACATAATGAATTAAAACCTCAATCTAATTAATAAAAATATGCCCCAAATTTAATTTTTGGGTCTAAATTTAAAGACCATTTCAAAATAATTAGATTGTTTCAAAAAGTTTTGGAATGACACCATATCTAATTTATAAAGCATCAATTGAAATTCAAAAACACCAAATTAAATAAAATAAATATTTGTTGAATTTCAATAATTTTTTAATAGCGTTTGGTAGTATTTAATTTTAATTGATCTCTTTAAGTATTGATTGGAAATTTTTGAATTTTATATGTAATTTTTTTAATTTAAATTGTATGTTTTTACTTCGGATTTTTTTAATTTTAATTGTAATTTTTTTTGCAATTGTGTCTATTTTTTTTTATAAAAAAGCTTTATTTTTATATCTCTATATCTATAACTACTTGTTTTCATATATGGACTTCAACTGAACAGAAAATAAAGCAATTACATTGTTTGTCCTGCTCTTACTTTTTAGTTACTATACTACTTTAAAAGTCTATATAAGTTAAATTATTAATTAAATATTTTTAATTTTAAAAGCATATGTTTTAATATAAAAATTGATTCACAAATCTGAAATTTTGGGGATTCCAGTTAAGACTTAATGTGGTATTTGAATCTAAGATTTTTAATTAAAAAAAGTAATACAATTGGAAACACGAATATTTTTGTTTTAAAAAAATATATACAAATTAAATAATTCCACTTAGGACCTGTGTGAGGTAGCTAAATAAATTCTAAACTAAATACAAATTGACAAAAGATTTTAAAATTTCTTTGACAAAATTTTAAAAATTTCATAGAAATTTAAATAACTGAATTTAGTTTAGATTTTTTTTTTAGCCAGCTCACACCCACACAAAATATATCGTTTAAAAACAATAAACAACATATATTTTTATTATAATCGTGCGAAAAGATGTAAAAATTAAATAAAAAAGGCAAAGTGTATTTTTATTTGTTAATACCCAAATAATATTACGAGAAGAAGGATAAGTATACAGATTTCATCGATAGAAGCGGCCAAATAAATTTTTTTACACATAAGGTTTGGTAACTGAGAAAAAAGTTAGCAAATTTCTCTTATTTCAAAGCAAATTCTTGTCATTTCTGCAAAAATTTCAGCAAAATCTGGTAAAACCCAATAGTCAAAAAAATCAATTGGTCTTGCAAAGAAAATAAATTGGAAACAAAAAAATACAAGCTGTTGAGTATATATGGATACTAAACATAGCATTATTTTGGAAATAATTTTGGAATAATTTGTATATCTGATAATACTCAGGAAACCCTATAATGTTCGCTTTAAAAAATCTATGCAAAATGATTTTTTAAATTTTAATTTTCTACGGGACTATAAATTTTTACTTTTAAAAACTGCATGTAAATAAATTTGAGCCTTTATCGTAGAAGGATATTTTGATCGTATTGAGATCTGTTATACTTTTTTAATAATACATCTTAGTTTTCTTTGGAAAAATGTCTCTTTATCTTTTATCACAACTTTTACTTATTCATTTGAATCCAAAACTTAGGACCTTCAAAATAACTTCAGTAAAATTTCGCTGTACAATTTTATTTTGAAATATTTTTGAATCATCAAAAAAAAAGTTTATACAAAATTTTAAAGCGATAATGGGCCAAACAAATTTGGTTTTGAAATAAAAAACAATTTTTTTTATTTCTCAGTTTACATTTTTTAAGAAATTTAATATTTCGATTAAATTTTAACCGATAAAACTTTGGAAGATAAATTAAAGTTTGTCGTAAATTTATTTTTAGTCAGGTTAGTCCCTTAACCAAATACTGGAAAAAAACCATTTACAGCCATCTTATCGTTAAAATGCTGTTAATTTTTTCTTTATTCAGTAATCACAGTGAATGGTCTAGTATAACTGCAATATACATGGTTTCAGACGATTAAATATTTAATTTTTATATATTTTCTAAATAAACCCAATGTGATGCAACTACCGATAGATGTGTAATTATCTTGAAACACTCATTAATTAAAAAAATATGATGAATATTAGTTGTTGCTTAATACACAGAAAAAATTATTGCCAATCAAATTTCAAATTTGTTTTCAATTAAAAGTTTAATCACATCAATTAAATTTTTTAATTGAAAATGAATTTGTTTTGGAAAAATCCAGTTTACTGTAAACACTATTGACAATAAATTTGTATTATTTATAGTTAAACTTATTGTACTGGTTTACATACTGAAGTGAGAGAGACATTGTCTATATTTATAAAAGCAACATGGTTACAGTTTCAGTTAGTTTTTGGAGATTTTTAATATTTTTAAAAGTTTAATTAATCCAAAATCAATTAAATTTCTACTTGTATGTTATAAACAAATATTTTAATTGAAACTCGATTTTAGTTATTTCAGTGTATATTTATAGAAATATATATTCAATGGAATTGTAAGTTTATAGATTTTCTATAGTTTCATAAACCTTAAAAAACAATGAACATGATGATTTGCATGACTTGTTGTTTATTTTTATTTACCTTTGGATATTATTGTTACAATCTTACCTTGACTGAAAAAAACATGTATAATAAGTAATCGTTTGTGTCTGAGGTTTGAGTGTGAATTGTACTTTTATTTTTTAGATATTAAATCTTTGTTAGCGCATATTCACTAATTAATGTATAAATTACTATCTAAATATCTATAAATATATTTTAAATAAAATATTATGTGGTATGTATTTTTTAAAGTGAAGGCAAATGAAATTTTGATTTACACAAAAATTATTAAGTTATTGCATTTAAAAATTGTTTATTGTATGTAGGAAAAGTGGTGTACCATAAAACGTTTGCAACTCCGCCAAAAAGGCAAACATTTATTTATTTATTTGTCCATGGAATATTTATATTAATAGCTTTACTATGAGTTCAGAAAAATATTACATTTGGATTAATTGAAAAATTTATAAATCTGTAGAATTAGTTAAATGTGTTACACATTCTCCTGAGCGGGTCATCATCAGTATAATTAGCTCTAAAAACTTTCACCGATAAAGGTATGAAATTACAATCAAAAATCCTAGACAGGTATCACTACCCAGCAAAAAATATGGTAGTCATTCTGTGACTATAACTTCTTTCATTGCTTCCTTAACTTCAGTTAACATTCTTTTATGATTTTTTGGTGCTATTCTAAGGCACTTCCAAAAGCATTCATGTGTTCATATTTCAAATACAGTGATCTGGATATAAACCCGATGCATGATGTATATTTTTTTTTTAATCTTAAGCATTTATTTAAATTGAGAAAATAGTTCTGATGAACTTTTTTATATTTTTTATTAAATCATTTTTTATATTTTAGTTTAAAATTTCATGAGGGTTAGAATTTATGCAGTTTTACAATTTTTATAAATGTTTTGAAAAATCAAGAGAAATAGATTTTTTTACCTTTAATTGAAACTAGCTGGCCTGTCATTTACATTTTTCAGCCTCAAATATTTATGACGACGCAATCTGTGCATTTTTGCATTATGTATTTTATTTAACACTACATCATTCCCAGTTTTAATTCAGAATTTACCAAAACAATTTTTAAATTGTGTCGACAACTTGTTGTATGAGTAAAAACAGTGAAACAACGATAAAACTATTTGTGATTACACGAGTAAAAACAGTGAAACAACGATAAAACTAATTTGTTATTATAAATACAATAAATAATTAAAATATTAAAAACACAGTAAAACGGTGAGAAACAAAAAGAATTTATTGCATGAGTAAAATCAATGAAACAACAATAAAACTAAATGAAAGAAATGTTTATGTGACAGTGCATGCTAACGAAGGCAATACTGTAATAAATAAAACAAAAGAAAACAATAGTAACTACCTAACGGCTAAACCAATCGTTCGTACACGTTCCCTTTCGCCCTCGGTTTTTACAAAGACGGTTGATGGTGATACGTTAAAAAATATTAATCTCTCACTTGCAAGTGTTGCCACAGCGGCAAAAACAATCTTAGCAACAAACTCAAATACAGATGCAATGGATACATCCGTAGTAAAAAGTTGTCAAAAACCTCAAGTACAAGTTGGTATGGACAGGTACATAACAGTATTTAAACGGGGTCGCAGCCCTACCTCTGCAGCAGTTGCTTCGGCCTCAAAAGTACCATCTTTTGATAAAATAAACCCTCAAAATCGTTTTGCAATTCTGGAGGATGAATCCCCTGAAGCACCAAACATCATAAAATCGTCTAAGCCACCCCCGATATATCTTAGGGAGCAAAACTCAAGTGAGTTAATAAAGAGCGTGATCTCGGTAATAGGTGAAAATTCGTTTTACGTAGCTGCAATCAAACTTGGTAATATAAACGAGACAAAAATACAGGTTAATCATGAGAATGATTTTCGTAAAATAATTAACAAATTCGAAGCCCTTAAAAAAAGCTTTTACACATACCAACTGAAGAGCAGCAAAGGTCTTCAGGTAGTGATCAAGGGCATAGACTCATGCGTGGACCCAGAGGAAAATAAAACTTTTTTGGAAGAGAAGGGCTTTGAAATAAAAAACCTTTCAAATATTAAAAATAAGGAAAAAATCCCCAGCCATTATTTCGAGTGGAGTTAGAACCTGGCGACGTTAAGCTTAAACAAAATGAAACGCATCCTATTTATAATTTAAAATATATTCTCTACAGAAGAATAACTATTGAGGAGCCGCACAAAAGAAATGGTCCCGTTCAATGTCTTAACTGCCAAGAATTTGGCCATACTAAGGCATACTGCTATTTACCCCCTGTTTGCGTAGTATGTGGTGAATTACATGGCACAGTTCTTTGCGATAAGTCTAAAACCGACCCCAACGTAAAAAAATGTAGCAACTGTGGCGGTAATCACACTGCCAATTATAGAGGATGCCCTGTATATAATATCGTCAAGCAGTCGGTTCGACCGAAAACTAATCCCACTCAAATGCTGGTATCAAATCAATTAACTACTAATGACATTCAGGCTCCGCGGCCTAATAATAGCAGAACCTCTTACGCTAACGTCCTAAAATCAAACCAAATGCCAATACAAGGTCCTTTACCAAATAATGATGAAACTCCCGTTACTAATTTTAGTCGATTAGAAAAAACAATGGAAACTTTAGTGCAAACAGTAAACAATTTTACGAATACAATGGGTAATATGATGCAAGAAATGCTAAGAATGCAATCGATGTTATTGCAAGCTATACTTAACAAGACATGAACTGTTTAAAAATTTGTTTCTGGAACGCAAACGGCATCCGCCAACATAAAAATGAATTAGAATACTTTCTTAAAAATAAACAAATTGATATCATGATGGTTTCTGAAACTCATTTGACCTCAAGAAACACGTTTAAAATCAATGGTTACATACTATATGATACCAAGGACCCTCGAGATAGAGCTTGTGGAGGTTCTGCCATTTTAATAAAAAACCGAATCAAACATTACCTAATGTGTGATCATTGTGAAGACTATCTGCAAGCAACGAATATTTGCATTGAAGAGCTTAATCGCAACCTAGTTATTTCATCTTTATACTTCCCACCTAGATTTTCTATATCTGAAGACCAATATTATAAATATTATAAATCATTAGGACCCTGTTTCCTGGCCGCTGGTGATTATAACGCTAAACACACTTTCTGGGGGTCACGACTAATAACACCAAAGGGTCGTACCTTATTTAATACAATCTCCAAAATGGATTTGAATGTGGTCGCGAGCGGACAACCAACATACTGGCCTACTGATCAGCAAAAAATTCCAGATGTCATCGATTTTGGCGTGGTTAAAAACATCCGCACAGAAACGATTCATGTTGAAGCTTCCTTAGAACTATCTTCCGATCACACACCTACAATAGTTACTATAATGAACCCTTATAGAATTGTATCTCCGCCTGGTTACTCAGCGACGTCAGCCACACAAATAAATTGGTTAAAATATAAAAAATATCTCAGTACCCATTGCACTGAAAACATTCCGCTTAGTACACCAGAGAATGTGGATCGCTTTATTGTAAATTTTGACAGTTATATTAAACTAGCTGTTCAACATTCCAGCAAAACCCTCAAAAAATCCAATAATAACAAAATATATTCCACAGATGTCGAGCGCATCTTGAATGAAAAAAGGAGAGTGCGAAGAGAGTGGCAATTGCACAGATCTCCGCAACTTAAGAAACAATTAAAAGAGTGTACAAAAAGGCTGAGAAAATTACTGCAGTCTCAGAAAACGGCTTCCGTGGAAAAATATCTTAAGGACCTGGATGCAACTCCACTATCAGACTACTCATTATGGCGTGCAGCTAGAAATCTCAAAAGGCCAGTTATCTCGAAACCACCATTAAGAAACCTGAATGGATGTTGGGCAAGAAATGATAATGAAAAAGGAAATCTGTTTGTAAATCATTTGAAAAATGTATTTACCCCAAATATATCTGACGATATAGCGGACGAGTTACCGCCTGTTAATGTTAGAGCAGCTATCCCCCTAAGATTTGATATAAGAGAAATAGAAAAGACTATTTGTAAACTAAAAACCAAGAAGGCACCTGGTATTGATAAGATCAGTAACAAAATGCTTTTGGAGCTACCTCGCATAGCAAAGAAAATTATTCTTTATATTTTTAATGCTATTTTACGCCTTCAATACTACCCTCAAGAATGGAAGGTCTCCTTAGTAACGATGATACCAAAGCCAGGGAAAGATCACACAAAAGTTGAGTCATATAGGCCTATTAGTTTATTATCTAACATGTCAAAGCTGTTTGAGAAGCTCTTAACATCAAAATTAACCCCAATTTTAAATGACAATGGGTGTATACCTAACCATCAATTCGGTTTCAGAAGAGAACATAGCACAATTGAACAAACCCATCGGATAGTGAACGCCATTAGAAAAGCCTTTGAAGAAAGAAAATATTGCTCCGCTCTCTTCATCGATGTTTCTCAAGCTTTTGATAAAGTCTGGCACGTAGGCTTGTTACATAAATTAAAACTAAACCTACCGGTTAACACACACAAGCTGTTAGAAAGCTACTTGGTCGGTCGAAAATTTATTATTAAATAAGGTGATTTTTTAAGTTCTGCTCAGCCAATTGAAGCTGGAGTCCCTCAGGGAAGCATCCTGGGCCCACTTTTTACCTTATATATACCTCGGACATGCCAACAAACAATTACACCCTTACCTCAACTTTTGCTGATGATACTGCTTTTCTAAGCGTACACGAGAACAGTCGTGAAGCATCTCGATACCTGCAGGATCATATATTTCAACTAGAACTGTGGTTAAAACAATGGAGAATAAAGGTCAATGAGCAAAAATGCGTACATATTACATTCACCTTGCGTCGGGAAACATGCCCCCTATTAAAATTAATAATCAACTAGTGCCTCAACAATCGCATGTCAAATATCTTGGTATTCATCTAGAACGGCGTTTAACTTGGAAATTCCATATAGAAGCTAAATTAACCCAAATGAAACTAAAAGCAATCCAAATTAACTGGCTTATTGGAAGAAATTCTGTTCTTAGTCTCGATTGCAAACTACTACTTTACAACTCTATTTTAAAGCCAATATGGTGCTACGGTATTCAACTATGGGGCACTCCCTCGGCCTCAAATATCGAAAAAATTCAAAGGCGCCAAAATAAACTTCTACGAATAATCACAGCTGCCCCTTGGTATGTTGAAAACTCAAATATCCACAAAGATCTCAATGTGCCACTGGTAAGGACTATTATTACGAAGTATGTGGTAAAATATTTAAAAAGGCTAGAGTTGCACCCAAATCCACTAGCTCGAAATATTTTAAATGATAGCGGCCACACTCGCTTAAGGAGAAGAGACACTGCAGCACTTACCCATTAAAATGAGCGATAAACACTTATTTATTGACAGAACCCGTGATGAAGAAAATTTTTGCCTGGCACTGGCAGGGCATAAACTAAAGTATTAGGATAAGATTTGATTAATTATTGTTAGTTCATATTCAATATATGAAGATTCAATAAATAAATAATGAAAAAAAAAAAAAAAATTGTGTAAAAATTATTTCAAATTGCCCAAAAATGTTTTAAAATTGTGCAAAAATTATTTAAAATTGTTCAAAAATATTTGAAAATTATCTAAAAATGTTTCCAAATTGTACAACCAGTTTTTAAATTATCCAAAAATATTTTGAAATTTGTCTAGAAATTCATTAAAATTTTTGAAAAATGTTTCAAAAATGTTTTTTCACTAATGCAGAATTATTTATTTGTTTTAATAAAGAGTATTTCTATATCAGGGCATAAATTTAGCTTCTTTAAACTTATTTTTCTGCATTCTTATGAAATAAATTTTCATCAAAGCTTAAATACCACAAAGTATATGAACATTTTCCACTCATGCATCAGAATATCTAATCATTGTATTATCATTGCTTCCTTAGAGTAAAATATGAGTAATGCTAGTAGCTTCATTTGAATACTTCCATCCTATGACACGCTAATGTTAAATTCATCGATGAAACCATTAGAAAATAAGTGATGCCTTTGCTATAGTAGTGATGCTTTTATTGCTTCTTTGGCAGCTTCATTTTTGCTGGGTATTAACAATATTTAAAAGAATGACACATTCAGCATAGTTCACCGGCTTTTTAAAGTAGGAAGCTTAATAAGAGCAATTCGAGCGGAGTATGAGGGCAAGTTAAGGGTGTTAAAATGTAAACTTTGAAGACAAAATAACAGGAATTGCTGTTGCACGGATTCAATTTCATCAGAATGAGTTTGATAAATGGGATCCCATATTATCGATCCATATTGCAGAGTCGGACGCACAAGTGATATGTATAATAGTTTCGCAATATATGGATCATTTAACTCCTTTGGCCAGTGTTGAATATACCCAAGTGTAAGTGTACCCCTAGTTTTATTTATTGCACTTGTAATGTGTCAAATAAAATTCAGTTTAGGGTCAAACAAAACGCCTAGATCTAGGAAACTGTCAACCAAATCCAGTTGATGACCTCTCAGAAAATAATTTACAGTAATTTGATTGCCTCTTACGAATTACTTTTTCAAATTAAGCTCCATTAAGTTAAAGTTGCACCATTCGGAGAATGAATCCAAGTCTTCTTGAAGACGAACGTGATCCAAAAATTGGTTATAACTTTAAAAAATTTTAACGTAGTCAGCGAACATTAAAATATTTGAAAACTTTATTACTTCAGGCAAGTTATTAATAAACCGTGAGAATAGTAGCAGCCCAATGTGACTTCCCTGAAGTACACCAGACATTACATTTATTCTTCTAGAAAACAATCTGTCTATTTGACAAATATGAATTTATCCAATTTAAGCTAAAACCTGTAAGAAGTGAATGATTTACTTTGTCAAACGCTTTGCTGAAATCGGTGTAGATAATATCATAACTCAGGAACCAAATGAAAATTTTGCCACAAATGTAGAGACGCCTTAGTTTTTAACATATTTTTTTTTCAGAATTTTAAAAAAATTGGATTTTCAGATATGTGGCTTAGAAGATTAAACTTAGACAAATTACCTTTAACCTTTTAATACAAAAACAAATTTTAGGACGCCATTTTGAAGGTGATGTTTTCACCTTTAAAACGGTACCAATAGAACAATTTTAGGTTGTATAGTTTGGAAGTTATGCTCGAAGTTATGATTATATAAACACTACCCATTTACAATATTTGTGGCGAATTCATTAAAATCGGAGATGACAAATCCGAATGCTATGCGGTTTGAGCTGGAATTGCCCTTATTTAAAAAAAGGCCACGATTTATTAAATTTGTTATTTGAAGAAAATTTTTAGTTGTAGAACATCTCTTTTTAAACCCATGTTAACAAGGAGATATTAGATAACATACGTATGTTACATGCTCTGTAACCAATTTTTCAAAAAGTTTGGGTGTAATACTTAGAGTTTTGCATACCCCGGTAATTTTCAATAGCAGATATTTTGCATGATTTGAATAGTGGCACAATGTATGACTCATCTTTAAAATTCTACAATGATTTTTTTAAATAGTTACGTAATGTGGGGGTTTAAAGGTTAAAAATAAGGGGAACCCTAAAATTGATCTTACAATTTTTTAAATAGTTTTATTTAAAAGTGGAAATAATGCCAGAGAAAAAAATTTTCTGGCACAATATTTAATCAGTCTTATTTTAAATACTTAATATACAAATTGATCCGAAAAATCGCAGATCATATTAGATACAGCAATATATCTGGGGATTTAGTAACATCTAAACTTATCCGAAAAATGGCAGATCAAATTTGATCCAGCAATATATTTAGGGATTAAGTAAGATCCAATTTTATCCGAAAAATGTTTTAGACTGAATGGTATTGGATTAGATCCAATTATATTATATATACGGAAACTAGTTTATCGAAAAATCCAACTTCTTGTACTTGTGCAATCTACTTACCAAGGGCCTTCATTAGAAATGACATTAGCCCTTATTACGGTTGTCGTAGTCGGATTCGACAGTAAGTCAGATGTGCTGAAAAGTCGTTGAAAACATAACTTTCAAAAAATTTTACCACTGAATTTAGCATAAATAACAATCGGAATATAAAAAATGAATAATCAGAATTTAATTTCTTTAAAATTTTCAATTACGCTTAACCATTTTGTATGGAGTCGAAAATTTCGACTACAAATTCGACAACCGTATTCAGGCCGATTGTTTTTAATTTTTGAAATGATAACAGATCCTTGTAACTGAACGTACAATTCGACTTATTTTAGTTTATCGATATTATTCAGCGTATTAAAATTAAATCTTGTCTTACATATAACCATTCAAAAAAGAATTATGGAAAGAGGCAAATATAAGCAAATTTCTTGATCAAAGTGGAACATTTTTTGTATGAAATTTTCGTGAAATACGCGACTGTAAATTTAATATTTCAAATTCGTAATGTACGTTCAAAAATATATTAGATATAATGAGTCGCGATCATAATAATTCTATTTAATTTTTCTCAACTTTTAATTTTAAAGAACTAGAACAACTTTGAAACTTCAAAGGCTATGTTCCATTGTTTTTTTTTTCATAATGGCATATTTGTAGGGTTGTGGAGTTAATGAATTCGAGTTTTTTTTGACCCTTTAATGTAGAAACATTAATACCTCTACATGTACATTGATATCCCTTAATACATTAATAAATGTACATTATACCCCTTTATGTAGGTACATTAAGAGCTAGTTTTTTGGATGTGAGTTAAACTTGGTTTAATGGCTTATTAGTTAAACTGAAAATAAGTTTAAACTGGCTTTGATCCCACTTGTTGTTTTTCAGAAGTAGCTTAAGACTTGACAGATAAGGTAATGCTGCCATATTTTGTTCCAACAAAATTTTATATTTTATAGCCAAACATATGGTAGCATTGAAAATACTTAATAAAAAAATCAAAACAAATATTTTTTCAAACAAAAGCACGTGTTCACGAATATTTTTTTTTTTCAATATCTATTTATTACAACTAAGCTTTGTATTTGCTTATCTAGTAACTTATGTTTACACAATTAAATCACGTTTGGTACGGAAATAACCCAATAGTTATTCCTAATTCATCAATCGCAGATCAGATGGTAATGTTCTTCTTAATCTTCTGTTTGCTATTGGATTACGCAGTATTTCCTGTAGTTCTTCATTACAGTGTTGTTGTAATCTCACTTCATGTTTGGTTGCTATTTTTTTAATTTCATCTACTATGGTTGGTATTTGCAGGTCTCTGTGAAGGTCATCGTTTCTTATGTACCACGGGCAACAAGTGGTACATCTTAGCACTTTGTTCTGGAAGGTTTGTATTTGTTTTAGGTTTGTTTTTTTAGTGCATCCCCAAAGCTGTATTCCATACGTCCACTTAGGCTTAAGGATTTGCTGGTACGGTAAAAGTTTATTTTTTATTGATATATCAGATGTCGAGCTAAAAAGCCAGTACATCTTTTTGAATTTTTTATTAAGCTCTGAGATTTTCTTCTTTACGTGCTCTTTACACTTAAGTTTGGCATCGAGTGTAAAACCCAAGTATTTTGCCGTATTAGCGTATGGCACAATAGTGTTATTTATATAAATCGGTAAATGTTCTATTTTCTTATTTGTAAAATTAACATGTGTTGATTTGGATTCATTAAGAAGAACTCTCCATTTTTTGGTCCATTGAAGGATTTTGTTGTTTGCATTTTGAAGCTTTTTATAGCTTCATTTATTTTTTTATCAGTTACAAGAATTGCTATATCAGGTGGAGTTGGCAAGTCTCTAGTGTACAGTATATACAGTATGGGCCCTAGTACGCTTCCCTGTGGAGCACCAGCATGCATTTTAGTCAGTTTGGAGTACTCACCTTCATGTTTCACTCTAAAATATCTTCCAGAAATATAACATTTGAGCATGTCACTAAACTGGTTAGGCAAATCTCTTTCTAGCTTAAAAGTAAGGCCTTATGCCAAACTTTATCAAAGTCCTGCGCTACATCTAAAAAGACACCGGAGCATATTTCTTTGCAGTTCAAAGTATTTTCTATTGTGTTGGTAACTCTGTGAACTTGTTCAATTGTTGAATGTTTACTACGAAAACCAAATTGGTGTTTGGGAATTAAACATCTTTCTTCAAGTATTGATTGTAATCTTTTTAATAATATATTTTCAAACACTTTCGCCATTGTTGGGAGGAGAGATATCGGTCTGAACGATGTTTTGTCATGAAGCTGTTTGCCAGGCTTCGGTATCATAATAACTTCTGCACCTTTCCATTGGCTAGGTCATATTTTAAACGAATCGAAGGATTTATTATATATAAAAATAGTCGCATACCACTTTCCGGGAGCTCTTTTAACACTTTGCCGGTGATAAGATCATATCCTGGTACTTTATTGGGTTTAATCTCCAGTTTTACCAAGTTGTTTAGCTCACGAAGGGTTACTTCAGAAATTTCTTTGGAATCATCTGTATAAAAGATTTTAATATTTTCATCTGATGTTAGTCTAGGCAGCGGTTGAAAGGTATCTTCAAGGTGTTTAGCTAAGAGGTCAGCTTTGTCTTGGGGACTTTTTGCCCATGTACCATCACATTTTTTTATAGGTGGAATAATGTTGGGTGTATTTTGAAACTGTTTTGTTATCTTCCATTATGAGTAATCGGTATCTTTTGTAGAAGATAAACTTTTTAACTGTTCTGTCATGTTGTTATTTTTATTGGTGGAAAGCATTTTTTTTAATCTATTAGAAAGATTGTTTAGGTAAGCTCTTTCTTTGTATATTTGGGCTGCTGTTCCAGGCTGATGTCTGTATGACTTCTATCAAATTGTCTAATTCAGATTCTACTTCATAAGGTGACTTAAGAGACACATTTACTTTTATATTTGTATTTATATTAAAACGAAATTTTTGCCAGTTGGTTTTGTTGTTTACCAGACAAGGTGGTTGTGGAAAATCACTTACAGTTTCATTTACCAGTAACTTGACTGGCGAGATTCTCTGCATTTCCAACTTGTATGTAATTTTTTGCGATACCTCTCGTTACAAAAAAATCAATGAGGTCAGGGATTTTATTTGGATCTGCTGGCCAGTAAGTAGGCTTACATCCAGAGTGAAAAAAAAACAATTCATTATCTTACCAGCATTATATAACTCCGGTCATTTAGTTGTTGTAAGTCGTGAACCCCAATATAAATATTTTCCATTAAAATCGCCTCCTAAGATAAAACAGGGGCCTAATGTTTTGAAAAGGTCAACATATTCAGGTGATTTTAGGTTGTATTTTGGAAGGTAATATATTGCTGGTATATTAAATTGTTTATTTTTTATATCTATCTTAACTGCTATGACTTGCATATTTTTTTTCTATTGTTTCTGTTGCATAATGTTTAATGCTTTCTTTTATAAATATTGATGCACCTGCTTTTGCTTTATTTAGTGGATGTGTTGCATTGTAACATTTATATCCTTTAATTTGAATATACGTTTGTTTCGTGTTATGGCTATAAGATATAAGACATATATCAACTTTTTGTTCATTTAAGAATAAACTAAGCTCAAGTTGGTGGTTTTGTAAACCATTGGCATTCCACGTAACAATACTTAGATTTTAAGGCATTGTACTTTTTTAGTTGTGATGTTGTAGTCTAGACTCAAGTGTCTTTAGACTATTGAATAACATTTCATTAATACGACTCTGTTCTTCGAGCCTTTGAATAACCTTGTTGGGAGTTTGGGATATTTCGTGTATAGCTTGCTTTGGAGTTTATTTGATTGGAATTTATTTGCTTTAGCCTCACATTATTTTCATTTTGCTGTATTGGATTTGTTTGCGTTTTTTGATTTTTTATTGATTGCTTTCTAATTTTTTGCATAATGCTGACATATGCTTTCAAGCACAGCTGACACATCTTGGTTCTCTTGAACAATATTTTTGAGTATGATTATAACCCTGACATTTCTTGCATTGCGCGATAACTTCTTGATTCTTTTTTAAAGCCTCTATTTTAACTTTAAAGTTTAGTATGTATCTTATGTTAAATACTTTATCAACGGACTCTTCGTTTTTAAAGGAGACCATAAACAACGGAAGTTTATTTTTCTCGTTCCCTTCATCAGTTCTGATCTTTTTGACCATATTTACAACATCTAGAACTTCGAATTTTTGATATTGTAGACCTTCCTTAATATCTTCGGTTTACAAGTTGGATGTAGACCTCTTACCATAACTCTAAGGGGTCTCTCCTGTTATTTTCATAAGTGTACCACTGTGTACCGTCATCATTACGCTTCTTTACAAGAGCTCTATAAGAATCTGAATCTGGTGTATTTATTTTCCAAATATTGTTGTTTAAGGCAACAATCTTGTAGTTCTTATTTGGGATTATTTCCAGTATTTCTCTAATAGCAGAAAACTCTGGTACCCCTATGACATTAGTAGTGGTACCCCTATGACATTAGTAATGGTAGTGGTTTTGCCGAATTAACTTGATTTGGTGCTGGAGAAGCCTCAACATTAGTAGTGGTAGTGGTTTTGCCGAATTAACTTGATTTGGTGCTGGAGAAGCCTCAATAATACATCTCCACCATTATTTTCTGGTTTGTTTTTACGTTTTGATTTTTCATGTTTTTCTTTATTTAGCTTTTTTAAAATCCAATTTGTTTCTCTTTCGAGTTCTTCTTCATCAGTTTTATATACCTGTTCGTTACGTTCATTTATCTGGGGTTCTTCCATTAATGATTATTCTTCAGACACCATTTCTTGAAAGTTCTTTTCGGTTTTCCAATTTATTTGTATTAAAGTTGGTTATTTCATTTCTCAATAATTTGTTCTCATTCTTTAGTTCGTAAATTTCATTACTCATTTTATTATTTACAATTTATTTGTATTAAAGTTGGTAATTTCATTTCTCAATAATTTGTTCTCATTCTTTAGTTTGTAAATTTCATTACTAATTTTATTAATAAATTTTTTTAATTCTGAAAGTTCATGTTTTAATTGTTAATTTTCCCTGGCTATTATGTTGCCTATATTCCCTCTGAGAGGTGTGCCCCCTCCTAAAGGGGGATTAGTAACACTAATTTTTTTTTAAACAATGTGTCTCTATTTAACAGCCCTTGACTGTATATATTTAACACTGCTACTTGCTACTAGATTGCGCTTGCTGTTAAGTAATTATACACTACTTTCTTAATACGACTGTGTGTTTGTTTAAACATCTGTGTTTTGTTTATTTAGTTTTTTAGATTGAGTGTATAAAATTGTATATTTTTTTAACTCCGAAATTTTTTTTTTTTTATTTTTTAATCTGATAAAAAGATATTTTTATTTTAATTTCTGTGATAAAAGCCAACGAAATCGACGATACTATTATATATGCCTATCACGGACCGGCTAAATAAAATATTATACAGAATACAAAGGTTCGAAAACTGAGAGATAACAGGGGAAAATTGAGCAAATTTCCCTGATTTTTAAAAAAATTTGAGTAAATTTCCCTGTTTTTAAACTTTTTTTTAAATCCAATTGGGAAATCTGCTAAAAACTAAATGGATTTGCAAAGAAAATTAATTGGAATCGCAAAGAACCAATTTGAAAAGATGCCGAACCTTTGTAATTTGCCCATATAAAACTAAGAGAACGTTTTTACTACGTGAGCGACATCGACATGGTGTGGCCATACCAAAAATATTTCTTATATTGGACCATATATTAAATCATATATATCTCATACCATGTTATACATTTTTGATAATGGACCATATATTATTATATCTCAATATGGTTATGCATAAGCCATATATAAGTATATATGGTTCTGTGTAAGTTATATATAAGTAATTATGGTTTCGTGTAAGCCATATATAAAAAACTCTAGATACGATTATAAATCATTTTATTTATCGCACAAATTAAAAAAAAAATTGAATCTTAAATAATTTTTTTAAATATTTTTATAAGTATCCCAATTTGGGTTGTACTCTTTGGTGATCGGAATTTAGGAAGTTTATTAGAAATTTCTGGCAAAATTTTTAAAAAAAGCTTAAGAATGCTGTAATCCTGGTTAGGTAATTTTTTCAGCAGTAGTATTTTACAGAAAACATACAAGTACTAAAATGTTTAATAATAGCAAAAAATATTCGCATATCTGTATGTTTCGGAACTGATCAGTGAGATTTTATATAATATATAATTTTGCAAGAAAATGTTGGAATGTCTAAATAAAACAATTTCAAAAAATTAAAAACTTCTTTTATTTTCAAATAATTAAAATAAATTATTTAAATTAAATTCAAGTACATGGTCATATGTTTTTTCTTTAGTTTAACCAACCCGTTGTCTTCGTATTCAATATAATATGCTACGAAATTTGAAAATTACACACAAAAGAACAACGAAAAGAATTTTATTTTTGTTTTTTGTGTAATTTTCAAATGTCATGGCAAATTTAATTGCATTTATGTAGACATTAATTAAAACAAGTAAAACGCTTTAATTCGAATGTGGCGAATCTTTGAATTCTTTCCACCAATATCTTAAAAAATGTTCTCTACTGTTTTTGATACGAATAATGTAAAAAACTTTTGAAGTAAAATCACGAATATACAATATACTTTATTGGGTCTTGAACCTATGTATATTCCGACATGTTACAAACGGAATGACAAACTCATGTATACCCTCACCATATATGGTAGAGGGTATAAAAAAGTGTTGCCATAGTGTTAACAATGCAAAAAGCGTTCGCAAAGTTAACAATACGACTTAAAGTAATAAAAAACGTATCGGTGTTTTAAGGGTAAATTTATTTTCTATTATTTCGCTAGCGGTATTTAAAGGGTAACGATATTTTAGTTATTTCGGTAACGGTATTTTAGGGTTAACGATATTTTCTATTATTTCGGTAACGTTATTTAAGGGGTAACGATATTTTCTATTATATCGGTAACGGTATTTTAACGATAACGACATTTCGTTTGATTCGGTATCGGTATTTTAGCAATAACGCTATTTTCTATTATTTCTGTAATGGTATTTTAAGGATAACGATTTTTTCAGTTATTTCGGTAACGGTATTTTAGGGTTAACGATAGTCAGTTGAAAGGGTATTGAATTGATAACGTAATAATAACGTGATAACGGTGTAATATACAGGTTAATATACTTTAAATTACTGTTTATTCTTTGATTAGCGGTAGTTGCTCAAATCAGGAAACGATCTGAGTTCTTAAGTTTCATGGCTTTTGATTTATATTTTTGATTACGAAAAAAATTATTATTCGAACAATAAAAGTTCTGTTTTAAAATGTTGTTGTTTAAAATTAAAATATAAATTACAAAAGCCTATACAAGAAAACTTAAAAATATTCAAACAAGAAGTCATCGACAGACAAACAATTTATGAAATAAAACTTATAACTGTTAAGTCCCAACTCCAATTGGCTTAAGTGAACTAAGCTTTGTGTTAAAAGTCATTAAAAGTTGACTTAATTTTGCCCCAAATTACACGGCACCCATATTTGACTTGAATGAATTAGATGAGATTCGCACAATTGCATATATATTTTTTTTATTTATTGAATTTTAATTTGTTATGCTTTATTTTTGAATTGCAATTTTTTATCTCTATATAATTTGTTATCATGTTTTGCACAAGTTGGGTACGATGAGTTTCGATTGTAATTTAACTGAGTTAATAGATGGAACTTTTCAAAAGTTGACTTAAGCTAAATATGGGTACTCCAATGTATTTGTATGGTATCGCTCTTTTCCTTAATTTAACTCCGCTTAATATAGTTGGACCTCTGAGCAAAATTTGAATTGAAATTTTATTGGTAATAATTTTTTTCTGTGTATGTTGTATAGGGCATTTTTTTTAGAGGTGGAGAACTTTTATTTAAAATATAACACGTAAAGTGTCTGTTATTTTAACTAAAAGTTCTCAACCTCTAAACAACGCCCTTTGTTTATATATGAAATAATATTATTGTATTATACATTTAAATTCTAGTTTTAAAATAGCACTAAAAAAGTAAATTATGTTTGTTATACATAAGATGTTTTGTCCAATACTGTATTGTAAACATCGTTGTCTTTAAAGGTGCGCTAACACATCTGCACTTATTTAATATGAGGCACTTTTTTATTGCATTAGAAATCGAATTGTTTGAACGTAAAAGACCTTCTTGTTTTAAGTAGTACTGTCCGTATGTACTTCATACATTAATGCAAGTAGTAAAGCTGATGCTGCAAACAACACAACACGAAACACATATCTTTTTGTTCTTACCCAACAAACATGAATGTACATGCAAAGCGAGATGTGCCAAAATATATTTTCTAAAATTTATTTTTAAAAGCTGACAATTTCTAAACCTAAATTTTTTGACCTTTTTGAAGCATTAAAACAAAATTTACAGCTTTTAAATTAATAAACAATGTTTATTTAAAACTTGACTGAGATCTAATGTATACGTTTAATATTAAGGTACATTTTGATAAAAAAACTGTTATGCTATAAAATTTTTATGACGAAACGTCAAAGACTCGGCTTGGTGCAATAAATTATGAATTCACATTATCGTGACCGGAAAATCTATTTGTCAGGCGAAAATTTTTGTAAAAAAATTTTCATTTTGTTTGTCGTATATTAATAGTTGTAGATGTTTGCGCCGCAGGATAAAATTTTGTTTTTCATACATTAAGAACAAATATAACTCTTAACATGTTTTAAAATTCCCAAACTCTAAGACGCAAATTCATAGAAAACCATTCGCTCGTCGAATGCTGCAAAAACCGCATATCGGAAATTGATGGCCCTTGCATGGTTACCAGCAAATTTAATAAGAACTGGCTGGGAGGACATGGACATGGCATGGACGGAGAGCAGAAAATTACTTCGCATCTCTAAAATATTTGATTTCCCATGTAAAAATCGAAACATATATGAGCATACATGATCATACATGGGCCTGTATATGATCATACATGGGCATACATGGTCATATACGGTCATACATTGTTCAATATATGACCATTCATGATATCATATATGATCATATATCTTCGGATCTGAAATTTGAGTATATATGGACGTATATGATCATATACGAGCATACATGAATAATATATGAGCATATATGATAATATATGCACATATATCACCATATACCCTCTAATTTCGGATCCGAAGATATATGGTCATATATGAGATCATGTATGGACGTATATGACCATGTATGCCCATGTATGATCATATACAAGCCCATGTATGATCATGTATGTTCATAAATATTTCGATTTTTACATGGGTTATATAAAATGATTTTTATTCACTTAAAAAAATTTGTAAGTAAAAATAACTGAAAATATCATTTAAAAGAAATGATATTTCATTTAAAAACCGGTCTACTTAATTTTCATTTAAATTAAATGCCATTTGTTATTTATTTTTAAATGTTGATTAATCAACTGACACATCCGTAAGAAACAAATGATATAATCAGTTAAAATAAATGTCAACATTTTACCTACCAATCCTTAAAAAATAAATGTTTTTTTTTCATTTATTTGAAATTATTTCCGTTTTTGTATTTTTTGTTTTTTTTAATATACTCGTACAATACAAAATGTATGTATGCATATGAAGCTATAAACACTTTTTGTATGAATGTGTTTGTATATGTTTGTGTGTTTATGAAGTTCTTGTAATTTGTATTGAAAAATTTTGTATATATACAATCAATTTAAATAAAAAAACAAATTGAAATTTTTTGAATATTTTTTTTTTGAAACAGACAGCAAACAAAATTTAAATTTGTAAAAACTGTTACGGACACAAATAAACCACAAGTTTCCGTTTTGTGGGTAAATTTTTATTAAATTTCAAACAAATGAAAAAAATAAATGAAACTGAAAAAAATCAGTAAATGATAGTAAATTATTTCGAATAAATGTATAAAAGAGTTAATATAGATATTTCTTTGAAAAATAAATGTATGTTCCTTTATTTTTAAATGGAACGGAAAACTTTTTTATTAAACTACAGACAGTTAACTACATAATATTCTGAGTGTTCTAATTTAAAATATTTCAATTTAGGTTGGCTCAAGTAACTTTAATGTTAGTAAGGATTAAATTCGGATGTTATTGATACCATACATAGTAACATTTCTTTGCTTTGCATATTTTTCGGTCATTTTTCATTGCATCATTTTTGGGGTCGTTTTTTATTTCTTCAAACTGGTGTTATTTTACATAATGATTATATAAAAAGAAATACAATTGGAAACACAATTTTTTTTGTTTTAAAAGAAAATATACAAATTAAATAATTCCACTTAGGACCTGTACGAGGTCTCTATATAAATTCTAAACTATAAATACAAATTGACAAAAGGTTTAAAAATTTCTTTAAAAAATATATGAAATTTTTTTTAAATTTCATAGAAATTTGGAAACCTAAATTAAGTTTTGATTTTATTTAGCTAGCTCACACTTTCACTAAATGCAACATTTAAAAACAATAAACTTCATATTTTATTTTTTAACCCAAAATTGAGTAATATCAGATAAGGATGTTTGACGTGTAAATCAACCTGTAATTATTCATTTATAGAAAGTTTGGAAAAAAGTTGTTAAATTAAATAAAATAAATCGTAAGCAGCGACCAAATAAAATATAACAAGGTTCGGTAACTGGGAGAAAATTGAGAAAGTTTTCCTGATTTCAAAGCAAATTTTTCTCATTTCTGCACAAATTTCAGCAAAATCTGGTAAAATCCAATTGGACTTGCAAAAAAATCAATTGGTCTTGCAAAGAAAATCAATTTGAAACAAAAAAATACAAGCTATTTTGTATATATATATACTAAACATAGTAAAAAGATTGTATTTAAAAAATAATTTTTTTGGGGGTAGGGGGCCGGGCCCCCTGGGCACGCCACTGCTCATAATATTATTTGGGTGAAAACAACAACAAAAAAAAAACACTTTCAATTGGTTAAAACCAGGTCACTTGGCTTTTTATTTAATTTAACGCCATTTAGCTTCTTTGCAACGTTTTCTAAAAATTGTGTATTTAAGGTTGATTTACACGTCGACTACCCTTACTTAGTATTGGGTCAAACAATCGGGAAAACAAACGATTGTTTTTGTTCTTAAATATTGTATTTAGTGTAATTCAGGTTTCCAAATTTATATGAAATTTTATTTATTTGGCTAATGGAATTATTTAAATTGTATATTTTCTTTTAAAACAATAAAATCCGTGATTCGAATTGTATTACGACGAGTGCTACACTCATTCCATCGTTGACTATTAGTTTTAGGTTTGTGTTTTCGGAATTTTATAGAAATTTGGGTTCAAATAGACTTACTAAGTAGTTATGGATATAGCTGCTTAATAATTAAAAATTTATAACAAAATGCCCCCCCAAAAATGCTAGAGCCTCCAAAAGAAGGCAGAGGACAAAAATGTTATATTTATAAAAAACTATAAATTAGAAATAAAAATACCCAAATTTTTCATCGATATACCGTGAATTTTGAAAACCCATAACAGCATAAATATCACAGGAACGTGAAATATCCATGTCCAAACTTTCAGTGATATCCATAGAATAACTCTCGGGGTTTTTTTTATAGCATTTCACATTTTTTTAATTTCAAGTGATATTTTTTTGAATTTAAAATGGTGTTTTTTAATTTGAAATAAATATTTTTAAATATTTTTTAAATTCAAAATGTGACTTTTTAATTTATAATTGCCATTTCTTTAAATGAAAATGCTGTTTTTTTAATAAATGTTCTAATTAAAATTACTTATTAATTATTAATTAAATAAAGTCATATGAACATATCGATGCAGATAATACTGAGGAGGAGTTTATTATTATTTATATAGATAATACTGAAATCGTAAAGCTGTATGGTGTAGAGCGTTAGTTACCAAGACGAGGAAATTTACAGTCTTATTCTCTCCATACTTTTATGAAATAATCTCAAATATGACAAATAGATTTTCCGGTCATGAATTTATGCAATAGTGCCGAGTCGTTAACGTTTCGTCAAAAAAATTTTGTAGCTTCATAGATATTTATCACAATAATCTAAAAGCGGAGAGAAGATTTACAGCACAAAAATAATCAAAACGTACTTACAAAATTCAATAGGACTCTAATACATGTATGTTGTCAAGAGGTAGAACCAGACAAAATTGTTGACAGTTTTGTGTCAAAGAATCGTCGTTTTAATTTTTATGTTAAATTTTAAATTTATACATTAGATCTCAGTCATTGTGATATATAAGTTTTAATTAAAAACTTCATATGAATTTAAAAGCTATAAATTTTGCTTTAAAAGCCCTCTGGGCACGCCACTGTATATAATTATATCTTCGGGACTTATATTTTGTTTTGCTCATATAATATTCCCCAAAAATTTAAGAAATAAAAAATACGGGTAAGATATTTTTCTAAAATAGTTATAAAAATAACTTTTATTTATTTATAAAAATAAATTAATTCGGGGTTTTAAACGAATGACAACGGACCTTAGTTGCGGCTGGATCCAAGAGTATTAATATGTTAGCTTAACGAAACATATATTCAAGGGTACGATTAAAATGCCAAGAGCATAAGAAAATAAGTTTCGTTATGCTAACAATAGGTGCGTTCAGCACTTTACGCGTAAACATATATAAACTAGAGAAATGATTGGTTGCAATTTGATCAAAACCTTTAGCATTTATTTGTGAAAATGTTGCACTGGGAATTTAAAAGAGATAAAATGAACTAAAAAAACAATCTTTTTTATCCATTTCTTGACATTTCCAATCAGCTTTAAAAATTGAATTCGTTTAATAATTCTGTACAGTAGGATCAACCATTTATTTAGTGAATGTAAAAGAAAATTAGTAAAATCTATCAAAATTATTAAAAAAAAATTCTCGATATTTAAAAGAGATAACTATAAATAAGGTTATCCTGATCAAATATACCATTAATTTAGAGCTTCAGTAGAACCAACCGAATTGTGGATTCAATAGAATTATATAAAATAAAATTATATATAATCATTTCTTATGGACTGGAAAAAATAAAGAGAAATAATTATAATATTTGAAAGAAAAAAAAATACATAAATTTTCCCCACTTATTGGACTTTTGGAAACAAAGATCTTATATAATTATATGTACCTAAATTATTATAGACAAATTATATTTTATATCCTATTGAAAATTTATAGGTCCTGTTGTCCCGAAATGGGTAAATTTTGAATTTAAAAGTATCTAATTTTATAAAAAAAAAACTAGATGTCGTTTTATAGGCATAATATACGGTAATTCAAAAAAATAATATAACATATACAGACATATATGATAATATTTTTTTAGATAAGGCCACATTTGATTATATCTAAACTATTTACCCGAGTTTTTTAAGAATTATCATTTAGCTGATTTACTCTAATGTAGGGTAGGAAGGGATCCTTCGCCTGTGAGCCACTTACACCAATCAAATTTTTCTCTGATGTTAAGAGAAATAAAAAATTTAAAAATTATATTTTGTCAGTTTTCAATAACCTTTCATTGACAGCCTCTTTGATAAATTAACTCACAGATCGACGTGTTTTTATGTATTTTGGGGTATACACATTTTGGTATAACTTCATCAAATTGTGTGACACAAAAAAAAAATATTTCATTGTTTTTGTATTTCTTAAATTTTTTGAGCCTATTGCTTTGAAGCCATTGTTTTCAAAATGGCAAATATTATTTATTTTTTAATATAAATATAAAAATTAAGAAATACAAAAGGAATTAAGGAAAAAGGTTAAAAAAAAAGTTAAAATTAATATTTCATTTATGCAATTCACAGATGGTATTGTATTTTGTATGTTGTATTGAAATACATTATACAAATATTTTGTTGTAATCAGTCAGTTGTGTTTTCATGTTGTAAAACTTAAAAATGTAATAGAGAAGAAAACAAATATTTAACAAGGAAACAAGGATAAAAACATAAAAATAAAATGAAAAATAAAGCTGAAAAAACTGACATTCACTTGAGACTAATATGTTATGATACACAATACAATATTTAATAAACAAAGCAAATAAAGTTGTAAAATTTGTATCAGATTTTTAAGTGTAAATTACCATCGAAAATTTTACACTATTGTAAAGTAAGATACGATAGAACAGATACAATACCCGTTGTGAAAAAAACAATTGCGTTACCCCGAAACTCTAAACTTTCTAGTGATGCTAGTTTTATTTTTATGAGTATTTATAAAGTGTAAAAATACGATTTTGTGGATGGCTTTGGGTGGCATTCCCAGATGCCCTTGGAGCTATAAACATCACTGGCTAAAATGCTCAAAAACTTATGAAATAGGGCTAGTAGTAAAGTAGGACAATTTTTTTCATTTTTAAATTTTTATTAACATTTTTGATTTTTACACTTTTGTAGTAGTGATTTTATTATAGTTTTATTTTTTTCTCTAACATAGTATAGATTTATTGATTAAAAAGAATTAAAGAATTGATTCTAGTTTCTTCATTTTAATCATAAAAATATAGATTTGTCACATTAACTAAAGTTTTTTTTTTGTTAAAATGGTTTCCAGTTCTTTTAGGGTAGTTTCGCCTTTTTGGTTTGCTTTGAAAATCATTAAAAAAGTTATGAAAACCGTGCAAGAAATATGAGAAAAAAAATTATAAAAATTTTAGTTGAGATATGTAGATATCTTATTAACGATAGTTTTTGAAAAATAATTATTGGTTCAAAAATGACAGAGCATTGAAAAAAGTGGCGAAGGATCCCTCCTCTACCCTACTTATATTTGAAGTTTGAAGAATTACTGTATAAAAGTAAAATGACTACAAGTTTCTTTAATATCTCAAAATACTGGATACTTATCGCCTTCTTTGTATCGTATTTTAATTTTGTTTATTGCATTTTAATATTAGAATTTTGATTTACAAAATGGGTTAAAAAAAGTTTACAATGTGTTTATTTTAATACATATGTTATTATAAGTTTCTTCTAAAAAATTTCAAAGTTTGCATTTTTAGTCCCGTTTTTCTTACATTTACTCGTAAAACAATTACAAAACGTGATTTTGTAAATGTAAATGTTAACTTCAAATTATTTTTTAAGCATTATGAAAAGTCTTTGTAAATGCAAGTTGTTTGCTGGGTGCATGTCACACTATCATATATACATACATATGTAAACATTTTCAATTGTATTCAGTGTAATGCTGTGTAGTGTAGTAAATGTATTTTGAGTTGTGCCTCTTTTAACCAGCACAAAAGCTTTTTAAATTCCATTATCAGTTTCTGCAATTTACTTGATCCAACTGAAGCAGCAGCCGCAACACCAATTACTATATTGATTTAGGCCAATTAAAGCAAGAACATGTCTCTTCAAATGGTCAACAACAAGCGGATGGATTGGATGGCAAAACACAGAACAACAGTAATAATAATATCATCTCCTGTATATTATAGATACCAATATACAGTATGTGGAAAACATAAGTTGTCAAGACTAAAGTTTTATTACAAAGTTTAATAACTTTTACAAGTTATTTGGAATCGATACGATTCTTTCCTAGTATTTGTTTACATTTTCTATATTTTTAAATAAAATAACATTCATTTAAACTAAAATATTACACTCTTCGTTTAAGGAAAAATACAAAATTAACTAAAAAGTTATGTTGAAAAAGTAAGTTGTCAAAACTTTAGTAGCCACAGTGTCCATACTTTCGAGAAGGTAATTTACCCAATCTATCTTGCATAGAGTTCACTAGGTTTAAACATTCTGTTTGGGAAATATTACTCCAGTTTCTGAAAATGCAATCCTTCAAACCATCAAGATTTTGGGGCATTTCTTCAGCAATACGAATTTTAAGGATAGCCCACGCGTTCTCGATAGGTGACAAATCGGGACTTTGTGGGGGCCACTTTAAAACATTAACATTTGTGTTTTGGAGGTATTGGGAAACTATTTTTGCTGTGTGTATTGGCGCATTATCCTATTGAAGAATGAAGTTTGGCCCTATTAGACGACGTCCGTCTGGAATAGCATGTTCTTCCAAAATCTGTAAATATGCAGCCGCAGTAATTTTACCCTGTAACAATGCTACATTACCAGTACCATTTGAAGACATGCATCCCCAGACCATTAAACCCTTTTCTACAGCCCTAACGGTGGGTAGAGTGCACTTGTATGACAGTTGTTCTTTCGGGTTGCGCCAAACGTAGACCATACCATGAGAATATTTTAATCTAATCATCGATTCATCCGTCCACAACACATTATACCAAAATTCTATAGGTTTTTAAACATGTTCTATATAAAACTGACGTCTTTTTTCTTTATTAACTTAACTTAAGTAGGATATCTTACGGACAACACGACCATGCTTATTGTTTTGGCGCAATCTGTTTCGAATGGTGTATGTTGAGGGGGCCTCTTTACCTTCATTAATAAGTTGGGCTCTAATTTTTGGCACGGATTTGAAAGGATCAGAGTTGGAAATTTCTAATATGCGCTTATCGACACGTTCTGTTGTTATTTTTGGCCGTCCAGGGTGGAGTTTTCTGGAAACTCTATCATCATTGTTATAGGCAGCAATGACTTTCCATATAGAAGTTTGAGATTTTTCTAATTTTTCAGCTATGTATCACTGATAAAGATGGTCACATTATAAAGATTAATTATTATTTTACGTTCTTCGTCGGTTAATTGTCTAAATTTTCCCATATTTTAATCTCTAAAAGAGTTATTAAAACAAAATAAAATCAAATCACTTTACAGACTTTTTGAGCAAATCGAAGGCATTAATTTTTCTTACAGAATACTTAAATCTGTTTCACAATTATATTTTTATAAAAAATTAATATAAATCAAACTTATAGCGGCAACTTAAATAACTCCACAATCAAATTTTTACTTGACAACTTACTTTTGCAACACTTTTTCAAAGACTAGTTTAGAAAAATGCTAATTATTTTAAGTAATATGCTGTTTCCAACAACAAAAATTTATGAAATTTATCTCAAATAACGGTACTTTAAAATTATCTAAAAACAGTTTACAGTGAAGATCAAAAAAAAAAAGTTTTATTCAACAAGTTACAAAATTTTTTTATTTGATAACTTATTTTTTCCACAGACTGTATATAGTAGGGTGGCAATGTCGTATATAGGAAATTTTTTTTTAAGCCGAGGCCCTTATAGCGGAGGTGAGGTATATATATATATATATATATATATATATATTAGGGCGGGTTAATTTTTTTTTGATGAAGCGTATAGCAAAAACAAAAACGTAATCTATAGGTGATTCTGAGAAATTTTGCTAAAGAGACCAAAGCTCTAATATATATAATATATTTTCCGTATATACATAGAATAATTTAAAATCGGATAGAATTATAGTAGATTTCTCAATCTGGGCTTGTTTGAAAAGTATTTTTATCACCTTTCAGAATCTGTATTGATACCAAGATTTTTTTAGTAGTATTTTTCTTTTGTCTAAAAATACCCTAAAATGAACTTTTAACTAATAAATTCTGAATTTTCTTCGATTTTTTTCGACATTTTTTTTTGCAGACTATGAAAGTTCAGATAATTTCCAAGAACTTTTATTACGATAAATTTTTTTGTAGGAAAATCGATCTGAAAAAATCAACATTTTCAAGGTTTTAACAAAAAACATTATTTTTACATTTTTTATTCAATTTATTTCTTTTTTTTTTAACATCCCATTTTATTTACACCTGTCTTTATATGACAATTAGTAATTAGTTTTGAGGTTTGGGTATTAATTAACTTAAATCAACACTTAAGATAACTTATATTTAGTGTAAGTAAACATTTACATTAAATTATATAAAATATATTTTGCCAAATTATCAATTATAAGAATCGGACAAATAGCTCCGATGGAGTGCATCGCTGAACCTGAGAGCTCGTTATAGGGTAGTTGTCTAATTTCATTGTTAGAATGAGTTGTAAGTTTAAATGTATGTTTTAAGCTGGAATTCCTTATGACTTCTTGGACTGTGCTGACGTTAAGATCACGATGTATATTTTCATTGGATATGTACCATTCGGCGTTTATAATAGTTCTCAGTATTTTTGATTAAACTCGTTGGATGATTTTTATATTAGAGTTGCTTGCAGTACCCCAGAGCTCTGCGCCATATTTCCAAATAGGAGCTATTATTGTTTTGTATATAAGCAATTTGTTTTGTAAGGATAAAGTTGAATCCTTTCCTAAGAGCCAGTAAAGTTGTCCAAATTTGTACTTTACTTCGTTTTTTTACGGATGATATGATCTCTCCAGATTACGGATGATATGATCTTTCCAGAGTCGATTATCATGCCAAGATATTTAGCTTTATTATCATTTTGAATCGGAGTGTTGTTTATCGTAATTGCTTGATGATCACTTATCTTCCTATTTGTGTAAGTCACTTGTACTGTTTTTTCACTATTTTCTAAAATACCCCAGGTTTTAAACTGGTATTGTCCAGCAATAGTTGAAGGCTTGATATGGCCAAAGTTATATCTTTATTTGATGACAAAAGGATAGTGTCGTCTGCAAATGTTGCAATCATATCTGTGTTTCTTGTTGGAGTAGGAATGTCTGCTGTGTACAGAAGGTATAGGATAGGGCCAAGGACACTACCTTGCGGAACTCCCGCTTCCATTTTAATTATTCTTGAGCATTCATCTTTATATTTAACATAAAAGTGCCTGTCAGTTAAATAACTTTGTAGAATAAGAAAAAAGTCCATTGGTAGATTTTTTTCCAATTTATAAAGTAGGCCAGAATGCCACACACTGTCAAACGCTTTCGCTACATCAAGATATGTGGCCACGCAAAAATTTTTCTTATCAATTTCAGATGAGATTTTGTAAGTTACTCTATGTATTTGTTGGATCGTAGAGTGCATGGGTCTAAAACCAAACTGATGCGCTGGTATAAGATTTTTTTCTATAAGTATTGGTTCTAGTCGATCAAAAATAAGTTTTTATTGGCCTGTATGAAGTAGCCCTTGTGGCGTCCTTGTTGGGCTTTGCAATAGCGATTATTTCTGCAACTTTCCATACTTTAGGAAAATATTTCATTGCTATTATAACGTTAAAGATATTTCTTATGTAGATAAGTCCCTTCATTGGTAGTTCTTTTAATAGTTTGCCCGTTACTCTGTCATAGCCAGGGGATTTTTTAGCATCAATTCTTGTTTTAATAGTAGTTTTAACTTCATTAGAGAAACGTTTTTGATGTGGCAGTTTGTGGATGAAATGATATTTGGCAGAGTAATATTTTGTTTGTCCATTTCATTAGAGAAAGTTCTGTAAAAATGATCAGCTAATACTTGAGCCTTTTCGTTTTGATTTCTGGCCCACGTTAAGTCAGGTTTTTGGATTGGCGGTTGATGAATAATAGCATTGTTAATTTTTCTTGTGGCTTTTCATAATGAGTAGTTTGTTGTCTTGGTTGAATCAAGGTTTTCAAGATAACTTTTCAGTTTATTTTGTTTGTACTTTTTCAAAAGATCCTTTAATTCCTTGGTTAGTTTGTTAAGGATTGTTTTATCAAAGAGTGATCTTGTTGATTGCCATTTTTTTCTTTGTTTTCTCTTTGCCTTAATCTTTTCTTTGATGAATGGTGATATACTATATTTGTTTGATTTATGAGTTATTATGGGTGTAGAATCAATTGCAGCATACAAAAGTGTGTCTTTAAAATATGCTATTGAACTGTCCACTTCATCTTTGTTTTTTAGTGATATCTGTATATCAAGTTTATTTTCAACTATTTCTCTAAAGCACTCCCAGTCTGTTTTCTTGTTGTAAGAAAATTTGTTATGGGTCGCAAGAAGAACATTACTTTCGAATTTGAGTATTATGGGTTGTGAGGCACAAAGTCCTTACGTCGTTTTGTGCCCAACATTTATTATTTATTTATTTTTTTTTTTATTATTATTATTATTATCTATTAAATTATATTTGTTTTGTTATTGAAAATGTTTCGTCTAAGTTTATTGTCCATTAATGCCAATAACATTAGAGCCATCTGTTGTTAACCAGATGCATATCGATACCTACCCTGTGTTGTTAACTACAACTCTGAAGTGACACAGCTGTTGATATTGACAACAGATGTGTCTAACAGGCAATAAATGTAATGTGTATGTTTGTGTTTTGTGCTTGTCAGTGATCGTTCATCAGGTATAAATAGCAAACGAGAACAGAAAATCAGGC
This sequence comes from Eustalomyia histrio, assembly GCA_949748255.1. NCBI lineage: Eukaryota > Metazoa > Arthropoda > Insecta > Diptera > Anthomyiidae > Eustalomyia > Eustalomyia histrio. Next base: position 88,516,368 of record OX456526.1, read on the forward strand.
AGTCAGTTTGGTGGTCTTGCCAAAGTAGGTCGTAGTGGTTAGAGTGGTTGTATGCCGCTAAAAATTGTCAGGATGGTTGTATGCCATATTTCGTGATTCGTCGATGTGTCAACGCCGTGTCGTATATTCGTGTAAAAGAAATTGTGTCATAATGAATCGACCCAATAAAGAGTTGTAAATTTTATAACGTTTAAAGAACAAAACCTCGTTTTTTTTATCCATCCCGAACAAAAATAAATTTTCTGTTAACGGACCCTGGGCACGGTTGAGCATACTCCGGCCCAAGTGAAAACTCGTCGTTACAGGGTGAGTGATCGGAGGATATATCGAAGCACGATTCTATCTTTAAATGTTCATGTTTTATATTTTTCGTGATAAAGAAGTCTATTAAATTAGGTTTTTTGTTTAAGTTAGTTGGCCAGTAAGTAGGCTCTCCAGTGCCTAAAAATTTGCTATTTGTTTCTCTTATTGCTTCAAGTAAGTGTCGGCCCTTTGTAAGAGTTATTCTCGAGCCCCAGAAAGTGTTTTTGGAGTTGAAGTCTCCTCCAGCAATAAAACGATTACCAATTGACTTTAAGAAATTAATGTATTCAATCTTAGTGTTATTATGTTTGGGAGGACAATACACAGCAGACAACACGAGTGGGCCGAACAAGTCTTCAATTAATATTGAGGTAGCTTGGAGGTAATCTTTTCTGAAACTTTCAAGTTCAGTACATTTAATTGAGTTTTTGATAATTATTGCTGTACCCCATGGGCGGTATTGTCAGGATGATTTGTGTTAAATATTGTAAAGTTAAGTATACATAAGTAACTTTTTTGTGTGAAGTGTGTCTCAGATATTAATAAAATATCTACAGAGTTCCTATATATAAAAGTTTTTAGTTCAAGGACGTGTTGACCTAGCCCATTCGAATTCCAAAGGATAATCTTTAAATCATTTTGTCTGTCCATCAATTTTTGAAAGTAGATCTGTGATTATATTCATCATATTAGATACTTGTGTTATAAGCTGTTTCATCATATCTTTGATATCTTGCATATCATTATTTGATTGTTGAAATCTAGTTGTTAGTACGGAACTAGTTGTGGAGTTATTCGTTGTGTTTTTATTACAATTTAAGGTAGAACTTGTTGTGGAAATATTTGTTGTATTTGCTGTGTAAGCTTTTATTGCTTGGGCGTATGTGATAATATGACCAGAATTATCTTCAGATCTTGCTGGTTCGTTATTATGTAGATTTGTTTAATGTGTTTCATTTCGTTTTTGAGCTTCACTAGTTGAAGGCTCATTTTCTTTCTTTCTAAGAGGGGGAAATTTTTTTACTCTTAGTTCTTTGTAAACCATACAACCTTTATAGTTTGCTGTATGTTTTTCGCCACATAGGGCACATTTAATATGATCACTCCTTTGTTTTATTAGGCACTGACTAGTTTTATGAGTTCCGGCACATTTGACGCAAACATGACTTTTTGTGCAAAAGTTTTTTGTATGTCTATATTTCTGACAGTTTGTACATTATGGTAAGGATCTTTTTTGGTGTGGAGGTTCAAAGTTTATTTTACAATGTAAAAGGTGAGTGATGGAATATATATATTTATTGTTTTTATTTGTTTTGAGTTCAATTGCGAACAATGATAAGGGTTTTTTTGTACCTGTTTGTAGTACATTTTGCACGTGTGTAACTTCGTGACCAAGTTCACAAAGTCCTTTTTTTATTTGCTCTTTGTCTGTTGAATAATGCATATTTCTTAGCATTACTTTAAATCCTTTTTGGTCTTGCGGTTTGTATGTATAGTATTGAGTTTCTTTGTTTTTTAAAAGTTTAACAATTTCTGTATAGTGAAAAGATTCTAGAGGTTGGATTTTGACTTTATTATCTTTAAGAACTTTTAGTTCGTAATTGCAGTTGGGTAGGGTGCTTAGTGCTTCGATCAGATTATCAATAAATAGAACGTTTTGTACATATATTGGTGGAGGCTTGCGATTTTTTGGCTTTGCTATTTGTGGATTTGGGGGTGCATTATGGTTTTCATGTTCATTTTCTACTTGCGATTTTTCATCATTTTCTACCTGGGACAGAATTTCAAATCTGTTTGCTGTTGAAGGTTGGCCTAACCAGTAAGATTTTAATGTTTTTTGAGATTGCTCTTTAGTTTTTTGTTTTTTGGTACTATTTGTATTGTTAGGTGAATTGCGGGACCATTTTGAGCTACAATTATTTTGTGTGTTGATTTTCTCTTTATTTACGGGAGTTTTTGCTTGGCTTGGTAAGTATGTATATGTAGACATAATCGGCATGAGAGAATATTTTGTCGATGTAGACATGGTTGTAGTTGTAATAGCGGAGTATGAAGTAGTACTTGTTGTTGTTGTGGGAGCGAATGAACTGACTGATGTGTATGTATGTAAGAGATAATTAATTTGAGTTGTTATTGTTGAGGATGTAGTTGCAGGTTGAAATTGATAGATATTATTTGCCGTTGTATTTAGATTAGGAGTAGCACACTGTAAACTCCATGAGAGCGGAGTCAACTGCGCATGCGCCATGAGAGAATTTGTGTTATTATTTATGGCGGGGGAAAGACTTGATCTTGATTCTATATCTTGTTCGTTTACACTTGCACTACTTATCTTATTTACTGTTTTAGGACAACTAGAGTTTAGTTTTTGCATATGGTTTTGCGGGAGTGTATTCTCCTGAGGGGGGGAGTGCCCAACAGGCATTATTTTTATATTGTTGTTGTGTATGTTTTTTAATTTTGTTTATGAATTTCAAATGAAAACAAAAAGAAAACGGTCGCCCGTGAACATTTGTTAATTGTTTTAAGCGTCTTTTCGCAATTTATTTATTTTTCGTATGCACTTTGATATATTAAAAAGGCTGGTAATTACGGAGCAAATATAAACACGTCCGCACATAGGAAGAAATTTATATAGAATTTTCAATTCAATTTATTTTTAAATATTATTCTCGACCTACAATTTAATGTTTTAACGTTGTAATATTATTTTTTAAGGTCCTTTTTAATTTCCATTCGAGGGGTTTTCTTACGACTTTCTAATGTCACTGCCATAACTCCTTCACGATTCTTTTCTATAACTCGTTTTAAAACACTCGTTAATAATTGTACATGTCTTTCTATTCCTTGTATGTGCATTGGAATTCGTGGATCAGCCAGTGGTGGTTCATCGAAATCTAAGTATTCTACCAAGTGATCATATGGAATCTGTCGAGTAAATGCTGGTTCAAATAATATATCGTCGTTATTCATATCAACCATATTGACATAATCGGTAGCATCGAAATTTAAGATATATTTTTTGTAAACTCTGAGTTAAGTTGGATCGTACAATTTTTCTCGATAGTGTAAAATCTTTTTGATAGCTCTATCCCGTATTGCTTTTCGATCATCAAATAACATTGTTAATAAGATATTTTCTGGATGTGCGTAATATGAGTTTGGTTGTAAGTATCGTGTCCAACGTATAAATTTTAATAAAAGTGCACTGCCGTACACAACAGAGTTATAAAACTTCACATTGAAGTGCATTGGCACATAAACTGTAATAATATAAACTGCCAAAGTTTTTAAATTGGTCGATGGTGTATTAGTTGTTACATATAATCGTAGTAATCTACTTGCTTTGGTTATCCAACGAGAATGTGCAATTGGTCCTGGTTTAATGTTAGCTAAATAAACTGGAACAATACCATTCGAAATTGCTTTAGTTATTTGATATAAATATTTAACATCTGTTGATAGTTCGAGCTCATGTTCATGATCCATAATTGCAGGCATATTCTCCAGTGGCATTGGATCAAAATCAGCTACTACCTGAAAAATGAAATGTTTAGATCAATAAAAATGCAATTATTTTATTTTAACTTTATTCCAATCGAAAAAGTAAAATATTGACAATAAACAATATTAATGAATGATGATATTAAATAAAGTAAAGTGTTACATACCTGCAAATTCTCACATTCTTGAATAGCTTTGAATAACTTTCCACTTGCTGTTCGTGGTCCACAGGTGACTGTTTTGTCCAATGCTTCATATAAATGACGAAATGGCAGTTCATTGAAATGAAGCAGACATATAAACCAGTGAATTGGTCTATTTAACTGTTCAAATAATCGTAAAACACCATTTTCTGTTCCAGTATTTGCTGGCTCACCATCACTGCATATGCCAATTAATTGATCAACTGTTAATGTTTTATTGTTGAAAAATTCATTTAGTTTTCTGTGTTTGGTATTTGCATCTTCTTGACTACCCAAATTTACATATCCAAGTAACTCATTATAGGGCTCTTTCAGAACAATTAAATGCGGTTCTTTTACCGTAGTGGTATGAAATTTGTAATTAATTTTCTCTGTAGTTAATGAGTCATCTTTTCTACCATCGAAAGAGAATGCAGTTATGGAAGAATTTGTATGTCGTGTACGACACTTTTGATTTATCCATAATAACAAGATTACCATGAACATCTCCAAAATTTATATCTTCGAATAAAGCTGTTGCTAAACATGAAGCGTCTTTATCTGAAACACCGAATCTATCACACATCATAGCAAAATTTAAGGCATCGTATCTTTGAGTATAATGACCTCGTCTCATTTGAACAGTTGCTTCTGGAACTTCTGTTGTTGCTTCATTTTCATCTTTATCCATGTGTAATTCAGGTGGTTCGTAACTTGGATCATCGGTACCAGTTGTAAGTGTTGGTATTGTTGTAGCTACTTCTTCAACGTCTTCCGTATATACAGGTATTGTGAATTTTCTATCATTATGCTGGTCCATCATAAATTCTTTTAGATGTTCTGGAATCAATCCACACGAGCATTCTGTTGTTTTTAATTTGCAATTACATTTGCCAATATAAAATAATTCGTTTATTGAATCAACAAATGCTTTAAATTCATCTCTTTTGTTTCTATGTTGTACATGTTTCTGGTATTTAAAAATTAACTGATTTGCTTATCAGTTAATTTTTTTAAAACACTCAATATTTAATTTCAATATTTAATTTACACCAAATTTGGATCAATTTATCTGTTACGTGAGGAGTAAAAGTTTTATACGAGAACATTTTGTTTTCAAATTTAGCACGATCACTTAAAAAAAATAATATTTTAAAATGTCACATTTAGTAGGCAAACTAAGATAATTTAAATCACTTGATAAACCAAAAACAACAATATCTTGATGAGGCATGTTATTCAATCTAAAGTCAAAACTTGTTGATGTTGTTGCTTCCATTTGCGAAGACACCGCAGACGATGTTGATGGTTCTTCATTATCCATAATAACTTTGATATTATCACTGCACTCTTTGATTGTGTCACACCAAATTTAAAAATAAAAAAAAATTGATAACCGAGTTTTTATTTAAGTATTTTGGCAAACTGCGTGCGCATTGCATGATGAACAATTAAGGAAGAAGGAAAAGCAAGCTTGGCAACGTTTAGTGTTGGTAAACGTCATTATTTTGTAACGTCATTATTCAGTGTTACAAAGTTGTTCAATTGAACAATGCTGCCGGGTATCAATACATATTCTGAAAGGTGATAAAAATACCTTTCAAACAAGCCCAGATTGAGAAATATACTATAATTCTATCCGATTTTAATTAAATTGTTCTATGTATATATAGAAACATTTCTATTTTGGGGGGCTAAAAATCCGGCTTAGAGCTATAGTCTCTTTAGCAAAATTTCTCAGAATCACCTATAGATTACGTTTTTGCTATACGCTTCATCAAAAAAAATCGTTCCAATACAATCCATATATATATATATATATATATATATTAGGGCGGCCAAATTTTTTGTCGATTAGAGCCGCCCCCTAGGATGATTCTATGGACAATTCTAAGCAACTTTGGTGAAGGAACCATAGGTCTATCTCGATTTTCGAGTCTCCCACTTTTCAAAAAATGATTTTTTCCCTATAACATCATTCTGATTCAAAATTTGATTTTTTATTCAGTTCAGTTTCGGCAAATTTAGCCATTAATCTCTTTACAGTTGACTCTTTTGGAGCATTATTGTGACCCCAAATTGATCGCAATTTGCGAACTGTAGCCGAAAAACTTTCACCATTTTGGTAAAACAATTTCACAATGAGAATGCGTTGTTCATTCGTGTAGCGCTCCATTTTTACTAACCTCGTACCTTCTACTAGCAAACAATTACAATTGTTCAAATGTCAAACAATTACACTTCGAATGTTGCCAGATTTAAAAATTGCGTTCTTCTTGGGACACCCTTTATTATCTTTTTTATGTGTGTGGTCGAGAAATTCATTTCTGATCTTTATTTTTACCTATGACCACCACCAGAGGGCGTTTCATGCATATTTTAACTATTCCGAGAACAATTTTTCGGTAAAATTGATCTTTATTTTATTTTTTTCAACAGAAATTCAACCTAAAAAATAAGAACATGTGTAAAAAAAATGAATTTAGTGGAAGAAAAGCGAAATAAGTTATTTTTGAAAGTCTTTCTTGCTTTAAAGTCTGTGGTATTTTGCACGGCTTTCTGATGTAACTGCCATAACACTGTGTCGACTTTTTTCTAAAACACGTTTAGAAACGCTAGCCAGCAATTGAACATGTCTTTCCGTTGCTTGGATCAGGCAATGGTGGATCATCGTATTCTAAATATTGTTCGAAATGATCATACGGAATGGTATGCGTAAATGTTGGTTCGAATAAGACATCATCTTTATTTAAATCAATCATATTCGTATAATCTGTACAATTGAAGTTTATCAAAGGTTTTTGATAAACTCTAAGATGTGCCGGGTCGTACAGATTTCTTCGGTAGTGTAAAATTTTCTTGATTGCGATGTTTCGTGTCTCTTTTTTATCATCAAATAACATCGCTAACAAAATATTTTCGGAATGTCCGTAATATTGTGTCCAACGAATGAATTTGTAAAATAATACACTACCGAAGACCACCGAATTATAGTACTTGATGTTGAAGTGCATCGGCACATACACTCTCATTATGTATGTTGCCAGAATTTTTAAATTCCTTGATGGATTTTCAGTTGACACATACAACCGCAACAATCTATTCGCCTTGGTGAGCCAAAGTGAATGTGCTATTTGTCCTGGTTTAATGTGAGACAAATCCGCAGGAACAACACCATTCGAAATTGCATTGGCCATTTTGTATAGGTACTTTGAATCGGTGGATAATTCAAATGGATCTAAATCAGGTGGCATGTTCTCTAGCACGATTATCACAAATTCATCTACAAGCTGGAAAAAAAGAAATTAGATGAATTAAATGCAATTTTACCATTTAATAATGGAAAAAATCGATAAAAAAAAGAGGCAAATGATACATACCGGAAGATTTTCACACGTTTCAATTTGTTTGCCCAACGTTCCGGTTGTTGTTCGTGGTCCAGTGGTCGATAATCTGTCCAAAGTGTTAAACAAATGACGAAATGGCAGCTCGTTGAAGTGCAGATGGCACACAAACCAATGCAGCGGTCTATTCAAATGCAATTCAAATCGACGCAAAAGCCCATTTCTTACGCCAGTATTTGTTGGCTCACCATCACAGCATATGCCGATTAATGCATCGAGATTTCTTTTTCGACGAAGAATGCATTCAATGTCATCAATTTGTGTTCAGCATCTTCATTTTCGACGCACTTTATTTTTATCCATGATGATAGGATTGCCATGTGCATCTCTTACGTCAATGTCTTGCATAAGAGATGTTGCGAGTGCTGCTACTATTCTATCAGACACACCAAATCGATCACACATCGCAGCGACGTTCGAAGCATCGTATCTGGGAGTATACGGTTCTCCTATCATTGGCGGAACATCTTGTGGATTTCAACTTGGCTCATCTGTATCAGTACTTGGTTCATATGCTAAATGGCTCCTCTCAACGCTTGTTGATATTATTGTTGACGTTGGCTCTTCAACTTCTAGCACGAATTCCGGTATCGTCAATCTTCTGACATTATTTTGATCTCGCATAAACTCTTTCAAATGATCTGGAATCAATCCACATGAGCATAATGCTGCCTTCAAGTCACATTGACATTTGCCGATGTAAAATAATTATTTTGTAGATTGCACGAACGTTCTGAATGTGGCGATTTTTGGATGTTTAGTTTCGATTTGATACTTGTCAATCAATGTACCCAATTTTCTAACAACACCTTTTTTTGTTAGAATTTCAACATAAAGTTGACTCCAAATTTCAATAAATTTGTCTGTTACGTGCGGTACGAATGTACGAAAACATTTTGTTTTGGAGTTTAGCACGTTCGGCCAAGAAAAAAAAACATCTTAAAATATCCTGTTTCGTTGGCAGATTGAGTCCACTCAAATCACAAGATGCACCAAAAACAGCAACATCGTGCGAAGGCAAATGCTTCAAATGACTTTCGGTACTCGTTGATGTTGTTGCGGTTTGCGATGTAGACGGCAATGCATTTGGATCCATTGTATACTTTTACTTAAAGAATTCAAAAATAACTGAAATTAGTATATTTTAAAACATTTGGTTCGAATATATTTCTTCCACCTACAAATTGGTAAATACACAATGGTAAAAATGGTAAAAATTTTATTTATATATAAATACCAAATTTTGATTTGAAACGAACAACGAAAAAAAAACTGTTTTAAATTGACTTGAAAAAATCATTTTTTGAAAAGTGGGGGACTCGAAAATCGAGATAGACCTATGGTTCCTTCACCAAAGTTGCTTAGAATTGTACATAGAATCATCCTAGGGGGCGCCTCTAATCGAATTTTTCGGCTCCATACAAATTGGCCCGCCCTAATATATATACTTGCGGGCAAAGCGGGATTGCGCGGGCGTATACGGAGTTCCCAGATGATTCTCCGGAGTCATGTCCCTGACCAAAATTCTAAGATGTTCCTCAACAATGAGTTAGCCCATATTCTAAGTAACACATATTCCAAATTTCAGATTTTTTGCTTTGAACCCTCATTTTTACCATGTTTCTGACTAAAATTCAAAAATGTAGCTGATTAATTAGTTAACTCATACTCCAGTTAACACATATTTAAAATTTCACGTTTTTAGCTTAATCGGTGTGGGCAGCCCTTTAAGGGGGAGACTTTTCACCTCTTTGCCCCTTCCCGTAGACATTTCCAAAAATCCGACCAAGGTGAATGTCTACACCGGAGGAGAAACCTATGCACCAAATTTTAACTTCCTAGCTCCAGCGGTTTTGGCAGGCCGTCAAGGTTTAGAATTTTTTCCCTTGTCTGCCCCTCCCCTTTGGATTTTCCAAAAATTACGTATCAGCTGCTATCTACACTGGAAAAGGAGCCTGCATACTTAACTTCAACTTCCTAAGTCCAACGGTTCGTGCAGGCCGTTAAGGGGGAGACTTCATCGATGAGTTAGCTCATACTTCAAGAAAATCATATTCCAGGTTTCTAACTAAAGGGGTTTGGGCAGGCCGTGAAAGGGGAGTTTCTCACCCATTTTGCTCTTCCCCGAAGGAATTTCCAAAAACCACGTCTTAGCGGATGTCTACGGAGGGGGAACCTACGTACGAAATTTCAGACTCCTATCTCTTGAGGTTTGGGCTGGGCGATGTTGAATGAATGAGTGAGTAAGTAAGTGAGTGAGTTAGTCAGTCAGTAACGTTATTCCTTTATATATAGAGATATCAACTGGCTTTTTATTTTATTTAACGCCTTTTCTTTTTTTAACGTTTTCTAAAAAATAAGCCATTAAAGGTTCATTTACACGTTGACTACCCTTATTTACTATAAAACCTTTTAAAAAAATATATATGGTTTATTGTTTTTAAATATTGTATTTAGTGTGGGATGGCTAAATAAAATCTAAACTAAATTCAGGTTTTAAAATTTCTTTGAAATTTAATTTTTCAAAGAAATTTCAAAACCTTTTGTCAATTTGTATTTTTTTTATAATATATTTAGCTACCTCGCACAGGTCCTTAATGGAATTATTTAAATTGTATATTTTCTTTATAAACAATAATATTCGTGATTCCAATTGTAACACATCGATTAAAAAATCCGAAGGTAGGGTAACCAATAAAACAACATTTTGTATCAACCTAGTATCCTTTCTAACATTTCGATACCTTTTTTATAGAATGATTTACATTTGGCCTCAAAATAAGCCTCTGTTTCGGCAATCACCTCTTCATTCGAACCAAATCACTTTCCAGCGAGAATGTTTTTGAAGTCCAAAAACAGGTACAAATCGATAGGAGCCAAATCTGGCGAATACGGTGGATGCGAATACGGTAATTCGTGCAATTTGGCCATCATTTTTGGTGCACTGTGAGGAAATCCGGCCCACTTTTCGAAAACAACTTCCTTCGATATCTTTAAGTTATCAGCTATCTTTTACAGAATATTTACAAATTTTTGTTGCTAATTTCAGAAATCATTTTACAAATTTTTGAAAACCGATTTACTGAAATTAAAAAAGTGGATATTGAAGGAAATGTTGTTTCTAATTAAAACTTACACCTACAAACTTAAATTGCCTTAAAATGTTACATAGATTAAAAAATGGATCGGACAATTCAAATTTGACCTTAAAAGTAAAAAAACTTGACTAAAATATTTTTCAATACCGAAATTATTAAATAAAAACAAAATGATTAATTCGTTTATCTTTTAACAATTTTTAAGATAAAGCCTTTGATTTTGTTTTTAATTTTGTATAAAATATTTAAAAAAAAATAAATATAAATAAAAAAAAAATTTAATGTTCGATAAAAAAAATAAATTTCAAATTTTGTACTAATAATAATAATATTTAGTAATTTTTTTTGCTGATTTAAGCAAACAGATCTTAAATTCCACTCTACAAAAAGTATACTAAAGTTTAGTAGCGGCTACTAATTTTTCTACTAATATCATTGTGCTACACGTCAGCAGACATGTTTTGTTAAGATAAGCTAAAAATACCGCTGGGCTCAAATTAGCAAATTTCCCGTAATAACAGCAAAATTTTCAGTTGCCATTTCTGACTTTTTGTGAGAATGTGGGCAAAAACAAAAAAAAATATCTTCTCCACTCTGTTTAAACATAAATCACATGGCATTAAATTATGAAATGTGTACAATGAATGGGGTTATTCTATAACTACGAGAAAATTTCTTCAAATCTATATCTCTGATATATTTAGCACAGGTTGAGTCACTTATATCAAAATTATATTTAGGTAAATTTAACATTATGTGACTCCCTAGCCTAAATATGGTAGAGTTGCATATTTCGATGTGACAACTTTTCATATAGTTACGGAATAACCCCCGAACCGAACTTTCTCAATATAAGTATGTTTATATACTACAATACCAATAACTCATTATTTGTATCCTACTTAATAAGTCATTTCATAACAGAATATTATTTTAAAGCCTACAAATAACTAGCGATGCATATCAATATCGGTGAGTCATTATTTCTTTACTTTCAAAGTAGTGAAGTGTCACAATATTTGAAAGATATTTCATTATGTTTCAAAGTAAAGCAAAGTGTAAAGGATACTTTTTACAAGATAATGCCTGAAATAGGTCCTACCCTTTACCAAGATTTTGCAGGGTATGTCTAACAACCCAGCAAAAACAGATCTTAACACATAATCAGGCCAGTAAAGTTTTACTTTTTATATTTGGGATGTCCCAAAAGGTAAGGTGTTATGCTTACGTGCAAGCTTACAAAAAATTAAGGATAATGGGTTACGTGTATGCATATTAATAAATGATTACTAATAACTAATTGTTATTTATTTTCCGTAGGAAACTTAGTAACACATTATTTTTTTAACTCCTGGTAACTAATTATAATTTAACTTTTAGTAAGCGACAAGGTAATATGTAATATGTGAATACCAATTTCTAATCCGCTTCTCTATATATATAAATATATAAATTAACCCTTTCACGGCTAATGGTTGATAAATGTTCCACTTTTAATTTTTGTCATATTTGTCCCATTTTAACCGATTTTATTAAAAATGGCTCGTATCGATAGAGGATAGTTGTTGCTTTCACATCATACTAACCATTTGGATCAATATGATCTCAGAACCAATAGGATTACCACAAATTCATAAATAAATATACATTTTTTGCATAATTTTTGGAACACATTTTATCGTATCCTATTGGACAATACAGGGGTCAAAATTTTGATAGGACATAGTCCATTCCTTTAATTATTAGAAACACTGAGATATTTGGAAATTGTTTACTCATTTCTTAGAGGATACTGATACAATTTGGGATATAAAGGGTGTCCCAAGAAGAACGCAATTTTTAAATTTGGCAACATTCGAAGTGTCATTGTTTGACATTTGAACAATTGTTATTGTTTGCTAGTAGAAGGTACGAGGTTAGTAAAAATGGAGCGCTACACGAATGAACAACGCATTCTCATTGTGAAATTGTTTTACCAAAATGGTGAAAGTTTTGCGGCTACAGTTCGCAAATTGCGATCAATTTGGGGTCACAATAATGCTCCAAAAGAGTCAACTGTAAAGAGATTAATGGATAAATTTGCCGAAACTGGGTCTGTTAGTGATGTAAAGACAACAACGCGCCATCGACCAGGTTGATCGACCGAAAATGTCGCAGCTGTACGTGATGGTGTCGCTCAAACTCCATCCACCTCAATTCGACACCGAGCTCAGCAAATTGGTGTCTCCAAATCCACTTTGCAGCGAATTTTGACGAAAGATTTGCATCTTCATGCATACAAAGTTCAATTGACTCAGGAACTGAAGCCAGCTGACCATGGACAGCGAAGAGAGTTCGTTAATTGGGTATTGGAGAGACAACATGAAAATGCTGATTTTGCCGATAAAATCATCTTCAGTGACGAGGCCCATTTTCATCTTGATGGCTTCGTCAATAGGCAGAATTGTAGCATTTGGGGTGAGGAAAATCCTCGAGTGATTCACGAGAAGCAAATGCATCCTCAACGTGTCACTGTGTGGTGTGGTTTTTGGGCTGGAGGAATCATTGGACCTTTTTTTTATGAAAATGAGGCAGGTCAAGCGCAAACAGTCAATGGTGTTCGGTATCGTGAAATGATAACCAGTTTTTTCTTGCCTAGAATTGAAGAAATGAATGTGGAGGGCATGTGGTTCCAACAAGACGGCGCCACATGTCATACAGCCAGAGAAACAATTCAATTGCTGCATCAGTCATTTCCCAGTCGTGTTATTTCGCGTTTTAGAGATCAGAATTGGCCGCCTAGATCGTGCGATTTAACACCATTAGATTTTTTTCTTTGGGGTTTTTTGAAGTCGATGGTTTACGCGAATAAGCCGACGACGACTCAAGCCTTAAAAGAGGAAATTGGACGCTGCATTAATGAAATACCGCAGCATTCATGCAAAACGGTCATTGAAAATTTCATTAAAAATCGCGTGCATGCCAGCAAAGCCGCGGCGGCCATCTGCACGATATATTGTTCCATACATAACCTCATTCTGTCTACTTTACGATATAATAAAGTTTCACGATTTTTTTTTAAATATCTGTGTTTTATTTAAAATTTAAAAATTGCGTTCTTCTTGGGACACCCTTTATGTATCCCATGGGTCGAAAATAGTAAAAGAGGACGTTTTCCTAAGTTTTAACATTTTTTGTGTGCAATGAAATTCAAGTTATTTTTATTTGATTTGATTTTTATAGATTTTTCCCCTGATTCCAAATTTGGTCTCCAAAATTGTCTTTCTCTTTACAATTTTGAAAAATTGTATATAAAGGATATTTCGGAACCAAAAAAATCTAGTTTGTCATATTCGTGATCTCAATACCAAAAGATGTGTCATAACACAAACAAGTTAAAATAAATTACTTCGACACTACTCTAAACTAATTTGTAATAGAAAAAGTAAGCTATTACAAGTAACTTATTATTTAATTCAAAGTAATAAAATAAGTAAAATATTATATGTAATAAATTATTATTATATTGAAAATATTGTTGAATGTACTCATTACAAAGTAATAATATGTCATTACCATGTTTTCACTGGGATGATATTCGTTTTTCTTCACAATACATAAAATACCTGGCAAATCTTCCCAACAAAACTTGCTAAACAGCAAAAAGGGCTTAAAATATGTACATAGCTGTAATAAATAAAATAAGTCATGTAAAATAAAAATAAAAAAGATAATGAACAAATAATAGCTTTATTTAACACTGTTTAAACTTAAATCAATAGTATTTTAATTATAAAATCTGTGTAATTAATTTAAACTATAAACTTGTATAAAATCGTATTTCCTCATTGTAAGGAGTTATGTTATACAATACCAATAGCTCATTATATGTATCCTTCTTAATGACTTATTAATTAACACAATGCCAGCAATACAATATTTTAAAGTCTCTAACTAAATAGTAATATATCAATATTGGTAACTCAAGATTTCACAACTTTCAAATAGTAGGAATATACCGCAATATTTGTTACGTAATACTTTAGGTTTCAAATTAAAGTAAAAGATAAAGAATACCCTTTACCAGATAATACCTGAAATAGGTCCAACCCTTTACCAAAATTCTGCTGGTATGTTTACTAAGTTTTATTTTTGTCAAAATATTAATCTAAAAAATTGGAAGAAAAAGCCAATTGCCAATGCGTTGTTGTTATAAACATTTTCTTTAATTTATTTTTTATTTATATTAATCATATAATTTCAAATTATATATTAATACCCTTACCGAGCACTGGGAATCGAACCCACGACCCCCGCACTGATAAGCTAGCACGCTACCAACTAGCCTACCGGGGCGCTCTCATTTTTTATCAAAGCCGTTTCTTTTTTTTTTATCCAAAAAAAAAAAAAAAATGTTAACCCTTGGTAATTTTGCAAGTAAAGTCACCCACTGGTGCACACATTGCTTACAATGAAATTTGGAGATGTTATAGAATAACATAAATAACTTTAAGGTTATAAAACTTTTACAATCAATATACTACCGTCATAAAAAATATTTTAGTGAGGAGTTTTACAAAAACTGAGTTTACTAATAACGGCATTTTACTTTCTTCAAATACAGGCACCCCAAACGTGCATGCATGTTTTCTGTTACCATATGGAATGGAAATACCGTTATTAAGTATTAACATACTTATTTCACACAAATTTGTTAAAACTATTGGATTAATCGAACATTCTTGTCAAATTTCGAATAACGAATAATTTTATACGATTAATCAATTAGTCAAAATTGGTAAAAAATACGAAAAAATGTTTCAAAAATATGCTTTTAAAGATTTTTTTAAGGATGATATACACAAAAGCAATCATAATATCCTCTAAGAAGGAATATTACGAAAGCCTTATGATTCGAAGTTTTTTAAATGCAATTTAAAAAGTAAAACAAAGAAATCTACAAATAATTTGTTTACAAGATTGTACTTACTTACCCAGGTGGAAAATGCCGATCTTACGAAAAAAACAATACTGAGCAATATTTTTTTGTTTGTGTTTTGCCAGTACTACGAGGGTGGGTCAATAAGTCCGTGACTTTTTGAATGAAACACAGTTTTTTTTAAAAAAAAAAATATTTTTCAACATAATCTCCTTTTAGCTTAATGCACTTAGTCCAACATTTCTCCAATTTTTGTATCCTTTCCAAAAAATTGTATTTTTGAGGGGGCAATTCGTCGTTTAGTTCATGAATTTTTGCCATGGAAACTAAGTTGTTACACGATTCCGTTGGTGGTCGATTGTGAGCAAACGCGGCAGCCATCTTGCGGAAGGCTTTCTCATACCCAAGTGATCGTTCAAAATTGAAACCACTGAGCCATGTGAGATGCCTATGTCTTTCACAATCTATCGCACATTCAATCTCCTATCGTCGAATACCATATCGTGAATTTTTTCAATTGTTTTGGGTGTAGAGACCTAGACTGGGAGTCCAGAATGTTCGGCGTCTTCCTTGCTTGCAAGGCCATAACGAAAGTCAGTAAACTGCTTTTTTACCATTGAAATCAATGGCGCAGAGTCCCCATAGTATTTCTCAAGCTTTTCCTTGGTTTAATGAGCACTCGAAATTCACTTTTTTCCATTTTTAAAAAAAGCCACGAGGTTGTATATTTTGAACAGCTGTTAAAGGCAAAGTAAATGACGGAACTTGCTCAAAATTTGACAGTAGTATACTAACAGGTGGTACTTGATGGCAGCGGTGTTGGATTTCATATAACTACGAGGAAAGTTCGAAAAGTCACGGACTTATTGATACGCCCTTGTAATCAAATATGCTGTGTCAGTACAGTTTCATTTAATTTGTTTAAATTTACAGTTATATTTAATACAAACGTTTGTGTAAAATTGTTACCAGCTATTAATTTGTTATGAAATTCTGTAAGAATCATAGATGGTAGCCGAAACAAATGCGGTTATCGGTAAGGGTAACGCTATTTTCTACTATTTCGGTAACGTTATTTTAAGGGTAACGCTAATTTCTATTATTTCGGTAACGTTATTTTAAGGATAACGATTTTTTCAGTTATTTCGGTAACGGTATTTTAGGGATAACGATTTTTTCAGTTATTTCAGTATCGGTATTTTAGCGATAACTGTATTTTCCATTATTTCGGTAACGGTATTTTAGCGATAACGTTATTTTTTTTATTGCGGTATCGGTATTTTAGCTAGTTTCAAAGCACACCGATATATTTAACCCCATCATGATCAGACTTTTGGAGGATATATCATATGTATGTACAGAGAATATATTTTTGAATCTTGTTACCTCACAGCTGCCCTTGCAGAAATATCTATGACTAACACAAACATTTTTACATAATGAACCACAGATGGTTTGAAATTAATTGGCAAAAAGTAAGTAGGTCCGAGTAAAAACAAATTAATCTGGCACAATATTTAATCATTTCCAATTTTATATTCCTAAATATCTTATTTGATCCGAAAAATAGCAGATCAAATTAGATTCAGAGATATATTTGAGGATTTAGATGGATCTGAATTGATCCGAAAAATGGCAGATTAAATAAGACCCAACAATATACTTATAAAGTAATATCCAAATTTATCCGAAAAACGTCAAATCGAATTGTATTAGATTAGATCATACAATATTTTATACACGAAAACTACCCCTTTTCAGAAATAGTCAATTGTATTTTAGAAATTGTCAATTGTATTTCAGAATAGTCAATTGTGTTTCAGAGAAAATCAATTGTATTTCAGAATAGTCAATTGTATTTCAGAAATAGTCAATTGTATTTCAGAATAGTCAATTGTATTTCAGAAATAATCAATTTTATTTCAAAATAGTCAATTGTATTTTAGAAATAGTGAATTGTATTTCAGAAATTGTCAATTGTATTTCAGAATAGTCAATTTTATTTCAGAAATATTCAATTGTTTATAAACTGTCAATTGTATTTCAGAAATAGTCAAATGCATTTCAGAAATAGTCAATTGTATTTCAGAAATAGTCAATCGTATTTCAGAAATTGGCAATTGTATTTCAGAAATAGTCAATTGTATTTCAGATATTATCCATTGAATTTCAGAAATATTCGATTGTATTTCAGATATATTCGATTGTATTTCAGAAATAGTCAATTGTATTTCAGAAATTGCCAATTGCGTTTCAGAAATAGTCAATTGTATTTTAGAAATTGTCAATTGTATTTCAGAAATAGGCAATTGTATTTCAGAAATAGTCAATTGTATTTCAGAAATTGTTAATTGTATTTCAGAAATATTCAATTGTATTTCAGAAATTATCAATTGTCTTTCAGGAATAGTCGATTGTATTTATGAAATAGTCAATTGTATTACTGAAATGTGCAAATGGGCAAATGTGAAAATATGTAACTGCGTAAATATGTAAATATTTATTTCTTTATTTCATTCAACAACGCCTAGCCAAACCGCTAGACTTTCGCTAAGACGAGGTTCTTGGAAACTCTTTCGGGAAGAACAAAATGGGGAAAAACTCCTCTTTCACGGCCTGGCCAAACCATATAGCTAGAAACCGGACATTTGAAATATGCTATAACAGCCTGCTTAAACTGTTGGACCTATAAAGCTAAAATCCAAAGGGGAGGGACAGAAAAAGGAAAAATTCTCACCCTTGACGTCCTGCCAAAAACGCTGGAGCTGGGAAGTTGAAATTTGGTTCATATGTTCCTCCTCCGGTGTAGACATTCACCTAGGTCGAATTTTCGTAAATGTCTACGAAGAGGGGCAAAAAGATGAACAGTCTCTCTTTACGTGCTGCCCACACCGATTTAGCTAAAAACCTAAAATATGAAATATGTGTTATTGAGGTGAGGTACATCTTAGAGTTTTGGTCTGGGACATTGTGAAATAATTATATTTAAAGCGAAAAAAATATATATATACAAATTTTCACTACTTATATCCTATCAAATATTTCTAGTTCTTCTTATCCCGAAATGATTTAAATTTGAAAGTTTTGTAAAAAATATTAATAAGGAAATAAAAACAAACTAAAACACAAAAAATTGATCTCACTGTCTGGTATTCGAAACCATTGACATGGGGCCACATATAATTATATGAAATTAAATATATTCCACCATATCAAAAATACTCTAGATATGGAACTATATATAACAATATCTCAAATTTGTTTGCACATATTGTATCATATATAATTATATCTTATACCATATCAAAAAATATTTCTTATATTAGAACATATATTAAACCACATATAATTATATCTCATACCATAATAAAAAATAAAATTCGAAAATTACACACAAAATAACAATGAAAATAAATTTATTGTTGTTTTTTGTGTAATTTTCATATATAATGGCAAATTTTATTGCATTTGAAGACACCTGGTAAACAAGATTATAACTTGAGTGGACATTACTTAATAAAAAAATGTATCAGTATTTTAAGGGTAAAGTTATTTTCTTTTATTTCGGTAATGCTATTTTAAGGGTAACGCTGTTTTCTATTATAAAGATTTTTTCAGTTATTTCGGTAACGGTATTTTAGGGAAAACGATTTTTTCAGTTATTTCGGTAACGGGGTTTTAAGGATAACGATTTTTCAGTTATTTCGGTATCGATATTTTAGGGATAACGATATTTTCTATTATTTCGGTAACGGTATTTTAAGGATTACGATTTTTTCAGTTATTTGGGTAACGGTATTGAAACGATAACGGTATTTTATGGGTATTGCCTGCTAACCCTGGTAAGAATACATTTAAAATCTACCATTCGTATATTTATTTCAATATTTTTATCTAACTTTTAAATATTTATTTTTTATGTCATTATTTTATTTATTTTAATTCAAATAGTGTGAAATTAAAAATAAAAAATATTTTTAATTTATTTTTGTATATTTTCTACTTTTTTGCAATTACCTACTTTTAAAAAAGGGCCGAATTCAAGTATTTTAAAATTCAAATAGTGTGAAATTAAAAATAATTTATTTTTTTCTATTTTAATTTTTTTTTTTAATATTTTCCCACAAGTAAGATATAAACTTTATACACCAAAATGAAGGTATTTAAATTATGTTTCTACCTCATTTAACATCTTAAATGTTGAAAACTTTTTAAGTTATTGAGGTTTGAAATGTAGAAAGAAATAATCAGGCTATCAGAGTGGTCCTTAATATAAGAATTTTTCACACAAATAATTTTTGTTCATGGGATCGCATCATTAAGAAGGGATTTGTTTAATTTGTATGAACAAAACGCACTAGAAAAAAAATAATTATAAAAATTATACCCATCTTCAAAAAATCCAAAAAAAAATTTCGAAATTCTTTTAGATCACAAACTTTAATATTCCGCTTCAAGAGTTGCAAAAATCGCAAAAAACGCCTTTCGTAAAACGCCCTAATGGCCAGTAGTGTTTTATTTCCGAAAATACTAATGGTAATGAAATAGCACAAATGCATGAAAAAACTAATTATATTTGATTGAAAAATCATTTTTTTATAAAAACATTTATAGGATTTCAAAATTATCAAAGTAGTTTTATACAAAAAATAATAAAACAAAATGTAAAATATTCAAATATTAAAGCATAAATAAATATCGACATAAATATAAACCATGGATGGTAACCGAAACGAATGCGGTTGTCGGTAAGGGTAACGCTATTTTCTATTATTTCGGTAACGTTATTTTGAGAGTAACGCTATTTTCCATTATTTCGGTAACGGTATTTTAGCGATAACATATTTTAGTTATTTCGGTAACGATGTTTTAAGGATAACGTTATTTTAGCTATTGTGGTATCGGTATTGTAATGATAACGGTAGTTTCAATGCACACCGATATATTTAAATCCATCATGATTAGACTTTTAGAAGATAGATATATATATGTATGTACAGCGAAAATATTTTTGAATCTTGTTACTTCACAGCGGCCCCTTGCAGAAATATCTATAACTAACACAAACATTTTAACACAATGAACCACACACACATGGTTTGAAATTTATTGGAAAAAAGTAAGTATGTATAGGATTTAAAAGCACCTTGTTTTCATTTTTTAAAAAAATTGGGTTAAGAATTAAGAAGACATAGAATTTAGTTTTTTTAAAAGCGCGTAACTTTAAACTGTCATCTTTAAAATTCTACAAAGATTTTTTTTAAATAGTTACGAAATATGGGGTTTAAAGGTTAAAAATAAGGGAAACCCTTAAATTGATCCTACAAATTTTTTAAATAGTTTTATTTAAAAGTGGGAATAAGGTAGAGTATTTCACAAAAAACTAAAGGTTTGTTTTTTTTCGAATTTTATATCTATACCTATAACTACTTGTAAAAAAACGACTATCCCTACTAACCTGGCTTTTCTTTATTTTTTGTAAACAAATAGAATTTGAACATTTGGGGCCGTCTTTGTACGAAAGCTGTTTTCGTATATGGACTGCGCGGGAACGCGAAATAGAGCAATTATATTATTTGCCCTGCTCTACCTTAACTTACAAACACATAATTAATTTGTTAGCTTTTGTAGTTTTTAATATTTTATCAAATTAAAAACACAAAAATTTCAAATATTTTTATGACAAATATTTTTGTTTACATTTAAAAGAGAACAGCAAAAAATTGTTATACATTCTTAATTTTTAAGTAGCTATATTTATAACTACGTAGCAAGTCTATATCTACTTAAATTTATATGGAATATTTATATACAATTCGAAAAAAAAAAACAAACCTATACTAAAATGTTTAATAAGAGCAAAAATATCCACATTTATGTATGTTTAAGATCTGATCATTAAACCGATAACATACAATTTTGCGAGAAAATTTTGGAATTTCTAAATAAAGTTGTTACGAAGGATATTCAATAGGTAGAGATTTTAAACAAACATTTTCTTGAATCAGATGGAAATTTGAGGTTACAAATAGAACAAGTATCTACGGATACATGTAACTTTTTAAGGACATTGATTAAGCACAATGATAGATTTGTAATTGAGTACACAACAATTATTCAAATTCAACAGCAGGCAAATATTGTGGTTCAGACTATATTTCACCAAAGTTAATTGAAAAATGCATCCACGTCATCACGCCTTATTTGGTAAACATTAATAACAATATGATAAACAGAAAATCATATCCAAATATTTTGAAAATCCACAAAGTTGTTCCAATTTCTAAATTAAAAATGAATGACAATGTTTCTATGTTTAGACCAAGAGGAGTGTTATCTGTCATTGACAATATTTTTGAAAGATTTATGCATACACAGGTTGGGAATATACAATGTTTGTGAATTAGAGTATTCAAAAACCGGTCAACCGGTTTCTTTTTTTTTAAACCGATCGGTTTCGAATATTTTGTAAATTCGAAGAAAACCGAAAACCGGTATTTTTTGTTCGGTTAACCGGTTTTTTTTATTACATCACCAACTGGGTTACTTGGTCTCTTTTATTTTTTCCGAACACTTTTATAATCGTTTGGTTATGAAGATTCAGATGTAAGTCCGATATATTCCCATGAAGACTTAACTTTGGATATTCCAAATTCAAATAGTTTAATTTCTGATCTAAATAACACAATAAACAGTATTCAAAATCCTAAAAAAGAGACTGTACAAAATCATTCATCATTATATGATGATTTCATATATCTTAATAAATGCGACAAAAGAACTGAAAAGTTGGAAAATTTATATAATTGTCTTTTGACTATTTGTCCAACATCTACTATTAGTGAAAGAGTATTTTCCACTAGCTTTATCAAAAGCAAACAAAAAAATCGACTTAAAACGAAACATTTAAATTGCATATTATTTCTAAAATATTATTTTAGAAGTGAAAAATAGATTTTCTTTTTACATATTTAAAATGTAATATTAAAAAAACTTATTTAATGCCAAACGTTTTAAACGTTCAAATTACTAACGTACTTATTTTACCCAATTTACAAACTTAATGATCTCTATTCATTTGATATGAATATAGTTTTATAATATTAATTTTTAAGATATTATATTAAAAAATATTAAAACCAATAAATAAAATGTTGAAATGAAATACAATAAAAAAATATTATAAAATATTTTTTTTTCAAAGAATGTATTTTTTATTTTTATTAATTTATATATTAAACTTCTTTTTTAAAACAATTAACAAATTATATAAGCTTTTTATTCAAATTAAAAAAAAAAACGAAAAAAACCGGTTGACCGGTTTTTTATGCAAAAACCGAAACCGGTTATTTTAAAATTCGATTTTTCGAAGAAAACCGAAACCGATTTTTCCACAAGGCCGGTTTTTTGAATACTCTATTGTGAATGTTTTCAATAATTGATTTAATTGCTTACTCTTCACAACCGACTTATGTTCAAAAATAGTTCTTGTTGTGCGCTTCATGTGGATTAGAATTTTACTGAGAATAAACCCACTCGTTGAGTCGAGGCAAGATTTCTTAAGATAATATTCCATGCAAGTTTAAAAATATATAGACTTGCTAAGTAGTTATAGACAAAGCTGCTTAAAAATTGAGAATTTATAAAAATGCTACCAAGGCTTGGAAATTCTTGGCTTTTCTATTTTAAATGTAAACAACAATTTTTGTAATAAGAATATTTGAAATTTTTGTAATTTGTATTTTGTTTTATAAGTATTAAAACCAACAAAATTAATTATGTGTTTGTTAGTAAAGGTAAAGCAGGGTACACAATATAATTGCTCTATTTCGCGTTCCGGCGAAGTCGATATACGAAAGCAGAAATTGTATTTGTTTATATAAAATAAAGAAAAGTCAGGTTAGTATCCATAAAAAATAATGGTAGTCATTCTGTGGCTATAACCTCCTTCATATGTTCATATTTAAAATGAAGTGATTTGAATATTAAGCCGTTGCATTCATTGCTTCTAAAATATAAGTATATTTTCTGAATCTAAAGCATTTATTGGAAGTATTGTTTTCTGATCATTCAAGTCAAAAATTTCAATGTGAAAAAAATGCTGAAGCCCTTTTATAATTTTTTTTTATTAAATCATTTTTATATTTCTGTTTAATGCATTTTTTCAGCTTTAAGTAGTTATGGCGACACAATCTGTGCATTTTTGCACTTTGTATTTTATTTAACACTACACCATTTCCAGATTTAATTCAGAATTTTCCAAAATAATTTTAAAATTGTGTAAAAATGTTTTAAAATAATTGAAAATAATTTTAAAATTGTAGCTATATTTGAATACTTCCATCGACACGCCAATTTTAAATTCATCGATGAAGCCATCAAAAAGTAAGTGATGTCTTTGCCATAGTAGTGATGTTTTTCTTGCCAACGTTGGTACAGCGTTGGATTTCAGTATTTTCGTATGTAAATAAAAAATATCTAGTATTGTGACAGTACTTTAAATAAAATAATTCTGTACCATAAAACAAATTAAAATGTGGTGGTAAAGCATCTTGAAATTTAAAAAAAAGTAATACACGTTTATATATTTTGTAACAAAATATTAATTAATATATAACATACAAATTTCATATTTTTTAGACAAGAGTTCAAGATTTTTTTAAGAATATTTTTATGTTTAGCCATAAATCAATTTAAAATGTGAACGCTGAGTTAACGCTTAGCTAGTTTTTTTTGAAATTGCTAGGTTAATCAATTTAATAAACCCGCGTGGCTTGAGACTTGTTTGATACTCCAGTAAGTCAAACATTTTCGTCTGAAATCTTGTCTTGACAGGACAGCCAGACGGTCGCAAACTCTGAAAGATTGGGTTGTGTGAGGAAAAGGATCGTTAGCAAAATTCGAACATACTTAAGAGCGCGCAACATCGACTTTTGGGCTTAATTGTATATTCTATTTTTAGATATGAGTCAGTTATCTTGTCTCTGATTCCTTTTTTTTTTTCAACCTAACCTAATTTAATTTTTTGTCAATCAATTTTTAAAAAAATAATTCTAATCTAATATAATAATTTAAAGTTGAGCGCTTTTCAGCATTTCGCAATTTTCAGCATTTGATTTTGAAAATAGTTTGAGTTATTTAAAATCGATTATAAAATGTTTCAGAAATAACTAAATCCTACAGAATAGAACAATTTCTGCATACGTATAATTTATCAAATAAAATTCCCTGAATAGAACAGCAAGATATTCTCTTGGAAATGTTATTGAAGCATTTGAATCAAAAGTTATGTGTTCATTTGTAATTATTAATGGTTTTAAGATATTTCATATGTTTACTTATGGTTCTTACAGAATTTCATAACGAATTAATAGCTAAAACTCTTTTACACAAATAATTGTATTAAATATTTGAAATAAAATAAAATTTTTAATATAAAAAAAAAAATTAATAAACGGTTGTAACAATATTTACATCTGATGATGTATAAACATAGAAATTAAAAATAAAAACAAATTGTGGAATTACCTGTCCAGTGTTGGTAAAATGTTTTTGACACAAATGTGATAAAAATAAGATGTTCACACTATATACTACATTACATGAATCCACCTAGTAATTTTACATTGAATAATTCAGCAGTCCGAGCAATACAATACAATCTTTACAATTGGGCAGCTGAAAATAGCACATATCCATAATTCATTGAAATCGGTAGATTCCCTACAATAGGAGACTTTCCTTGATAGTTTTTAAATAAACATATGATAGACATTAGTTGGGTTATTATTTTGTATTTAACTTGGCAACAAATTTAAATTTACACAAATGTATTGTTTTAAAAAATATAAAATTGTTGTGTTTGCGTCCCCAGCGAATGCGAAATGCCAACGCATGATTTATGTTTGAAAGGGTATACATTAAAAAAAATCTTCCCCCTTATTTATACTACCCGAGTAAACATTTTGTATATTATTATCATATATAACTAAATACATATGTCGGTATGCATTACCATATATAATTATATATTACATAATTTTTATTAAAATATTGTAACTTATAAAGGGTGATTTTTTAAGAGCTTTCGGATTTGATTGAAAAAAACATAAAATTTAGAGAAATGTTGAAACCACATGTCAGCCAAGGGCAAAAAAGTTTGTAATCATCGCACGGTAGCTCTCGCCATTTACTGTATCGTTCCTGCCTTCGTCGTCTTTGATGCCACCGGCCCATAATCCATATCAAACAGTGCATTTTTCGGGATGAATTGGCAGTTCTTGCAATGCTTCTGGCTGCTCTTCACACCAAATTCGGCAATTCTGTTTGTTGATGTACCCATTGAGACAATTTTTCGATGGAAACACATTTCTCACACATGTTTGACAGTAACATGTTACACGAAAACAGCAGAGCTGCCAAAAATAGTGTTGCTAAAAAATCACCCTTTATAACCACATCTAGTTATATATTGATCTTTGTAAAATTAGATATACTTTATTTGATAAGATATGTTTTATATTGTATAATATAAAATTACATATTACACTATATATAATTATGTATGGCTTATACAGCACCATATAATTTATATTTGCTATCACATATTTAAGATATAAGGTGTGGTCGACGTACGTTACTGCGGATGCCCGCTGGAACCTTGTAACAAAAATTGGGTAAAAAAAGCGTTCATGAGAGAGTAATTGTGTTTCTCTTTTTACCAGAACTTAACTTTTTTTTTTTTTTGAGAAAAATGGTAAAACTGTCAAATCAACAGCTGCTGCAATAAATCAGCTGTTTTAATTTGTGAAAAATTTAAAGTTATTTATAAAGATGTTTTTTATTATCGTGACCGGAATATGTATTTGTCATACTTGAGATTATTTCATCTAAATATGGAATGAATAAGACTGAACTATGTATTTTTGTGTTCCTACCCGTCTTGGTAACACTGGTTCTATACCATACAGCTTAACGATTTCAGTAGTATCCATACAAATAATAATAAAGTCCTCCTCAGCATGTCTACGCATCGATTTTAACATATCAATTACTAAATTTATATGTTCCAATGCCTTTATTTTATTAAGATTTACTAATTAATAACATGTAAGTACATCAGAATGACACAGAAAAACGCCGAGACACCCCAACTTAATTTTTAACATATCAGGTCAGAATCAAGAGATATTTCATTTTTAACTTTGTATTGAGTCAAACAATTTTTTAATTATATTTTAACGAAACGACTTTGAAAATTGTTTTCTAATAATTTAATTTATTGTTTTTTCACTTATTTACTATTTATTACAATTACTTTTAAATTAACCTTTAAGTTAAGGAGTTATAATTATTTGTATTTCAGAAAATAATGATACCCCAATATAAATTATACACTGGGATGTGTTTAATTCAAGTTAAAGTACACCAATACGTATACATAATATTATTGTAACAGATTTTAATGACTTATCCGTTCTATTTTCTGAACAAAATTTTGATTTTTTTTAATGCAAACGAAACAAATAGTAAATAAGTAAAAAAATCAATAAATAAAGTCATTGCAAAAGAGTTTTCGAAGTCTTTTCTTTAAAATTAAGTCAATACAAACTTAAAATCTAAATATCTTGTTAAAATGACCTGACTCTTCAAAACGGGGTTCGCCACTGAATTCGTGTGTCATTTCAAAAGCTGAAATTTTACTTACAGTGTAATTATTTAATAAGTAATTTTAGTTAGAACATTTATATGAAAAACAGCATTTTCATTAAAAAAATAGCAATTGTAAATCAAAAAGTCACATTTTAAATTTAAAAAATATTATTTCAAATTTACAAAATGCCATTTGAAATTTTAAAAAAATATCAATTGAAATTAAAAAATATGAAATGCTATTAAAAAAAGACCAAAGAGTCATTCTATATATATCACTGAAAATTTGGACATGAATACTTCACGCTCCTGTGAAATTTGAGCTATTTTGGTCTTTTAAAATTCTCGATGCATCGATGCTAAAATTTGAATATTTTTAGCGGCTTAAAGTTGGATAAACACCTCATATTTAAACTAATCTAACTATTTTGAAAAACAAAAAACAGCACAGATATCATGGGAACGTGGAATAGACACATGCGAGCTTTCAAAAAAGATTATATTGTTTCAAAAACTTTTGGAATGACTCCAAATGTAATTTAGCATCAATTGAAATTCAAAAACACCAAATTAATTTAAATAAATATTTGATATAATTTTTTTAATTTTTTTTAATTTTTAAGTATCAATTGCGAATTTTTTAATTTTATTTGTAATTCTTTGAATTTTAATTATGTTCTTTTATTTCGGATATATACTTTTTTAATTTAGTTGTCATTTTTGGACGATTTTGTTTACATTAATGGATAATTTTAAAAAAATCTTTATTTTTATATCTCAATATCTATAACTACTTGTAAAGAAAACGACTATCCCTACTTACTTGACTCTTTTGTAAACAAATATAACTGGAGCATTTGGGGCAGCCTTTGTATGAAAATTGTGTTCATATATGGACTTCGCCGGAACACGAAGTATAGCAATTATATATATTGTATTGCCTGATCTACTTTTACTTATAAACACATAATTAATTTGTAAGCTTCTGTTGTTTTTAATACTTTATCAAATTACGAACTCAAAATTTTCAAATATTTTTGTTTACATTTAAAAGAGAAAAGCCAATAATTTCCAAGACTTGGTAGCATTTTTATAAATTCTTACTTTTTAACTACTATAACTAATTAGAAAGTCAATATGAGCTAAGTCGTTAATTAAATATTTTCAATTTGAAATACATATGTTTTGATATAAAAATAAACTCATAATTCTGAAATTTTAGGGATTCCAGTTAATACTTAATGTGGTATTTGAATCACAGTTTTTTGTTGAATGTCTGTTGGTTGTTTCTTCTCCATCTTCCCAAATATTGTCGTTCGTCGTCTGCCGGCACTGTCCCTTGTTGTCGAAAATTTGCAACCAGACGGTTTATTGTTGAC
Source organism: Eustalomyia histrio (assembly GCA_949748255.1). NCBI lineage: Eukaryota > Metazoa > Arthropoda > Insecta > Diptera > Anthomyiidae > Eustalomyia > Eustalomyia histrio. The sequence continues at coordinate 88,544,808 of OX456526.1, forward strand.
TAAAAGGGTCCAGCCCGCACTTAAAAATTACGACGATATGCACACTGAGTGAAAACAATGGATCGTTGATTTGAGAAATAAAGTTCAACGATTAAGGCACGTTGTTCAAGTGTGTACTGTTTCCATTTTTAATTTCCCAAGTCTTCTTTACAAAATACGAAAAAAGTTATAAGGAATTGGAATCCCGAATTTTTTTAGGCCCCCTGGGAAGTAAATGTTCATAGTTATTAATATCAAATTTATATAAAAATATCTGTGGTTAACATATAATTTATATTGTTTTTTAAAAGCTATGACGAGTAATAGCTTTGAAAAGAACTAAATTTCAAACAAAATTACATTTTTTTGAAAGTTATAAAAAATAACTCCTTTAGAAGAGGAAAATCAGAACTAAATAAAATATTGGAATCAATGAAAAATAAATTCCTTAAGAATCACTTCCATTTATTTTTGCTGGATAACTATGGTAAAGGACTAATCTTTAGTTATTTTGAAATAAATTATCAGGTTTGAGTGATTTGCATCAATTTTTAACTTAAAATTTTTAAAATCGTAGTTATCAGTACAAAAAGTAAAAACTTTATTATACACAGTAAAAATTGCAAAAATTTCAAAGAAAGTAATATAACAAATAAGGCGCAATTACTGAATGTCCCATTATAATTCATCCAACAGTCAAACTCTAGAGGGAGTGCACACTTTCGACCTTTCGAACCACCATCCACAACAACTCATGGTTTGAACAGGCTTATATATCACTCTAAGGAAAAGGACTATGCGAAATTGCTTTTCTACAGTTAGTGAATGATTACCCGTACAAAATGTGCTTTTTTCATCTATTTTTAGAATTACCTTTGGCGACCATCTTTGATTCTCAAAGCACGAATTGACATGGTTGCCATTCTAACTGCTAATGTTTCCATTTCTGGGAACGTTTGGGATCTGGCATTTATACTAATATATTTCAACACAACATATTCAGTGTTGTCTCTTCTATTACATTATAGTTTATATCGTTTTGTATGTAAATTTTGAATATATTATTTCGATCTCTATGTTTTAATTATATATTTTAGAATTTATGAGGTTCGACATTATAATTGAATGTTATTATAAATCGCTGATCTTATATTTATAAATTAGTGTTTACTTCACCATACTAACATTTAATTATGATCTCAAACCTGATAAATTCTAAAATATATAATTAAAATATAGAAATAGAAATAATATATACAAAATTATTTTGTTTTAAATATTTTAATTTTTTCTAAGATATGGTTATATTGATGTATAACTTAAAAATGCGGCATTCACAACGGATGGTGTATCTTTTACACACGGACTGTGTCTCTAATAACTTTTATGGCATTTTTGAGGATAAACACAAGTCATTCTTTCTCAGTTAGTCATTGAACGAAATAGGGTAAATAACAAAGTTTTTTTGCTTCAAAAATGTCGAATTTTGTGGCAACAAAGAATCATTTGTGGATAGTTTTGCTTTACTCTTCAATTTTAAAAAGTAGTGGTTGGAAAGTTTTACCTCACCCGCCTTATGGTAAAGAACTTGCCTCGTCCGACTACCATTTGCTTCGATCGATGCAGATCTCTCACTGGAATACTCTTCACGTCAGTCAGGGTATCCGAAATTAGCTGGATTCATTCTTGGCTATAAGGAATCCATATGTTGCCAAAAAGATGGGAAAAGGTCATATCTAACGATAAATTTATATTGCTCCAATGTTTCGCAATATACGTTCAAAATTTGCTAAAAATCCCGCATTTTTTAGTTTTATATATAATTATACATAATCATATAAGTACTGGAATAATTTAGTCGCGTAAATTTAGTCATTATACGTAGAATTTTTCCCCACCGAGTTCAAATCATGGCGAAGGCATTTTTTAGGATTTTAATATTTTTTTTTTAATATTTTTAAAAGTCTTTTAATAAACTAGATTCCATATAAACTATTGTTGGATCTAATTTGTTACCATTCGATCTGCCATTTGTCGAATAAATATGGATCTTACTTAATTTCCAAATATATTACTGGATCTAATTTGATCTGTTATTTTTGGGATAAATTTGATCTATTTTGATCTGCCATTTTGTTGATCAATTAAGATATTAAATAATATTGCTGGATCTATTTTGATATGCCATTTTTCGGATCAATTTAAATCTTAATAAATGGCATAATATAATAATTTGATCTGCCATTTTTGGGATCAATTAAGATCTCACTTCATCTCCAAACATGTTGCTGGATCTAATTCGATCCACCATTTTCCGATCAAATAAGATCAACTATATATTACAACTGACATTAAATATTATCTAATTGGATATGATTAAATGTTGAGCCAGATAAATTTTTTTACTGGGGTATTTATATTAATTGTGTAAATTCGAAATAACCGTCAAAAGTTTTCTTTTATAAAAATGTATAGAACAAATGGAAGACGAAGTAACAATTTATTTTGTGTGCTATTGATAATACACATTTTCTTTCTTGTATTAACTAAAAGAACATTTGAAAACGTGCCAACTTGTGATTTAAGTTTTTTTTTTTAAATAACGTTGTACATACTTGTATGTATGAATTATTTATTTATAAATTACTTTATTTACTAACTTATCTTCCATCAGCAAACATTTCAGTATTATTAAAAGAAAAAATCTGTTTAAAAACATTAAAATTTAAAAAAAAAATTGAATTCATTGATAAATTGTATATTAGTCTTTTTCAATATCACGTGCGATTAAATGAAAATTTTTATACGACGGACGACTGAATATTCAACAAGTGTTTAATAAATTCAAAAATTAATAAAATTGTCTTTTCGCGTCTATGGCACCAGACCATGTAAAACCGTGGGTGCTTATTTGAAAGACTAGACTGAAAACATAGCTTGTTGTTATTCTAAAATATATTTGATGTTAATAATACAAAAATAGTTGATTATAATAATCAATAAATGCATATATGTACATATAAACATTTTGTTATGTTCTTATTCAATTGGCAATAAACATTTAAAAATCTTTGTTTTGATTTATATCATAGGTAATTAAAAAGTCATATCAATTTTTTTCCGACAAAAATACAGTGGCCTGAAAAAGTGTACGTCGCAAAGGATTTTCTTTTTTTTACAAATAAGAGAAATCTTACTGCCAAACAAAAACAAACGTTACCAAGTAGTTCAGAGAGTAAGAGGCACACAAAGGGTTTCACTAGTTCTACAAATTGCCACAAATTCACGGTTGGTCATTACTCTCTCGCTTAAAAATAAAGTGAGAAAAATGAAAAACCAGCATGATTACACATTGTGGAAGAAGAAGTGGTTACAATAGTACAGAATACTTGCGATTTACTACTGTTACTCTTAGTTAAGCAATATGTTATTGGTTACCTAAGAGTTAACAAAAATAAGTCGTTAGCCTTGAAAAGCCTTGAATTTTATTACAACATAATTTGTCATTTGACTATAAGGATTTATAATTTTCGCGATTATTCCTTTTTAAGTTTTTTATTTATTTTTATTAGTCATATAATTACAAATTATATCCTAATACCCTAACTGAGCACTAGCAACAAAGGCTATCGGCTCGTTGTGGTGGGAATTGAACACACGACCCCCGCACTGATAAGCTAGCACGCTACCAACTAGCCTACTGTGGCGCTCTATAAGTTTTTTATTTTTTCAATTTTTTTATATTTTTTGTTTATTTTTGCATGTAATGTAGCAAGACTGTTTTTATCTTTATGTATTAAGTAACACTTCATTCAAGTGGTGTAAGTGATAAAAAAAATTCTTTAATGTTTAATTTTTTCCAAATATTTTTAATATTTGAAAATTTAAATGCGTGCATGATTGTAATTTGTGTTTCGTGATTGTGTGTGAGCGTGATTTAAAAATTGCTCACCCATATCCCAAAAAACACTTTTAGACACAATGTTTTAAAGTGTTTAAATTTCCACTGATTTATGAAAAAAGGTTCATCCATTTTAAATAAAAATAGTCATTAAAATATAATTATTTTTATCTAAAAAGTACCAAAAATATTTTCATTTAAAAATACGCTAAATATTAAGATAAAATATAAAACATATTTGAGGACATACATACATACAATAGTTCTTCTGATAATGACACTACAATTGATTGATCTAAAGTCCTTTGCTGTCATCAATAAACAATGATTTAGCATTACTTTGGTAAGATATAAGATGTTGTTACGGAAATTCTATTCATCAATTTCCATTTGCTCGTAGAAACAGAAATTCCCATATGCCAGCCCCAAAATGTAAATCAATTGCCAACAATGGCAACCCTTCTTTCTGGCAACTTCAAAAATAGCAAAGACTAGAATACACTCGGAATCAGTGATGCATTTTGAGTTTTTTCGTTTTGGGTCAAATTGACGATTAAAAAGGGCCAAAATACTTTTGAAAGGGCCAACATTTTTTTGGAATATATATATTATGGGTAAGATTAAATCCATTACTCAAAAGCAATAGGAAATTTATTTGTCAATACAAAATTTTATTTATCAAGATTTTTTTACAGTTACCGTTATTTTACAGTCTACTTTGTTTCTTTTCTTTGTATTTACTTGATATACTTAGTGTAAGTGTGAAACGGTAGCAAAGTGTCATAGTAAAAAATATATTTTCTGTAGTGAAAAAGTTTTAAATTTTTATGTGTGAAAAAGAATCGAATTTATTTATTTGTTTTGTTTTCATTTTGCTTTTAGAAGCTTTCAAATTTCAAAACTTCAAAAATTTCTATTCTTATGTCAAAAATTCTACTAGCCCTACGGGCTAGTGAAATTTTATTCACCTCAAAACTGTCAAAAATTTACCAAGAAGCATACTTTGCTATTATTTAACACACACCCTTCAAAGAATTTTTATTTAAAACAAGGCAGAGTTGCAAATAAAAGTAAATGGTTTTTCTTTGACAAACAAAACATTGTTGTAAATAAAAGTAGTGTTCGAAATAGGGAAAAAATCACATTGAAAAATTTACTGTTAAAGACCCTGCGGGAAATGGAGCTAACCCAGGACACGTCACGTGACCGGTTCATTGTGATAGGGACCGGTCACTTTAACATGGGCTTGTTCTAGGAGAGGCTCAATTGCTCTCTGTGACATATGACAGGACTGGTCTATTGTTCTGTTTTAACCTATCTCCTGATATGTATTTTCGCAGTCGGTCCAGTTTTCACCTATCACGGGACAGCTCCCAATTCCTAACTGACACCTTTTCCCGCAGGGAAGTTGCTATATAAAATTTCAATTGTGTTTAATATTTGCAATATAAAAAGAACTCGATGTATTTAAAATAAATCACGATTTTAAAAGGTATATCGTAACAATATATATGGACATTTTCACAAAAAGGTCCACCGTTATCGACAAATAATAGGTTGACGATAATATCTTTCTGTCTTGTATTAGTAAAGAGAAATACCAAAATTTTTTTAAATTATAAAGTCCAAATCTTATCTTAGTTAATCCACTTTTAGACGACGTGTATTTGTCATCTGACTTGTCACTTTTTACAATGTAAATTTTATACATGGCGTGTGAACCCATTAAAACATTGCATATGTAAAAACAATATATGTCATTTCACAATAATTCAATTAGACCTTTTTTAATTTTTAATAAAATTTTCTCTTAAATATTTACTTCATTGATAGCGATGATGCAAGTGCACTCTCATTACAACGTATTTCCCAATACATTTTTTTCGGTTTTGGAAGCAGGATAAAAAAAGTACGCTAAAATGCATTCCAGCAAAAACATTGTATGAAATACTTACCAGGCTATTTACTCGCTAAACGACTAGTGATTTAATTGTTTGTAAAGATTAAGAAAAGGTGAATGTAAATAATAAAATAACTAAATAAAATCCTAAATAAAAAAATAAAATATATAAATGAATATAATCCACTACAGATACAACAACTACGATACATATTATTATTATTATTATAGTTATAACAATAATCTCAAAGTCAGTGTCCTTCTGAGTAAAACAAGCTTTTATTCGTGTAAATCGGTTAAAAAATGACAATGTTATAGTACTTTTTCTCAACAACGAAAACCCGATTTCGATTATATGATTCAACAAAAAGAAATAATTTAAACTATTTTTTTTAATTACGTTTATTTTTAAAAAATGTTTACTTCATCTACTACGTTTGTAAGGCAAATCATCAGTTTCACGTTTTAGCGACCAGCAGTAATTCGCTAGCATTCTGATCTGACTTTTTCCTTCGAACCGCTTTTCCATTGTTGATAGCTCTTAGTGGAAGCGTTCGCCTTGCTCGTCACTAAATTTACCCAGATTTTCTGGGAAGAATTCCAAGTGAGATTGTAAAAAATGTATTTTGATTGACATTCTGCATCGATTTCTCCATAAGCCTCAAGAAATTCACTAACAACATCAGTGAAGTCATGTTTAAATAAAGATATAAAACTCATCCATGCTCCAACTTTTAATAAATCAAATGATTTTTATTAACACTTAGCTTATAACACAATTAAATATTTTAGTTAGCTTTTTTTTAAAGAAAAATATGTTGGTTTTTGAAGCTGTATCACTAATATTTACTAGCTAGTAAACAACTTTTTTGCAAGTATCAAAAAAAAGTAACGATATTATTATAAAATAATTTAAAGAATACCTTATTTACAATGATAGAGTACTAAACTATGCAGAGTGGATTTTCTTTTTTTCTCCTTCGCACTTATGTCTTGTTTGTACCATACTAGCTCTTTTTTAGTACACTCGTATAATAAGTACTAAAGCTAGCACTGTAATTGACCTAAGTTCCTTAAGTTGGCTTTGGCATACGCCGAACTTGAGTAACAATCTAAAGTAAAAAATAAAAAATTTTTAATTTCTTTGTTAATTGAAACGTAAATAATAAAACAAAAGCCAATTTTAATTGGGCTTTAATGGCGATTCGTTAAGGAATTCTAATATCTCTTGATTAGAAAAAGTATTATAACTTTGTCAATTTTTAACCGATTTACACGAATAAAAGCTTTTTTTACTCAGAAGGACTTTTAGCTTATTGTTGTTGTAAAAGAAGATTCGTAGGAAATGAAAAAGTTAAAAAAAAAAAATGAAAAAACATATTTATATTAATATTAGGCGGGAAGTATACATATTTGGAAAAAGCACGTTCGTTTCTAATTAATGCCGTTGACCATTTCGAAATCGGTTAAAAAATTACTGAGTTAGAAAAGTTTAAGTGCGCCAATCCAAAAAAATACTCTTTCCCCCATATCTCAAAATTTTGAGGGTATGTATATTGCAACTTAGCACCGTGTAATTAACTCCAATAAAATACAAAAATAAAACTAAATAAAGATCAGTTAACGGTAAAATATGGATTTCATTCAATTCATTGACATTCAATGTCACGTTCATGACCTCATAATTTCATTAATTCTCATTACTTCTAAGTTGCTGGTAGCAAGTGTTTAAAACCATTATTTTAAATCAAATTTTCTGGTTAGGTCCACTGTTTCCTTATTATGTTATTTTAAATTTCTAATTACCCCATTACCCGTAATTTTGAAGCTATTAGTACTGGTACTAGGACATTAAAACCAAACACTCTTAAAAATGTTTTAAATATATTTATATAAAATATTAGTAATTGTTATCTTTTATTTAACCTTTTTCTTTTTTATAACTAAATTATTTTTTGAGCTTAAGGTTTGTGTAGCAAAACCTCTACGCGGCGTTTTTACCTCACTTCTAGACGCGCTCACTTATTTAATAAAAACACAAAAATCAATCATTCTCGCCAAAAAGTATTCAAAGAATAGAGTGTTCGAGCTGCTCTTCGAGAAATCCGACATGCTACAGAGTTCAGCTTATTAAATTGGGCAACATTTTGCAAAAGTGTTGAAAAACATTAAGGTGGTTTACGAAATTCTAGTTATCAGGTTATGTGATTAAATGTTTATATCAATAACAATAAAATACATTTAAATTAAATAACCAACTTTGAGCAACCTATACCCTTGTTTACAAATTTTCATATAATAACGTAACTATTTAATTTATAATTATGTAATTGAATATTTTTCTTATACTTTTAGTTATTGCCGTCAAATGATAAGGAAAAATGTAAATTGCAAAATCCAGAAAAAAGAAAAGCAGAGGATTCGGAACAGTTGAAAGATCTTAAAAAGGTGAGTTTTGGATTAAAAATATGTTTTTCGTTTCCCAACAATGTTGATAATAAAATGTTGAAAATGCAAGTGTTGATAATAAACACGATGCTGAAATATCATTTTAGCACAACAAATTTTTATTAACAAAGAACTATCACAAGTTAAATATATTTACAATTATGGATATATTGTATTGAAAATCTGTTTTGTTAAAAAACAGTTCCAAAACTGATATACATAATGCTTAAGGGAAATCGTTTTAGAATTCCTGTATTTTTAAAATTAAGAGTTTGAGTATTGGTACCGGTAAAGGCAATTAACTTTTAAGGATTTTGAAACATATAACAATATTATTAAGGTATCGGTTGCCAACCTTAACAAAAATGTGCTATAAACAAAAACTACAATTATAGTGTATTCACAAAAACTTATGCGAATTTTGTACAACACAATTATAAAATAATTTTATATAGAAAAAATTATAGAAATCAATTCTTTTCAATTTTCAAAACAAAACATTTTAAGTTCAAAAAACATATACTCTAAATTGCGTTACCAAGTTTTTATCAAAAATATTAGTTTAGTTTCAATTTAGCCTGTTATTTGTTCAGACTTTCTATATTTTTGTATACTTACATAGTAGAATATAGTTCTAACTCAAGTCCAAAATCCAATATAATATTACCATATAATATTATATTTGTTTATTTGTATGATATGCAATACAATTGTTTCCTGGGCATCCGCATTAAGAAAATTATTGCTGGGCTACTTTTTATACTTACATATATATGCATACTTGCGACTAGTTAATTGAATTTAATGCCAATGAAATTATTTGGCATTTCCATTGTTTTTGTCAATTCCAGTGCTTTTAAGAAAAGATGTTTCATTACCAATGGTAATTATTTACAATTTCACTACAATTATTAATGCCCTAATGAAAAAAAAAATCATTAGCATTATTTAACGTAATTTATGTTATTATTAAATTTTCGACTCGTTAATTCAATGACTCGCACCATCTGCCCTAAAAGCAAACCCATTTGTCCCATTTTTATGTAATAAAAAGTCTGTACTCGCAAAAAACTGATGCAAATGTGCCTTTATTATGAAAAGAAAATTTACTAAACTTAAAAAAACAACGTATAAGACAAAGTAGTTAAAAAAAAAAATTCATACACTCACCAAAAAAAGTTTGTAATGGCAACTGAAATTTTTGCTGTTATTACGGGAAATTTTGCTAATTTGAGCCCAGCGGTATTTTTTGCTAATCTTAGCAACACATGTCTGGTGACGTGTAGTACAATGCAATTTGTATAAAAATTAACTGCCGCTACTAACTTTTAGTAAACTTTTTGTAAAGTGGAACTTAAAATCTGTTTGCTAAAATCAGCAAAAAAATGTATTAAATATTATTGTTATTAGCATGCAATTTAAAATTTATTTTTTTATCGAACATCAAAATTTTTTATTTTATTTATTTTTTCAAAAAATATTTTAGAGAAAAAGTAGTAGGAAAATAAGGAGGCAACTTGATTTAATGGCTTTTTCATAAGGAGGCAACTTGATTTAATTGCCCTTAATTTCTATGGGGACTCAACTTGATTTAATGGCTTTTTGTATAAGGAGGCAACTTGATTTAATGGCTTTTTCATAAGGAGGCAACTTGATTTAATTGCCCTTCATTTCTATGGGGACTCAACTTGATTTAATGGCTTTTTGTTTAAGGGACCAACTTGATTTAATGGCTTTTTGTATAAGGAGTCAACTTGATTTAATTGCCCTTCATATTTGATGTTGACACAAAATGGTTTAATTGCCTTCATTTTTGATGTTGAGACAAAATGCTTTAATTGCCTTCTAGTGTGGCCGTCGGTTGTAATACAAAATTTTTATGATCAAGTGAAAGTCATTGATCTACATATTTGTTTTTGGTCTTTTTGAAATTATGTGGTTAGTGTGGCCGTCTGTTAATTCTTTTTATGTCTTGTTATACCCTCCACCATATATGGTGAGGGTATATATCAGTTTGTCATTCCGTTTGTAACATGTCGAAAAATAGGTTTAAGACCCCATAAAGTATATATATTCGTGAACCTTATGCAATTTTAAGTCGATTTAGCGATATCTGTCTGTCTGTCTGTCCGTCTGTCAATTTTTACCCAGATTATTGAACATCCTCCCAAGCAGTTTGGTATTTAAATTACATAAATTTACAAAACATATTCATATTACAGTTCATGCAAAATTAAGTATATACGTATATCATCTTCAGCCCCTATGGTGGAGGGTATTCAAAGATTCGGCACAGCCGAATTTAGCCCTTTTTTACTTGTGTGTTTCTTTGCTTATAATGTAAAAGTGGTGTTATGTGACAAGGGTCTTTGTTGTTAGTGTTGCCGTCGGTCAATTCTTTTTATCTCTTGTGTTTTTTTTTTATATTCTTTGGTGGTCATTGATCTACATATTTGTTTTTGTATTAAGAGGAAATTTGCTTGTAATGTAAAAGTGGTGGTTATACAAAATTTTTCTTGTTCGTGATTGGCAAGATTGACAAGGATCTTTTTTGAAATTATGAGTGTTGCCGTCGGTTAATTCTTTTTATCTCTTGTGTGTTTTTTTTATATTCTTTGGTGGTCATTGATCTACATATTTGTTTTTGTATTAAGAGGAAATTTGCATTAAGTGAAAGTCATTGATCTACATATTTGTTTTTTGTATTAATAGGAAATTTCCATTTTTTCTTTCTTGTGTTTATGTTCTATTTTTGTTTTTATTTTTTTTTTGTGTTTGGTATACATTCTACATGTACAAGTAGGTCATAAATTAATTATTTATTAATGTGACATTTTCATTAATCTACAAATTTTTATGTTTTAATGAAATTCGAATCTGTTTGTTTGTTTTGTTCGGTTTTGTTTCTTGTAATAAAGCGGCAATTGGAATCTGTTAGTGTTTTGTTTGTTTGTTTGTTTAGTTGAGTATAATTAAAAACAATACTAAAAATTAGTTTTACATGTATCTGGTTTTATTTTACTTTCTTTTGAAATAATTCTTAAATTAAAATCTCATTAAATATTTCTTATAAATTTAAATACGTATAATATAATAATTTCGGTTATTTTTTATTTAATTAAAAATTTAGATGTTTATGATAGAGATTTATAAGATCGTTGACTGAATTTTCTCTAAATTTATAGATGATGCAACTACATGTATCAGGTCCTTCAGTACATCTGTCGTCAGACCACATGCAATCCTCAAAATGCTCTCCATGCACTGAATTAAGAATTCTTTTATTCTCATATAATTCGAAATAATCAGCGTTCTTTAAAAAGAAGTGTAAATCTTCTAGACATATAAACTCCTTATATTCATTAAGGAATTCTACAATTTGTTCCCGCATTGACATCTTAATCGTCTGAGTCGTTCTTTCTGTCTGAATCCAGAAATTATTATTATTTATTGTACCCTCCGCATTTATAATGTGAATATTTAAACTATTTGACAATACTATGAAAATAAAGTGAGCAATTTATTGTAGTATCTTTAGGATACATTTCACAATATTTTGAAATAAAGAGTGAAGAATTCATCCGTCTTTGAAAAAAAAAAAAAAGAGAAAACAAATTTATTCCTCTTTTCATATTAGTCCATGCAATTTATTGTAGTAATTTTAATATATATAACAAGAAGTTAATTTAAAATTTAATTCATGTGAAAGTTTTATTCTTAACAAAGTCTTCAAAGAAACAACAACCATGAGCGCTGTATCAAAATCATTAATAAACAAATTTGATGACCTCAACAACAAACCAATTCTCCATATTAAAGATATGGAGGATCTTAAATTATACAAAATATTGAAAGCAATTAAAATGCAAACGAAATATGGGGAAAGTATCCAGATTGAGGGAGAAAATTGTGTCATCTTTCTGCCAAAAAGATTTAATGCTATAACTGATGATGAGATAAAGGAGTTATCATTTGGCAATTACTTCATCAAAAAATTACCTACAGTAGACGATAAACACTTGCGATTAGAGTTGGAGTTATTTGATATAAATGAATATATTGTTCCTGAAAGTGGCAAATATCCGCTTTGGAGATGAAATTGTAAATTTGTATTAAACAACGAGAAATAAAAATATTAAAATACATTGAAAACAAAAAGAAAAAAAAAATCGTTTTTTATTTATTAATAATTTCATACAAAAATTTCAGGCATAAGTGACCACAATTAAATGAATTATATTTTTAATGTCTTCTATAATTGTACACTATATTTGAGCCCAAATATGCTACTAACTCAAGTGGTGGCTGCAAATTTCCAAAACTATCAAAGTACTCCTTATGATCTTTATTTTTGTAGTATGCTACCCAATGAGTGCCTGCTCCAATTGAAGAATCCAGATTAACAATGCCACATTCTATTCGTCGAGGATGTTTGGGGAGTGAATCTCTCATAAAAATACCTCTAAAGTGTGGAATATGTGTGGTAAACTTAATCAAATCGATATCAGTAAGTGGTCTTTTGGGGAGCATCTTAATTAGTTTTTTGACATTTTATCGAATACAAGACCATACCCCTTCTTATATGGTTTAAGATAAAGACCCTTTCCCATTGCTATAGCCTCCATTTTCTTATTATGTCTAGTAGCCTCTTCGAGTTGTTTCTTAGCATCTTTTGCAGCATTAATAGCTTTAACAATAGCTGCTCCACCAGATGACAGACCACCTAAGGTCCCTAAAGCAGTTAGTATTGGCACTAATGGTAAGAACCCTCCAACTTTTGGTACATTGATAATGCGAGGTATAACAACTTTTGATTTTTTTCCTTTCAGCGATTTATTTAAAACTTTACGAGCAATTTTAATTGCGTCGTTTATATCTTTAGGTTTTTCTTTCTTTAAAGTTGCTGTAGCCATTCGTATTGCTGTGCCAAAAATTTTCTTTCCAAATTTATTTTTTGACTTTAGACCCATGCCGAGTTTGACTTTAGCCTTCATGGCGTTAGTTATAAAATATGAGTTTGTTTTTTCTCCAATACTGCTGTCTTTCGATAAAACTCGTTCCCAGGCTCGATTTTCAAGTATTTTATCTGCTTGGTGTCGCTTACTGATTTCCTTATTTTGAGAGTAAGCAATATCGTGCTCTCTGCAAGCAGCATCCAACGGATTTATCCCCTTATCACCCCTCTTTAAACGTTTTTCTAGCTTAGTACCTGGTCCACAAAATTCATAACCCGGTAAATGAAGTTCAAAAGGTAGAGAATTTATTATTCTATCTACTAATCCACTCCCAGTGACAGAATGCATATGATTGATAATTCTATGATATTGTTAGACCTGTTTATATAATCTGGAAACTAATTAAAAGGGAAATTTAAAACGTTGGTTTTAGTTGTTAAAATGCGGTTGACCAAACAACATAAAAATATAGTTGTTAGGAATGTTGATTCCTCAACAAGTACAGATATGAGAAGAAAACACAGTTCTCTATTGCCAAATTCTATAAGAGCACTTATAGTGGGATCTTCGAACTGTGGAAAGACTAATGTAATGATTAGTTTGATTGAAAGTCCTAATGGATTAAAATTCGAAAACATCTATTTATATTCGAAATCATTATTTCAACCTAAATATGAGTAATTAAATAAACTCGTATCAACGATTAAAGGAATGGGTTATTTTACATTTTCTAACAATGAAAGTGTTATTCCACCAGATGAAGCTAAAATAACTCAATAATTATATTTGATGACGTTGCATGTGAAAATCAAATAATATACGTGCATACTTTTGTATGGGTCGTCACAAAAATGTGGATTCATTTTACTTGTGTCAAACTTATACCTGAATACCTAAACATTTGATACGAGATAATGCCAATATGATTATAATGTTTAAGCAGGATGAAATGAATATGAAACACGTCTATAGTGATCATGTTGGAACGGATATGTCCTTTGAACAATTTCGTAAAATATGTCAAGAATGTTGGAGAGAAAACTATGGATTTTTAACAATATGTAAAGATGATAACTTAAATGCTGGTCGATATAGAAAGACATTTAATGTTTTCATTGAAGTATAAGGATGTTGGAATAATATGATGATATTAGTAAAGTTTGACCTCTTGAATCAATAGGATTAACAAATTAAAAACATTTAAATAATTACATCCTTTTATGAATTCAGCTGATTCCAAATAAGCTTGCTACATTTTATGGTCTATTCCTGGTCTGTTTCTGATCTATTCCTGATCTGTTCCATTTTCTGATCTATTCCTGGTCTGTTTCTGATCTATTCCTGATCTATTCCTGGTCTGTTTCTGATCTATTCCTGATCTGTTCCTGATCTGTTCCTGGTCTGTTTCTGATCTGTTCCTGGTCTGTTGCTGATCTGTTGCTGATCTGTTCCTGGTCTGTTTCTGATCTGTTTCTGATCTGTTCCTGATCTGTTTCTGATCTATTCCTGATCTGTTCCTGGTCTGTTTCTGATCTGTTCCTGGTCTGTTGCTGATCTGTTCCTGGTCTGTTTCTGATCTATTCCTGGTCTGATATGACTGAAGTGTTGGAGGAACTGGTCAAGGTAAGAAATGCTTTGAAGAAGAAATTTCGAAGCATAAAAATGGGTGAAGCTAATACTCATGAAAGACTACAAAAAACATTTAAGCCCATAACTAACCCGCTGAAAGAATTTATAAATAATTCTTCTAAAGAAAAGAGAATTTCTAAAGATGAAAAAGAAGAAATTAAAAATGAAATAAAAAATGAAATAGAAAATGAGACGAGTTTATCGTTTAGAAAATTACCAATGAAACTGGGGACAAAACAATTGATGAAAATGATGATGATGATGATATTTACTATCAAACTGAATCCCCCGCTGATGTTACAAACGATACAATAATAAACTCACTCGATTTATCGCATTTAGCTCGAAAAAATGAACTGGAAACGCTTTATGGTCCTCACAAAGATTCGAATGGTGAGTGGAAATTTGGGAATAGCTACATTAAGTTGAGTGATGATAAAATTATGCTAGGAAATCAAAATTGGTTGCTAACACCAGGTTTGGTTCAGTTAATGTTTTATAAAACTCCAAAAAATTATGATAAAACAGAATTGGAGATTTACAAAAAGATTTTAATGGAGACAAATGCTCACAAAAGAGACTATAAATCAGACGGACAAATTAAAGGGACAAGGGCCAACAAATATGTAAACATTATCAGCAAATTATTTAAAAATGATAAAACAGGAAGTCGTCTAATGAAATTAAATTCTAATAAACCTAATTATGTATATTGGAATGATCCGAATGAATTAGTTGACCGCCTCAGATTATTAATCGCCTCTCAAGCTGCTGGTCATAACAATCATAACAATGATATTGTTTCTATTATCGAAGAACTGCAGGAAGCTGATATAATATTATAATATATTTAAAGTTTTGTGAGTTAAGGACATATATTGAAAATGTCTGTCGACAAGTTCGGACACTATTACAATTCTAAGCTGAACTATAATAATATAATAAGAAAGAATGATTCGAAAATATTTGGCCCCATTTTGGATAGCGATAAGAACTTTAATATCCAAAACAAAAGATTAAAAATGTTGCGAGCCCTGTGGAAGAAAACGACGCCGTCACAAAAGACTTTCTACTCTTACAAGTCAACAAAATGCAGACAGACATACTTTTGAATATAGATAAAAATAATGATGTAGTATATAAGAAAATTTCTGATATAAATCATAATCAAAAATCGTACTTTGACAGAGAACTTGAGTTGTTGCGTCAACGAATTAAACTTTTGCAGAGTTTACTACTAAAATTGATGCCGAGGGAAGATGTGTTACATATGATGTCTAACACTGATAACATAATAAACTAATATATGTTGTCGATAATGAATACAAAGAGAATTCTGGTAAAAGAGTTGCATAAACAGGCTCGAAAAAATTTTAAGCGTCGAAGAGTTGTAATGAAAGGTATTGATGATTTATGGCAAGCAGATCTAGTTGAAATGGGTAATTATTCATCGGATAACAAGGACTATCGTTATCTGCTAACGGTCATTGATACGTTTTCAAAATATGCTTGGGCAGCACCTCTCAAATCTAAAAGTTCATCGGATGTTTGCAAAGCAATGGCAAATATATTGAATTTGGGTCGTGTGCCAAAAAATTTACATACTGATGATGGCAAGGAATTCTTTAATAAAACTTTAGTAAATTGATGAAAAAGCATAATATTAATCACTACTCAACGTATAGTGTAATGAAAGCGTCTATTGTTGAACGATTCAATAGAACTCTTAAAGGTATGATGTGGAAGGAATTTAGCTACAACGGATCATATCATTGGATTGATTTATATAAAGATTTAATTGATGAGTACAATCACAAGATTCATCGTACCATAAAAATGGCACCCATTAATGTTAATTCTACGAATGAGAAAATGTTACTAGACACAGTGTATAATCACTTGAAAATGTACAAAATCTCAAAATGTCATGTTGGAGATTCGGTACGCATCAGCAAATATAAGCATATTTTTGAAAAGGGATACACACCTAACTGGACAACAGAAATTTTTAAAATCAAATCTATAAACAACACTTATCCAGCAACAAATATTTTGGTGGATTACGAGGGAAATAGAATTAAAGGTGCCTTCTATGATGAAGAACTCTCAAAAACTCGACTGCCTAATACATATCTTGTTGAAAAAGTTATTAAAACTAAAGATAATAAAGTATTCGTGAAATGGTTGGGTTTTTCAAATCAGCATAATTCTTGGATAAATAAAAATGATATTTTGTAATGTGTGTGTGTGTGATTACTTTTACGACTATAAAATTAAGTATAAAAGGATTAAATGTTTTCTCCACTTTTTTTAGTTGAATAAAAAACTTTAGCTTGATAATACATTATATTTATATATTAGCAGGAGGAGAATGGATAAGATTTTTAAGAGCTCTGAGATTAAATACTAAAAACTTAAGTATTGTAATTATTGTGGTAGTAATGATCACAATGAAAATAAATGCAATCAGAAGAAAGATGATAATAAAGTTAATAAATGAGAATCTTCTGGAAAGAATGTTAAAATTGATATATATATATATATATATATATATATATATATATGCATTGCCCATACTTTGAAGACATCTGTATATACAGCCAAAAAAGTCCCTATAAAATGCGCTGTGTCCAGTAAAATGTCTTCAGAGTAAACACTAGAATAACGAAAAGTTTAAGGACAGTCCCCAAAGTAACAAAATGTCTTCATAGTAACTTGTGGAACGAAAACCCGTCCTCGAAACATGTGCTGTGCACATATATATATATATATATATATATATATATATATATATATATATATATATATATATATTCATTGCACATACTTTGAAGACATCTGTATATACAGCCAAGAAAGACCCCGTAATATGAGCTGTATCCAGTAAAATGTCTTCAGTGTAAACAGTAGAATAATGAAAAGTTTAAGGACAGTCCCCAAAGTAACAAAATGTCTTCATAGTAACTTGTGGAACGAAAACCCGTCCCCGCAACATGCGCTATGCACATATATATATATATATATATAGGTATATACTACATGTACTTTAAGTATTGATATAAAATTATCTAAAATAAAGAAAAAAGCAACCCTTTAAAAAAACAATATTTTGTTTTATTTCCTACATTAGCCATTTGGTAAGCAAAATGTCAATTACACTAACATTGAGCGGAAACTCCTCAAATTTATCAGCAAATTACTTTCCTCCAATAAATTTAAACGGCGATTACGAGTGTGCTCTCGTAGATTTTCACACATACAACAGCATACCAAATGTGGACAAATACAATAATTTGTTTCACATTGGTAGTAAAATTATTACAATACCTATTGGATCCTATGAGCTGAATGATATTGTTGATTTCATAAAGGGGGAATATGAGAAAGATGGGTTGGGGAAGAAGAAAATTATTATAGAAGCTAATAACAATACAATGCAAGTCAAATTGTATAGTTCCGAAGATTCGATATACTTTAACAAGAAGAATTCGGTAGGAAAATTGTTTGGTTTCAATAAGAATGTCCTCTCTCCTAATGTCCCCCATTTCTCAGATTTACCAGTAAATATTTTTAAGGTAAATCTCTTGCGGATAGAATGTAATATTGTGGTAAACACATATATAAACAATTCTCATGCACATACATTATACGAATTTACAATAAATGTTCCACCTGGCTATAAAATGGATGAAATACCTACAAATCTCATCTATTTGCCAGTGAATTCCAAAGAAGTAAGTTCACTAACACTACGGATAGTTGATCAAGACGGTGATTTAATTAATTTTCGAGGAGAAGAAATTACTATTCGAATACATTTAAGGCCAAGAAAATAATGATAATTTACAACAAAGAAATTATCTCAAATAGCATTCCTTATACCACATTGTTATCCCCAAAATCCATATTATTGCCATCAGTCAAACCAAAGAATCAAATAGAAATTTTCTCAAATCATTGAATTTCCAATTGAAGAAGCAACACCAAAGAGAATGAGATCAATAATTAATGTTTTGGATAAACCCTTATCGGATGAAAGCATTATAAAAAAAGATTATCACACTTATACTCCATACTTGCAATCATTTAAAAATAACGATGAAATAAGAATATCAATACAAAATCAGGATTTGTGTGTTTTGCCGAGTGAAAGTTTTATTTACATTGAAGGTTTAGTAGAAGAAGAAAGCGGCGATAGTAAAAAAGTGGTAGCATCTTCTGCTTTCAGATTGAAAAATAATTTTGTTGCTCATCTATTTGATGAAATTCGTTATGAGCTAAATGGCATTGAAATTGATCGCACAAGACACCTAGGAGTTTCAACTAATATTAAAAATTATGTTTCTTTGATGGCAACGGACGGTGCTCTCATGGAAAATGCTGCTTGGAGTAAAGTAGATGACCTAAATGTAATAAATGGACACTTTAACTTTTATGTACCATTAAAAATATTATTGGGATTTGCTGAAGACTTTAATAAAATTATTTTAAATTCCAAACATGAATTGATATTACTTCGTAGCAAAAGTGATGATGATCTCCTATATTCAACAGCATCTGTTCAAAAACCAAAAATTACTATTAAGAATATTTCATGGAGGATACCACATGTACAGCTTTCTGACTTGAGTAAAATAAATATAATAAAAATTATACAAAATGGAACAAATTTACCAATAGCATTCCGCAGTTGGGACAATCATTTTAATCCTCAATTATCAAGCGGAACTAATCACATTTGGAATGTTAAATTATCTGCAAATAGGGAACGACCTCGCTTCGTTTTGATAGCATTCCTGCGTGAGAATAAATTTATTAATTGTGATTTAACCAAAATCAAAGTTCACTTAAACTCAGAGTCATATCCTTATGATGACCTAAACATTAAATTTGGGGAAGAACGCTTTGCCATCCTCTTTGATATGTATGTCAGATTTCAACAAAACTACTATATGAGAGAACCTCAACCTCTACTCACTTGTCAAGAATTCAAAAATAAAGCTCCTATTACAGTTATTGATGTAAGCCATCAAAATGAAACGGTTGCAAGGGGTCCGATTGATATAAAAATTATGTTTGAGACTGGCATCAATATACCACCAAACTCATCAGCTTACTGCATTCTTATTCATGATCGTTTAATTGAATATACGCCTTTGACAGGACAGGTTTATAAAATTGTTTAAGCAATGGAAATGCCAAAAATAGTTTTTATTGATCTCCAAGGCTTTAGAGCAGATTCTAATAATTTTATTGCCAAAGAAATTGCATTGGTTTTTAACGCTAAGGAGTATATAAATTTCATCATAAAACCCCCCTTCGATTATAGTTATTTATCACCAAAGAATCAAAAACAAGTCAATTGGTTAACAAAAAATCATCATCATCTGCAATGGGAAGATGGGTCCGTATCATTCAAGTCTGTGTGCGAATTTCTCAAATCAAACACAGAGGGTTCTTTAATTTTTGTCAAGGGTTTGGAAAAGAAAAAGTAGTTGGAGAATATGCTGCGGAAAAACGTTTTCAATATAGAAAATATCAACTGCTGTAATTTAAGAGAGCTCGATGAAAAATATCCCGATTGCATCCGTTGTAGTTCTCACAAACATGGAACATGTGCACTGAAAAATGCTCTTTTACTACAAAAATTTTTAAACTTTAAAATAAATGAAGGCAATTTTCCATTTTTATTATCTTTATTAAATATTTAGAAAATACACACTTAAAAACAATGTCTTAAAATTATAAATAAAAATATGTATTCTTAAAATAGAAAACTAAAATACCAGTGTTTTATTTTGCTTAATAATCAAAAAATTTTAAGAGAAAAATACAAAATATTTATTTTTCAAGAATCTCTTTTAATCTTAAACTTATTAAATTATATTACAAAATATACATCAAATTTAATTTAAAGCTATTAAAATACAATGTTTTATTCCCCAATAATTGATGCTATTAAATATTTCATCCTCAGAATCATTCTGGAATTGTACTAAGTCCATATTTACTCCCATAATAGTATTATCTCCATCTTCATCAAAAATATAATTCCTATTGCTACATTTTAGACATTCATTGTCAGGGGTTTTATTATACTGATCATATTCACAATGCCCCTAGCGACTGTTTGAACCTGATTGTTCATAATTATTCGTTTTTCATCCTTATAACTTAAAACGATTTTATATATATTTATTGTAAAAACATTATGCAATCTAGATGCAAATAAACACATATTATCGCTTAAAATTTTACGATTAAATGAGGCAGTTTTATAATCAAACATACAATATTTATTAAAAGCAGACTTCTTAAACCCCTTTGCTTTTTTAATTTCCTTGTTGTCAATAGTTTTAATGGAATACATTTTCGATCTAAGACCAACAAATTCAGTCATAATAGTACCATTATTCTCATCTTTCATTTTACCCAAAACTTTTTTATTCACTAACGGTATGTCGTAAGGATTATTAACGGGGTAATCTGAGGTATCAA
Organism: Eustalomyia histrio; assembly: GCA_949748255.1. Classification (NCBI taxonomy): domain Eukaryota; kingdom Metazoa; phylum Arthropoda; class Insecta; order Diptera; family Anthomyiidae; genus Eustalomyia; species Eustalomyia histrio. The sequence continues at coordinate 88,566,118 of OX456526.1, forward strand.
ATTCAGTCAACTAATCATTAAGTATATCTTTGTAAAAATCTTCAGTTTTTATTGAATATATAAATGAATCGGTGTCCATATAATTGAGAATTATATTTCGACCATATTTTGACTTCATTATCCTATAATGAAAATCATACATTTTCCATTTAGATAATTCAAGTACGGCAAAACCTATGTATATGGGCTTATCGTATAATATATCAACTTTACCCATCTGAACTGCAAATAAGTCTTCAGAAAACTTTGAAATGCTTTTAAAATTGGGGCGAGAAACAAAATATCTTGCACCTCTACGATTTCTATTTTCACTCTCCCAATTTCTTGTGATTTTGACATCCACCCTTTTCTCAACATTTTCCATGGTCTTCCCATAAACAGCGTTATTTAAAAGTTTGAAAAAGTCTTTTTCAAATGTATTTTGAGCCTCTGCTCTATGTTGTGTATTTAAGTTTATATATTTCTGATGCCATGGTGATTGATTGAATTTTATTCTCCTATGATATTTTGTACAAATTAAACCATTTGCAAGGCATTGTTTAAGGTTTCGATAATGAATCAGATATTTTGTTTTATTAGTCAAATCTGCAATAAGTTTTTTGCATTTTGAGTTTCCAACTACTTTATTTTCAGGAGCAAAAGGAAGATCATTATGCAGTTTATGAAGAGAGTGTGGATATTTTAAATCAACTTCTAAAATGTAACCGACAGGAGAAGTATCAGATATTTTATTTGGATTAAATTTCTTTAAATCGTCCTCGCCAAGCCACTCAAATCCCCCAGCTGGAAGATACTGTGACATTTCCCATCCATATAAATTATTTGCATCTAAGTAAGCTAAATATTCAGATGGTTTACTACTATAATAATCATCTAAATATATATTATTGGCTTTGGCATGTCTCTGTGAACATTGTACGAGACCACCCCTTATTCCCTTTTGTATAAACAGATGCATATCTTTATCTGTGAATAATTCTAATTCCTTCTTTGTCGTTTTAAGCATTGCATCCCATGAAAGACCTGGGGCGGTATAATAATGATTTGGATCTAACTTATATATGGATGTGCAAATTTTTCTAAAGTTTTGAAATATGTCTGCCAATAAAAGTACATCCGTTTTTAAATACAATTTTGTATAATCTAACATATTTTTACATCCAAAAGTATTCCAAACATTTTTCGCGTGTTCATAATCTTCTTCAGAACATTCTGCGTCAATTAAAACATTAAAAAACTTATCTCGACTGGGAAGCTCAGTTTCTTTGAATCTTTCCACAGAATCCATATAAGAGTATGGAAAAACACCTTTTCTCCTAATTAGATTAAAATGATTTTCATCACAGATATTTTTGCGGACAATATTTAAATCCTCAACACGTAAATTTTTTGCTAGGGAATCTAAACTTGAAGCCATAAATCTGAACGAATCCAGAAATCTTATTTCGAATTTTTCCTTAGTCGAGTTTTCTTGAAAAGGTAGATATATAGATAAAGATATATATAATTCCTTGTTGAGAGGAACTACACGTATATCACTATCTGGAATACTATTTAAATATTTAAAGAACATATGACAATCATATGAAGAAAAGTTGTGAAAAAATACTGGAATAAATTTAGGTTTTCTATATTTTAAATTACAATCATTGTGAGCAGGGCCTCTATACTTGCCAGTAAAATGACAGTGATCTTTAACTTTGGATAAATATATCACCTTTTCACAAATATGACAAATATTAGATGAATTATGAAAAATTATATCATCTTCAGTCATTATTATTTCAACTTCTTTGTAAATATGATTTTTATAAATGTCTTTTAAGTCCTCAACTAAATCTTTAACAAAAACATTAGGTGCATCTTCTCCAAAATAAATTTTAAACTTGTCTAAATTATCATTAAAGCTACATTTTATAAAATAACTAAAAGCACATGGAATATGTCGTTGTATTTTTGTAGTTTTAGTACTAACCTCTTCACTTATGCTACTTAAAATCGATTCAAAGTCCGCATAGACTGTAAACGGAACATCTAGTTCCTTATGAGCATTCGAATATTTTAGAACAGCATTAGCTCCTTCTGGCATCCTTGTGCAAACTTTATTGCAAGTTTGTTTATGAAGTGATAAATCTCGTTGACTATATTTGTAAGTAAGGCATGCATTACATACAAATATTTTTCCTTTGTATCCAGTCAAACTGCTTCGAATAAACCTTTTATTTAATAAAAAAGAACAAAAAAAAAAGCAAATTTGAAATATTTCTTTTATAAACTTTTACATGTATTTTTTTTTTTTTTGCTACTAACCTTGAAATATCACTTATAACGATGTAATGCGACCTTTCTTCCTCTATGAGAAGCAGGAGGTTTATATGATATTTCTTCTCCTCCTTCGTTAGATAGTAGGGTCCGACTATATTTTTCTCTTCATATCCGAAGACGTTGACACTTATATCTACATTTTGCCTTTCAAAGTCTTTTAAGCTTTTTAGACTTAATGGAAAGGTGAGGTTTGAAAAGTTTAATTGCAAATTGTTTACAATTATTATGTCGGCAGAAATACTTTTTATGTTGTAGGATGAACATTCCGTTTGTTGACAACGAGACAATTCTTTTTCACAATACAATGAAGCAATTAAACACCATTTGAAGCAGTAGACATCATCATTCTGGATATTTATAAATGCCCGCTTTCTGACTAATTCCTTTGGCAGAGGTATATATTGTGATCCTCTTATAATATTAACTTCATTCACATTAATATTTAAAAATTTTATGGTAACCAGAGACCATCCACTATCCCTTTCTTGGAACTCAGACATTTTATTTCTAATTTCATCAGTTTGCGAGTCATAGATATTATTCAAGTCATCGCTTAAAGTGACCATTGCCATTTTTGTTGAGTGAGTCATTGTAGCTGCAACCATTTCTTGCTCGCTTATTTTGATATAATCACACACAAGCTCCATATTGAATTTAAAGGATATGTGTTTAGCTTGACAATCCTTAAGGAGTTCTATTAAAATAGGTTCCTCTTTTTTGAAAAATTCCTCGGGCATGAGAATAAAATTAATTTTGCAGACAGAAAAAGTTCAACAAACACAAAAAACCGGATAAAGTAATCTACTTATATGATGAAGTAAAGGATACTGAACTTAATTTTCTGATGGGATTTTCGTCCAACCATGATTCTACATCTTTATTATTCGACTCGCTGCCTGCGTCTCATTCGCTAGTGGCAGAGGAGGGTGGGTGTCATCGTTTGTGTTTCATGTATCACGCTATAAATCTCTATCATAAACATCTAAATTTTTTAGATTTTAATTTAAGAATTATTTCAAAAGAAAGTAAAATAAAACCAAATACATGTAAAACTAATTTTTAGTATTGTTTTTTATTATACCCAACTAAACAAACAAACAAAACACTCATAATTTCAAAAAGACCTACCGCTTTATTACAAGAAACAAAACCGAACAAAACAAACAAACAGATTCGAATTTCATTAAAACATAAAAATTTGTAGATTAATGAAAATGTCACATTAATAAATAATTAATTTATGACCTACTTGTACATGTAGAATGTATATACCAAACACAAAAAAAAAAAATAAAAACAAAAATAGAACATAAACACAAGAAAGAAAAAATGGAAATTTTCTCTTAATACAAAAAAAAACACATATGTAGATCAATGACTTTCACTTAATGCAAATTTCCTCTTAATACAAAAACAAATATGTAGATCAATGACGACCAAAGAATAGAAAAAAAAACACACAAGAGATAAAAAGAATTAACCGACGACAACACTCATAATTTCAAAAAAGATCCTTGTCAATCTTGCCAATCACGAACAAGAAAAATTTTGTATAACCACCACTTTTACATTACAAGCAAATTTCCTCTTAATACAAAAACAAATATGTAGATCAATGACCACCAAAGAATAGAAAAAAAAAACACAAGAGATAAAAAGAATGCACCGACGGCAACACTAACAACAAAGACCCTTGTCACATAACACCACTTTTACATTATAAGCAAAGAACCACACAAGTAAAAAAGGGCTAAATTCGGCTATGCCGAATCTTTGAATACCCTCCACCATAGGGGCTGAAGATGATATACGTATATACTTAATTTTGCATGAACTGTAATATGAATATGTTTTGTCAATTTATGTAATTTAAATACCAAACTGCTTGGGAGGATGTTCAATAATCTGGGTAAAAATTGACAGACGGACAGACAGACAGACAGACATCGCTAAATCGACTTAAAATTGCATAAGGTTCACGAATATATATACTTTATGGGGTCTTAAACCTATTTTTCGACATGTTACAAACGGAATGACAAACTGATATATACCCTCACCATATATGGTGGAGGGTATAACAAGAGATAAAAAGAATTAACCGATGGCCACACTAACCACATAATTTCAAAAAGACCAAAAACAAATATGTAGATCAATGACTTTCACTTGATCATAAAAATTTTGTATTACAACCCTTTTATATTATAAGCATACAACCGACGGCCACACTAGAAGGCAATTAAAGCATTTTGTCTCAACATCAAAAATGAAGGGCAATTAAAGCATTTTGTGTCAACATCAAAAATGAAGGCAATTAAACCATTTTGTGTCAACATCAAAAATGAAGGGCAATTAAATCAAGTTGCCTCCTTATACAAAAAGCCATTAAATCAAGTTGGTCCCTTATACAAAAATCCATTAAATCAAGTTGCCTCCTTATTTTCCTACTACTAGAAAATTACAAATAAAATCAAAGGATTTAAAATTTAAAAACAAACGAATTTATCATTTTGTTTTAATTTCTTTTTTGAAAAATATTTTAGTCAATTTTTTTTACTTTGAAGGTCAAATTTTAATTGTTTTTAGGGCTGATTTTTAGAACCAAAAAAACTTTTTAGTTATTTTAATTTTTAGGCATGAGTCCGATCCATTTTTTTCAATTTAAGTTTGTAGGTGTAGGTTTTAATTAGAAATAACATTTCTTATCCACTTTTTAAAAATTAGTAAATTTTTTTGCTAAATTTAGCAAATCGTTTTTTAAAAAATGATTTCTAAAATTAGCAACAAAAATTTGTAAATATTCTGTAAAAATTCTGTAATTTGTAAATGTAAATATCAAAAAGAATTGCTAAATAATAATTTTTTACTAAAAATCAGTATAAAAATAGTAAAGTAGGATTGAAAACCATTTCCAAATTGTTCTACTAACTTTTTTCTGAGTGTACTATGATTGTTCACCAATAAAATGTATGTTTTTAAAAAAAAATATTTTTTTCAATTATAACTACTTCTTTAGGCATTGAATTGATTTCATTACAATTAATTTGAAGAATGTCAATTAAAAAAATACAATTGGTATTGAAAATTGTCCTTTTTTAAATAATGCCAATTAAATTTCTATGCCAGTGAAGCATTCCCAAGTATGTGGGCTTTTGACAAGAGCACTGAAGTCGAACATCGGTAATCAGAATTAATTCATAATAAGAGAAATATAATGTTTTTTTTTAATTTCTTAAAACTTAGACATAATAAGCATTCAAAGTTTTACATTTGGCGGAAAAAAGTTATTTTTTGCAAAATTGGTTGTATACGTTTTATAATAAAACGCTTATTCGAGGAAAAATTCCAAAAAAAATTAGTACTTCAATTTTGGTCTACAATTGCATTTTAGGTTATTATCGTGTAGATTTGTTTTGAATAAGAACTAAAACTAAAAACTTTTTATCAATATGTCAACCACACCCTTCTACGATAGAAATATAATTTGCTATTTGCAACAACCTATCATAGGTACATTAACTGAAGAGTCGCAGAACAAAAAGTGATTTTTTGCATTTTCTAATAAATTGATTTTTTGTTATTTTTGTATTATGTTATCATAACGTACTTTTTTCACAATTATTGTCCCTTATTATTGTCCTTTATTTGTTATGCCATAGCTTTTTTTTCTTGAATTTCTTACTTTCTTAATGTATTAATTTTTAAGGTTTTTTATATTGGTTTTATTTTAATTTTTAATTTTTTCTCTCTGACATTTATTTAAGTTTTATTTCTTAAACGGAGAATATAATAGCCAAAAATATTGAATTTAATTGCCTTGAAGACTATATCGAAACAAGAGTTTAATTAATGAAACTTTTTCAAATTTTTTTATCATAAAATAAATATTTTGGTTTCAATACAGTAAAAGTTAATACAAAATTTTCTTATGAACATATTGTTTTTTTTTTGCCTATAGGTTATTTTACGATGATTAGAGATATTTTAAGATATACATATAAACCCGATGTATATCTTAAAAAATCACTCTTCATTACTTCTAAAACATAAGATATAGTATATCGTATATTTTTTGAATCTAAAGCATTTATTCAAATTGAAAAAATAGGTCTGAACTTTTTTAATTTTTTTATTAAATCATTTTTTATATTTTAGTTTAAAATTTCATGAGGGTTAGAATTTATGCAGTTTTGCAATTCTTATAAAAGTTTTGAAAAATCAAAAAAACAGTTTTTTTTTAACCTTTAATTGAAACTAGCTGGCCTGTCATTTGCATATTTTCAGCCTTAAATATTTATGACGACGCAATCTGTGCATTTTTGCATTATGTTTATTATTTAACACTACACTATTTCCAATTTTAATTCAGAATTTATCAAAATACTTTTAAAATTGTGTAAAAATTATTCCAAATTGCCCAAAAAAGTTTTAAAATTGTGCAAAAATTATTTAAAATTGTTAAAAAAATATTTTAAAATTTGTCTAAAAATTCATTAAAATTTTTGAAAAATTTTTCAAAAATTCTTTTTCACTAATACAGAATTATTTATTTGTTTTGATAAATTTCGCTTCTTTAAACTTATTTTTCTGCATTCTTATGAATTAAATTTTCATCAAAGCTTAAATATTACAAAGTATATAAACATTTTCCACTCATGCATCAGAATATATAATCATTGCATCGTCATTGCTTCCTTAGAGTAAAGTATGAGTAATGCTAGTAGCTACATTTGAATACTTTCATCCTATGACACGCTAATGTTAAATTCATCGATGAAACCATTAGAAAAGAAGTGATGCCTTTGCCATAGTAGTGATGCTTTTATTGCTTCTTTGGAGCTTCATTTTTGCTGGGTATTTATTACCACCATAACGTTTGGTTTATTTTTTTTAACTAAACGTTCTTTTTCACTTTTTTGCTTATTGTGGTTTGATGCATCTTATTGTCAATCTTCAATTTCTCAAATAATTTAAATAAGCAAAAAGCACGTCTTGTTCTGCGACTCCTCAATTGTTGATACATCTTTTTTTTTGAAATTATTTAAAATTATTTGATTAATCAAACCAATAAAAAAATAATTTGAACGAACAATTTAAAAATAATGAATACCATTTATTTTAAAACCATTTTTTTGGTCTTTGCACATTCACTTCCAACGTTATTAGAATATTATAAATCAAATTCATATTGACCAATATTTTCCATTCCAATTTAGCACATTGTTTATAAAACACTTTTATATTTATACGTTTTTTTTTTCTATTTAATTTATTGTACTGTTAAAAAAACAAATTTCATAAAACTAATATTTCAATATTTCCAACACACATTTTAATAATATGAATGAAAAAGTAAAAAATATTAAATTCATTCTAAAAAAAAAAACGTATCGAAATGTATGTTGATGAATAAAGTCGAATTTTGCCAAAAAAAAAAATGTTGTTTTATTGGTTATCTTACGGACTTTTCAACGTGTTATATAGAAGATATAGTGATGTGCGAAAAATAGGGACACTTCATGCAACAAATTAAAAGTAAAAAACACACATACGTTTTGGGAAGAAACTAATAGTATTATTTTTAGATTATAGTACAACAATAATTCTTCATTTTATGCAACAATTCAAACTTTGTTGTTGCAATTTAAAAAAACCACATTAAAAAATATTATAATTTTGATGGAAATATAAAAATGGTCATTGTATTTATTTATTGTATATTCAAATTTTGTTTGTGCCAGACTACTTCGTTGGTATTGTTTATCAATTCTAAGCCAAACAAAAGAAGACCTTATCACTATTAAGTCCTTAGAAAGCTGATTTCCTATCGAAAAATATTTACAAATTTTAAAGAGCATTGAAAGTTCAATTTTGTTTTTGGGGGTTTTCAATTCGCATTGCAATAATTAGTAGATAGTTTTTAAAAGTAGATCCTGGTAATTTCCTATCTAAAAAAGTTGTCATCGACAAAATCCTTGTAACTGATATATAATCAAATTTTATTAAAAAAACTTTTTTTCTATGTTAGCAATTATTATTAGATAAGGCCACATGCGATTATATCTAATCTTTTTTACTCGGGTGACATGAAACCACATATAATTATATCATATCAAAAATACTCTAGATATGCAGCTATATATAACAATATCCCAAATTTGTTCGCAAATATTGTACCATATATAATTATATCTTATACCATATTTCTCATATTGGACCATATATATCATATATATTGGTCCATATATTTAAGTATATTTCATGCCATATAAAAAAATATTTTCGATAATGGACTATACATATATTATTATATCTCAAATATTAGAAAACACCCGAGTAAAAAAGTTTAGATACAATCATATGTGGCCTTATGTAATAATATATTATCATATATATTTACATATGCCTGTATATATATTCCATAAATTTTTTAAAAATTACCTAATATTTTTCCATATATACCCACATCTAGCTATATATAATTCATTATAAAATTATATATAACAATATATATAAAATTATATACGGCTTATACGGTTCCATTTTTATATATGACTTATACAGAACCATATATACTTATATATGGCTTATACAGAACCAAATATAATTATATATCAAAAATATTTTTATAAGTATATACTTGATATGATATCAGGCGCGGATCCAGCTCAAGCTTTTTGGGGGGGGAGGAGCTTTTTTGATTTGTTTATGCCCTTCACTATATATATAAATGTATATAACATCTAGTTATATATTGAACTTTATACAATTACATATAACACTATTTATAATTATATATGGCTTATACGGGACCATATTTACCTATATATGGCTTATACAGAACCATATATAATTATATATGCTATCTAATATTTGAGACATAATAACACGGTGCTACACTGAAAAAGAACTTGCGAAATGACCTAGTGTAGGTTGTAGGTCTAGCTGAGTGTATTATATAACCGGTTTTATACCCTCAAAATTTCGAGATATGGGGAAAAGAGTATTTTTTGGACTGGCGCAATTAAACTTTTCTAACTCAGTAATTTTTTTCCCCGATTTCAAAACGGTCAGCGGCATTAGTTAGAAATGAACGCGCTCTTTCTTCTTATATACTTCCCGTATACTGTTTATATAAATGTGTAGAGATTTTTTCAATAATATAAAAAATGTTCATTTTTTTTTTAACTTTTTCATTTTCTACGAGGGTTTTTTTCGAATCTTCTTTTGAAACAACAATAATCTTAAAGTGTTCTTCTGAGTAAAACAAGCTTTTATTCGTGTAAATCGATTAAAAATTGACAAAGTTATAGTACTACCCTGGCAGACAGAGTTCAAATCCTGGCGAAGGCATTGTTTGTTAGAATTTGAATATTTTCGAATTTAAAATTTTTTATACGTTTTTAATAAACTGATTCGGAATATGTATTATATTGTTGGATCTAATCTGATACAATTCAATCTGCCATTTTCAGATCATTTTAAATACTTCTAAATCCCCAAATATATTTCTGGATCTAATTTGATCTGCCATTTTTCGGATCAATTTAGATATTTAGGAATATAAAATTGGATATGATTAAATATTGTGCCATATCAATTTTTTTACTCGGGTATATATATAATTGTATATAGTATCATATAAGCCATATATACTATGGTTCTGTATAATTCATATATAGGTAAATATGGTGTCGTGTAAACCATATGAAAATATATATTGTTTATATAGTGTTATATAATTTATTATGATATAATATATTCACCATATCTTATCATACAAATTATATCCAATTTCATATATATGACACAATATAAGGTAATTATGTAATATATAATTATATATGGTAATGCATACTGACATACAGTCACTCAAAGAACTGTCCCACAATTCATCCGAATTTCCAGGCGTACCAACAACACCTTTTTTGAGAATTCCCCAGAGGTGTTCAACGGGGATAAGATCTGGTGACTGAGGTGACCAATAAAGAACTTTGTAGCCGTTGTCATTAAGCCATTTTTGCGTAAGTTTGGCGGTGTATTTGGGGTCGTTATCATGTTGAAACACGATATCCGCCGACTGAAATTCGAATTTTTCTGCAGTGGCGGGGAGATTAGTGCTTACTAGTCGACATATGATTGCGCAGTCATCGTGCCAACATTTCTGTGCACTGTTCTAACTCCTTTAGCCATCATGCAACCCCATACCATGACGGATCAACCGCCAAACTTTAAAATTGCTCTGACATCTTTGGCTTGCAAAGTTCTTCCTGGCTTTCGCCAACACCACTCCCTGCCATCCGATCCAAGACGATTAATTTTGGTCTCATCTGACCATATCACCTTTGCCCAGTCCTCTGCCGTCCACGAAGCATATTTTTTTGCAAAGTTCAAACGGATTTTTTGGTGTCTTTTGGTAAGTAATGGCTTTTTTACTTTGGCACGTCCTTTCAAACCAGCAGACCGCAGCGCATTTCTTACCGTTTCAGTAGAAACTTCAATATTTTCAGTTTCTGCAAGCTGTTTCTGAATTTGAACTGCGTTTTCAACTTTTTGCTGCCGAAGATCTCTTAAAATGCGTCGTTCCGTGGTCTCAGATAATATTTTTTTCTGCCTCCACGGGATGGATGTGATAAATTTGGCAAGGACTTTCGCAATCTCCCCACGCTGGTTTTGGAAATGTTGAGAAGTAATGAAATCTCACGGCAACTTTTACCTTGGAGTAAAAATTGGTGAATTTGCTTAACTTTTGGCGAACCATTTTAAACTAAAAACAACGTTAAAAATTTAATAAAAATAATAAAACAACAAACTTAAGTTAGTCTTACCTTTTCAAAAATATTATTTAACCAAGAATAATAAACTTGCGAAAACTTTTATACTATTGTTTTTATAACAAAACACGTGAAGCTTCAACAAGTAATTAAACACAAAAACCTGTTTCAATGACTAATTACCCAGATTTTGGTTAGTTTTGGTAACGGTATACATTACAACAAAGTTATTAATTTGTAGTTGTAAAAAAATGCCCAATAAACAAACAATGCAAAAATGAGAATATTTAGAACAATAGCTTTATTGTTGTACTCATATTTTTTATCATTCGAAAAACACTGGGAATGTAAATATATATGATAATAAATCATTAGATACGGTCACATATGATTCTATGTAAACTTTTTTACTTGGGTCTTTCTTAGTCCCCAAATAGATTGGTGGATCTGAGTTGATCTGCCATTTTTCGGAAAAATTTAGATCTATCTAAATCTCCAAGCACATTGCTAGATCTGATATGATCTACCATTTTTCGGATTTAGTAAGATTAGCAGCAGATATAAAAGAATATCATATTGGTTACTGTTAAATATTGCACCATATTAACTTTTTTACGCTGGAAATGATAGGATAATATTTTTGGCGGTTCCAAAAATATACATAACTTTAGAATAAAACAGGCATTTCCTTAAATTTTCAAGAACAAGACGCTTTTTATCCATTATGCAACACATACTAAATAAATAATACATAAATTCATAATAAAATTCAAAATATCATAAATCATATACTCTCAAATTGCGGATACGAGCATATATGAAATAATATATGACCATATATGACGATATATGAACATTTGCACCAGGGAGTTTAATTAAGCAAATTAACATGGAAAACAACATTAATAAGACTGTTGGTATTCAAAACCGTACACTTACGTGCCTATTCCTATGAAAGTCTGTGACTCTAGTGTGACAATAAATTATATTTGTTTAAAAGCTTCAAAATAATTAAGACCTGGTATCAATATGTATCATCACAATATTGTAAAAAAAAATATAAATTGTTTGAATTTATTTGTTGTTTTGTATTGAAAATTAAGAATTTAAGTCTCAAAAATAGCCTTATGACAGTCACAACTCGTCACAGCTAGGAATAGGTACCTTAGTTTCTTTATAGTTTTAAAAGTAAATTTATAAATTTATGTAATTCAATTATTAAAAACCAAAATCATTAAAAAGTTATAAACTGTTAAACACTGAGTAGTAATATTTTCCAAAGTAGCTATGTAGGTAAATTATATTTTTGCTTATAAATTTCAGGCAAAACTAGAAACAAAGGCTTTAAAGGCAAAACGGCCGGGATTTACAGATGAGCGCTATCACGAAACTTCCTATTACATTGAAAATGGTGAGTATACATTTCAAAAACTTTTAATTTTTTTATTTATTTTTTTAACAATTTTTTTTAAGGATTAAGAAAGGTATATCCTTACTATTTTACATTTACTACATTTACCAAAGGACGTTGGGTTGGTGAAAAAATTCTAGATGTATTTGCTCGTGAATTCAGAGCACATCCAGCCGAAGAGTATGAACGTTGTATTAAATCAGGCACTTTAACTGTAAATTATGATAAAGTACCAGTTGACTATCGGTTGAAGCATAACGATTTATTGGCAAATATTGTTCACAGGTATGTTCAAAAATGTATTCTCTCATATTTATGTATACATGACTATTATTCATTGCATGTCATGATTTCGAGGTTGTTTTTTTATACCACTAATTAAGATTTATCTTTCTCGTATCAAGTTGAGTGTAATCATAACTCACACCCCTAAACATATAGTCCGGGGCCAGTGACATTTTTTTCAAATTTTCATATGTACTAGCTGACCCAGCAAACTTTTTTTGCCCAAAATAACTTTTTTGATTGAATTAATCTCGAGCATTCACCATTCGACCCGAAATTTGATTTTTGGTCGAAATTTAGCGACCAGTGGCGCCTTATGATTTTTCGTTGCAAAACTCATAAGTTTTGAAGTAATGAAGATATTTAAAAATTTTATTTAAAAAGCATTTGAAAGAAGACTCCTCAAGTTTCAATATACTTGATTTGCACGGTCATAGGTGTCGCCTTTTGGCTTCTTTCGTTATAAACATCATAACTTTTAAAGTAATAAAAATATTTTAAAAAAGTATAAAGCATTTGAAAGAAAACCCCGCTTAAAAATAAGTAATCCGCATGGCCATAGGCCCAAAGAGGTACTGAAGTTATCAAGATATTTCTAATGGTTAAAAATCACTTGAATTTTAACTCCTTTAGCTTCAAACTAAGTGCTCCCGCATTGTGCTATGCACTAAGCATGGTGACACCTTTTAACTTTTTTTTGTCGCAAAATAAAATCTTTTGAACTTTTTTTATTCTAATATTGAATCTGCCCACCTTAGGCCTAACAATATGTAATAAAATCTTATAACTAATCTTAAACACTAGTTACTCCCGTAAAGGAGCCATTTTCTCATTTGGTCCTCTTCTTAACGGGGCGACATATCGGCTCTTTGAAGCCTTGTGTGCGTTCGATTTCGGGTCAATTGTCTAGCAAGAGGATTCGGGTGATCACACAGCCTTGAAGTGTAACTAGCACGGACTTCTCTAAATATGTCTTTTACTAATGGGACCCCAAGGGCATTATGAATATTCCAATTACGTATATACCATGGCGCACCTGAGAATTCTAGATTGTGCTCTCTGTATAAGTTCAATATTCGAATTGCTGGCCGTTCCATATAGTTGAATTCCATATGTCCATATGGGTTTAATCACACTTTTATACAGGGTTATCTAAAGGTCAAGACTTAAGTTTGATCGGTGGTTCAATAACCAGTGCATGTCACAGGCTTTAAGCTTCATCTGAAGCCTCTTGGTTTCAATGTGCCGACGACTAGTAAGACGTCTGTCTAGATGCATACCAAGATATGTGACGTAATCAGTCTGTGGGATATGTACGTTATTAAGTATAAAAAGGGGCAATTTCCCGTTCTTAAAGTGAACGTAACGTGTTTAATCTTAAGTTCATTCACCCGTATTCGCCATTTTTTTTAGCTACGTCTCCACATTTTTGAGATGGTTATCTAACTCCATTGAAGCGACAATGGGACTTGCTCAGAATTGCCGTATATCAGCAAATGTTGATGTTATCATACGGTCACTTGTTGGCAAATCAGATGGGTAGATTAGGTAAAGTGTTGGACCAAGAACACTTCCCTGTGGAACACCTGCTTTAATTTCATAGTCAGCTGTCACGTCTGGGTCCGAAAAGGCCGCCAACATATTTTTTTCGAGCAGATAGTTTTTCATTTGGTGTTGCGGACATACAATTAAGTCACTTATGCAATGTATTTTTCTGAGTGTAATTATAACGGTACATTATTTGTCGATTCATTGGAATTTTTCCATATACGTAGTTCCGTTATGATTTTTTAAAAATATAAGAAATTTTAACATATTATTTTTTATTTCTGTAAATAATCAGAAATTTTTTCACTCAACGCCAAGTACATGTGGACACATAATTAAGTCATTTTGATTATTACAGGTAATTAGTTATATTAGAAAATGTAATTATTAACCCAAACAGTTTCATTTGTCATTTAAACAATTTTAGCTCATTTTGCTTTACTTGGACAATTAGTTTGCAAATCATGGTTCGTTTTATATTATTTTGTATATGTAAGCTCTCTTTTGTATGTATTATCTATTATTTTAACCTGATCAAAATCAGCTGTGTGACCCGACCTTAGTGTTTGTTTTTACTGATGTCTGTTGTGTTCGTTCATTCATACAGTATCGCTAGAAAGTATATTTATCACCTAGTGGATAAAATGAACAAATATACTCATAAAATAAAACCTTTTTTCTTGGTATATTATTTTCTTTTTTTGAGTTTCTAATTAAAATTACTTTTTATTTTTTTCGACTAATATCATTAATTGAAGAAGCAATTCTAAATATTTTTTTAAATATATTCTATTAAAGAACTTGGGGTTTATTAGCGCTTAGTAAGTTTTCGTTTTAATTGAGCTCAAAATCAAGCCGTAGGATTGTTTTTGTGGTGCAGTGAGCATTTAAGTGTCAATCCAAATGTAAAACCACATCGAAAATAAATAAGCTACTGAAGGTGGAAAATAAACTCCAAGTAGTTTTTTTTTGGAAAATTATTGACTATAAGTTCATGTTTCCATAAAAATCGCAAATAACTTAAAAAATTTTTTATCGAAAAATGGCTCTAGCTTCTCCGCGCGCAAACTTATTTGGAATGAACTTTCTGGCCCCTTTTGACCCACGTTAGTTATGGTCCAATTAAGGCGAAAATTTTCATTAAAAATACACCCTAATTTAAAAAAATATAAATAACTACTGATTAATGTAACGGACAACTTAAAAAATTTACCCGATGCTAATATCTCTAAAAATAAAAAATATCAACATTTGATCTGTGGCAAAATCTAAAAAATTTATAAATTTACAAAAAAAAAACAGAAAAAGGGTATTTTGGATCACCCTGTTCACTATGAAATAGTGAACATTTAGCCTTGATTTTCTGGTTCCGTAGGTTCTATCTTCTTTCAAGTTGGTTTTAAAATCAGTTACAAAAAAATTATTTTTGGCTGCCTTCTCGAAATATGTACCACAGTGCGGCGGCCATTTGTACAAAATATGGCCAAAAACATGACAACAAGTGCCCGGCTGAAGGTGTTATATGCAATGCATGTGGGAGATTTAATCACTATGCAAAAATATGTTAATAAAAACAACGTGAATAAAAAATACTTTAAAAATGTTGTTGAGAACTCTGAAGAAGAAGAGAACGAAAGCCTATTAATGGGAAAGCAGTGGTTTGCCAAGTGGATACTAAAGCCCAAACTAACCTGATGTCAGTCATCACTTTCAACACCTTATGTATCAGTAATGTAGATAATAAATAATATAATAATATATACACGTTAAGCGGTGAAAAATTACCGGTAGTTGCAAAATTTTTTGTTGAATTTTTATATATAACGTTGTTTATGCTACATATTTTTATATTCTGAACATAAAATGTAACAGTATTATTGGTCTCGAAATGGCCACTAGAATGAATTTAATTAAAAAACTCAACACAATAAGTTGTGAGACAATTTTGGAAAAATATAAAGAGATTTTTCATGGTTTAGGGCAGCTTAAAGAAGAGAGTCATTTGCAAATTAAAGAAAATTGTCAACCGCTAAAAGATCATCCTCATCGTGTACCCTTTAGTCTCCATGAACCTTTAAGAAAGGAAATTTAAAGAATGGTTAAATTAAACGTAATTTCTAAAGTAAAAGAACCTTCAGATTGGGTAATTCAATTGTATTAGTGACAAAACCTAATGGTAATTTGAGAATGTGTTTGGATCCGCGGAATTTAAATAAGGTAATTGGGAGGCCTAGATTTAAATTTCCTACAATTGAGGAGTGTAAATCTCGTATGAGTGGTTCTAAAATTTTTAGTTGCTAATTCGGTTTTTTGGAAGATTTGATGACGATTTGTCTAGGTTATGTACGTTAGACACCCCATTTGGGAGGTATCGTTTTTTTCGTCTGCCATTTGGTATAAGTTCAGCACCTGACATATTTCATACTCAAATGATAGGACTTTTTGGTGATATACCAGGTTTGGTAATATATATAGATGAATGTTTGATTCATGCATCAAGTATAGAGCGGCATAACTAAATTTTATATGGAGTACTAGAAAGAGGCAAGAAAGTTGGTCTTAGATTTAATACAACAAAGTCACACGTTTTCACCATGGTATTTATGGTAGAAATATGATTGTTGAAACAGATCACAAACCTCTTGTTTCATTGTTCAATAAACCCCTACTTAATATTCCAACACGTCTTCAGGGATTCATGCTGAGATTGTTATCGTATAATATAACTGTAGTGTATCAACCAGGCAAACATTTGTTTATTGCCGACACCACTTAAGGAGAAAATTTTTTCTGATTTGAACAAAGATATTGATTTGCAATGGAATTCATTAATATGCCAAAAAGCCTTACCAGAAAAGGAAATTTAAAATATTAAACAAGACACTGAAAATGATCAGGCTTTTAAAAAAATTATGTTAAAGAAGGTTGGCCGGTTAGTAAAAAACAAATTGATGCAGAGGTAAAACAATTTTATACCATTAAAGATGAGATAAGTGTAGTAAAGGGTATTTTATTCAAAAATAATCGTTTCCTTATACCTAAAACTTTAAGATCAAAAATGTTAAAATATATACATGAGGGTCATATGCGAATTCACTGATATTTATAACTTGGTATCCAATTGTAGCATTTGTTTTAAATACAGAAATGCTAATCCCTTGGTACAAAGTCGAATGTGATTTGTTTGAATTCGATAAAAAAAAGTATTTAATTGTCCTGGATTACTATTCAAAATTTCTTGAAGTAGGATTATTTAGTTCTGGTTATTCTTCTATACAAGTAATAACGAAATTTAAATTAATTTTTGCAAGACACGGTATTCCTTCAGTTTTAATTTTAGATAACGGACCGCCTCTCAATTTAAAGGATTTTGAAAAATTTTGTATTAATTGGGGTATTGATAATGTAACATCAAGTCCTTATTTATCACGTTATAATGGTCTTGCGGAAAGATCCATTCAAACAATTAAGAATATTTTATATAAATGCAAATACTCCGGTACAGATCCATATGTAGCTTTTTTACAGCATCGAGCAACATCTAAAGATAATATACCAATTCCTGCTGAATTGCTAATGAGTAGAAAATTACGTACAAAATTTCCTTTAGTTTTAAATTACCAAATGACCAGTTGAAAGAAACTAAACGAACATTTGAAACGGGAATAATTAAAATCGTCTCAAAATTACAATAAGAACCCCAATAATTTAAAACCGGTTGAAGTAGGTGAACAAATTAATTTTATGAAAAATCCAAATTGATTTTGCCTTTCAACCATACTGATTATGGTTCAAAGGCAAAATCATTGAAAAATGTAAAGAGCCTAGATCAGAATGAGAATAGTGTACCATATATATGTAGAAGAAACAGGCAACCCATATTGAAAATAGCTTGAAAATCGAAATATTGAAAATAGATTGAAAAATCGGCATTAGATCTCCGTCAATGTGATAAATTAGTTTTAAATAAAAATATAATATGAATTTTTAAGCTGTAAACTTTGTTTTAAATGCTTTAAACAGGTTGAAAAACTTAGGTTTTGATATTAGCAGCTTTTTAACAAACATTATAGTAAATATATTTTGCTCCAAAATTTTAAGGCACTATTGAGTTTAAAGCATATATGCAACAACTTTAAAAATCCACAAAAAATTGTAATGTGAGAATTTTTTTGATCATTTCAACTTTCAACCGCTATTACTTTCGCAGTCTTCGTTCTTGATAATTATTTCTAGTTTATTTGTGTACAAAGCGCCATTTATGTGTCATCACCAGAGAAGTTTGCTTATTTTGCTGCTTTTACTCAAGTTTGCTTTTTTGGATTTTCCAGTTTTTAATTTTAAAGTAGCTTTTTCTTAAGACTTTTGTAGCTTTTTCTTATGGATGGATGGTAACCGAAACAATGTGGTTGTCGGTATTGGTAACGCTATTTTCTATTATTTCGGAAACAGTATTTTATGGGTAACAATATTTTAGTTTTTTCGGTAACGGTATTTTACAGGTAACGGTTTTTAATTCTTTCTGTAACGGTATATAGCGATAACGATATTTTAGTTATTTCAGTATCGGTATTTTACGGGTAACGGTTTATTAATTATTTCGGCAAGGGTATTTTAGCGATAACGGTATTTTAGTTATTTCGGATAAATGTAGTTTCAAAGCACACCGATATATTTAACCCTTTCATGTTCAGACTTTGGGAAGATACAGTTTGTCAAATAATTCTTTGCAAAATAAAAAAAGATCATAGTTTTAATTTTTGAATTAAAAATTTATTAACAAAAACAAGTTTTCTTTCACTTTTTCTTTCATAATTTAATAAGGGTAAATATTAACTGTTAATTTAATACCAAAAATGGTATATTTCAATATAAAACAAAACAAAAAACAACAAAAACAAAAAAACAGCATATATTCACTTGTCAAATAATTCTTTGCAAAATTCATACACAGGTCAAAAAGAGACACAAAACGTATTAACGGTACATCAAATTCGAAAAAAATCAAATATCCTTCTTTGGTATGCTTTAATCTATTGCTTTTAATAAGATTTATTTTTTGGACACGTGCACATTTAACTAAAATCGTCGTTTTTAACCATGCCTGGAAAACGAAATGACGAAAATTTAATTCAATAAGTTTATTACAATTATTATAAGGGGAAAGTGAGCCACGAGACTGTAAGAAATGTTCTGAAAATGTACAATTACTCATCACATGTAGCCAGAAAAAAGCCATTGCTTTCTGCTATTAACATTGAGAGGCGGCTCGAATTTTCTATTGTTAACGTTAACAGCCCTGCAGAGTGGATATCCAAAAAAATGCTGGAAGTTTTTAAACGTTATACTTGGAAATGTTAAACAGGTATACCTATTTTTGATGACAATACAAAAGCTAATAATTTAAATCAGTATTTTACACAATCAGTGCGTGACCTAAGAGAGCAGATTCAAGTATATCTAGGTGATGATTTAAATCAGCTTAGAACGTTATCTCGAAGTTTCGATCAGCCCTCTCTTCTCCCAGTTACAACTGTGGATATGGAAATTATTATAAGTAGTTTGAAAACCAAAAACGCAGTTGGTTATGATGGGGTTACGCCAAATATGTTAGTGGAGTGTAAAGAAATCATCGGGCCAATATTAGTAAAGATTTTTAATAATATACTTGCCACATAAACTTTTCCAGATTGCTTGAAAATCAGTAAATATATTCCTATCCCTAAGGTTTCAAATGATTCTACTATTAATAAATTTCGTCCAGTGCAATTCTTTCTACAATAGATTAGGTCTTAAAAAAGTTGATTTATCAGAAACTTGTGCTACACTTTGAAAACAATAATTTTGTTTACGAACACTAATTTTGATTTAAAAAAGGCTGTGGAACTGAGGAAGCCGTAGTAAATGTCATAAGTAACACCTGTAATGGACTTGATGAAGGTTCGAGAGGAGTTACGGGCTAATTCTTGGATTTCACAAAAGCTTTTGACCCAGTTGATCACACAATAATTCTAAAAAAGTTGAAATATTATGGTGTAATTGGTAGAGAGCTGAAGTTGTTTGAGAGTTATTTCAAAAATCAGAGGCAATTTGTTCAGATCAACAATTCTAAAAGTAGTATGGTGGTGTGGCTCAGGGTAGCTGTTTGGGACATCTACTATTTTCTATTTATATAAATGATATAAAAAATTTTAATCTAACAGGTCGTTTGTACATGTTTGGAGGTCATGCACAGTGGCGTAAGTTCATGGTCGCTGGGTGGTGCACTGCACAAGGGCCCATGGCCGACAGGGGTCCTTTGTTGAGAGTAGTAAATATTTTTTGTTTTTTTTTTGTTTTATGTATTTTTTAAATTTGTAAAAAATTGTACGTTAAAATAAGAAAATTATTCGCATATAATTTATTTTAATGATTTCAATATATTAATAATCAAATAATATGTTAAAGGGGCCTTAGATTATCAATCATGCTGTACAACATATCCATGCTGTACAACATATAGCGTTGTTTGACGGCCATGCTTGAGTCTATTGTCCCCTTGGTCAAGTAATATTTCCAAGATCTCTGCAATTAAAATTCGTTTTTTTTTTGACAATAAAAGTACTGTTTGAAATAACGTTAAAAAGTACAAACAAGGATTAAAGTACTGAGGCCAAAATGTTAGAAATGTACACCATAATATGCATCAAGTTTTTCCAAAAACTATTGCAATTATTTTACACAATTCCAGTGACCTAAACAAGTGCTGAAAGGTCATTTAGTAAATTAAAAATAATTAAAAACTATTTGAGAAATAAAATAGGCCAATCTAGATTATCTAATCTGGCAATGATTGCCATTGAAAACGAAATGGCATTAAAATTAGATGTATTAAAATTAATAGAAAATTTTGCAAATATAAAAGCACGCAAAAAAATTTAAATAAAATTTTTTAAACTTACCACTTAATGAAATTTTTAATATTTTTCAGTATTTTTCGTACTTGTTAGTGATTTTTGTTAGGGGCCCAATTTGATGTTTTGCACATGGGTCCTTGATGACTTAGCTACGCCACTGGTCATGTATGTCTATTTTATACATACAAATATGATTTGTTTTTGAAAACAAATATGGATTTTTGAGTTTGCTCGGTTAAACAAATTAGTATTGAATGCAGACAAAGTAAAGCTGATTCAGTTTACAAAGTAATCTTTCTTGGGATCTGCATATATCTAAAGTAAAATCTAAGATTGCTCCAGCCAGGGTATATTGTATAAGATGAAAAACAAACTCGATAAGAAGGCCAAAATTATTTTATATCACGCTCTGATACAAAGCCATTTAAATTACATGGCTATAATAAATGGTTATAAAAATACGACCCTTTTGAAAACTGTACAAACTATGCAGAATAAGGCCTTAACAATAGTTTATAATTTACCAATTACCTTTCCAACTATTTCGTTTTATAAGCATATTTGTAAGACAATATTACCAATTCATGGTTTAAGTCTTTACACAAAATAGGGTACCATACTATAAACTTTGTTTTTAACCAATCTTATAATACAAGAAATCAACAGAACCTTAAGATGGCCAGGTGCAGACTAGAAACCACAAAACAACAAAGCGAACACAAAGGTATTTCTGAGTATAACAATTTAGCGGCAGGTTTAAGAGCAAATAATCGAATATCCCTTTTTAAGATAAATCTTAGAAACTCCTTGTACCAAAACTTTGAATCGCTTTTTCTGTAGATAAACTATTTATTATAACTTTTAATACAATTTTAATTTTATAATGTTAATATGTAAATTTTGAATTATGTATGTAAATAAAATTTTATATTATAAAGTAAATAAAATTATGAAGTAAATAAAAAATATTGTTGTTATCCTATTGCTATTATCATATAATAACAAGCTTTGTTGAAATTCAAGTGTTCAAAACATTTACATATCTCAAAGAAATTAAAAAAGTACAAAAATCTTTAAGTGCAAAATTTTGTGGCATCTGTATCTCTTCATAACTTCAGTGTATCTCTTAAGGCTCAACTACAATCGACTTAAGTAACTTAAGCTAGGTATTGGTATGAAACGAAAATTCAAATTTTTTTAAAGTGAAAAATTTTAATTTTTAAAATTTCGTTTCATACAAATTATAGTTGGGCATTTACTGTGGTGGTGGTTTACCTTTGATTAAAAATTTCGCCTTGAGGTCGTCGAACATTAGTTCTTCCATCTGATCCCCGTAGTTTTAATTTTGCTTCATCTGACCATAAAATATTTTTTTATTGTTGTAGTGCTCAATTTAAGTGGTGCCGGGCAAAGTAAAGCCAAGATTTTGTGACACAGAGCTTCTTTTGTACATTTACTATATAAGTTCTGAGACCATATTATCGGGCTTCTCTGGGAACTGCTGTGGGATATTTCGCAAAAAAAATCTTTATTTTTCGATCTTCCTACTTTATTAATTATATGGATGTAGCCACTATTTACTATTCGACAAATCGTTGATTCGAAACTGAATATTTTAACGAAATTTGTTTTTGAAAAAGTCCATTTTGAAAATTATTTAAATTTTTAAACTTAAAAACAGAATTAAAAAGTGCATAATCCATTTTTAATCATACTAACTTTAAATTGTTATATCTTCTAAATGCGTACTACGATTATTTTGGAAGTTTAATGAAATGGGGAACTCACAAATTAGTCCCACGATTTTTTAAAATAGTTTTATTCAATAGTGGGAATATGGAAGAGTTGTATAAGCATTAAGTATTTTGAAATTTAGTACTCAATACCGACCGCTTTTTTGAAGAGTTTTTATAGCCGATTCAAATTTAAAATTATAAATGGCCCACCCTTTTTAACCCTGTTTTTTGTATGGATGAAAAAAGTGTTGAGTATTATCGAGTCAACATTTTAAAAGTATTTAGTAGTATCGAGTGTTCAAAAGCATCGAAATTTCACAACTCCAGACTAGAGATGGGCACGTGAGCGATATTTGTCTCATACTCACGAAGATATTTTTTCTACTCACGCACGATAAAGTGAGTAATTTAATACTCACGCTTCTAAAAATTCAAAATATTTCGAAAAATCTCTATATATAAAGGAATAACGTTACTGACTGACAACATCGCCCAGCCCAAACCGCAAGAGGTTGGAGGCTGAAATTTGGTATGCAGGTTCCCCCTCCGGCGTAGACATCCGCTAAGACGGGGTTTTTGGAAATTCCATCGGGGAGGGGCAAAAAGGGAGAAAACCCCTTTCACGGCCTGTCTAAGCCCTTTTAGCTAGAAAACTGAAATTTGAAACATGCCTTCCTGGGAGTATGTGCTAACTCCTTGATAAGGTACGTTTTAGAATTTTGGCCAGCAACGTTGTAAAAATGGGGGTTCAAAGGGCGAAAAGTCTCCCCCTTTATGGCCTGACCAAACTGTTGGACCTAGGAAGTTGAAATTTGGTATGCAGGCTCTTCTCTAGTGTAGATAATAGCTAAGACGTGATTTTTGGAAAATCCAACGGGGAGGGGCAGAAAAGGGTTAAAATCTCCCCCTCGACGGCCTGCCAAAACCGTTTGAGCTGAAAGGTGGAAATTGTGCATATGGGTTCCACCTGAGGTGTAGACATCCACATAGGTAGGATTTTTTGTAAATTCCTACGAGGAGGGGCAATAAGGGGAAAAGTTTCCCCCGAACGGCCTGCCCAAACTGCAGAAACTAGAAAGTTAAAATTAGGTATGCAGGTTCCTTCTTCAGTGTAGATAACAGATAAGACGTGACTTTACGAAAATCTAACACGGAGGGGCAAAAAATCGAAAATTCTCCCCCTTGACGGCCTGCAAATCCGCTTGAGCTGAGAAGTTAAAATTTGGTACATAGACTTCTCCTACAATGTAAATGTGCAAATGTGTATATGTGCATATGTGCAAATGTACAAATTTGAAAATGTTGATATGTCCAAATTTGCAAAAGTGCAAATGTTTTGCACAAAAGTGTAAATGTGCAAATTTGCAATAGTGTAAATGTGCAAATTTGCAAATGTGCAAATTTGCAAAAGTGAAAATGTTTAAATTTTCAAAATTGTAAAAGTTCAAATTTGCAAAAGCGCAAATATGCAAAAGAGCAAATGTGCGAATTTGCAAAATTGTAAATGTGCAAATTTGCAAAAGTCCAAAGGTTCTCCCTCCGGCGTAGGCATCCGCTAAGACGGGGTTTTTGGAAATTCCTTCTGCGAGGGACAAAAAGAGGGAAAAAACCCCTTTCACGGCCTGCCTAAACCCCTTTAGCTAGAAACCTGAAGTTTGAAATACGCCTTCCTAAGAGTATGTGCTAACTCCTTGATAAGATACATTTTATAATTTTTACCAGGGATGTGGGAAAAATGGGGAAAAGTCTTCCCCTTTGCGGTCTTCCCAAACCGTTGGACGTGAAAAGTTGAAAGTTGGTATGCAGACTCCTTCTCTAGTGTAGATAACAGCTAAGACCTGATTTTTGAAAAATCCAACGGGGAGGGGCAGAAAAGGGATATGAATTTAAAAAATTATTTTTGTATGTAGAGTTTAGTTATAAACAATATTAAACATGGGAAGTTGATATTTGATATGCAGGTTCCTTCTCCAGTGTAGATAACAGATAAGACGTAATTTTTTCAAAATCAAACGGGGAGGGGCAGAAAAGGGTGAAATTCTCCCCTTCAAAGGCCTGCGAAAACCCTTAGAGCTGGAAGGTTGAAATTGTGTATATTTGACCCACCTGAGGTGTAGACATCCACGCAAGTAGAATTTTTTTAATTCCTACGTGGAGGGCGAAAATATCCCTCCGAACGGCCTGCCCACTCCGAAATATCAAAATACCTGAAATTCTAAACATGTATTACATGGAGTATGGACTAACTCACTGATCAGCTACATTTTAGAATTTTAGCCAGGGACATGGTAAAAATGGGGTTTGAAGAAATGAAATGTCTTCTCTTAAACAGGTTGGCGAAACCGCTGGACCTAGGAAGTTGAAATATGGCATGCAGGCTCCTTCTCCAGTTAAGATAACAGCTAAGATGTCAATTTTGGAAAATCCAACGAGAAGGGCAAAAAAGGAGTAAATTCTCCCCCTTGACGACTTGCCAAAACCGCTAGAGCTGGGCAGTTAAAATTTGGTACATAGGTTCCCACTCCAGCGTAGACGTCCAACCATGTTATATTTTCGGAAATGCCTACGGCCTGCCCAAACCGTTGAAACTAGAAAGTTAAAATTTGGTATGTAGGTTCCTTCTTTATAACAGATAAGACGTAACTTTACGAAAATCTAACGCGGAGGGGCAAAAAAGCGAAAATTCTCCCCCAAGACGGCCTGCCAAAATCGCTTGAGCTGGGAAGTTAAAATTTGGTACATAGATTCCTCCTCCAATGTAAATGTGCATATGTGCAAATTTGCAAAAGTGCAAATGTGCAAATGTAAAAATTTACAAAAGTACAAATTTGCAAAAGTTCAAATGTGAAAATATGCAAATTTGCAAGAGTGTAAATGTGCAAAAGTGAACATTTGATTATTTGATAGATTGATGGTTTGATGGATCGATGGTAATGTAAATAAGAAAATGTGTAAATATTTATTTATTTTGCTAAAATTTGGTATGTATGTAGACATATGCTAAAACAGGGAAGAGCAAAACGGGTAAAAGCCCCTTTCACGGCCTGCCAGGTCAGATTTTTGGAAGTGTGTACGGGGAGGGGCAAAAAGGGGCCCACACCGATTTAGACAGAAACATGAAAATTTAAATATGTGAACTGGAGTATGTGCTTACTCACTGATCAGCTACATTTTAGAATTTTAGCCAGGTACATGGTAAAAATGAGGGTTCGAAGGAAAAAACCTGAAATTTGAAATATGTGTTACCTGGAGTATGGGCTCTCATTATTTAGGTACATCTTAAAATTTTGGTCTGGGGCATGGTAAAAATTGGGGGCTCCGGGTAATTATCTGGGAACTTCGTACATTCCCGGGCGTCAGCCCGTGCAATCCCATTTTCTACGCTAACAACGTAGCGGGCTTTGCCCGCCTGAACCACTTCAATGAAGTGTTACCATACCTGATACTAGAGTTCGCATTTAACCTAAATTTTCCTTAACCGCGGTTACGGTTAAAGGGTTAATGGTCCTTGATGACTTCTTGAAACTAGTTCCGAGCGTGAGAATTTCATACATCACGGAAACCAAAAAGGGTTCTAGAACCGTACGTTGACTTGTACCTGTTCCTCAAACTATTTCATAGAACTTGTGCCGAGGGTGACATATTTTAATATAAACTATGGGTGACAACACCAAATTAGAACTGTTGGCTCAAAAATCTAGTTGCTAAACTAATGCAAGTTTTTCTGGGCACTTATCAGAGAACTGCAATTGCTGATTTCAAAACGTTGATACGCAAATAAAAATTGCAATTCATATTTCATTGTAAACATATTCATAAACAAATAAAATCTAACTAATGCTTTGATTTATACACGAAATGTATAAATATAAAGCATTGCCAAATATTAACCACGGCTTCTCAAAAATGTGAAGTTCAAATGTTCGATCAGCCGACTAAACATGATGCTGAGTTTATTCACCGCTGTTTTGTTGAATGATTAAATGTGAATAAAACATTTTAGACAGACGATTCAAACTGATCCGAATAATGCGTTCAGTAACATGATGGCGTTTTGTTGAGTGATTGTAAATAAAACATGTTCGACAGACGATTCAAACTGATCCGAATTAAGCGTTCAGTAACATGATGCTGATTTTATTCAACAGTTAGTTTTGTTGAATGATTAAATGTGAATAAGAATTTTAGAGTATGATTAAATCAAGAAAAAATTTGATTTTCGTACTTATGTTATATAATTATGAATAGTAGCTTAAATTTAGGACAAATCCCAGTCTGATCGAATTAGTAAATTTAAGCCAATTAGTACACAGTGTCCGTTTAAACGGACGGTAATTTCTAAATATAACCCAAATTTTAACAACCCAATTTTCAATTAAAGCTATATAAATGTTTAAAGACATTGCCTATTATTAATAAGAAAAAAATAAAACATTTAATACGATTTTAAATTTATAAAAATTTACGAAATTTTAACATAAATACTGCTTAATTTCATACTGATTAACTATTGATTAAAGGGAAATACCAAAGAGTTGCATACTTTCTTTGAGTTGACTAATAGTTAATTGGCCATGAAACACAACGTAAAAACGTATAAATTTTTTTCCCCTAAAAATTCCAAATGCTTTGATTTTTTTCACCATTTTTATATTGAATTCTTTACAAAACCTGTGTTTTTAAGAACTTAATTTTAATCGTAATCGCACGATTATTTTATGCATCTACGATTGCGGTTGAGCGCGGTTACGGTTGAAACCGAAACGCAATTTCTACTTAATGCGTAAAGAAAAAAACAGTATTGCTACCAGTGCCGTGCCCAGGGGGGTTGGGGGGCCGGTCCCCCCTTCCTGAAATTATTTCCAAAATACAATTTTTATACTATGTTTAGTATACATACGAGGGCGGATCAATAAGTCCGTCACTTTTCGAACTTCCCTCGTAGTTATATGAAATGCAACAATGCTCTCATCAAGTACCACCTGTTAATAGACTACAGTCATATTTTCAGCAAATTCTGTCATTTACTCTGCGTTTAACAGCTGTTCAAAGCATATAACCTCGTGCATTTTTTTAAAAAAGAAAAAAGTGAATTTCGAGCGCTCATTAAACATTATTTTTTGCGAAAAAAACCGTCAATCCAACCAAGAAAAAGCTTGATAAATACTATGGGGACTCTGCACCATCGATTTCAATGGTAAAAAAGTGGTTTACTGACTTTTGTTGTGGTCGCACAAGTATAAATGACGCTGAACGTTCTGGACGGCCAATTGAGATCAATACACCCGAAAATGTCGAAAGAATCCACGATATGGTGTTGGCCGATGGAAGAGTAAAAGTGCGTGAGATTGTTGATGCCATAGGCATCAGTTGGATTTTAGAAAGCTGTCTGCAAGATGGGTGCCGCGTTTGCTCTCAATTGACCATAAACGTAATCGTGTGACAACTTCAAAGGATTGGCAAAATTCCATGAATTGGGCTACGAATTGGTACCTCATCCGCCATGTTCTCTGGATTTAGCCCCGAGTGACTATTTCCTATTTCCAAACCTAAAGAATTAGCTCGGTGGAAATTTAGCCAACGACGAAATTATTGGTCAAACAAATGCCTAATTTATGGACCTCAAAAAATCCTGCTGTTAAACACAAATTAAATGACGGAACTTGTTCAAAATTTGACAGTCGTCTATTAACAGGTGGTACTTGATGGGCGCAGTGTTGCATTTCATATAACTACGAGAGACGTTCGAAAAATAAAAAAATAGCATGTATTTATATATCAGTTTGTCATTCCGTTTCTAACATGTCGAAATATAGGTCTACACCCCATAAAGTATATATATTCGTGATCCTTATGCGATTTCAAGTCGATTTTTCGATGTCCGTCTGTCTTTCTGTTGGCCTGTCTGTCTGTTAGATTATTAAACATCCTCCCGAGCAGTTTGCTATTAAAAATGAGCAAAATCGGTCCAGCGGCTAAAAAGTTATGAGTGAAAATGTGAAGATACCTCTAATTTTTCCATACAAATTGGTTTATTTTCGTATAATTTCATAGTAGCCAAATTTTTTCACCTCAAAACTTTAAAATTTTTTTTTCACCAAAAAAGTGTTTAACCTAAAAAAAATTTTTCACCTCCATAATTTTTAAAAGTTTTTTACACTATTTGTATAGAACCCAGTAAAGAGCATTTTTTAGGATATTAGTAGAGGGTATACTTTGCGGGACCAACTGATTTTTTACACGTCAAAATTTTTTTTTTACCAGTTTTTGCTGAAATTTGTGCAGAAATGAAAAAAATTTGCTTTGAAATCAAGGATATTTTCTCTCAGTTACCGAACCTTGTAATTATTTGGCCGCTTTTTTTGATGAAATCTATATACTTATCCTTCCTCTATAATTAAAATACACTTGAGTTTTTAAAAACCGATTAATTGCCTTTATTTTATTTAATTTAACGCCTTTTGTCTTTTTCGTTTTCTAAGAAGGGAGTAATTAAAAGCTGATTTACACGTCGACTATCCTTATCTGCAATTACTCAGTATTGGGTTTAAAAATCAGCAAAACAACAAAATAATAAAAACGTTAGAAAAAACTATATGTATGTAGTTTATTGTTTTTAAATGTTGTACATTAAAATCTGGTATCCAAATTTCTATGGAATTTCAGAATTTGTTCAAATATTTTGCCAAAGAAATTTTAAAATCGTTTGTCAATTTGTATTTAGTTTAGAATTTATTTAGCTACCTCGAACAGGTCCTAAGTGGAATTATTCAATTTGTATATTTCCTTTTAAAACAAAAAAAAAATCGTGTTTCCAATTGTATTACTTTTTTAATTAAAAATCTGAGATTTAAATAACACATTAAGTCTTAACTGGAATCCCCATAATTTCAGATTTATGAGTTTATATTTATATCAAAACATACATATGTATTTAAAATTTGAAAATATTTAATTAAAAACAATTATATAGACTTTCAAAACAGTGATAGTAGTTATAAAGTAAGATTTTATAAAAATGTTGCCAAGTTTTGGCAATTCTTGGTTTTGTCATAAAAATATTTGAAATTTGTCTATTTGTAATTTGATAAAATATTAAAAACAACAAAAGCTAACAAATAAATTATGTGTTTGTTAGTAAATGTAGAGCAGGGCATACAATAATATAATTGCTATATTTCGTGTTCCGTTGAAGTCCTTATATGAAAACAATTAGTTATAGATATAGAGATATAAAAATAAAGCTTTTTTTATTAAACTGAAATTAAAAAAAAAATCCGAAATAAAAGAATACAATTTAAATTCAAAAAATTTCAAATAAAATTAAAAAATTGGCAAACGACACTTAAAAAGATCAATTAAAACTAAAAAATACCAAACGCAATTAAAAAAAGTGTTGAAATTCAAAAAATTTTTATTATATTTAATTTGGTGTTTTTTAATTTCAATTGATACTTTATAAATTCCATTTAGAGTCATTTCAAAAGTTTTTGAAACAATCTAATAGTTTTTCAAATGGTCTTTGAATTTGAGTAAATATTTGCACAAGGCTATTCCACGTTCCCATGATATTTGTGCTGTTTTTTATTTTTAAAAATTCGATGTAGTTCACGATGGAATTGTGCAAAATGGCTCCAAGAAATAAGACCCCAATCTTAAAATGTAATTAAGCCCCATTTTTTTGGGGGCAAAATTTTATAATGAAAATTAACACTAAAAATATAATGAAAAATTAACCCAACCAAATGAAAATTAGCCCCAAAATTAAGTTTAGGGCATATTTTCATTTATTGAATTGAGACTTTTATTCATTATGTAGAATAACACCAATTTGAAGAAATAAAAAATGACAAAGCATTCTTTGCACAGCAATAATCTAATTTATATTGCATGGAATCAATTAGATCAGAATGTACTCATTATAAACATTAAAGTTACTTGGGCCAACCTTAATTGAAATATTTTAAAGAATTTGAATAAAAATCATTTTATATAAATCAAATATTTTAGTGATATGCAACCACTGCCTTTCAAAATAGTCCAAAAATTAAGTAGGTTTCTGCTCTCCTTCCATGAGTGTGTCCTCCCAGCCAGTTCTTATTAAATTTGCTGGTAACAATGGAAGAGCTATCAATTTCCGATATGCGATTTTGCAGGATCCGACGATCTTATAAAATTTTAAAGCGAATGGTTTTTTATGACATTGCGTCTTAGAGCTTGGCAATTTTGAAACTTGTTAAAGGGCTAACTATATTATACTTTTGCTAACTTAAGCTACTGTCAAAAATCAACGAAAAGTCTGTCAAATGCTTAATCAACTTATTGAAGACTTTTTGGTGGCTACAATGTACTTTTTAAACTTAAATACTTACTACACTTAGTTGCAAATATATGTACTTTTGCAAAAACTGTTTTCTTCTTATATTTCTTTTCGAAAAATATTATTTAATGTGTTCAATTTACAAATATTTTACAATTAACAAGTAAATCTATATTAATTTTAAATAATTTAAAGAAAATCAAAATTTTAGCCTGCGACCCCAACTTCTACAACTATTAATATAATAAAAACAAAATGAAACTTTTAACAAAAATCGCGCGATATTTGGTAAAAATTTTTGCCTGACAAATAATATAATAATAATAAATAATAATTTATAATATATTGCACCAAGCAGAGTCTTTGACGTTTCGTCAAAAGAATTTTGTACATAATAATGTACTTAATATTAAACGTATACATTATATTTTAGACAATGTAACAAATAAGCTTTAAATACAAATTGTTGATAAATTTAAAAGATGTTTTAAATGCTTCAAAAAGGTCAAAAAATTTAGGTTTAGAAATTTTTGGAAAAAATATTTTGGCCCCCCTCGAAACAAAATCCTGGGCACGCCACTCATTGCTACATTACATGTAAAAAAATTTTAAACGAATAATGAAACTAATCACTCACGTGATTAATTTCAATTTTGGCTCACGCTCACGCGTGATTCACATGAATCACGAAATTTCGTGTCACTTGCTAACCTCTACTCCAGACTAATGATGCGTTCATACTTAACCACAAAATACGTATTTTCGATTTAAAATTTGCATGTAATTTAATGTCAGAAGTTTGAAAAAACGAAAATACGTATTGTGTGGTTAAGTATGATAATAAGTTCATACTTAAACCCACAATACGTACTTTCGTTTTGTCAACTTTTAAGGTGCTTTAAGACTCTTTACTTTTGTGGACTGTTTTTTAATCAAGTCATGGTTTCACACAAACTTGTTAAGATTTTTTTAAAATATAAACTTATTTTCAGTTTAAAACTCTACATGCCATTATATTTTTTTAATTTATTTAATGCACGATTATTAATAAAACAAATAAAAAATGCTTTTACATGCATATTTTTTCTTTTTATACCCTTCACCACAGGAGGAAGTGTGTCATTCCGTTTGTAATTTCTACAATATTGATCTTAGACCCTATAAAGTATGTATATTCTGAGTCCTTATGAAGAGCGAAGTTGATTTAACGATGTCCGTCTGTCCGTCTGTGTGTTGAAATGGGTTTTCCGAAGAACCCAGACATGATGAGGACTTGATTGTTATTTATTTCTGTTACATGTGATCTATTTCTGTTTGCTATTGAAAATCAGACAGATCGGTTAATAAATGGCTGAGATATTAGCAAAAAACCAGGACTACCTCTATTTTTTTCCGTAAAATCCCTTTGTTTAATATGTATGTAGAATTTTACGCATAAGAAACACATCCATTTGTTGAAATTCTTTTCTTTCATCTCCACCTTTTATACACAAACAACAAACACATACAAAGATTTGTCTTTTAAATAAAAACCAAACAAATCTCTAATGAACGAAGACTTTTTATATATGTACCTCTATTAACGATGATTTTGTGTGAGCTTCAATAGCTCAGTTGTCTAGACGCTATGTCACAAATACTTTTTTTCTCTAAGGCCGCGGGTTCGAATCCCGTTCAATTCACTTTTTTTTGTACATTTTTATTTTTATTTTCTTAAGACTTTTTTTTTTTTGTTTATTTTTTGTTTTTTTAACATTTAATAATTAATTTAAATAAAATTTTATATTAATAATTAAATAATCCATAAATAGGCTAAAAACATCAAAATTTTTATAAAAACCCTCTGATACAAACAAAATACAAACGTTTTTATTTCTATTTTTTGCTCCGATTTAAAAGAATTTATAAACAGATTTTTAAACCATTTTATTTCTCATATATTAAGAAAATTTTATACATACTTTCCCTTTGTGTGCAGCTATTTTAGGTCATAACTTATAATAATTTATAAAAAAAAATTTATAAACTATTTTCCTTCAAATTTTTAAAATTAAGCTAAAGAAATTAAAAATATTTTTTAATAAAAAAGTATAACACATTTGCTGAAAAAACTCGGAAATATCGGTTGAGATACAAAAAAGTTATGCCCAAAACATATTTTTTTTAAATACCTATTTTCTGGGACCATAAATCTTCCCGAGTCCAAGTTTTATCACCAAACTAAATGGTTAATTTCCTCTTAAAGGCGTCCGTATATAAATCTGTCCATTCCATATATGTCCATATATAAACTTCAGTTTTTTACAACCATGGTGAAGGGTATATTAGATTCGGCATAGCCGAATTTAGCCGCTCTTACTTGTTCTATTTAAAGTAGATTTTGTTTAAAATATCTTTATACTTTTTTTTATTTATATGAATACTTTTTGGTGATAGGGAATATTTAGGAAGTTTATTGTACATTTTATTGAAATATTTTAAAAGACCTATTGTACCGGATTTTAAAGGGTAATGATATTTCCTATTATTTCGGTAACGGTATTATAAGGGCAACGATATTTCAGTTATTTCGGTAACGGTATTTTAAGGGTAACGATATTTCATTTATTTCGGTGACGGTTTTTTAATTGTTTCTGTAATATTATTTTAAGGGTAACGATATTTCAGTTATTTCGGTAACGCGGTTTTTTAATTATTTCGGTAACGGTATTTTAGGGGTAACGATAGTCAGTTTAACGGGTATTGAATAGATAACGTTTTAAGATATTTTGGCAACCCCCTTGTGTGAAAACTTCAAATTTTTACATCTGATAACAGGATTATAAATAAATCGTATTTTTAAATAAAAAAAAGTCATAAATAAAGAGACTTATTTATCTCTATGTGTTAAGAAACATCGATTCTTTTTGTGATTATTGAAGTATGGCTGGTAAACCGCGAAAAAGCTTAAACAAAAGTAAAACTATTTGTATACAATACAAAACCCAAATACTGAAAGTGATGATTCTTTGCAATGCGATGTTTGTGGGAAAACACTCCACTCACTCTTCATTACTTCTAAAGCATATGTTATAGTATATCGTATATTTTTTGAATCTAAAGCATTTATTCAAATTGAAAAAATAGTTTTGATGAAATTTTTTAATTTTTTTATTAAATCATTTTTTATATTTTAGTTTAAAATTTCATGAGGGTTAGAATTTATGCAGTTTTGTAATTTTTATAAAAGTTTTGAAATATCAAGAAAGGACTTTTTTAAACTTTAATTGAAACTAGCTGGCCTGTCATTTTCATTTTTTCAGCCTTAAATATTTAAAAGGACGCAATTTGTGCATATTTGCATTATGTTTATTATTTAACACTACACCATTTCCAGTTTTAATTTAGAATTTATCAAAATAATTTGTGTAAAAATAATTTCAAATTGCCCAAAAATGTTTTAAAATTGTGCAAAAATTATTTAAAATTGTTCAAAAATATTTTAAAATTGTCTAAAAATGTTTCCAAGTTGTAGAAACAGTTTTTAAATTATCCAAAAATATTTTAAAATTTGTCTAAAAATTCATTAAAATTTTTGAAAAATATTTCAAAAATGCTTTTTCACTAATGCAGAATTATTTATTTGTTTTAATAAAGAGTATTTGTATATCAATGCATACATGTAAGGGCCTCAACGGGTTAAGTGGACGACATTTACCATACTTAGAAAGCAACAAGCAAAGAGGAAGGAAGTAGTAAGAAGTAGTATTCAACTGTCAGTCGGTGAGAAAAGTTGTTCTAATTTAAAGTCGCATATTAGTAAAAGTTGCCTAAAGTTGAAAACTATTATAAAAGTTGTCTAAAGCTAAAATCTAAATTTACCTAGTTAAAAGTTGCCTAAAGTTTACTATCGTTGGTTTGCCCAACACTACATTTAATTTTAAAAAATACCTTATACTCCTTAAATAAAACTTTCTTATTGAATACTTTAAATATATTGAATTGCATATAAAAACTTAAAGTTTGTGTTTTTATTATTGAAATTGGACATAAACTCTTTACATTTGGGGGCTCAACCTTCGGAAAAGTTGCTTTCAAATCGGCTCACATTTATAAAACAAGTGCTTAAGAATTCGTCTATTTAAAAAAAAAAAAAAATTAAAACTGTACAAGTGTCATGTAAAAGAATGCAATGGAAAGCAAGAAAGATTACATATTGAAACTGTATATAGAATGTTTATAAATGATTTCAAATAACGGATTTATAAAACCAGGCGACAGTAAAGTATATAATACAAGAGCGCGAACGAGAGTAAAAAGTGAGAGTGATAAAGAAGCAAACGTAAATACTGATAATTTTGATGTGGTGAAAAAATCAAATAAAGTCAATAAAGAAGTGAAGAATAAAAAAGTGACAGAAAAAGATAATAGTATAAACGACGAAACAGAAAATAGTATAAATAAAGATATTGAAACAAAAAAAGTAGTCGAAACCAAATATAGTGCGAATACAGAGATCAAAACAAAAGCCGCGCATATTAAAGTAGCAACGATGTCAAAACAATTTGAAGATAATTTAAATTTAAATGACAATATTCAATCGGACTTGAATAGTTTAATTCATTTACTTAAAATTAAAATACAAAAAGACGAAGAATATAACAACAAAGCTAATGTCACGGTGGACAATTTTGCAAAAATAGTGCCAGACTTTGACGGTGAAAATATTACAGTGGAGCATTGGCTCCAAAATTTTGAACAAAATTCTGAAGCTTACGATTTGAATGAAAAACAAAAATATGTTCATGCCAGGCATAAAATTGTTGGAACAGCGAAATTGTTTCTTGACACGGTTACAGTGAGTGATTTCAAATCTTTAAAGGACAGTTTGTTGAGTGAATTTAAAAGAAACTATAGCAGCATTGAACTGCATAAATATTATCAGACAAAAAGAAGCAAGAAAATTAAACATTTCATGACTATGTACTAAAAATGAGAAAAATAGCGGCCTTAGGCAATATTGAAGAAAAGTCAGTAATTCGATACATAATAGACGGTCTAAAAATAAAAAGTGAACTGAAATATCAAATGTACACGGCTACGTCCTATAAAGACTTACGCGAAAAATATGATATATTTGAAACTATGAACGCGAATCGTGATTTCGAGTATAAATCTAATAAAAGTGCAACCAATACTAAGAACAAATTTACAAAAACTGAGCATTGCTATAATTGTGGTTCTACAGAGCACAAAAAGAATGAATGTAAAAGTCCGTCGAAATGTTTTAATTGCAATAGATTCGGTCATATTGCTAAAATTTGTAATAAAGCCAAAAATACAGAAAAAACAGTGCAATATGTGGTTGATCAGTCGCGATTTAAAACGATTTATTTTAATAATATCGAAATCAAGTGCTTAGTGGATACTGGTTCGGACATTTCGATTATAAAGTACAGTATTTATAAAAAATATTTCGCATCACACGCGTTACAACAATGTAAATCAGTGTTACGTGGTCTTGGTAATGCAAAAACTGAACCAATCGGATGTTTATCTGCTACGGTCCGCGTAGACGATATAGTAACTGAGCACAACTTTTTAATTATATCAGATAATAGCTTGATTTTCGACGGTATTATTGGCCACGATTTGATTAAAAATTTCATGCTGATGGCAGACGGTAATGGCTATATATTCAGCACTAAAAAAACGACACATGATGAACTAAAAGTATATAATATAAGTGCTGAAGAAATTGATGTCGACTTCAAGTTCAGGGATACCGTAAGTAATATAATTCAAAATTATACATTAGCAAAAGCAGCTGAAGAATGTCCTGTTAAGATGCACATATTGCCGAACGAAAAAATGAAACCTTTCAGACACTCGCCCAGTCGATTAGCACCGGCAGAAGAAGAAGCTTTAAACTTACAAGTCGAAGAATGGTTAAAAGGCGGTATAATAAGAAAATCTACATCAGATACAGCCAGTAGAGTAGTGGTTACCAAAAAGAAAAATGGAAGCTACAGAATATGTATTGACTTTCGTCAATTGAACGATATGGTATTAAAAGATGCATTTCCTGTCCCCATCGTTGAGGAGGTCTTGCAAAAGTTAGCAAATCAAAAGTTTTTTATAGTAATGGACTTGGAAAATGGATTCTTTCACGTTCCCGTCGATGAGACTAGCAAAAAATATACCGCGTTCGTCACAAAGAGAGGTCTTTTTAAATTTAATAAAGCGCCATTCGGGTTTTGCAACTCGCCAGCATGTTTTGTACGCTACGTAAATTATGTTTTTCAAGATTTGATCAACGAAGACATCATGGACTTATATATTGATGACATCATTATTTATGGCAAAGTAGCAAATGATTGCATTGAAAAGCTTGAACGTGTTTTGAACACATCCGCACGTTACAGTTTAAAGTTTAATTGGCCGAAATGCTCATTTATGAAGAATAAGATTGAATTTTTAGGACACGTCGTCGAAGATGGTAGAATATCTCCATGTGATGCAAAAATAAAAGCAGTTGCCAAAGCAGCAGAACCTAAGAATATAAAAGATATTCAGTCTTTCCTAGGCCTTACAGGCTATTTTCGAAAATTTGTGGAGGGGTACTCACAAATTGTTCGCCCGTTGACCGATCTCTTGAGAAAAGACATTAAATTTTGCATTGGACAAAAAGAATTAAATGCAATAAGGGTGATTAAGCAAAAGTTAATTAGTGAACCAGTGTTACAGTTGTATAATAGGGAAGCTGAAACTGAGCTTCATACCGACGCCTCAAAAGATGGGTTTGGCGCGGCATTGATGCAAAAATATGAAAACCAATTTCATCCTGTTTTTTTTTTACAGTAAAAAAACATCTCCACAAGAAAGCCGGTTACATAGCTATATATTGGAAGTAAAAGCAGCATATTTAGCTTTCAAAAAATTTCGTCATTATCTGTTGGGTATTAATTTTAAGTTGGTAACAGATTGTGCTGCGTTTAAACAAACCATTCTAAAGAAAGATATACCACGTGATGTAGCTCAATGGGTTATGTATTTACAGGATTTCACATACACCGTCGAACATCGCACCGCAAATCGTTGAAAACACGTTGATCACCTAAGTCGTAATCCAGTTGATGTTATGTTCGTCTCGTCAGACATATCAGCCAGATTTAAAAAATTGCAAAATGAAGATGAATGCGCCAAAGCAGTCGTAAAGGCGTTGCAGACAGGTCCTTACGAAAACTATAAACTCAAAGGAGGCCTTGTGTACAAGTGCATTGATGGCAATGATTTGTTGTTTG
This sequence comes from Eustalomyia histrio, assembly GCA_949748255.1. Classification (NCBI taxonomy): domain Eukaryota; kingdom Metazoa; phylum Arthropoda; class Insecta; order Diptera; family Anthomyiidae; genus Eustalomyia; species Eustalomyia histrio. The sequence goes on from OX456526.1 coordinate 88,604,699, forward strand.
TGCCAAAAAATATAGAGTCAGAAATAATCAGAAATGCGCATACGAACGGTCATTTTGCCAAGGAAAAAACAATGCATACAATACGTCAAAAATACTTTATCCCACACTTAGAACGTAAAGTTGAACAAATCATAAACAATTGTGTTGAGTGCATTATTTACAACAAAAAGACGGGTAAAAAAGAAGGCTTTTTGCACAGCATAGAAAAAGGCACCGTACCACTGCATACCATACATGTCGACCACTTGGGTCCATTAGACGCTACCTCAAAACAGTATAAATATATATTTGCAGCTGTTGACAGTTTCTCAAAATTTGTTTGGCTGTACGCGACGAAAACAACGAGTGCAGAAGAAGTAATTCGAAATTTACAGACGTGGTCAAATATTTTTGGTTTTCCCTGTCGAATAATTAGCGATCGAGGTTCTGCATTCACTTCTAAGGTGTTCGAAAAATTTTGCAGTAAGTCAGGGGTGGAACACATCTTAACCACAACGGGGGTACCACGTAGCAACGGACAAATCGAGCGTGTGAATCGCACCATTTTGTCAATCATAGCCAAACTGTCGCAAGATGACCCAGCGAAATGGTTTAAATATATTGAGAGGGTCCAAAAGGCTATAAATTCTTGCGTTCACAGTTCGACCAAAACATCTCCATTCGAACTAATGTTTGGTACAAAGATGAAAACTGATATTGATACCAATATACTTGAAATGATTGAAGACGAAGTGGTTGAAAATTTTAGTGAAGAACGGCGGCAAGTGCGAGCAGAAGCGAAGCGGCAAATAGAAAGGGCTCAAGAAACATACAAACGTAATTTTGACAAGAAGCGGAAGAAAGCAATAGTTTATAAAGTCAATGACTTAGTCGCAATTAAGCGAACTCAGTTTGTATCCGGCCGAAAGCTTGCAAGCGAATATTTGGGTCCATACGAAGTTACAAAAGTAAAAAGAAACAACCGGTATGAGGTAAAAAAAGTAGCTGATTGTGAGGGGCCAAGAAGTACATCAACCAGTTTCGACTTCATGAGGCCTTGGCGGTCGGAGAACTACGAATCACTGTCATCATCCGAGGCGGATGATCTGCAGGATGGCCGAGTGTAAGGGCCTCAACGGGTTAAGTGGACGACATTTACCATACTTAGAAAGCAACAAGCAAAGAGGAAGTAGTAAGAAGTAGTATTCAACTGTCAGTCGGTGAGAAAAGTTGTTCTAATTTAAAGTCGCATATTAGTAAAAGTTGCCTAAAGTTGAAAACTATTATAAAAGTTGTCTAAAGCTAAAATCTAAATTTACCTAGTGATATGTATTTATCAATAAGTTCTCTTAGTTATTAAGTGATCTTAGTTAAGTTGTATAAGACAAACTACTGTTTATAATAATGCTTTGAATACTAAATAAAACAGTCTTTAAGTAATACTCAACCACAAAGGTGTTGTAAATATATCATTGGCGACGAAGGTAAAAACGTTTATGGTGAAAGACGAAAAAGAAAAAGACAAAGTTGAAAATGAAGAAGTTCAAATGGCAAAATTTATCGGTACTGCTGAACCCTTTATATTAGGGGATGATTTTGATCTATATGTTCGAAGATTAGATCACTTATTTAAATTGAATGCTATTAAAGATGCAGAGAAGATTGGATTTTTATGCAGTTTTGGTGGTGCTGAATTATACAAGATTATTGTTTCATTAACGGCTCCTAAGACTGAGGATGATTTTTCATATGCGGAATTGGTAATTAAGCTAAAAACCCATTTAAAGCCAAAAAGAAACATTATTGCTGAGTGCTATAAATTCTTTAAAACAAATAGAACCATAAGTCAAAAATTGGGAGATTTTGTTATTGAACTAAAACAACAAGCACAATATTGCGATTTTGGTGATTTTTTAAACAAGGCATTGTTAATTCAATTTGTATGTGGTGTTAATGATGAAAAAATTCAACAACGTTTGTTAAGTGAAAGCGATTTAAACAAATTTGAAAAAGCAGTAGAATTAGCAAATGCAGTCGAATTAACAACAACAAATGTAGAGATGATCAAAGACGAAGAGGAAGTGGCCAATCTTAACGTGATGAAAAAAAAAGGGTATGGCACATTAAAAAGAGATGACCGAGCAGAACATCGAAGCAGCGCAGTCAACAACAACTCATCTAGCAGTTACAATAAAACATCAAATAACGGGAAACAAAATTCTTATAAAAATGTTGTATGTTTTTATTGTGGTATGCCAGGGCATTTACAAAGATTTTGTAAAAAGAAGAGGGAAAAATTTAAAATTAAGAGCTTAGAGGAAGAGTCGGAAGAAGAGGAAAACAATTCTAACTACATAAACAATATTTCATCTCTTAAAAATAAGCCACTTAAAATTGAATTATGTATTGAGAATTTTAATATGGAATTTGAAGTGGATTCAGGGGCGGTCGTTACTGTCATTCATAAGGAGGATTACTATAAATATTTTTCTAAAATTAAAATACTAAAGGAGGAAAAATCTTATGGATTAATTTCTGGGGAAAATGTAAAGACTTTAGGTGAATTTATGGTTAACGTAAAGTTTAGAAATTGTAATTTTTATCTGAAATTAATAGTTTTGAATATAGATGTATATTTTTATCCATTATTGGGTAGGAATTGGTTAAATGAAATTTTTTCGGGATGGAAAAAGTTTTTTACTGAATATGAATATGGTAATGTTAGTAAGACAGGGACTAATTCTGAATTGAAATCTACAATTATGAATTATGATAATGTTGATGTAACAATGATAAATTCTGAATCAAAATTAAATAAAATGAAATTTTTGGAAAAGTATAATGCTATTTTTACTAAATCGAATGATTCTGTCATAAGAAATTTCAAGGGAAAGTTTTTACTAAGCTTGACCTAACTGGAGCCTACTTACAAGTTTCTGTTTCTGAGCGATCGAGGGAGTTGCTGACTGTAAATACACATATTGGCTTGTTTCAATTCACTAGGCTTGTTTTCGGTCTTAAAACAGCACCTCAAATATTTTGTTCCATAATTGACCGGATTTTACGTGGTATTGATGACGTTCAAGTGTATTTCGACGACATTTTATTTGGTGGAAAGTCCAAATCTGATTGTAAAAATAATTTGATCAAAGTTTTGGATAGGTTATTGGAATATAATGTTAAAGTGAATTTGGGAAAATGTGAATTTTTTAAATCAGAGATTGATTATTTAGGCTACCGTATTAGCGAAACTGGTATAACACCAAGTCCACAGAAAGTTGAAGCAGTTGTCAATGCTCCAGAGCCTAATAACAAAACTCAATTGAAGTCGTATCTAGGAATGATTAATTATTACAATAAATGTATTCCCAATCTGTCAGGTACACTTCAGTGTTTGTATGAATTAACAAGGGAAAGTGTACCTTGGAAGTGGGAAAAGGAACACAGTGAGTGTTTTCAACACAGTAAAATATTAGTAAATAATATTGATGTACTGACACACTACGATCCTAAAAGGCCAATTATTGTATCTGCGGACGCTAGTCCATATGGTGTTGGTGGAGTGTTATCCCACGTTATAGATGGCGTGGAACGGCCCGTAATGTTTGCGTCTAGTACTTTGAGTGCTGCTGAACGTAACTACTCGCAACTTCACAGAGAGGCGCTCGCTATAATTTTTGTGGTCAAAAAGTTCCATAAATATATATTTGGACTAAATTTTACTATACAGAGTGATCACCAACCACTGCGAACAATTTTTGGTGAAAGAAAAGATGTTTCTGGTGTGGCAGCGAATCGCTTGCAAAGATGGGCTATTTACTTGTCGATGTATTCATATGATATAAAATATAGAAAGGCAAAAGATATGGCAAATGCAGATGCATTATCCAGGTTACCATTGAGTAATGAAACAGATATTGAGGATGATAGCATAAATAATTTGAATGCTGTAACGTTTCCATTGTGCATTGAGGATGTGAAAAGTGCAATGGTAGACGATGACAACATAACACAATCATATAACTCTACCATAATAGGCAAGTGGCCAACCAAAATTACAGAAGGATTACAAAAATATTATTTAAAAAGAAATTCGTTAGCAACTGAAAATGGTTGTTTATTTTATGGAGACCGGATAGTAATTCCGAGTGGAATTCGTGATGATGTTTTAAAATTGTTACATGACCAGCATATAGGAATAGTCAGAAGTAAAGCTTTGGCAAGAACAATATTATGGTGGCCAGGAATAGACCAGGAAATTGAGCGTTATAATTCCAACTGTCATCAGTGTCAATCTACACAACGGACGAAGCCGGCTAGTTTGTCACAGTGGACAGAAGTAACATATCCATTCGAAAGAATCCATATCGACTTTTGTTCATTAAATGGCCAACAGATTTTAATTATATATGATGCATATTCAAAATGGATGGATGCTATTGGTTTTACAACAACAACAGCCACAATGGTAATTGGAAAACTACGATCAATATTTTCTATTTTTGGACTACCAACGTACGTGGTGAGTGATAATGGCCCTCCATTTAGTTCAAAAGAATTTGTAGAGTTTTGCAAATCAAATGGCATAACAGTCCTCAAATCGCCTACATATCACCCACAATCCAACGGCAGTGCTGAAAGGGCGGTACAAACTTTTAAAAATGGATTACGAAAATCTCTCTTGGATTGCAAAGAGAAAAATATCCCTCTACAGATACGAATGGATAGATTTTTGCTGAAGTATAGAACAACTCCAACTATGTCAACTGGCTTAACACCGGCAGATATGATTTTTCAATACAAACCTCGGACGTTACTTACAACATTAACAGATAAGAAATCAAATTTAACATTTAGTAAAATTCAGATTCAGCCACATAAGGGTAAAGGGGTTAAGCATGTAAAAGTTGAGCGACAGGAGATACCAAATTTTAGGGATGGGGAAGGGATATGGTACAGGAATGTCCATTCCAATTTAATTAAATTGGTGAAGGGAAGGATCATAAAGAAACTTAGTACTTATAGATATTTGGTTTCGATTAATGGTGTGGTGAGGCAGGCACACATAGATCAAATTAGGAGGGATTCCACTCTCAATAGGGACACTTTATTGTTGCCATATGAGGGTTCCGGAGATGAGGAAAAGGATAGACTGGATAATGAGGAAGGTACAGGGGTAGTGACACGTAGTATGGCTAGGAAGATGAAAGTTGTTGATATGGGGTGATCTTATTTAAGTTGGGAGGAATGATATGTATTTATCAATAAGTTCTCTTAGTTATTAAGTGCTCTTAGTTAAGTTGTATAAGACAAACTACTGTTTATAATAATGCTTTGAATACTAAATAAAACAGTCTTTAAGTAATACTCAACCACAAAGGTGTTGTAAATATATCACCTAGTTAAAAGTTGCCTAAAGTTTACTATCGTTGGTTTGCCCAACACTACATTTAATTTTAAAAAATACCTAATACTCCTTAAATAAAACTTTCTTATTGAATACTTTAAATAAATTGAATTGCATATAAAAACTTAAAGTTTGTGTTTTTATTATTGAAATTGGACATAAACTCTTTACATACATTTTGTTTCTTTAAACTAATTTTCCTGCATTCTTATGAATTAAATTTTCATCAAAGCTTAAATACTACAAAGTATATATACAATTTCCACTCATGCATCAGAATACCTAATCATTGTATTATCATTGCTTCCTTAGAGTAAAGTATAAGTAATGCTAGTAGCTACATTTGAATACAAGAGAATGGTTAAAAATCTGAAATCAACAGTGATTTTTTTAAATAATGTGAGAGTTGAAAAAGACTGCATATTGCATGTTGATGAAGTATACTTTATAAATCAAAACAAACAAAATAGTAGCAAGAACAAAACAACATCTCTTGTTGTTAATTTTAATAAGAAGAGAAAAAGGGTTTTTATGCAGGAGAAGTCAAAGCTAAAGAATACTGAAGATTTAAAGGATGTTTTAAATACGTTTATGCTAAAGCTGGTAATATTTTTGGCAAAAAAATGATAAATCAAGACAAATTTTCCTTAAAACTATGGATGCAGTAGATGAGTAACTCTGTAAGTCCTTTGTAAAAGACCGTAATTCTGCCTTCTGATGATGATGTTGAGGAAGAAGATGATGATAATTATGTAGAGGAAGATGATGATGATGCACAATATGAATCTTCAAATTGAAATACTGAAGTATTTTAAAAACAGTTTCAATGTTTTTTAATCCTTTTTTTATAAAATCTTTTATATTCGTATATTAATGAATCAAATTTAAAATAATTTAATGTTTTATTAATAAATGTAAGAAGTATTACGTCGTTGAGAAATTTTACCAAGTTTAGAACTGAATTATGTAAATTATCGATTATGCCAGAGATTATTGCCGTCCAGGAAACATGGTTCGATAGGGAGGGTACCAACCTACATATCGTCGACTGGCCTGCAAAATGTCACATGTGTAATTTTCGGATTTTTTTTTATTGGCCCATTGTAATCCACTATTAGTCATACATGTTCCTACCAAACCGTTTTGCGAATATAACAAAATGTCCTGTGTAAACCATATTAACAAATTTCCTGCAAAATGTCATATGTGTAAATTATCAAGTAGTAGTTCTTGTTTTAATTAATTAAAGGTTATTTGTAAGGTTTTTCTGTAATAGTTCATCTACTGCTAATACTCTGGCAAGTTGCGACACGTCAAGATTAACCCATTAATGCACATTGCCGCCAAAAAGCGCCCTTCACTTTAATTATGAATAAAATTTAAAACTTAGTCTTAAAACTTTTTCTTCACACGATATGACAAAATATTTCCCTGTATTGATATGTTTGTAGGGTTATCAAGTTTATGTCAACGTGCTTTTTTATATGAGAGATTAATACCGCTATTACAACAATAAAATTAAAACAGCTGTTTTTTGTTTACAAATTCATAATTTATCGAATTTTCCTTCAACTAACTTTTAAGTAACTGTCTTATAATTTTCATATTTTAATTAAAAAATTTAGAGAAAGGTCTTGCTTCAAAAACATTTGAAAGGGTAAGTATTTTTCAAACTGTTTTTTAAAATCGTTAATAACATTTTAATCGTTAAGATTCAAAATGGAAGGCGGTTCTTTGTTTTTAAATGAATTAACGGGATTATTGGAACCCTATAATGCAGAAATCGTGGAAGACATCGGCTTATATAGTAATAAGCGAAATGCAAATAAAAAGCTTCGTTTGCTTGGAAAGAAATTTTAAAAAGCTGCATCATCATGACTGTTCCTCAACTGCTAACGGTGAAAAACTTCGAGTTTGTAAATCTTTTTTTTTATCAACATTTGACTTGGAAAGTCTTGTTTTTCAAAGATGGATAAATCCTAAAAAACCAAACGTAACAGCAAAAACGAATCCAGTTGAGTTAAAATCTGACTCGGTAATGCATTGGCTAAATACTATTCCAAAAGTCCCAAGTCATTATTGCAGGGCAAGCAGCAAAATAATTTATGTAGAAGATGTTTTCCAAACAAAAACTCATATGCATAAATTATATTCTGATTGGTGTGCAGAAAACAACAAAGATTGTGTAAAGATGAAAAAATTCAATGAAATCCTAAAACAGGAAAATATTTCAATATTTTTGCCTCGTAAGGACCAGTGCGATGTTTGCGTAGGTTACAAGGAAGGTAACGTATCAGAAACGGACTAAGAATTGCACCTAGCTAAAAAAGAAGAGGCAAGAGCTGCTAAAAAATTAGCTGTTGAAAACATGTCGTCAGAAGTTGCAGTGGTAACAATGGACATGCAGAGTGTACTTCTTTCCCCAAAACTTTTAGTATCGGAACAATACTATAAAACAAAATTGGCTGTACATAATTATACTTTTTATTTGAAAAACACAAAAGATGACCACTTATATCTGCCAATAACATTACCAGCTGCATAATTGATTTCATAAAAAACTGTTGCTCTTCTTATAAAAAAATAAACCTAATATCGGATGGCTGTACATATCAAAACAAAAATAAAGTAATTTGCAGTGCATTGGCAAACCTCTCGTTATCAACAGGGCAAGTATTGGAACAAATTATTTTAGAAAATGGCCATACTATGATGGAAGTCGACAGCGTTCTTCGACATTGGAACAATTATTTAAACCTCCAATATATTCTCCACTTGATTATGTTGGTCGCATGAGACAGGCAAGACCATCCCAACTGTATATTGTTAACTACTTGAGTATTCATTCTTTAAGGATTACGAAGGTGTCCCTGGAAACTTTTCCTCAATCAGGCCTGGTAAACGATCTGGTGATGCAACTGTTAATAACATACATGCATTGCTTTTTAAAAACAACGAAGTATTTTACAAGCTGCGGCACACCGATAGTTGGGAGTTACTTAATCAAAAAAGAAGTAAGGTGGTAAAGATTATTGAGCCAACAAACTTATATGAATCCCCACTAAAAATTGATGAGTCCAAATATAACAGCCTCCAGTCATTGAAGAAATATATGCACAGAGATTAACAAACATTTTATGACAACCTTTATCACTAAAATTTATTTATTTTTAACTTAATGTATTAAATTTTGTTTCTATTATTAATTTTGTTGAATAAAACGTTATGTTGTTTTCGTTTGCATAGTGTTTTATTGTGTAATTATCTTTAGCAGTTTACGAGTACCACGATTTTAAAAAATATAACTCTAGGATTTTGACCCAAATAAAAACAATTTCCTTAAATAAAGAAAAAGAGATGAAGTCGAAATAAAAAAATTAGTGAACTTTTTATTTTTATAGCTTTTGCAAATAATTATAAAAAATAATGAAAATATCTTTAACGTGTGTGGAGTAGTAACTGATTAAAGACACGAGTTATTTGGGTACATTTTAATGCAAGTATGATCAAAAGTGGTATATTTTCGGAACTTTCCCATGGGTTTCGTGGGTTCTAAGTATCATTTTCGGATTCAGCGGAAATCCATAAATATAAACTCTGATTTCACTTTTACCTCCGTCGGCAAAAGCGCCACTTTTTCGACACCGTTCTTTAACCCGAGTATTCAAATTTACACATTTTTCAAGTTCATCTCATTAAAAAAATACATCGCTGAGAAATCCGTGGATTTTTCAAAATTTGAAAAACTAAAATCATCAATCTTTAAGTGGTTCGATATATTCCCTAAACACTAAGTTGTATTAAAATCGAAAGACCAAAATATGAAAAAATTCATTTTTGGCGGGTATTCTGTTCCACAGATTTTTTCCTGCAGATTCAAATAAATACCATGTAATTTTTCAATGGCAAAATGTCCTATGTGTATAAAATAGAATAATTATTATAAATAAATTTTAAAAAAGGTTGCTGCAAAAAGTCAAATGTGTTGATTTTTTGAATAATCGTGAATAGCTCTTTAACGGAGATCGATATTGAACTTTTGTTTGCGTCAGATGTTTGCAATGAGGTAAGGAATAAATAATGCACATTATTTGAAAAAAATGTCCTTCAAGGACTATATGAATCATTTTTTTTGTTCTCCTGAAAACTTGGTAAAATACACATATGACATTTTGCAGGCCAGACGACGATATATTTAATTGATGGCTTTGATGTAGTTCATTGTTGCAGAAGTGATGGCTACGACGGTACTTCTGTGTATATAAACCAAAAACTGAAATACACGGTTTTAGCTACTAGTAGTGTAGGTTTTCTAGAGCTTGTGACTATAACTTTATTAGACGTTAAAATAAATAATACACCGTTGGTGATTACTTCGCTTTACAGATCGCAAAAATGTGCATCAGCTATCATTTTAGCAAAAATTGATAATATAGTTATGAAAGTTCAGAACTCTCCATGCGTTTTTGTTGCTGATTTTAACATTGATCTGTTAAGCATAGACATTAATAGTAAACATTTGTTGGATCTATTTTCTGAGTTCAATTTTATTTCTTGGCATAAACTAGTAACCAGGCCGGACTCGATATCAAGTATAGATTGTGTCTTCACGAATACACCAATCCTAATAAACTCGATTCAGATTACAATATCAGATCATAACTTAAATTCTGTGAATTTAAATGGAATTTTAACCACACGGAAAGTGTGGTTTAAAAAAATATCAAGTTGATAACGCTAAATTCGCTTCTTACCTAGACGATAATTTATGCCTTGTAAGTTCGACCAATTCCTCGGATCAATGTATGGAATTTATTGATACTTTATCACTAGCTGCACAACAAAGTATCACTTCTTCTAGTAAAAAGATAAATATACGACATAAAATGAGTCTATGGATGTCTGAATCTCTTATGTCTTTAATAATCTATAAAAATAAATTACTGAAAGCTAGAAGACAAAATAGTTATATTTCTGAACGTCTTAAGAGATTAAGCAAACGAATCAATATTTGTAACAAGCGACTTAGGAATGATTACTATGAACACAATATACGAAAGTACAATGGAGATCCTAAAAAGACATGGAATTTTTTAAATAAACAACTTGGAAAGAATGTTAAGTCATTAGGAGAATTAATAACGATTGTTGGTACAATTACGTTTGATTCTGAAAAGGCGATATGTTTTAACAACTTTTTTCATAACTCGGTTGAAGATATGCAAGTTTCTATACTACGGAGTTCTGATGATGATGGTAACATGTTTGAACATTAGCTGTGGAGAATGTGCAAATTGAACAACTGTTGGATTGGAGAGAAATAAAAGTCCTGGATGTGAAAACATAACTCCAAAAATGTTATAGTACGCAAATTATTGCTACAATATACTCGTATAATAAAATGATTGAAGAGGCAAAGTATGCTGCTGTTTTAAAAACACATAAAGTTATACCGACAGTTATCTAATTATTTAGAGAATAATAAAGATTTATAAAGGGTGCAGGAACGGATGAATGTTTGATAATTATAATTATTTTTTACAAACTGGTGAACATAAGAGTAACCAGTTAAATTTTTCATGTGGTGTTCTTGGACCACTGTTATTTAAAATTTTCATTAATGATATTCAGAATATACATTTTAACGGAAAGTGGTTTAAGTACTACAAGCGCAAATCGAATATGATTCTACGATCTTATCTGGATTTTTTAGACTTAGTAAATTATATCTAAATGCAAACAAGACTAAATTTGTAACATTTAAGCCATATAACTTAAGGAGTGATACAATTATGAACGTGCACATTGATGTCAATTTAATAACGGATTCAGAAGGTGTTTAATACCTTGGTATTATCCTAAACCAAAATCTGGTATAACAAAATTATATAAATCAAATAAAATCGAAAATTTTATCAGGAATTGTTATTCTTTATAAGTTTAAGAACAAGTTAGATGTTAAAATTAAAATGTTGCTATATCTATCCTTAGTTCATTGAGATCCTTAGCATTGAGATCGCTTCAGTCAGCACAAAATAAAGAATTACAAAATGTGGAATAAAAAAAATTAATTTCAATCTTCCGTTACGATTCAGTACAATAAATCTGTTCAAAAACTAGGCCAAAACATTACTACCAGTTATATATGTTTTTAAATGTATAAAGAGCTTTGGTTCTCACACTTTGCAACTTAACCGAAATGTATTGCATTCGCGTCGAGCTACAAGACAGGCGATGGATTTAAATGTTATAAGGTGTCGTCTAGAGTTAATAAAGCAGCTTGTCTCTTTTTCTGGACCAACAGAATATAATCGGTTACCAGATAATTTAAAAAACATCTCAGTTTTATACACGTTTGAACATAATTTAAGAAAATATTTGCTAGAAAACGTCGAAAAACTTCTTGCAGCTTAAATTTATAATTTAATATTTTTATTTAAAATTATTTAATTATGCTTGTATATTATATTTAATTTTTTATTTTTTTATATTTAAAAAAATATCTAGTTGCCTTTTTAGCCTCTATAAAGCCAAAATAGGCGCTAAAGGCAAATAAGAATCTTGTAAATAAACATTTGAAATATGGAAAAACTAAAAAGAAATAAAATTGTATTTATTTTTCTTTATTCGATTTTCATTATTATAATGTAAGAAATAAAATTGTTTTTTTTTCATTTTTTTTTGCCTCAGAAAATATTTGTCTGCTCGTATGTTTTTGTGAACAATTAATTGTTTTAATATTAAATCTGCTAGTTTTGATCTTTTTTTTAAAGTATGTTTCCGCAACTTTTTACTATTTTTTTTTTTGCTTTTTTGTCAATATCTTTTTGCTTTAAATACATTGAATTTTCATTTTTTTTTGTCTTCCCTGGTCACCACATCAAACCAATAAAAACTATTTGAGAATAGTTCATGTATATTTTTAAATGAAGCTAATGAAATACAGCCATATGCATAGACATTTTTTAATTTTTATAACAGCCCTATTATGAATTTCGTTAGAAAGAATGTTGTTGTACATGTTAATTTGATTTATAAGTGTGTTATAAAAGTCAACAAATTTGTTTATTAAGACCGTCCAAAATAAAAAATATCTAATTCGCGAGCTCCACAACCCTACAAATATGCCATTATGACAGAAATATGGTCTGCCAAAGAAATTTAAGAAAAAAGTTTTATCTAGAGGTAGCACATCGCCATTGAAATTTCATAGTTGCACTTGTTCTATTATTTTAAATATTTAAAAAATTGAGAAAAATTAAATATAATTATAAGAATCGCGACTCATGAAATCTAGTATATTTTTGGAAGTACATTACGAATATGTAAACAAAATTAAATGGATTCGCGTATTTCGCGAAAATATTATACAAAAATGTTCCACTTTTATCAATGAATTTTCTTATATTTGGTTTTGAGCAAAATCCTTTTTTTTATTGATTATTTGTCCACGGAGTGTCTTCTTATGTAAGAAAGGATTTTTGTTAACAATTTAATTTTAATACGCTAAATAATAGCGATATACTAAAAAAAAATAAAATTTTTCGTTGTTACCAGGATCACTATTATTCTTTCAAAAATTGAAAACAATGTCATGTCTAATGAAAGCTCTTGGTAAGTAGATTACAAAAGTTCAAGAAGTTAGACTTTTTTTTTCCATATTTTATATTATTTATTGAATCTTCACTTTTAAAAACTGTGAACTAACAATAATTATCCAAATCTTAAAACTAAATATTAATTGTTGAGTCCAGCCAGTGCCAGACTAATGTTATGTGGTTCAACTGGGACCATTATTTCCCCTTATTATTAGCGGACCAGATCCGCAGTGTCCCTCCTCCTAAGACGCTGGTGGCCGTGATTATCGGTTAAGTTACGGGCTAGTATGTTGGGGTGTGTTTCCAGTTTTGTTAAATAGCGTTGACAGTGTCTAATAATTTCATCTTTGACCAGGGGTACATTCAGGTCTTTATGTATGTTGTAATTCCTAACATACCAGGGTGCGTTCGTGATCGTCCTCAAGAATTTATTTTGCATTCTCTGAATTTTCCCTATATTGGACGCAGAGGCAGTACTCCAGAGCTGAATTCCGTAGCACCATATGGGTTTCATGATCGAATTGTAAATGAGTAATTTGCAGTCCAGGCCTAGTTTAGAGTTTTTGCCAGTAAGCCAAGCGAGTTGAGCAGTTTTTAGCCTCATCTGAGTTATTTTCGCATCTATATGATTTTTCCACGTGAGTCGACGGTCAAGGTAAATACCAAGATATATCACACATGTGTGTTGGGGTATATTCAGATTATTAATTTTAATGGGTGGACACGTCTCTTTTCTCAGTGTGAAAGTAATGTGGATACATTTCTGTTCATTCACCTTAATTCTCCACTTATCCAACCAAGCTTCCAATTGTGAAATGTGAGTCTGTAACATTCTAGACGCTATTTTTGAGTCATCGTGGACGATTAAGATTGCAGTATGGTCAGCGAAAGTCGATGTGTGGGTATTAATATCTAATGGCATGTCTGAAGTATAAATGATATATAACAGAGGACCCAAAATGCTACCTTGTGGAACTCCGGCTTGTATATCTTGAGGAGAGCTGACAAAACTTTTTTCAGCAAGAGTGAATTTTCGATTTGTTATATAGCTTTTGAGTAGCTTGTGAGTATTTGTTGGTAGCAAAAGGTTTATATTAAACAGTAGACCTTCATGCCAAACCTTATCGAAAGCCTGTGAAACATCGATAAAAAGGGCAGAGCAGTATTTTTTCTCCTCGAACGTTTTTCTGACAACAGTAACTAGCCTGTGGGCTTGCTCAATGGTGCTGTGTTTTCTCCTGAAGCCAAATTGGTGTGATGGAATACAGTTGTTTTTTTCCACATAAACAGTTATCTTTTCCATTAGGATTTTCTCGAACAGCTTTGACAAATTGGATAATAGGCTTATAGGCCTATACGATTCCACTTTTGTGTGATCTTTGCCTGGCTTGGGTATCGAGTGAAACTTTCCATTCTGGGGGATAGTATTCAAGGCGTATAATAGCATTAAAAATAAAGAGAATTATCTTTAATGCTATACGGGGTAACTCCAAGAGCATCCTGTTACCGATTCCATCGATACCAGGAGCTTTTTTGGGGTTTAGTTCAAAAATAGCCTTTTCGACCTCTCTCATCTCAAACGTTAATGGGGTAGCTGCTCGGTGCTGGGGTAAAATCGGTGGCAACTCTGTTACAGAACTTGTTATATTTGGCGTGAATACTTTTCTTAAATGTTCTACAAACAGATCTCCTTTTTCAGTATCATTTCTAGTCGTTCGACATCGGCAGACAAAATAATATTTTGTCTGTTGTGTCGGGGGGGTTTGGTAGCAAGTTGAGCAGCAAGTTTGAGATTTAGTTCAAAATTTTGAATCGAGAGGTCGATATCTTCCGGTGTTCTTAGCGGTATGTTTTCCGAGCAATGTGTACTGATAAATTTTTTATACTTCAACCAATCTGTTGTTTTGCCTGTCAGTGCTAAGTCACCAGAGGGGGGTACAATTCCTCGGGGGTTTAAAATAGTAACAACTGTAGGTGTGTGATCAGATGAGAGATCCAATAATGGTTCTACATGGACCAATTCTCTCGCAATAGACATTGTTATTCCAAAGTCTATCAGATCGGGTATTTTTCGACTATCCGTTGGCCAGTACGTGGGTTCTCCACTAGAGATCACATCCATACCCAGCTTAGAAATTGTATTAAACAAAACACGGCCCTTAGGGGTAACAAGCCGTGACCCCCAGAATGTATGCTTGGCATTATAGTCTCCAGCTGCCAGAAAACGCGGTCCTAATGATTTGAAAAAGACTGTGTACTGATCCTCCGTTATGGAGAATCTGGGGGGGGAATAAATTGACGAAATCACTAAGTCCTTATCGAATTCTTCAAAACATATAGTAGTGGCCTGAAGATAATTTTCGCAAAGATCACACATAAGAAAATGTTTTAATCTAGATTTAATGAGAATAGCTGATCCTCCACATGACCTGCCTCTTGGGTCCTTAGTATCATACATTGTGTACCCGCGAATTGAAAATGAACTTCTCAGGGTTAAATGGGTCTCAGAAATAAGCATTACATCAATTTGCTGATTTCTGAGAAAATACTCGAGCTCTTCTTTATGTTGGCATATGCCGTTAGCATTCCAGTAACATATTTTCAAACTGTTCATGGTTTAGTTAACAAAGCTTGCATCAAAATAGACTGATTTCTCATCATCTCTTGCATCATATTACTCATTGAGTTTGTAAAGTTAGTAACAGTTTGAACCAGGGATTCAATGGATGCTTCAAGTCTGCTGAAATTTTGTATCTGGGGTTCAGATTGAGAAAGTGGAGCATTTGGATTGACTTGTGCGGCTTGTGGAGTTTTTGGGGGCTGTGGTTGTCCTCTTATAACTTCAGAGTATGAAGCACTGTTGGTGATAATTTGTGGGTATTGTGGAATATAAAATTCCGGTTCTAACTGTGATTTCATTCGGGGGTTTCGGGTTCTGTTCAAATTTGAGTTTTTTAATTTTAAATATACCTCACAACCTCTGTAATTAGCAGTATGGGGGTTACCGCAATTGCTACATTTCTTTTCAGTATTTACTGTCTTTGGTTTGGTGCAGTCAGCTGTGCTATGCAGCTCACCGCAAACTGCCTGTAGTCTACAATAAGACCTAGTGTGACCATACTCCTGGCAGTTCGTACACTGAGCAGGTCCTCGTCGCTTATGTGGTGATTCAACTGTAACTCTATAGTGTAGCAAGTACCTAAGTTGATAAATAGGGTGTGTTTCATTTTTCTTCAACTTGATATCGCCAGGCTCTAATTCAACTCGGAAAAGGGGTTGGGGGAGCTTATCCCGGTTTCTAATATTAACAACGGACTTAACTTTAAAGCCGTTGATTTCGAGTGCCTTCTTTACTTCAAGTGGGTCATTGTATGATTCAATACCCTTAATCACTATCTGAAGACCTTTGCTGCTCTTCAACTGGTAAGTATAAAAATTTTTCTTTCTGTATTCAAGAAATGATACTAATTTTCTGAAATTGGATTCACATTGAACTTGAATCTTAGTTTCAACAATTTTGCCATTTTTTATTGGCACAATATAAAAAGAGTTTTCCCCAATAAGGCTGACTAGGGTTTTAACAAATTCATTTGAATTTTGCTCTCTTAGATAGATAGGGGGAGGTCTTTGTGGTTTAGGTATCACCGGGGCATCATTATCTTCGCTTTCCAGTATGGCAAAACGGTTTTGGGATTGAGTGACATTTATTTCACCTCTACTAAGCTTAGGATAGAGAGCTGTTTTAGCCGATTTTGGGCTTCTTTTCCTCCTAACTATTTTAACATTCCTGTCTAATCCAGTCTGTACCAATGGTTTGGCGGTAATGATGACTGGCAGGTCAACATTGGGTGTTGCGCCAGTTGAGGGGTTAATAGTTAAACTACTTACTGACGGAAAGTGAAGCATACTTTGGGGCTGTTTTAAGTTATTAGGTTGAGCCATAATATTGATATCACTGTTTAACGTAGCAGAAGATGTTGTTGGTGTTTTAATAGTCTCACTATTTGTTGATATTGTAGCTGTAGGTTTTGGTGAAGTCAAAGCAGACAGCGTTTTGTGTGTTGTTGTTAAACTAGGCACTGTATTTGTTGGTACTTTTATATGTTCATGTTTCTTTGTGTTATTGGTTTTAATTTTTTCACATGAGAGTAAAGGAGAACATGAACGGGACCTCTCAATTGTTTTTGCGGTTAAATAATTTTTGTTGTAATTGGGATCACTAATGTTTTTATTAACATTGATGTTATCTCCCTTTAGAAAAACGTAGGCATTTCTGCCATTTGCACTGAGCCTTCTCTCCTCTTGAATTATAGAGCTCATATGCTCTTTTCTTTATAAGAAAAGAAAAAAAAATAAACAAAACAAACAAGACAAATCCCTGTTTGTTAAGGGTTTTTTATAAATGTTTTTTTTTTATTTAAATTTTAAATTGAACACGGTTTATTTGTTTTCTGTAATAAATATATTATTTTCTAAGCGTCCAAGCGCTGTTGTTTTTTATATATTTTTTTAAACACTAATAAGCCGATATTTTAATAAACGGACCGAATAAATAACACGTCTATCCTTTTTGACTGTCTGACTGTAGTTAGACTTTTTGATGAGAACGTTTTTAGATAGGAAAATAGCACATAAAATCGAATTTTGTTGAGTTTTTATAAAACGCGAATAATTTAAAAACCACAAATTTGTTTAAAATTTTGAATGTAGATTTGTAAGTGCCATAAAAATTAAGATTAGATTTGAGAAATTTGTTCGTTAGCAAGTTGAATTTTTAGTTACATCTTTTCATAAAATTTTGATATTTTGACTAAAATATCTATTTTTATGAAGAAATTAAAAAAAAAAATCGCGAACTTCTTTAAAATTACTAAAATTTTGATCTCATATTCCTTTTATGTACATTTATAAGAACTATATGAAAAATTTTATTAAATTATGGCGTATAGTTTAAAAAATATTTCAATTTAAGTCAACCCTACTTTTTCTATAAATTACTCTAACAACAAATTACTAATTCTTAAAAGGTAACTTTTTGTGCTACCTCTAAATATAAACGAATTTTGCTGAAACTTAGCACAGAGACATTTTAGACATTAATAAATAAATAGGTGCAGCATTGTGGAGATTGCGAATTCAAACTTTGATGTTTTTTTGGACCACAGAAGAATCTCTTTTAAGATATCTTAATGATAACAAAAATTAAGTTAACGCTTATGTTATGAAATAATTTAATTTACTGTCCTTTTAATAAATTGGATGTACATAAAAACGTTTTTGTAAACAATTAATTCACAACTTTACATATATGTTATATTTACAGACATGAAGTTCCAGTTACTAGTCAACCAATCACAATAGTGCACATGGACGATGACATTGTTGTTGTTAATAAACCAGCGTCTATACCAGTAAGTGGGTTTAAAGACTGCCAATTTTGTTTTTGTTTTTATTATTTCCTTCATACATAATTAAAAACATATATTCCAACATACTTACTTTTATTTGTAACACATTACAAAAAGTAACATATTAGCCATTTTTTTTAACATCGGATTTATTTTTTAAATTATGTTAACTCATAAAATCATTTATACATTATACATAAGTTTCTATTATAAAGGGTTTTGCAATTGGTGCGGGTAGATTTAGGCGACCTTATACCGCCATGTTGTTTTGGTGACGTCTGTCTAATTAAAAACCCCATATTTGCTTATTATCAGCTGCATGCAGAAAGAAGACATTGTTAAACAGTTCACTTTGTATAGTGGCCCGAAAAACTTAGGACACAGCAACATGTTGCTTATTTAAGAAAGAAACAACAAAGAAAATACTCAATAACGCAAAAATAAAATATAATAATTCAGTCTAATTTAAAAGTAAGGAACTTAGATTCAGTAGTAGTAGTTCAGGGTAGTAGCGTAGAACAACACCGAAAATATTATTGTAATATCTGAAATTTAGCACCGCAAAAGTATGGTCACACCTATAAAAATAATCAACATTTACTTTAAAAAATCACAAATATATCGAAAATTTTACCTTTTACAGTCTCCTGCATAAAGTTTTTAAACAGTTAAACGTATTTAAGCTAATTTGGCAAAAACAGTGTGCATAATTGTTAAAAGTATACTCTAAAAAATGTTTGTAAATCTACTACAATAAAATGGGTAAAGTTTTATGTAATATTACGAAAATTCGGTAAATACATATAAACAAAAAATGCCTTAAAATGTTTTGTACACACTTTCATGTACAATAATACACACAGAAAGTATTTTTTGACGTAATGTGTTCAAAATTAAACAGTTTGTGCCTAAAATTAGTATTCATTTGTTAAATTAAAATTTTACGCACAAATTTTGTAAATATACTAACTTAGAATGGTAATAAATATTTTGACATTTTGAAATTATAAAATATTAAAAAAATAAAAAAACTAAACTATAAATATAAAAATATGATATTTGTGATTATTGTGAATTTAAATTCAAGATGACCATCATCACAGCAAATACCCATTCGAAATATATTATGCATTATATTTATAAAAATTAAAACATACATACATATATACAAAATATTTTTCTGCAGGTTAATTTAAAGCATGCGTTGGTAAATATACGCATTTTTTATATAATTACGCATAAGTGCATTTTTAGGCATTTTATACGTATATTTTCTCTTCAAATAGGTTTTTTACGCACAATTTTATTAAATTTTCGAATTACTTTTAAAATTTCATTTAATTTTTACGCACTTTTAATGTGAAATTACCAATTATCGTTTACGCACACAGAATAAATTTACCCCATTTATAGTAGGAGTACAGTTTCCTACTATAAGTTGGGTAAATTTCAACAGAAATTTACTAGAGTGTAGGATAGGGCCTAAAACAAGCATTTCGTAAAGTTTGGAAAATTATTGCAATTATTTAATGACTTTTTCAAGGGTTATCCACCTAGTAAATAGAATCCAGCATCTTTTATCCAACAAATTGAAAAAATCTACCAGAACTGCAGTTTTTAAGCCTCTTTTCATAAAATTTACTCAAATTGCTATACAAAAGAAAATAAAAAATAAATTATACAAGTTGGTGATGTTCATGTAACCAAAACATATTCATCATTCGAATACTTTTTAATTCATGAAATCGTTAAATATCATTATTCTTCTACGATTAACGAATCAATCGTTTATTAAGCTTATGAATCACTAACAATTTATTTGAAAGTGGAGAGAAAATAAATAAGGGTATTGCTAGAATTAAACGAAAAGTTAACAATCTGTTATTTTACTAGTTATTATGCATGACATGGTACTGTACATAATATTACGAAATTTTTATGCATTCCAGCCTTATTGTTTAGTCCCAGCAATAAATGCTGCTTGCTTGGAAGCATAATTGTAAGGGAGATATTGTCGATAAGTGCTTGCATAAGGCGAGATGAGCCGCTTAGAAGCACTAGCTCCAAAACCGCTTATTTAAGATAATGCTTGGAACACGGACAGAAAAACATGGTTGGGGCAATCATATTCGAAGAGCAACATATTCTTTTGGGATTATGATTGTGCCAACCATAGTTGTTCTATAATATAGTTATCATATTATAATAATAATATAACCATAGTTTTACCATAATACGTTCCCTACAGTCATATCATGATTCGAAACTATGAAAAAGTTCTTTAAATTTAAGTATATTTCTTTAAGAATTGTTTTTTCTTAAATAAAAACTGATATTAAAAACTTTTTCAAGAAAACTTCTGGACTTTTTTTGTTAAAGAAAAATACTTTAAAAAATTTTTTTAATTCTAAGGACTTTTTTAATTAAATAGATTCTATGGACTTTTTCTAATAGACAAAATATAAAATCTTTATATAGAATCTTTTTGACAATAAATTTTTTTGACTATGATTACTGTAAAATATAACATTTTCGAAATAAAACCCGCCAGGTGAATATAAAATATTTTCCTCCGAAAATTTGAATAATAATAAAAACCACAAAATTAGTTTTTCTTTATATAGAAAAATTGAGGGTTTTTTTAGTCTGTTTTTTCCTTAGAAATAAGCACGTCTCTACGGGCCGTTTTTCGCGATTTCGTCGTTCAAACGCTCCAATAACGCTATGTAATAATCGCTGTTGATGGGTTTTCCATTTTCAAGATAGTTGATGAATATTATACCATGAGCATCCCGAAATACTGATGCCATAACCTTGCCAGCCGGCTGTTGCGTCTTTCCACGCTTTGGAGTTGGTTCAGCACGTGCAGTCCACTCGGCTGACTGTCGATTGGATTCCGGTGTGAAATGATGGAGCCATGTTTCATCCATTGTCACATATCGACGCATAAATTCGGGTTTATTACAATTAAACAGGTTCAAACACAGCTCACAATCATCAATTCGTTGTTTTTTTTGGTTGATTGTGAGCTCGCGCGGCACCCACTTTGCACAGAGCTTTCGAGTAGCCAAATATTCATTCACGATATGTGCAACACGTTTCTTTGATATCTTTAGTCTCAGATATTTCGATCAACTTCACTTTTGAACTTTTTTGAGTATCCTTGAGCTACTCTTCCTTCCACCTTTGGGCAAATTGGTGCCCAAGTAAAAAAATTGATCTGGCTCAATAAATAGTCATATCCAATTTGATATTCTTTAATATCTGCTGTAATATCTACCTGATCTAAATTGATTCGAAAAATGCCAGATCATATTAGATCCAGAATACAATTAGGGATTAAGTTAGATCTTAATTGATTCAAAAAATGACAGATCAAATTAGATCCAGTAATATATTTGGAGATTTAATAAGATCTAATTTAATCTGTAAAATGGCAGATCAAATTAGATCCAGCAATATGTTTGGGGTTTTGAAGGATCTAAATTGAGCCAAAAAATGGCAGATCTAATTGGATTCAGCAATTTATTTGGGGACTTAGAAACATAAAAATTTACCCAAAAATGGCAGATGAAATTAGATCCAACAATATATTTAGGGATTAAGTAAGATTTAAATTTATCCGCATAACGTATAAAAAAATTTTAAATAAAGAGAAAATTTAAATTCTACAAAAGCAATGCCTAGGCCAGGATTTAAACTCGGTCTGCCAGAAATGTAGTAAGTTAAGCACTCAGATGTGTGTGGCATACTTTATTATAAAAAATTTTTCATATTATTGTGTTAAACATAATTATATATTTCATGACTTATATATCCGGGAAATTGGGAAAAAATTCTACATACCATGACTGAATTGATGATAGTCTCAATTGGTTCTATACTTATCTGAATTTATGTCATTATATAAAACTATATATAACATTTTTTTAGGTTTTATGAGCGCTAGAGGTCGCTCAGGTCAAAAGTGTGCACTCCCTCTAGCGCTGATCCTCACAATTTATTCCATATAAATAAAAAATTTGTGTTTACTATTCCTTAGTAACATTTAATTATGATCTCGAACCTTATAAATTTTAAAATATATAATTAAAACATGTTTCCATTTTATATTTAAGTTTTTTTTAAAAGAAAAAATTATTAAAACTAATTAAAATCATATTATTTCAACGCGAAAACCCAAAAAAAATATAATTAAAACATAGAGATCGAATAATATATATAGAATTTACATACAAAATATAAGGTAAGGTAATTTATAATCTAATATAAGAAACAACACTCACTATGTTGTGTGAGAAAAATATTACTATGCTAGATTCCCAATTCGTTCCCAGAAATAGAAACATAAAAAGTTGGAATGGTAACCCTGTCAATTCGTGTTTCGTAAATCTAAGGTGGTTGTCAAGGGTAATTCTATTAATAGATGGAAAAAGCTCATTTTCACGGGTAATCAATAATTCACTTACTGTGAAAAAGGAATTTTGCATAGCAATATTCCTTGGAGTGCGTGATATATAAGCCTGTTCAACACCATGAGTTGTTTGTCGGTTGGGTGGTTCATAAGGAGACTGACGACGAACTGGTGGCTCAGGTGGAAAGTATGTACTCGCTCTAGCGCTGGTCCTCACAATTTTTCCATTTAAAAAAAAAATAGTGTTTACTATTCCTTAGTAACATTTAATTATGATCTCGAACCTTATAAATTCTAAAATATATATTTAGAGTATATATAATTATATATAATCATATCTTATGGACTAAGAATAAAAGTGGAGAAATACTTATAATATTTAAAACAAAAAAAATATAATAGTGAAGTTTATATTTTATAGTTGATCTTTTTTAATATTTATATGTGTGAAAATGTACTTTTAATCTGGTTCGGGATCATAGAATTTTTTTTTCTTTTTCCCAAATGAAAAAAAAAAAAAAAAATCTTATTTTTATTTAGTAATAATGGAGAATAAACAGAAAAAGTTATTAGACACAAGCTGAATGGAATGCATTTTCTGGTCCGCTATGACTTTAATCAACATTCTTCGTGCCGAAATGCCAATTAAAAATATCTCTATTTAACTCACAAATCAACGGAAAAAGCTATTTATGCTAGCACAGTTGATTTTTATTATTGAGTTTAGATGAAATTTACTTACTATTTAAGTGTTATTTATATTCTCCTTTTTTACCGTATGTCCAAATTAGCTATCAGTTAATGTTAAAGACATGTGTTTTTAAAATTGTATTTTACATATGTTTAAACAATTCTTTTTTTAACCGTGCCGAGTTATATTTTAATAGTGAAGTTTATATTTTATAGTTGATCTTTCTTTAATACCTTTATGTTTAAAAATGTATTTTTAGTCTGGTTCGAGATCATGTTTTCATGGAATGTTTTCTGGTCCGCTACGACTATCATCAACATTCTTCTTCCGAAATGTCAATTATAAATATCTATATTTAACTCACAAATCAACGGAAAAAGCTATTTATGCTAACATACAGTTGATTTTTATTATTGAGTTTAGATGAAATTTACTTACTATTTTTGAGTTATTTGCCGTATGTCCAAATTAGCTATTAGCTAATACAGGGTGTCCGCCTGGAAGGTATATTACTTTGTTTATTAATTTTTGATTAAATCAAAGAGAATGGATCTTATATTGAAAAATGTTTTATTTAATGTCGGCAATTATGTATGGAATACAATATCAGATAAATGTCCGCCTCTGTTAGCCTTACAAATGCGAGCCCTTTTGAGCACATTTTTCATTACATTCTCACACATTTCACGCGGTATTTCATTAATTTCATCACGAATATTTTGTTTGAGTTGCTCAAGAGTTTCTGGTTTGTTTGTATAAACCTTGCTTTTCAGATATCCCCACAAAAAGAAGTCCGGAGCAGTCAAATCAGGCGACCGTGGAAGCCAATCAACATCACCATTTCTTGAAGTAACTTGTTATGGAAAGAGGTCTCGCAGTAATTCCATTGTAATCCTGGCTGTATGCCATGTGGCACCGTCCTGTTGATATCACATGTTAATCAAGCACAAAGCATGCAGTTGTGGCGTTAAAAAGTTTTCAATCATATCACGATATCGCTCCCCATTCACAGTTACCGTTACGCCGTTTTCATTTTCAAAGAAGTAAGGTCCAATGAATCCTCCTGACCAAATTGCACACCGGACTGTCACTTTTAATGGATGCAAAAGTGACTGATGAATAATTTGAGGGTTTTCCATTGCCCAGAACCGACTATTCTGTTTATTCACATATCCATTTAAATGAAAATGTGCCTCGTCACTCATTATGATTTTTTCATAAAAATCGGGGTTGTCATGGGCGAGCTGTAACATCCTATTGGCATATGTACGGCGGCGTAAATGATCTTGTAGAGGAAGCTCTTGTGTCAACTGAATCTTAAATGGAAACAAATGCAAATCCTTGTGCAAAATTGTGGCCAAAGTTGTTCTTTGAAGACCAAGCTCCTGAGCACGGTGTCGAATTAAGGTTAATGGATTGTTTTTAACACTTTCTTGTGCAGCAGTAATGTTTTCAGCCGATCTTGCAGTACGTTGTGGTCCATCATTCACTACACGATACATAAATAGTGCGTTTTGTTGGCACGTTGTTTCTCCCAATAATTTCACGTAACTTTCTCATCGTCACAGTAATCGATGATTGATTTTGATAAAATGTTTTAACGATTAAAACACGTTGGTTTATCGAATATTTTTCTATAACAAATTTGCCACGTGTCTACTTCACGACTGCCAAATATGAACTGTCAATACTAATGTTTACCAAAATGGCGGCAAAACAAAGTAGTATACCTTCCCGGTGGACACCCTGTATTAGAAATATATGTTTACTAAATAAAAATAAGAAAAAAAATTCATTTGGGAAAAAAATATTCTATGATCTCGAACCAGACTAAAAATATATATACATATACAGTGAGCAGCAAGTCATGGTACCCCTGTCAAAATAAAAAATTTCTCAAAAAATACTTAACTGAAAATGTGACAACTATTTTAATTTTGTGTATTCACTTTTATACTAACGCAAATTCAAAAAATATTTCACTTGTTTAACTAAATAAAACTTTTAAAAATTGTAGACCAATATAACTCCATATTTAAGCACAGCATAAGTCATGGTATCCCTAGTCATAAACGGTCTTATATTTGATTTACCCTATAAAATTTTATTGCGAACTGTTGTCATCCCTTAGACTAAGCCCAAATGGACTTGCAAAAGAATCAATTGCTCTTGCAAAGAAAATCAATTGGAAAAAAAATACAAGCTATTTTGTATATATGTAACATACTCGTAGTAAAATAAATGTATTTTGGAAATACCTGACTTGGCCCCCTGGGCACGCCACTGAATTTACATATAAACTTATATTGTTTTCAAAATTTCTATAAGTGGTGAAAATTTATATATCTTTTTTGTTTTAAATATAATTATTTATCTACATTTTTTCTCAGTCCATAAGATATTATATATAGTTATCTATAATTATATAAATTCAGATAAGTACAGAATAAATTTAGTCTTATTAATTCCGCCATAATATGTAGAAATTTTTCCAAATATATAAATATGTATGTCCCGAAGATATAATTATATTTCACACAATCATACGAAAAATTCAGCCACACACTGCTGAGTGCTTAACTCACTACAACTATGGCAGACCGAGTTCAATTAATGGCATTGTTTGTTAGAATTTTAATAATTTTTAATTAAAATTGAAACTAATCTGATACAATTTAATCCGCCGTTTTTCGGATAAGTTTGGACCTTACTTAATCTCTAAATATATTGCTGGATCTAATTTGATCTTCCATTTTTCGGTTCAATTTAAATCCTTCTAAATCCCCAAATATATCACTGGATCTAATTTGATCTGCTATTTTTTTCGGATCAGTTGTGATCTAACTTAATCCCCAAATATATTGCAGGATCTACTATGATATTCCATTTTTCGGATCAATTTAGATCAGCTTAAATACTGTGCCAGACAATTTTTTTTTATTTGGGTTATTATACACTAAATATGTCTAATATCCTATCAAAAATTTCTAAAAATAAGAAATAAAAATACAAAAAAATAATTTTATCGCCCTGGTTGGGACTCGAAACCATTGACGTGGAACTACATATAATTATATAATTTTATCTTACTAAGGATATATAACATAGATATGAAACTATATATGTATAACAATATCTCAAATTTGTTTGCAAATATTGTATCATATATAATTATATCTCATACGATATTAAAAATATGTTTGGGTTACCGGGATATATCCCCCCAAACTCGGTTAAAAATCAAAAAAAAAAACTAAGTGATTTGGGTTTTGCAACTAATAAAAAATTTCCTTAACATTTCTATAAAAAAATTAATTGTTGCCTATTCAAATATTTGACTACAAATATCGTGTTTAACTTTAAGTTTTCTTAAACACATCTGCCTCAACAAATTTTGCATGGGGAAATGATAAATTTGTTATTTGTTTTGAATGAAAATTGCATAAAAACGGTTTTTGTATCAGAAGTTTTTTAATCTTATTTAGTTTTTTCCTTGTGCTGTTAAGTATCGAAAAATAGAGATACTACGCCTTTTCTATGTTAAGCCATCGATATGTATTTTTTTTTTACTAAAAGACATATGTATTTTTAATTTTTATTTAAAGATAAGCTTACTTAATTTTAATTTTTGACTTTTGTTTGTGTATACTAATTTTATAATTCAAACAAATTGAATTTAAATTATTTATTTAATATATAAATTTTGTTTTGAACATATGTCATATTGCGGAAAAAATGTTGAAAAAAGTCCTAATCAGTTAAAAATATAAGTTTAAAAATCTGTTAATGTTTTTTGCAGCACAAAAGGTTAAAATTTTGGAATGTTTAAGAATTTAAAATCTGTTTTTAAATGGTTATAATTATTGACGATTCTGAAATGAAATAGATCGGTCAATCTCATTTTTAGACATAGAATGTCAAATTTTTGTGGATTTAGCACATTTTACTTTTGATACCCTTCACCATATATGGTGAGGGTATATATCAGTATGTCATTCCGTTTGTAATATGTCGAAATATAGGTTTAATACACTATAAAGTATATAAATTCGTGATCCTTATGCAATTTTAAGTCGATTTAGCGATGTCCGACTGTCTGTCTGTTGAAATGGTGAAGACGCAAGCGGTGGTGCCTATTTTTACCGAGATTATTGAACATCCTCCCGAGCAGTTTGGTATTGAAAATGAGCAAAATCCGTCTAGCGGTTAAAAAGTTATGAGTGAAAATGTGAAGATACCTCTAAATTTTCCATACAAATTTGTACAATTTTTCTGTATCTATTTTTTTTTTTTTCTGTTAAGCTTTGTTGGTTTTTGTATCATTCCATAAAATGTATTTTTTGTTTTTGTAAAACTCATATTAAATATTTTTGTTTTTCTACCAATTAAAGTTGTGCCAAAAAAATTTTAGCTCTAACCATTTGTCAATAGGTGGCGCAAGAAATATATTCTCGCCATTAGTCAATAGATGGCGCATCTGAAACTAATTCCCTTCATTAGACATATTTTGCCGTACAGGTAGTCTCCATTAAACATATTTTACATAAATGAATATTTGCCAAAAACTATGCAAAACATGTGTTTTATGTGTATACTATTCTTTAATTTTTCAATTCAATATTCATTTAGATGTTAAGTGGTTATAATTATTGACGATTCTGAAATGAAATAGATCGGTCAATCTCATTTTTAGACATAGAATGTCAAATTTTTGTGGATTTAGCACATTTTACTTTTGATACCCTCCACCATATATGGTGAGGGTATATATCAGTTTATCATTCCGTTTGTAACATGTCGAAATATAGATTTAAGACCCCCAAAAATATATATATTCGTGATCCTTATGCAATTTTAAGTCAATTTAGCGATGTCCGTCTGTATGTCTGTCTGTCAGTCAGTCAGTCAGTCTGTCTGACGATCACGACGCGAAGACACAAGCGGGCGGGCCTATTTTTACCGACTATTAAACATCCACTCCGGGGAGTTTGGTATTGAAAATGAGCAAAATCGGTCCAGCGGTTCAAAAATTATGAGTGAAAATGTGAAGGTACCTCTAAATTTTCTATACAAATTGATACAATTTTTCTGTATCTATTTTTTTTCTGTTAAGCTTCGTTGGTTTTTCCATAAAATATATTTTTTGTTTTTGTAACCAAAGACATTTATATATAAAGAAAGAGCAAAATACATAATTGCTTTAGTGCCTCTACTTTTGAATAGGTGGCGCTGAATTAACATATACAATACCCTGCCCCATGGCCAGGTCCAAAGAAATTTATATATAAAGAAAGAGCAAAATGCAAGTTAAGACACCCTAATATATGTTGGGACACCCTAACGTTAAGGAATTTAAAATTATTTCTAGTTACACGCGCGGAATATTTTTACTGACGTCTCGTCTACAAAATGAATTTTTGCCAAACGTAATAAAAAACCTTATTTTTGTTTCCCGCAACGAGTAATGCAACATAAACAAATAATTATATTATAATTCTTGCTTTTTGAAATAATTAAGTTAGTTTTTAGTCAGACAGCAATGTGAAGTGTCAAAAAAGAAATAAAAAAATAAAAATATATTTTTTTACAAAAAATGAACTCATAAAACTTAATTGGGGGCTCAACCGGGATGCTCTTTCGAAAAATAATATCCTGAAAAAAAAATAAGGATTCCGCGCGTCCGCCAAAAAATTTTTAAATAAGTATCCTTGTTAAAAAGGATAAAAAAAGACAAATAAGTATCCTTGTTAAAAAGTAGAAAATAAGACAAATAAGTATCCTTGTGAAAAAGGAGAAAAAAGACAAAAATGCAGTAATTTATATTTTGTAAAAAATATACAAATAAATTTAATATAACAAACAAACGAAAAAACGACTTAAATAAAACTTAAAATTTAAAATAAAAAACATTTAAATATAAATACAATTAATAAAATACAAACCCAGAAATTTATTAGAATAAAAAATCAAACAAAACTTAAAAAAAACTCAGTGAAATATTGAAACAGAGAGAGAATAACATTAACAACAACTTAAAATAATATAAATCCAAATATTCAAAATAATAGTAAATTAATTACAAAAAACAAGTGGCAAAAACTTTTAAAAGATACACCAACAGCGGCAAAAAAATAACAGCGACGACAACTATAACAAGAGGAAAAAGTAACAACACGAAAATAACGACAACAAACAGCAGCAGCAACGCAACAGATACTGGTGTAAGATTATTTTTATATTAATTTTTATTTATATTTCTGTTTAAATATCATTGAAAAAATGTATATATAGCTTAAATATCATTAAAAAAATTTTTTTGTATTGTGTTTAAAATTGCAAAAATTTCATATTTCATGGTGTTTAAATATTGTAAAAGAGTTTAATAATACTAAAAAAACTAAAGTAGTATAAACCTTAAAGATATATCCTTTTCAATCTGGATTCGGAAATTGATAGTTTGTCACATTTGTTTGCGTCTTTGGATACTAATATTGTTGGAAGAATGGCAACTACGGACCAGGTTAACACTTTAATAGGACACATACAGGACCACTGTCAGCTAGAATAGAAGAATTGAGTAAAAGTTTAAATAAACTGACCACGTGTGACACCGTGGGTGAATTTGAAGAAGAACAGATAAATATTACGGTACGTTTTGACGAACCATTGGACGTCATTAAATCGATGCCAACTTTTGGTGGCAAGCATTCATACGTTAGCTGGCGTGAAGCCGCCACCCATTCAATGAAATTATATGCTAGAGGGAGTAAGCGTTTCTACTCAGCATTGACAGTACTTAGGAACAAGGTAATTGACTAATTCTGCCCTGACTAGGGAATTGAACAATAGAAACAGACAATACGCACTTAGAGTGTTCATGACAGGCTTGAATCCTCCTTTAGCCGACATACTATTTTCTGTCTCCCCAAATAGTTTGCCAGATGCTTTGGCAAAGGCTCAGGAATTGGAGGCCAATAAAGTGCGTGCCATTTCGATCTTCATTTTAATAAACCGCATGTTAACCATAATTTCAAAGAACAAAACTCTCTACGGTTTCCTAATCACGGTCGAAGGGACTCGCATACCAATCATTTTAACAATCGCCGATTAGAGCTAAAACCAGAACCAATGGAGCTTGGTAGTTCTGCAAATGTTGTGGCTAAACCACCACAAAACATTAACAACTACAGGAACTTCGGACAGGAAAGACCTTTTTATCAGAATAATAATTTCCAACGCTTCAAACCCACACCCTTTAATAATAATTTTCAACAGGGGGTTAAACGCCAATTAAATGGTAGTGGTCAAGTCAGCCACCAAACACAAAATAAAGCACTGAGGATAAATAACCTCAATGACGACTCTTTCTTAGGCCAAGAATTGGACTGCCCTACATCATTAGGACAGCCTCAACGGCAACAAGCTGCTATTGTAGTCCTGGAGTTCTCACGAACAGAAAGGAGTTAGTAATTAAGAAGAGGGTAAGGACCATAAATGGTTTTACCATCATTAAGTATTTTTATGAAGCTAGTATATTTGGATTTAGGGAAAGATTTTATGAAATACCTAATTTGGGAACAGACATTCTTTTAGGTTACAATTTTATGAGAAGGGCAAACATAATTTTGAATTTTGAAGAGGGAACATTAATTTGCGGTAAACATTGCGAACAAATTATAAGCTTTAATTCAGAGCATTCAATTTATGGGGTGAGAATACAGAAAAACATGATAAAGATAATGGGCATTTTAAGGAAAATGTTTTAAATAAAATTAGAAATGAAGAAATTATTGATTTTAGTGATGAAAGTGAAGAATCACTAAACATTTTGAGAAGAAACATTATTAAAAATATAGAGAAATTGCATTCAAATATAAACATGAATTTACCGTTTAGGACGGACATTAAAGCAGAAATTCGAACAATTGCTGAAGCGCCAATGTGGAGCAAGCAATATCCTTATCCAGTTTCTGCCAATAGTTTCGTTAATATTGAAATAAAAAGATTATTAGAGGATGAAATAATTCGTCCAAGCAAAAGTCCCTATAATTCCCCAATATGGGTTGTTCCAAAAAAGGGAATGAATGATAATGGTACACAAAAATTGCGTATGGTTATTGATTATAAGAAATTGAATGAGCAAACAATATCCGATAAATATCCCATTCCCGATTGCAATGTAATACTTTCGAATTTGGGAACAGCAAAATATTTCTCTACAATTGATTTAGAATCTGGATTCCATCAGATTCTCATGAAAGAACAGGACATTGAAAAGACCGCGTTTTCCGTTAACAACGGAAAATACGAATTTATAAGATTACCCTTCGGACTTAAAAACAGTCCAAGTATTTTCCAACGAGTTATGTACGATATTTTACGCGAGTATATCGGAAAAATATGTCACGTTTACATAGATGACATAATTGTTTATTCGAAAACGTTAGAGGAACATTATAACCATCTGAAAATAATAATTGATAAACTTAAGGGATCGAATATGAAAATTTCATTGGGGAAATCAAAATTTTATGAAAAAGAGGTAGAATTTTTGGGCTACGTAGTGGCTCAGAATGTAATCAAAACTGACCCAAGGAAATTGGAAACTATAAATGACTATCCTTTGCCTAGAACGTTAAGACAACTTCAAAGCTTCCTTGCAATAGTAGGATATTACCGGAAATTTATAAGAGATAACGCAAAAATAGCTAAACCATTGACAAAATATTTGTCAGGAGAAAATGGAAAAGTATCTCAACATATGTCCAAGAAAATTGAAATAGATTTAGATGAACATGGTGTACTTACTTTTAAAAAACTAAAGAGTTTATTATCTCAACAGGTCAAATTAGCCTAGCCTGATTTTAATAGGAAATTCATACTCACCACTGATGCCTCTAATGAAGCAGTAGGTGCTGTCCTCAGCCAAGATGGCAAACCTATTACATTTATACCAAAAACATTAAGTTCAACTGAACAAAACTACGCAACAAATGAAAAGGAACTTTATGCTATTGTATGGACATTAAAGAATTTAAGGAACTACCTATATGGCTGTTCGAATCTCGAAATACACACAGACCATCAGCCGTTGACATTTGCAGTTTCTACACGAAACCCTAATGCAAAAATTAAAAGATGGCGGTCTTTTATAGAGGAATTTTCGCCGAAAATGATTTATAAGCCAGGTGTTACCAACATGGTAGCTGATGCTCTTTCACGCCAATACTTAAACAACATTTTAGACGAAGAATCTTTACATGATACTCAACATTCCACTGAAAGCAGTGATTACTTTAATATTCCCGAAATTTTTAAACCCTTAAACGAATTTAAACAACAAATTCTATTGAGAAAGGCAAATTTTACAATACACGAAATGATAATAAATTTTGAAAGAACTAGACATATTATAGAATACGACACTAGGGAGAATCTCAAGACCATTCTTTTAGAATTTATTCAACCAAATTTAGTTACTGCGGTACATTGTACCCAAGAGGATCTCTATGATTTTAAAGAGACTGTCAAAGGTGTTTTCACGAATAAATTTGTATACACCAAAATATTTCCCATGGACGTCATAAATGTTGATGACCAACAGGACATTATACAAAACACTCATTCCCGAGCTCATCGGAGCTGTGGAGAAAATCACAAACAAGTATATAGGCAGTACTATTGGCCAAAGATGGCTTATCATTTTAACCCTAATCTTACCAACATGTGTCTGTGAGACACATTTTGATGTTTGATTCAATAAAACAACGAAACTTTGTTACATATTGACACCAAATTTTATGACTTTTATTTTACATCTGTTTAGTATAATTTCACAAAACAAAGTTGATAAATATTAAATTCCTCTATTTTTTATAAGCCAAAATAAAAAAATGTAACATAAACTACCAACATGTGTCTCAGAGACACATACAAAGAATTTAGTAGAATGCGCAAATTTAGAACAAAAGCAACTATCTGTCATATATGTTACAGAATTTATATTTGTTTAGCAGCAACTATCTTTCATATATATTTATACAAATTGCATATTTTCATATCACTATATTAAATTTGGGGAATTCCCTTTTATTGAAATCAATAATCACCTGATACTGAATGTTGAAAAACAACAAATTAGTTGCGGTTAGATTCTGTAGAGTATTGATGTGCAAGTTCATTTTATAAAAAAATATGCCAAAGCGACTTACAGAAGAGGAAATCCGACAAGCCGCGGAAGAAATTGATGGAGATACGGTTGATAATATAGAAGACGAGTATATGTTTTTGCAATCTGATATCGAAGATAGTCAAAATAATGAAAATATTAAAGATGATGCTTCCGAGATGTCTGATACTATTTCGGATATTGAGGAACATGCAGGTGAGGAATATGGTGAAATATTTGTTGGTAAGGACGGAACTCAGTGGTATTCTATTCCAAAACCTCAAAGGCGTATTCCTGCTCGGAATATAATTCGGTGCCCATTGAACAAAGTTAACTTGCCACCAGGAAAACAAATTGAAGACCCTTTAGAGGCAATCGAGCTATATTTTAATGACGAAATTTTTGATTCAATTGTAAAATTTACCAATTTGTATGCAGTGACTACAAATCAGAATGCCTGGCGTCCAACAAATGTAACAGAAATAAGAGCCTATGTTGGACTTTTGATTATAGCGGGGACAAAAAAAGAAGCAAACACAGAGATTGCTGAGTTTTGGAGTTCGCGATATGGTTGCCCAATTTTTCGGGCTACTATGAGTCGAAATCGTTTTATGGAAATTTCCAAAAATTTGCGGTTTGACGACAAAAGCACTAGAAGCATTCGACAGCAAAAGGATAAACTGGCACCTGTAAGGGATTTATTTGAAATTGTCAATAAAAATCTAAAAAAATTTTACACTCCTGGTGACAACCTTACTGTCGATGAGCAGCTTGTTCCGTTTCGTGGAAGGTGTTCTTTCCGCCAATATATGCCTAGTAAACCAGATAAGTATGGACTAAAAATTTGGTGGGTATGTGACAGCAAAACAGCCTACCCACTCAACGCAATACCTTACTTAGGCAAAATAAACAACCAGAGGGGTTTTGGTTCGGGCCAAAGAGTTGTGGAGGAGTTAGTTCAACCCTATGAAAACACAGGCCGAAATATAACATGTGATAATTATTTTACGAGTTTGGAACTTGCGAATAAGTTATTGGCTAAAGGTTTGACAATAACGGGCACTCTAAAGAAAAATAAGCGCTGTGTTCCCTCATCATTTTTGCCAAACAGAAAAAGGCAAGTTGAAACAAATTTGTTTGGTTTTACCAATAATAAAACTTTGGTATCTTATGTCCCTAAACCGAATAGAGCAGTTCTTTTACTCTCTACAATGCACTATGACACCCACTGCGACTCACAAAATAAGAACAAATCGGAGGTAAATTTACATTACAATCGAACTAAAGGAGCAGTTGACACTTTGGACCAACTTGCACATAGTTTTACTTGCCGGAGAAAATCAAACAGGTGGCCATTTACGTTCTTTTCCAATTTAATTGATGTTTGTGCAATTGCAGCATATATTATTTGGAAAAATTTACATCCATCATGGAAAGCAACACAAGCAAAAAAAGCTCGAAAACTCTTTTTACGAGAAGTTGCCGAAGGACTTATTGCCCCCCAAATACATCAAAGGTCAAGAAATAAATTACAACGTCCTATAGTTCAATGCATGGAAAAAGTTCTTCAAGAAGGAAATACACCAAGTACAACCACTTCTACAACAAATAAACGTAAAAGATGCTATATGTGCGATCCAAAAATAAGTCGTATAATAAAGCAATGCTGCCAAATATGTAAAAATAATGTCTGCAATGAGCATGCTACAAAAGTTATAAATTGTAAAGAATGTATTCAATAAAAAATTACTTAACATAAACTAATTTGTAATTGTCTTATGCTTTTTTCTTTTAATTTGTATGTATGTGTCTTAGAGACACATGTTGGTAGGATTTGTAAGTTTTTATGTCGGTATGATGAGGGTTAAAGAATACATTAGACATTGTGGCATCTGTAATAGAAATAAATATGATAGACACCCACAGAAAGTCCCAATCGGAGAGGCTCCGATTCCCGAGAAGGAGGGCGAGTACCTTAATATAGATATTTTTTATGCAGAAGGTTTAAAATTTATGACTTGCATTGATGCATATTCCAAATTTTTAATCATTAAACATATTGAAGATAAAACTAACCTAGGAGAAAAAGTGTTAGACGTACTACAGGGCTTTCCAAATGCAAAGAAAATTAAACTCGATAATGAACGAGGATTTCTGACCGCCCAATTCAAATCACTAATGCAACGATTAGGGATTGGACTATATTATTGCACACCACGTCATGGCACGACGAATGGTCAAGTCGTAAGAGTGCATTTAACCATAATAGAAATAGCGAGATGTATCAAAGAAGAATTTCACCTCTTAGAGGATACAGAAATTTTCTATAGAGCAGCCCGACAATATAATCATTCAATTCACTCAGTCACCCAAGATAAACCAACAGATATTCTTTTCAATAGGGTACCACATAATTTAGTGAAAGCATTGAAAAAGGCTCAGGAAAGGATGTTATTAAAAAATAATCTTAGCCGGGTAAAAACCTATCAACCAGGCGACATAATATATGAGGAAATTATAGGACAAAGAAACAAATTATTGCCAAGATTTAGGAAGCAGAAAATTGAAAGATACCTTGGTAATAAAGTAAGAATTAAATTTAGAAATATAATTATTCATAAAGATAATATGAGGACTTAGAACATGTTAGATAATGTATATTTTTTTTTGTTTTACAGAACATGAATTTTCTGTTAATACTTTGTGCAATATTGGGAGTTTGCAAAACGGAAGTTCAAATATTGGACTATACGAATTCGCAATCGATCTCGATCCATCTAGGGCAAGCGAGACTACAGAATGGAAATTTTAAACTCATCCATATTTTAGAATTAGACGAATATGAACGGACTGTCGACATTTTGAACAACGAGATTCAAGGGAAAATTTTAAGAAACAGTTCGATACTTCCATTCCTACTTCATGACATCAACCAACTGAGAAACCAGTTGAGGAGAATGAAGCCACGGACAAGACGTTCAATCGATATTATAGGAACAGCTTGGAAATGGATAGCTAATTCACCAGATCACGTGGACCATGACATTGTTGTGAACAGAATAAATAGACTACTAACGAATAATGAACGACAAAGGATAGTAAACAGGGATACTATTGAAAGAATTAACTTACTGACCAACACCACAAATGAAATTTTGAGAACAGTTCAATCCTTGGGAGAAGTACAGAGGACAGCAGAAGATTCTATGAGAAATATAATAAATATTTTGGAGGCTGAAATAATGAACATAGAATACGCCTTACAATGGGCAAGAACAGGTGTAGTAAATTCCTTTTTACTCTCAGATAATGAATTTCCCTATAGCAATTTAGAAGAAGCATTAGGATTTGCTACAATAAGAATAGCAACGGACCATTCATCAATTATTTACATAATTAACTTGCCATCCATTGATCGAACAAATTGTGAAAAAATATTAACTAAACCTGTGAAACAGAGTGAAATGATTTTAAAAGTTGATTCAGAAAATGTAATTAGATGTAAGAATAAAATTTTTCAAATAAAAAATTATTTAATAAATTATGTATTTGTAATAATGAAGATTTAATAGATATAAGTAAAACCAATTGTATACCATCACTTTTAAAAAGCAAGAACCATAATTGCACTCTTATAAATAATCAGCACGTACCTACCATACAGGAACTGTCTCTAGGAATTATCCTTCTAAATTTAACGAAATTGTAGAAATATCTGAAAATAAAACTTATCAGTTGTCCGGAACGTATTTGATTCAGTTTCACAACGAAACAATTACTATCGAAAATCGAACATTTGTTTCAACTTTGAAACCCCTTCCAGCTGTACTACAGCTATCGTCTAATCAATCACTAGTTGAAGACGTCCTATCTTTAGAAATGATAAAGAACTTACAGGTAAACAATATTGATAAAATAAACTCCATATCCACTAAAGGAAATCTAATGTTTTCCACCAATATAATTTTATCTATTGCAATGCTTATTGCAGTTTGTCTAGTAATCTACAAAGGTAGAAATAAATCCAATTCGGATATTAACGTAATAACAATGGTAAACCAAAGGTTTCTATTGATAAAGAACCCTCTTCACAAGAATCCCCACAACGATTCTGTAGTGTTAACGATCTTCCAGCATTTTAACAATCGGGATGATTAGGACACCCTAACGTTAAGGAATTTAAAATTATTTCTAGTTACACGCGCGGAATATTTTTACTGACGTCTCGTCTACAAAATGAATTTTTGCAAAACGTAATCAAAAACCTTATTTTTGATTCCCGCAACGAGTAATGCAACATAAACAAATAATTACATTATATAATTATAATTATATATACATTATAATTATATAATTCTTGCTTTTTGAAATAATTGAGTTAGTTTTTAGTCAGACAGCAATGTGAAGTGTCAAAAAAGAAATAAAAAAATAAAAATATATTTTTTTACAAAAAATGAACTCATAAAACTTAATTTGCATAATTGCTTTAGTGCCGCTACTTTTGAATAGGTGGCGCAGAATCACATAAAAACAATACCTGCCCTGTCGATATAGCCTTGGATTAGGCTTTCAATTAATTTATTTACCAAAAATATTAAATTAACTACATACTTTAAATTCTAATGCATACAGATGTTACTAGTAGACTTATAACATAATTTTAAAGTCAATTTTTTAAATGTTT
This sequence comes from Eustalomyia histrio, assembly GCA_949748255.1. Lineage (NCBI taxonomy): Eukaryota > Metazoa > Arthropoda > Insecta > Diptera > Anthomyiidae > Eustalomyia > Eustalomyia histrio. The sequence goes on from OX456526.1 coordinate 88,643,048, forward strand.
GACGTAATAAAAGCATTTGTTTCACATTTTTATGTCAAAAAAGAAATTTTCATAGAGAAAAATTGTATTTTTTTAATTGCATTTGTATCATTTTTGAGAATTGAGGCATTGGTAAATGTATATTTATGTTAATTTTTTCTTTCATAAAAAAATACACAGGAATAAAGTGCAATAATGTGCTCTTAAACATCTAAATGAATATTTATTTAAAAAATTAAATTAACATAAAACATATATTTTTCATAATATTCTACTGCATATTGGCTAATGGAGACAAGCTCTGCAGCAAAATATGCCTAATGGAGAGAATGCACCTTCTGATGGGCCATCTTTTGACAAATAGTTACAACTCATGTTCTTTCTTTAACAAATTAATTTATTTTCTGTATTCTATCCATTAGCCATATTGTCCTACAAACACACTTCAATTTTTTAAAGAAAAAACATTCGTTGCAACTATTTATCAATACGTGGCGCATCAGAAAGTGCATTCTCTCCAATAGGCATGTTCTGCTAGTCCCCATTAGGCAGTAACAACTTTCGAGTATTTGCCAAAAATAATGCTTTAAAATGTGTTTTTTGTGCAGTTCATGGTTAAACTAGTTAAAATGTAAAGGTTCCTCTAAATTGCCCATACAAATTTAGTACAATTTCATAGTAGCGACTGGTAACTAATATATTTTCTCATATTTTTTTCACCAGTCGCTTAGCAGTAAATATTTTGTATTCACCTCACATTTTTCACCACTAAAATTTTTTTCACCACAAACAATTTTTTCTTCTCAAAAAATGTTTTTTACCTCTAAATTTTTTTTCCACCAAAAAAGTTCTTTTCACATCTAAAAAGGTTTTTCACCTCAAAAAATTTTTTCACCTGCATAATTTTACTTCAAAAGTTTTTTTATATTATTTGTATCAAAAACAGTAGAAAACATCTTTTAGGATATTGGTGAAGGGTATTCAAAAATTCGGCACAGCCGAATTTAGCCTTTTTTACTTATTTATTTTCACTTTTTTCTTTACAGAATTTAAAAAAAAAATCTTAAAATGCTTGGTTTAACACAATCAAAATTTGAATTAGTTAAGCTTTAATTTATATAATGACGTTGAGAATGTGCAAAGACCTATGATGGATAATGTACAAAATTTACGTGTTAAGAAAAGCATTTTGAGACTTTTTATAAATTCGCTTGGCCGATAAGAAATTTATTTTCAGAATGGGAACCAAAATTAGTTAAAAAACGATGTATCTTTTAATCTTACTCAGCTACCACAATTTTATTTCTTTTTAATTTTTATTTTTTAAACTTTTATTTTACACTAATTTGGAATATTTTTAAAACTTTTATGAAACTTCTTTATGTAAAAACTAATTTATTTAAACTGTTGTGTTTTTCTTTTTTATATTAATTTCTTGTTGAAATTACATTATTAATATAATAATTTATTTTTGTTTTTGCAATATATGAATTTTTATGAAATGACTGCTTATTTTGTTTTTTTTTTAGATTTTTAATTTTCTTGAAAAGACTAAGTAATTTAAATTGTTGTGAGGGTATATATCGGCTTGTCATTCCGTTTGTTACATGTCGACATATAGGTCTAAGACCCCATAAAGTATATATATTCGTGATCCTTATGTCATTTTTATTCAATTTAACGATTTCCGCCGTCCGTCCGTCTGTCTGTCTGTCTGTCTTTCTGTCTTTATTTCTGTCTGTCTGTCTGTCTGTCTGTCTGTCTGTCTATCTGTCTGTCTGTCTGTCTGTCTGTCTGTCTGTCTGTCTGTCTGTCTGTCTGTCTGTCTGTCTGTCTGTCTGTCTGTCTGTCTATCTGTCTGTCTATGTCTGTGTCTGTCTGTCTGTGTCTGTCTGTCTGTTTGTCTATTTGTCTGTCTGTGTGTCTGTCTTTCTTTCTGTTTGTCTACGAGTATATCATCCCCAAATTTTTTTTTTTTATCAAACAGCCTTTTAAGGAAACGATCACAAAAGTTGTCATAAATAAAAAAAATGATAAAAAGCGGGCATTTGTGAATAGTACCAAATGATTCAAAAAAGTACAATAGCACTTTTAAGGTTTTAATAGTTCAAAAGGTACTTAAGTACAAACTTTTTCATCCCTGTCCGCCAGTGTTTCGATACAAATTATGTAAAAAAAAATAAATGTGAAATTTTTGGGGTAAAAAAAATTTTTGTGGTGAAAAAAAATTTAGTGGTGAAAAAAAAATTAGAGGCGAAAATAATTTTTAGGTGAAAAATATTTGAGGTGAATATAAGCGATTGGTGAAAAAATATGAGAAAATATATTATTTAGAGGTACCTTCAAATATTCACTCATAAAAGTTTTAGCCGCTAGACCGATTTTGCTCATTTTCAATATCAAACCAAATGAGAACCGAATGAGCACCCCCGCTTGGGTCTTCGAGCCATGATCGCCATTTCAACATACAGACGAAATGACATCGCTAAGACGATTAAAAATCACATAAGGATCACGAATATATATACTTTGCGGTCTTAGACCTATATTTCGACATGTTACAAGCGGAACGACACACTGATATATATCTTTACCATATATATCAAAAAAAGGTCCCCGCCCCCCAAAAGCTTGAACTGGATACGCGCCTGTTAGAAAGCATATATAAGATTATATATGGGTCTCTGCTAAAATTCAATTGAACTTGCAAAAAAATCAATTGGTCTTGCAAAGGAAAACAATTGGAAGCAAATAAATACAAGCTATTTTGTACATATGTATACTAAACATATTAAAAAAAATTGTATTTTGAAATAATTTTGCCGCTGGGCCCCCTGCCACTGCCCTTCATCAAAGGTATACGTATTTAAACTTTGGTATTGTGTCCGATTAGTTTATGTATTTTTCCTAATATATTTACATAAAATAATATTCTAAACTTTTTTTATGACTTAAAAAATAGTTTGATTTTTTTAAATAAAGACAGATTGACAATAATGAAGGGTATGTATAATTCACCTTTTTTAAGTAACTACCAAAAAAGTGAAATTACTAGAAACAAAACACTTTGCAGAATTAAGTTTGAAAAATGAAAACCACGTTGTGTTAAGAACCAAATTTTCTTTATGCATTGGTATAAATTTTTATAAGCATTCATATCAAACTATGCAATGAAAAACTACTAAAATCAAAAAATTTCGTTTTTTAGATATTCTTTAGAAAAAAAAATACGTATATAAATGTATCAAAATGCACGGCATTTTAAAGCGTAATCAGTTTGCTTTCCCGTTCTACATCTACAAAAGAATAACTTCTTAATTTGAAGGTGTTTCTGAAATTTTTTGACACAATTTGTACATAATGTACTCAACAAGACCTATAATTATAAGTTTTTTTTACTGTAGCACCGTGTTATTAATGTTTTCGTAGATTAGCACATATATTAAAAAAAGTTTCAGTAAAAGTATTCATTTTATCCTTGACGTGATATTGAAAAGAAAACATCGCAAAATTAAATGCTATAATTGCATTAATAATTAAGAGGGGCTAGATACATTCATTTATTTATTTTTACATTATAATGTATTATAAATAAGTAATTGTATTTTTAAATTAAGTTTTAATACGAGTCTACACAATCATGCATGTTGTTCTATTTTAATAAAGTAAAAAACAATGTAAGTGGCACCACTGAAATAAAAATGCATTGTATAAGAAACAGTTGTCATTACAGACTTTTTTGGTGAATGTTTATTTACTTATTATGTTATTTTATTTCGGTGGGGTTAGGTGTTATGGGAGCGCTATGCACGAGGGATAGAAAGCTCATATATATAAATTTTATAAGTTGATGTTGTAGTCGCTGGTGATCGAACCTTCTGCGAAGCAGTCCAACTCGAATTAACGAAATTTTTAATAAAAATATTGACTGTTTGGTGAATCTATCAGCTGAAACATTCATAGCGATTTCTATTCTCACTTTCACCATTCTCATTAATTTTTGAACCCCATTTTCTCCCGAGCAATGAAAATGTTTACATTTTTTATAATAAACAAATATTGCAAAATTAGAAATTAAGATGGGAAAAATAATTTCGACTCGGGAAGTAATGAGATTCGAAAATTGAGGTGAATATAAAGAGTGAAAATCCGAGCAGCTACCATTAACTCATTTGTATGTTTTTATTTCTTTAGGTCCACCCATGCGGCAGATATCGTCATAACACTGTTGTTTTTATACTGGCCAAGGAATATAATTTAAAAAATTTACGTACTATTCATCGCTTGGATCGTTTAACATCAGGACTCCTCTTGTTCGGTCGCAGTCCAAAGAAGGCAAGACAAATGGAACATCAGATTCGTAATAGACAAGTGCAAAAGGAATACATTTGTCGCGTAGAGGGTAGTTTTCCAGAGTAAGTTATAATGAGTTTACCTAACAATTAGCTGTCTTTGACAATGTATCACATCTATCCATCATCGCAACTTAAGAATAACAAAATTTATAAACATAAAACGACATTGTTTAATCAGCCTTATAGAACTTATTTAAAGTACTTTTTTTTTTGTATATATATTCCATATTTCAAATGTTTATTTACAAGATTCTTATTTGCCTTAGCGCCTATTCTGGCTTTATAGAGGCTTAAAAGGCAACTAGATATTTTCATTTTAAATACAAGACAATAAAATATAATATACAAGCATTATTAAATAATTTAAAACAAATATCAAATATAAAAATCAAATTATAAATTTAAGCTGCAAGAAGTATTTCGACGTTTTCTATAAAGTATTTTCTTAAATTATGTTTAAACACGGATAAAACTGAGATGTTTTTTAAATTATCTGGTAACCGATTATATTCCGTTGGTCCAGAAAAATAGACACGCTGCTTTGTTAACTCTAGACGATACCTTATAACATTTAAATCCATAGCCTGTCTTGTAGCCCGATGCGAATGCAATACATTCCGGTTAAATTGCAAAGTGTGAGAACCAAGGCTCTTTATACATTTAAAAACATATATCAGAAGTTGTTGTTTATATAAACCACTAACTGGTAGTACTGTTTTGGTATAGTTTTTGAACAGGTTTATGGTACTGAATCGTAACGGAAGATTAAAAACAATTTTTAAAGCTTTATTTTGTGCGGACTAAAGCGATCTCAGTGCACCATGGGGAGATGTGTCAGATGAGAGAGAACTAAAGACAGATATAGCAACATTTTAGTTTTAACATCTAACTTGCTCTAAAACTCCTGATGAAATTTTCGATTTTATTTGATTTATATGATTTTCCCATACAAGATTTTGGTTAAGGATAATACCAAGGTATTTAACACTTTCTGATTCCGTTATTAAATTGCCATCAATGTGCACGTTCATAGTTGTGTCACTCCTTAAGTTATATGGCTTAAACCTTACAAATTTAGTCTTGTTTGCATTTAGAATTAATTTACTAAGTCTAAAAAATTCAGATAAAATCGCAGCATCATATTCTATTTGCGCTTGTAGTACTTGCTGATAATTATAGTTGTAAAACAGGCATATATCATCAGCAAACATAAACAACTTTCCGTTAAAATATATATTCTGATTATCATTGATGAAAATTTTAAATCACAGTGGTCCAAGAAAAATTTAACGGGTTACTCTTATGTTCACCAATTTCTACAGAATAGGACCCATTCTTTAAATAATCATGAAACAACGAAATAGATTCTCGAGTAAGTCCAATAAAATAAAGTTTTTTTATTAAAATACTATGGTCCACCAAATCAAAAGCTTTTGACGAATAAAAGAACACTCCAGCAACTCCCTTATAACCCGAGTCAAGCCCATTGCACACATGTTCAATTATATTAATTACAGCTTCGTCCGTTCCTGAACCCTTTTTCAATAAGTACTGTCGATCAAATAAAATCTCTAAATAATTAGATAACTGTTTAAACATTATTTTTTCAAATATTTTATCAACGACAGAAAGAATAGAAATTGGACGGTAATTCTCAATTCTATTTATTCCGATATATTTGGTATCGGTATAACTTTATGTGTTTTTAAAACAGCAGGATACTTTGCCTCTACAATCATTTTGTTATATATTGTAGCAATAATTTGTGACACAACGTCTTTACGTGCTAATAACATTTTTGGAGTTATGTTGTCACATCCAGGACTTTTATTTCTCTCCAAATCATCCAATAGTTGTTCAATTTGGACATTCTCAACTGCTTCAAAATTAAAATGACTGCTCATTAGTGCTAATGTTCTAAACATGTTAACATCATCATCAGAATTCCGTAGTATAGAAACTCGCATATCTTCAACAGAGTTATGAAAGTTGTTAAAACATATCGCCTTTTCCGCATCAAACGTAATTGAACCATCATTCGTTATTAATTCTCCTGATGATTTAACATTCTTTCCAAGTTGTTTATTTAAAAAATTCCATGTCTTTTTAGAATCTCCATTGCACTTTCGTATGTTGTGTTCATAGTAATCATTCATAAGTCGCTTATTACAAATATTGATTATTTTGCTTAATCTCTTATGACGTTCAGAAATATTACTATTTTGCCTATTTTTCCTACTAGCTTTCAGTAATTTATTTTTATAGATTATTAAAGATATAAGGGATTCAGACATCCATGGACTCATTTTATGTCGTATATTTATCTTTTTACTAGAAGAAGTGGTACTTTGTTTTGCAGCTAGTGATAAAGTATCAATAAATTCCAAAGATTGTTTCGTGGAATCGGTTGAACTTACAAGGCATAAATTATCGTCTATGTAAGAAGCGAATTTTGCGTAATCAACTTGATATTTTTTTCAACCACACTTTCCGAGTGGTTAAAATTCAATTTAAATTCACAGAATATAAAATTATGATTGTACTCTGAATCGAGTTTATTAAGATTGGTGTTGATGTATTCCGGCCTGCTTACTAGCTTATGACAAGAAATAAAATTGAACTCAGAAAATAGATCCAACAAAGCTTTACTATTAATGTCTATGTTTAACAGATCAATGTTAAAATCACCAACAAAAACGCATGGAGAATTCTGAACTTCCATAAGTATATTATTAATTTTTGATAAAAAGATAGCTAATGCACATTTTTGCGATCTGTAAAGCGAAGTAATCATTAACGGTTTATTATTTATTTTAACGTCTAATAAAGTTATAGTCACTAGCTCTAGAAAATCTACACTACTAGTAGCTAAAACCGGGTATTTCAGTTTTTAGTTGATATACACAGAAGTACCGCCGTAACCATCACTTCTGCAACAATGAACTACAGCAAAGCCATCAATTGAATATAGGTTGGTACACTACTTATCGAACCATGTTTCCTGGACGGCAATAACCCCTGGCATAATCGATAATTTACATAATTCAGTTCTTAACTTGTTAAATTTTCTCAACGACGAAATACTTCTTACATTTATTGATAAAACATTAAATGATTTTAAATTTGATTCATTTATATACTGTAACGGCAAAAGTCGTACACTCGTTTTTGCCGACATCAAAATTTTATTATTTTTTAAATTCTTTTTGCTTCTTTATTAAATTTTATTGAAATGTAATTATTGTATTTTTTTTTTTTGCTTCACTTATGATTTATATTCAAAGCTAACGGCTTAATGAATAAGAAACGCACTCTAGCGGGTACTAAAATAAGTATAATTGTCAAGTACCATTAAAAGCAACAGTATATATAGTAGTATACTACTTAAGATAACTTCATTGTATTGACGACAACGATGTAGTATGTTTTGGTATATACGATCATTTTTATTTAGAAAAGGAAGTCAGTCGACAGACACCGTAGAGGTAAGACACAAAAAGTATATAATTTTCTATATAGTATGTTTCTCTCTCACGAACTTTTTAGTACTCTCTTAGAACACGAACATAGTTTGGCGGCAACAAAGGTGAGTTTTGGTCGACAACTTTTAGTAGTGTTTAGCGGTGCTGCCATATAACCAATTTTAACTATTTTTTGCCGTTTTTTGGGATGCTAGAGATTTTTCAGATTATTTCATAAAAAAAATGTTTTTTTATTTTATTCATGTAATTTTTGAGATTTTTCATATAAAAATATAATATTTGTTCAATATAGTATTTATTTTTACTAAAATTAGACATGTCTAATAAAGTAAAAAATACAACACAAATTTGCAATTGTGTTAAAATATAGTTACGAATTCAAACATAACATTGTGACATGAAAAGTATTAAAGTGTGTACACACACATTGACCAACTATGTCTATTCATATCCATTATATCCCATTTCTATGGTAAAAATATATAATAAAGAGAATAAATATGCTATTAATTGTTTCAACATATAACTAAAACCCTAAAAAAAATGCAATAATTTGGAAAAAAATTGTTTTCATGAAAAAACTGGTAAACAGTTAAGAATCCCAAAAACTGGGATAAAAAATTACACTGTTTAGTGGCAGCACTGCATACAACAAATTTAATGTTTTTCAACACTTTAGCAACTTTGAAAATGTTGCCCTCTCATTTAAAAATGTTGCCGCTGAACTCTGTACCATGTTGAATTTCTGGTAGAGCGGGAAAAATACTCTATAGAAAATTATATACTTTTTGTAAGACATAATTGGTGATTTTACTGCCTTCATTGTCTTTCATTAAATAGTGTTGATGGTGGTTTTACTGCCTTCATTCGGACTGGTATAATTGTGAGATATTGTGGTATTACTGCTCCGTCTCATACTACTCACTTCTAAGAAGAGTGTCGAAACCGTGGGTGGATGGTTTTACTGTCACCCTAAGTTTAGAGTATATGTTGGGGACAATTGAGTCATCGTGATTTTATTGCGGTCTCTCTTTGTCGTTCAAACCATCGACACACTATAGCTATACCTGTTGTCAACTTGTTGGCAATTGTCGTGAATACGTGTCGAAGTCGTCAAAATAAAGAAATTTTAAAAAAATTACAAACATAAATAAAATTATAAGGTTTTTATAAAAAAATACAAAACATTTATTATCTCTCTTGGAAAAAATAAATAATTGTAACGAACCCTAGACGACCGTGAGTCTTACCCTAGCGAAAGGTGGAAAACACGTCGTTACAATACGAATTAAAAGAGTTTATATTAAAAAAAATTATTTGTATTCATAAAAAGGATTAAAAAATATTTAAACTGTTTATAAAATACTTAAGTAATTCAATTTGGAGATTCACATTGCGCATCATCATAATCCTCCTCTACATCATTATCATCATCTTCCTCAACATCATCATCTTCATTGTCATCATCAGAAGGCAGAATAACCGTCTTTTTAGCACCACCTGCAGATTTACAGAGTCAATCATCTACTGCATCCATAATTTTAAGGCAAATTTGTCTTGATTTATTATTTTTTCTGGCGAAAATGTTACCACCTCTAGCATAAACGTATTTGAAACCAACGGCCTTTTAAGATTTTGCATGTTTGAAAAGTTCCATGGTTTCTTTGCAAAGGAAATCATTTATATTAACATCCTTCATATTTTCATATCCAAAACCCATGCATTTTCATTTGAAAAAATAGCAGGCTGCGGTAGACCTTTCGATTGACCCCTTAGCTCCCGCATAGGTCCACAAATGACCCTACTTTCCTTAAGACAACCTTTTTGTTTCGCCTTATCTCGGAATTCGATTTACGGGTCTCCTGTGGGAGGTACGTCCTTGGGTCCTATGGACGGAATAATCGTCGTAACTAGCCCTTTCATTTGCCCCCACGCCCTGATCGGGTAATAAATAGGGTACATTACTACTCAAACTAACTATCCAACAAGTAAAAACATTGATTTTGTAGCTGTTAACGTAAGTAATGTGTTAAATTCATAAAAAGTTAAAACATCCAAGTTTTAAAGGCGACCCTAAATTTCCGTTTTAGGACAAGTGATGAACACTCTAATTAGCAATTAAAAATCATTCGGCATTCATAGCTTGAAAATGATAATAATATAAAATTACTTTAAATTCAAAAACTGTTTTTTTAAAAAACAGTTTTATTAAAAATTTTATGAAAACATTTATAAAAACTAGAAACTATCGTGGAATTTTATTACTTATTTAATTTATCAACAAATTTTGATGAAGTAGGAACTTCAGTAAAATTAAGTTTTTTAGTCAAAAATGTTTAAGAATTCACTTATTAGAATTCTTAATTGCACAAACACTAAAAATCGTTGAGGACTTGTCAGGAATATGCGTGATTTTTATATCTTTTCAAATAGAAAATCTCTTTAACTATAAAGCTTAAACCAGGTAGTGAAAGAGTCGGGGAACAGTGGCAGTTTTAACAAACTTTGTCAATTTCGTAAAAATTATTCATACCATATTTCTAAGAATTTGTTTTTGAATTTTTTTGAAGGCAGCTTCGGTAACACACTTTCTACACTGCGTTTTTAAGGGTTTACTTTTACTGAACACGTCTGACATTTTCTTTTTAAAGAGTCGTCATATTCCTCTGAAAAAACCCAAAATTATAAGGCATGATTCTTTAAAAAAATTCAGGATATTTTGAATTGTCCTAAACAAACACTTTAGAAACCAATGCAATGGACTTAACTTGATATTTCAGCAAAAAGCAACTATTAAAAATGAAAGAAATACATTTATTTTACATTAAACGATTAATCGCCAATTTTTCCGATTAATCGAACCGAAAAACCGATTAATAAATTTTCTTCATTTTTCGAATAATAACCGATTAACCGGCAGTGTCAAATAATTGAAAAGACTGGGGTATACCCATTTCGAAGAAGTTAATAAACTGGAAAGATTTTTTTTAAACATATTTTAAAACTTCCAAATTTTGCTCCTAATTATACCCCTTACTTAGAATCTGGATTACAACCCAGTCATTTATATACCCTTTATTTAAATATTTATATCGTACACTTTTTGATTTTTTGTCATCTCGCCTTCCGCATAAGTTAAGTGTAAAGATCTTAGAAAAAAATATTTTTTGGTCCAAGGCTTTAAATCAGTTGGGAAGCAATATTAACACACAATGGCAATCAGGGTTAACCTACCATGAATGTAATATTTTTAATTGAGTAATTTAAATAAAGAATTACTACTACTACTAATAAGCTTATCAGCCAAACTTCAACCAGTTAGTGCTCGTTCTTAAACCCATTATTTAGTCCATTTGGGAGTCTAGTCTGATACAGTTTGATCTGCAATTTTTCATATAAATTAAAATCTTTCTAAATTCCCAAAAATATTACTGGATCTCATTTCGTCTCCCACTTTTCGAATCAAATAAGATCAGCTAGTTATTAAAAAATATCAAATTCGATATGATTACATATTTCACCAGAACAACTTTTTTTAATCGAGTAGCGCTAATAGTGTTTACTTTAATACATTCGTTCTAAGTACTTAATTAATTTTGTTATTCTCAAGTGGTGCATAATGTGTATCTTTGTTTGTTGTTTACTACCCCATATACTATATACTTATACATATTTACTAATGTATTTCTGCTAACTTAGTTATTATTTTTTTACAAAAAATTATTCTTAGGGGAATTATAGAATGCAACGAACCAATTGAAGTTGTAAGCTATAAAATTGGAGTCTGCAAAGTTTCACCAAAGGGCAAAGATTGTACAACAACGTTTCAACAAATTTCTTACAATGGAAAAACAAGTGTCGTATTATGCAAACCTTTAACTGGACGAATGCATCAAATTCGCGTTCACTTACAATATTTAGGTGAGTACACAATACGTACATTATGGGTAATTATTTATTCACCTATCGTCAGGTTTTCTTGGGTCATTTTGTAGAAAGAAATTTTGACATAAAGTAAATATGTACAGTCGATGCTCGGTATAATGAATACCCGGAATAACGAAAATGCGATATAACGTACGACCTAATTGTTTGCATTAACTACCTTATGTAAAATATTTTCTAATTTTTTTTTAAAGCTGGCAATTTCTAAACCTACATTTTTTGACCTTTTTAAGCATGTAAAACAAAATTTACAGCTTTTAAATTCATAAACAATTTTTATTTAAAACTTATTTATTAATAAGTACATTTTTATTGTTTTTGTGTTGTAAAGATTCTCTCCGCTTTTAGATAATTTCGATAAAAATCTATTATGTAAAAAATTTTTTTCGCGAAACGTCAAAGACTTTACCACTTTATTGTCAGGCGAAAATTTTTACCAAAAATCGCGCGATTTTTTTTTTTTTTTTTTGATTTTCATACATTAAGAACAAATATAATTCTTAGCAGGTTTCAAAATTGCCAAGCTCTTAGACGCGACCATTCGCTCTCAAATTTTATAAGATCGTCGGCTGCTGCAAAAACCTTATATCGGAAATTGATGGTTCTTCCATTGTTACCAGTGGACGGAGAGCAGAAATTTACTTAATTTTTGAACTATTTTGAAAGGCAGTGGTTGCGAATCACTAAAATATTTGATTTATATAAAATTATTTTTATTCTAATTCTTTAAAATATTTATGGCCGAAGCAACTTCTATAAGGAGTACATTCGGATGTTTATAAGGAGTACATTCGGTTGTTATTGATTCCATGCAATATAAATGCGTATAATGCTGTGCATCAGCAACATTTCTTTGCATATTTTGGGGTAATTTTTCATTACATCATATTTGGGGACATTTTTTTTTTCAAATTGGTGTAATTTTACATTATCTAACTATCTAATATATGAAAAATCTAATATATGAAAATATGCCCCTAACTTAATTTAGGACTAATTTTTATTTGGTTGGGGTAATTTATATTTTTAGTTTTAATTTTCATTATAAAATTTTATCTCAGAAAATGGGACTTCATTACATTTTAAGATTGGGATCATATTTCTTGGGGCTATTTTGCACAACGCCACGCACAGATATCATGGGAACGTGGGAATGTGGAAAAGCCACGTGCAAATTTGTACTCAAATTCAAAGACCATTTCAAAAACAATTAGATTATTTCAAAAACTTTTGGAATGGCTGTAAATGTAATTTATGAAGAATCAATTGAAATTCAAAAACACCAAATTAAATAAAATATATATTTGTTGAATTTCAATAATTTTTTTAATTGCGTTTGGTATTTTTTAATTTGTATTTATCTTTTAAAGCACTGATTGCGAATTTTTTAACTTTATTTGTAATTTTTTGAATTTAGATTGTATTCTTTTATTTTGATTTTTTTCATTTCAATTGTCAGTTTTGGGAAATTTTATGTATTTTTTTATAAAAAAAAAACTTTATTTTAATATCACTATATCTATAACCACTTCTTTTTATATATGGACTTCAACGGAACACAAAATATAGCAATTATATTGTATGCCCTGCTCTACATTTACTAACAAACACATAATTTATTTTTTAGCTTTTGTTGTTTTTAATATTATATCAAATTACAAATAGAAAAATTTCAAATATTTTTATGGTAAGTATTTTTATTAACATTTAAAAAAGAAAAGCCAAAACTTGGCAGCATTTTTATAAAATCTTACTTTTTAACTACTGTATCTACTTTGAAAGTCTATATAAGTTAAGTTGTTAATTAATTATTTTCAGTTTTAAATACATATGTTTTGATATAGAATAAACTCATACATCTGAAATTATGGGGATTGAGTTAAGACTTAATGTGGTATTTAAATCTCAGATTTTTAAATTAAAAAAAGTAATACACGATTTTTTTGTTTTAAAATAAAATATACAAATTAAATAATTTCACTTAGGACCTATACGAGGTAGCTAAATAAATTATAAACTAAATACAAATTGACAAAAGATTTAAAAATTACTTTGAGAAAATATTTTAACAATTTTTAAAATTTCATAGAAATTTGGATACCTGAATTTAGTGTAGGTTTTATTTAGCCAGCTCATACCCACACAAATTACAACATAAACTACATATATTTTTTTAACGTTTTTATTATTTTGTTGTTTTGCTTATTTTTAAACCCAACACTGAGTAATATCAGATAAGGATAGTCGACGTGTAAATTAACCTTTAATTATTACTTTTTTAAAAAATTTTCAAAAAAGATAAAATTTATTAAATTAAATAAAAAAGACAATTGATCGGTTTTTAAAACATAAGTGTAATTTTGGTTGTTTTTACTTAAATAATATTACGAGTGTGGTTAGATTTAATTAATAAATCAAAATAAATATTTTTACATATTACAATGTTCGGTAACAGAGGAAATTTCCCAGGTTTCCCGGATTTCTAAGCAAACTTTTGTCATTTCTGCACAAATTTCAGCAAAATCCGATAAAACCCAATCGGACACTCACAACATATTTTCCGTTACCGACCGTAGTTTATTTACAAAGTAATACGTAAAGTTTATTTTAAAATGAAGAATCAATTGAAATTCATAGAAATATATTTGTTAACTATTTGAATTAGTCATTTAAAAAAGTGAACTATAAAAAATACAGTTTTTCGGTAGGAGTTGATATTTTCTGTTAAGTGTAAAATTTGTTGTTTTCTGTTTCTAAAAATAGAAATTCAAATAATTCCTTTTTGTTTTTATTTATCAAAAAAGGTTGTTTAAATACAAAATTATTTCAATAAAAATTACAAGAAATTATTCAAACATATATACACGCAAAGTAAATAAAAATATATACATCTGTGTGTGTTGTGTTTTGTAATTTCATACTAATAAAAAAACATTTCAATTTGAAAAACAAACCACACAATCTTTTTTTTCTAACGTTTTCTCAGTTAAAAATTGATGGTTATTTTAAACGACTCGATTGTTTTTACTACTTTTTTCGATTATTAAACAATGATTGAAAATAAACAACAAATTTGGCTGAATATAATGAAAAATCAGTAGTGAACACAACTAAATGCTAGCATTACATAAGATTTATATTTAAATAAAAGAAATTATGTTTTTTTTTATTTGGTGCTTTTAATACTAAAATTGGACTCTGTTCAAAAGTTATGGGTACATACAGGGTGGCGCAAAAATAACCTTCTGATGTTTTTTGGCTGTAATTTAAAAAAAAAAATTAAAAACTTTGATTCTTGTGGATTATTTTTATTTGGTCTTTTAATTTTTTTACATCAAGTCGAGAATATGATGTCATGTAAATGGCCGCCGCCACAGTTGATTGTCATTTGAGCCCTTTTTATGGCATTTCCCATCACTTTGGCCAAAACTTCCGGCGATAGGTCCTCACATTCTTGACGAATATTGTCTTTAAGAGCTGCAAGAGTCTGAGGCTTGTTGACATAAACCCGCGACTTCAAAAAGCCCCACAAAAAGAAGTCTGGAGCGGTCAAATCAGGCGATCTTGTGCCAGTGCAAATCGCCAAAACGGGACATTAGGCGCCCGGGAAATGCATCCTTCAGCATATCGGTTGTGGCACGTGCAGTGTGTGGCGTTGCACCGTCATGTTGGAACCACATGTTTTCCAATCCCAATTCATCAAGTTGCGGCAAAAAGAACTCGTTGATCATTGCTCTGTAGCGCTCACCATTCACAGTAACCGTTTGGCCCGCGACGTCTTCGAAGAAAAAAGGTCCGATGACTCCTCCAGCGAAAACAGCACACCATACAGTGACTTTGAGCGGGTGTAATGGCTCTTCGTGGGTTACACGCGGATTTTCAGTGCCCCAGAAGCGTAAATTTTGCTTATTTATGTTCCCGCTAAGATGGAAATGGGCCTCATCACTCATGATTATTTTTGATGAAAAATCATCTTCATAAATAGTCACCAATATTCCGCGTTCTGAAGCAGTGTAGCGTAACATTGTTTATTAACGTGTATTTCGCATGTGTTTAGTACACAAAGGTCAAAACAGAACTGACATTAGGGGCCAATCGCAAAATTTATAGCATTTTCTGATAGGAGGATTACTTTTGCGTCACCTTGTATGTACAATTTTTTTTACATTTTCAAAAATAATTAAACAAGTTAAGAGGTTAAAAAACAAAAATAAACACAAGGTAATTGAACAAGAAAAAAACAAGACACTGAGGCATGTTAACTTATCTCATTTTATACCCTAGTTAAGGCCTATACTAGCATTAACCACTGGTACACATATTTTTGTAATCGTAATCGTATCTAAATTTTAACCAAGAAGTTCTTCTTATCATTGCATAAATTAAACCATATAAATTCCTTTGGTTTAATGTCTTAACCAAGACTACAAATATACAAAATTTAGATATTTTAACAACAATATACAAAAATTAGATATACAAAAATACAAAATTTAGATATTTAAACAAACAAATTAAACTGGCAATGATTATTAATAATATTGTAAAGCGCACCTTTGATCTAGTGCGCATTGACTGACCATAATTATCCCTATATTTTCGATGTGGATTTCCGTACATTAACAAACATACAAAAAGTATTTAAAATCGTGTAAAAATTTTTTTTTGGATTTAGGTTTTAGCGGCACTGTACGGAAATTGTCCTCATATAAGTTTGAATTTAAATGTTCCTTACCAAAATCATTCTAGTAAAATCCTATGCTCGATGTTGGCCAATACAAGATCAATTTTACAAGATTTTGTTTGCGATTTATGTAATTTTGGTACTCCAGAAATAAAAAACTATTGAATTGAATTTCTAAATACAACCAAAGCCCGGTATAACAATTACTGGCTATAACAAAAACGCGATGTACGAACAACAAAATTATTTGCATTGACTACATTTGACAACAAAAATTTCTGAAAATTTATACTTGATATAACGAATAGTTGGTAAAAAAAATATGAAAAACGTTTAAAAATATTTAAAAAAATATAAATAAGGAAGGACCCAGCAAAAAAACATGGTAGTCATTCTGTGACTATAACTTCTTTCATTGCTTCCTAAACTTCAGTTGACATTCTTTTATGATTTTTCGGTGTTATTCTAAGGCCCTTCCAAAAGAATTCATGTGTTCATATTTCAAATGCAGTGATCTGGATATAAACCCGATGCATATCTTAAAATATCACTCTTCATTACTTCTAAAGCATAAGTTATAGTATATCGTATATTTTTTTAATCTAAAGCATTTATTCAAATTGAAAAAATTGTTCTGATGAAATTTTTTTATTAAATAATTTTTTATATTTTAGTTTAAAATTTCATGAGGGTTAGAATTTATGCAGTTTTTAAATTTTTATAAAAGTTTTGAAAAATCAAGAAAAACACATTTTTTTGACCCTTTATTGAAACTAGCTGGCTAGTCATTTGCATTTTTTGTGCATTTTGTTTATTATTTAACACTACACCATTTTCAATTTTAATTAAGAATTTATCAAAATAATTTTAAAATTGTGTAAAAATTATTCCAAATTGCCCAAAAAAGTTTTAAAATTGTGCAAAAATTATTTAAAATTTTTCAAAAATATTTTAAAATTGTCTAAAAATGTTTCAAAATTGTATAACCAGTTTTTCAATTATCCAAAAATATTTTAAAATTTGTCTAAACATTCATTAAAATTTTTGAAAAATGTTTCAAAAAATATTTTCACTAATGCAGAATTATTTATTTGTTTTAATAAAGAGTATTTGTATATCAGTGCATACATTTCGCTTCTTTAAACTTATTTTTCTGCATTCTTGTGAAATAAATTTTCATCAAAGCTTAAATACTACAAAGTATATGAACATTTTCCACTCATGCATCAGAATATCTAATCATTGTATTATCATTGCTTCCTTAGAGTAAAGTATGAGTAATGCTAGTAGCTACATTTGAATACTTCCATCCTACGACACGCTAATGTTAAATTCATCGATGAAACCATCAGAAAAGAAGTGATGCGAAATTTATGCATTGATATACAAATACTCTTTATTAAAACAAATAAATAATTCTGCATTAATGAAAAAGCATTTATATATATATATATATATATATATATATATATATATATATATATATATATATATATATATATATATATATATATATATATACATATATATATATATATATATATATATATGTATATATATATATTAGGGTGGGTTAATTTTTTTTGATGAAGCGTATAGCAAAAACGTAATCCATAGGTGATTCTGAGAAATTTTGCTCAATAGACCATAGCTCTAAGTCGGATTTGGAGCCCCCCAAAATTTCAAAATATATATTTTTCCATATATACATAGAATAATTTAATTAAATTCGTCATAAAATCGGATAGAATTATAGTAGATTTCTCAATCTGGGCTTGTTTGAAAGGTATTTTTGTCACTTTTTTTATTTTTAGTAGAGATATTAGGAATTTTTTTGTCGAAAAATAGCCTACAATGAACTTTTAACTAATAAATTCTGAATTTTCTTCGATTTTTTTTTTGAGATTTGATTATAAAAGTTCAGATAATTTCAAACAACTTTTATTACGATCAATTTTTTTGTTTTCGAACTCCTTTTTGTAGGAAAATCGATCTGAAAAAATCAACATTTTCAAGGTTTCAACAAAAAACACTATTTTTACATTTTTTATTCAATTTATTTTTAAATATTATTCTTGACCTACAATTTAATGTTTTAACGTGGTAATATTATTTTTAAGGTTCTTTTTACTTTCCATTCGAGGAGTTTTCTTACGACTTTCTAATGTCACTGCCATAACTCCTTCACGATTCTTTTCTATAACTCGTTTCTATAACTTTCTGTTCATTGTATGTGCATTGGTATTTGTGGATCAGCCAGTGGTGGTTCATCGAAATCTAAGTATTCTACCAAGTGATCATATGGAATCTGTCGAGTAAATGCTGGTTCAAATAATATATCGTCGTTATTCATATCAACCCTATTGACATAATCGGTAGCATCGAAATTTAAGATATATTTTTTGTAAACTCTGAGTACAATTTTTCTCGATAGTGTAAAATCTTTTTGAAAGCTCTATCCCGTATTGCTTTTCGATCATCAAATAACATTGTTAATAAGATATTTTCTGGATGTGCGTAATATGAGTTGTTTTGAATTACACCATCTACAATATTACGAAAGTTTGGTTGTAAGTATCGTGTCCAACGTATAAATTTTAATAAAAGTGCACTGCCGTACACAACAGAGTTATAAAACTTCACATTGAAGAAGATTGGCACATAAACTGTAATAATATAAACTGCCAAAGTTTTTAAATTGGTCGATGGTGTATTAGTTGTTACATATAATCGTAGTAATATACTTGCTTTGGTTAACCAACGAGAATGTGCAATTGGTCCTGGTTAGCTAAATCAACTGGAACAATACCATTCGAAATTGCTTTAGCTATTTGATATAAATACTTAACATCTGTTGATAGTTCGAGCTCATGTTCATGATCCATAATTGCAGTCATATTCTCCAGTGGTATTGGATCAAAATTAGCTACTACCTGAAAAATGAAATGTTTAGATCAATTAAAATGCAATTATTTTATTTTAACTTTATTCCAATCGAAAAAGTAAAATAATTACATTAAATATTGATAATAAATGATGATATTATATAAAATAAAGTGTTACATACCTGCAATTTCTCACATTCTTGAATAGCTTTGAATAACTTTCCACTTGCTGCTCGTGGTCCACTGGTGACAGTTTTGTCCAATGCTTCATATAAATCACGAAATGGCAGTTCATTAAAATAAGCAGACATATAAACCAGTGAATTGGTCTATTTAACTGTTTTTCAAATAATCGCAAAACACCATTTTCTGTTCCAGTATTTGCTGGCTCACCATCACTGCATATGCCAATTAATTGATCAACTGTTAATGTTTTATTGTTGAAAAATTCATTCAGTTTTCTGTGTTTGGTTTTTGCATCTTCTTGACTACCCAAATTTACATACCCAAGTAACTCATTATAGGGCTCTTTCAGAACAACTAAATGCGGTTCTTTTACCATAGTGGTAGGAAATTTGTCATTAATTTTCTCTGTAGTTAATGAGTCATCTTTTATACCATCGAAAGAGAATGCAGTTATGGAAGAATTTGTATGTCGTGTACGAAGCACTGCATGTCTAGATTTGACTTTTTCTCTAGCCACTTTTGATTTATCCATAATAACAAGATTACCATGAACATCTCTAAAATTTATATCTTCGAATAAAGCTGTTGCTAAACATGAAGCGACTCTATCTTTGAGTATAATGACGTCGTCTCATTTGAACAGTTGCTTCTGGAACTTCTGTTGTTGCTTCATTTTCATCTTCATCCATGTGTAATTCAGGTGGTTCGTAACTTGGATCATCGGTACCAGTTGTAAGTGTTGGTATTGTTGTAGCTACTTCTTCAACGTCTTCCGTATATTCAGGTATTGTGAATTTTCTATCATTATGCTGGTCCATCATAAATTCTTTTAGATGTTCTGGAATCAATCCACACGAGCATTCTCTTGTTTTTAATTTGCAATTACATTTGCCAATATAAAATAATTCGTTTATTGAATCAACAAATGCTTTAAATTCATCTCTTTTGTTTCTATGTTGTATATGTTTCTGGTATTTATCAAGCAAATCAGTTAGTTTTTTTAAAACACTCTTTCTATTAATGATTTCAATATTTTCAATTTACACCAAATTTGGGTCAATTTATCTGTTACGTGAGGAGTAAAAGTTTTATACGAGAACATTTTATTTCAAATTTAGCACGATCACTTAAAAAAAATAATATCTTAAAATGTCACATTTAGTAGGCAAACTAAGATCATTTAAATCACTTGATAAACCAAAAACAACAATATCTTGATGAGGCATGTTAGTCAATCTAGAGTCAAAACTTGTTGATGTTGTTGTTTCCATTTGCGAGAAACCGCAGACGATGTTGATGGTTCTTGATTATCCATAATAACTTTGATATTATCACTGCACTCTTTGATTGAGTCACACTAAATTTAAAAATAAAAAAAAAAAATATTGGTATTGTGATAACCGAGTTTTTATTTAAGTATTTTGGCAAACTGCGTGCGCATTGCACGACGAACGATTAAGGAAGAAGGAAAAGCAAGCTTGGCAACGATTAGTGGTGGTAAACGTCATTATTCAGTGTTACAAGGTTGTTCAATTGAACAATGCTGCCAGTTATCAATACCGATTCTGAAAGGTGATAAAAATACCTTTCAAACAAGCCCAGATTGAGAAATCTACTATAATTCTATCCGATTTTATGACGATTTTAATTAAATTGTTCCATACAATTTGACCCGCCCTAATATATATATATATATATATATATATATATATATATATTAGACCGTACCTCAAAAAAAAGTTCACCGTACACCCTCAAATATAAAGTATTTTAACAAGAAAATTTCGAAAATGTTTTTTTTTTTTTTTTGGCCGAACGTAGGGGTCGCCATTTTACATTTTTCTTTATATCTTCGCCATTTACCGTCGGATCTTAAAGTGTAGTAGATCAATGTTTTTTGTCTCGCGGAGACCGATGTTTTCCTCGAAGGAGCCATTGACCTTAAGTAACCCGTTCTAGTATTAACCCACCACATCTCAGTTGCTACCACCTTAATGAACTACCCTAATATTTTAAAATGAAAGCTCGCAAAAAGGCAATAAACTTTTGCTAGGAAAGTATTCCTTCCAGCGGAACTATTATTTTATTTTTTTTAATTTTTTTTGTTGCCGAATGTAGGGCATTTTTAATTTTTTTGTCCTATCTTCTGTATTTACAGTCGGATCTTAAAGGGTTATATATCAATGTTTTTGTCGCAATGATACCAATTTTTTACATCAAAAATCATTGACCTCAAGCACCCTTTTATACCACTTAAGGGGTAAAACCTACGTAAAAAGCCTATATATAAAAACTTCCTTTTTTTATTTTCTTTATTTACGGAGATGTGTTAACAAAGATTGGTTTTCACAAGATTTATGAAGGAGTACAAAAAAATATTTGTTTTTCACAAAGTTTTACAAAATGATAGTATATTTAGTATAGAGGTCCATGGCACGCAGCATTACTTAATAAATTTTTGGTGGATTTCTCTGAAATTTATAATGCATATGGAAAACTAAATTATCTTTGGATGCGCGTAGGAGTTTTTGATAGGTCAAATACTTTTTGACTTAGAGCTGTTTCTTTACGAGTATAAAAAATAGATATTTTGACTTTAACACTTCGCTGTTTTGTCAAAAATTAATATACCCAAAAACTCATACGCTTTTCTTTAGATAATTTGGTTAAATTATAGGCATACGAACCATTGCAAAGGTCTCTGTAAATGGCGTTCCATTCTTACAATGACTCCATTTTTGTAGCCAGTGTTGGTAGGAGTTCCATCGCAACTAATAGCTATTAAGAAGTCCATATTGAAGTTCTCTTGACTCAAATAATACAGCCAACTTCAATCACGCCAAAATATGATCGATTAAAATTTGTGTTATTTTATAAGTGATCCACGGCACTCAGCATAATTTAACCAATTTTAGGTGGATCGGTCTGAAACATACACTTTATATAGAAAACTAAATTATCTAAAGAAAAGCGTATGAGTTTTTGGGTATATTAATTTTTGACAAAACAGCGGTGTTAAAGTCAAAATATCTATTTTCTATACTCGTAAAGAAACAGCTCTAAGTCAAAAGGTATTTGACTTATCAATAACTCCTACGCGCATCCATAGATAATTTAGTTTTCCATATGCATTATAAATTTCAGAGAAATCCATCAAAAATTGATTAAGTAATGCTGCCTGCCGTGGACCTCTTTTGTAAATATACTATCATTTTGTAAAACTTTGTGTAAAACAAATATTTTTTTGTACTCCTTCATAAATCTTGTGAAAACCAATCTTTGTTAACACATCTCCGTAAATAAAGAAAATAAAAAAAGGAAGTTTTTATATATAGGCTTTTTACGTAGGTTTTACCCCTTAAGTTGTATAAAAGGGTGCTTGAGGTCAATGATTTTCGATGTAACAAATTTGTATCATTGCGACAAAAACATTGATATATAACCCTTTAAGATCCGACTGTAAATACAGAAGATATGACAAAAAAATTAAAAATGCCCTACATTCGGCAACAAAATAAATTAAAAAAAAAAATAAAATAATAGTTCCGCTGGAATTATTGGAATACTTTCCTAGCAAAAGTTTATTGCTTTTTTGCGAGCTTTCATTTTAAAATATTAGGGTAGTTCATTAAGGTGGTAGCAACTGAGACCTGGTGGGTTAATACTAGAACGGGTTACTTGAGGTCAAAGGCTCCTTCGAGGAAAACATCGGTCTCCCCGAGACAAAAAACATTGATATACAACACTTTAAGATCCGACGGTAAATGGCGAAGATATAAAGAAAAATGTAAAATGGCGACCCCTACGTTCGGCCAAAAAAAAAAAAAACATTTTCGAAATTTTCTTGTTAAAATACTTTATATTTGAGGGTGTACGGTGAACTTTTTTTTTTTTGCCTGTAAGGTGGTACGGTCTAATATATATATATATATATATATATATATATATATATATATATATATGCATTGCCCATACTTTGAAGACATCTGTATATACAGCCAAAAAAGTCCCTATAAAATGCGCTGTGTCCAGTAAAATGTCTTCAGAGTAAACACTAGAATAACGAAAAGTTTAAGGACAGTCCCCAAAGTAACAAAATGTCTTCATAGTAACTTGTGGAACGAAAACCTGTCCCCGCAACATGTGCTGTGCACATATATATATATATATATATATATATATATATTCATTGCCCATACTTTGAAGACATCTGTATATACAGCCAAAAAAGTCCCTATAAAATGCACTGTGTCCAGTAAAATGTCTTCAGAGTAAACACTAGAATAACGAAAAGTTTAAGGACAGTCCCCAAAGTAACAAAATGTCTTCATAGTAACTTGTGGAACGAAAACCCGTCCCCGCAACATGTGCTGTGCACATATATATATATATATATATATATATATATATATATATATATATATATATATATATATATATATGTGCACAGCACATGTTGCGGGGACGCGTTTTCGTTCCACAAGTTACTATGAAGACATTTTGTTACTTTGGGGACTGTCCTTAAACTTTTCGTTATTCTACTGTTTACACTGAAGACATTTTACTGGACACAGCGCATTTTATAGGGACTTTTTTGGCTGTATATACAGATGTCTTCAAAGTATGGGCAATGAATATATATATATCCAGTAAAATGTCTTTAGTGTAACCAGTGGAATAACGAAAAGTTCAAGGACAGTCCCCAAAGTAACAAAATGTCTTCATAGTAACTTGTGGAACGAAAAACCGTCCCCGCAACATGCGCCGAGCATATATATATATATATATATATATATATATATATATATATATATATATATATATATATATATATATATATATACATATATATATATACATATACAGGTTGGTTGAAAAGTTCCTGCGCTCACCAAGAGATGGCACTGCTTGCTCCAAACTTTTTTTCTCAAGTTGGTATAACTGTCCTGAGAACACATGCAAAGTTGCAAGTCATTCTGTCAATTCTTTCTTTGTTTACAAGCCATTTGTAGTTGATGTGTCATTGATTTTTTTTAATATGGAAAAAATTTAATATCGTGCAGTGATTAGATTCTTTGTTTTGAAGGGTTTAAAAGCAAAGGAAAATTATGAACAATTGTTGGAAGTGTATAAGGAGTCCTCACCTTCAAAACGCACCGTTGAATTTTGGGCTGGTGAATTTAAACGTGGTCGTACCAGCCGTAAAGACGATACACGCGAAGGACGACCAAAAACTGCAACCACAGAAGAAATCATTGAGCAGGTACATAATATGGTTAGTGAAGATCCAAGTTTGACTAAGCATGAAATTGCTAATACCATAGGCATCTCAGACGAACGAGTACTCCATATTTTACATGAAGAATTACGTATAAAAAAACCGTTTGGAAAGTTAGTGCCGCACACATTAACAATTCAACAAAAACTGGATCAAAAACAAATTTCTCAGCGTAATTTGGAGCGTTTTAAGCCGAATAAAACCGACTTCTTGCGTCGTTTTATAACTATGGATGAGACTTGGATCTACCACCATGATCCTAAATTGAAACAAGAACGTTTACAGTGAACTGAAGGTGGGTTTTCAGCTCCAAAGCAGGTGAAGTCACAACGATCAGCAAAGAAGGTTATGGCATCAGTTTTTTGGGATGCAAAAGGAAGTTTGTTGATTGATTATCTTCAGAAAGGTAAAACAATCAACTCTAAATATTATTGCAGCCTTTTGGATCAGCTGGATGAAAAAATTCGTGAGAAAAGACCTGGTTTAAAGAAGAAAAAAATCATTTTTCATCAAGACAATGCACCTGCTCACAAAAGTATTTTGACGATGGCTAAATTCAAAGAATAAAAGTACGAATTGCTTGAACATCCACCGTATTCACCAGATTTGGCTCCCAGTGACTACTATCTCTTCAGAAATCTCAAACAATTCCTTCGTGGAAAGCATTTTTCGTCAAGTGAAGAGGCCATAGCAGCCGTAGACGGATGTTTTCCAGAGCTTCCGGAAAACCATTATAAGGATGGGATAAAATTATTGGAAGATTATATTGAATAAAAAAATATATTTCGTAACAAAAACAGTATTCTTTCTCATTTCGATGAGTAAATATAAAAAGTAAAAAGACAAAAAATGTCATTAAGTTTTAGAAAAAAGGTCTCTATTTATTTTAAATATTTATTTATTTTAAATAAATAAAGGAGGTTTAAATAAATAGAGGAGGTCGCAAACAATGCTTAAGTGACGTTTAGTACTTATTATCTATGTAAATACTCCCTTCAAAGAATTACAAAAGGGGAGTCAAATAGATCGTAGCGTAGTAATTATCCAAAAAGGGTCAGAGTTTGCCAAAGAGACAAAATGTTAAAAATCGATAAAAATTAAGCATTTCTGTTTATGCATTGCCGGCCACCTTGCAACTTTAAAATAAGTTGCAACAAAAATATTACAAATACGCTTCTTCAATAAAGTTAAATATACTGGTATGAAGGTACAATATTTTCAATTTAGTTCATGTTTTTTTTTTAATTTTTATTCATTACTTTTTTTTCAAAAGCATGTCTACGAAGAGGAGAAAGGGAGCCATGTTGATCGAAGTTTATTAGGAGGTCCGGTAGACCTGACCAGCAATGCCGGATATTTATTAGGAGGTCCAAGAGACCCACAGTACTTTGTTCCATAGACAAAAATCAAAAATAAAATGTTTGTCATGAATAAATAATATATTTTTGAAAAGATTATAAAGCAACTAAAAGATATGAAAAAAAAATTGTTTTGGTTTAACTCTTTTTGGCGCCATGAGAGGGCGCTAAACTTGGACAATTTTAAGCAATAAGGGTATAACAATAAATATGGCTTTTAGTTGTTTCACGAAAAAAAATATATAAAATTTAATTTTTAAAAAATTAGTTTAAGGTTTGGTTTTTATTTTGTCTTAATTTATTTGTAATCGACTAAAAATATACTGTACAGTATAAATCTTTAGTACAATTATTTTTATGGATCTGAATATTACTTTTTTTTGTGTTAAAAAATAAAACATAAAAAGGGTTATTTTTTTGTTGGTTTTCAAAGTTTATACTATTATCTCAAAGATAATGAAAAGAAATGAACCAATATTTTGCCACAAATTACAAAAAAAAAAAACATATTTTTTATATATGTCTATTTTCTTAATTTATACTTAAATTTGTTACACTTTTAAAGTGCCAAAAATTGAAATGACGTAAAAAATAATAAATATTTACCATAAATATGGATGAAAAATATATTTTTGGAAAGATTATAAAGTAGCTTAAAATCGTGTAAGAGAATAATTTAGTTTTACCTTTTTTTAGAGCCTCGAGAGGGCGCTAAACTTAGAGAATTTGAAGCAAAAATAGTTAAACACAAAAAAATTTTTAGATGTTTCACAAAAAAAAATTAAAATTTAGTTTTGCAAAAAGTTGCTTAAAGTTTTTTTATTTAATTGTTCTAGTATATTTGCAATAAACTAAAAATATAAATTTTTTGTAAGTTTTAATGTAAATCTTTTAACAAAATTTTTTTTGTGGCTTTAATAATAGATTTTGTTTTGTTAAAAACCCAAAATTTACAAAACTTTGATGGAGTAAAAAAAAAATACGAAAAAAGGGTTATTTTTTGTAGTTTTCAAAGTTTATACTATTGTCTCAAAGATAATGAAAAGAATAGAACAAATATTTTACCACAAATTATGTTTTTAAAAATGTCTATTTTCATGATTTTTTCATGAATTTGATGCAATTTTGTAGTGTTAAAAATTAAAATGAAGTCAAATAAAATAAAGCTCCCCAACAATATATTTTTAAAGAAACATATTCTTAGAAAGATTATAAAGCGTTGTGTGAAAAAATTAGATTTGACTCTTATTTGTACTACTAGAGGGCGCTAAATACGTGGAATTTTAAGGAAAACTTGTTAACAAGAAATCGGTTTTAATTAGAGATATCACAAATAGTGTATTCGAGTGTATTCGTCACAAATAGTGTATTCAAAATACCGAATATTCGGTATTCGGTTCAAAACGAATACCGAATTTTCGGCCGAATAAAAAAGGAACCAAATTCCGAATAAAAAGTGCAATTTTCTTAATAAAATTATTACACACACTTAGGCCGAGTGTTTGGGATGTGAGTTAAACTTGGTTTAGTTAAACCGAAAACGAATTTTGTCTGCCATTGCCATGTTTATTAACATAAATTTTTCGGAACAACTTTTCGTTACATAAAATTTAGGTCTTCATTGAAATAAAAGATATTAAAACAAATTTCAAAATCAGTATTCAAGTTTAAAGCTGCGATAAACTGAGTTTAAAGATAATCTACATCCTAAAAACTCGGAATTAGGCAACAAATAAACGTTTTCGACTGTAACTATTCATTTTCGCTTATTTAATTTAATTTTTCATATTATTCAAAAGATTCCATCCCTGATAATATTTGTCGCATTCTTTGTTTTGTTTTATCATATTGACATATTATTTCCGTTATTAAAATTTAGTAAGTTAGGGATGAGAACGTGACATAGTTTTTATTTAATAAAAAGTTTTAAAAATTTAATCACGGATTTCTTACATGCGTGGTAAACGAAATCCTGCGTAGTTCGACATATTCGTAACGGATCTATCGATAATTTCGGTATTTTAAATAAATTTATTAAACTTTTTTGATAAAAATTAATTTCAATGACGTGTATTGTAACCGTTTTTTAAGGGTAATGCCATTTAAAATAATTTCAATAAACCTATTGTTTGACACTATTTTTAAATAATTTGTTTTATAATTGTGGGTGAACTTAAAATTTCCTAAGTACATTGAACGTAAATGTTAAAACTTCTCACGGGTCTATCTCTATTGTTAATATAAACAAAATATCAAATAAAAACACTGTATTTAAAATTTTTAATTTTTTGTGATGGCTTCTATTTTAAAAAATTCAGATTTAATTGATTGTTGGCTTTCTGCACCTTCAAATAGTAAAGTAGCAAACATTTAAAAATTTGTAACACAAAAGATAGGAGATTCATATTCCGACAAGAACACCAATACAAAGTGTTAATTTTTTAATGTTAAAATGAAAATGTACTGGAATATAAGCAAATATAATAGAAGTTTTTTTGAAAATAAATATTTCACATGGCTTCGTTGAGCGAAGACTCAACTACTGATGATAGTTGGTTGGAAGTGTAGTTTTTTTATAGTTTTAAGTTTTTTATTTTAAAAACTTCCCAAGTTGTGAATATACAAAAGAAATTTTGAAATGCAAGTTCGATTTTTATAAAAGTCAGATTTCAATAAAAACTTATTTTCTTAAATATAGTATTTAGTTATTTGTTATTACGTTAAAAATATTTTATTTTTTTATATTTTCTAAAAATATTTTTAGGAATTATAAAGACTTAAAAAAAATTATATACAAAATGACTTTTTAGTAACAAAACCGAATTCAACGAATTTTAGTATACATGTTTTTTATTTTTATTTAAATTGATTTGATAAGTTTGAATGTAATCGGTTAACTTTTACAGATTTTATGTAATTTTTTTAAAAAAGGATATATGACAGATAAGCGAGTCCTTCCTTCGATTGAAAAGAAAAATGGCAGACACGTTAATAACTTTGTTCTAATAACAATTATCAATTTTCGTTAGGTTCTGACCAAATTTGAAGATTTTATTACATTTTTAAACTTCAGGATATATGAGAGGTAGGCGTGTCCTTGCACCAATTTTTCCAAAATTTCGTTTATCTTCTAATTAACTCAAACTAAAATCGCGTAACAAATTTCAGTAAGCTACGA
This sequence comes from Eustalomyia histrio, assembly GCA_949748255.1. Classification (NCBI taxonomy): domain Eukaryota; kingdom Metazoa; phylum Arthropoda; class Insecta; order Diptera; family Anthomyiidae; genus Eustalomyia; species Eustalomyia histrio. Next base: position 88,672,378 of record OX456526.1, read on the forward strand.
TAACTCCTTTTATTTTTGTCCACTCGTTATATGGGAACAAAGCACTGTGGGACCTGACCAGAAAAGCTGGATGTTTATTAAGAGATCCGGTAGACCTAACCAGCAAAGCCGGATGTTTATTAAGAGATCCAGTAGACCTAACCAGCAAAGCCGGATGTTTATTAAGAGGTCCGAGGGACCTGACCAGCAAAGCTGGATGTTTATTAGGAGTTCCGAGGGACCTGACCAGCAAAGCTGGATGTGATTGTAAATGGCTCAAGAGAACCACAGTAGTGAAGACTAAAATCATCCAGAACCAGGTTAAAAAGGCAGGATCAGTAAACATAGAATGCCCATAAATACCAAGCAGGAACGATGGGATCATAGTACATGTAAATAAAAGTAAAAAAGAAATCACATTTTTATGGTTCAAATACATAAATCGATAAGAATATCGTTTCGAAATACAATTTTGCATACAAATTTCAATATATTCAAAATGCCCGATAGCGTTCCGGATAAACTTTTACGAAACGACCGATACTCCACGAAGTTGGACGTAATCGGCATGATTTTAAAACGACAAGAATTTCCAATGATATATTGTGTATATATCGTAAGTACGATTTTTCCTTCTTAACGAACAGATTTTTAAAATCATTCGGCGATTTATCAATCGAAGATTACGAAAATATTAAACGAATAAATGTGTGAAGACGTTACCTCATGCCATCGGCCAGGTTTCGTAGAAACAAGAGGAAGCGAATTTAAACTTCGACATAAAACTCCATTTTTTAAACAACTTTTCGTCGAAAAGTGTGTTTTAAAAAAGTGAACGTCAATTTTCGATAATAATAAAAGTGAGTTCGAAATTGCTCCATAAACTGAGTTTTGAGCCAATAAATATCTCCAAATATTTGTCTGAGTTCGGCCCAAAAGTATTTTAGGGCATAAATCAGAGCCAATTAAGATGCCCTTAGGTCTTCCGACATAAGGATACGAATTTGTTAATCGTAAATATTCCAAATTGTTTATCACGTCATTATTGACGCAACGAAAGTGGTATTTAAGGCAACATACGGATCTATAGAAGATTCAATCTAAGCAGAAGATATTTTCTCTGAAGCAGCAAAGACTACTTGGCAAAAACCCGAAATTATCAAAAGGTTTTGCAAGTGTTCAGAAGTGTACGAAGCCTCTGAAGATTGGTACGTAATACATTGTATAGAAATGTTTTCTGCGTATAACCCTAAACTCACATATGAATTCCGCGAGATACGAAATACCTGCGGTTCGACTCCATCAAATTGAGTCAAATCTTTATTAAAATCCAAAGTAGTAGATTGAACAGTGGAGTTTGAAAGCGAAGGAGCTGTAACCGAAACCGAAATGTTGCCAGCTGAAGCATTTTGTTCAGTAGAACTCTTAGAAAAGGAAACTTCGTCATGAAGCAAAGTGTGGTGACGTCCCACAGTGCTTTTTTCCCATATAACGAGTGGACAAAAATAGAAGAAAGAAATTTGGTACGCGATTTTAGTTTGAGTTAATTAGAAGATAAACGAAATTTTAGGAAAACTGGTGCAAGAACAGGCCTACCTCTCATATATCCTGAAGTTTAAAACTGTCAAATTTGGTCAGAACATAACAACATTTCAATAAAGTTAGCACACATAATAAGAGCTTCAACTTTGCAGAAGAATACCAAACAATATTTCTTATATTTAAGAATTTATTGAAAAAAGTTTATAAAAACCTATACTTAAAGCTGATACCGATTTGTGGCTATAAAACATGTGATGATGTAGAGCAAAACCCCGCAAGGGTTTGGACGGTACAAAGATCGGGATGATCAAAATGCAAAATCCTTATCCTAAAGCTTAGCTTCTTAGCTACCACCATGAAATTCTTAGCCGACACCATGAAATTCTTAGCCGACATTTTGAAATTCTTAGCAAGGGCGGTACCGCAAGTACAGTGATTTTATTTAAATGTAGATTGGCCTAAGACAACAAATATACTAACAAAACACCTTTAATTAATATAACAAACAAATTATTAATTATTAAAATAAATTATTATTACACTATTGATAACGAGCCTGGAACATAAAGATTACAAGTTTGGAGAAGAATGAGATAAAAAACATAAAACAACATCTGCCGTTGTGCACAGAATGAGACAGAAAAACACAAACATGAGTATATTAAGATCACAACTTTCAGTAAGAAAGAGACAAAAACAACATCTGCAATTGTTATTGAAACCATTTACAATATGGAATTTATTTATTTTTACCTTAAATATTTACCAATATTAATAGTTTTATTACTTTACCATTGTTGATTAATATTTAATTTGTTTTTTTTTTACCTGCATTAATAAAACCCATTGGAATGTAGATTTTGTGTGTAAATAAACAAATTCTATATTCTAAATGGGTTAAATAACAATTGCAGATGTTATTCTTTGTCTCTTTCTTACTGAAAGTTGTGATCTTTATATTTCAGGCTCGTTATAAATAGTCAAAAAATAATTTATTATAATAATTAATAATTTGTTTGTTATAATAATTAATAGTGTTGTTTGTTGTCTTAGGCCAATCTACATTTAAATAAAATCACTATACTTGCGGTACCGCCCTTGCTTGTGGTCTTTATAGAATTTCAAATAGTCGGCTAAGAATTTCATGGTGTCGGCTAAGAATTTCATGGTGGTGGCTAGGTGGCTAAGAAGCTAAGGTTTTGGCTAAGGATTTTGAATTTTGTTCATCCCGATCTTTGTACCATCCAAACCCTCGCGGGGTTTTGCTCTACCTTATCACATTTTTTTATAGCCACAAATCGGTATCACCTTTAAGTATAGGTTCTTATAAATTTTTTTCAATAAATTCTTAAATATTAGAAATATTGTTTAGTATTCTTCTGCAAAGTTGAAGCTCTTATTATTTGTGCTAACTTTGTTGAAATGTTGCAAAAATTAAAGAAAACTGCATTGCAAAAAATTAAAATATGTAAAAAATTTAATTGTTTTTTACGCGTCTGAATGAAGATTGATAAATCAGGCAAGTAGTTAAAAACTTATGTTTTTTATAACGGTAAATATTTATCAAAGTGCTTATTATTTTTGAACGCGATGCGCCACGTCTTAGCGTGGTCCGATTGGACCCAAATTTTGATCATGGACGATCCTTGAATGTTTTCCATACAAAAAACACTTGCGTATATATTATCTCAATATTTACAACCGCAATGCAATTTTTTACTTCATATAGGTTTACTTAATGAGCATGATATTAGAAAGTTAATAAAAGCTGAAACATTTTATAAACTACTGGTGGATAACGAGTTAATTGAGTGGCTTGCTTTAAAAGACGTAATTAAAGAATTGTTGGGCAAAAATCGATTAAAGATGCTGTAAAAAGTGATTTCGATATGATTGGTGAGCAGATGCAGTAATTGCTGAAATCTGTGGGTGGTCAAAAACGGTATACGAAGGAAAGGAAAATATAGATCAACGTGAAGCTATGAATTTAGACTCCCATCAACACGATGGATGATGTAAACAATTGCGCAAATAAATTTAGCTTGTAGTTACATTTTTTCATTTAAATATGTGTCTATGTATATTTTTATTATCTTGTTATCATATATTACCTTATACTATTTCATTGAAAAACTCCATAATTTTTAAGATTCTTCTTTAGTTTTACATATTTTTTTTAGTTATGTGTCAAAAATAATGTGGTAGGTTATTTTGCTGAAGGTATTTATTATGTATTCTTTGGAAGTTATTTACAAAAAAAGTAAAAAAAATATTAGCGTTGTCGAGAAATCGGTTTTAAATAGTGTGGGCTCAAAATTTGCTAAATACAGGTAATTTTTTGCGGTTTAGAATTAATAGATATGATTTGGAAAATAATGCACCCACTCAGGGGTGCAACTTATTTCAATGATTTTTAATTTCATCTGAGTTAATTTTGCATCTATATGATTCTTCCACGTGAGTCGACGATCAAGATGAATGCCTAAATATTTGACAATTGTATGTTGGGGTATGTTTTGATTATTTATTCGGATTAAAGGGCAAGTTTCTCTTCTTAACGTAAAAGTAATATGAACACATTTCTGCTCATTCACCTTTATTTTCCACTGATTTAGCCACACATCTAATTGACAAACGTGATTCTGTAAAATTCGAGAGGGTTACCGTGACAACTTAGGATCGCCGTATCATCGGCAAATGTGGAAGTATGTGTGTCACTATTCGTCGGCATGTCAGAGGTATATAGGGGATATACAAAAGTGGTCCCAAAATACTACCTTGTGGAACACCGGCATGTATATTTTGTGGAGTGCTTATAAAATCGCTTTCCTTAACTATAAATTTTCGATTTGTTATATAGCTTTCGAGTAAATTGTGTGTGTTAGATGGCAATATATTCTTGATTTTAAAGAGTAGTACTTCATGCCAAACTTTATTAAAAGCTTGTGAGACATCAATAAAAAGTGAAGAACAGTATTCCTTCTCTTCATAAGCCTTTCTAATTTCACTTACCAGTCTGTGAACTTGCTCAATTGTGCCATGTTTCTTTCTGAAACCAAACTGGTGTGCGGGTATTAAATTGTTTTCAGCAACTGCTACATTTAATCGATTCACTAGTAGCTTTTCGAAAAACTTTCGTGTGATCTTTACCTGGCTTGGGTATCATTTTAACGAGTGAAACTTTCCATTCTGGGGGATAATATTCAAGGCGTAATATAGCATTAAAAATAAACAAAATTATTTTTACAGCTATCCGGGGTAACTTCAAGGGCATTTTATTACTGATATTACCAATGCCAGATGCTTTTTTGGGGTTTAAATAAAAAATTGTCTTTTCGACCTCTCGCATCTCAAACCGAACGGGTACTGCTCTGCGCTGGGGTAAAATTGGTAAAATTGGCAACTCAACTATAACACTTGACTCATTTGGCGTGAATACATTTCTTACATGTTTAACAAACAAATCTCCTTTTTCAGTATCATTTCTCGCCCAACCTCCGTTTGGTTGTCGCAAAGGAGGCTTACATAAGACAGGCCTTTTTAAATATTTTGACGATTGGGTTCTAGTTATGGGATTTTTTAATTTTGGCGTTTATTAACTTTTGTCAGTGTTTTTAATTGTGGTGATGTTTTTTTTGATATATGTATGGCGTTTTTTTTTAATTTTGGTGTTTTTTTAATTGTGACGTTTTTTTTCTAGGGTTTGAGTTTTTTTAAGTTTGGAGATTATTTTGGAGATTTTTTATTCGCTAGAACTTTTGCATAAAGTGAAAATTTATTTGGTTTTTAACTTATGTTTATTCGCACTTATAAATTTTGTTTTTTTTTTGTTTCACTTAATTGTGAAAAATTGTCGACCCCGTCGGCATTGATACAAATTTTAGCTCCTTTAATTACATTCTGCCCAACTGAATTTATGGTGTCACTTTATTTATTTCGGCTCGAATGTTATTCTTTAACTCCTCGCAAACACTAGCGACTTCAAACATCCCCTTAAATCAAACAAAATCACTGTACTTGCTGTACCGCCCTTGCTTTTTGTCTTTATAGCAAGGACGGTACAAAGATCAGGATGAACAAAATGCAAAATCCTAAGAATTTCATGATGTCGGCTAAGAATTTCATGTTGTTGTCTAGATGGCCAAGAAGCCAGGGCTAAGGATTTGCATTTTGTTCATCCTGATCTTTGCACCGCCCTTGGTTGTACTATCACGTAGAGATACTTTCAAATAGTATTAGTTTGGTCCTAAAATTGCTTTAGCACTGTGTTATTTATCAAGTTATTTTTAATCAATCAATTTTTTTCATTGTCAAGTTCTTTGACTTTTGGAACAGGAAAACCCTACAATAAGAATTTTGTTTTTCTGTCTTTTTATTATTGTAGGCTTTCCCGTTGTTAATGATCCACTATACAATCATGATGTATTTGGACCTCTAAAGGGAAAAGGTGGTGATATCGGAGGTAAAACCGATGAAGAATTGGTTCGCGATTTAATTAATATTCATAATGCTGAAAATTGGCTTGGTATTGATGCTGACTCGGACATATCAATGTTTAAAACCATCAAAGTTGACTGCGATGTCGACACTTTAAGTTTAGGCAGTGAAACAAAAGGTGAGTATTCAAAAATAAACAAAAACTAATTTATATAAAAATGTTTCAAAATATTTTCATTTAAAGGTAATATTTTGAGTGATGACGATTCAGAAATAATATCACGTGAAACATCACCTGTATGTACCAATAGTCCACAGGTTACAGAAACAGTACAGCAGCAAGAGAATAATGTCAACGAACTGTTGGAAGTTAAAAATACAGCCACAACAGCACTGATAACATCGGAAAATATGGTAAATCTTACAACTGGTGGCACGCACAACTGCAAGGAAGCTGATGAGAACAACATTTCCAATTCTCACATCAAGGTAGAAGTGGGTGGTTTTGCTTAATTATTTTCGTGTGCACTCCCAGTTTATTTATTAATGTATTTTTATTACCATTCTCAAAAAAATTAGGTTACCGTTGCTACACAAACTGGTCACGAATCCCCAGACATGGCATTTAATGCTGAGAAAATAACTTTGGATAAGCATTGTTATGAGTGTAAAGTACGCTATAGAGACCCAAAGCCAAGGGATCTTGTTATGTATTTGCATGCATGGAAATATAAGGTATGTTGTTGATATATAGTATGTAATTATAATATTTTTGTCATATCCAGAGATTAAAGTTCTGTGATTCGTTAAGAAGTTTTTCTTTTAACTTTACAACTTCCAACAATTTAAAAAGTTCCAGCACTAGTCATTAAATAACTTTGTTATTCAAAAACAGCCAGTCATTGTTTTAAGAAGTTTTTGTTTTTTATATGTTTTACTTGAACCACAAAAATAAACATGATGTAGCCTAAACAGTTTAAGCATTAAGTAAAATTTTCTGCTCTAGCAATAGAATAAATAGCTTTTCAATTATCTGCTGGTAGCTTAAAAACCATAACTGACAGCCTAAAAAACAATAACTGTCAGCTATTCACAAAAAACGTTCATTAGCTAGGCAATAGAATAGCTTTTCAGTTATGTGCTAACTGCCAGCTAACAACAAAAAAAAGGATTATTGGCTGAGTGTTTTGTATTTTTTGTTGCAATCAGTTAATATATATGGATATGTTAAGCCGGACAGAAATTTATAAAAGGCTGGGGTCAGTGATGTCATTAAACCCATTTTCTGGGTAATTAAAAAAAAAAATCTTTTTGTAAAAACTAATTGAATTAATTAAAAGACACATATAAAGAATTTTTTTATGTATTGTTGATCTGTTATTTTTGGTATATAAATGAATGATATTTAGTTGGATTTTAGATCATTTAATCATATTCTTTTTTTATAAATTATTTAAAAGCAAAAAAACATGAACAATTATATTAGTAATTATAAATTTAGTAGCGGCTACAAAGTTTTTCTAATAATTTCATTGTACTACACGTCAGCAGACATGTGTTGCTAAGATTAAAAAAAAATTCTGCTGGGCTCAAATTAGCAAAATTTCCCGTAATATTTGTGCAGAACGTGCCATCAAAGTTGTTCAAGATATTTATCCTTTGTGCAAATCAACACGAACATTCAATTTAAAATACATATCATGATTACTAATTATTTCCTTTACTATGTAAAATGTACATATTAATTTATGAATAGAATATTTTATTAAAAAAATTATCAGAGTACTTTTAGAAATTGAATTTCAAGCGGAAGGTTTTTATTCCAAAATTACCTGAAAAAATGATTTTTTGTATTAATACATTATTGCCCATCACGTGGTGATAGGTAAATTTTTTGCAAAAAAGGTTTTAACCCTAGTGTACATCAAGGAAAATCAGTGGATTCAGCAAAACTTATGGCTGCTCATTCATCATATTGGACAATCTTTATCATTTCATAAATACACCCTTGGTGATTGCTTACACATTGAAGGGGCTTTTATCAGTGTAAACTCGAATGCAATACGATCTGCAATGGTATGCGCTGGAATTGGAGACACGATCATCAGCTGGTTAATGACAACGCTTAGAGCCATTTAGACGGTGACTTTGTTGCATGCAATTATTGTGTGCAATTTTTGTTTGTTGGCGAACGGGGTAGAAAAGCATACACTGTTTTCGTTTTTGGTGCATGTTTCTGTTATCTCTCTTTCACGCTCATATATATTCTTCTTTTGTTGCTTCATACACATTCAGTACTCGTGCAATTAAAGTTTTTATTTTCTGAATCTTTCTTATTTATTAGAACATTTTAAAACCTTAAAAGATAAAAACTGCAATAGATTTTAATAGCTTTTGTAACAATGGGAGGTTCTTTTTATTATTATTTTTTACTAATACTATATTTTTCGTACTTAAACAACAATGAAGGGCTATTATAATTATTATTCATTTGATTCAAATATTGATTGCAAATATTTCATATTCTGTTCTGTGTTATTATTAAAAAGCATAAATTGAAATTTTCAAATATTTGTTGAATTTCAATAATTTTTTGGTAGTTTTTTAATTTAAATTGATCTCTTTAAGTATCGATTGCGAATTTTTGAATTTTATTTGTAATTTTTTGAATTTAAATTGTATTTTGATTTTTAACTACTATAAATACTTTAAAAGTCTATATAAGTGTTGTTAAATAAATATTTTCAATTTTAAATACATATGTTTTAATATAAAAATAAACTAATATTTCTGAAATTTTAGGAATTTCAGTTAACAAGTGGAATCACGAATTTTTTTGTTTTAAAATAAAATATACAAATAAAATAATTCCACTGAGGTCCTGTGCGAGGTAACTTAATAAATTCTAAACTAAATACAAATTGACAAAAGATTTTAAAATTTCTTTAACAAAATATTTGAACAATTATAAAAATTTCATAGAAATTTGGAAACCTGAATTTAGTTAAGATTTTATTTAGCCAGCACATACCCACACATAAACTACATATATCTTTTACTAACGTTTTTATTATTTTGTTGCTTTGCTGATCGTTAAACTCAATACTGAGTAATAGCAGATAAGGGTAGTCGACGTGTAAATCAACCTTTAATTACTCCTTTTTAAGAAAACGTTGTCTGCTGACGTGAAAACACATGTCTGCTGACATGTAGTACAATGAAATTTGTAGAAATAAAAGCTGCCGCTACTAAATTTTAGTAAACTTTTTGTAAAGTGGAATCTAAAATCTGTTTGCTAAAATCGGCAAAAAAAATTACTAAATATTATTAATATTAGTACAAAATGTGTGATGGGTTATAGTTCGGCTTAGACCATAAAATTTAAAAAATAAAAAATAAATTTTAATTTTTAAATGTGTTTATTTTTATATCAATATTTCGAATCAGCTTCGCTGTTTATCTTCTGGAAATAACTAAACAAAAATACAATAATAACACATATAATAAATATACACAAAAAATAAATATATATATATATATATAACAGTGATTACATACATTTAATTATCTGTCCATAAAACGCGGAGTTGAAAAATGTCTGTATTACTTAACGTTTATTTATCAACAAGTTTTCAATTTTAATCCTCGGTATTTGTTTACAGTGTGTCGGTATACTTGAGCACACTTGTCAGTATCAGTTTTGTAGTTAAAGCTGAAAGTCCATACCACGCGTTTTCGCGTCAACGCTTTGTACGCGTCCACGCTTTAAACGCTTTACTGAAATTCAAGTTACATACGACGCTTTTTACGATTTTGTTTTGATCAGCTTTAGCCTGAGATATCGACCTAAATTTTTTTTCCAAAAAAATATTTTTATTTCACAAAGAAGAATATTTTTAGTATTGTATTACTAATAAAAATTCTAAAAAAGCGGATTTAAGTCCCACCCTAATCTAACTTGAAATGTGTTTCTATTTTGTTTTGATTATGAATACACTCATACGCGTTGTTTGTTGTTTTTTCTGACTTTTGATGAGTGATTACATTTGCATAAAACATAATCGACAGATGATTCACACTGATCCCAATTACGCGTTCAGTAACATGATGCTGATTTTATTCTACAGTGAATTTTGTTGAATTATTAAATGTGAACAAGAATTTTTGTGTATGATTAAATCAAGAAAAAGTTGATTTTGAAGTTCTCTGTTTTGTGTCCTGTTATTGTACTATGGGCCACAAGTGATATTTTTTGTTCTATAGGTTTGTTTATAGCCTTGTAGTCTGACTTGTGCGATGATACCCGTGTTTTTAATTTAGTTTTAGTGGTACCAACATATACTTTATTGCAAGTGTTGTACCCATCACCATCGCAATTAATTTTATATACAACATGGGATTTTTCTTCATTTTCCAAGTTTTAAGAGATATTTCATATTTTTCTTTATCATAATTATCTGAGTTTTTTATTCTTTCCGAAAGTCCATGTATATATGTTAATGGTTTATATATTTTTGCCGGTTTTTCTTCTTTATTGTAAATTTTTGTTGTTTTTACATGTTTTATTAGTTCCAAAGTTGTTTTCTTTGGGAAATCATTCTTTTTTAAAATATCGATGATTTTGTTCGTGTTTTCTTTATGAAACACATCATCACTAATTTTTAGTACCCTTCGTATGAAGTTAGTAGCAGTATTCACAATAATCCGCCTAGGATGTTTTGAATAGAAATTTATAAGTCTGCCTGAAGCAGTGGGTTTCTGATACCAGTTCAATTTTAGTTGGTTGCCTTTTCTTATGAACACGGAATCTAAAAATGGTAGTTGGTCATGATTCTCAGTTTCTTTGTTAAATTATATTTGTCGATTGAATGGGTTTAGGATTTTTAGAGTATCCTCTACTTTATTTGTTTTTAAAATACAGAACAAATCATCGACGTATTTAGTAAGGATCCTCGGTTTTGTGTCTAACATTTCCATTGAATAATCCAATAGTTTCTCCATGACTATGTCAGCAATGACTGGGGAGGCCCGATGATCCCATTGGCATTCCTTTCCTTTGTTCAAAAAAATGGTTTTCATATTTAAAATAGCGTGTATCTTTGATACAGAAACTGAGGATTTCCATAAACAATTATTTAGGAATTTTTGTGTGTCTCAATAATATTCCACTGTTCTTCAATTGTTTTCAGAGCTAAATTAACAGGGATACTAGGAAATAATGAAACTACGTCGAAAGAAATGAGTATTTCGTCATCATTTATCAAGGTGTTATTTATTCTTGTTTTAAATTCAATTGCGTCTTTAACGTTATATATAGACTCACTTGTCAAATTTTTCAATATATTAACAACGTATTTGCTGGTGAGTTTATTGAGGAGCATATGGGTCTCACAGGAGTGTCTACTTTGTGTATTATAGGCAAACCGGATATTCTTGGTGCTACAGAAGTTTAGTTGTTAATTTGTTTTTCTCTTTGTTAGTTATGAGGTTTAATGTAAATAAACTGTTTATTAAAATATTGTTTTTGTTTTCTAAAACTGAAGTTGGATCCTTTTTTAAACGTTTGTAAGTACAGATGTTACTAATAATATTCTTCATTTTACGTGTATAATCCTCCTTATACATCGCAACCTTTTTTGTTACCTTTGTCCGAACTCAATATCAGTATATCATTATTCTCACGTAAAAATTGTCTAGCATGTCCCACTATTTCTATTGTCAATTTTTCTCTTGAACTTAGCTTTGATCTGCTAAGGTGATTGTCTATAAGAGAAGTTAATTTTGTTCTCGCAATCTCCTGCTTATCTTTATTCTCAATTATTTGTATTATGTCTTCCCCATCTGCAATGCATTTGAATAAATAATAATAAATCCTGCTCATCTAAAAGTTTTTCTAATGTACATTGTGCCTTGATTAGTTTGTTTATAACCCATCACACAACAACAATAAAGATAAACTAAAAAACATTTTAACATTAGTACAAAATTTCAAATTTATTTTTTTTATCGGGCATCAAAAAAATTTTTTTTTATTTATTGTTTTCAAAAAATATTTTAGACAAAATTAAAAAAACATCAAAGGCTAAAAAATTGTAAAAAGAAACGAATTTATCATTTTGTTTTAATTTGGTAATTTCTGTTTTGAAAAATATTTTAGAAAATGTTTTTTTTTTCTTTTAAGGTCAAATTTTAATTGTTTTTAGGCTGATTTTTAGAACTTAAAATACTTTTTAGTACTTTTTTAAGTGGATGTCCTATTTTTAGACATGAGTCGGTATATTCACCTCTGATCCATTTTTTTAATCTATGTAACATTTTAAGGCAATTTAAGTTTGTAAAATATTTGTAAATTTTTATTAGACATTCCCTTCAATATCCACTTTTTAAAATTAGTAAATTTTCTTGCTTATTTTATCAAATCGGTTTTTGTAAATTTGCAAATATTCTATAAAATTTCTGTAATTTTAAAAATGTAAATAGCAAAAAGATTTGCTAAATAATATTTTTTTTTACTAAAAATCAGTTCAAAAATAGTAAAGTGTGATTGAAAACCGTTTACAAATTTGTATAATAAAAGCCAATTGGACTTGCAAAAAAATCAGTTGGTCTTGCAAAGAAAATCAATTGGAAAAAATTGTATTTTGGAAATAATTTCGGGGGGCCCGGGCCCTCTCCCCCTGGGCACGCTACTGCCTATAGGACCTCGTGCCATCACCATACATGAATACCGAAAAAGACAAGCGAGAAAGAAAGAGGAGGAACTCACCAAAAACCATATAACAATTACTATAATAGTCGTTACAACAACCAAATGAACTGATATTATACTAAAGACAATAACCCACAAAACCATCGTAATAATATCCACAACTATCGAAATCAGTATGGTAGTCAAAACCAAAACAATAATATACAACACAGAAATGGCAACAGTAATGCCTACAATAATAGCAGAAGATATAGAGAAAATGCAGACCACTTCAACAAGAATAATGTCGCTTTCGCCACAAGTAAAAATTGACAGGGAAACTGGTGGGCAGGATAACAATTGTTATCCAAAGCCAAAATTGTACACATTTTCCACAAATAAGAATAACCCAATTACAATAACTTGCAGAGGTATAAAAGAAAATCTAAGTTTTTTGATAGAGACAGGAGCAGACATCTCCATCCGCAAACAAGGAGAAATAGATACAATAAATAAAACAAACATTTCAACGCTAAGTGGTATTAATTTAGAAATAATCGAAAGCATTGGCACTGCAGATTTAAACATAAACATTAAAAATCGTAATATAAAACACAAATTTCATATAGTACCTAATGATTTAACGATACCGACTGATGAATTCATTGGTAGAGACATTTTAGAGAAATTTAAATGCAAAATAGACTTCGAAACGTATAATATAACTTTTAGCTCTTTCGACCCAAACTTTTTTCCTGTAACTCGAAATTTTTTTTTTACTTTTAATCATGTTGTAGTCATTCAAATAGTATCTGGACAAAATTTCTAGTCCCTACGCCTATTCGTTTGGCCGGTAGAGAAAGTTGCTTGTGAGCAACGTTGGGCAATAGTGGTATATAAAATATTTTTTGTTTTTTAATGAGATCTGTATAAAATTTTATTAAATTATTTAGAAAAATTAAATGTGATAAGACAAAAAACAGTTTTTATTGTTGTTGTAACAAAGATGGACCTCACACTTGAGACATTTGGACATTGGAGTTCCTGTCTTGCACAGTCTGCAACGCCCTCTTTCACCAAATACTACCCAATGATCCACTTTATCATATCGCTTTACATCTGAAGGGTTCGGCTGAAACTTATATTTTTTGCTGCTTTGTGAAGACTCGGGAGATGAGGGTTTATTGATTTCTACATTCGATGGTCGACCTCTTTTTCTTTGTATAGAATCCGCAGAAGAGGAAGTATATTGCAAAAGATCATTAGCAATTGCCAGTTGAAATTGTATTAGCGGAATATGTTTCTTGTTGGTTTGGAGCAGAGAAAGATGTTTTCTATAAAGCAGCCACGCATTTGTAACAGATGTTCCTAGACACCAATAAAACATTCTTATGTACCACTTTCTTGAGCGGTGGTTTATCTTGTACAGCTCCATAAGCATGTCTGCCAGGTCAACCCCTCCCATGCCTTTATTATAACTTGCTACAATCGCAGGCCTTGGAACATCAATATAAGCTTTTTCTTTTGGATTCCATCGCTTGCAAAAGTCAACAGGTTGATGATCTATATATGAAGATGCTAGTAGAACTGGTTTATTGTCAAACCACTTTAGACATACAAGGTTGTAATTGGTTTCACATCTCATGTCATAAGATCCTCTTCCTTTCTTTTTGAGTTCAGCATCAGAAAGCAATTGGCAATTACTTATCCGGTTTTTACGTATAGTCCCTGTTGCAAAAATGCCCATTTCCTTCAAAGCAATAAGAAGACTTACAGACGTAAACCAGTTGTCAAAATACAGTTTATAGTTCTTGTGTTTTGAAGATTCTGTGCCAGATAAAGGACTACATCCGAAGATAGTCCCAATCCATATGACGGGTAGGTGCCTTCGCCAACACACAATGTAAAATCATATACCATTCCAGAAATTCCAGCACGAGTAAACATTTTCAAACCCCATTTGTGTGGTTTGGCTGGGTTATATTGTTTGTAAGTTGACCGACCTAAATATAACCAAAAGTAAAAGCATGAATTTATAAAAATACAAATTTATATTGATATATACCTTTGAATGCTATTATCTGCTCATCAACACTTTGATGCTCTTCCTGAGGTAGTTTATTGAAGTTTTTTTTTAGGATATTTAGTAAAGGGCGTATCTTGTACAGCTTGTCATGTTTTAAATCTCCCTTTTCAGGTTGTGTGCTGTTGACATTAAAATGTAAGCATTGCTTAATTTTTCAAAGCGGTGGCGCGGAATTGAGTCTGCTATCTGCGTCACCTTTATATTTTGGGCCCATGCAATTTTAAACTGGGGCAGTTTGAAAACACCTAAGTATAACAAAATGCCAATATAACGTCTTATTTCCTCACTAGAACATTTGATCTCAATGCCGAGTTCCTGAAGTTCATATAAATCAGTTTGCAGTGTGATCAAATCAAAAGCTTGAGTATCAAAAAATTTGTAGAAATATTCAACTGGTGTCAGAACTTCATCAACACTCAAGACGTTATCTTCTTTCAAAACAGTATCTGGGACTTCAAATGGTCTTGATCTCCATTTGAGTGTCTTTGGATCAATTTTTTCAAAGCAAGTATCAACCGCACAACTAGATTCTTCCACGCATTCTTCCGCAATGATATTGTCAAGAAAACCGATCTCTATGCTTTCTCCTCTTTCCACGATCCCTTCCAAATTCCTATCCAGCAATGCAGAAATGTCATCCATCTCCTCATCTCCACTTTCCTCGTCACTAGAGGCATCCCAATCAGTTCAATATTCTCTCAATGTCTTCGTTTGTCAAGCCTTTCTCTTGGGGTCTCATATCTGAAAGTAGGTAAATTTATTACCACAATTGCCCAAGGTTGCTCACAAGCAACTTGATAACTTTAAAAAATTACTCACCTGATTTCTGCTTACAAAAGAGTAATTTAACTTTGATAAATATTTTACTTGTAGATTACTAAAAAATATTTCATAAACACTTTTTTAATTTATTTTATTATTTCAAAAAAAGATTACATGTACAAAAACCTCTTTCGAAATTCGCAAAAATTTTTTACTCGACACACGCACTTTCTAATGACAATAACTTTGCTAATTGATTGACAAATGATTTGTTTTTTGATCTAACTTAAAGTATACAAATATAGCTTCCGTTATAAATACGGTTCAGCAAAAAAAAAAAAAACAAAAACAGCGCTTACCGTTAGTCTCCAAACATATGAAATTGCTCACAAGCAACGTTGGGGTCGAAAGGGTTAATGTATCTGATGAAGAAATAATATTAGCAATTACACCAAAATGCGTCTACACTAAAAATTATTTACCTGCACGTTCAGAGTTATTATACCTATAAAAATAAATACAGACAAGGAAAGCATAATTTTAAATAAGGAAATAAATTCAGGTGTTTGTATTGCAAATAGCATTATACCAGCAGTGGGCATACAACATATAAAAGTTCTAAATAGAGAGATTTAGATGATTACCCAATATACAACTATAAGAAAAATAATACCACAGTTTACAAAAATCATTCCATCAAATCAATCTAGACAAAGATTCTAGACCTTTAACATCGTTTTCTACAAGAAATGGCCACTACCAGTTTACAAGGTTACCATTTGATCTCAAAATATCGTCAAACAGTTTCCAAGCGGTTTAAGCGCGGAAGCATTTTTATATGTAGACGACAAAATTTTGTTCGGATGCAGTGTACAACATCATCATGACAACCTAATAAAAGTATTCAAACTTTTAAAACAATATAACCTTAAGCTAAACACTAGCAAATGTTGCTAGTGTACCGATCCAAACAAGAGCAGTGTAATAAAAAATTATGCAGCACCAAAGAATGCGAGATATCATACAAAAAGGGCAAAATGTATCCAAATGCTGATGCATTATCAATAATAATTATACGTACCGATATACATTAAAATCTATGATTCCTACTGAAACAGAACCCAGCAAACAGAACATGTTGGCCATAGCCTGTGGCATGAAAAATAAATTAAACCAACAAATAAGTGAAAATGAAAACAAAATTTCTAGTGAAAAGCGTCATGAACTTTTCGCATTGGAGTGCACATCAATTTCAAAAATACACATCAAAAGTATGATAAAACTAAGATTTGATGTAAATGCCAAACTTCGAAAACCTCAAGTAAAAGTAAATGATATAGAGATAGTAGTAACGTGCAGCGATGATCCCATGGGCACACAGTTGTCTTTGGAGAAACTTCTACCAATAATGTTATCCCACAATATACATAAACTTGCATTAGATGCCAATGGTAATATTTTTAAGAAAATAAATATTGAAGAATTTAAGAAAAATTTTAACAAAATATATAGAAAAGAAGGTGAAAATTTGGAAATTTTAATATATAAAGCACCAACTCGTATAACTAATAAAAACTTTCAAAACGAGTTAACTACTAAATATCACAATTCAACGACAGGAGGTCACTTAGGAGTAAGAAAAACTACTCTAAAACTTAAACAGAGATAAATATGAAAAAATATGGGTAAAATGACAAAAGCACACGTATTAAAATGCGAAGGTTGTAGAATAAATAAAAAAACGTAACACACAAAAGAAATGTTAACTATAACTGACACACCAGGAAATAGTTTTGAGGTCATTTCAATAGATACATTCAAACCACAATGCAGGATGATCTTACCAAATACATTATAGCATGCCCAATCAAATCAAAAGATTCCAAAACAGTTGCAAAGGCTATAGTTAATAATTTAATTTTAGTATACGGTCACTTTAAAGTGCTCAAATCAGATAAGGGTACAGAATTTTTAAACACTTTAGTGTCTGAAATATGTAATTTACTAAAAATTTAACAAGTTTTTAGCACTCCCTATCACCACGAAACACTCGGCTCGATAGAGAGAAACCATAAAGTGCTGAATGAATGAATTTCTGTTTAACGATGAATGGGACCAATGGATTCCATACTTTTGTTTCGCTTATAACACAACACCTCATATAGATACAACCTACACGCCATACGAGTTGTTATTCGGAAGATTACCAAGCTTTTTCAATGGCAATATTTTTGATTCCAAACCTATATATAACACTGTCAATTATGTCCAAAAACTAAAAGCACGATTGCAATTCTCACTAAACAAAGCGAAAGAATATTTAGAAAACTCAAAAAAGAAAAGGGCAGATCAAAATTTAAACAGTAATCCTCTAAATCTGAAAAAATGCGATCTAGTTCTTGTTAGAAATTTTAATCGAAAGAAAAACCAACCACCATATCATGGTGCATATATTACCAGTGGCGTTTATTAGCGCCGGTAAAAAAGCATAAGTAGAAACACTTTTTATTTTTCGGAAAACATTTCACACAAAACATTATAATCATTACTGGTAATAGAACAAATAATGACTCTTATTTATTGTATACTTATAGGGCTGTTTAAACTACGGTAATTTGACATTTTTTTAGTAGTTTCATTAAAATAAAAAAAAAATTGTTCTACCTGCGGGTCGTCGCGAGTGCAAAAGTATATATATTGCTAAGGAGGACACTTTAACCTTTACCCGGGTGGTATACGTTCCTTGTTC
This sequence comes from Eustalomyia histrio, assembly GCA_949748255.1. Lineage (NCBI taxonomy): Eukaryota > Metazoa > Arthropoda > Insecta > Diptera > Anthomyiidae > Eustalomyia > Eustalomyia histrio. The sequence goes on from OX456526.1 coordinate 88,690,621, forward strand.
CCTATAAGTTCTGTTCCACTAAAGTTAAAATTTGACAAAAATATAGTAGTTTAATAAATACTTCAGAACACCCCAAAAATTAAACGGTGGGGCTGTATCTATTTACAACAACTAAAGACTACAATCCTACCAACCTTGTCAAAAGGACTGCAGGTCATTATCGATGATAACTTGCGAGTAGTAACCATTTGTTTTTGATAAAAAACAAAAAAAAATCACCTTTTTCTAAAATTAAAATAACAGTTCAGTTTGACAATCAGCAATAGCCCACAATTAACAATAGTTTAACCTAATTTTTTAGCTTTATTTGGATATATTAGCTACAAAATGGCGTTAAAATTTTAAAAATCGGTTACAAAAAAAATTGGACTAATGGCCAATGAAATCAAATTTTCAGCCACAGTGCGCCACTGCATCCGCAGTCTGACGGCATGGTCGAGAGATTCAATCGCACTTTAGCAGAGTACCTAAGAAAAGTGGTCAGCACACATCAGAAGCACGGAAGAACACATTTAAACATTTTTGTTGGCATACCGTTCGTCCGTTTACGACTCCACCTCTCGGACCGCTGCAAAAATTATCTTCGGGACGGAACTCAAATTGCTCGGCGATTTTGAATTTGGTGTTAAGCCCGCCGCAACAGACGGTGAAAACGACAACTCTTCCCGGGAACAAGAAGACCTCAACGAAATTCATGAGTTCGTCCGCAATCGAATTAAAATGGTCAGCGATAAGATGAAGGCGAGGTACGATCGAGCAGGGAATTAGGGCCAGCTGGTTCTGCTGTTTAACCGCAAAGAAAGAAAGGATTATCTCCCAAACTACAAAAGCATTGGGGCGGATCCTAAAGGGTGATTAAGAGGTTAAATGATGTGGTTTATAGAATACCGAAATATCAGAGCCCAAGGGTTGATATCTATGTTTTTCTCATACTTTAAAGACGTCTGTGTATACAACCAAAAAAGTCTCCGTAGTATGCGATGTATCCAGTTAAATGTCTTCATACTATGCGCTAGATCTATGAACACTTTGAGCACATTCCCCAAAGTAACAAAATGTCTTCATAGTATGTACTGTCAAAAAGGGGGAAAAAGTCCCCTTTCACAGCCTGCCCAAACCCCTTTAGCTAGAAACCTAAAATTTAAAATATGCCTTCCAGGGATTATGGCCTGCCCAAACCGTTGGACCTAGGAGGTTGAAATTTTGTATGCAGGCTCCTTCGTCAGTGTTGATAACAGAGAAAACGTAACTTTTGGAAAATCCAAAGGGGAGGGGCAAATCAAAAACGGGAAAAATCCCCCTTAACAGGCTGCCCACACCGAAGTAGCTAGAAACCTTGAAATGTATGATACCTGGAGTATAGGCTAATCACTGATAAGCTGCGTTTTAGAATTTTGGTCAGGGACGTGGTAAAATTGATTTTTAAAGGGGCGAAAAGTTTCTAAAAGCCGCTGGGCATAAAAAGTTCAAACTTGGTATGTAGGTTCCTTATTCAGTGTAGCCAACAGCTAAGACGGGATTTTTGGAAAATTCAACGGGAAGCGACAGAAAAGGGGAAAATTCTCCCCTTGACGACTTGCCAAAACCAATGCAGCTACAAAGTTAAAATTTGGTACATAGGTTCTCACTCCTGCGTAGACATCCACTCAAGTGGGTTTTTTGGAAATTCCTGCTGGGAGGGACAAATGGGGAGTCTCCCCCTGAACAGCCTGCCCACACCGCTGAAACTAGAAAGTTAAAATTTGGTATGCAAGTTCCTTCTCCAGTGTATAAAATCCAACGCGGAGGGGCAAAAAAGCCTAAAATTCTACCCCTTGACGGCTTGCTAAAACCGCTGGAGCTGGGAAGTTAAAATTTGGTACATAGGTTGTGAGGACGCAAATATTTGGGGAAAATTTGTGCTTACATGCATTATATTTTATGCTTTTATAAAGAAAACGTTGGGTATATGAGGAATCGTTTGGGTTGGTCCAAAGGGGATGGATTTTCATCCATCAGACTGGGGATGGATTCCCATCCATCACACTGGGGACGGATTTCCATCAATCACATTGGGGATGGATTCCCATCCATCATACTGGGGACGGATTCTCATCCATCATACCGGCGACGGATTCTCATCCATTAGATTTGGGATGGACTCCCATCCATCATACTGGGACTGACTCTCATCCATCACATTTGGGAAGGATTCTCATCCCATCCATCAAACTGCGGATTCTCATCCATCATACTGGGGACGGATTCTCATCCATCACACTGGGGATGGATTCCCATCCATCGCTCTTGGGACGGATATTTATTCATTTCACACCAGGACAAATCGTTGCCCAGAGGAGGACAAGAAGCAAGACTACAACGGGAATACACGGAAGGAAGAGAAACTACCGGTGAACCCACAAATGGGAAATACAAGAGAGAACTTCAGGAGAAAAGTAAAACAAAAGAGAAACCGCAAGAGAGAAACTAAAACAGAAAAACTACGAGTGAGAAACCACAAGAGAGAAACTACCAGAGTACTACAAGAGGGAACCACAAGAGATAAACTACATGAGATGTACTACAAGAGATGTACTACAAGAGATGAACTAAAAGAGTGAAACTACAAGAGCGGAACTACAAAGGGGAACTACAAGAGAGAACTTCAGGAGAAAAGTAAAACAACAAGAGAGAAACCGCAAAAGAAAAACGACACGAGAGAAACTACGAGTGAGAAACCACAAGAGAGAAACTACAAGTGATGTACTACAAAAGCGAAACCACAAGAGAGAAACTACAAGAGATGAACTACAATAATGAAACTACAAGAGAGAAACTACAAGAAAGAAATACCAAAACAAGCACCACATACAGCAGGTTACTCAGCGACAAAGTAACACCCAATTCACACGACGACTGTTTGAAAATCCTGATTGTTTGAGTTTGTTGGCGAACGGTGTAGAGAAGCAATCGGGGTAGAAAAAAATCTCGTTTTCTGTTCTCGGTGATTGTTTTCATATTTTTCTTTACACATATTCGTTTTTTTTTTGTTATGTTGCATCTCTACAACAAATTGGATTTTTTTTCGGTATCAAAAAAAATAAAAAGTACTTTTTTGACGCTCAGAGAACTAAATTGTTCCTAACAAAAAAAATTGCATAAAATTAATATACATAAAAATAAAAATGAACACATAGCGTTTATAAAATTTATTTTTACATAAAATTAACACACGTTAAAAAATATATTTTTTTATATTAAACAAAAAATTTTGCTAATTTGAGCTGCTCATTTCTTATGAAATTGCCTTACGAATTCGAATATACAAATTTATATATTTTTTTTGTTATCGAGCAACATTTTTTTATATAATTTATTTTGTATCAACTTTTCCATCCCTGCTCTACAATACAAAGACACTGTGTTATTACGTACACACATCAGGTTGTAAAGAAGAAAATAAAGAAGAATAAGCGATTAAATCAGCCCTAAAATCATGGGGACAAAATCATTCTGTGAAAGTGTTAAGTTTTTGGAAATAACTTTAAAGGAGAATTAAAAAAAGTCGTGATTTTAAAATCGTTGTGTGAATAGGGTGTAAAGAATATAAAGAGTATAAAAGGAGATGTGTTCGAAGAAAACACGTCTTATTTTGGCAGTCGGTAAGCGGGCAACATCTGGTAAGAAAAGTGTACTAGTGTGAAGTTATAGGGTGTTGGATTTCCATCTGACAAAGATAGCGTCGGATTACATCCGTCAATAGCCGGATTGACATCCAGCACAGAGTTTAGGAGCATACAGAGAGGCTTTAGAGGAGAGGCTCCTGGTTCTTCAACCAGGTCGGAAAAGGGTTGGATATCCATCCGACGCAGATTTGGGGCGGAGAAAGAGTCAGGGACAGGAGAAAAAGTCAGGAGATTTAGAGAGTTTAAACTTTTATTTCAGATAAAGATAGGCGGCCAAGCCAAGAAACTAAGTAAAACTTATTTAAATCAAGTGCTAAATAAACTGTGAAATAAAAGGTAAAGGTTTTTATTTAATGCAAGGACCCTGGACTAGCTGAACTATCCCAGCTTCAGTGAGCAGTCTTCCCCTTAACAGCCTGCTAACGCTTATTTAGTTAGAAAGCTGATATCTGTTACCTAAAGAATCTGCTAACTTATTGATAAGGTACATTTTAGAATTTTGACCAGGGACGTCGTAAAACTGGGGCTTGAAAGGGGGAAAATGTGTAAATGTGCACATGTGTAAATTAAGGTAGTCCAGAAAACCATCAAAGTTTGAATTCACAACGCTGCGCCTATTCCTTAATGTCTAAAAACTCTCTGTGTCAAGTTTCAACAAAATTTGTTTACATTGAGAAATAGCACAAAAAGTTAACTTTTAAGAATTAGTAATTTGTCGTTAGAGTAATTTATACAAAACTAAACTATAAGCTATTATTTAACAAAATTTTCCAATATAAGTCTTCATTTATGTGCAAAAAAGGAATATGAGATCAAAATTTAAAAAAAAAAGCAGTAGCTTTAAAGTACTTCGCGATATTTTTAAAAATATCAAAATTTTCTGAAAAGGTGTAAGTAAAAATTCATTGATAACGCCTTATATGTTCAAATTTCCCAAATCTGATCTTAGTTTTTATGAAGATAACGAATCTGCAACCAAAATTAAAAAGAAATAGTTTTTTTTTATATTATGCGCGATTTTCGAAAATTTAACGAAATTCGATTTTTTTGTGATACTTTCCTAACTATCTGAAAAGGTTGTCATCGAAAAATTCAACTTGTACTTTTGCAATCTACTTACCAAGCGCTTCGATTAGAAATGATAATGTTTTTAATTTTTTAAAGGAAATTAGTTATCCTGAACAACTGAATGTAATTTTTTTTTTAGTTTTTCGCTATTATTTACTTAAATTAAATGTTTAACAAAAATCGTGTCTGACAAAAATAAGAAGACACTCCGTGGGCATATAATTATTCAAAAAGAATTTTGAGTAGATGTAAATATAAGAAAATATCTTGATGAAAATCGAAAACTTTTTGTATATAATTTTCGCGAAATTCGAATTTAATTTTGTTTTTTATTCGCAATGTACACCCAAAAATATATTAAATTTGATGAGTTTTTAATTTATTTAAAACAATAGAACAATTCCAACTTTGAAAATTCAATGGCGATGTGCTATCGTACCTCTAAATAAAACTTTTTATTTTAAATTTCTTTGGCAGACCATTTTTTTCATAATGGCATATTTGTAGGGTTGTGGAGCTCGTGAATTCGAACCTTTTTGTTTTTGGACTACCTTAGTGTAAATGTCTAAATATTTATTTATTTCATTCAACATTGCCCAGCCCAAACCGTAGGCGGTGGACATCAGTCGTAGACATCCGCTAAGACGGGGTTTTTGGATATTCCACAAAAAAATTTATCTCCCTGGCTGGGATTTGAAACCATTTAATATAGTATATAATTCAATATAATTATAACTTATATCATATTAAAAATACTCTAGATATGTAATATTGTAACATACGATATATAATTATATCTTATACCATATCTAAAAATATTTCTTATATTGACTCAATATCATATATAATTATATCTCACACCATATTAAAATTATTTTTGTTAACGGACCATGTATTATTATGTCTCAATCATTAGATAGCATATATAATTTTATATATATAAACAAATATGGTACCGTGTAAGCCATATAAAACTGTGTATAATTCAAATATATACACTTTTATATGATATATATCTTATCCTATATATCATATCTAATTTTATAAAGATCAATACATAAATATATGTGGTTATATATGACACAATATAAGGTAATTAAAAAAAAAATATATGTTATATATGGAAATGCATACTGACGTATGTAAATATATATAATAATATATTATTAGATAAGGCCACATATGATTATATCTAAACTTTTTTACTCGGGTAGTGTCATTCTTTTTTAATTTTATGTGTCTCTTTTCTTTTAAGGGCCCTGGCTGGGAATATGAAACTATGCTGCCAAACTGGGGAAGTGCCGATTGGATTGAAACAGATTAACGTTGTAATTAGACTTGAGGCCAATTGAAATACAATGTATCAGAAACAACAAATTTTAGGAAGAACTTAATTAGTATAATTATATCTTAAACATATTTTAATTATATTTTGCTTTGTAAAGTTATTTGTAATAAAAGCACAAAGTAATGACAAATAAATGTACAACAAAAAATTTACGAATTCACTCAAACATAAATATTAGCGGACCAATCATAAAAAACGCAAATGGGTGGTCCTTTTTGGGTCCTATGTTTTAAAGTGATCTTTTAATATAACACTTTACGACACGACTTTTTAACCATGATCAAACTAAACATATGTATACTGAAAATACAGCTAAAGCAAAGATTAAATTCGGCTGAGCCGAACCTTTGAATACCCTTCCACCCATGTCTTAAGAAACATGTTTTTTTTAATTTTATCGATATTTCCGATAAATTTTATATTTAACCCTCCGATGAGTGAGAAGGTCCCTAGGGGCCTTTTTGCCTTTTCAAACTGAAATTACTCCTACTTCGGCCACTACAACCCCCCCCCCCCCCCCAAAGTTACTCTGTATTCCAAGAGTTGCGCATCTTTTGGAAAAAAAATCAAGCATGAAATGCATGTTTTGGGGCATCATTATAATTTTTTTATTGTTTCAACACATAATTTACTTGTTCTGAACACAAAGACCTAAACTCAAAGACATTAGGGATGATGATAAAAACAAAAAATTCGAAGAAAAATTCGAAGACATGAACTTTATTGCTTTCAAGGAAAGGCACAATATTCTAATTTTATACTACTAGCAATAAACCAGTTCTTATAATTTTTTGTTTTTATCATCATCCCTAATGTCTTTGAGTTCAGGTCTTTGTGTTCAGCCAGTGACAGTGAAAGAGTTTGACGCCTTTGTAGCTATTCTTTTGTATGCTGGACTCACAAGATCAAACCATGAACCAGCTATGGAATTATGGGGCGCGAGTTGTTGCCCAATATACAAAGCTGCGTTGTCGTACGATCGCTTCATGTGTATAAAGCAATTTATTCGATTCGACAATGGAAATACTCGACAACAGCGACTCATCAACAGCAAAACTGCGGCTATTGACGATATTTGGCAAATGTTGCAACATAACTTGGCAGCAGCTTACACTCCTCATGAAGCACTAACAGTTGATGAGCAGTTGTTCCCTTACAGAGGCCGCACCCGCTTCACGCAATATATTCCGTCAAAGCCAGCTAAGTATGGTTTGAAAGTATGGTGGTTATGCGACTCACAGAGTTATTATCCTGTGAAGGGAATGATATATTCTGGAAAACAGCCAAACCAACAACGGGAGATAAACCAAGGGCAGAACGTAGTGCTGGATCTTGTGGAAAAATATTTAGATGCTGGCCTTACTATATACGCGGATAATTTCTTTACCACTCTTGACTTGGCGCGTATTTTGATGAGGAGGAAGACCGCATATGTTGGTACAGTGCGCTACAACAAAACATTCATTCCACAGGAGTTCAAGAAGAACCCGAAGCGCACCATCAATAGTACATTATTTGGGTTCAACGAAGGCGATATAGCGTTATGCTCATACGTGCCGAAAAAAAATAAAGTGGTGAACGTGCTCTCCACAATGCACTATACCTGCCGCGTTGACGAGCAAACCGAGAAGCGGAAGCCCTATGCCATATTAGATTACAACGCCAACAAATGCGGCGTTGATACCATGGATCAAATGCTAGGCACTTACAGCTGCAAAAGAGCAACACAACGATGGCCGTTGGCCATGTTTTATAATATGCTGGACGTCGCTGCATTGGCTGCTTTTACGATTTACAACGAAATGAAGCCTATAAAAAGGAGTGACAGACGGCGGTCGTTCTTGTTACTGCTAACGAAACAATTGGCCACACCAAATATCGAAGAACGTGCCCTGAACAACCATATAACCTCATATCCAAGGATACGCAATGCGATGGAAACATTCGATGTCTGGGTAAGAAAAACATCTTCAAATTCAAGAATAGAATATATATTTATTTTTCTTTTCATTTCAGGTATTACCAAGACCGATGGAAGGCAATACACCGTCGTTTGCGGCTAGGTCAAGTAGACCGTCATGTCGCCTTTGCCGTTCTGAGTACGGGCGGCAGCGGAAAACGCGGGCATACTGCTTCGGCTGCGGCAACGCTGTTTGCGGAGAACATAGCACACTTTTACATCGCTGCAACACTTGCGCACAGGGCGGGTAATAGTCTTAAGAAAATTCAAGCAAAAAAAAATTTAAAAAATTATTTTTGTATGTAGAATTTAGTCATAAAAATAAAATAATAATATTCTAAAAATTTATTGAGTCTTGTAAGAAACTTGGCAAAAGTAATAATGTTTGGGGTTGTTGGAAAGGAAATTTAATGAGCTTTAGAAAGTTGTTTAGATAACTAAACAATTTTTATGTTTAGGTTAATTTTAAAAAGCTTTTAATGAAAATTGACATTCAATCAAGGAAAAACGCAAAACTTATCATTAAATGGTACCCAAAAAAAGTTAAAGAACGTTGTGATCTTTGAAAATAGTTTGGATGTTTATAAATAGAGTTTTAAAAAGCTCTCGTTAAAATGCAGAAGAAATGAGATTAAAAAACTTTATCTGCAAAAATTAACATAGTGACCTAAAACTTTTTAAAAAACACCAAATAAAAAAGCAACACAGCTTTTGTTACACATGCAACTTATTGTTTATTCGATTTGAATTCTATTGTTTTTTTATTTTGTTTGTTTGCTATGATTATATGAACTTCTCAGAGAAAGCAAATCAGAAAAGAGTGCATTATATTGATATGCAGTTATTTTGCATGTGTTAGTAATATGAAATGCAACACTGCTCCCATCAAGTACCACCTGTTAATAGACTAATGTCAAATTTTGAGCAAGTTCCGTCATTTACTTTGCGTTTAACAGCAGGATTTTTCGAGGTCCATAAAATAGGCATTTGTTTGATCAATAATTTCATCGTTGGAGCTAAATCTATTTCCACCGATCCATTTCTTTAGGGTTGGAAATAGGAAATAGTCAATGGGGGCTAAATCCGAAGAATGAAGGAGCAATTCGTAGTCTACTTCATGGATTTTTGCCGATGGGCCAACACCATATCGTGAATTTTTTCAATTGTTTTGGGTGTAGAGACCTCAACTGGGTGTCCAGAACGTTCGGCATTTTCCGTGCTTGTAAGGCCACAACGAAAGTCAGTAAACGACTTTTTACCATTAAAATCGATGTTGCAGAGTTCCCATAGTATTTATCAAGCTTTTCCTTGGTTTGATTGACGTTTTTTTCGCAAAAAATAATGTCACTTTTTTCCATTTTTAAAAAAAGCCACGAGGTTCTATGTTTTGAACAGCTGTTAAACGCAAAGTAAAAGACGGAACTGCATATGCCAGATCCGAATTTAAATGCTTTTGATTTGCCAATTGATTAACTCGAACGTTGTCTTAAAATATTATATTTTTTTAGTGATCGGTCTAAAAATTAAAATAAAATGTTTTCATACGCATCATTTGCTCCACTTTTTTTTTTCATTATTTATTTATTGAATCTTTATATATTGAATATGAACTAACAATAATTAATCAAATCTTATCCTAATACTTTAGTTTATGCCCTGCCAGTGCCAGGCAAAAATTTTCTTCATCACGGGTTCTGTTAATAAATAAGTGTTTATCGCTCATCTTAATGGGTAAGTGCTGCAGTGTCTCTTCTCCTTAAGCGAGTGTGGCTGCTATCATTTAAAATATTTCGAGCTAGTGGATTTGGGTGCAACTCTAGCCTTTTTAAATATTTTACCACATACTTCGTAATAATAGTCCTTACCAGTGGCACATTGAGATCCTTGTGTATATTTGAGTTTTTAACATACCAAGGGGCAACTGTGATTATTCGTAGAAGTTTATTTTGGGGCCTTTGAATTTTTTCGATATTTGAGGCCGAGGCAGTGCCCCATAGTTGAATACCGTAGCACCATATTGGCTTTAAAATAGAGTTGTAAAGTAGTAGTTTGCAATCGAGACTAAGAACAGAATTTCTTTCAATAAGCCAGTTAATTTGGATTGCTTTTAGTTTCATTTGGGTTAATTTAGCTTCTATTGATTATTAATTTTAATAGGGGGGCATGTTTCCCGACGCAAGGTGAATGTAATATGTACGCATTTTTGCTCATTGACCTTTATTCTCCATTGTTTTTACCACAGTTCTAGTTGAAATATATGATCCTGCAGTTATCGAGATGCTTCACGACTGTTCTCGTGTACGCTTAGAAAAGCAGTATCATCAGCAAAAGTTGAGGTAAGGGTGTAATTGTTTGATGGCATGTCCGAGGTATATATAAGGTAAAAAAGTGGGCCCAGGATGCTTCCCTGAGGGACTCCAGCTTCAATTGGCTGAGGAGAACTTAAAAAATCACCTTCTTTAATAATAAATTTTCGACCGACCAAGTAGCTTTCTAACAGCTTGTGTGTGTTAACCGGTAGGTTTAGTTTCAATTTATAAGCCTACGTGCCAGACTTTATCAAAAGCTTGAGAAACATCGATGAAGAGAGCGGAGCAATATTTTCTTTCTTCAAAGGCTTTTCTAATGGCGTTCACTATCCGATGGGTTTGTTCAATTGTGCTATGTTCTCTTCTGAAACCGAATTGATGGTTAGGTATACACCCATTGTCATTTAAAATTGGGGTTAATTTTGATGCTAAGAGCTTCTCAAACAGCTTTGACATGTTAGATAATAAACTAATAGGCCTATATGACTCAACTTTTGTGTGATCTTTCCCTGGCTTTGTTATCATCGTTACTAAGGAGACCTTCCATTCTTGAGGGTAGTATTGAAGGCGTAAAATAGCATTAAAAATATAAAGAATAATTTTCTTTGCTATGCGAGGTAGCTCCAAAAGCATTTTGATACTGATTTTATCAATACCAGGTGCCTTCTTGGTTTTTAGTTTACAAATAGTCTTTTCTATTTCTCTTATATCAAATCTTAGGGGGATAGCTGCTCTAACATTAACAGGCGGTAACTCGTCCGCTATATCGTCAGATATATTTGGGGTAAATACATTTTTCAAATGATTTACAAACAGATTTCCTTTTTCATTATCATTTCTTGCCCAACTTCCATTCAGGTTTCTTAATGGTGGTTTCGAGATAACTGGCCTTTTGAGATTTCTAGCTGCACGCCATAATGAGTAGTCTGATAGTGGAGTTGCATCCAGGTCCTTAAGATATTTTTCCACGGAAGCCGTCTTCTGAGACTGCAGTAATTTTCTTAGCCTTTTTGTACACTCTTTTAATTGTTTCTTAAGTTGCGGAGATCAGTGCAATTGCCACTCTCTTCGCACTCTCCTTTTTTCATTCAAGATGCGCTCGACATCTGTGGAATATATTTTGTTATTATTGGATTTTTTGAGGGTTTTGCTGGAATGTTGAACAGCTAGTTTAATATAACTGTCAAAAGTTACAATAGAGCGATCCACATTCTCTGGTGTACTAAGCGGAATGTTTTCAGTGCAATGGGTACTGAGATATTTTTTATATTTTAACCAATTTATTTGTGTGGCTGACGTCGCTGAGTAACCAGGCGGAGATACAATTCTATTAGGGTTCATTATAGTAACCACTTGCAGCGGATAAATTAATTGAAATCTGAAACAAGTTGAATACTGCCGTAATGACGAAGAAAACCGTTATAAGTAAACTGAAAACCTGCGAACAGATTCAGGTGAGCAATCATTTGGTTCTTTAATAAATATCTCTATTTTTGGTTCTAAATAGGTAACTTGTTTTTTTGCAGGTTGTACCTGACTGAAGGTATTTTGCTGGGAAATATGCCCCCTGCCTTGTCGTCAGAGCAGGAAAAAAAATCTTTCATCGGACGTCAAGTACTTGTATCGGATAGCTAATGCGATTCATTACGGTTACTGTCCAGAAGGTTTAGGCAACATGAAATCTGAAAGCTTACGTACCTATGTACTTTAATGTAAAGTTTTACGACTCGGTTATATGTGGCAGCGCACTCTTATGTAAATTCATTTGTTCAACGCAATAATTGCCACAAAATATGCGCGAAATTGTAAATAATGTTGTTCAAAATAATGGATATTTTGCTCACTCAGAAAATGTGAGAGGGCTTTAAAAAATATAAATTTTAACGCCACTAATTATGTTAACATGATAAACTTAGATAACGATAGCATTTTATCGGAGCCGCCATTTACTGCAAACACACCCTATGACCATTTGCTCGAATACATAGAATTTGACGATCCACCGCTTCCGGATCCATAAATTCCTCCACACATTCAAGGTATCGAGCGATTTGTGCAACTACTGACTAGCGTTTCACGTCGAACCATTGAAAAAAATTGCAATGGTGTTATGGCAGTCACGGTTGAAAATCAAAAAGCAACACCTAGGATGGACAGCAAACAAGACCTTAATAATAACTAATACTGAAATAAAAAAGTGTATTAATTTTTCTCTTTTCGCTCTAACAATTAAGTTTTTATTTTGCATTTTGCATAATTTGGAGAAAGATGAAAGTTATTAAAGATTGATATTTTGAAAACATCGCAAAATTGTTTATTATAATTTTTATGAGCAGACAGGTAACATAACTTAACATAAAAAGCATTCCTATTTTTTGGATCATTTTCAATATATTTGCTTATACGTTTTACTTTTTGATCTTAATTTAAGCATATTAAAAGAAATATATATAAAATACGAGCTGACCAGGCAGACATTGTTCTGCCTTAAAAGTTAAAATGGGAATAACACTGTCCTGGGCAACGCCGGGCATTTCAGCTAGTTAGTTAAAAAGTCAAGTAATACTTTTACTAAAAGGGGCGTTAAAAGGGGCGTGGCATCCAATCAAGATCACTCTTCCAGAGTGCGCACTGTCTATGAGCCAAATTTCATGCAAGTCTATTCAGTGGTTTTGGCGTGAAAGAGTAACAAATAGGGCAGGTTATACTTTTGCAAAAAGTGGGCATAAAAAGGGCGTGGCATTAAAAATTCAAAAACCAGACTCCACGGTGTCACCTGCCTTGCTATTCTAAAGATTACCTGAAAATTCCATTTAGGAGTCCATACGGAACATACACACATCCACCCATTTTTATATATATATAGAAGAAAAAAAAAGTTTCTCGTTTAAAACCGGAAGCTCGATTTTTCAGATGTCTTCAAAGTATGTGAAATGCATATATATATATTAGGGCGGGTCAAATTGTATGGAACGATTTTTTTTTGATGAAGCGTATAGCAAAAACGTAATCTATAGGTGATTCTGAGAAATGTTGCTCAAGAGACCAGAGCTCTAAGTCGTATTTGGAGCCCTCCACAACTACAAAATAGAAACTTTTCCATATATACATAGAACAATTTAATTAAATTCGTCATAAAATCGGATAGAATTATTCTCAATCTGGGCTTGTTTGAAAGGTATTTTTATCACCTTTCAGAATCTGTATTGATACCTGGCAGCATTGTTCAATTGAACAACTTTGTAACACTGAATAATGACGTTACAAAATAATGACGTTTACCAACACTAAACGTTGCCAAGCTTGCTTTTCCTTCTTCCTTAATCGTTCATCGTGCAATGCGCACGCAGTTTGCCAAAATACTTAAATAAAAACTCGGTTATCACAATATTTTTTTTTATTTTTAAATTTAGTGTGACACAATCAAAGAGTGCAGTGATAATATCAAAGTTATTATGGATAATCAAGAACCATCAACATCGTCTGCGGTGTCTTCGCAAATGGAAGCAACAACATCAACAAGTTTTGACTCTAGATTGACTAACATGCCTCATCAAGATATTGTTGTTTTTGGTTTATCAAGTGATTTAAATGATCTTAGTTTGCCTACTTAATGTGACATTTTAAAATATTATTTTTTTTTTAAGTGATCGTGCTAAATTTGAAAACAAAATGTTCTCGTATAAAACTTTTACTCCTCACGTAACAGATAAATTGATCCAAATTTGGTGTAAATTAAATATTGAAATCATTAATAGAAAGTCTTTTAAAAAAATTAACTGGTTTGCTTGATAAATACCAGAAACATGTACAACATAGAAACAAAAGAGATGAACTTAAAGCATTTGTTGATTCAATAAACGAATTATTTTATATTGGCACATGTAATTGCAAATTAAAAAAAGAAGCAGAATGCTCGTGTGGATTGATTCCAGAACATCTAAAATAATTTATGATGGATCAGCATAATGATAGAAAATTCACAACACCTGAATATACGGAAGATGTTGAAGAAGTAGATACAACAATACCAACACTTACAACTGGTACCGATGATCCAAGTTACGAACCACCTGAATTATACATGGATGAAGATGAAAATGAAGCAACAACAGAAGTTCCAGAAGCAACTGTTTAAATGAGACGAGGTCATTATACTCAAAGATACGATGCCTTAAATTTTGATATGTGTGATAGATTCGGTGTTTCAGATAGAGTCGCTTCATGTTTAGCAAAAGCTTTATTCGAAGATATAAATTTTAGAGATGTTCATGGTAATCTTGTTATAAATCAAAAGTGGGTAGAGAAAAAGTTAAATCTAGAGATGCCGTGTTGTACACGACATACAAATTCTTCCATAACTGCATTCTCTTTCGATGGTAGAAAAGATGACTCATTAACTACAGAGAAAATAAATGAGAAATTTCATACCACTGTGGTAAAAGAACCGCATTTAGTTGTTCTGAAAGAGCTCTAAAATGAGTTACTTAGATATGTAAATTTGGGTAGTCAAGAAGATGCAAAAACCAAACACAGAAAACTGAATGAATTTTTCAACAATAAAACATTAACAGTTGATCAATTAATTGGCGTATGCAGTGATGGTTAGCCAGGAAATACTGGAACAGAAAATGGTGTTTTACGATTATTTGAAAAACCGTTAAATAGACCAATGGTTTATATGTCTGCTTCATTTCAATGAACTGCCATTTCGTCATTTATATGAAGCATTGGACACGAGCAGTGGACCAGTGGACCACGAGCAGCAAGTGGAAAGTTATTCAATGCTATTCAAGAATGTGAGAAATTGCAGGTATGTAACACTTTATTTTATTTAATATCATCATTTATTATCATTATTTAATGTAATTATTTTACTTTTTCGATTGGAATAAAGTTAAAATAAAATAATTGCATTTTAATTGATCTAAACCTTTCATTTTTCAGGTAGTAGCTGATTTTGATCCAATACCACTGGAGAATATACCTGCAATTATGGATTATGAACATGAGCTCGAACTATCAACAGATGTTAAATATTTATATCAAATAGCTAAAGCAATTTCGAATGGTATTGTTCCAGTTGATTTAGCTAACCAGGACCAACTGCACATTCTCGTTGAATAACCAAAGCAAGTAGATTACTACGATTATATGTAACAACTAATACAACATCGACCAATTTAAAAACTTTGGCAGTTTATATTATTACAGTTTATGTGCCAATGTACTTCAATGTGAAGTTTTTTAACTCTGTTGTGTTCGGCAGTGCACTTTTATTAAAATTTATACGTTGGACACGATACTTACAACCAAACTTTCATAATATTGTAGATGGTGTAATTCAAAACAACTCATATTACGCACATCCAGAAAATATCTTATAAACAATGTTATTTGATGATCGAAAGGCAATACAGGAAAGAGCTATCAAAAATATTTTACACTATCGAGAAAAATTGTACGATCCAACTAAACTCAGAGTTTACAAAAAATGTATCTTAAATTTCGATGCTACCGATTATGTCAATATGGTTGATATGAATAACGACGATATATTATTTGAACCAGCATTTACTCGACAGATTCCATATGATCACTTGGTAGAATACTTAGATTTCGATGAACCACCACTGGCTGATCCACAAATTCTATACTCGTTTCAAAACGAGTTATAGAAAAGAATCGTAAAGGAGTTATGACAGAGACATTAGAAAGTCGTAAGAAAACTCCTCGAATGGAAAGTAAAAAGGACCTTAAAAAATAATATTACCACGTTAAACCATTAAATTGTAGGTCGAGAATAATATTTAAAAATAAATTGAATAAAAAATGTAAAAATAGTGTTTTTTGTTGAAACCTTGAAAATGTTGATTTTTTAGATCGATTTTCCTACAAAAAGGAGTTCGAAAACAAAAAAAATTATAGTAAAAAAGTTGTTGGAAATTATCTGAACTTTCATAATCTGCAAAAAAAAAATCTCGAAAAAAATCGAAGAAAATTCAGAATTTATTAGTTAAAAGTTCATTTTAGGCTTTTTTCGACAAAAAATTCCTAACATCTCTACTAAAAATAAAAAAAAAATGTTCGTATCAATACAAATTCTGAAAGGTGATAAAAATACCTTTCAAACAAGCCCATATTGAGAAATCTACAATAATTCTATCCGATTTTATGACGAATTTAATTAAATCATTCTATGTATATATGGAAAAATATATATTTTGAAATTTTGGGGGGCTCCAAATCCGACTTAGAGCTATGGTCTCTTGAGCAAAATTTCTCAGAATCACCTATATATTACGTTTTGCTATACGCTTTATCAAAAAAAAATTAACCCGCCCAAATATATATATATATATATATATATATATATATATATAGTTTATATATAATGCATTTTTTTCATTTATTGCATCATATTTCTTTTACATATATTAAAGAAACAAAAAAACAAAAAGAACTTAATAAATTATTCATTCTTAAAAATATTTTTACAAAATTAATTATATTATTTGAAATTTGACTGCGTTATCAGAAAAAAGTTAGGTATTAATGTTCTTACTTTTTCTCAATATTTTGTTGCAAAACCCTTTTGCTTCATCACTGCGTCACATCGATTACGCATTTCACGCTATCTTCACTTCCTCAAAAAGAGTTGCTTTATTTGTCATATTTTTGAGGCTTACGGCTCTTTTCAAGTCACCCCACAAATGTTTGATGGGGTTCAAGTCTGGACTGGGTAATAACCACTTCAAAACATTGATTGAATTGTCTGCAAAAATTTTTTTTGTGAACTTCGTTATACTGTTAGAATTGCCATATAACAGGCAAATTGAAATTATTTAATATTTGAACTTGTTTTTATTTATTTAAATTCCATCAATTTTATAATTGAATTGACCCTCCACCATGCTTCACTACGCGTGAAACATAGCGATGATTAAATTTTTGATTAATGGGCCGTCTAACAAATCTCCGACTAACAGGACCAATGCGATTTATCTTTGTTTCATCGCTCCAAAGCACATATTTCCATTGATTTTCAGTCCAATTCCAATGAGAGTTGGAAAATTCTACACGACGTTTCCTTTGAATCCTACTAAGAAGCGGCTTGCGTGCAGCTCTGTGATATTAATTTTTTCTAAAATATCATGCTGGATGTCAGTGGATGACATTTTGGATCGGCTTTTGAAATTCGCCTTATCACTCGGTCGGTGTGCGCTGATGTTTTTCTGGTCCTCTTACTTCGAGGAACATTGGATATAGTGTCATATTTGTTTTTTTTTTGAACAGTTGAGCTGCCCTGAAATTTCTATATAGGATTTTCCAGCTTTATGAAGCGCAAAAATGGACCTTCGTTGTGTAGGAATGCAAGTTTTGTCTTTTAAAATTCTAATCTCATTTTTTTTATACATTAAATTAAAAAATATTTTCCAATAACAATATAATCTGTATCAAAATACTTAACGGTAAATCTGCAAATTTAATATAAAACTAGCGTTTCTAATTAGTTGAAGACATCTTTATATGAACCCTCTGGAATAAAAATAAAAAAAAATGTAAGGCGCCAAAAACAGGAAATTTTCTCAGGGTTACAAAAAACATTTTTTCTAACTTCGGCCCACAGGCAGCAAAAAATTGCAATGTTTTAAAGAATCGCGCGATTTTTCCAAAAAAAAAATTAATATTTTAGGGAAATCAGCCCCTTTGAAATTATTTTTTTACGGGCCCCAGGGGGTGTTGAATGGATCTTAAGGCGTCGGGGGCAAACATTTTTTCGAAAAAATCACGCAATTTTTTTTTTAAAACATCGCCCCAGGGGCTCTTAAATAGATCTTGAGGGAGCCACATACCATGGATCATGAAAGAAAATGCATTTTGAGATCCTGCGGAAATTTCCTTTGAGTACCGACACTTATATGTTACAACGCGTACCGGTTTTTTGGGACTTCGAGGACCTCACAGGCCCCAGCCCCAAAAATGAAAAATAGAAAAAAATTTTTTTTTTATTCCTTTTTTTTTAGCAACGCCCCACAAAGTGAACTTCAGCCAAACTGTTTCCCAACATCTGTTAAAGAGAATTCACCCAGTGATTAAAAGTTACTGAACGATCATTATCTGATGGCACGTGCTAAACATAATACTGTTAAACATTAATTAGCAAAGTGCATGATATTGAAATTGTAATGAGAATACAGAGAATAACTACTTAATAAACTAATAGTATTTATAGCAATTAAATAAAAGAAAATAAACAATATGCACAAAAACAGAAGCAGTTAACAAAGAATAATGCAAATAATAAAGCAATAAATTTTGAAAATGATAATCAAATAGTAATAGTTTTTTATTACAGGAATTTAAAATTAAAATATAATTTAAATAAAATTACTTTTTTATTAAGTGCCTATATGATTTATTTCCTGTGAAGAAAGTGCATTGAATTTTCAATAATCCGTTAAAATTTACTGATTTTCAGTAATCAGTAAAAATTTATTGGTAAGGCAATTTAAATTTCATTACCAGTAAAATTTTTCAGATTACTGCATTTTTTTCAGTATGGTTCACTATATTGATTTTAACCATCTCTTATCATTACTGCTTCTCATACGAATCATCACTGACGTCAACATCTGAACAATCTTCTAAATATTCCAAAAATTGTTCGTATGTTTAATTTTTACGTGTTACGCGATTTTTTTTTTGTCAAAAGTATGCCACTCCCTCTAGCGCTGATTCTCACCATTTATCTTCTCTTACATTTGTTGAATACATTGCTGTGTTTTCTATTTTTATAGTTTTATAATTATATAATTTTTTTATGAAAATGTTTCTTTTCCAAATGATTAAAAAAATGATAAACATACAAAAATTATTTTTTGTATATTTAGTTAGAATATTGTTCTACCTTAAGTCCAAAATTTTATTTATTGGTTTTCAAAAAGGTTGAACATTTTCATGATAGACAATACAATTGTTTCCTGTATTTTTAAATACAAAAATTTAAAAATATATAATTTTTGTGTAATATGGCATATGACATATGTAATTATTGGGGATTATAAAACACAGATAGTTCGTAAGTAAATTTTATCTTAACTTATTAAATCAACGTGGAGTTAGCTTCATAAGCTTATATTTACAATTAAAAGAAAATGCATTCCATTTGTCAGGCCCATTTGTTATACCAAAATATTCGTTATATCGCAACAACTTTTTGTACAAATTTTACAGCACATTTAACATTTATGATTTTTAGATATTATTGAAAATGTAAAAAAGGACACCAATAGTGAGTACACGTCTAATTCAGAAACTTTACTAACAAATAATTCTGTAATTTTTTCTTATTTCCATTTGTTTCAATCTTTCTTACACAGTTTTTTACCAACTGTTTCTTATATCTAGTATAAATTTTCAGAATCAGTCGTCAATGCAAATAATTTAATATCGCGTTATCGTTATACCGGACTTTACCTGTATTACAAAAAACATATAATTTTTCTAGTCATGTGGAAAGAAAAATCTTAATGATCAACAATTAAATACAACTTTACTACTGTATAATTTTTTTCCAAAAAAATATTTTTGAAAAAAATTTATTTTTTGAAATTAATTTTTCAGTAATTTAGTTTATTTTTCACAGATATTGAACCACACCAATGGATTTGTAATATAATTCTGCACCAAAATAAGTTTTCATTCATATACCTCGCACTTGCATACAGTTTACTTAGTGTACAAGTTGGTGGTTTCTTTGCTTTATTTTTGTAATATATGGAGGATGAATGATCGTTATAAATAAACAGAAATAACAAACAAAAAATATCGATGTATATAAAAACCAAATAAAACTTATTAAATTTAATAAAAATATACATAAATTTATTTTCTTATTTTATTCGACTGTGTTACAGAGCGATTATTTTGCGTATTTTGTCTTAGCCCGCTATTAGCGGTTATTGTACCCTGGGGATTTCTATTGTTAAAGTTGTTTCGATTCGCACCTCGAACCCGTTGATTTTGTGTACCTCCTCCTTGTCCACCCCCGCGGCCTTTATTCATTTCTACACGATTTCTTGTTTTAGCTTGAGCATCTTCTTTTACCATGTCAATCACTTCATCTGGTATACGAAGATATTTAATTGTACTTCCACGTATATAGCATTCAGGCATTCGCCAAAATCTATCACCATCCTGAAAATTAAAATTAGCATCGTTATATATTTCAATATATTATATATTCTTCAACAAATTTCTTGTCTTTAATTTTAACATGTCAAAAAATAAATAAAAGAAACAAACAATTGGCATTATTGTGTAGTTATTATAGGTCTGTACGAGGTAATTTTGGGTAAAGTCTGGTAAAATGAGAGTAAACAAAAAATTCTCTCACAAAACCATAAAAATGCCCAAAATACTGCGATCGCACAAAACCACATTTCAAAATAACCGTCAAATTTATTCATATTAAAAAACAACTTAATTAATAAATATATTTGAAATGGCAAATATCTCTTTACATTTTCAAATGTATTTTGCATTATTAAGAAGGAAAAGTTCTTTATAGTAAATTTTTATTTAACTTTAATTTTTTTTAAAAATGTAAAACAGCTAATTTATTAGCAACAGCTGATGATTTGATAATTTTACTATTTTACCCAAACAAAAAGTACGGATAAGTTCTGGTAAAATGAGAAACACAATTACTCTCTCATAAACGCTCTCATTTACCCAATTTTTGTTACAAGAAACGCTTTCTGGTAAGATTGAGTTCCCGCGGGCACCCGCGGTAACGTACGTCGAACACACCTTATGAGTAACCCTGTTGCCACATTATCAAGTTTTTCTTTCAAGTTGTTCACATACTGCTTGCCAAAATTAATTTGAATTGACAGCTGTGACGTAGGCTGTACGCAACTTCAAAGCAATTTTACTTTTCAAGATGTCTTCTATCTATGCACAAACATATTTCACTTTTTGATTTATTTATGATATTTCAATTAAAGGTTTTGTATTGCAACAGAATATTTGTAAAAAAAATCAAAACAAAAACTTATGTCGCCAAAATATTTGTAAAAATAAAAAACGAAACGTAGTTCAAAAGAATTGTAATCAGCTGTTTTCTTGAACGTGAAGAAATTTAAAGCGAGTTCGCATCAATTTTAAGAAGTATAATTGTGTTGGTTAAAAAGTGTGAGTGTATTAAAACTTGAA
The DNA here is from genome assembly GCA_949748255.1 of Eustalomyia histrio. Lineage (NCBI taxonomy): Eukaryota > Metazoa > Arthropoda > Insecta > Diptera > Anthomyiidae > Eustalomyia > Eustalomyia histrio. The sequence goes on from OX456526.1 coordinate 88,712,191, forward strand.
AGGCAAAACTTGATCGTCTAAGCCTCAAGTAAAAAAAGTAAAACGTTGTAACGTTGCAAATTACGTCTAAATATAGCAACTTACATATTACAAATACTACACCTACACGGTGGCCATCCTTGACTCTTACTATAACAAAAACTAAATACAAATGAGATAGTAATAATTTTTACCAACACAGACATCCCTAGCTAGTATAAATAACCAACACTATCATTCTAAAATATAATTCTCGTTTGGTTAATAAAATAATTGGTATAACAAAAGTGTTTCAGTTTGTGTTACAGTCGGGGGTCTGGTTCTTTCTAGTAAATCAGTGTATTGTGCTTTACATCCGTAAGGTCAGAGTACAAGAACCATGGCTCAAATTGATAATTGGTTGGCAGCTCTTCTGCAAACTTCGGTTGACTGCTCCACAGCGGCTTCGGCTGACTGCTCCACGGCAGCTTCGGCTGACTGCTCTACAGCGGCTTCGGCTAACTGCTCTTGTATGCGATTTGCGTGTCATCATTGTACCGTGCGTCAACATTTACGCAACCCGTATGTCATCATTGTACCGCCCATGTGTGATTGTCAACACAGCTCTTCTAGGCGATTTATCGCTGAGGTAACTCACCGTGCAACCTTGTGTGTCATCATTATACAGCCGTGTGTGATTGTCAATGAAGCCCGTGTATCATAATTAACACAGCCCGTACGTCAACATTTATGTAACCCGTGTCATCATTGTACCGCCCGGGTGTGATAGTCAAAACAACCCCTGTACCATCATTAACACCGCCAGTGTATCATTAGCACATCATCATTAGCACAGCCCGTGCGTCAACATTTATGCAATCCGTGTGTCATCATTGTACCGCCCAGGTGTGATTGTCAACACAATTCCTGTACCATCATTAACACAGCCCGTGTATCATCATTAGCACAGCCCGTGCGTGAACATTTACACAACCCATGTGCCATAGTTGTTACAGCCCGTGTCACTATTAACACAGCTAATGTGTCAGTTACGCAACCCGTGTGTCATTTTAGACACATCCTGTGCGTCATCTTTTACGCAACCCATGTGTTGTTTTGTTAACACAGCTCGTGTGTCATTATAAACACAGCCAGTGCGTCATCACTTACTAAACCCGTATGTCTTTGTAAACACAGCCCGTGTCATTATCAACACAGAACACGTGCGTCATCATTTACGCAGCCAGTGTGTTACTAGGAGAAGAGAAAATATTGATATTCATCGCTTTATTCCTATAATTATTATAATCATAAATATATGTACGGCAAAAGATAAATAAAGCTTAATATTTGTACTTCCCTTGGAAAAGGCAAATAAATCGTTTTGTTATTTACTTGAGGTTTTAAGAAGCACATTAGAATCATAGATGGCACACTGCACTATATTTGAAGTGCATTAACAACTGCAGTAATCAGTTAATGTTTACTGATAACACTGGAACATTTTTGGGATTATTGTCTGGGGGGTGAGAAATTCCAAGTCAGGGTGATGGTACTAGGTCAGTATAGTAAAACCCTCAAAGGGTTTGGCGTTCTGAAATTTTTTCCTTATCTTGATGTTTTTTCGCTTAGTTGTAACATTTTGGCAAAAACGTAGTTTAACATAACTCGAGAACCACTTGTCCGATTTTGCTAAAACAAACTCAAAAAAATTTAGAATTACAATTTCTTTAATCCGTTCATATAACGTTTTTCTTTATAATCAACAGTTTTGCCGGTAAAAATAAATTTGTGGAGAAAAAAAAATATTTTTTTGCCTAAAAATTAAAATTTTTTTTTAAATTCATAAAAAATCCAAAACGGAAAAAAGGATCAAGTGTTATTAATTTCATGTAAAGTCACATAACCTATAAACAAAATGCGATATAGATCATAGAAATCGATTAACGCGTTCTGCTTTTATTTACAATTAAGTGAAGGTATCCCATTTTGACAAGAATATTGATATTTGTTTTTATTCAAAAAAGTGTCATTTATCGCCTTTTTTATAAACTTTCCCCAATAACTCCAGACTTCTGGCCATAAACTACTAAAAAAATTAAGTAAACATTTTTATAATTTTTTATTTTTATTTTATTTATTTATTTTTATTTATTTTAATAAATATTGCCTAGACTTTTTCGATGGTGGTTGTTCGGGACTAGTGGCATCGCATTCATCGCTATCATCAGTTTCTGAACCACACATAATGTCAATGTGTGACTCCACTGTTGGCCCTTCTGCATCTCCTGAAAATTCTTTATCATCAAGATCATCCTTGTCTTGCCACACAAGCTTACTCCACCAGCAAATTTCCGCAATTATTGCACTCGGCGACCTTTTGCCTCTATATCTGTAAGTTTTTGTTTTATTAAAATGAGTTTGAAAAAATAAAAAATCAGTATTACCTCATTTCAAATGGCATAGCAACTTGATGATAGCGTTCACCTTGTTCATCAGATTCGGTAGCCAATTGTTTGCTGAAGTAGTCCAGATGATGATGTAAATAATGGATTTTCAAGGACATGTGGACACCAATTTCCGAGAATGCTCTTAACATCCTTGCGACAGAAACATCGTAGTTGTTAGAACGATGCTTTCCCAACAAGCCTTCTATTACTTCTTTGATTGCCTGCCATGCATTCAATTCAGCGTCAATCAAAATATTGTTGAATGCGTCACTTTTAATCAGCTTTCGTATATCTGGACCATTTACTACGCCTGATTGGAAAAAATTAATTTGTTAAGATGGAAAATCATGGGAAATGAATGTGATATTATAACTTACCTTCTTTAATTTTACTTTCGCTGAGTCTCGGGTAAATTAGTTTCAAACACAAGAAAACTTCATCTCTTTTGGCGACAGTTTTGATAAAATTCTTAACAATTCCAAGTTTAATATGCAGTGGAGGCAGCAATATCTTCTGCTTCGGCACTAGAGGCTCACGAATAATATTGGCCGTTTGTAACCTGCTGTGCTCTCTGAGTTTCCATCCGTGGCATGCATATTGGTCACCGGAAAATCGTGTGTCCCAATCGCACAAAAAGCACATATATTTTATATAGCCGCTTTGAAGACCGCAAAGCAGTGCTACAACTTTTAAATCGCAGCATATGCGCCACATATGTTTATCGTAGTTAACCATTTTTAAAATATTTTCCAGTGCATATGTTTCTTTCGTTTCTGTACTATAGGCGATTGGAACTGAAGGTTTTTTATTGGTCTTATGCAGTAAAACCGCCTTCAAGCTGAGTTTTGAACTGTCAATAAATAATCTCCAGTCATCTGCTTCATATTTTATTTCCATTGCGTCCATCAATTTTCCTACATCCGGGCAATATGCAGAAGTTTTTTCATCATTCACAAGGAATAAACTTTGGAGTGTTGCCTGACGACTTCGATAAGCTGTGACTTTCACACCGGGTGCCAACAAATTGTTTGATTTCAAAATGGAAGCCAGCTCTTCCGATTTATGCTGTGTTAATTCCAACTTGGCAACAATTGAATCAAGCTTATTTTGATTTATTAAAATTGGCTCATTGGATACTGATGGCTCATATGGGGGATCATCACGTGCATGATATGTCGGAGCAGTCGTAGAAGAGAAAATATCTGGGCTAGAAGCTTTTGGCACAGGAATGTGGTCCGAATGAGGCAATGGTTTTGAGGCACTTGCAACACCAACGTAATTATACGATTTTCTTATCCTTTTTGCGGCTCTTTATTCGCACATGCATAGCAATTCAATGGATTGTGACCTTCGCCAGGATTAGTCCAAGTCATTGGGATACCGAATGGCATACTTCCACGTCTTCTATTTTTCCAATCCATTAGACGGTTGTAGCAGCTTTTACACACTATATTTGGTACCCAATTTTCGTTCACTATAACATTTTGGTTGAAGTACATCTTGTATGTTTGAACAAAATCAGTACTGAAATTTCCCCTTTTTTTATGTGTTGAGACATATTGACGCAGTAGCAAAAGCTATTTATATCTGGCTTGCACAGTTCCATATTCTGTTCAGTTTTGTTCACTTTTAAAAAACTGGAGAAAAATCACTTTTACTGTTCGCGTTCGTCGGCACTTGTTGAATGACAAAAATCACAGAACCAGTGTGAGAAAGAGAAGAAGTAGAAAAATATGAGAGAGTTCGGCTTGTGAGTGTCAATGTTTTCTCCAAATAATGTTGGCATATCTGGAGCAAATTTTTGAAATTCATATATTTACCTAATTGTGAATAAATAAGAAACGCGCGCATCGGTCATGAGTTATGTGACTTTACGCGAAAGTAATTAGTTTTGGCACTTTTTCCCATTTTGGATTTTTTATGAATTTAAAAAAAAAAAATATTTAAATTTTTAGGCAAAAAATACTTTTTTCCTTTCATATATTCATTTTTAACTTCGAAAGTTTTGCACATATAGGAAAACGGTATAGAAACAGATTAGAGAAATTGTAATTCTTAATTTTTCTAAATTTGTTTCATCAAAATCGGACAAGTGGTTCTCGAGTTATGTTAAACTACGTTTTTGCCAAAATGTTACAACTAAGCGAAAAAACATCAAGATAAGGAAAAAATTTAAAAGGTCATAAAAAAAAACTGACACATACGAACGCCAAACCCTTTGAGGGTTTTACCTAGTACCATCACACTGACTTGGAATTTCTCACCCCCCAGATTGGCTGTTGTACTGTGTAATGAAACTTAAATTTCATTACCAGTAAATTTTTACTGATTACTGAAAAAATTGCAGTAACCAGAAAATTTTTACTGGTAATGAAATTTAGTTTGCATTACAAGTAAAATTTTACTGATTACTGAAAAAAATGCATTAATCAGTAAATTTTTACTGATAATGAAATTTAATTTGCATTATCAGTAATCAGTTAAAATGTACTGGTAATTCTATGCAAATTTTAAATTGAAAACTTGAAAATAACAAAAATACTTATTTTGGGGTTCAGTATATTGGGGTATTAAACTTCTGATTTTGTATTGTTTTTTACAATATAGTATTCATGTTTATTTTTCATTCATGTTTATTTTATTCGTAAATAAAACTTTAACTACAAAAAAAATTAATGTATTTCATTCAAATTTTCTTTCAAAATTAAAACCATATAACCATGTCACCATTAATATTTTTTAATAAAATAAATTGGTTTATGCTTTAAAATATTTATAAGATATTTACTATCGTTAGCTGAAATGCAAAAGGCCGTAACTAACATTTTTATATTTTTTTACGGGAGAAGCAAAAACACGCCAACAGGCAATTAAACAAATTCGATAAAATTTTGTGGAGAGATGTAGTTCAATGCTGTACTTCATAATCACTCAATCCCATTTTAAATTTGTACGGGGCAACCAAAAAACTTAGAAAATTAAAAACATCTCAGATTCGAATTTTTTTCATAAAACCCTTATTTTTAATCGTAGAGCTCAGAAATGTTGTGTATGCATGTATTTTAGCCAAATAAATCATAATAATCAATAAAACCGTTTTTGAAAATTTTGTTGGTTACGCCCTACAGGTGCAGATGAGTGTAATAGGTATTGTATTTTAGAAATACGCTTTTTAACAGCAGTGTGATTTTTAAGACAATTTGTCGTTGTGTATCGTTCGGCCAAGTATAAAAATGTTGGCAAAAGTGAACTTTATCTGGCGTTGCTCAAAAAAAAAAAAATGACCCCCACTGTGATTTTTAAGACAATTTGTCGTTGTGTATCGTTCGGCCAAGTATAAAAATGTTGGCAATAGTGAACTTTATCTGGCGTTGCTCAAAAAAAATATGACCCCCACTGGAATAAAAAAGAAATCTTTTTGCTATCTTTCATTTTTAGGGCCACGGCCTGTGCCATTTTTGGGTCCGGTGCCTGTGAGCCCCCCAGACCCCAAAAAAACGGGACGGGTAGTAACATACAAGTGTGGATACTCAAATGAAAGCAATTTTCCTTAGAATCTCAAAAATGCATTTTGTTACAGATGTCTTCAAAGTATGCGCGATGAATACATACATACATACATATATATATATATATATATATATGTATATATATGTGGACAGCACATGTTGCGGGGACGGTTTTTCGTTCCAGAAGTTATATATATATATTCATTTTGCATACTTTGAAGACATCTGTATATACAGCCAAAAAAGTCCCTATAATATGCGCTGTATCCAGTAAAATGTCTTCAGAGTAAACACTAGAATAAAGAAAAGTTTAAGGACAGTCCCCAAAGTAACAAAATGTCTTCATAGTAACTTGTGGAACGAAAACCCGTCCCCGCAATATGTGCTGTGCACATATATATATATATATATATATATATATATTCATTGCCCATACTTTGAAGACATCTGTATATACAGCCAAAAAAGTCCCTATAATATTCGCTGTATCCAGTAAAATGTCTTCAGTGTAAACAGTAGAATAACGAAAAGTTTAAGGACAGTCCCCAAAGCACCAAAATGTCTTCATAGTAACTTGTGAAACGAAAAACCGTCCCCGCAACATGCGCCGTGCACATATATGCATGTATTTATACATATATATATATATACGTCCTACAGGTGCATATGAGGGTAATGGGTATTGTATTTTAGAAATACGCTTTTTAACAGCAGTGTGATTTTTAAGACAATTTGTCGTTGTGTATCGTTCGGCCAAGTATAAAAATGTTGGCAAAAGTGAACTTTATCTGGCGTTGCTCAAAAAAAAATATGACCCTCACTGTGATTTTTAAGACAATTTGTCGTTGTGTATCGTTCGGCCAAGTATAAAAATGTTGGCAAAGGTGAACTTTATCTGGCGTTGCTGAAAACAAGTAAAAAAGGGCTAAATTCGGCTGTGCCGAATCTTTGAATACCCTCCACCATAGGGGCTGAAGATGATATACGTATATACTAAATTTTGCATGAACTGTAATAAGAATATGTTTTGTCAATTTATGTAACGAACTTTTGTTATTTAGTTTTAGTAATGTTATTTATTTAGTTTTAGTAATGTTAATTACAGACGTTTGCTCTGTTAGCGACTTTAACATTGTTGCTTCTTACGTTAACATAGTTATTAGAGTAACACACATATGTATAGCTCTAAGAATGTTATTATTCTCATATATGTAAGACAATAAATGTAATCGAAACAAAAAGAAGACTTAATAACATTTTTACTTAACAGAAAATCAAAATAGATACAGAAAAATTGTACAAATTTGTATGGAAAATTTAGAGGTACCTTCACATTTTTACTCATAACTTTTGAACCGCTAAACCGATTTCGCTCATTTTAAATACCAAACTGCTCGGGAGGATGTTCAATAATCTGGGTAAAAATTGGCACCCCCGCTTGCGTCTTCGCGTCGTGATCGCCATTTCAACAGACAGACAGACAGACGGACATCGCTAAATCGACTTAAAATTGCATAAGGATCACGAATATATATACTTTATGGGGTCTTAAACCTATATTTCGACATATTACAAACGGAATGACAAACTGATATATACCCTCACCATATATGGTGGAGGGTATAAAAATATGACCCCCACTGGAATAAAAAAGACATTTTTTTGCTATCTATCATTTTTAGGGCCTCGGCCTGTCCATTTTTTGGCCCGGTGCCGTGTGAATACTCCAATGAAAGCAATTTTCCTTAGAATCTCAAAAATGCATTTTGTTACATGATTCGCGGTATGCAGCTCCCTCTAGATCCATTTAAGACTCCTTTATATATACACACAAAAAAATAAAATTCATAATTATTTATGAAAATTGTTCATAATTTTAAAGGTTTATATTATATATGAAACTTACCTACTATTTATGAAGTGTTCCTAACTTCCCAGTGTTTTTTTATAAATTCGATTATAATTTTTATGAACTTTGTTCATAAAGAAAAAACTCATATGTAATATGTCTTAATTCTTAAATATTATAAAAATTTCATAAAAAAAACTAATGTTTCTACAATCCCCTGCGTTATTCGATGACGGCGGACATACATAATAGAAACATGTTCATATGCTTATATGAATAGGTACATAAAATTTATTTATAATATCAATTATTTCCTAACTAAATTCCCAGTATTATATGTACTTATGTATGCACTCGTTCCTTAATAATAAGATTTTGTACTTTGGCAAATTTTTTAAGTACTTTTTCATAAATAGTAAGTATATATATATAGGTATTTTAAGAACCATTTCATAATAAACAGTACACAAACTTTCCCTGTATTTTTTTTAATAAGCTGTTCATAAATTCAATCTAAGTTTATGAAAAAGTTCTTAAATTAGTACATTGGCAAATTTTCATAAAATATTCATAAATAGTATGAATTTGTTTTTTGTGTGTATATATATATATATATATATATATGTCTTCAGTGTAAACAGTAGAATAACGAAAAGTTTAAGGACAGTCCCCAAAGTAACAAAATGTCTTCATAGTAACCTGTGGAGCGAAAAACCGTCCCCGCAACATGTGCTGTGCACATATATATATATATATATATATATATATATATATATATATACTGATGTCTTCAAAATATGCGCGATGAATACATATATATATATATATATACATAGTTTATATATAATGCATTTTTTTTCATTTATTGCATCATATTTCTTTTACATATATTAAAGAAACAAAAAAACAAAAAGAACTTAATAAATTATTCATTCTTAAAAATATTTTTACAAAATTAATTATATTATTTGAAATTTGACTGCGTTATCAGAAAAAAGTTAGGTATTAATGTTCGTACTTTTTCTCAATATTTTGTTGCAAAACCCTTTTGCTTCATCACTGCGTCACATCGATTACGCATTTCACGCTATCTTCACTTCCTCAAAAAGAGTTGCTTTATTTGTCATATTTTTGAGGCTTACGGCTCTTTTCAAGTCACCCCACAAATGTTTGATGGGGTTCAAGTCTGTACTGGGTAATAACCACTTCAAAACATTGATTGAATTGTCTGCAAAAATTTTTTTTGTGAACTTCGTTATACTGTTAGAATTGCTATATAACAGGCAAATTGAAATTATTTAATATTTGAACTTGTTTTTATTTATTTAAATTCCATCAATTTTATAATTGAATTGACCCTCCACCATGCTTCACTACGCGTGAAACATAGCGATGATTAAATTTTTGATTAATGGGCCGTCTAACAAATCTCCGACTAACAGGACCAATGCGATTTATCTTTGTTTCATCGCTCCAAAGCACATATTTCCATTGATTTTCAGTCCAATTCCAATGAGAGTTGGAAAATTCTACACGACGTTTCCTTTGAATCCTACTAAGAAGCGGCTTGCGTGCAGCTCTGTGATATTAATTTTTTCTAAAATATCATGCTGGATGTCAGTGGATGACATTTTGGATCGGCTTTGGAAATTCGCCTTATCACTCGGTCGGTGTGCGCTGATGTTTTTCTGGTCCTCTTACTTCGAGGAACATTGGATATAGTGTCATATTTGTTTTTTTTTTGAACAGTTGAGCTGCCCTGAAATTTCTATATAGGATTTTCCAGCTTTATGAAGCGCAAAAATGGACCTTCGTTGTGTAGGAGTGCAAGTTTTGTCTTTTAAAATTCTAAATCTTATATTAGTTTTCATTTTTTTTATACATTAAATTAAAAAATATTTGCCAATAACAATATAATCTGTATCAAAATACTTAACGGTAAATCTGCAAATTTAATATAAAACTAGCGTTTCTAATTAGTTGAAAACAGCTTTATATGACCCCTCTGGAATAAAAATAAAAAAAATGTAAGGCGCCAAAAACCGGAAATTTTCTCAGGGTTACAAAAAACATTTTTTCTAACTTCGGCCCACAGGCAGCAAAAAATTGCAATGTTTTAAAGAATCGCGCGATTTTTCCAAAAAAAAAAATTAATATTTTAGGGAAATCAGCCCCTTTGAAATTATTTTTTTTACGGGCCCCAGGGGGTGTTGAATGGATCTTAAGGCGTCGGGGGCAAACATTTTTTCGAAAAAATCACGCAATTTTTTTTTAAAAACATCGCCCCAGGGGCTCTTAAATAGATCTTGAGGGAGCCACATACCATGGATCATGAAAGAAAATGCATTTTGAGATCCTGCGGAAATTTCCTTTGAGTACCGACACTTATATGTTACAACGCGTACCGGTTTTTTGGGCCTTCGAGGACCTCACAGGCCCCAGCCCCAAAAATGAAAAATAGAAAAAATTTTCTTTTTTTATTCCTTTTTTTTTAGCAACGCCCCACAAAGTGAACTTCAGCCAAACTGTTTCCCAACATCTGTTAAAGAGAATTCACCCAGTGATTAAAAGTTACTGAACGATCATTATCTGATGGCACGTGCTAAACATAATACTGTTAAACATTAATTAGCAAAGTGCATGATATTGAAATTGTAATAAGAATACAGAGAATAACTACTTAATAAACTAATAGTATTTATAGCAATTAAATAAAAGAAAATAAACAATATGCACAAAAACAGAAGCAGTTAACAAAGAATAATGCAAATAAAAAAGCAATAAATTTTGAAAATGATAATCAAATAGGAATAGTTTTTTATTACAGGAATTTTAAATTAAAATATAATTTAAATAAAATTACTTAGTTTTTATTAAGTGCCTATATGATTTATTTCCTGTGAAGAAAGTGCATTGAATTTTCAATAATCCGTTAAAATTTACTGATTTTCAGTAATCAGTAAAAATTTATTGGTAAGGCAATTTAAATTTCATTACCAGTAAAACTTTTCAGATTACTGCATTTTTTTCAGTATGGTTCACTATATTGATTTTAACCATCTCTAATCATTACTGCTTCTCATACGAATCATCACTGACGTCAACATCTGAACAATCTTCTAAATATTCCAAAAATTGTTCGTATGTTTAATTTTTACGTGTTACGCGATTTTTTTTTGTCAAAAGTATGCCACTCCCTCTAGCGCTGATTCTCACCATTTATCTTCTCTTACATTTGTTGAATACATTGCTGTGTTTTCTATTTTTATAGTTTTATAATTATATAATTTTTTTATGAAAATGTTTCTTTTCCAAATGATTAAAAAAATGATAAACATACAAAAATTATTTTTTGTATATTTAGTTAGAATATTGTTCTACCTTAAGTCCAAAATTTTATTTATTGGTTTTCAAAAAGGTTGAACATTTTCATGATAGACAATACAATTGTTTCCTGTATTTTTAAATACAAAAATTTAAAAATATATAATTTTTGTGTAATATGGCATATGACATATGTAATTATTGGGGATTATAAAACACAGATAGTTCGTAAGTAAATTTTATCTTAACTTATTAAATCAACGTGGAGTTAGCTTCATAAGCTTTTTCCTTCAAAGTTGTTAGTTAAATAAAATATATTTACAATTAAAAGAAAATGCATTCCATTTGTCAGGCCCATTTGTTATACCAAAATATTCGTTATATCGCAACAACTTTTTGTACAAATTTTACAGCACATTTAACATTTATGATTTTTAGATATTATTGAAAATGTAAAAAAGGACACCAATAGTGAGTACACGTCTAATTCAGAAACTTTACTAACAAATAATTCTGTAATTTTTTCTTATTTCCATTTGTTTCAATCTTTCTTACACAGTTTTTTACCAACTGTTTCTTATATCTAGTATAAATTTTCAGAATCAGTCGTCAATGCAAATAATTTAATATCGCGTTATCGTTATACCGGACTTTACCTGTATTACAAAAAACATATAATTTTTCTAGTCATGTGGAAAGAAAAATCTTAATGATCAACAATTAAATACAACTTTACTACTGTATAATTTTTTTCTAAAAAAATATTTTTGAAAAAAATTTATTTTTTGAAATTAATTTTTCAGTAATTTAGTTTATTTTTCACAGATATTGAACCACACCAATGGATTTGTAATATAATTCTGCACCAAAATAAGTTTTCATTCATATACCTCGCACTTGCATACAGTTTACTTAGTGTACAAGTTGGTGGTTTCTTTGCTTTATTTTTGTAATATATGGAGGATGAATGATCGTTATAAATAAACAGAAATAACAAACAAAAAATATCGATGTATATAAAAACCAAATAAAACTTATTAAATTTAATAAAAATATACATAAATTTATTTTCTTATTTTATTCGACTGTGTTACAGAGCGATTATTTTGCGTATTTTGTCTTAGCCCGCTATTAGCGGTTATTGTACCCTGGGGATTTCTATTGTTAAAGTTGTTTCGATTCGCACCTCGAACCCGTTGATTTTGTGTACCTCCTCCTTGTCCACCCCCGCGGCCTTTATTCATTTCTACACGATTTCTTGTTTTAGCTTGAGCATCTTCTTTTACCATGTCAATCACTTCATCTGGTATACGAAGATATTTAATTGTACTTCCACGTATATAGCATTCAGGCATTCGCCAAAATCTATCACCATCCTGAAAATTAAAATTAGCATCGTTATATATTTCAATATATTATATATTCTTCAAGAAATTTCTTGTCTTTAATTTTAACATGTCAAAAAATAAATAAAAGAAACAAACAATTGGCATTATTGTGTAGTTATTATAGGTCTGTACGAGGTAATTTTGGGTAAAGTCTGGTAAAATGAGAGTAAACAAAAAATTCTCTCACAAAACCATAAAAATGCCCAAAATACTGCGATCGCACAAAACCACATTTCAAAATAACCGTCAAATTTATTCATATTAAAAAACAACTTAATTAATAAATATATTTGAAATGGCAAATATCTCTTTACATTTTCAAATGTATTTTGCATTATTAAGAAGGAAAAGTTCTTTATAGTAAATTTTTATTTAACTTTAATTTTTTTTAAAAATGTACTATTTTATTTTATATGTTACTATTTTACCCAAACAAAAAGTACGGATAAGTTCTGGTAAAATGAGAAACACAATTACTCTCTCATAAACGCTCTCATTTACCCAATTTTTGTTACAAGAAACGCTTTCTGGTAAGATTGAGTTCCCGCGGGCACCCGCGGTAACGTACGTCGAACACACCTTATGAGTAACCCTGTTGCCACATTATCAAGTTTTTCTTTCAAGTTGTTCACATACTGCTTGCCAAAATTAATTTGAATTGACAGCTGTGACGTAGGCTGTACGCAACTTCAAAGCAATTTTACTTTTCAAGATGTCTTCTATCTATGCACAAACATATTTCACTTTTTGATTTATTTATGATATTTCAATTAAAGGTTTTGTATTGCAACAGAATATTTGTAAAAAAAATCAAAACAAAAACTTATGTCGCCAAAATATTTGTAAAAATAAAAAACGAAACGTAGTTCAAAAGAATTGTAATCAGCTGTTTTCTTGCACGTGAAGAAATTTAAAGCGAGTTCGCATCAATTTTAAGAAGTATAATTGTGTTGGTTAAAAAGTGTGAGTGTATTAAAACTTGAAAGGCAAAACTTGATCGTCTAAGCCTCAAGTAAAAAAAGTAAAACGTTGTAACGTTGCAAATTACGTCTAAATATAGCAACTTACATATTACAAATACTACACCTACACGGTGGCCATCCTTGACTCTTACTATAACAAAAACTAAATACAAATGAGATAGTAATAATTTTTACCAACACAGACATCCCTAGCTAGTATAAATAACCAACACTATCATTCTAAAATATAATTCTCGTTTGGTTAATAAAATAATTGGTATAACAAAAGTGTTTCAGTTTGTGTTACAGTCGGGGGTCTGGTTCTTTCTAGTAAATCAGTGTATTGTGCTTTACATCCGTAAGGTCAGAGTACAAGAACCATGGCTCAAATTGATAATTGGTTGGCAGCTCTTCTGCAAACTTCGGTTGACTGCTCCACAGCGGCTTCGGCTGACTGCTCCACGGCAGCTTCGGCTGACTGCTCTACAGCGGCTTCGGCTAACTGCTCTTGTATGCGATTTGCGTGTCATCATTGTACCGTGCGTCAACATTTACGCAACCCGTATGTCATCATTGTACCGCCCATGTGTGATTGTCAACACAGCTCTTCTAGGCGATTTATCGCTGAGGTAACTCACCGTGCAACCTTGTGTGTCATCATTATACAGCCGTGTGTGATTGTCAATGAAGCCCGTGTATCATAATTAACACAGCCCGTACGTTAACATTTATGTAACCCGTGTCATCATTGTAGCGCCCGGGTGTGATAGTCAAAACAACCCCTGTACCATCATTAACACCGCCAGTGTATCATTAGCACATCATCATTAGCACAGCCCGTGCGTCAACATTTATGCAATCCGTGTGTCATCATTGTACCGCCCAGGTGTGATTGTCAACACAATTCCTGTACCATCATTAACACAGCCCGTGTATCATCATTAGCACAGCCCGTGCGTGAACATTTACACAACCCATGTGCCATAGTTGTTACAGCCCGTGTCACTATTAACACAGCTAATGTGTCAGTTACGCAACCCGTGTGTCATTTTAGACACATCCTGTGCGTCATCTTTTACGCAACCCATGTGTTGTTTTGTTAACACAGCTCGTGTGTCATTATAAACACAGCCAGTGCGTCATCACTTACTAAACCCGTATGTCTTTGTAAACACAGCCCGTGTCATTATCAACACAGAACACGTGCGTCATCATTTACGCAGCCAGTGTGTTACTAGGAGAAGAGAAAATATTGATATTCATCGCTTTATTCCTATAATTATTATAATCATAAATATATGTACGGCAAAAGATAAATAAAGCTTAATATTTGTACTTCCCTTGGAAAAGGCAAATAAATCGTTTTGTTATTTACTTGAGGTTTTAAGAAGCACATTAGAATCATAGATGGCACACTGCACTATATTTGAAGTGCATTAACAACTGCAGTAATCAGTTAATGTTTACTGATAACACTGGAACATTTTTGGGATTATTGTCTGGGGGGTGAGAAATTCCAAGTCAGGGTGATGGTACTAGGTCAGTATAGTAAAACCCTCAAAGGGTTTGGCGTTCTGAAATTTTTTCCTTATCTTGATGTTTTTTCGCTTAGTTGTAACATTTTGGCAAAAACGTAGTTTAACATAACTCGAGAACCACTTGTCCGATTTTGCTAAAACAAACTCAAAAAAATTTAGAATTACAATTTCTTTAATCCGTTCATATAACGTTTTTCTTTATAATCAACAGTTTTGCCGGTAAAAATAAATTTGTGGAGAAAAAAAAATATTTTTTTGCCTAAAAATTAAAATTTTTTTTTAAATTCATAAAAAATCCAAAACGGAAAAAAGGATCAAGTGTTATTAATTTCATGTAAAGTCACATAACCTATAAACAAAATGCGATATAGATCATAGAAATCGATTAACGCGTTCTGCTTTTATTTACAATTAAGTGAAGGTATCCCATTTTGACAAGAATATTGATATTTGTTTTTATTCAAAAAAGTGTCATTTATCGCCTTTTTTATAAACTTTCCCCAATAACTCCAGACTTCTGGCCATAAACTACTAAAAAAATTAAGTAAACATTTTTATAATTTTTTATTTTTATTTTATTTATTTATTTTTATTTATTTTAATAAATATTGCCTAGACTTTTTCGATGGTGGTTGTTCGGGACTAGTGGCATCGCATTAATCGCTATCATCAGTTTCTGAACCACACATAATGTCAATGTGTGACTCCACTGTTGGCCCTTCTGCATCTCCTGAAAATTCTTTATCATCAAGATCATCGTTGTCTTGCCACACAAGCTTACTCCACCAGCAAATTTCCGCAATTATTGCACTCGGCGACCTTTTGCCTCTATATCTGTAAGTTTTTGTTTTATTAAAATGAGTTTGAAAAAATAAAAAATCAGTATTACCTCATTTCAAATGGCATAGCAACTTGATGATAGCGTTCACCTTGTTCATCAGATTCGGTAGCCAATTGTTTGCTGAAGTAGTCCAGATGATGATGTAAATAATGGATTTTCAAGGACATGTAGACACCAATTTCCGAGAATGCTCTTAACATCCTTGCGACAGAAACATCGTAGTTGTTAGAACGATGCTTTCCCAACAAGCCTTCTATTACTTCTTTGATTGCCTGCCATGCATTCAATTCAGCGTCAATCAAAATATTGTTGAATGCGTCACTTTTAATCAGCTTTCGTAAATCTGGACCATTTACTACGCCTGATTGGAAAAAATTAATTTGTTAAGATGGAAAATCATGGGAAATGAATGTGATATTATAACTTACCTTCTTTAATTTTACTTTCGCTGAGTCTCGGGTAAATTAGTTTCAAACACAAGAAAACTTCATCTCTTTTGGCGACAGTTTTGATAAAATTCTTAACAATTCCAAGTTTAATATGCAGTGGAGGCAGCAATATCTTCTGCTTCGGCACTAGAGGCTCACGAATAATATTGGCCGTTTGTAACCTGCTGTGCTCTCTGAGTTTCCATCCGTGGCATGCATATTGGTCACCGGAAAATCGTGTGTCCCAATCGCACAAAAAGCACATATATTTTATATAGCCGCTTTGAAGACCGCAAAGCAGTGCTACAACTTTTAAATCGCAGCATATGCGCCACATATGTTTGGCGTAGTTAACCATTTTTAAAATATTTTCCAGTGCATCATATGTTTCTTTCGTTTCTGTACTATAGGCGATTGGAACTGAAGGTTTTTTATTGGTCTTATGCAGTAAAACCGCCTTCAAGCTGAGTTTTGAACTGTCAATAAATAATCTCCAGTCATCTGCTTCATATTTTATTTCCATTGGGTCCATCAATTTTCCTACATCCGGGCAATATGCAGAAGTTTTTTCATCATTCACAAGGAATAAACTTTGGAGTGTTGCCTGACGACTTCGATAAGCTGTGACTTTCACACCGGGTGCCAACAAATTGTTTGATTTCAAAATGGAAGCCAGCTCTTCCGATTTATGCTGTGTTAATTCCAACTTGGCAACAATTGAATCAAGCTTATTTTGATTTATTAAAATTGGCTCATTGGATACTGATGGCTCATATGGGGGATCATCACGTGCATGATATGTCGGAGCAGTCGTAGAAGAGAAAATATCTGGGCTAGAAGCTTTTGGCACAGGAATGTGGTCCGAATGAGGCAATGGTTTTGCGGCACTTGCAACACCAACGAAATTATACGATTTTCTTATCCTTTTTGCGGCTCCTTTATTCGCACATGCATAGCAATTCAATGGATTGTGACCTTCGCCAGGATTAGTCCAAGTCATTGGGATACCGAATGGCATACTTCCACGTCTTCTATTTTTCCAATCCATTAGACGGTTGTAGCAGCTTTTACACACTATATTTGGTACCCAATTTTCGTTCACTATAACATTTTGGTTGAAGTACATCTTGTATGTTTGAACAAAATCAGTACTGAAATTTCCCCTTTTTTTATGTGTTGAGACATATTGACGCAGTAGCAAAAGCTATTTATATCTGGCTTGCACAGTTCCATATTCTGTTCAGTTTTGTTCACTTTTAAAAAACTGGAGAAAAATCACTTTTACTGTTCGCGTTCGTCGGCACTTGTTGAATGACAAAAATCACAGAACCAGTGTGAGAAAGAGAAGAAGTATAATGACAATGCATGTTTTATGTGAACATTACAGAACCAGTGTTGCCACATCAATATTTCTCTTTTAGTACAGTAGAAAAATATGAGAGAGTTCGGCTTGTGAGTGTCAATGTTTTCTCCAAATAATGTTGTGCATATCTGGAGCAAATTTTTTAAATTCATATATTTACCTAATTGTGAATAAATAAGAAACGCGCGCATCGCTCATGAATTATGTGATTTTACGCGAAAGTAATTAGTTTTGGCACTTTTTCCCATTTTGGATTTTTTATGAATTTTAAAAAAAAAATATTTAATTATATATTCATTTTTAACTTCGAAAGTGTTGCACATATAGGAAAACGGTATAGAAACAGATTAGAGAAATTGTAATTCTTAATTTTTCTAAATTTGTTTCATCAAAATCGGACAAGTGGTTCTCGAGTTATGTTAAACTACGTTTTTGCCAAAATGTTACAACTAAGCGAAAAAACATCAAGATAAGGAAACAATTTAAAAGGTCATAAAAAAAAACGAACGCCAAACCCTTTGAGGGTTTTACCTAGTACCATCACCCTGACTTGGAATTTCTCACCCCCCAGATTGGCTGTTGTACTGTGTAATGAAACTTAAATTTCATTACCAGTAAATTTTTACTGATTACTGAAAAAATTGCAGTAACCAGAAAATTTTTACTGGTAATGAAATTTAGTTTGCATTACAAGTAAAATTTTACTGATTACTGAAAAAAATGCATTAATCAGTAAATTTTTACTGATAATGAAATTTAATTTGCATTATCAGTAATCAGTTAAAATGTACTGGTAATGCAAGCTGAAACTAATATCAGCATCAGTAAAAATTGTTAAAGTAGTGTAATATTGTGCTATACCCCATTCATACTGAACCCAAAATATGTATTTTCGTTTCTTTTAAGTTTTCAATTTTCAAATTCTATGCAAATTTTAAATTGAAAACTTGAAAATAACAAAAATACGTATTTAGGGGTTCAGTATATTGGGGTATTAAACTTCTGATTTTGTATTGTTTTTTACAATATAGTATTCATGTTTATTTTTCATTCATGTTTATTTTATTCGTAAATAAAACTTTAACTACAAAAAAAATTAATGTATTTCTTTCAAATTTTCTTTCAAAATTAAAACCATATAACCATGTCACCATTAATATTTTTTAATAAAATAAATTGGTTTATGCTTTAAAATATTTATAAGATATTTACTATCGTTAGCTGAAATGCAAAAGGCCGTAACTAACATTTTTATATTTTTTTACGGGAGAAGCAAAAACACGCCAACAGGCAATTAAACAAATTCGATAAAATTTTGTGGAGAGATGTAGTTCAATGCTGTACTTCATAATCACTCAATCCCATTTTAAATTTGTACGGGGCAACCAAAAAACTTAGAAAATTAAAAACATCTCAGATTCGAATTTTTTTCATAAAACCCTTATTTTTAATCGTAGAGCTCAGAAATGTTGTGTATGCATGTATTTTAGCCAAATAAATCATAATAATCAATAAAACCGCTTTTGAAAATTTTGTTGGTTACGCCCTACAGGTGCAGATGAGGGTAATAGGTATTGTATTTTAGAAATACGCTTTTTAACAGCAGTGTGATTTTTAAGACAATTTGTCGTTGTGTATCGTTCGGCCAAGTATACAAATGTTGGCAAAAGTGAACTTTATCTGGCGTTGCTCAAAAAAAAAAATGACCCCCACTGTGATTTTTAAGACAATTTGTCGTTGTGTATCGTTCGGCCAAGTATAAAAATGTTGGCAATAGTGAACTTTATCTGGCGTTGCTCAAAAAAAATATGACCCCACTGGAATAAAAAAGAAATCTTTTTGCTATCTTTCATTTTTAGGGCCACGGCCTGTGCCATTTTTGGGTCCGGTGCCTGTGAGCCCCCCTGAAACCAAAAAACGGGACGCGTAGTAACATACAAGTGTGGATACTCAAATGAAAGCAATTTTCCTTAGAATCTTAAAAATGCATTTTGTTACAGATGTCTTCAAAGTATGCGCGATGAATACATACATATATATATATATATATATATATATATATACGTATATGTATATATTCTGCGCTGTGTCCAGTAAAATGTCTTCAGTGTAAACAGTAGAATAACGAAAAGTTTAAGGACAGTCCCCAAAGTAACAAAATGTCTTCATAGTAACTTGTGGACCGAAAACCCGTCCCCGCAACATGTGCTGTGCACATATATATATTTATATATATATATATATGTGCCAAAGTAACAAAATGTCTTCATAGTAACTTGTGGACCGAAAACCCGTCCCCGCAACATGTGCTGTGCACATATATATATATATATATATATATATATATATATATATATATATATATACGTATATATACATATATATATATATATATATATATATATATATATATGTATATATACATATATATATATATAATAAATTATTCATTCTTAAAAATATTTTAAAAATTCATTATATTATTTGAAATTTGACTGCATTCTCAGAAAAAAGTTAGGTATTAAGTTAATGTTCTTACTTTTTCTCAATACTTTGTTGCAAAACCCTTTTGCTTCATCACTGCGTCACACCGATTACACATTAATATTATGAGAAGACGACATCGCTCAACTGGTATTGACTTTCACGCCATCTGCACTTTCTCAAAAAGAGTTGCGGTATTTGTTGTATTTTTGAGGCTTACGGCTCTTTTCAAGTCACCCCACAAATGTTTGATGGGGTTCAAGTCTGGTCTGGGTAATGACTACTTCAAAACATTGATTGAATTGTCTGCAAAAATTTTTTTTGTGAACTTGCCATATAAAAGGCAAATTCTCCTCAGCGCACGGCAGCATGAAATTATTTAATATTTGAACTTGTTTTTATTTATTTAAATTCCATCAATTTTATAATTGAATTGACCCTCCACCATGCTTTACTACGCGTGAAACATAGCGTAGATTAAATTTTTGATTAATGGGCCATCTAACATATCTCCGACTAACAGGACCAATGCGATTTATCTTTGTTTCATCGCTCCAAAGCATATATTTCCATTGATTTTCAGTCCAATTCCAATGAGAGTTGGGAAATTCTACACGACGTTTCCTTTGAATCCTACTAAGAAGCGGCTTGCGTGCAGCTCTGCCATGTAGCCCGGCTTCTACCAAACGGCGTGCAATAGTCCGCTTGTATATTGTGATATTCATTTTTTCTAAAATATCATGCTGGATGTCAGTGGATGACATTTTGGATCGGCTTTGGAAATTCGCCTTATCACTCGGTCGGTGTGCGCTGATGTTTTTCTGGTCCTCTTACTTCGAGGAACATTGGATATAGTGTCATATTTGTTTTTTTTTTGTTGAACAGTTGAGCTGCCCTGAAATTTCTTTTCCAACTTTATGAAGCGCAAAAATGGACCTTCGTTGTGTAGGAGTGCAAGTTTTGTCTTTTCCAATTCTAAATCGTATATTAGTTTTCATTTTTTTATACAATAAATTAAAAAATATTTGCCAATAACAATATAATCTGTATCAAAATACTTAACGGTAAATCTGC
Source organism: Eustalomyia histrio (assembly GCA_949748255.1). Taxonomy (NCBI): domain Eukaryota; kingdom Metazoa; phylum Arthropoda; class Insecta; order Diptera; family Anthomyiidae; genus Eustalomyia; species Eustalomyia histrio. Next base: position 88,733,359 of record OX456526.1, read on the forward strand.
AAATTTAATATAAAAACAGCGTTTCTAATTAGTTGACAACAGCTGTATATGACCCCTCTGGAATAAAAATAAAAAAAAATGTATCTTCAATTTTTTGGGCCGGGGCCTGTGGGGTACCACAGGCGCCAAAAACCGGTACGCATAGTAGCATATAAGTGTGGGTACTCAAATGAAAGGAAATTTTCGCAGGGTTACAAAAAACATTTTTTCTAATTTCGGCCCACAGGCAGAAAAAATTGCAATGTTTTAAAGAATCGCGCGATTTTTCCAAAAAAAATTTTATATTTTTGGGAAATCAGCCCCTTTAAATTATTTTTTTTTAATGGATCTTAAGGCGACGGGGGCAAACATTTTTTCGAAAAAATCAAGCGATTTTTTCTAAAAACATCGCCCCAAGGGCTCTTAAATAGATCTTGAGGGAGCCACATAACATGCATCATGAAAGAAAATGCATTTTTGAGATCCTGCGGAAATTTCCTTTGAGTACCGACACTTATATGTTACAACGCGTACCTGCTTTTTGGGGCTTCTAGGACCTTACAGGCCCCAGCCCATGAAAAATAGAAAAAATTTTATTTTTTTATTCCTTTTTTTTAGCAGCGCCCCACAAAGTGATTTCAGCCAAACTGTTTCCTAACATCTGTTAAAGAGAATTCACCCAGTGATTAAAAGTTACTGAACGATCATTATCTGATGACAGGTGCTAAACATAATACTGTTAAACATTAATTAGCAAAGTGCATGATATTGAAATTGTAATAAAGATGAGACTACAGAGAATAACTACTTAATAACCTAATAGTATTTATAGCAATTAAATAAAAGACATTAAACAATATGCACAAAACCAAGAGCAATTAACAAAGAATAATGCAAATAATAAAGCAATAAACTTTGAAAATGATAATCAACTAGGAATAGTTTTTTATTACAGGAATTTTTAATTAAAATATAATTTAAATAAAATAACTTAGTTTTTATTAAGTGCCTAGATGATTTATTTCCTGTGAAGAAAGTGCATTGAGTTTTCAATAATCAGTTAAAATTTACTGATTAATGCATTTTTTTCAGTAATCAGTACAAATTTATTGGTAAAGCAATTTAAATTTCATTACCAGTAAAACCTTACAGACTACTGCATTTTTTTCAGTATCAGTAAAAAATTTTCAGTAATCAGTTAAAATTTTCTGGTAATGAAATTTAAATTGCAATATCAGTAAAAAAAAAATTATTTTTACTGCAATTGTACTGGTACTGCTAAGTGCCCATCTATGATCAGAATTCCCAAACACTTAAAATACTGACAAGAGAAAAAAAAACAGATGAAGGGAGAAAGAGAGCTTGTCTGCTTTCTCTCTCCCTTTCTGCATGGAATTTAGGGCACGCTAAACCAGCAGCTAACAACCAACTAAACTAACGACAAGAAAAAAAGGACCGCATTTTTATATATTTATAACGTTTTTAGAAAAAATATATATTAATATAAGGACAGAAAAAAACACAAATATTAATAATAAAAAAAATGGGAAAAAGAAGAAAAAATTAAAAATATAAAAAAATTAAAAACATAAAAAAATTAAAAGTAAAAAAATAGAACAAAAATTGATGAAAGGAACTAGAACACAAAAAAAGAAATAAATTAAAATTGGGGGAAAAAATATATAGTAAAAGAAATTAAATCAGGGTTGAGCCTTTCGCTTGGTAGGTTAGTTTTACTATTCATGGTAGTGCGGGTCTCCGGACCAAAACTCACCCACCCAAAAAATAAAAATGTTTCAAATGGAACACAGTTCCATCGCACAGATCATCGCTCTGCAAAGTACGTCCCAATATAGCAACTTACATTATGCACGAAGTTAATTGTAAATAAAACAAAAAGTTTTCGGAGAATTATCTTAATATTTATTATAATAAAATTATGTGTGAAACAAAATATAGGAAAAATGCTAGCTACGGCTTCGGTGGCATACCTCTATCCGATGGTCCATATTTTCAATGACTCTGAGACATAATTGAGATTCAATGTCGTTAATATGCTGAATTATCTCATCCTTTAGCTCTTGAATTGTTCTTCGCTTATTGACGTACACTTTTTCTTTTAAATATCCCCAAAGAAATAAGTCCAACGGTGTCAAATCACATCATTGTGGCGGCCAATTAACATTGCCATGACGTGAGATAACACGGCCATTGAGTTTCTCGCGCAAAAGAGCCATTGTTTCTTTGGCTGTGTGGCAAGTGGCACCGTCCTGTTGAAACCATGTATCGTCAATTTCTGGCCACAAGACCGTTATCACCTCGCGATGGCGAACAACATTCACTAGTCGAGGTTGATGGCTCTTCTGCCACACTATCGCAAACAACAACAATGTTTTCCGCAGAACGAACTGGGCGAGCATGCACAGGTGTTTTTACACTTCCTACAGTCCCGGTTTGCTGAAATTTTCGCACAATTTTCTCGATTGTGGGCACATTTGGTCGATAATGCTGACCAAAAAAATCACGAAGTGCATTTTGATTTGAACGCCCATTTTCGTAAAAGGCTTCAACAATCTTAAATAAGTACAGCGACCTTGGTTGGCAGCAATTCTGCAACTCAGGTTGACAGATCTTCTGCAACTCCGGTTGACAGCTCTTCTTCAAACCTCGGTTGAGTGCTCCACATCGGCTTCGGCTGACTGCTTCACAGCGACTTCGGTTGACTGCTCCACAGCGGCTTCGGCTGACTGCTCCACAGTGGCTTCGGCTGACTGCTCATAGCGGCTTCGGCTGTCTGCTCCACAGCGGCTTCGGGGAAATTCAAATGCAAAATGGACTTTGAGACATATACAATAACTTTCAATGTATCAGATAACGAATTTATATTACCAATTCCCAAATGCGTTTCCAATACTAAAGGCGTTTTCTTTTCTAAAAGAAAAGTGTTGCCTCTTTATAAGTTCACATTATTAAAATGTTGAACTCACCCTCTCAAAAAGTTACTTTTTTTGATCACAATAGAACAAAAAATATGCCCTTTTTAGCACCTGTTCATAAATCAGCTGTTTTTTATAAACAAAAATTAAAAAACAATTGGCGCAATTAAAGAAAGGCTTATAAAAATTAAAAAGACATGGCAAGCTAATGCGGTGATAATGGTGAAAGCCCATCATACAAAAAAAATCAAAATGATTGTTGTAAAAATAATGTATAAACTAATTTTGTTACAGTATGGTCAGATGGCGAAACTAGACAGCTTTTAGATCTGTATGCTAACTACATTGTATGCTACTACATTAGACCAATCAAAAAATTTAAATCAAAGAAAGACATGTGGGTCAAAATTGCCTCCGAAGTATCAAGCAAGACTACAAAGCAGTGTGAAGAACGATACAAAACGGTATTTAAAAGAAAACAGGTCGAATTTGAGGATGAGTTGAAGAAAATATGCTTAATGGATGACTCCATTGAACCTAAGGTTCAAATAAGCAGTCATAAATATCTTATGATTGAGAAAAGTGGAAAAGTTCAAGCAAAGGTAAAGAACAAGACAGTTCAGGAGACATTATTGGAAATAGCAGATAGAAAAGAGGAAGCAAAAGAAAGTCGCCACAAAGAAAAAATGGATGCTGCGGCTAAAATGCAATCCACATTTGAAAAAATATTAGAAGACAAAGACTTAACACACATTTTTTCTTTTAAAGACTCATGTGAGAGTTATTTCATTGCAAAGTTTGGAAATGGACTTGGCTGTATAATTATTATTTATGTTCGATTGGGAACAATATCTACACCATTGGAAAGGTAACTAAAATATCTTTTTTTTTTGTTAACTCATTCCTACTCCACGAAGGAATTTTAGTTTTTTTTTTTAACTTTAAAGTCTTGAGAATATTTTAATAACCTCACATTTTATTCTAATAAAACTTTTTTACGAAATAAAAAATTGTTTTTTAAAAACAACGAAAATTCCTTCACATGGTCGAAATTGGTTAAAAAGATATTTTAGTTACCTTTTCAATAGTGTATATATTGTTCCAATCCGACTATAAATTACAAAAATACAGCCATGTCCATTTCCAAATCTCATACCCTCAAAAAAAAAAAATGAATAAAAAATTTGGAATCAATCGGTAGTGTGCAAAAACAAAATTTCACTTGTTAAATTTTCCTTTTATTTTGTAAATGAAATTGAAATTAGTAATAAAAGATTAATTTTTAAGTTGTTGAATTACATAAAAGAGTTTTTATTTCATTTCTTTTTATTTGTCCTAATTGTGTTAACAAATTGTCTCGTCTATAGTGCTCGAAAGGTTCGGAATTAATGTGGAATTCACTTCCGCTTATTTCTTCATCACAAAAATCTTTTATATCAATACAAATATTGTGAAGAACACAAGCTGCAATGATGAATTGCGCCATTATTTCAACATTATGGAAATCTTTAAGTGCACCAAACGCATTCTCTATCTTAACACGGGTCCGGGAAAATTTTAAGTTGTAATTCTTTTCCGAATCAGTCAAATTTCCATAATCTCGAAACGGTGTTTGAAGATATTCCCTTAATGGGTAAGCCGAATCTCCCAGCAAATGGTATTTTGGTGCACAAATATTTGGCAAATCTTTCCCAATAAACGACAGCTTCAATATGCTTGAATCATGGATTTTACTGGGAACACCTGTGTATACATCCAGAAACCGCAACTTTGAATCACAGATACCTTGCAATGTTATTGATATGGTATCGTGTCTATTAGCATAGGTGGAACGTATTTTGGAGTTCTTACAGTAATATAACTGCCATCCACACACCCCAAAACATTTGGAAATCCGGATATCTAAAAAAAATATAATAAGATATTTTTATGAAATAAAAAATGCTGTCATACTTTTTCAAACTCCTTAGCAAGAGCTTCTTTTTCAGCGTTTGATTCTGGAAACTTTATGCGTTCTGAAGCGACTTCTTCCAATAGAAATTTTAAAACCTTTTTGAAGGAAGCATGAAGGTTTGACAACGACATATCAAAAACATTCGCCACTTCTTTAAATATGGTTTTGTTGCCGCTAAACCTAAAAATAAAATTTATACTTTTTACATTTTCGTTGTTTTGAAAAGCTTACCACAAAAATGATGTTTCTACAGTTGAGTGTTTTCTTCTTCTTCCTTGATACGTCCTAGTCAAATTTCATATGGAGTATCTGTTAATAAGATACATAGCACTTTCTCGACTAAGCCGAAAATTCTTCTTAAACTGGAAAGAAACAAAAAAGGGTTACAATTGAGAAAGTCGATATCCCAAAGACATTTGCTTACATCGCTTTCAGAGTATTGATGAACAACATTTTCAATCAAGTTTTTAACACGCGGTAAATGGTTCGTTCCACAAGCACTGCATACATTTCATCATCATCAGATGAAGAAGATGGCTCCAACAAGTCTCCAATAACTTTATTTGCACATAAAACTGCAGTTGTTTTTTCCATTTCAATTAATTTTGTATTAATAAATATATTAAATATGAAAACCACTGAAAATTGTGTTTTATATGAAAATCACTGATTGGAAAAAAATAAATGCTTCTTCTTTTTACAAATAAAATGGTAGAGTCAGCTGTAACAAAAAAGGCAAAATTCTCGCCCTGTGGTTAAATAGAGGGCAAAAAATGCAAATTTTTTTCCCTTTTTTATGGCACCATTTTTTGAAAAAAACATGATGCCATGTCACAGTATTGCCTTTTTTCAGAAAAGAACACAAAAATGTAATTTAAACACAAAAGAGGCAACATTTTTGCCAGAAAAGAAAACGCCATAACATTGGTATACCGGCACGTTCAGAGTCAAATATACCCATAAACATACACACAGGCAAATATCATTATACCAGCAGTAGGCACACAAATAAAGGTTCTAAACACCACTGATAACGATGTTCACATAAGCAACATAGAATTGGAGAAGAGATTTAGATGATTACAAAATAGACAAAATAATTGTTGTGTTACTCTTAATACTTGTTATAAAATTATAAAATACTTTCTATATCAATCACATATGTTGTTTGCAGTTTTTTGTCAAATAATTTTTATTATTTTTTCACTTCAAATTAAAACTTTCAACTGTGTACATTATTTAAAATAAATTATTGTTAATTAATCATATTTTTAAAACTGCGTACTCTCAATAATATAAGAGGTTATGGGCGATAGCAAACGTGAATTAACCCACGGTATCTTACAATTCCGTGGTGATAATTTTGAAAACTGGAGTTTTCGTGTACAGATGTACTTAGATTCTTTAAATCTCTTAGATGCTATCAATGATGTTGTGCCAGCCGAACCCGGTTTAAATGAACAATTTGTTACAAAGGATAAAAAGGCTAAAGCGGTTTTAGTTAGCTTAATTGCTGACGAATATTTGGAATGCGTACGCGATAAACACACAGCTAAGAAGATGTGGTCTGCTCTGCAAGAAACATTTGCAAAGAAGTCAGTTACGAGTCAGACCTTATTGAGAAAGCAACTAGCGTTGTTAAGATTGAAGACTGATGATGATCTTCGCAAACATCTATTAATTTTTGATGATCTTATACGTAAATTGAAAACTTCTGGTGCTCAATTATCTGAAAATGATGTTGTTGCCCAACTTTTTGTTACACTACCAGATGCCTTTGACCCAGTAGTGGCTGCGTTGGAAAATATGAAGGAATCAGATTTGACTATTGAAATAGTAAAACAAAGGCTGCTAGCTGAAGATGCTAAGAGGCAAGATCGTTGTGATGCTGAAATAAATAAGACGTCAGCTTTTAGTGGTGAAAAGAAATACATAAATAAATTTATTGGCGTGTGCTTCCGTTGTAAGAAAAGAGGACATAAGCAAAAGGACTGTCGTGTGCGTTTGAGCAGTGGTAATGTAAAAGCAAATACTGCATCATCTTCAAAGTCAATTTGTTTTATGTCAGGTATATTGATCAAAGAATCATCGAACCAGTCAAATTTTTTAAAATTCAAAATCGATTCAGGGGCAACGGATCATATGTGCAAAGATAAATGGTGTTTCAACAAATTATATAATATTAATCCTATTTCTATTTGTGTAGCTAAAGATTCTGAAAACTTGTGGGCACATCAAAGTGGTTGTGTTACAGGATATTCAAGTGGTGTTTTTGTAAACATGAAAGAGGTTTTGTATGTTCCAGGACTTCGCGAGAATTTGCTATCTGTGACAAAACTAACCGATCATGGTATAAAAGTAGAGTTTTCGGATAATAAAGCTTTATTTAAGAAAAATAATAAAGTTATCATGAAAGGATACAAGAATGGGAGTCTATATGAAATAAAATTGAAGGTTGTAAAACAACAAGAAACAAATGTATGTACTGCTGAAAATAAAAATCAAGAAGCAAATTTAACTACTACCGAAACCAGTAAGCTGTGGCATTCAAGATTGGGTCATGTAAGTGATACATGTCTTCAAGAGCTGGTTCGTTACAAGATGGTTGATGGTCTAGATACTTTTTCCCCAGTTGGTGTGTGTGATATATGCATTCAAGGTAAGCAATGTCGTTATCCTTTTAATGGAAGTCGTCCAAAGTCGACTCGTGTTTTGGAAAGAATACATACGGATGTATGTGGACCCTTTGATCCCCAAACGTGGGATGGTTTTAAATATTTTGTTAGTTTCATTGATGACTACAGTCATTTTACACACATTTATCTAATGAAGAAAAAATCGGAAGTTTTTGAAAAATTTGTTGAATTTGAATCTTTGTCAACTGCTTTTCATAATGTACCAATTTCAATGGTTACTGTAGATCAGGGTTCTGAGTACTCGTCAAATGAGGCGAAGGAATATTTCAAAAGAAAAGGCATTCAAATACAGACTTCTGTTGCGTACACTCCTCAGCAAAATGGAGTAGCTGAGAGGTACAATCGAACTTTAGTAGAAAGAGTACGGTCAATGTTACTTGATTCAAATGCTCCAAAGAGTTTGTGGGGTGAAGCTGCTTTAACAGCAACGTATTTAATCAATAGATGTCCTAGTAAGGCTCTGGCCTTAAAGAAAACCCCAGCTGAAATTTGGTATAACTATAAACCAAATATTTCAAAATTAAAAATATTCGGTTGTAAGTCATTTGTATGGGTTCCACAACAGAAAAGAAAGAAATTAGATAAGAAATCTGTAAAAATGGTTATGATGGGGTATACTTCAAACGGATATAGATTGTTGAATCAACAAAGGAAGGTTATTGTAATTGCTAGGGATGTCCGTTTTGATGAAATGTCTTATCCCTTTAAAGAAGAAGGAAATGATATTCCAGAACCAAAGATTTTAATAGTTTGTGACAGAAACGAGCAAGAGGGGGATAACAATGATAATGCGGTTGCTGTTTCTTTACCAGATCCAAACTCAGATAATAATAATGATCCAAGTGATAATGATTCTGATTTATTAACTGCTGATGAATCAGATGGTAAGAATGTTAATATTGAAAATCAACCAAGAAGAAGCGAGAGATTGAAAGATAAGCTTTTAGGTTACATAACAGGTCATGCTAATTCCGCAATTTCAGACTTTATAATTGAACCCCAGTCTTACAAGGATATAAATAATAACCCCAATAAATCGCAATGGTTGAAGGCTGTTAGCAATGAACTTGAATCAATGAGGAAGAATAATGTATGGGAATTAGTTCCACGTCCGAATGACAAAAAGCTCCTTAAATCAAGGTGGGTCTTCCGTGTAAAGGAGGATTCCGATGGAAATCCAGTCCGATTCAAAGCCCGTTTAGTGGCCAAAGGTTTTCTTCAAAAAGCTGGAATAGATTATGAAGAAACGTATTCTCCCGTTGCCAAGCTAACTACTGTCCGTATTGTATTGGCTGTTAGTGTAAAAAAGGGACTTCATTTACATCAACTCGATGTAAAAACAGCCTTTTTGTATGGAGATTTGAAGGAAACGCTTTTTATGGAAATTCCTGAGGGACTTCAAGCTTCCCCGAATCAAGTGTGTAAGCTTTACAAATCTCTTTATGGACTTAAACAAAGTCCCAGGTGCTGGAACGAAAAATTCGATAGTTTCCTGATCCAATTGGGATTTAATCGTTCTAAGCGTGATGCCTGTCTGTATACAAAGTTTGATGGTGGTGTTTTATTATATTTGTTGTTGTATGTTGATGACCTCTTAATTGCAGGGGACAATTTAAATGAAATAGAAAAACTTAAGAGAGATTTGAGTTCTGTTTTCAAAATGTCTGATTGTGGCCCCCTACAATACTATTTAGGAACAAAGATCGAATATGATCGTTCAAATAAAGTTATGAAATTAAGTCAACATACTCATATTGAGCGAATACTTAGAAAGTTCTCAATGAATGACTGTAATGCGTCAAAGACACCAATGGAAAAGTGTCTGTGCCTTGCTCAAAATAATAGTGAACCAACAAAAAATCCCTATCGAGAAATGCTGGGTAGTTTGATGTATCTAATGTTGAGCGTTCGTCCTGATATATGTTACCAGATTGGGTATATGGGAAGATTTCAAAATAATCCCAATGATGTTCACTGGACCGCTTTAAAACGAATAGTTCGTTACATTAAAGGAACTAAGAATTTGAAGCTTATTTATTCGGATACTTTAGATGATAATGAAATTGTTGGTTTTGTCGATGCCGATTGGGCTTCGGACTCTGGAGACCGGAAATCTGTTAGTGGTTTCGTATACAAAGTTTTTGGTTGTCCAATTTCCTGGAGCAGTAAAAAACAAACTGTGGTTGCTACTTCTTCTAGCGAAGCCGAATATATTGCTCTCAGTTTTGCGGTTTCGGAAGGCATTTGGATTAGAGGAGTATTAATTGATCTGCATATAATTTCTGAAGAAAAAGCTGTGGTTATATATGAAGACAATAGAGGATGCATTGGCATTGCAAAGAATTCTGACAGCAAAAGATCCAAGCATATAGATGTCAAGTTTCATTTTATACGCGATTATATCTCAAAAGGAATCGTTAAAGTCGAACCAATTTCAACGGAAGCACAACTTGCCGATATGTTCACAAAAGCATTGGATTCAACAAAATTTACTCGATTTCGTAAAGAGCTACAACTCAGTGATTGAGAGGGGGTGTTGTGTTACTCTTAATACTTGTTATAAAATTATAAAATACTTTCTATATCAATCACATATGTTGTTTGCAGTTTTTTGTCAAATAATTTTTATTATTTTTTCACTTCAAATTAAAACTTTCAACTGTGTACATTATTTAAAATAAATTATTGTTAATTAATCATATTTTTAAAACTGCGTACTCTCAATAATATAAGAATAATACACTCACCAAAAAAAAGTCAGTAATGGCAACTGAAAATTTTTCTGTTATTACCGGAAATTTTGCTAATTTGAGCCGAGCGGTATTTTTTGCTAATCTTAGCAACACATGTCTGCTGACGTGTAGTACAATGAAATTAGTAGAACAAATTAGTAGCAGATACTAAATTTTAGTAAATTTTTTGTAAAGTGGAATTTAAGATCGGTTTCAGCAAAAAAAAATTTACTAAATGTTATTAATATTAGTAAAACCAAATTAGTATAAAAAATTAGTAAGTGCTTCTTAATTTTAGTAAATTGCTGTATACTCAATGTATTGTAAAATATAGCAAAATTTTGTTTATAAAAAATATATTATTAAAATGCACAAATTAACTTAACTATTTTTGGACACAGGCTTGAAAAATAGTAAAAACATAAACGAATTTGTCATTTTGTTTTGATTTCTAATTTTTGTTTTGAATAATATTTTTAGTACACTTTATAGGGCTGATTTCTAGAACTAAAAAAGATTTTAGTGTTATTTTAAGTGGATGTCTTATTTTTGGACATGAGTTTGTTGTGAAAAGTATCTTCACTTCCGATCCCAAGCGGGGCTCGCCCCCCTCCCCTGGACACACCACTGCATGAACACATGTAAACATTTTTAGCCGGGTACAAATAAATGTTTTTTATTTTCTTATTGAATCTTTTTACATATTGGATCTGAATATATATCACTAGATTTGATCAGATCTTATTAGATCCCAAATTTGTCCCCAATTTTGACATCTAGTAAGATTTGGTACAATTAGATCTACTGGTCAGATCTGATCTCTTTTGACACGGGATGTGTTTATTAAAGGATTTTTTCTTACTTTAATTCGTATATTTTCGAACTCGTAAATATATAGTATGATGATGAATAGGATTATGATCATAATGATGTTGGTGATACGGCTAAGAAAGGCGGTGACAATGAAGATAGTGATACTGATCTTACATGTATACCGATATTCGTTTCTGTTGCTATCCTGTATAATAATAATGTTATCGATTGTTTTTTTACGACACTTACCTTTGAAGTGCAAATAACGTCACGTAAATTTATATTCATCCAAGAATCACAACTGACTAAATGACCATTATATGTTTCGCCGTTTTTTAATTCAACCAACTGTAAAGAAAATTAATCAATTTTAAAAACAATAAAATATCATAATATAAGCGATCGGACGCTATGAATATATTATAAACAAAAATTTATCTTAACCACTGCGCAGTATAAAAAAAATCTAAAATAAAAACAAAATTAATATCATAACAAAAAACATTCGTTGTTTTTTGGTTTCTTCTTTTTTCCTCCTATCTTTTTTAATAATTGCAAATAATATATGAGTGATCGTAACACTGGAGTCAAGTGAGAGGAGGCTCTGCCTTAATGGACTTAATGCACACATTACTTTAAGAGCGGTACCAGTACAACAACAAATTAATTACAGTCCCAATTTCAATAGAAATTATCTAACCGCGAAACCAGTGAGAGTAAAATCCTTTTCTCATTCTCTCATAAATTGAAAAAAGAGAAATGCGCCAAATAATAATACCACTGTTGTTACAGAAAGAAATGTAAGTCTATATCAAACATCAATACAATTACATACTCAATCTGGATAAACTACGCTACATCAACCAAACATTTGTTTTCAGTCTGTTTTGACTGCACCCACACAAACAAAAGTATTATTAAATATAGAGAGTGCACAAAATAACATTACGCAAACCGCTGCACAGAGGGTTGAAATGTACCAAAAGTGAGGATAATTCAAAAGCTGAACTTTATCCTACACAGTCGTGTGTGGTACTGGGTGTAAGGTAATTAAATTCTACATCACTATTTGCCAAAAACTTTTGTTTTGAGTAAATTACTCTATCGACTGTGAGCTGTCAAAGTCAAATAATTTTTCAAAATTTGTCGTGCCGTGCCTAAAACTGAAAATTGAGATATTTTGTGCTGATAATTCTTATTAAGCGTTCTAAAAGTAATTTTATTAAAATGGAACCATCAACTTCAGGTATTTGGCTACATAATTGCATTAATGTTTTTTAGATAAATGTTTTGCAAATATTTTTAATGTTTTTTTAAAAAGTGCTCCATATTTGGGATATTTTCGATATATACACAGAGTTTCAACAAATTTCTTGTTGCGATCCAGCAAATTTTATTAAGTGATATTTTACTATAGTATTTTAGCTTATATATTCCACACCAAACTTTTGCAGAGGCACCGCGTTTTTTTACTTATTAAAATTTTTGTGAAAGAACTCCAGTTGCTAAATACTTAATCTGAAAAAACAAACAACAAATCAACTTGTTTGTTTTTAACTCTCTTTTGTCTTTATTTTCGGTATTAAAGTTATTGTTATAAATGAGTTTGGTTTCTATCAGAGATGGTTGCGTGAGTTAATTTTGACTCACGCTCACTTACAAAAAATATTTTTTTGTTTTATTTACACCGAATTCTAATTTTTGCATACGTTCGTGCTTTTATTAAATTTAAAATTAACTCACGAACTCGAAATGATCACGAAAACACTTAATGTTCGAACAAAACTAAAGCTTAAATACTAATATGTATATTAAATGCTAAAAAAAAATCTAAAAAATAAGCTAACGCACAAATTCGGCAATTATTTACGTTATTATAAATAAATTTCTTGATAAAATTATATGTAACTCACGAACACTGCATTTAAAAAATATCGTGTCACGCTTCCATCCAAATTGGGCACAAGCATGTGAACATACATAGAGGTATGGTTTTCATTTGCACTTTAATAGAATAAGTAAAGATTCCTACTATAAATTGGGTAAATTTCAACATATTCTAAATAATTTCTAACATAAGCTAAGTAAATTTTTAGAAATTTCATGTAAAATTACACAGTTTGTTGAAACTTACCTAATTTATAGTGGGTAATTTTTTTTTAATTTTAATTAGAGTGTGTTTAATTTTTATGTGTAAGCTGTTGATAATTAATGTATTATGGTATATTAATATTTTGAAGTAAAAAATAAATTTAAATATTTAATTAAACTTCCTCCGTATAGGAGGGTATTTAAAATTCGGCACTGCCATATTGATTTGTATTTTGTATTGATTGTGTCTGTTTACTGTGATGTTATTTATTTGAAGTGTTGTGTAATTGTACATTACTCGTTATTTGGTACAAGGGAAAACGAATAACATTTTGCAAATTATAAACAATTGACATCTTACTATTTTAGGAACAAGTCCCAAAACAATTTTTATTTCTCGTCGGGAATTACATAATTTTATGAAAAATTCAGAACCTCAATTACTAAAAGATAAATTTAAGCTTCTGAGGTGGGATGTAATCAAACGTGTCAACCCTTCAGATATGGTCGATTTTATAAAAACATTTAATAAATTCTGTTCAGAATATAAGACTCGGTGGGAAAAATGTGTTAGAAAGGAAGAAGCTTTTTTAAAAAATTATTATAATTGGCTTGATGCTTCTATCTGTTTTGTTCCACCACCAACACCATTAACAAAACGAGGACGCAAGGATGTCTCATTTGAGGAGTGTGGCTCACGCCACACAAATGAGCTTGAGAGCTTCTGGAAAAACTGATGCTTCAAAAATAGTTAAGGAAATAATATCATCTCCAACAAGAGCGACAAAATATAGAGAAAGTTTAGAAAATGTACAAGCACAGCAATTAAGTGCGGAGGAAGCACTTTCGGTTTTAGTTGTAGCGAAGTTAACTCGACACCAATATATCATTAGAAAAGCTGCGCCTGATAAATTTCCTTCATATACAAAAGTCCAAGAAGCTAAGAAAAAATGTTATCCAGAACAAGAACATATGAATATTTCTGAAACATCAGCGCAAGTAAGTCTGCAAGGACTGTTAGATCATACCACTGAGCGTCTAGTTATGGTACAGAATTCTGTACTGGATTAATTAAACAACGAGGAAATATCGCAAATGACTTTGTACTCTAAGTTGGGCTTTGACGGAAGTTCGGGCCATAGCTCTTATAAACAAGCATTTTACGGATCTGAAATAAGTGATTCTGCGGTATTTATAACGTCTATTGTGCCATTAAAAAATTTTTGTTTGAATAAAACAATTTGGCAAAGAAACCGTAAGTACTTCACAACTTGAAAAAGAAAGAGTAGAAAATGAAATCAAAACTCTGAAGGATTCCGTGGTTGTAGTAGGTGATAAATCAATAAAAATAAATCACAAACTTATGTTAGTGATGATTGATGGCAAAGTGTGTAATGCTATAACCGAAACAACATCCACACAAAAATGTTACGTTTGTGGTGCTTCGAGCAAAGATTTCAACTTTATTGATGAAATGATTGCCAGAAGTGTGAACAAGGATACATTTCAGTTCGGTTTATCTATTCTAGGTTTTTTGAGTTTCTTCTTCATGTGGCATATAAATTAAATTAAAAAGTGGCAAGCTAGGTCAGATCATGACAAACAAAAAAAGAGTTCAAAGAAAAAACTGGATTGATCATTGACCAACCAAAGCCAGGCTTTGGCAACACAAATGATGGCAATACCGCGAGAAGGTTTTTTAAGAATGCAGAAGTTTCCTCAGAAATAACAAAAATTGATATAGATTTAATAAACAGAATGCATATAATACTTATTGTCGTATCATGTGGCCACGAGGTCAATAGTGAAAAGTTTAGTGACTTTGCACACAATACTGCAAAACATTTTGTTAAAATATATCCATGGTACAAAATGTCACCTACCCTTCATAAATTTTTTATACACGGACCGGAAATAATATCCAACGTAGAGTATTCAATAAACCGGCCCTTTGAAAAAACCGGTTTCGGTTTTCTTCGAAAAATCGAATTTTAAAAAAACCGGTTTTGGTTTTTGTAGAAAAAACCGGTCAACCGGATTTTTCGGTTTTTTAATTTGATTAAAAAGCTTATATAAATTGTTAATTACTTTTATTGTCATATTCATTTAAATTTAATTTTTTTTATTGCATTTCATTTCAACAAAAAATTAACTTAAAACAAATATTTTTTAAAATCTATTTTTCACTTCTAAATCTATTTTTCACTTCTAAAATAATGTTTTAGAAATAATATGCAATTTAAATGTTTCGTTTTAAGACGATTTTTTGTTTGCTTTTAATAAAGCTAGAAGTGGAAAATACTCTTTCACTAATAGTAGATGTTGGACAAATAGTCAAAAGACAATTATATAAATTGTCCAACTTTTCAGTTCTTTTGTCGCATTTGTCAGGATCCTCCGAGAAAAGGAACCTAGTGTGTCAAAAAACGTGTTTGGACTTAAGAGTGGATTTTGGTGCCTAAAAGGGTGTAGAATAAGATGAAATGAGTTAGATTTCTGATAAAAATGTATTTACCCCATAAAAACGTACAATACGAACTTGGGGAAATCAATAAAAATTAGAAAAACATTAAAAATTTACATTTTTGGTTTTAAATTGTCACTCTAAAAGCTAAAAAAAATACGTCACCACATAGGCATGACGTCACCAAAGTCATAACTAACCATACCAAATCGCATCCCCCAACTGAAGGTGTGTTCACAGTGATAAACTTTTAATGCGTTTTTCTCAAAACTTTATTTTCACACACTAGGTCCCTTTTCTCGGAGAAGGTCACATATAATGATGAATGATTTTGTACAGTCTCTTTTTTAGGATTTTGAATACTGTTTATTGTGTTATTTAGATCAGATATTAAACTATTTGAATTTGGAATATCCAATGTTAAGTCTTCATCGGAATCTATCAGACTTACATCTAAATTTTCATAACCAACAAACGATTATAAAAGTGTTCGAAAAAAATAAAAGAGACCAAGTAACCCAGTTGGTGATGTAATTAAAAAAACCGGTTAACCGAACAAAAAAGACCGGTTTTCGGTTTTCTTCGAATTTACAAAATATTCGAAACCGGTTGACCCGTTTTCGGTTTCGGTTTTTGAATACTCTAATCCAATGCCCTTTTGCCAATTGGTGAGCTATCAGAGGAAGCGCAAGAGGCTAGAAACAAAGACTTTAAAAACTATAGGGAATACTTTGCGCGTAAATGCAGCCGGGAAAAAAACTAATGAAGACATATTTAATTGATTTCTGCTTACTTCAGATCCATATATTTCCAGCATGAGTAAAACTAATATAAAAAAAATACACACAAAATACCGCAGGTGGCTTTGGAATTATTAATTCTTTCCGAAGAAGGCGACAATGATGATGAGGATTCTGATCATTATAATGATGATTATGATCATTATAATGATAATGATGATTATGGTGATGATGTTCAAGATATCTAAAGCTATTATCACAATAATAGCCAAAATGGATTTAAATGCATATATATGTACATATAATTTTTCTTTCTTTTTTAAATAAAAAAATATTTTCTATCAGTTTTTTTTTAAAAACCTTATTTTTTCACTAAATAATGTAGTTATTCCAAAAAAAAATTTTATATCAACAATAATTGGCTTCCCTGAATTAATCCTCAGTTCACCTATGTTTCAACCCACTGTGCGCTGGTGATAGCCTTGATGTTTCAAAATGAGCTATACTCAAACTAAGAACTTGAACTACTAGAATTGATAATACAATTTGATAGCGACACGATGTTAAGGAACCCCACAGGATAAATGGTCCTGTCCAATGCTTGAACTGTCAAGAGTTTGGACATACGAAAACATATTGTAAGCTCCCTGTCGTTTGCGTGGTATGTGCTGAACTTTACTGCTCTAGCAACTGTAATTAGCCTAGATCCGATAAGGATGCTCGGAAATGTAGCAGCTGCGGTTTAAAACATACAGCTAACTACAGAGGTTACGAAGTTTATTCATCGGAAAATCATGATTCTCATTAGTAAAAGATGGACTCCAGTCCAAAGTCACAATCCTCAAAACACGGAGATTAATGCTTAAAAACTCCAACAACACCCACATTACAATACTTAACACAGAATATACAGCATTATACCAAAAATCGAACACATGGTAATGCTTCACAAATACAACCCCCTGTGCCAAATGTTAAATTAAACAGATTAGAGGCTACACTCGAAACACTAGTGCAGACAATTAACAATTCCACCCACTCTATGAGTAATATGGTGCAGGAGATGATGAAAATACAGCTAATGCTCATGCCAGCTATATTAAATAAATCATGAACAGTTTAAAAATAGGTTTCTGGAACGCAAACGGCATTTGCCAAAACAAAGAGGACCTGGAATAATTTCTCAAAACCAAAGACATAATGCTTCTCAGTGAAATTTATTTATTCCCAAGTAGTACTTACAATTTGTGGATACACTATGTACTGCGTTATTCATATTTCGGTTTCTAAAGTAAGATTAAATAGAACACACATAATGCTATGGTTTAACAGTAGACGCCTGATTGACAATGTTACCAAAAATAGGGACGTCGCCAAAATATGAAATTTCGCGTTCTGGAAACTTCCCATACAACAGAGCCAAAATCCACATATCGTCCAGTTCATAATCTTCAATTGCAGGCCAAAATTGATAGACCCAATTGCTGAGAACGCTGTGGAATCGACAAATTCGTATTATCCACCTTTCACTTATAGAGAAATTTGAAGACACTTCCAGTCTCTTCAAATTTCTTTATAATCTTGCCAATTCCTTCCACAGTAGGTCGATTATAACGACCATAATCACACCGTGTCGATAAGTGGCCACGTTTGAACCACCCCTTTTTTGTAGTAAATTTTAACCATTTTTATGCGTTCTTCGGTTGTTAAACGATCCTTAGTAAATGGCAAACCTTTCACTATATAAATCACACTTGAGATGACAGCCTTGTCAGGTTTTGAAACCACTAAATTGATAATCCGGTATGATACAAAGGACCCGAGACACGGAGCATGTGTTCTCATAAAATTTCGTTTGAAGCTTTTTCAAATGTGTGATCCTTGTGAAAATTATATTCAAACTTAGAGGAATTTGATAATAACATAGTGATCTCGTCAGTTTAATTTCCACCCAGATTTTCCATGATGTAGGTTCAGTACATAGATTTCTACAAATCTTTGGGACCACACCTCCAGGCAACTGGCGACTACAACGGCAAGCATACCTTTTGGGACTCACGGCTGATTACCCCGTGTGGCAGTGATTTGTTTGATACAATTTCTAAATTAGGTATGGATGCGATCTCATGTGGAGAGCCCACACATTGGCCAGCAGATCTCTCAGATCACCCACCTACTATTATTACTATTATGAACCTCCGAGAGAGTGTATCATCCACTGGTGATATAGAAAATTTCGTAGTACACATTGCTTGGAAAACATACCGTTAAGAACACCCGACGAATTGACCACTCTATAAGAAAATTAGAGTCGAATCTCAAACATAAATCTCAACCAAACTCCCCCCGACAGTACAGACAAAATGTAATATTGCCGAACGACTATTAACCCTTCGTCAGGCACATATTTTGAGCCCTTAGTTCTGGCACATGGTGTCTGGCCCTATACATTTACATGCATTTGTATGGAAATAAGGGCTGTTTGCCGTTAAATTTTTTACTAAGATAGGAAAATATTTGTTGTATTTTGTGTTTCTATTTCTTTTTACTATGTTATTAGCTACCTGAGGAAGAAAAAATAGACCTGAAAAATTCTTTGGAATGAAAAGGGCAACAATTTTTTTGTTCTATATATATTTCTCTTTATTATGGGTAAAGTAATAAGTGTTTATGACAAAATAGAAAATTATTATGAAGAATACATTGATTTTTTTATTCAGAATTTCGCGGAAGGCAACAAAAACATAAATAATCTACTTTTGAATGTTGCTGACAAACAGGATTGTTGCATTTGCAGCAAAAAAAAGCGTGTCTTACGGCGTATTTTGTCACCTTGCTGCAGGCAAATTCTGCAATCTTTTTTGGCAGCTAGTGTGTCTGGACCACTGCGTGAAGCCACATTACGGTTTGCTATATTGAGAGGTCTCCCAAAGTACGCTTCAAATGCTATACGAGTTGTTGGTTGAGCCACAATGTGCGGATTATTGATGCGATTTTTAACGTTGGCCAGTACCAATTGCTTTGCAAGTTTATATAAAAATATGCGTCTTCTTTCTTTTCTTGTATTTTCATCATTTAGCTTACATATAATGTAACTTGCCAATGCCATCACATCAATCATGTTGCAGAAAAACGCGTATGTCCAGCGTCTGGTTGACCGTTTTGTTGTGTAATGAGTTAGCATTTGATCCATCGTATCGACTCCGGCTTTAGTTGAATTATAAAATAAAATTGCTTCCGGTTTCATGGCTACGCCTTCAACATATTTCGTGTAATGCACGGTTGAAATTAAATTGACTGCCTTATTTTTTTTTGGCACGTAGCTGCAAAGTGCAACAAGATTTTCATGAAAACCAAACACACTTGAAAGAATTGGTCGTCTGGTGCTCTTCATAACTTCCTTAGGAAGACATCTTTTGTTTGCTCGAATGGTGCCAACAAATGCCAGTCCCATAGCAGCCAGTCGTTTAGCGCCGTTCAATGAGGTGAAAAAATTATCAGAAATAATTGTTCTGCCGCTGTTTGCGTAACAATTTGCGAAATACATTAGAACGTTTTCACCTTGATTTATCTCCCGATTGTCTCCTTCCTTTCCAGTGTATAGTTTTCCTTTCAATGGAAATTTAGTCTTAGCATCGCATGCCCACCAAACTTTGATCCCATACCTTGCAGGTTTTGATGGGATATATTGGGTGAACTTTGTGCGCCCACGATACGGAAACAACTGCTCATCGATGGTGATATTTTCATAAGGTTCATAATAATTTTGCAGATTTTCATTGAGAAAATTCCAAAGGTCCCGGATAGGAGCTGCTTTATCTGTTTGCTGTCGGAATGCCCGCGTACGACTATTATCGAAACGAATATATCTGGACAGAGTAATGAATCGTTTGTGCGACATAGCCGCACGGAATATGGGCAGCGAATCAGAACGCCACAATATACTGGAGTCTTGCATATTATTATGGCTGAGACCAGAAGCCAACAAAATCCCAATGAATGCATCTAGCTCAGAGCTTGTCAAATCAATCCATTTTCTTTGGGTAGACTCTGGATGTTCTTCATTCCATTTTCTAATTGATTCTCGCCCATGCCGATTTGTTTCACTAATGATGACGAACGTAATATTGGTTGAGAAAAATAGCTTGAATACCTCAACTGGATTGGTGAGCCTTGTTTTTGTTCCAGATCGAAAACGCATGATATTATGCTGGCGCAAACGAGACGCAGGGGGTTCAGTTTCGTTCCATTTAGTACCGTCTTTACCATAAAAACAGCCTGAGTCGACTTCATTTGCTGCTTCAGCATCATTTCCACTTTCTTCTTCATCATCTACGTCTTCATCACTATCATAAAGTTCGTTAGGTTCAATTTCCAAATCATTTTCTATGTCTGATGCATCATCTTCTGGCACATAATCAGCAGTGTCGTCACCATCGTTTTCAAAAACATCATAATTTTCATCAGCTTCTACCTGACTTTGAAAATCACGCACTAATGCCTCTGACAATTGGGGTTGCAAATTCGCGCTACGCAAGCGTGTATTATAAATAAATTCCAGTTCATCAGCCATAATATACTAACAACGCAACAAATCTACCTGCGTAAATTTATTCACAAGTTCAAAATTACCGCACAAAAACTAGATTACTTCTTCACTGTTCAACGTTCAATGAATAACTAACTCACAAACAAAATCAAAAGAAAGAAAGAAGCATAAAAGAATAAAGTAAATACAAATTTCCAACTCGTGCCATGTGCTTTGCCTATGCGTTCATGCAAAATGCATAGGGGTCTGGCCAGACACCATGTACCAAAAGTAAGGTGAAGATTTTTTATATGGCTTTTTGTCCTGTTCCAAGGACTTTTTTTCAATTATTAATTTATACATCGAAAGCCAACAATATTTTGGGAGATTAACTGAAATTACAGCCATGTACCTAAAATAGAAGTATGCTAAATTGAAGCATGAAAATTAAATATGTCTGGCCAGAACCATGTGCCACTTCGAGGGTTAAATGAAGAAAGAAGAGCTCGAAGAGAGAGACAACTTCATATATCTCCACAGAGTACCTCGTCTCAAGTTCCTGTAGGGCATCTGGAAGATACTAGCGTCTCGTCCTTTTCTGATGCACTCGGGGAGTGATCTCTTCATCACAGGACTAAGTGAAGAGTTTTGTGAAGAGGAGCTTCTCGTAGACTCTGAAGAGGAAGAGGATATCTGATGATGTCTGTGAAGTTAAATTCCAAAGTTAAATTCCACTAACAGAAAAATGTTATTTTTTACAGACGACTGTTAACACTAACATTTTTGTCTCATTCTCAGTCAATTTTAACATTATCTATAAATTTCTTAACAATGTAGATAGCTTTTATAAAGACGACTGTTAACACTAACATTTTTGTTTTTCTTTCTCATTCTCAGTCACTTTTAACATTATCTATAAATTTCTTAACAATGTACATAGCTTTTATAAAGACGACTGTTAACACTACCATTTTTGTTTTTCTTTCTCATTCTCAGTCAATTTTAACATTATCTACAAATTTCTTAACAATGTACATAGCTTTTATAAAGACGACATGTACATATATGCTTTTTTTATAAAAATAATTTTTAATATTAACATATTTAAAAAAATTGTGACACCTAGTAGTTTTTTTCTATTAAATTAAATGAAACATATTTTACTAAATAAAAATAAGCAAAAAAAATTTGTTACCTAAAAAACTATGGGCCAATAAGTCTTTCCATACTAAATTTTTTAACTTTTTCGTATTTTATATGCCACAGTGGCCATTTTTGAAGAGGTTACGAAACCGGACCTGGTGGAGCAGGTTGCCACTACATCCTAGTTAATGCCCATGAAAACCGTTTATCTGAAATTCGGTTAGGGGTGACACTATAGGCCATTAACTTTTTCCCCATATTAACTTTTATATGTCACAGTGGCCATGTTTGAAGAGGTTACGAAACCGGACCTGGTGGAGCAGGTTGCCACTAGATCCTAGTTAATGTCCATGAAAACCGCTTATCTGAAATTCGGTTAGGGGTGACACTATGGGCCATTAACTTTTTCCCCATATTAAATTTTATAACTATTTTGCAATTTTATATGCCACAGTGGCCATGTTTGAAGAGGTTACGAAACCGGACCTGGTGGAGCAGGTAGCCACTAGATCCTAGTTAATGTCCATGAAAACCGCTTATCTGAAATTCGGTTAGGGGTGACACTATGGGCCATTAACTTTTTCCCCATATTAAATTTTATAACTATTTTGCAATTTTATATGCCACAGTGGCCATGTTTGAAGAGGTTACGCAACCGGACCTGGTGGAGCAGGTAGCCACTAGATCCTAGTTAATGTCCATGAAAACCGCTTATCTGAAATTCGGTTAGGGGTGACACTATAGGCCATTAACTTTTTCCCCGTATTAAATTTTATAACTTTTTCGTATTTTATATGCCACAGTGGCCATTTTTGAAGAGGTTACGTAACCGGACCTGGTGGGTCAGGTAGCCACTAGATCCTAGTTAATGTCCATGAAAACCGCTTATCTGAAATTCGGTTAGGGGTGACACTATGGGCCATCACCTTTTTCCCCATATTAAATTTTATAACTTTTTTGCAATTTTATATGTCACAGTGGCCATTTTTGAAGAGGTTACGTAACCGGATCTGGTGGAGCAGGTAGCCACTAGATCCTAGTTAATGCCCATGAAAACCGTTTATCTGAAATTCGGTTAGGGGTGACACTATAGGCCATTAACTTTTTCCCCGTATTAAATTTTATAACTTTTTGCACTTTTATATGCCACAGTGGCTATTTTTGAAGAGGTTACGTAACCGGACCTGGTGGAGCAGGTAGCCACTAGATCCTAGTTAGTGTCCATGAAAACCCTTTATCTGAAATTCGGTTAGGGGTGACACTATAGGCCATTAACTTATTCCCCGTATTAAATTTTATAACTTTTTGCACTTTTATATGCCACAGTGGCTATTTTTGAAGAGGTTACGTAACCGGACCTGGTGGAGCAGGTAGCCACTAGATCCTAGTTAGTGTCCATGAAAACCCTTTATCTGAAATTCGGTTAGGGGTGACACTATAGGCCATTAACTTTTTCCCCATATTAACTTTTATATGTCACAGTGGCCATGTTTGAAGAGGTTACGAAACCGGACCTGGTGGAGCAGGTTGCCACTAGATCCTAGTTAATGTCCATGAAAACCGCTTATCTGAAATTCGGTTAGGGGTGACACTATGGGCCATTAACTTTTTCCCCATATTAAATTTTATAACTATTTTGCAATTTTATATGCCACAGTGGCCATGTTTGAAGAGGTTACGAAACCGGACCTGGTGGAGCAGGTAGCCACTAGATCCTAGTTAATGTCCATGAAAACCGCTTATCTGAAATTCGGTTAGGGGTGACACTATAGGCCATTAACTTTTTCCCCGTATTAAATTTTATAACTTTTTCGTATTTTATATGCCACAGTGGCCATTTTTGAAGAGGTTACGTAACCGGACCTGGTGGAGCAGGTAGCCACTAGATCCTAGTTAATGCCCATGAAAACCGTTTATCTGAAATTCGGTTGGGGGTGACACTATAGGCCATTAACTTTTTCCCCGTATTAAATTTTATAACTTTCTCATATTTTATATGCCACAGTGGCTATTTTTGAAGAGGTTACGTAACCGGACCTGGTGGAGCAGGTAGCCACTAGATCCTAGTTAATGTCCATGAAAACCGCTTATCTGAAATTCGGTTAGGGGTGACACTATGGGCCATTAACTTTTTCCCCATATTAAATTTTATAACTATTTTGCAATTTTATATGCCACAGTGGCCATGTTTGAAGAGGTTACGAAACCGGACCTGGTGGAGCAGGTAGCCACTAGATCCTAGTTAATGTCCATGAAAACAGCTTATCTGAAATTCGGTTAGGGGTGACACTAGGGCCATTCACTTTTACCCCATATTAATTTTTATAACTTTTTTGCAATTTTATATGTCACAGTGGCCATTTTTGAAGAGGTTACGTAACCGGGCCTGGTGGAACAGGTAGCCACTAGATCCTAGTTAATGTCCATGAAAACCGCTTATCTGAAATTCGGTTAGGGGTGACACTATGGGCCATCACCTTTTTCCCCATATTAAATTTTATAACTTTTTTGCAATTTTATATGTCACAGTGGCCATTTTTGAAGAGGTTACGTAACCGGATCTGGTGGAGCAGGTAGCCACTAGATCCTAGTTAATGCCCATGAAAACCGTTTATCTGAAATTCGGTTAGGGGTGACACTATAGGCCATTAACTTTTTCCCCGTATTAAATTTTATATGTCACAGTGGCCATGTTTGAAGAGGTTACGAAACCGGACCTGGTGGAGCAGGTTGCCACTAGATCCTAGTTAATGTCCATGAAAACCGCTTATCTGAAATTCGGTTAGGGGTGACACTATGGGCCATTCACTTTTACCCCATATTAATTTTTATAACTTTTTTGCAATTTTATATGTCACAGTGGCCATTTTTGAAGAGGTTACGTAACCGGATCTGGTGGAGCAGGTAGCCACTAGATCCTAGTTAATGTCCATGAAAACCGCTTATCTGAAATTCGGTTAGGGGTGACACTATGGGCCATCACCTTTTTCCCCATATTAAATTTTATAACTTTTTTGCAATTTTATATGTCACAGTGGCCATTTTTGAAGAGGTTACGTAACCGGACCTGGTGGAGCAGGTAGCCACTAGATCCTAGTTAGTGTCCATGAAAACCCTTTATCTGAAATTCGGTTAGGGGTGACACTATGGGCCATCACCTTTTTCCCCATATTAAATTTTATAACTTTTTTGCAATTTTATATGTCACAGTGGCCATTTTGGAAGAGGTTACGTAACCGGACCTGGTGGAGAAGGTAGCCACTAGATCCTAGTTAATGTCCATGAAAACCGCTTATCTGAAATTCGGTTAGGGGTGACACTATAGGCCATTAACTTTTCCCCGTATTAAATTTTATAACTTTCTCATATATTATATGCCACAGTGGCCATGTTTGAAGAGGTTACGTAACCGGACCTGGTGGAGCAGGTAGCCACTAGATCCTAGTTAATGTCCATGAAAACCGCTTATCTGAAATACGGTTAGGGGTGACACTATAGGCCATTAACTTTTTCCCCATATTAACTTTTATATGTCACAGTGGCCATGTTTGAAGAGGTTACGAAACCGGACCTGGTGGAGCAGGTTGCCACTAGATCCTAGTTAATGTCCATGAAAACCGCTTATCTGAAATTCGGTTAGGGGTGACACTATGGGCCATTAACTTTTTCCCCATATTAAATTTTATAACTATTTTGCAATTTTATATGCCACAGTGGCCATGTTTGAAGAGGTTACGAAACTGGACCTGGTGGAGCAGGTAGCCACTAGATCCTAGTTAATGTCCATGAAAACCGCTTATCTGAAATTCGGTTAGGGGTGACACTATAGGCCATTAACTTTTTCCCGTATTAAATTTTATAACTTTCTCATATATTATATGCCACAGTGGCCATGTTTGAAGAGGTTACGTAACCGGACCTGGTGGAGCAGGTAGCCACTAGATCCTAGTTAATGTCCATGAAAACCGCTTATCTGAAATTCGGTTAGGGGTGACACTATAGGCCATTAACTTTTTCCCGTATTAAATTTTATAACTTTCTCATATATTATATGCCACAGTGGCCATGTTTGAAGAGGTTACGTAACCGGACCTGGTGGAGCAGGTAGCCACTAGATCCTAGTTAATGTCCATGAAAACCGCTTATCTGAAATTCGGTTAGGGGTGACACTATAGGCCATTAACTTTTACCCCATATTAACTTTTATATGTCACAGTGGCCATGTTTGAAGAGGTTACGAAACCGGACCTGGTGGAGCAGGTAGCCACCAGATCCTAGTTAATGTCCATGAAAACCGCTTATCTGAAATTCGGTTAGGGGTGACACTATGGGCCATCACCTTTTTCCCCATTTTAATTTTATAACTTTTTTGCAATTTTATATGTCACAGTGGCCATTTTTGAAGAGGTTACGTAATCGGATCTGGTGGAGCAGGTAGCCACTAGATCCTAGTTAATGCCCATGAAAACCGTTTATCTGAAATTCGGTTAGGGGTGACACTATAGGCCATTAACTTTTTCCCCATATTAACTTTTATATGTCACAGTGGCCATGTTTGAAGAGGTTACGAAACCGGACCTGGTGGAGCAGGTTGCCACTAGATCCTAGTTAATGTCCATGAAAACCGCTTATCTGAAATTCGGTTAGGGGTGACACTATGGGCCATTAACTTTTTCCCCATATTAAATTTTATAACTATTTTGCAATTTTATATGCCACAGTGGCCATGTTTGAAGAGGTTACGCAACCGGACCTGGTGGAGCAGGTAGCCACTAGATCCTAGTTAATGTCCATGAAAACCGCTTATCTGAAATTCGGTTAGGGGTGACACTATAGGCCATTAACTTTTTCCCGTATTAAATTTTATAACTTTCTCATATATTATATGCCACAGTGGCCATGTTTGAAGAGGTTACGTAACCGGACCTGGTGGAGCAGGTAGCCACTAGATCCTAGTTAATGTCCATGAAAACCGCTTATCTGAAATTCGGTTAGGGGTGACACTATAGGCCATTAACT
Organism: Eustalomyia histrio; assembly: GCA_949748255.1. NCBI lineage: Eukaryota > Metazoa > Arthropoda > Insecta > Diptera > Anthomyiidae > Eustalomyia > Eustalomyia histrio. Next base: position 88,760,454 of record OX456526.1, read on the forward strand.
TTTACCCCATATTAACTTTTATATGTCACAGTGGCCATGTTTGAAGAGGTTACGAAACCGGACCTGGTGGAGCAGGTAGCCACCAGATCCTAGTTAATGTCCATGAAAACCGCTTATCTGAAATTCGGTTAGGGGTGACACTATGGGCCATCACCTTTTTCCCCATTTTAATTTTATAACTTTTTTGCAATTTTATATGTCACAGTGGCCATTTTTGAAGAGGTTACGTAATCGGATCTGGTGGAGCAGGTAGCCACTAGATCCTAGTTAATGCCCATGAAAACCGTTTATCTGAAATTCGGTTAGGGGTGACACTATAGGCCATTAACTTTTTCCCCATATTAACTTTTATATGTCACAGTGGCCATGTTTGAAGAGGTTACGAAACCGGACCTGGTGGAGCAGGTAGCCACTAGATCCTAGTTAATGTCCATGAAAACCGCTTATCTGAAATTCGGTTAGGGGTGACACTATAGGCCATTAACTTTTTCCCCGTATTAAATTTTATAACTTTTTCGTATTTTATATGCCACAGTGGCCATTTTTGAAGAGGTTACGTAACCGGACCTGGTGGAGCAGGTAGCCACTAGATCCTAGTTAATGCCCATGAAAACCGTTTATCTGAAATTCGGTTGGGGGTGACACTATAGGCCATTAACTTTTTCCCCGTATTAAATTTTATAACTTTCTCATATTTTATATGCCACAGTGGCTATTTTTGAAGAGGTTACGTAACCGGACCTGGTGGAGCAGGTAGCCACTAGATCCTAGTTAATGTCCATGAAAACCGCTTATCTGAAATTCGGTTAGGGGTGACACTATGGGCCATTAACTTTTTCCCCATTTTAATTTTATAACTTTTTTGCAATTTTATATGTCACAGTGGCCATTTTTGAAGAGGTTACGTAACCGGATCTGGTGGAGCAGGTAGCCACTAGATCCTAGTTAATGCCCATGAAAACCGTTTATCTGAAATTCGGTTAGGGGTGACACTATAGGCCATTAACTCTTTCCCCGTATTAAATTTTATAACTTTTTGCACTTTTATATGTCACAGTGGCTATTTTTGAAGAGGTTACGTAACCGGACCTGGTGGAGCAGGTAGCCACTAGATCCTAGTTAGTGTCCATGAAAACCCTTTATCTGAAATTCGGTTAGGGGTGACACTATAGGCCATTAACTTTTTCCCCATATTAACTTTTATATGTCACAGTGGCCATGTTTGAAGAGGTTACGAAACCGGACCTGGTGGAGCAGGTTGCCACTAGATCCTAGTTAATGTCCATGAAAACCGCTTATCTGAAATTCGGTTAGGGGTGACACTATAGGCCATTAACTTTTTCCCCGTATTAAATTTTATAACTTTTTCGTATTTTGTATGCCACAGTGGCCATTTTTGAAAAGGTTACGTAACCGGACCTGGTGGAGCAGGTAGCCACTAGATCCTAGTTAATGTCCATGAAAACCGCTTATCTGAAATTTGGCCATTAACTTTTTCCCCATTTTAAATTTTTTAACTTTTTCGTACTTTTACATATATGCCACAATGGCCTTTTTTAAAGAGCGTACGTAACCAGACATAAAGTAACAAATATTCAGTAGATCCTAGTTATTGACTCTGAAAATAATTTTTCAAGAATTTTATTAGTGGTCAATGTAATTTTTTTTTTTATATTAATTTTATTAACATTTTGGTATTCTAAATTCCAAAGATAATCTCAATTTTAACATTTCCTTTTAACATATTTACAGAGTAAACAAAACCAGAAAAATGTTATGTGTGTATAAGTATAAGATGTTTTTTGTGCCTTACGTACGAAAATCCCATATAAATTTGGCATTATTCATGTTAAAAATTAACGCCTAGCGTTATTGACGTTATTTCAACCTCCTATATATGGGTGTTATCAGCTCATAGTGAATGTTCTTGTTAGCATATTGTCACACAACACATTCATTATAGTTTCATTGTTTTATTACTTCTACTCGACTACAACTGTTGTACTGTTTTCAATTTAGGTGCTTTCTAGTCAAATTAAACAATATTTAATCATATTTTTAGTTATTTTAAAATGCAATAATATAATATTATTTAAAGTTAACAATTGCAATCAATTTTCATTAAGGTATTCACTATGTTCATATGCCAAAATGCAAAAAAAGCTCAGTTTGCATCGTCATAACTACTCCAGGCTGACAAAATGCAAATAACAGGCTGAGGTTTTTTGCATTGTGTGCAAATAAAAACCCTCCATATTACCGTATTATCATGACATCGTTAGCTCGTTGCGTCCGCGTGCAATAAAATTATAGCAATCGATTACAGAGAATCGTCAATAAGGTGGTAATTGCACTATATTGGAGAGAGAACACTTCATTTTAGTAGCGACTAATAAATGTTTATAGATGTATTTTTTTCTATATATGTATTGCAGATGGAATAAAATGATAGTAAACAATTTTTAAACTGATAAAATCTCAATTGAAGGCACATAATTTCAATCATATTCCAATATCATAATATCGTTGACATACAATTTGATCTAACCATGATGTCTGCCATCAAATATCATTTTTAGTTTTAATTTTAATTAAGAGCATTATATTAATAATTTTGTTCGTGAACATAATTTGAATTTTGCTCTCCTTTCAAAAAGCGATTGAATTCCCGCTTAAGCATAATAGTTTTTCCGTCGAAAATTTTCGCTCCAACTTTAAATGCTATAAATCATAATTATCGTAAAATCTTCTTTTATATTGAGTATTGCGTTTTTTATATAAAAAAAATTGTTATACTCCATATAAAAAATATTTTCTACGTTTATAAGTTTCACGTAAAAAATTAGTACAATTGTTGCCACTCAAATTTAATATTCGAGACTTTTATTTTTCTAGTGAATAAGTGACACTTTGTGTTTATTATTTTATTTCTTATAAAATAAAATTTGTGTTTATTATTTTATTTCTTATAAAATAAAAAAATATTGTTTCAATTTAAATTTCTATTTGAGGCCATTAAAGTTTTACGAGAAAAGCATTTTAATGTGCTTAAAGCATAGTAAATTGATTTTTCCTTACATTCCTTCGAAACGTAATTTAAAATAAAACGAATTTTCTTTTATTTATTATTATTTAATTACTATTTTTATTAATGTCTTTCTTATAAAAAAATATGCATTTTTACAATTTTAATTACGTTTTGAGGCCAATAAAGTTCAAGTGAAATTTTTTTTCACAATTTCACCGTTGTAACTGATATTTTCCTCCTCTATGAAAAATAAAAAAGCGCTACATTATCTGGAAAAACACCAAATTGGTAACAGAGCAGAAAAAAACACACACAAAACAAAAACAATTTTACTTATTGTGTTTTGTGCGTAATTCGAATGCCAAAGCTACATGAAAACTGACGTTCATTGGACCGGTAAGCTGTGTTTCTACAGCAGTGCTGTTCAAAAATAAATATGTCGTTGTGTAAGTGAGAAAATGAGAATTGCACTGCAAGAAATGTTCAATGGGTTAATAGCAGTGTTAGTATCTATATGAATTTATTTTTTATTGAAAATATGAAACTGTTATGTTTTGTGTAAAACAGTTTTAAAGAAATATGAATTAAACAAAAAGTAAATTTTTGAAAGGAAAATAATAAATACATTGGCGTGCCTTTTTTTCATTTTATAAAAAACAAAAAGTTGAAAATTTTTTCTATTAATATTAATGATTTACGTATTAATAAAATATCTGTAATATGTATGGATTTATTATGATATTCTATTAAAAAAATGCTATTTTTGGAAGGGAAAAAAAAATACAATACATTCGATCGGAATAAATGAATGAACGATCGGACTCCAATTTTTAAAAACATTTTAACTTTTATATTAAAAAAAAGTGTTTTTTTATAAGGTTTATTAAAGATTTTTATAGATCTTGTATTATCATAAAATATTTTTCTTACATTGCTATGAATTTTTCTCAGTGCATTAAAGAAAAATCAGCATACATCCGCCACGCGTGCTCATTCGTCGCTGTTTCAGTGACGACTAAAGGCAAGAGCGTAAGAATACATGTGAGTTGAGCAGGGGACAATTGTCCCATGCAATGAACATCACTGGTTTATAGTGAATGTTGATAACACCTTGCAACACTAATTCCCCATCTACATTAGAAATAAAAATGTTCGTAAAAAAATACGTTGGCAGAATATCGGCAAAAAATTGCTTATTGCCGGAGGTGGAAAACACATATTTATGTCAACTCATATTTCAAAGAAGAAGGTTCTTCCAAGACTATTTTGTAAATACCCCTGTAATTACAAAAATTGTGAAATATAATTATTTAATTGCATTTAATTTAATCATTTTTTTCTTTTCCTTATTTTGTACGTGTTTCTTTTGTAACGTCAAACAAAAATGAGAGCTGAGTTTGACGTTTGATTTTGGCAATAATTGTTAATGAATATTGCCGGAGAATTTTTGCGGCAATAAAAAAGTACGAAATCGAGTGGTGCACACACGACATAACACAGCACGTGCTAATAGAAATATCCAATATGAAAATAAATCCAAGGCATATGAAAAACGATAGAAAAATTGATGTAAATAGATAAGTGCTGCAACATTCATTAGTATGGAAACATATAGGTATTCTTTTTAATTTTATATAAGTTTCCATTGTAGGGAAATTAGAAACGAGTAGCATTATTATAGTACTCGTTGTATTTTACCAACGAATTGATACAAAAAATAACCATTACTTTTTGATATTTGGTGCTATTTTGGCAATTTGTAAACAAATAGACTTGGGATTTCTAGTTCGTTTTGGTGACCGCTCTTTCCAGTTCAATTTTAATGAAACACCTAGTTCGTTCTTTGAGCATTTCGTTCATATGACAGTTCTCAATCGTTCGTTTTCTCATCTTGTTAGCGAACTAGTTATTTTATGCATCTTTTTCATCGCTTTTAGTTAATAAAGATAAAAAAGCAGAGAAACGGATTAATAATAATGAAATAAAAAAATGTTTTATTGAAAAATATTTTTAAGGATTTCTTTTAACTTTGCGTAGCTTTAAATTTGTTAAAAAAAAAAGAAATGAACGATTAAATATAAACATCGACAAAAATGAATGAACGATTGAACTAAAAGAGCGTTTTTTTCTGAATTACATCTTATAATCAAATGAGTGAACTAGTTCGTTCATGAACGACACAAGTCTATGAACAAATGGAATGTAGATAAGAATTGTACAGGGTATACCAGTGATGTCAGAATGGTTGTTGTTGTATTTCATGTCCTAGGCGAGAAAGAGATTTAAAAACAATGCATACAAAAAAATAATGTGTAAAAGTGAACAACTACACAGCATGTTTTAAAATATATGATTGCCAAAAATATCAAAATGATACCATAGAAGTGCAACATGACTGTATTTACTAAAATTGTTGTTTCATAAACTTAGTACAAACTCACAACAAATTTTATACTTGGGTTGCATATTGTAATAACAAAAACTGTTTTATGTTTTTATAACATTTTTGCACATGATTAATGTATTTTTTTCAGTATTCAAAAGAACAAAACATACAACAAAGTTTCACATTTATATGATCTGTGAAATGTATAAGCAAATAAACACACTCACAAAACACATTTAATTAATCGTCAGCTTATTATTAGTTTGCCCAAAGATTTAAAAGAAAAACAATGAAAATGGTTTTCATTCTTAATTTTATATCACAGTTGATATTAGTTATCTCAGTTATGATGCCAGATATCGAAAAACGGGTTTTAGAATTAGAAAGAGGATATTGATATTATATATAATCCATTCGCCTCTATTATTACAAAAATGGTGAGTGGGCCAAACCAATAATAAGCTGACGAATTGGAAAATCAGACGCAAGAAAGAGAGACAGAATAATTGTCATACAGTTGTTTCACCTACAGTTTTTCATAGCGCAGATCCTTGTTAATGTCCATAAAAACTAGGTTAGGGGCTATTTGAATGTCAATAAAAAGAACAATACATTTTTGTACAGAAATTGTTTAATATTCCGCACCCGATGAAATAACTGTTTGTTATATGTTTGTAAATCCCGATAAAACTTAACATAATTTTTTTATTTTAATATTACAAAATTAAAAAGCAATTGTATTTTAAATATAAAAAATTTTATTTTTTTAAACAAGGCGCTTTAGCTTTGGGATCTGAAATTCAAATCATGAGATCATTTATTTTATATTTTTATTTTGTTATTTATATTAATATTGGTTTTTTAATATTTGTGAAAAAATATAGATTTGTAAATACTTAAAAGCTACTTTGTTAAAGGTTTCATAAGAAATATTGTTTTGTAGAAATACGAAAATTGAAAAGCAATGATATTCTTAGTATAACAAAAATTTTGTATTTTTTTTAACAAGGCAGTTTTAATTTTAAAAATTTAAATCAAGAGAAAAATTATGTTTATATTTCTAATATATTAATTTTCATAAATTATATAAATATTGGATTTTCATAAAATTTATTTTATGAATATACATTTTTATATATTTTTTAGTACGAACTTTGTTATAAAGTTTCGCAAAACATTTTGTAATACGAAATTATTGAAATACATATAACAAAAATTTTTAATTTTTTAACAATGCATTTCAGTTTTAGTTTTAGAAACTAAAATTTGAATCAAGAAATAATTTTTTTTATATTTTTAATATGAATATCAATTTTCATAAATTATATTAATATTGGACTTTCATAGAATTTATTTTAAAAATTATATATTTTATATATTTTTTTAACACGAACTTTGATATGTTTCGTAAAATAGATTTTGTATACAGAATTTTTGAAATATAAAAAAAAATTAACTTTTTAACAATGCAATTCAGTTTTAGTTTTAAAAACTAAAATTTAAATCATGAGGTCAATTTTAATATATTTTTAATGTATCAATTTTCATAAAATTATTTTATAAATATACATTTTTATATATTTTTTAGTACGAACTTTGTTATAAAGTTTCGCAAAACATTTTGTAATACGGAATTATTGAAATACATATAACAAAAATTTTTAATTTTTTAACAATGCATTTCAGTTTTAGTTTTAAAAACTAAAATTTAAATCAAGAGATATTTTTTTTATATTTTTAATATGAATATCAATTTTCATAAATTATATTAATAATGTGCTTTCATAGAATTTATTTTAAAAATTATATATTTTATATATTTTTTTAACACGAACTTTGATGTTTCGTAAAAAACATTTTATATACGGAACTATTGAAATATAAAAAAAAATTTAATTTTCTAACAATGCAATTCAGTTTTAAAAATTAAATATTTTATATATTTTTTGAACACGAACTTTGATATATTTCGTAAAAATACGCAATTATTGTAATATAACAAAAAAAAATTTATTTTTTAACAAGGCAATTCAGTTTTAGCTTTAAGAACTAAATTGTAAATAATGAGATAAATTTTATTATATTTTTAATATGAATATTGGGCTTTCATAAAATATATATTTTATATATATATATAATTATATATATATAATGCACTTAATTTTTTGTTTTAAAAACTAAAATTGAAATCAAGAGATCAATTTTTTTATTTTTAATATGAATAACAATTTTCATTAAATTATATTTTTTTTAAAACATACATTTTTATATATTTTTTAACACGAACTTTGTTATAATAAAGTTTCCTAAAAAGTATTTTGTAATACAGAATCATTGAAATATAATAACAATTTTGTACTTTTTAACAATGAACTTCAGTTTTAAAAACTGTAATTTAAAACTTGAGATCAATTATCTTAAATTTTTAATACCAATAACAATTTTCTTATTTATATTAATATTTGATTTTCCTAACATTTTTTTAAATATATTTTTATATATTTTTTTAACAAGAATTTTGTTATAGCCCAGCTAAAAATCTTCATATATGGTTCCATACAGGTTTAATGTATCCTCCTGTGTGCTTATAAACATGCACATGTCCATACATGTGCATTAACGAAATTTGAGGTAATATCTACATATATGATCATACAGGTGGATATCACCTCAAATTTCGTTATATGGATGCATGTATGAAGATTTATGTATACATGTATGGACACTCATGAAAGTTTATGAGCATACGCGAGCATACATTAAAAAAATTTTTTACTCGGGAGGTTTTGTAAAAATCATTTTGTTATTTGAATTTGTTGAAATAAGGAAATAAAAAGCAATTATATATATTCGAAAAATAACAAAAATGCATTTTTATACAAGGCATTTTAACTTTACGTAGTTATAAAAACTTAATTTTATCAAAAAATGTTTAAAGTGGATCACACAGTTTTAATATAATTGATGAATTATTGGAAAATCGACCAATCAGAACAAAGAATTAAAAACCAAAAATTCTGATTAGTTGGTTTTCAAAAAATTTTCAATTTTATTGAAAGTGTGTACTCCACTTAAATCTTTTTAGATAAAAAACAGAGATTTGAAAAGCAATTTGCAAACTTTTTTAGAACATAATTTTGCAATTTTACCAATATGATTTCTTAATATTACCTATTGTGGAATTTAAAAGTCAACAATTTTAGTTTTTGTTTTAAAACTTACCTAATAGTTAGCCTTATAATTTTTTAAAGCGGGGTTATATTTTTAATTGAAATTACATTAAAATTTGTGATCGTCCGTAGACTTTTGTGGCATAGTGTACGTCACAAAAAATTATAACAAAAAAAAAAAAAAAAAACAAAATACACCAAAAATACTTATTCAATAAATGTAACTGACCAATTTAAAGGGAAATTTTAACATTATAGATACAAACAAAACATTTAACATTAATGTTCAATGTTGTGTTTATGCCATAATGATCGCTTAAACATCCCTTACAAATGGATCGGTTACACTGACTGCATTTAAGAAAAGAAATGTTTTCAATGCCTTCGCAATGTAAACATTCATCCGTCATATCTTTGCTGTATTTTATAAGTTTATTTTTCATAACCTGTCTATATTCATTTGGATCCATTATATCATTTAAAGAACTCTTATTAAAAATAGCATTAATAAATTCGCAACAGTAAACGCCACAGTTATAGCCATCTTTCTGTTTTGCGTGATCAATTTGTATATGTTTCCAACCACCAATATTTAAATCCATTTTGGTGAGTATTTCAAAAAACTTCTTAATAATCTCAGTAAGTATTACTGAATTCTCACCAAATGGATCTATATAGGTAAATTGTTTGTCATCAACATTTACATACATAAATGTGTAATGATCTTGATGCAATATAGGTATAATAACTTTATCACCGCTATTAAATTTAAACATATTTTTAAAATCGTAATCAATATTTGTAAAAAAAATGCCTTCTCCCTCTTCGCAAGAATAAACATGAATATTTTTAATTTTTAATTCATATATTAATATGTGTATATACACTTCTACAACACCATTCCATAGCAGACCAGTTATTCTTTGACTGGGTAAGTTTAATGACTCAAATTCATGTAAATAAATGACAGGACTGTGAAAACCACTCAGTACTTCATATGTATATAAATAAATTTGGCGATATTCTCCGACAAAGAATTTTTTGCTTTTTAAGTTACGTGGAAGATTATTACTACTATAATCAATAACGTTGTGGGTTTTAATATTTTCTACAATCTTTTCATCCTCACCACTTGATATACAAATTTTTCTTTTAGCTTTAGGAATTATATTATTTTTTTTAAATTTCGCACCTTGAAGCATTTTAATATTAATTTTTTCTTTTGTTTTTTTTGGAGTTCTCTTCCAAACATTTTCATTAAGATTACTTTTACATTTTTTTCTTTTTAATTCATTATCAATTATACAATTATATTTATTGTCTACTTCTCTAATTTTAGCATGACAATATTGCTTTGAGATTCGAACATATTCAGAAGCTCTTATAAATCTTTTTTGTTTCAGTAAAATATTTTTAACAATAGAGAAATACCCTTCTACAGGGCTATTAGATACGGTTGTGTTAAAACTATCAACAAATCTTCCCATTAAATTACTCCAGAGTACTGAGTACGGCATATATTTTGTCAAAAGTAAATTTAAAAACTTTTCATTTTTATAAATATTGGAAGGACTGTTGTGACTTCCTTTATTTAATTTATTTTGGATTTTCATACAAATGCCTAAGGCTTTTTTATAAAACGGACTTTTAGAATAGTTAATCTTTGATTCCTTCGTAAAATAGTTTTGATCTTTTTTAAAATTTTCAACATCAATATCATCGATATCACTGTAGTCACTTAAATTCTTAATATTTTCCATAGCCAACTTAAAATCTTTACTAATTGTTGGGCTTAGTAAAATAATACACATATATTCGAACCATGTCCAAAATTTTTCGAAATCAGAAATATTTATTGCTTTTCCTAATAATCTGGTAAATAATTTTATTTGTTCGTCATTAGTTGCAAAATTCTCCATGTCTTTTCGGATAATTTTAATAAAATGACAATAACACAACTGCACAATAACAAAATTTAATTTTGTTTGTTTTTTGCTTAAAAATAGATAACATTTTATTAAATATGCAGTTACGGAACCTATATCGTCATTAAATACTTTTACTGCTGCATTAATGCAAGCCCAGCTCCAATCCAACACGATTCTTTTGCAAATAGGCCAAGTAATACCATTCTTTGAGCAAAAGACTTTTATATCCATAAAAAATCGTTTAATGTCTTCTTCATAATGGCTGCATGTTAGAGCTTCTGCTACTGGTATTAATAGCCCATTTCCAACTGGTTCCCTAACATGCAGAACGATACTATACAAAAATACCCGTTTTGATTCTTTCTCGAATTTCGATACTATTCCGCCAGTTGAATCAAAAAATAGGCTATTTCTGCTTAGTTTCAGAAGAATTTTATTTTTTAATTGAGTCAGCTGGAGTTGGTCAACTGAAAAAAGGTAAATTTCCATAGGAAAAGACACTCTTTGTATAAAAGCTGACCAATTTTTTTCCCTTCGCATTAGTACAATATCGACAACCGGATCCTTATCTCGATCGAATCTTCTTAAACATTCGGATCTTATTTTCCGTGCAACATCATTTGTTAAAACATCTCCTTTATTTCCGACGTCACGAAGTGGCTTAGACATTTTAACAAGTTTTTCGTTTCTATAATTTGAAGCAAAATCATGTTTCATGCATTCTTTTGCTATTTTTCTCCGATAACCCCGTGTTTGTTGAATTTTGAAATCTTTTGGCTTCTTGGGGTGAGATGGATCCTTATCTTTATTGCACAGGACTTCAACAAATATTGGATTTGAATTAAGTTTTAAAGTAAACTTATATTTCTTACAAGCAAATTCTTTTGAATAAATGCAGTATCCATAAAGTTTTAGAATGGTTTTATCATTGGAAAATTTGTGGCTGCCAAAATTTATTGGACATACGTTATTAATTTTTTTATATGATTCTCGTACCATATCTTCCAATAATTTTAAAAACTGGATTTTATTTTCTTTATTTCTACCTTTGGGGAAATTTTCATCAAGATTTAATTGCTGATATTTTGTAAGCCGAAAAGATTCCAATTGATACATATATTTGGTTTTTGATTTCAATTTATTTTTATCTGTGTTATTTATTTTGTTTACCAATTTAACATTTTTTGTTGGTTCTTTCGGAACAATATTTTTATTTCGAATAATTTTATATTCATCTATTTTCTCGCTGTTAGCAGTAACATTAATGTCAGACAACTTAGTTGAGCTCATCAGGTTTGATACATTAATGGGCTCCGAATCAAGCGGTATACAAAAATCATTTGCGGCAAACAAAACTGGAAGTGTTTTTAAGGACATCGGTGAATTAGACAAAGTAGGCGAAAGAGGTGGTATGACATTTGGGGATTCGGAGGGAGATGAAACATTTAGAGTTGGATTTTGCGGTGACAATGCTGGTATTGGCATGCGAAAATTGGGAACAGTAGGCTCTATAGGTGGCGACATTATTGTGGACGAAACTTGAATTGAAGACTGTGAAGTTTGTTGTAGCTGCGCTGCGGATATTGGTGCGGCATCTATTTTAGATTGTGGAAGTAGATCAGAAAATGATCTACTTTCTTCCAAAATCTCTATAACATCATTGTATAGCATCTGCAAATTATTTTTTGCACACCACTCTTGAAAACTTGGTAATACAACTTCTATTGCAATGTTTTTTGCTATCTAAGAAAGACGTTTTAAATTTTAAAAAACATTCCCCAATATGTAATTTTAAATTAGAAAAAGCATAGAAATTTCTTGATTTTCATACCAGTATTATAAATCAAATTAACATTGAATAACAGAAAACTTAATTTATTAGCTTGTTATAAGATTCAATTATATATATGTATAAGCACATGGCCAGAGTATAAAAAATAAATTATATGTAATGTTTTTTCTGTGGAAAAATTTCATTCGAATAAATCAATTTTAAATGTGAACGGCATAGAATTGAAATTTTTTTTTAAATTACAAGACGGGAGTATACTTTTTTAAATCGCATTGAACGGTTGACAAATTGAATAAAAAATTCATGCGTTCCTAGTAGTATAATTCAATTGATTTGATAAAACTATTTAATTATTTTCAAAACAAATTCATCCAAAATATAAAAATATCGCCAAATTCGAAAAGTCAGCATTTAATTTTTATTTATTTTTTTTTTTTTCAAAAACAAATGCTCTTCTCAACTGACAGTATATTGATATCCATTAATGGTAGAACATTCTCCAAAAAAATATATAAAATTGTTAGCACTACACTTATTACAAGTACCAACGTACTACTTCTACCTTGTTTTAAGCAGTGACAGTAGTAATACGGCGATGGCACAACATGGTGTTATGAAGGAAATTTTATAAATTTTTGCAAAATGACGTCCGATTCATTCCGAAAATCACATGAAAGCAAAACAAATGTTTGAATTCCTAATTGTAATAATGACTAAATTCAATAATTGATAAAATCAATATATATTTAGTTTTTAGGGAATTCATTTCAAAATAGAATTCAATCTTCGAAGCTCTGATTACATATTCGGGCATGTTCTCGATTTCACTTTTAGGTGAAAGTAAAAATATAATTTTTTTCAATTTCTTTTAAGAGCTAACTATATTATGCTTATGCTAGCGTAAGCAAATGTCCGAATTCATACAATTAAATGTGTGTAGCTAATACATTAAAAAATACAAAATGTAGTGAAGACAATTCCATACCAATTAAATTCAACGTAAAAAACTTGATCTTTTAGATGAGACAGAAATGTTTGAGAATAAAGCTTAGTGCGCCGTGTACAACGTCATCTTATACAATCCCATATGCGATTTTTAATTTTCAACTTTGAAACCCACTCGAACGAATGGTGAACAAAATGAATATTTTCGAGACTAAAATAAAAATTTTTAACCATTAAACAATTTTGAAGTGATTGGAATTATGCAACCTTATAAATTCAGGCATGTTCTGGAATTATTGCGAATTGAAATCCCCTAAACTATGTTTTGAGCACATTTAAATTCAAATGAATTTTTTCCACGTGAAATTAATAAAAAATTATTATCCATACGTACGATTTTTTTTAAATGACTATACACTTTCCGTTTATTTCTTAAATTTTTTGAAAAGTGGTCATGGAATATATTATGCCTTTCATGTACACGATCCACTAATGCAAAAAATCCGTCAAAGAATCCATCATTTTGATTTAGGAATGTAAAAATGGGTCCTCTTTGTGGTATAAAATTTTTATGTTTACAAATAAAAATTTTTGTCAAAAATACAAATACTTCTTTTGCCATTTTCCCGAATAATAAAATAACACAACTTTATGCTTATTTAAATGATGATAATATTTTAAACGGTCATTTACAAGTTAATTCCAATGAAAGCAAACATACTTTTTAAAGAGTAACGAGTAACGGTACAATCGTTCAAATGAAAAAACTAGCTATTTTTATCAGTGATGGGACTTGGGGCACAATTGTGCAATTTTTGGTAAAATTGAATGTTGATTGTTACACTGCCACAACCAATATTTTTTGACAGATTTATTTTTATTTACTGCACTTAATTTTCAAAGTGCAGTACGTATTTTATTTAATACGTAATTTTATTTAATACTGAGGGTATTTGATGGTCATTTGCACAAAATGCTAAAAAGCTTAGATGCATCGTCATAACTACTCTAGACTAAGAAAATACAAATAGGCTGAGCTTTTTTGCATCGTGTGGAAATAATCATCGTGAATACCCTCACTATATTTAGACTGAGCAAAAATGCATATATAAAAAATATTAAGAATATGTATAAATAGATTTATATATATATTAGCGATTCAAAAAAATTGAGGATTTTTTTGTTTTTAATTTCTTACATTTATTGTCTAGATGGTTTTTCTATTGCTGATAAGTTAGAAACTGCTTTTTTAGCATTTGTTGTTGTTTTTATAGAGAATTTGTCACTGATTTTCTGTAAGATTGAATGTGTATTACTACGACTTGTCGAAATTATATAAAGTTTTTCAATTACCGATAACATATATTAATCCCAATTAGTAGAGTTAATTGTTTTGTCCCATTTCATGTTTCGGAATCTTGTGATATTTGGAAATCATTTTAAACACTCGAAGAGGACGATGCTGTAATAGTCGGTACGGAACTGTGACGAAAGCGAAACAATTCTTATCTACAATCCATTTGTTCATAGACTTGTGTCGTTCATGAACGAGCTAGTTCAAATGAACCAGTTCACTCATTTGAACGAAAGATGTTGGTAAAATACAACGAGTACTATAATAATGCTACTCGTTTCTAATTTCCCTACAATGGAAACTTATATAAAATTAAAAAGAATACCTATATGTTTCCATACTAATGAATGTTGCAGCACTTATCTATTTACATCAATTTTTCTATCGTTTTTCATATGCCTTGGATTTATTTTCATATTGGATATTTCTATTAGCACGTGCTGTGTTATGTCGTGTGTGCACCACTCGATTTCGTACTTTTTTATTGCCGCAAAAATTCTCCGGCAATATTCATTAACAATTATTGCCAAAATCAAACGTCAAACTCAGCTCTCATTTTTGTTTGACGTTACAAAAGAAACACGTACAAAATAAGGAAAAGAAAAAAATGATTAAATTAAATGCAATTAAATAATTATATTTCACAATTTTTGTAATTACAGGGGTATTTACAAAATAGTCTTGGAAGAACCTTCTTCTTTGATATATGAGTTGACATAAATATGTGTTTTCCACCTCCGGCAATAAGCAATTTTTTGCCGATATTCTGCCAACGTATTTTTTTACGAACATTTTTATTTCTAATGTAGATGGGGAATTAGTGTTGCAAGGTGTTATCAACATTCACTATAAACCAGTGATGTTCATTGCATGGGACAATTGTCCCCTGCTCAACTCACATGTATTCTTACGCTCTTGCCTTTAGTCGTCACTGAAACAGCGACGAATGAGCACGCGTGGCGGATGTATGCTGATTTTTCTTTAATGCACTGAGAAAAATTCATAGCAATGTAAGAAAAATATTTTATGATAATACAAGATCTATAAAAATCTTTAATAAACCTTATAAAAAAACACTTTTTTTTAATATAAAAGTTAAAATGTTTTTAAAAATTGGAGTCCGATCGTTCATTCATTTATTCCGATCGAATGTATTGTATTTTTTTTTCCCTTCCAAAAATAGCATTTTTTTAATAGAATATCATAATAAATCCATACATATTACAGATATTTTATTAATACGTAAATCATTAATATTAATAGAAAAAATTTTCAACTTTTTGTTTTTTATAAAATGAAAAAAAGGCACGCCAATGTATTTATTATTTTCCTTTCAAAAATTTACTTTTTGTTTAATTCATATTTCTTTAAAACTGTTTTACACAAAACATAACAGTTTCATATTTTCAATAAAAAATAAATTCATATAGATACTAACACTGCTATTAACCCATTGAACATTTCTTGCAGTGCAATTCTCATTTTCTCACTTACACAACGACATATTTATTTTTGAACAGCACTGCTGTAGAAACACAGCTTACCGGTCCAATGAACGTCAGTTTTCATGTAGCTTTGGCATTCGAATTACGCACAAAACACAATAAGTAAAATTGTTTTTGTTTTGTGTGTGTTTTTTTCTGCTCTGTTACCAATTTGGTGTTTTTCCAGATAATGTAGCGCTTTTTTATTTTTCATAGAGGAGGAAAATATCAGTTACAACGGTGAAATTGTGAAAAAAAATTTCACTTGAACTTTATTGGCCTCAAAACGTAATTAAAATTGTAAAAATGCATATTTTTTTATAAGAAAGACATTAATAAAAATAGTAATTAAATAATAATAAATAAAAGAAAATTCGTTTTATTTTAAATTACGTTTCGAAGGAATGTAAGGAAAAATCAATTTACTATGCTTTAAGCACATTAAAATGCTTTTCTCGTAAAACTTTAATGGCCTCAAATAGAAATTTAAATTGAAACAATATTTTTTTATTTTATAAGAAATAAAATAATAAACACAAATTTTATTTTATAAGAAATAAAATAATAAACACAAAGTGTCACTTATTCACTAGAAAAATAAAAGTCTCGAATATTAAATTTGAGTGGCAACAATTGTACTAATTTTTTACGTGAAACTTATAAACGTAGAAAATATTTTTTATATGGATTATAACAATTTTTTTTATATAAAAAACGCAATACTCAATATAAAAGAAGATTTTACGATAATTATGATTTATAGCATTTAAAGTTGGAGCGAAAATTTTCGACGGAAAAACTATTATGCTTAAGCGGGAATTCAATCGCTTTTTGAAAGGAGAGCAAAATTCAAATTATGTTCACGAACAAAATTATTAATATAATGCTCTTAATTAAAATTAAAACTAAAAATGATATTTGATGGCAGACATCATGGTTAGATCAAATTGTATGTCAACGATATTATGATATTGGAATATGATTGAAATTATGTGCCTTCAATTGAGATTTTATCAGTTTAAAAATTGTTTACTATCATTTTATTCCATCTGCAATACATATATAGAAAAAAATACATCTATAAACATTTATTAGTCGCTACTAAAATGAAGTGTTCTCTCTCCAATATAGTGCAATTACCACCTTATTGACGATTCTCTGTAATCGATTGCTATAATTTTATTGCACGCGGACGCAACGAGCTAACGATGTCATGATAATACGGTAATATGGAGGGTTTTTATTTGCACACAATGCAAAAAACCTCAGCCTGTTATTTGCATTTTGTCAGCCTGGAGTAGTTATGACGATGCAAACTGAGCTTTTTTTGCATTTTGGCATATGAACATAGTGAATACCTTAATGAAAATTGATTGCAATTGTTAACTTTAAATAATATTATATTATTGCATTTTAAAATAACTAAAAATATGATTAAATATTGTTTAATTTGACTAGAAAGCACCTAAATTGAAAACAGTACAACAGTTGTAGTCGAGTAGAAGTAATAAAACAATGAAACTATAATGAATGTGTTGTGTGACAATATGCTAACAAGAACATTCACTATGAGCTGATAACACCCATATATAGGAGGTTGAAATAACGTCAATAACGCTAGGCGTTAATTTTTAACATGAATAATGCCAAATTTATATGGGATTTTCGTACGTAAGGCACAAAAAACATCTTATACTTATACACACATAACATTTTTCTGGTTTTGTTTACTCTGTAAATATGTTAAAAGGAAATGTTAAAATTGAGATTATCTTTGGAATTTAGAATACCAAAATGTTAATAAAATTAATATAAAAAAAAAAATTACATTGACCACTAATAAAATTCTTGAAAAATTATTTTCAGAGTCAATAACTAGGATCTACTGAATATTTGTTACTTTATGTCTGGTTACGTACGCTCTTTAAAAAAGGCCATTGTGGCATATATGTAAAAGTACGAAAAAGTTAAAAAATTTAAAATGGGGAAAAAGTTAATGGCCAAATTTCAGATAAGCGGTTTTCATGGACATTAACTAGGATCTAGTGGCTACCTGCTCCACCAGGTCCGGTTACGTAACCTTTTCAAAAATGGCCACTGTGGCATACAAAATACGAAAAAGTTATAAAATTTAATACGGGGAAAAAGTTAATGGCCTATAGTGTCACCCCTAACCGAATTTCAGATAAGCGGTTTTCATGGACATTAACTAGGATCTAGTGGCAACCTGCTCCACCAGGTCCGGTTTCGTAACCTCTTCAAACATGGCCACTGTGACATATAAAAGTTAATATGGGGAAAAAGTTAATGGCCTGTAGTGTCACCCCTAACCGAATTTCAGATAAAGGGTTTTCATGGACACTAACTAGGATCTAGTGGCTACCTGCTCCACCAGGTCCGGTTACGTAACCTCTTCAAAAATAGCCACTGTGACATATAAAAGTGCAAAAAGTTATAAAATTTAATACGGGGAAAGAGTTAATGGCCTATAGTGTCACCCCTAACCGAATTTCAGATAAACGGTTTTCATGGGCATTAACTAGGATCTAGTGGCTACCTGCTCCACCAGATCCGGTTACGTAACCTCTTCAAAAATGGCCACTGTGACATATAAAATTGCAAAAAAGTTATAAAATTAAAATGGGGAAAAAGTTAATGGCCCATAGTGTCACCCCTAACCGAATTTCAGATAAGCGGTTTTCATGGACATTAACTAGGATCTAGTGGCTACCTGCTCCACCAGGTCCGGTTACGTAACCTCTTCAAAAATAGCCACTGTGGCATATAAAATATGAGAAAGTTATAAAATTTAATACGGGGAAAAAGTTAATGGCCTATAGTGTCACCCCCAACCGAATTTCAGATAAACGGTTTTCATGGGCATTAACTAGGATCTAGTGGCTACCTGCTCCACCAGGTCCGGTTACGTAACCTCTTCAAAAATGGCCACTGTGGCATATAAAATACGAAAAAGTTATAAAATTTAATACGGGGAAAAAGTTAATGGCCTATAGTGTCACCCCTAACCGAATTTCAGATAAGCGGTTTTCATGGACATTAACTAGGATCTAGTGGCTACCTGCTCCACCAGGTCCGGTTTCGTAACCTCTTCAAACATGGCCACTGTGGCATATAAAATTGCAAAATAGTTATAAAATTTAATATGGGGAAAAAGTTAATGGCCCATAGTGTCACCCCTAACCGAATTTCAGATAAGCGGTTTTCATGGACATTAACTAGGATCTAGTGGCAACCTGCTCCACCAGGTCCGGTTTCGTAACCTCTTCAAACATGGCCACTGTGACATATAAAAGTTAATATGGGGAAAAAGTTAATGGCCTATAGTGTCACCCCTAACCGAATTTCAGATAAAGGGTTTTCATGGACACTAACTAGGATCTAGTGGCTACCTGCTCCACCAGGTCCGGTTACGTAACCTCTTCAAAAATAGCCACTGTGGCATATAAAAGTGCAAAAAGTTATAAAATTTAATACGGGGAATAAGTTAATGGCCTATAGTGTCACCCCTAACCGAATTTCAGATAAAGGGTTTTCATGGACACTAACTAGGATCTAGTGGCTACCTGCTCCACCAGGTCCGGTTACGTAACCTCTTCAAAAATAGCCACTGTGGCATATAAAAGTGCAAAAAGTTATAAAATTTAATACGGGGAAAAAGTTAATGGCCTATAGTGTCACCCCTAACCGAATTTCAGATAAACGGTTTTCATGGGCATTAACTAGGATCTAGTGGCTACCTGCTCCACCAGATCCGGTTACGTAACCTCTTCAAAAATGGCCACTGTGACATATAAAATTGCAAAAAAGTTATAAAATTTAATATGGGGAAAAAGGTGATGGCCCATAGTGTCACCCCTAACCGAATTTCAGATAAACGGTTTTCATGGGCATTAACTAGGATCTAGTGGCTACCTGCTCCACCAGATCCGGTTACGTAACCTCTTCAAAAATGGCCACTGTGGCATATAAAATACGAAAAAGTTATAAAATTTAATACGGGGAAAAAGTTAATGGCCTATAGTGTCACCCCTAACCAAATTTCAGATAAGCGGTTTTCATGGACATTAACTAGGATCTAGTGGCTACCTGCTCCACCAGGTCCGGTTGCGTAACCTCTTCAAACATGGCCACTGTGGCATATAAAATTGCAAAATAGTTATAAAATTTAATATGGGGAAAAAGTTAATGGCCCATAGTGTCACCCCTAACCGAATTTCAGATAAGCGGTTTTCATGGACATTAACTAGGATCTAGTGGCTACCTGCTCCACCAGGTCCGGTTTCGTAACCTCTTCAAACATGGCCACTGTGGCATATAAAATTGCAAAATAGTTATAAAATTTAATATGGGGAAAAAGTTAATGGCCCATAGTGTCACCCCTAACCGAATTTCAGATAAGCGGTTTTCATGGACATTAACTAGGATCTAGTGGCAACCTGCTCCACCAGGTCCGGTTTCGTAACCTCTTCAAACATGGCCACTGTGACATATAAAAGTTAATATGGGGAAAAAGTTAATGGCCTATAGTGTCACCCCTAACCGAATTTCAGATAAACGGTTTTCATGGGCATTAACTAGGATCTAGTGGCTACCTGCTCCACCAGATCCGATTACGTAACCTCTTCAAAAATGGCCACTGTGACATATAAAATTGCAAAAAAGTTATAAAATTAAAATGGGGAAAAAGGTGATGGCCCATAGTGTCACCCCTAACCGAATTTCAGATAAGCGGTTTTCATGGACATTAACTAGGATCTGGTGGCTACCTGCTCCACCAGGTCCGGTTTCGTAACCTCTTCAAACATGGCCACTGTGACATATAAAAGTTAATATGGGGTAAAAGTTAATGGCCTATAGTGTCACCCCTAACCGAATTTCAGATAAGCGGTTTTCATGGACATTAACTAGGATCTAGTGGCTACCTGCTCCACCAGGTCCGGTTACGTAACCTCTTCAAACATGGCCACTGTGGCATATAATATATGAGAAAGTTATAAAATTTAATACGGGAAAAAGTTAATGGCCTATAGTGTCACCCCTAACCGAATTTCAGATAAGCGGTTTTCATGGACATTAACTA
Organism: Eustalomyia histrio; assembly: GCA_949748255.1. Lineage (NCBI taxonomy): Eukaryota > Metazoa > Arthropoda > Insecta > Diptera > Anthomyiidae > Eustalomyia > Eustalomyia histrio. The sequence goes on from OX456526.1 coordinate 88,781,642, forward strand.
GGATCTAGTGGCTACCTGCTCCACCAGGTCCGGTTACGTAACCTCTTCAAAAATAGCCACTGTGGCATATAAAATATGAGAAAGTTATAAAATTTAATACGGGGAAAAAGTTAATGGCCTATAGTGTCACCCCTAACCGAATTTCAGATAAACGGTTTTCATGGGCATTAACTAGGATCTAGTGGCTACCTGCCCCACCAGGTCCGGTTACGTAACCTCTTCAAAAATGGCCACTGTGGCATATAAAATACGAAAAAGTTATAAAATTTAATACGGGGAAAAAGTTAATGGCCTATAGTGTCACCCCTAACCGAATTTCAGATAAGCGGTTTTCATGGACATTAACTAGGATCTAGTGGCTACCTGCTCCACCAGGTCCGGTTACGTAAGCTCTTCAAACATGGCCACTGTGGCATATAATATATGAGAAAGTTATAAAATTTAATACGGGGAAAAGTTAATGGCCTATAGTGTCACCCCTAACCGAATTTCAGATAAACGGTTTTCATGGGCATTAACTAGGATCTAGTGGCTACCTGCTCCACCAGGTCCGGTTACGTAACCTCTTCAAAAATGGCCACTGTGGCATATAAAATACGAAAAAGTTATAAAATTTAATACGGGGAAAAAGTTAATGGCCCATAGTGTCACCCCTAACCGAATTTCAGATAAGCGGTTTTCATGGACATTAACTAGGATCTAGTGGCAACCTGCTCCACCAGGTCCGGTTTCGTAACCTCTTCAAACATGGCCACTGTGACATATAAAAGTTAATATGGGGAAAAAGTTAATGGCCTATAGTGTCACCCCTAACCGAATTTCAGATAAGCGGTTTTCATGGGCATTAACTAGGATCTAGTGGCAACCTGCTCCACCAGGTCCGGTTTCGTAACCTCTTCAAAAATGGCCACTGTGGCATATAAAATACGAAAAAGTTAAAAAATTTAGTATGGAAAGACTCATTGGCCCATAGTTTTTTAGGTAACAAATTTTTTTTGCTTATTTTTATTTAGTAAAATATTTTTCATTTAATTTAATAGAAAAAAACTACTAGGTGTCACAATTTTTTTAAATATGTTAATATTAAAAATTATTTTTATAAAAAAAGCATATATGTACATGTCGTCTTTATAAAAGCTATGTACATTGTTAAGAAATTTGTAGATAATGTTAAAATTGACTGAGAATGAGAAAGAAAAACAAAAAGTTAGTGTTAACAGTCGTCTTTATAAAAGCTATGTACATTGTTAAGAAATTTATAGATAAAGTTAAAATTGACTGAGAATGAGACAAAAATGTTAGTGTTAACAGTCGTCTGTAAAAAATAACATTTTTCTGTTAGTGGAATTTAACTTTGGAATTTAACTTCACAGACATTATCTGATGGTACTTCGGTTTCTTTAGATAAATCTCCATCACTCTAAGGCTGCATCCGCAGCCCTTGTGATTCTCCTGACGCAAGAAGGGAGAGTGGTGGCAGGATTTGTTGAATAAGGACTAACGGGTTTAAGCTGGTCCAAAGTACGGGTGATGGTACGCACAGATCTTGTTTACTTGTAAGGAACAGTCTTAATATTTTTCTTCTCTCCTCTTTTAGTAGCGAAGACATGACAGTGGCCAGCCTTGAGTGTGAAAACTCTTAAATCGGGCTGGAGTCGGTGTATATGGCGCATGAAATTATATTATTCTTTACGAATCTCTTTTTCAGAACATCCAAAGAAGTTAATAGTGAAAATTTTTCGATTTGTATGAAGTCATTTTAAACAACTTCCAAAATGTTGATATTAACCTCTACTAGTAAAAAAAAAAACAATTATTTACATAGTTAGTTAATAAAAGGTTACTTCCAGCAGTCATTAAATGCCTTATTGAAAACATATTTTGCATACCAGTGATATTCACTTTGCCCTGGTCGATATAATAAAAATTCTTGGCGTGTTCAAAATCACATTTTTAACTTAAAAAAAAGCCACTCCAACTTCCGTAACTAATGAAAAAGTCCATCTGCTCATCGATTTTTCATAGCACCGAAACAAACTACTTCCTCTCAATGACACGCCAATGTTAAAATCATTAATGATTCACCGAAATTTTCACAACTTCGTGTTCAGTAGATGTAGTGTTAAACTACTTCTTCCTCAGCTCTTATTTTGCTGGGTGGTGGATGCTGCTGGAAAAGCTAGGTGCAACCTGATTGTGTGCAGTGATGTCAATCCGCACCATCAAATCTGGAGAAACTCAGACATCAATGATAGGGGTGAGTTACTCATTGAATATGTTATGAATACTAACCTAACTGTATGTAATAGGGGCAATGAACCAACGTTCATTACTAGGAATAGACAAGAGGTACTGGATGTTACCCCTGTCTCTGATGAACTTGCTGATAGGATTGGGAACTGGAAAGTTTTGGATGACCATAGCTTTTCAGATCACCGTTATATTAGCTGCTGTTTAAATGAGTTAGATAGTATCCCACAGGCTGCTTTTCCACCGAACGTTCGGAAAGCAGACTGGGGGAAATACAGGGAAACATCCTGCAGATTCTTTTCGGAGGTATCTGACATGAACGTTCGGGATATAGGGGAAATTGAGCGATCAGTGGAACAGGTCACGAGGGCCATGAATCACTCGCTGCTAGCTTCATGTCCCAAAGGTAAGGCTAGGGGTAGGAAACGACCGCAATGGTGGTTGCCAAAACTAGCGAATCTTAGGAAGTGCTGTAGGAAATTCTTTAACAGGGCAAAGTCCACAAGGGTTTCACAGGACTGGGACGTTTATAAGGGTAAACTTAGAATATGCAAGAGTGCATTGAGGAAGGCTAAGAATAGGTCCTGGGTTAAATTCTGCAGCCATGTTGAGGACACCTCTGGATACCCACTTCCCTGGTAACTGCCAAAATAAAACTTCTGTGGTTAGTACTGCATCAAGTCAACCTTTGGCCGCTACCAGCGAGATTGTAACCGAATTCCGATTTGCGTGGGCTATTAGTAGCTTCAGACCTTTTAAGTCACCCGGACCAGACATGATATCACCGTGTGAACTGCAGGTGGTGGCGGATACAATGATTCCTTGGATCAAGAATTTATACACGTGCTGTATCGACCTATCTTAAGTCCCTATTATGTGGAGGGAGACCAAAGTGGTCTTTATTCCCAAAGCGGGGAAATCCTCACACGGGACCTAAGGATTTCAGGCCTATCAGTCTGTCATTGTTTCTTCTGAAGACACTGGAGGTCTTGCGGTGAATCCGTGCAAGTATGAATTGGTCCTGTTCACCAAGAGATATAAGATTCCATTAGTGGAACCTATCTCCTTGGAGGGCACTGAAATTCCTTTTGCGGACTGTGCCAAGTATCTTGGGGTACTGCTGTATAGGAAGCTGAACTTCAGGCTCAACATTATGGACAGGGCAAGGAAGGCCACAGTGGCACTTTATGCGTTCAAGAGCGCAATAGGGAGGCAATGGGGGTTGGCGCCCCGGATTGTCCACTGGCTGTATACGGCAGTGGTACGACCGATAATGCTGTATGGTGTTATGGAGGCCCACATACCGTGGGATGCTGGATAGGGTCCAACGGATGGCTGGCATGTGCATCACGGGTGCGCTTCATACCACCCCATCTGATGCGCTGAATGCTATTTTGCATTTGCTGCCTTTGGACATAATTGGTTCACAGACTGCTGCAGCGTTGTGTCGACTTCTATACTGACGGCTCTAAACCCGACGATCAGGTAGGCTTCGGGTTCTACTCCATGAACCTACAGCTGAGTATTGCGCGGAGACTGCCGAATCACTGTAGCGTTTTTCAGACTGAAATTCTGGCCATTAGGGATGTAGCGGATTCGCTTAGGTATAATGTCCTCACAACGGTAAGGACTAATATATTCTCTGATAGTCAGGCTGCCATTAGATCTCTGCATTCTGTCTTCCTGGATTCAACATCAGCCCTTAACTGTCGCAGATCTCTTAACGAGATGGCTCAGCAGTTCAGCATCCATGTTATTTGGGTGCCGGGCCACAGGAACATACCAGGGAACTGTAGGGCAGACGAGCTTGAAAGACTGGGGACTACCTTACACATTCCACTCGAAATGGAATTTTTGGGCATGCCTCTGGCCACTTGCAAGTTTCGGCTGAGTTGGCAAGAGGTAGGTGGGCCTCTGTACGTGGTTGTATTCGTTCCGGACAGATGTGGCCCCGTCTGGATAGGAAGCGCACGCAAAGGTTGCTTTCACTGTCAAGGCCCAATATATCCCTACTTGTGTCCGTCATGAGGGGACACTGTCTGATTGGAAGGCACGCAGTTAGGTTGAGGGTTGCGGCTAGTGACTTTTGCAGAAGCTGTGGTGACGAAGAGGAGGAGGAGGAGTCTGTGGAGCACCTTCTCTGCACTTGTCCTACCCTGGCTCACAGGAGGGGACTGCATTTGGGCTCATGTTTCTATGAGGACCTGGGTGATTTGGCTGATATCGATATCGGCCGACTTAGGGGTTTTTTGAGGCAATCGGAATGGTTCGACGGGGGAAGCTAGTGATATAATTTTTACTAGCTTCCGTGGTAGCACAAGGGACTTTATAGTCTAAGTGAGTCTGATTGGCAGGCTACCATTTCTACCTAACCTAACCTAACCTATATATCTCCACAACTCAAGCAATGTTTTAAAGGAATATACAACAAATTAACAGCGGCTCCTCGAACCCCAGAAAACTGATTCACTTTACAGATTTTTTGAAAACTTGAATCCAACATCAAGAAGTGATTACTTGTTGTGGCGTGCTATAAAAAGTGTTTCAGGACCTGTCGTAAATCAATCGGAGGTTGGGCTCGAAATGATACTGAAAAAGAAGATTTCTTTATAGAACATTTAAAGAAAGTGTCCGCACCAAATAAACCACGTAGCATTAAAATATTATTTATTTTTAATGCTATAATACGCCTAGAATATTGTCCCTCCAGAATAAAAAGTTTCATTTGTTAAAATTATACCCAAGCCAGGTAAGAATCACGCAAAAGTAGAATCGTATATACCAATCAGTCTTTTATCAGAAATGTCTAAATTGTTCGAAAAGTTAAAAAGCTGACAGTGCTGGTAAATCAAGGCAGCTTAATTCCAGCGTACCAATTTGGTTTCATAAATTAGTAACCGTTATTAGAATAACCTTTGAAGATAAAAAATACTGCTCTGATTTTATAAAGGGTAAAATCGTAACAATTGGTGTTAGAAGTGGGATTGCAAAATAATAAGCAGTCATGAAATTGGAGGAAATTAAGGTGGAACCAGCTCAAGCAGGAATTGAGCAAATTGGCGCTACCGACAGCAGGAAATAAAGGCGTAACATTGACATTGCGACTTACGAATTTGATGAAAAAGAAGCGATGGAGGTTAGTACCCGTACAGACTACAATCAATTGTTGAAAACTTCTAGAGCAGATAACTAAAAATTGTTAGCTTAACTTCAAGCAACTTATAGAGCAGACAACGAGAATCTAGTAACCAAGATGGAGACGAACGAGAAATTGCTAATGAAGATGGAAGAGAAGTTTAAAGAAACTTCTAGAGAAATTTCTGAGGTTTCAAAAAGAGTTTCCGATTTAGAGAACGGCGTAGATAGATTCGACGTACAAACCAAAGATGTTGAGAGAAAACTACAAGATCTGGAAAATAAAGTAAATAATCTCCATAAAGTACATAATCTCCGAATTATTCAGGAAAGTTCTGGTATATCAAAGGCCCCTACTTTTGATAGCAGCATACCGTTTAATGTTTTTAAGTTCCAGTTTGAGACAGTTGCTGCCAGAAATGTGTGGAATAACGAAGAAAAGGCTATAGAGTTAATTCTGTCCTTAAAAGGAAACGCTGCAAAAATTCTAGAAAGTGTGCCAATCACATGCAGAAATAATTATAATGACATTATGGTGGCACTGCAACGAAAGTATGGTGGCGAACACAAAAACGAAATATACAGAATGGAACTAGGAGGTAGGCTACAGAAACCAAGCGAATCGTTACAGGACTTTGCAACAGAATGAACGAATTATTTAGTATTTTTTTTTTGCTATTTACATTTTACAAATTACAGAATATTTACAAATTTTTGTTACTAATTTCAGAAACTATTTTACAAATTTTTGAAAACCGGTTTGTTGAAATTAGCAACAAAATTTAATAATTTTAACAAAGTGGATATTGAAGGAAATTTTATTTCTTATAACTAAAAACACTGTCCAATAGCATTTTTGGAACAGAATAGCGACCCTATAATTCTGAAAGGGTATGTTGAGTAGATCATTTTTGTAGAACAAACTTATGGTCCAGCACAGTGGGTCAAAGTTTTCATTTTTAATGTCTGAGAGAATTCTTATGGTCAGAGTTGTATTGTGGAATTGTATGAGGATTATTTTTGTGGAAGATCTTAACCCTCTAACTGGTCTCTTTATGGGTCAATTTTACCCTTTTTTCGAGAAAATCAAAAAATATCCTTTAAAAAAGGATATTTAAGGATTAAAATATTCTACGAAAATGTTTGCCGGAAAATTTCAGTGGGGGTCACCAAAGACACCATTGTTGTAAATAAAGCTCTTTACGATTAACTTACAGCATTTTTTCATATAGTATAATGCTCCCTTCGACCAAAAAATGAAAACTTTGACCCACTGTAAAAAAAACTCAGACGTGCTGGACCATAAGTTTGTTCTACAAAAATGATCTACTCAACATACCCTTTCAGAATTATGGGGTCGCTATTCTGTTCCATTCAAAAAGTCTTAACTTGTTGGACAGTGAAATTATACTTACAAACTTAAATTGCCTTAAAATGCTACATAGGTTGAAAAAAGGGATCGGAAGTGAAGATACTTTTCATATCCGACTCATGTCCAAAAATAGGACATCCACTCAAAATTGCACTAAAAAGTTCTAAAAATCAGCCCTTAAAACAAGTTAAATTTTACCTTAAAATCCAAAAATTTAACTCTAAAAATTATTTTTCAATACAAAAATTTGCAAATTAAAAAAAAATGATAAATTCATTTATGATTTTAATATTTTTAATTTTGTCTAAAATATTTTTTGAAAAAAAAAAAACAAGGGAGGATGTTCAATAATCTGGGTAAAAATAGGCAAACCCGCTTGCATCTTCGCGTCGTAATCGCCATTTCAACAGACAGACGAACAGACAGACAGATGGACATCGCTAAATCGACTTAAAATTGCATAAGAATCACGTATATATATACTTTATGGGGTCTTAAACCTATATTTCGACATATAACAAACGGAATGATAAACTGATATATACCCTCACCATATACATATGTTGAAGGGTATAAAAATAAATAAAATATAAAAATGTTGTTGCAGCATTAAAATGCAACAAGTGTATTTAAAAATAATTCAGTTTTTAATAATTTTTTTATAAATTAAAATTTTTTTTATATTTTACAATTCACGGAGTTTAGTTTACTATAATTTATAAAAAATGTTTGTTTATTAGAGCTTATTTATTTTAATAAACCTTGTACAAGAATTTTACCAATGTTTAGTAGCAATTATTAACTTTCCTGCTATTTCCATTTCACTAATATTTAGTAAAATTTGTAGCTGATTTTAGCATATCGATTTTAAATTGCAGTTTACAGCAATTTACTAAAATTTAGTAGCGCTTACTAATTTTTTTACTAATTTCATTGTACTGATATTAATAATAATAATTTTAATAATTTTTTGCTGATTTTAGCAAACCGATTTTAAATTTCACTTTACAAAAAGTTTCCTAAAATTTAGTAGAGTCTTCTAATTTTTTCTACCAATTACATTGTACTACACGTCAGCAGACATGTGCTAAGATTAGAAAAAATACCGCTGGGCTTACATTAGCAAAATTTCCCATAATAACAACAAAATTTTCAGTTGTCATTACAGACTTTCTTTGGTGAGTGTGGAATTGTGTAAAATCAGTAATTGAAAATGTTTTAGGAAATCATCGATCTTAAAACTGGGGAATTTTAATAGAAAATATGCTAACCGCATTTCAAAAATTAAACGTCAGAATGTCATTAAAAGTACATTTTTTGCATTGTCATGCAGAAACATTTATTAAACTATCACCAGAAGAGTCTGATGTAAATGGCAAAAGATTTCACAAGTGACAGCCCGACTCAAACACTTGATTCGCTTTTGGGCGAACTTGCACGATGAAGAAGAATAAATTTCTAAATTAAAACTTTAACAGGAACATTTGTTTTATAGTTGATATTTTTAATACTTATATGAATGAAAATGTATTTTAAGTCAGGTTCGAGATAATAGAAAATTTTTTCTTATTTTTCATTTAGTAATTTTCTATGATCTTGAAACAGATTAAAAAAAAAATTATGTCTGGTTGGCGATCATAGAAAATTTTTTTTTTTCAATGAAAAAATTTTTCTTATTTTTTATTTAGTAATTTTCTATGATCTCGAACCAGATTAAAATACATTTTCATACATATACTGTAAGCGTCAAAAAAAAGTAAACAGTTCTTACATTTATATAGAAGCTTTTATTACAGTACAATTATTAATAAAAATTAAAATGTTTAATTGCAGTTTAGAAGGCCTATATAATAAGAGTAGAACTACGTATAAAAAGTAAACAAAAAAAAAACATAAAAAAAATAATGTACTTAATCTTAATATACTAACGATTTTACGCGTCATAAAAAAGTAAACAGTGGCAGCATTCCTCGATTCTTCTTTAAGTATTTCGGAGAAAACCTCAAAATTCTGTAAAAAAACAGTTATTGATCAAGAGAGCGAATGTTTTAAATGTTTTGCTAAAAGATAGTGCAATAGTATCAAATTTTAAGTAATGGGTAAGCATACCACCACCGAAACGCGAGAAATCGTTTTAGATTTACATAAAAAAAATAAATCTTTGCGGGAAATTGGAGAAATCGTCGGAAGGCATCATTGCACGATAAAAAAAATTATAGACAAATATGTGAAGCATCACACAGTTGAGAATTTACCCCGGCCTGGGCGACCAAAACGGCTTTCTGACACGGAAGTACGGGCAGTAGTACGAGAAGTGAAGGCCAATCCAGTGTGAAGTGCTGTCCAAATATCAAAAAATATAACTGAGACATCAGCCAAACCAGTGAGTGCCAGTACAATTAGAAGAGCACTCCACAAAAATGGTATACATGGCAGAGTGCCACGCAAGAAGCCTTATATATCTAAAGCGAATCAACAGAAGCGCATGGACTTTGCAAAAAAGTACCAAAACAAGGCTTTAGACTTCTGGAAAAACATATTATATACCGATGAAAGCAAATTTGAAATATTTGGAGTAAAAAAGCCTCCAAAAATATGGCGAGCAAAGAATGAGGCATTTCACGAAAAGTGTGTTACAAATACCGTCAAACATGGCGGAGGTTCAGTTATGGTCTGGGGCTGCATGGCAGCATCTGGAGTCGGGAACCTAGTTTTCATTGAGTCTACAATGAATAAAACGGACTATTTAAATATTCTGAGGGACAATGTTACACCAAGTGTTGAAAAATTGGGACTGTCAAGAAACTGGATCTTTCAGCAGGACAACGATCCCAAACACACATCGAAAATTGTTAGGGAATGGTTGTTGTACCGAACGCCTAAGACTCTTGATCATCCTCCGCAGTCCCCAGACCTTAACCCTATCGAACATCTGTGGGAGCACCTTGATAGAAAAATCAGACAGAGGACCATTTCCAATAAGAACGACTTAAAGAAGGCTCTAATTGAAGAATGGGACAAGATCTCTCCAGACGTTACGAAAAACCTTGTGGAATCAATGCCAAGAAGATTGAATGCGGTGCTAAAGTCGAATGGAAAACAAACAAAATATTAAAAGTTGATATTAATTTAGTTTCTGTAATTAATTTTTGAATCTATTGAATTCTTTTTTTATGACGCGTAAAATCATAAGCATTTTTAAATTAAGTGAATTATTTTTGTTTTTGTTTTGTTTCTGTTTCCTTTTAATACAGAGTTAAACTCTTATTATAGAATCCTTCTAAACTACAATTAAAAATTTTAATTTTTTTTAACAACAATACTTTAATAAAAGCATTTATATAAATGAAATAACTGTTTACTTTTTTTTGACGCTCACAGTAAGTATTAAAAAAAATCAACTATAAAATATAACTTCACTATTAAATAATACTTGGTACCGTAAAAAAAATTCTTTGAACATATGTAAAAACAATGTAAACACATGTCCTTAATATTAGCTAATTGCTGATTTAAACATACAGTAAGAAAGGAGAATGTAACAAAGATAGTACACTCAGAAAAAAAAAATTATTATAAAAATTTATAAATAGTTTTCAATCCCACTTTACTAATTTTGTACTGATTTACATTTTGCAAATTACAGAATTTTTACAGAATATTTACAAATTTTTGTTGCTAATTTGCTAAAATTAGCAAAAAAAAAATACTAATTTTTAGAAAGTGGATATTGAAGGAAATGTTATTTCTAATTAAAACTGACACCTACAAACTTAAATTTCATTAAAATGTTACATAGATTATAAAAGGGATCGAAAGTGAAGATACCAACTCATGTCAAAAATACGACATTCACTTAAAATAGCACTAAAAAGTTTTTTTAATTCTTAAAATCAGCCCCAAAACCAATTAAAATTTGACCATAAATTGATTAAAATATTTTTCAAAACAGAAATTACCAAATTAAAACAAAATGATAAATTCGTTTATGTTTTTACAATTTTTAAACATTTGATTTTTTTTTTTAATTTTGTCTAAAATATTTTTTGAAAAAAATAAATAAAATAAAAAAATTTTTATGCTCGATAAAAAAAAATAAGTTTGAAATTTTGTACTAATATCAATAATATTTAGTTTTTGTTTTTTTACTGATTTTAGCAAACAGATTTTAAATTCCACTTGACAAAAAGTTTACTAAAATTTAATAGCGGGAGCTAATTTTTTCTACAAATTTCATTGTACTACACGTCAGCAGACATGTGTTGCTAGGATTAGCAAAAAATTAGCAAAATTTCCAGTAATAACAGCAACATTTTTTTTGGTGAGTGTAAGTAAATATTATCTAAGCTTAATAAAATTACTAGGAGTTCGAAAAACTCACACTCACGACTTTTTACTAATACACTCACATTTTTCGCAATGGCAGCTCCAGTGGCAAATTTTGCATGCGAGTAAAATTTGGCATTTGCATGCCACTAAATGTCAAAACGATAAACAATGTTACCATCTTAAAAATTTAATGCAAATTTACTGGGTTTCTGTAAAATTGTAATCAAATTATTAACTTGTTAATGATATTATAATGATTTGTTTGTTAATTATAGACCATTAATATTATTAAAATAATACTAATAATATTAAATGTTAATCGTTTCCCCAAAAATGTGCCTATATGATGAACTCGGTAACTCTATTTAAGGCGCTCATATGTAAACAGAAAAGCAATTGTCAAGAGATTCCACTATTTCGAAGAATATACAACATTTGCATGCCACTACTTGCTTGTATAAAGGCAGGGTTAGCATCAACATTTTTTTTTTAATTTGTATGTTAAAAAGCGATATTTACAATTAGCACTAGTTAGCTAGTTTTTAAAAAAACTTTTTCTGTGTATTCTCCATGATAAATAAAAAAATTTTAATTGAAAAAAAAAATTTCCATGATCTCTAACCAGACTAAAAATACATTTTGATACATAAAAACTTTAACAACAATATTATATTCGGGATTGGTCCAATGCAAGCTTATATACCAAGTTTCGTCCGGTTATTATAAAAACTGAAATTTTTAATCTTTCTAACTTTTTTTAGGAGCTAATCTAGAAAAACGATTAGCGCCTAGCGCTATTGGATTTAGGGTAGTTGATTTAGTTTAACCCACCGGGTGCCCCGCTTCTCGAGTTTTCCAACTAGCACAGTGTTATTAATTGAATGGAATTTAAACAACATTACCATTAATCAATGAAATCAAACAATTAAAATTATCATGTTCAAACAGGAATTGTCGTACCAGGTAGTATTTAACAGTGGTTTTTTATTTTATAGTATATCGTTTTAATACTTATACATATGTGTAGGGGTTTTACCTTTTTATTAGCCAATTTCAATTAACGTTTTAAGGTTAAATAAATAATTCAGATTGTTTATTAAAGTTCAGGCAACAAAACTGATAGTGATTATTAAGTCGATCTTAAAGCGGCCAATAGACTATCAAGTAGGCTGTAAAGCATGGCTTGATGACTCCGTGTATTTGTTTTTGTAATGGCCATCAAACAACGCTATACATTATCAAATGCTGGGCCAATAGACTATCAAGTATTTTTACAGCATGCTTGATAGTCTATGGGCCTCTTAACAATTTAATATAGATTTTGCTTTTACTCTATTTTCTAACAACTAATGTGCACTTCACTAGCGAACGTTTTCGCACGTGTCGCCCTAGTTCATCTTTATATCTGAGCTTTTAGAGTGAAAAAAAAGAAAGCATTTAATTAAAAAGTGTAAATTAAAAATTTTATAAAAATTATTTTAATTTACTTAACATAAAAAAGTATTAACATTTTAATACCTTTTGTGTTAGTTTCTATTGTGAATGATCGTATTACAATCCTTCGCGATACTAATATCCACAATACAGTCCATTTTTTTGACACTTATCATTTTTATAACTTTCGTTTTAAAATTTTTTACGACCGTGCATTTGTTTACTCGGACGGACAAACATAAATTTTTTTCTGACAAAATTTCGTTCGAATTAAAATTAAATACGGTGTAAAAAAAAAAATAAATAAACAATTAAATTTTATATTTTTAATTATTTCCTCGAAAAAAATATCCGTCGGGTTTACTACAAACAAAAAGTGCTTAAATTTGTGAGTGATTTGTTTTTCTTTTGGACAATATAAATGTATACATAATATACAGGCATATTAAGTTTGCATATTACGGTGTTATTTACATAAAGATTAGTTTTTTTTATTATTTTTCATTTGCTTTGTGCTTTCCTCACTTGTACATACAAGCTTAGTTAAAGCATACATACGTACTGTATTGTTGTTGTCACATTTTTTAGTTAATAAAAAGTCACCCTACTGTCCGTTTTAGTCGCGACTTATTGAGTTTGTGTCTTTAATTTGAAATAATTTTGGGATTATTTCTTTTCGAATTTTTGGCCAAATTTATTGGAAAATTTGAAAAATATTTTGATTTTCTTCGCAAATTTTCGTATTTTTTTGGATTTTTTCGTGGCTTTTCAGAATTTTTTGATTTTTATATTTTTTCGAATTCATATATATTACTTTTTTAAAATTTGAAAAATTCTTTGATTTTCTTCGTAAATTTTCGTATCTTCGGATTTTTTCGGGTTTTTTTTTCGAACTTTTTTGAATTTTTTTTGTATTTTTTTTCGCATTTTTTTTTTCAAATTATTTCTTATAAACAGAATTAAATGTCTGATAACGCTTTGGATATTTTTATTAGTCCGACGCTCTTATTAAATTCGAAGCAAAGTTTAATGAGCTTTGCGAAAATGCGCATACGGTTTTTACGCTAGAAATACGCGGAAAAGAACTTAGCGGTTTATGGGAAACTGTTAAAACTTCCTATAAATCGTGTTTAAGTTATTTGGAGAAATCTGAAAACGCTGCATCCTCTTATGTGAACGCAGCGGAAGCGAAATATGACGCGAGTTTTAATGCGTACGTCAGTTGTTTAGCGGCAATTAACGAGAAATTGAAACATTTCGAACCTCAAGGCAATGCTGACGCAAAACCAGGTGAGAAATCTACTTCTGAACCGGTTACATCAGAAGATTTTGGTTTTAATTTTAACCTTCCGCCGTGCAATTTTCCGGTTTTCGACAGTAAAGTAATTTCTTGGCCCACTTTTCGGGATCTTTTCACCGCGGTTTACATAAACAACTCGCGTGTAAGTCCCATTGTTCGACTTTTTGGGTTACTTGACAAAACAAGTGGCGATGCACGGGAACTTGTTTCAAAAGCGCCGCTTACTAATAAAGGTTTTGACATCGCCTGGAAAAGCCTTACCGATAAATATGAAAATGTACGTTTGTTGGTAAAACATCAGCTTATTTCGCTTTTTAATCTTCCTTTTTTGGATAAGGAAACCGATGAGGGCTTGAAATCGTTACAGCGCGGTATAAACAGTTGTTTGTCAGCTCTGTCTACTTTGGGCATCTCCTCTTCTGGGGATTTGAGCTCACACATGATTGTTTTTATGTGTATTCAACGGTTGCCAGCCATTACGGTTAATCTTTGGGAACAGTCGGTTAAAGATAAAAAGGCTTTATCGCTCTGGAGTGATTTAGATCGCTTTCTGACGGAAAGGATCGACACTTTAGAGTGTTCGCGTGATCTACGTCGGTAAACACTTTTTGCGTTCTATGCAAAAATCAGATGTATTTTTTGCGTTTTTGCCCTCGTTTTAAAGGGTTTTCCGTTGCTGATAGATACTCTACCGTTAAAAAGTTTCATTGTTGTGTCAATTGTCTTTCACGGACACATAAAGCTAAGGATTGTAGTAGTACTCATAATTGTTCTAAATGCAATAAACGTCACCATACTTTATTGCATCGCGATTCCAATAAGGGATCGGCTAGGGAGAATACTTCTTCTAATTCGGCTGTAGGTTCGGGTACAGCTCTTCGTCTGCCTAAACCTACAACATCTGATCCCAATACACAATCCACGTCGAATGGTGCCAATCCTACATATCCTGCTAAACAGGTACTTCATACCTCGTTAAATAAGGATGTGCTTTTGGGAACGGCTATGGTGAATATCGTTCACCAGGGTATTACGTATCCAGCCCGGGCACTAATTAACCCTGCTTCGGAAAGTTCTTTCATATCGAAACGTTTGCGAAATCGCTTAAAACTTCCGACATACACTACGAATTGTCGTATCTCCGGCGTTGAACAAATTTCGTCTACTTCTAAGAAAATTTGTTCTGTAAAAATTGGTTCTTCGGTTGACACATCCTTTTCGTTGGAATTTTTAGCGGTTGTTTTGTCAAATATTTCGGGAAGTTTACCGTCTTGTGCAGTACCTACCAATGTAAGGGCAAACTTACCAAACATTCGTTTGGCGAATGCGAATTTCTTTGACAGTAGACCTGTTGATCTTTTACTTGGCGCTGAACTTTATCCCAGCATTCAAGTAAGGGAAATTCCTAAAAATGTTTTAGGTTCGTTGTTGGCTCAGAATACTATTTTCGGTTGGATTATTACCGGTCCAATTATACAACCTCAGGTTCGTGTCTTTTCTACTAAGGTAGAATTTTCGGAGGAAGATTGCCTGAATATAAATCTTCTTCGATTTTGGGAACTTGAGGAAACCCCTAAAAAGAAAATCTTGTCTACTTTTGACAAGTTTTGTGAGGGAAATTATAAACGGACTACGCGTCGGGGTTCTGATGGTCGCTACATTGTGACGCTTCCTTTCAAGCCTGAATTTCCTCAGCAATTGCATTTGGGTATATCTCGGTCTAGTGTACTGAAGCAGTACCTTAGAACTGAGTCCTCCCTTCTACGAAGACCTGAAATAAAGGAAATGTACGACAACGTCGTTAATGAATATTTGAAATTAGGTCATATGAAACTTGTTCCTGGATCATCTTATACAACTGTTGCTTGCTATTTACCACATCATCCAGTAGTTAAACCTGAACGGAAAACTACAAAATTGCGCGTCGTTTTCAACGCCTCGAACAAAACGTCGAATGGAGTAAGTCTTAATGACTGTCTCTATGTGGGCCCCACTTTGCAGTCAGATTTAGTCCTTTTAATACTTCGTTGGCGACTTTTCAAATTTGTTTTCAATTGTGATATTACGCAAATGTATAGACAAATTCGGGTTGAATCTGCTCATACTCCATTTCAACGAATCTTATTTAGAGATTCTCCGACGGAGAACGTTAGGGAATATGAGTTGCAGACTGTTACTTTCGGCGTTAATTCGCACTTTGTTGCAATTGGCCGACGATTGTGAGGCTGAGTACCCTGAGGCATCGCACATTCTACGAAAGTGCATGTACGTTGACGACGTTTTAACAGGGACTCACGATATTTTATCTGCTCTGATCGCCCGTGATCAACTTATAGCTGCTTTGTCTTCTGCAAAATTCGACCTTCGGAAATGGACATCAAACGACCGCTCAATTTTAGAGGGTTTTCCAACAGAACATTTGGTTGATGCGAAACTTTTGACGTTTGTTGAGTCAAGTAGTTCGAAAACTTTGGGTATCCAATGGAATGCTCAATTAGACTCGTTTTACTTTAAGGTCGATCCGCTCGCGCACAAATCAGGTTATACCAAAAGGGAAGTTTTGTCCACTATTGCCAAACTATTTGATCCTGTTGGTTGGCTAGGTCCAGTTGTGATTATAGCGAAAATTATCATGCAAAGGGTATGGCTGGATAAGATCGATTGGGATGATTCGCTTCCACCTACTACTGCAAATGATTGGAAAAAAATTTTAACTTCATAACACGAAGTAAACAGCATACGAATTCCGCGTTGGGTTCACTATACTCCTGATTCTTTTGTCGAACTTCATGTTTTTTCTGATGCCTCGGAAAAGGCATACGCGGGGGTGATATATATTCGCATTGAATCCCCCAACGGCGAAATTCACACCCATTTATTGTCATGCAAGACTGAAGTGGCCCCCATAAAATCAATTTCAATTCCACGTCTTGAACTTTGTGGGCCAGTTTTAGCTTCTGAGCTCTTGAAAACTGTACTTAATGAAATTGACATTCGTCTTCAGCGAGTTTATTGTTGGACTGATTCGACGATTGTCCTTTCTTGGCTGAGGAAGGACCCTTGTTCTTGGACCACCTTTGTTGCTAACAGGGTTTGTAGAATTCAGGCAAATGTAGGCCGACATAATTGGTATCACGTTCGATCTGAGGACAACCCTGCCGATTTGGGTAGTCGAGGCATTTCACCATCGCAGCTTGCCAGAAATTCACTTTGGTGGCATGGGCCACAGTGGCTTTGTCAAAATAAATCAGAGTGGATTACTACTGATTTTTCACGCCTTGACATTGACGTCGAGAGTCGGGTAGTTAAAGTTTATGCATCGTTCTTTACGGATACAAATGGGAAGAATGTTTATGTGGATATTCTTAAGGATTTTTCTCCTTTTGATAGGACACTTCGCGTAATTTCATATGTTTTGCGATTCTTTTATAACGCTCATCCATCTCATAAATCAGGTCGTCGTTAGTGCGTGAATAATATTCTTTCGAGTTACAAATTGAAAAGAACGAAATTGCATTTGGCTAGAGTGTCGCAGAAACTTCACTTTGCGGAAGAATACAGATGTCTTTTGGATAAGGAACTTTTACCACCTAAAAGCTTTCTTCTTACTTTGAACCCTTTTCTTGATAAGGACGGCGTTATGAGGTTAAACGGTCGTTTAGTGAAATCTCCGTCGCTTACCTATACGGAACAGCATCCGATTATTTTGCCCTATTCGAGCATATTTACGCTGCTTTTGTCTGAGTTCGTTCATTTGATTTCTATTCACGGTGGAAATCAGCTGATGCTTCGAATACTTCGTATCGAGTATTGGGTTCCCAGAATAAAGTCTAAAATTCGCGCCGTCATCGGCCGTTGCAAACGTTGTGTTCTCGACAGGAGACGATCTTGCAGCCAAATTATGGCTGCGCTCCCGCCTGAAAGAACTCTTCTTGATAGGCCTTTTACCACCACTGGTGTTGATTTTGCAGGCCCTTTTGATATCAAAAGTTTCAAAGGTCGTGCTTGTAAAATAACTAAGGGATATGTATGTATATTTGTCTGCTTTTCTACGAAAGCAATTCATTTGGAAGCGGCTTCTGATTTATCTAGGCCAACCTTTTTAGCTGCCCTCCAACGATTTATTTCGCGGCGTGGGGGCCCTGGCACAATATTTTCGGATAATGGCACTAACTTTGTGGGTGCGTCGCGTAAATTGGAAAAAGATTTTCGAACTTTTCTCAGGGAAAGTCAGACTACGGAAAGTTCTACTTATGGGCTTCAGGGTCTTTCGTGGCGCTTTATCCCAGCCGGAACTCCACATATGGGAGGCCTTTGGGAAGCACAATCTTTCAAACGAACGTTTGAAGAACTGTCGACCATTCTTGCGAGAATCGAAGCGTGCCTTAATTCGCGCCCTCTCTGTCCTATGACTGACAATCCTCAGGAAACGGTAGCGCTGACCCATGGTCCCTTTTTTAGTTGGTTCTCCAATTCTAGCTCCTCCGGAGCCTACAATTTCTGACCCTCCCTTATGTTTAATAAATCGATTCCAAAAAATTAAATCTCTTTCGCAGCATTTCTGCCGTCGGTGGAAAGAAGAATATTTAATATCATTGCACAAACGCTATAAATGGAAAAATCCAGAACGTGAACTTCAGGTAGACGATTTGGTTGTTATTCGGCACGAACAACTACCTCCAACTTCGTGGAGATTAGGCCGCGTCGTAAAACTCTATTCTGGTAGTGACGGTCATGTTCGGGTCCTGGACGTAAAAACAGCGAACGGGGTTGTAAGACGACACATCGCAAAACCGGTCATTCTGACCAACTCATAAACGCACAATAGTTTTCGTCGCCGTTAATATTCATTGTTTCTTAGCATTATGGACGCATTACCAACGTTTTTTGATGATGCCATTCTTGAGGATTATGATGAAGCAATGGAAACTACGCAATCTGAAGCTGCAGCACCACCTTTGTTAGCTCCAACAGCTTCGAAAGCTACAACTACCTCATCGCCTGCAATTGCACCCTCGCCTGCAATTACTACACCGCCTCCGTCGGTGAAGCCATTAACTCCTGTTGATGTTCCTTGACCGACCGTTACAACATCCATTGCAACTCCAGTCGTCGCCGTGACTTCCGAATCTTTATCGGAGGCCATTAGACCATCAGGCTCGAAATCGCTCCTTCCGCCAGTGTCGGGTTTGTAACAACAAACATCCTTTGCGTTATTGCCCGCTTTTTAAGAAAATGAGTCACGAGCAGAAGCTTCGTATGGTGATCCTCCATAGATACTGCTCTCGCTGCCTGGCTCACTCACACATATCCAGAGACTGTCTTAGCACTTCTCGGTGCATACTCGGTCTCCTCCTCCCGGAGTCTCCAGCAAAACCAAAGTTGCTTCCAACAAAGCTCGCACTGGCCAAGCTTGCCCAAAAAATAAACAATCTGTCCGTCCGATTTCTATCACCAATAAAAAACATAAAATTCTTCACAAAATAAGTTAGACGTCGTCTGCTCCTCAAGCGTGTCCGTTGCCAATAAAACATGTGGTCACCTTTTCTCCCACTCTGGTAGCCAAATTATATCTACCGAAGACCACAGTCCCGATACGTGCAAGCCTTGGACCCTTGTAGCAAGGTTAGCTACATTTGCGAAACCATGGTCCACAAACTTCGGCTGCCCGTTACCAAAGTGGATAATGACAGCAATTGTCGCCCGACTGTTGGTTCTACGTACGATCCCAACCAGCAAATACACTTCACTGCCAGAGTGTGGAAAATGAGGGGTATTAACACTCCAACTTACCATCTTTGGTTGGGTCCTTTCTGGACAATCTCCTATCTAGGAGATTTATATCATCCAGCTCTGCTGGTCAGGTCCAACGGACCTCTTAAAAAACTCCAGCTCTACTGGTCAGGTCCACCGGACCTCCTGTTGTTTTTTATTAGGTAATATTGTAATATAAAAAAAAAAACATAAATTAAATATTTAAAATCATTGCTCTTAAAATTAAAATAAAAAAAATTCGGTATATACATTTATTTTCTCTGTGAAAAAAATAGAGCCATCTAAACAAACCTCCTAAAATGATTAAAAAGAAAATATAAATAATATGTTTAATAAAATAATTGCTTACATAACTGCTTATACTACCTCAGTACTTAGTAGAACTGCCATTATTTTGAATTACTTCGAAGCAGCGCTTCGGCATAGAGTCAACTGACTTTTGACAAGTCGTGACTGGAATATTCTTCCATGCAGTCTCAACCATTGTCAACAGTTGATCTTTATTTGATAGATTCTTTCTCCTAAGACATCTTTAACCTCGCCCCACAAGTTTTAGATGGGATTTAGGTCTGGTGACTGTGAAGGCCATCCCAAAACCTTCACATGGTTGTCCGTGAACCATGCCTTTGCCAACTTCGATGAATGTTTTGGATCATTGTCCTGTTGGAATATCCATTCAAGCGGCATTTCCCACTCAGCAAAAGGCATCATGGCTTCTCTTAAAATATTTGTATTTGCATCCATTATATCCTGTATGCGATATAAGGGTCCGACTCCATAATATGAAAAGCATCCCCATACCATAATATTACCCCCTCCATGTTTAACGGTTTTAATGGTATATTGGGGACAAAATTCTTTATTTTTGGGTCTCCGAACTTGAAGAGAACTTCGATCTGAGTTAAATAAATTAACTTTGGTCTCATCTCACCACAAAATTTTACGTCATTTAGAAACGGGCCAATTTACGTGTTCTTTTGCGAATTCAATTCTTTGTTTTAAATTTTTTTTTAAATCATTTTTAATGAGCATAAGCCGTATTGTGGAAGTATCCATATCAAGTTGATATTGCTTTTTGAGGGCGGATGACGTCACAAAGGGATCCCGTTTCACGTGTCGTAGTATTTTTCGTTTTAAAGTTTGAGATATTTTGGTTTTTCTTCCTCTTGTTTCTTGTTTCTCTTCATACTTTATAGCATTTTCTACCATTTTCTTTGAACATCCAATAATTCCGGCGATTTTTCTTTGGGATTTACCTTTCTGATGAAGCTTTTTTTTTTATCAATTTTCGGCCCTCCACGCTACAGTATTTTCCTCTGCCCATTCCAGTGTTTTCCTCTGCCCATTCTGTTAACTAATTTTCAATATTTTTTTAAAATTATAATAGAAATAAGACAGTCGGTCATTTTACTTACTTTTGCAAAAAAAAAATTAAAAGAATTTGCTTTTTACTTCGATATTTTTTTAACTTTAAAATTGGCTCTATTTTATTTCACACTTGTTTCACTTCAATTTACATACAAACACTGATGTAATTAGTAATGTTGCTTCAATTACAGACAAAATAACGGGATTACATGAAGAAAGAGACTTGCTAATAATGCATAAAAAAACTTTTTCTAAAAATATTTTGTTCAAGGTTAAAAGAATATAATATAATATAAAAAAATTAATTATTTAAAAGCTCATTTGAACTATACGTTTCTTTTTATATTCTTTAATTTTAAGCCTACTTTTAAGATTTTGTTGCAACACACCTTAGTGTTGCAAGGTGGCCCGCAAAGTTTAAGCCAAAAACCTTAATTTTGGTTATTAAACGGTACCCCTTTGGTACCTTCTGACCCCAAATGGGTTAATTAATATGTTAGCATCTGTGTTGTACTCCCTTCCTTTACAATTCTGATCGCAGTATTTACACAGATTATAACTAGTAGAACCGGTAACGGAACCTTTTTCATTGCCAGTCATTCTTTTTTATGCTAGTTTTTTACTAGTTAGATTATTATCGTTTTGGTTACTTTCCCTCGCACTACGTGTATCTTCGCTTTTTGTACGAAAGGTAATATAAATTAATAAAAATAATGTTGAGAACTTTTATCTCACACCCATTGAAAATTTTGTCTTTTTATTTTCATGAACCTTGCTTTACGGCAAACAGTTATCAAAAATTAATTCAAATAAAAAATTAATAGAAAAAAATTTGAACATAATAAAAATAGTTTTTTGATTTTAAATATTTCTGTTTTTTAATGATTTTGATTTGAAAATGAAATTTTTCCAATATCATTCTGAATTGGAATGATTTAATCTAAAAGCTATTTTTTTGTTAATTTAATAAAATATATGTACATATGTTGTATTTAAGTTTTTTTATCATTATAAATATAAAATAAATTTTATAAAAAAATAATATATTAGGTTTGTTTTTTTTCGAATTTTATATAAATATTCCATAGAAATTTAAGTAGATATAGGCTTGTAAAGTAGTTCAGATATAGCTACTTAAAAATTAAGAATGTATTAAAATACTGCCAAATCTTAGAAATGATTGGCTTTTCTCTTTAAAACTTAATCAAAATTATTTGTCATAAAAATATTTACATTTTTTTTATTTTTCATTTTTAAATTAAAAAAAGCTAACAAATGTAATGCTGGGCAAAAAATATAATTGCTCAATTTCGCGTTCCGGCGAAGTCCATATACGAAGACAACTTTAGTACAATGGCGGCCCAAAAGTTCAAATTGTATTTGTTTACAAAAAAATAACCAAAAGTCAAGTAAAGTAAGTAGGGATAGTCGTTTTCTTTTCAAGTATTTATAGATATAAAGGGTGGTTAAATTTTAAGGGCCGATGTTGTTTTTGAATAAAACACAAATTATTTAGGAAATTATTGTCATTTCTTTTTATTATGATAATATGGTATGGTTCAATTATGTATGGAACAAAATATCGGCCAAATGGCCGCCGCAACCTCGGCGGCATACCTCCATCCGATGGTCCAAATTTTCGATGACGCTGAGGCATAATTGAGGTTCTATGCCATTAATGTGCCGAATTATCTCATTCTTTAGCTCTTGAATTGTTGCTGGCTTATCGACGTACACCTTTTCTTTCAAATAACCCCAAATAAAGAAGTCCAACGGTGTCAAATTACATGATCTTGGCGGCCAATTGACATCGCCACCACGTGAGTTAACACGGCCATTGAATTTGTCGCGCAAAAGAGCCATTGTTTCGTTAGCTGTGTGGTAAGTAGCACCGTGCACATCGATATCTTCCAATTCGGGCCATAAAAAGTTCGTTATCATCTCGCGATAGCGAACACCATTCACAGTAACTGCCTGACCGGCCTCATTTTGGAAAAAATACCGCCCGATGATGCCGCCAGCCCATTAACCACACCAAACAGTCACTCTTTGTGGGTGCATTGGTTTTTCGACAATCACTCTTGGATTATCATTCACTGAGGTGAAAATGTGCCTCATAACTGAAGATGATTTTCTTCGAAAATTTATCATCCACTGTTGCCATTTCTTGCCACCATTCTGACCATTGACGACGTTTGGAATAGTCAAGAGGCTTTAGTTCTTGAGTCAATTGCACCTTGTAAGCGTGTAAATGCAAGTCTTTATGCATAATGTTCATCAACGACGAGCGTGAGGCACGACGACGAGTTGAGGTGGACGGCTCTAGAGCCACACTATCGCGAACAGCAGCAATATTTTCTGCAGTACGAGCTGTACGAGCATGCACTGGTGTTTTCACATCTCCTACAGACCCAGTTTGCTCAAATTTTTGCAGGATTTTTCCAATTGTACGCTCATTTGGACGATTAAATTGACCGAAAAAATCACGAAGTGCACGATATGGATTTGGATTTGAACGCCCATTTTCATAATAAGCCTGAATAACTTTAACGCGTTGCTCGATTGTGTATCTTTCCAAGGTTCAAATTGAGTTAGTCTGATATTGAGAAATGTCAAATAAAAAGCAGAAAAAACTTGACGTTTAGATGTGGTTCACATTCAACATCGGCCCTTAAAATTTAACCACCCTTTAGATATGGAATACGAAGAAAAACAAACCTATTATTTCTGAATACACCATTTCCAATTTAATATCAGAAATTATTAATTATTTGCAAAAATTATCAATTTAGTTTTAGAAAATAACAATTTAAGAAATTTTCAATTTAATTTAAGATTCATTAGTTAATTTCAGAAGTTATTAATTTTATTTTAGATGCTATCAATTTAATTTCACATATATTAATTTAATTTCCGTTATTATTATATTTATTTCTGAAATAAAATTCTTAATATTTGAAAGAAAATAAATAGAAAATGTATTTTTAGTCTGGTTCATAGAAATTTTTTTTCCCAAATGAAACTTTTTTTATTTTTATTTAGTAATCATGAAAAAGTTCTTAGACACAAGCTGAATGAAATGTATTTTCTAGTCCGCTACGACTTTCATCAGCATTATTCGTGTCCTTGAAAGTTTCAATTATAAATATCTCTATATAACTCACAAATCAACGGAAAAGGCTATTTATGCTAACATACTGCTGATGAAAGTCGTAGCGGACTAGAAAATGCATTCCATTTAGTTTGTGTCTAAAAACTTTTTTATAACTAAATAAAAATAAAAAAAAAATTTCAAAAATTTATTTTTTTCTGGGTTAATCAAATCGATTGTCCTCCTTTACTTATTCGTTATTGCTTTAGCGAGCAATAACAAATTGTAAAGGAGAATCCACAATTAGTGTTGTAAGAATATGTAAAATATGTACTCAATTATATGTTAGTCATTGTCTTTGTCTTTACTACGGCCATCCCACATTCGGCTATCCTGACGCAGACGGATGTCAAGGCTTCATGAATTCAGCGACGGTTGGACATCTTCTAGAACCATAAGATTCTCATTTTTCCACCTCATATCTCTCATGGTTTAATTTTGCTACAACTTTGTATGAACCCAAAAACTTTGGTCGTAGTTTAAATCCTGTACGTACACCTAAGTTATATTGCTTAGCACGAACTCTTTTGCTGTTATAACATTCTTTATTTTCCGTTTGAATTTTCAAATTATTTTCTCTGGCGTCTTCAGAAATTTAATAATGTTCATTTTGCATTTTTCTAATTTTTAGTTTCTCAAATATTTTTAGTATCTCGAAATCTTATTTTCATATCGATGACTGTTACAATTTTAAATGTGGTATTTTGCGTGCTTCTTGACAGGGTGTTGTTTAGGATTCGATCAACTTATTGGTATCTTACTTTAAGTAAGATAGAGGCAAACTAATTTAGAGAATGCGTCGACAATATCCAGAATGTGATTGTATAACATTTCGTATTATCCTAAATTTTAAGTTAGAAGTGGCCTATCTGATTTGTCTATCGGATAAAGCTATCCTTCTTTCCTTCCTGCTTTAGAGTCAGTTATAATATACCACAACAATTTTTACGATGTGCCATTTCAATTATTTCTGTTTCCATGTTCTCTGGTTTTGCGATAAGTTCTTTA
Organism: Eustalomyia histrio; assembly: GCA_949748255.1. NCBI lineage: Eukaryota > Metazoa > Arthropoda > Insecta > Diptera > Anthomyiidae > Eustalomyia > Eustalomyia histrio. The sequence goes on from OX456526.1 coordinate 88,806,764, forward strand.
GCTGCATCTTTATGAACTATATCATATTTGTTGAAATCGCTTATTTGCGAGAAAACCGGCATAACTCATAAACGCGATTTTTGAGTTAATGATGCCGAAAAGTGGGTCACACCATAATCTAAAACATATCAAAAAATGGTAAATGCAATTATCTCGAAATCGCTTTTTTGAGTTATGCCGGTCATCTCGCAAATGAGCAAAATAATCTTTATATTCGCTTATCTCCAATACTTTGCTAATAGCATGATTTTAAGTTTTAGACCCATGACGTAAATTCTCCATTTTTTAGCGCTTTTACGATTTTTAACAGCTGTATCTCATATAAATGGTATTTTGCTCTGCTGGTAACGTCTTTCGACTTATATACTCGACTGGGTGTAGCTGAAAGTCCTCTGAATCTCTCTGAAAAAGTACTGATCCGTAACCAAGCATTGGCGTCTGTATGAATTTCTGTTCGGCTTTAGAGTTATAAAGTCTCAGAACCGATTCGCTCGTAAGTGCACTTTTCAATTGTTGGACCGCTAATTTAGCATTTTTACGAAGAAGATCCGACAACGGTTTAGCGACCAATACGTATACGCATAGCTGGAATGGGGAAATTTCTAACCACAGAATTTTTGTCATCTGTGGAATATATTGATGAATCTTTTATTCTATATCCCAGAAATTTAATATTTTTCCTCAAAACTGGCACTTGCTCTATTTTATCTAAAGACCGTTTGACAACGCGATTCTAAAGAATTTTCTCAACTTCAGAAGGCCCTTCTCTTAAAATGTATGAAACTGCCAATTTCCATTAAAGTTAACAAATATTGTTTGTAAGGCAAGTCTGCCTTCTTCCTGCGACTCTTCAACAATTTATGGACTGCAATCGATTTCAATTTAGTACCAAACTCTTTTCTTGAAATTGTCTTAAGGGCACCCCAATCTCTTACGCCAACTTGGCTTTTGACGAAGATTCGAGCTGCACCCGTCAACAGACCAGCGCCCCCCGCGCTTGTCATCAAGTCTTTCACCGTTATAATTAAAATGTCTTGCAACTCCAAAAGTTTTACAAATTCGCAAAAAATTTAAATAAAAAATATATGTAAGATATTCTAAAATACTTTAAAAATTTGAAATTTCAAAAATATAAATTTTAATTAAACACTTCTTTTCAACCTACCCTAATATCGTAAGGCAAATATGAAGAGAATATTATAAAAACATTTCCAATCAAATTTTAAATTAAAACAAAACAAAATATTGTTAACTTCAATCAATAGTTTTGCCCCACCTTAACGTCTTAATGCGAATCAAAATTGTTAAAAATATTTAAAACATATAAACACCGCTACTCAATGGCAAAATTAAATCAAATCAATTATTTAGTCTTTAAATACAGAGACGGACAAAATTATTTACACATTCCTTTTTTTTATGTGTCAACCTATATCTCCTAAACAAATAAATGTAATTTGTAACGTAATTAAAAATATAAAAAATTAAACATAAGTAATTTTTTTTATAACGTAATTAACAAAAATTAAATATTACATCCATTTTCATAAGGACAAAATTATACACACATATTTTTGAATTAAGATTAGGAAATTTTTGAATTAAGTAAGATCAATATCTTCTTGCCAAGCCTTTTCTTTTTAAAATATCTTTTGACCTTTTTGGCATTGAGTGGACTAACTTTTTTGTCACTTCTCCTCCAATTTTTTCCCATTCCTGTTGGAGAATTTCTTTGAGCTGCGACTTGCTGGAAATGTTCTGTTTTTGCAGTCTTTTACCTAGCTCATCCCACAGGTGCCCAATAGGATTCATGTAGGAGATTTGGGGGCGGGGTTGGTAAAATATGTGGCACATGGTGTATGATCCACATGCGGACGTCGTAAGCAGTATGCTGGGGATCATTATCCTGCTGGAAATAAAAGTTCTCTCCAAGACCAAGCTTTTGAACGCTGTTATGCAGGTTTTCCTTTTTAATATTGAGGTAGACAAACTTATCCATCGTTCCATCAATGAACACTAAGCTTCCAACACCTGCTGCCGGCATACAGCCACACACCATGACCCCCTACCATCATGACCCCCCACCACCATGTTTAACTGTACTGATTGTGTTATTTTTCTCAGATTGAAAAATATTAAACTTGCTTTTATCTGTGTATAATACAGTGCTCTAGAAGTCCACCGGTTTGTTTAAATATGTTTTTGCAAATTCAATTCTTTTTTCTTGGTTCACGTTGCTTATAAGAGGCTTTTTTCGTGCTATTCGGGAGTTGAAACCAACATGTTGCAAGGTTCTGCGTACAGTTTTAAGATGTATTTATTTTCCAACTTCTTCTAACACTTCTGCTGCCACCTAGGTAGAACTAATTTTTTGATTTTTTTAATTTTTCTTACAATATTTCTTTCATCCTTTGTAGTAAGGTTTCGAGGTCTACTAGTGTGTGGGTAACTTTTAAGATCTGTGTCATTCTTAAAACGTTTTATGATGCTATAAATAGTAAATCGACTTTTACTTAACAATTTCTCCAATTTGTGCACATGATTTTTAACTTTATGCAGCTCCAATAGAAGTAGTAGTATTTTTTTATTTTCATTTTAAAGTTTAGCAATATATGTACATTTTTAATTTTAATGTAGAAGTTTTTAAGAATAGTTGTAAATCCAACTTTGACTCTATGTCGTCAGTCGGTATACTTTTTAATAATAACCCAGCAAAAAAAATGGTAGTCATTCTGTGACTATAACTTCTTTCATTGCTTCCTAAACTTTAGTTAACATTCTTTTATGATTTTTTGGTGTTATTCTAAGGCACTCCCAAAAGAATTCATGTGTTCATATTTCAAATGCAGTGATCTGGATTTAAACCCGATGCATATCTTAAAATATCACTCTTCATTACTTCTAAAGCATAAGTTATAGTATATCTTTTTTTTTTTTTTGAATCTTAAGCATTTATTCAAATTGAGAAAATAGTTCTGATGAACTTTTTTAATTTTTTTATTAAATCATTTTTTATATTTTAGTTTAAAATTTTATGAGGGTTAGAATTTATGCAGTTTTGCAATTTTTATAAAAGTTTTGAAAAATCAAGAAAAAGAGATTTTTTTACCTTTAATTGAAACTAGCTGGCCTGTCATTTGCATTTTTTCAGCCTTAAATAATTATGAGGACGCAATCTCTGCATTTTTGCATTATGTATTTTATTTAACACTACATTATTTCCAGTTTTAATTCAGAATTTACCAAAATAATTTTAAAATTATGTAAAAATTATTTCAAATTGCCCAAAAATGTTTTAAAATTGTGCAAAAATTATTTAAAATTGTTGAAAAATGTTTTAAAATTGTCTAAAAATGTTTCCAAATTGAACAACCAGATTTTAAAATATCCAAAAATATTTTAAAATTTGTCTAAAAATTCATTAAAATTTTTGAAAAATGTTTCAAAAATTCTTTTTCACTAATGCAGAATTATTTATTTGTTTTAATAAGGAGTATTAGTATACCAATGCATAAATTTCGCTTCCTTAAACTTATTTTTCTGAATTCTTATGAATTAAATTTTCATCATAGTTAAAATATTACAAAGTATATGAACATTTTCCACTCATGCATCAGAATATCTAAACATTGTATTATCATTGCTTCCTCAGAGTAAAGTATGAGTAATGCTAGTAGCTACATTTGAATACTTCCATCCTATGACACGCTAATGTTAAATTCATCGATGAAACCATCAGAAAAGAAGTGATGCCTTTGCCATAGTTGTGATGCTTTTATTGCTTCTTTGGCAGCTTCATTTTTGCTAGGAACTTTATACATGAATAAATTTCTTTTTATATAGGGTCCGCCAAATATTTTTTTTTTTTGAAAATGATATAAAAAAAAACTACTGAATATTTTCTCAAATTTCTTTTATTTATTTGAAAGTACAATCCTTCCGGTTAATAATGGAAAATAATTTCATTCAAATGGCTGCCTCGGCTGGCCATGCAGTAGCCTACACGAATTATGCCTCTGGACCAAAATCCGCACCAAACAGTGACTCGTTTTGGGTGCATCGGCTTTTCAATGTATGCGTGCGGGTTTTCTGTGCCCCAAATGCGACAATTTTGCTTGTTTACATACCCGCCAAGATCAAGATGAGCTTCATCTGAAAAGATGACATTCTGCAACATTACCATGACTTTCAAAGTAATGTCGCAATATTTCCCAGCGATGTTCAAGCGTATACACAACCATATTCGTTCAGCAAAGGATACAACTAATTATCTGTCAAATCAGACATGAGCTAAGTGTTAACATTCACGAAATAAGCACCAGTTGAAAAAAAAACGTTAGATGGCGGACCCTATACATTAAATTCAGCTATTAAATAATTTCGATATATTACACATGTTTTCATATAATTTGCCAATAACTTCCAAGAATGTGTTTTACCATTTAATAAATTTATTGTTTCCTCTTCACTTAATACAGTTTTTCCAAAATTTGAAGCCCTAAATTCCCTTAAAGTGTAACAACGTCCTATAAATTGTTCTATGTCTTTTTTTTCTTTTAAATTGCAAAATGAGCATAAAATTTATGTATTCTCATTAAAATTATTACCATATAGCTTAATCATATCACTTCTTGCCTTAAACATCCATGTTATATCTTCAATCTTTGTGTCATCAGTCATATATTTAACTCCTGCAAGTGGATCTAGTTTTCTTAAAAAATTCTACTTGTTTGGTCTACTGCTCCAATATTATTTTTCTTTCCGCCTCCGTGGTTTCCTTTTGTTTACGGCCCATTTTACTTTTGTTGTTAAATAAAGTAATATAAAACATTAAACAGATAAAATTAAAAGACACCAATTTATAAAAGTTCTTTTAAAAATTAACAACAACTATTGCTAATTGAAATAAATTTTAAAAGATTTTACAATAGTATTTTAAGTACTTTAATAAAAATTTAAGTTTTGTCCATATTACTAAAAACGAATTGTTCGCCAAAACGTAAATTTCTATGCCATTATAAAGTCAACTGTTTAGAAGTACGGTGGCTGGAACATATTTATTACACCAAACTATATCTACCGCTTTTTTATAATTTTGGAGGACAAAACTTAAATTTTTCATTAAAGTAATTAAAATACTATTGTAAAATCTTTTAAAATTTAGTTCAATTAGCAATAGTAAATCAATATATTATTATTTTTTTTTTTTATTTATTTATTAAAAAATCATTTCTGTAAAAGCTTAAATATTTTACAAAGATATATATGGTTAAATCTACCTTACATCTATAACATAATTACATCCCAATAAACATTTTTGCTGGAATTTAAGCCAAAATCAAGTGTCATTTAAGTCATATTTTCCAATTTCAAGCCTTGATTTATACTTTAATTACACTTTAATTCAATAGCATATTCCAGCAAAACGGACACTGGAATTTAAGTCGAACATTACAGTGAGAATATACTTTAATTCAAGCCTTGAATCACAGTTCAATTCAAGTTCAAATAACATAATAATTACACTTGTTTTCAAGCCCTAGCTTCAAGCTTGCAAAGCTATAAAAACACCGAAATGATTGGTTTTGGTAAAGTTTATTAACTCTTTTTAACATACATACATTTTACAATTTTAGTTTTGTATGTTTAATCTTGATTTTTGTTTTTCGATGTTTTTTTCACTAATCCTTCTTTTATTCAGAAGCATAGAAATTTGTAGAATATTTCTGAAATAAGAAAAAAGATAATTTAAGGACAGTGTTTAGCTCCAAATAAATGTGGCTTACCTTTTCGTGAAAATCCATGGAAAAAATTCTGATTTTATAAAAATCTGTGAAGATTGTACATTTGAGCAAATGTTTTAATTTTATTTTAAAGTATTGACAATAAACGAAAGGCATAAAACAAATTTTTATTTGTATGAACTTGATTTTAACTGTAAAAAATCAGTTAAAATAAAGCACAATAAAAGCAATATTTAATATTTAAAGCACTTGAATTTTCAATGTTTATTGGGATTTTATTAATAGGCATATATTTAAAATAATGAAAACGCAAAGGAGAAGGAAAATATTCACAAAAAAAGTATTTATACTTATAAAAGAGGAGTGTAATCTAAGTTTAAATAGGCACTTAAGTAGTAATTACTACACTTAATATAGCAAAACGACAAGATTATCAAAAGGAGCGCAATAGCGATTACAATTAAAACCTATGAATATAGGTTTGAAATGTAATCGTTACTTGAATACCTACATGAGGTTTGAAATTTATCAGTTATCGTTTGTATACGAGTATACTCACCAAAAAAGTCTGTAATAGCAACTGAAAATTTTGCTAATTTGAGCCCCGCGGTATTTTTGCTAATCTTAGCAACACATGTCTGCTGACGTGTAGTACAATGAAATTTGAAGAAAAAATTAGCTGCCGCTACTAAATTTTAGTAAACCTTTTGTAAAGTGCAATTTAAAGTCTGTTTGCTAAAATCAGCAACAAAAAAATTACAAAATATTATTAATATAAGTACAAAATTTAAAATTTATTTTTTTTATCTAGCATAAAATTTTTTTTATTTATTTTTTTCAAAAAATAGTTTAGACAAGATTAAAAAAAAAAATCAAAGGCTTTAAAATTGTAAAAACAAAACGAATTTATCATTTTGATTTAATTTGGTCTTTTAGTCAATTTTTTTTTGCTTTTAAGGTCAAATTTTAATTGTTTTTAGGGCTGATATTTAGAACTAAAAAAATTTTTTAGTGCTATTTTAAGTGGATGTTGTGTTTTTGACATGAGTCTGTATATTCACTTCCGATCCATTTTTTTATATATGTAACATTTTAAGGCAATTTAGGTTTGTAGGTGTAAGTTTAGAAATAACATTTCCTTCAATATCCACTTATTAAAATTAGTAAATTTTTTTGCTAATTTTAGCAAATCGGTTTTCAAAAATTTGTAAAATGATTACTGAAATTAGCAACAAAAATTTGTAAATATTCTGTAAATATTCTGTAATTTGCAAAATGTAAATAGCAAAAAAATTTGCTAAATAACAATTTTTTACAAAAAATCATTACAAAAATAGTAAAGTGGTATGGAAAACCGTTTACAAATTTTTCTACTAACTTTTTTTTCTAAATGTAGTAATATATTCTACATTACACAAAATATAATCTTCTAGTGAAATAATGCCAAGGAAGTAGCTTAATTTGGCAGATTTGTATTTTATTTATATGAGATTTAGCAAATATACCCCAAACGGGACAAGCATAGATTTGACAATTGTTATTTTGTTGTATGTATCTAAATTAGATTTCTTATTAATTAAAGGATATAATATTTTGATTGCTATATTGTATTGATTAATTATATAAAACGTGTGTTTATTAAACGTTAAACTTCGGTCCAGAAAAACTTCCAAATATCTAACTTTAATAAACCAGGAAATATCTGTGCCATTCATATTCAAATTAGTACTGGGAAGGTTACATGGACTTCTTTCCCTAGTGAAAAAGATAGCTTGTGACTTTCCAACATTGATTTTGATTTTCCATTTAACAAAATATTGAAATAGGATATCAAGGGTATTTTGTATATTTCCCAAGATTATGAGAGGAGATACATCTGAGCAATATATTGCCGTATCATCCGCATAAAAGGCATAGTGGCACACGCTAAGCTTTGGTATGTCCGCACAATTTATAACGTGCAACAGTACAGTACGCCCCAGTACAGAGCCTACGATGTACCTCGGAACTTAACTTGTAAATTAGGCCATTATGCCACACTGTGTCAAATGCCTTTTCAACATCCAACAGTACCATAGCTATTGACCTACGGTTCTCAAATTCGGTCCTTACCAAAGTAGTGAAACGTTTAAGTTGTTGTGTGGTGTTGTTGTATGGCCGAAACCCGAACTGTTCCTTAGGTATAATATTATTATCATCGATAAAATTACTAAGTTTCTCCTTCAAAATCCTTTCAAATACCTATCCTATGCCGCTTAGCAAACTAATAGGACGGTAGCTCCCCGTTTCATTAACTGGTTTTCCCGATTTTAAAATAGGAACAACTCTGGCAGTACGCCAAGCAATAGGAAAATACTGGAATTTTAGGCAAGAGTTAAAAATAAATAATAGCTGTCTGATTCCAGAATCCGGAAGATTTCTCAGAAACTCATTTATAATTAAATCTAGACCACACAATTTCCAGCTGTTCTTTAGTTCTACAATCTTTTAATTTATTTATCATTTCCATCGATAGTTGGGTTAATTCTGACATTGTAAAGAAATCACTTTTGTTTAAATTCTCATTGCAATGAGATACTTGTGTTGCACAGCTTGAATGATTAAATTGGTGCTGTTGCGAGTTTCTTTGTTGTTTGGGTAAAAGAGGGAATTGAGTGGAGTTATACGAAAATTGTTGATTATTGTTAGAGCGTGAAATATTACGGTTTTTTAATTTTTTATTTGTAAACTGATTTCTGATATTTAAATACATCTCTCTATGTTCACAAGAGCGGTCAATGGATTTTTGATTGCTACCACAGTTGGCACATTTTGCAATGTTAACATTGCACTCAGTTGTTTTGTGCTTTCCAGCACAATTCGCACATCTGAGTCCAACAGAGCAGCCTTTTTCACCATGTCCAAACATTTGGCAGGTATGACATTGAACAATTTTATTTTTTCTTTGGTACTCCCATCTTACCATTGTAAGAAAAATGCATTTATGATCTCTCTTTAGATCATTTAATTTAAGAGAACCATTCTCAAAAGAGATTATTTAAATGGTATCAGTATACTTTTCATATGTTTTGTCAAAACGTTTGCCCGTATTAACCTTCAAATTTCGTGAAGTTAAATCAGTTTTGACCTCATTTTCAGTTTTGTTTTCAAGACCAAACAGAGCCTTTTAAATAAACGATCACCTTTTTTGTCATGTGTAAAGAATTGACACCTTCTTGCATTTAAAATAGTTTTAACAACATTGTGTGACCCCATTTTATCACAAAATATTTTAATACCAATTGACATTCTTTTAAGTCGGAAATTTACAACACAGTTTCTTTAAAGCAACTTGTCGATGAATTCACCACTTTGCGCCAAAACTTTTAATGGGGGTACATGCTCCTTAACATCCATTTCCATATTCTTCGTCGCCACATCTGAGTCTATTGGATTATCAAGAGCTTGTACAGGGGTCCAATAATTCCCTCTCTTACGTTAAGGCCTTGACATCATAGACAAACTCAGTTGAGAAATCTATTTTTTTTAACAAAGTGAGAGACAAAATCAAATACGTATGTACTGTTCAATAGTAACCAACGAACTGATCAATATATTGTAAAAATTAAAAATTTTAAAATGCGGATTTGCATTTTTTTTAATTATTTAATTGAACTTTTTTTTAATTTTTGAATTTAAATAATTTTGGATTACATATATTTGCATACCTTTTCAACATAGTTCCCTTCAAGGGTGATACACTGATTATAGCGACCCTCCAACTTTTCGGTACCATTTTCGTAGTACGATTTGTTCTTTGCTTCAAAATAGGCCTCAGTTTCGGCGATCACCTCTTCATTTGACGAAAATTTCTTCCCAGCGAGCATTCTTTTGAGATCTGAGAACAGGAAATAGTCGCTGGGGCCAGATCTGGAGAATACGGTGGATGCGGAAGCAATTCGAAGCCCAATTCATGGATTTTCGCCATCGTTTTCACAGACTTGTGACACAGTGCATTGTCTTGGTGAAACAGCACTTTCTTTTTCTTCAAATGCGACCCTTTTCCGGCGATTTCGTCCTTCAGACGTTCTAATAACGCTATGTAAGAGTCGCTGTTGCTAGTCATTCCTTTTTCAAGGTAGTCAATGAAAATTATTTCCTGCGCATCCCAAACCACAGACGCCATAACCTTGCCAGCCAACTGTTGCGTCTTTCCACGCTTTGGAGTTGGTTCATCACGTGCAGTCCACTCGGATGACGATTGGACTTCGGAGTGAAATGATGGAGCCATGTTTCCATTGTCACATCTCAACGCAAAAACTCGGGTTTTTACACTCCAAACATTTCCAAACACTGCACCGACTCATCAACTCGTCGTTGTTTTTGGTCAAAAGTGAGCTCGCGCGGCACCCACTTTGCACAAAGCTTTCTCATACCCAAAAATTTGTGAATGATATCTTTAGAGTACCTGTTATTTCATTCAATTTATGTTTCAATTTCAATTTATGGTCATTCGAAATCATATTGTGGATTTTTTTGATGTTTTCGACCGTAACAACATCCACTGCGTACACCGTCTTCGGTGCTCATTTCACCACGTCTTAACTTAGCATATCAACCCTTGATGGTTGATTTTCCTGGGGCAGTGTCCGAAAACTCGTCATCAAGCTAAGTTTTTGCTTCAACTGTATTTTTTTCCTTCAAACAGCAATATTTTATCAACACGCGAAATTCCTTTTTATCCATTTTTTCACAATAACAAAGTTAGGTCTAACTAAAAATCATATCGATTTAAGTCTAGTAGCACCATCTATGTTTCAGGCAGAGGACTTCTCAATTGACCTGTTATATTTTTTTAATTATTTATTATTTATAACAAAAATTGTGATATTATGATTAATTGTAAGTTTGTTGTTTTTAAATAAATTGAGCTTAAGCTTATTTTGTTAATTTTCAATAAATTTCGAAGAAATTACGATAAAATTAAGTACTTTTAGAAAACAAGGTTGTTCCCGATTATTAACTTTATACGAGGGCAGATCAATAAGTCCGTGACTTTTCGAACTTCCCTCGTAGTTATATGAAATGCAACACTGCTCCTATTAAGTACCTCCTGTTAATAGACTACTGTCAAATTTCGAGCAAGTTCCATCATTTACTTTGCGTTTAACAGCTCCTCAAAACATACAACCTTTTGGATTTTTTAAAAATAGAAAAAGTGAATTTCGAGTGCTCATTAAAAATTATTTTTTGCGAAAAAAAACCGTCAATCAAACCAAGAAAGAGCTTGATAAATACTATGGGGACTCTGCACCATCGATTTCAATGGCGCTGAACGTTCTGGACGGCCAATTGAGGTCAATACACCCGAAAATGTCGAAAAATCCACGAAATGGTGTTGGCCGATCGAAAATAAACAAGTGCGTGAGATTGTTGATGCCATAGGCATTTCATATGGTAGTGCAGTTTCGATTTTAAATGATCAGTTAGATTTGCAGTCTACAAGATGGATGCCGCGTTTGCTCTCAATTGACCATAAACGTAATCGTGTGACAACTTGAAAGAATTGTTTGGAGTTGTTTAACCGCAATTCGAATGAGTTTTTGCGGCGTTTTGTAACTGTGGATGAAACATGGATCCATTGCAAAACTCTTGAGACCAAGCAGCAATCTAAACAATGGATTTTTCGGGGTGAACCGGCTCCGAAGAAGGCCAGGTAAGTTTGTCGGCCAATAAGGTGATGGCAACAGTTTTTTGGGATGCACGCGGGATAATCCACATCGGTTACCTTCAAAAGGGAAAAACAATAAACGGCGAATTTTATGCCAACTTCTTGGACCGATTTAACGAGGATTTAAAAAAACGACCCGAAATGGCCAAGAAAAAAGTTATTTTTCATCAAGATAATGCATGGGTGCACACGTGTGGTGTCTCAATGGCATAATTCTATGAGTTGGGCTACGAATTAATACCTCATCCGCCATATTCTCCGGATTTAGGCCCCAGTGACTATTTTCTATTTCCAAACCTAAAGAAATGGCTCGTTGGAAAGAGATTTAACTCCAACGATAAAATTATTGATCAAACAAATGCCTATTTTATGGACCTCGAAAAAAACTATTTTTTGGAAGGGATACAAAAATTTAAGAAACGTTGGACTAAGTGTATTTTGCAAAAAAAAACTGCTTATTTCAAAAAGTCACGGACAAATAAATACGGAAAGCATTTCACATTGAAATTGGCGATGAATTATTTCATGCCTATTTGTCAGTACTACTTTTGGCTGGTGTGTACAAGTAACTCTACAGATACAATTTGGAAGAGATAACAATTTGTTCGTCCAACAGGTTCAAAAATGAGACTGCATGATATGTTCGATGAATCTTACGCAAAAATAAGCGTTGGACTATGGCAATTTTTTCGAACATGAATGGTTATATAATACACAAGGAAATTAATCTCAACTGGAAGCAAACTCAAAAAAACACATAACGTAAATGTTTTCTTTATGATTTGGCAACATCACTAGCATCACCTTATATAGAAAAAGGAAAAAACGCCCAAAAAGTGAGGTATCTGTGGCACTTCTCTCAAAACTGTTTGCCGGTACAAGTGGCAATGAGGCTGGCCCGTCTAAGGCAGAACATCGATTTATCCATAAAAGCAAAGCGTTGTAGATGCCAACAACATTCGGGAGAAACTAAAAATAAATGGGCCTCATCATTCTGTTTTGTATGTCAAAATCCATGTTGTAAAGAAAAACATGTAAGAAATATTTGCACAGATTGTTTAAATAAGAAATAGAAATGTTTAAAATAGTATAATATAGCTTTTATAAATAAATAGATAATTAAGTATATTCAAACATCTGAACAAAGCGTATAAATAAATTAGTTATTTCCACGTGCTGCAGTGTGTATCCAAAATGATACACAGCTAGAATTATGAAGTTTTTTTTTAAAGCTCGATGTACGTTTAAACTCTTTAGTTTCATTTAAAATGCATTTTAAATGTCACTTTTTCAATAGAAAAATAATAGTATGGTATATTAAATTTGCCTGAAAACAAATAGTACTAAATTTTCCTTAAAATTTATTATCGTGAAAAACAATTTTTTATATGGAGTATAACAGTTTTTTCACGTGAAACCCGAACAACTTATTATGCTTTAGCGGAAAATCTAGCTATATTTTGTAAGGCGGTCTTTTGTTTCTAATCATTTTTAATACATTTATTTTTTTGCCAATATTGTGAAATTATTATTATCCTAAAATCTACCAATTTCTCGGAAAATGTTTTTATAATTTTTCAACAGAAATTAAAATATTTAAAAATTTATTGCAAAGTTTTTTAATTTTAACTATTTTAGTTTTTTTCTAGCAATTTTAGACTTAATCCATTTTTTGGGTAAGATTTGACGACATGAGAAAGTTTTTGTTCGCTAAATTGTTAGAGATTTTTAAAGTATTTAAGTTGTGTTTGTTTATTTAAAACATTAGAAAGAACAAAATAATTGTCAAAAATTAAAAACAACTGTATTAAAAAGTTTTAAATTTTACATCAAAACATATTTAAGAGAAAAAAACTAGTAAAAATATTAAAAACTGGTTTGTAAACAGATATTGTAAAGAATAAATTTTGAATCTAGGAATTTTATAAAAATATATTTGGAAAAAAAAATCAAATGAAAACACGAAATCCCTTCGAGGGCCGCACAAAAATCGACGGAAGGCTGCATAGGCCATAAAAGCCGCACTTGCCCACCATTGCTATAAAACAATAGTGCCTTTTGCATACTACCCGAGACAATTTTATTAAATCCATTTGGTAGCTTCATATAATAAAAGTGGATTATTTGAGCTATATATTAGTACTTCGTGGAATATTTCAAAAAATTTATAAAACTAAAATTATATTTATGGACATTTTGTGATTTCTATAAGTAATTTATGGGAGGACAAAAATGATCGCCGTGCATGATCCATATAAATTGTGTCAAGCAAAGAAGTTTGCAATGTGGAACAAAAAGATATTGGACAAAATTACAATATTCAAAACATGATTTGTTAATATTTAGATATTCCGCCAGTGATTTCTTCTCGCTTTTTAAACTTAAAAAAAAGCAATTAAATCATTTTTTATTTTACGTGCACCAAAATTATACGAATCGCTAATAATTCGAGTCTATTGTTTTAGAATACGCCAACAGCGAGATTTGATTTAAATTTCTAGTCAGATTTAGTCACCTTGACAAAAAGCTACGGTTTTCTTATTTTCAGGTAAAAATGAGCTTGCGTTGATCGCCATTTCAACAGACAGACGGGCAGCCAGACAGACCTGCCTGGAAGGTAGGAAGGCGCCTGGATTGGACGGTATTCCAAATTTGGTGGAGAAGGAGGTTGTTAAATGCTGCGTGCTTATTAATTCCTGCTTGCTATATGGATATTTTCCATCGATATGGAAGAGACAAAACTGTTACCTAAGGATAAGAGGTCGTTAGAAGACCCCTCTGTATGATTGATACGTGCGGGAAGTTACTATAAATCATTATCTGTAAAAGGCTAGAGTATTGACATTGCTGGGGGACTATCTAAATCACAACAGGGTTTTAGAAAACGTAGGTCAACATAAAATGCAATAAGGGCTGTGTTAAGAGGCAATTGATGGCAAAATCCGAAAGAATGGTTCCAAAGAATATTGTGTGGTTGTAATATTGGATGTCATTAATGCATTTAATACGACAAATTGGAGTAATATTGTGAATGTTTTGTTTCAGAGGAAGAGTCCTTATATACGATACTGATGAAGGAGTGAAGGAATACAACGTAAAAGGTAGAGTGCTACAGGGGTCTGTACTCGGACCACTGTTATGGAATGTGGTGCATGATGGTGTATTAAGATTAATTCTCCCAGATAGAGCAAACATCATAGGTTTTGCAGATGATATAGCATTGGCAATTATGGCAAAGACGGTTTACGAAGCTTAAGTAGTTTCGGAATGTCGCATACAACCTGTAGATCATGTCAGATCATGGCTCGACTCAATGGGTCTTTCATTGGCTGAACATAAGACCAAAGCTGTACTGATTAGTAGTAGTACGGTGATAGAGTACATTTGTGATTATCGAATTCCGACCAAGGAATGTCTTAAGTACCTGGGTGTAATAATTGACAATCGTTTACCGTTCAAGCGACATATTGTTAAAGTAAAGGCTGGGTCAACATGTACAGCACTGTGTCTGTCTATTAAAAAAATTATCTTGTGTTCCAAGATTATCATTTTACATTTTTTGATAAAAATTTTGGATTATTAGTTTGTGAGATATAGTATTTTGGGTGAAGCAACTTTCGTTAGTTTAAAAACAATGGATAAAAAGGAATTTCGTGTGTTAATAAAGCATTGCTTTTTAGCAAACAAACAAAAAAAAAAACTGTTAAAGCCAAGGCTTGATAAACATTATTTGGACTATGCACCAGGAAAATCAACCGTTGGGAAGTGGTTTGCTAAGCTTAAACGAGGCGAAATGAGCACCGAGGGCGATGAACGCAGTGGACGCCCAAAAGAGGTTGTTACGGACGAAAACATCAAAAAAATCCACAAAATGATTTCGAATGACCGTAAATTGAAATTGAATGAAATAGCAAGTACTCTAACGATATTAACTGAACGTGTACATCGTATCATTCACGAATATTTGGTTATGAGAAAGCTCTGTGCAAAGTGGGTGCCGCGCGAGCTCACTTTTGACCAAAAACAAGTTAGTGAAAGCGAAGGCGAAAATCCATGACTTGAGCTTCCAAATCCACCGTATTCTCCAGATCTGGCCCCCAGCGACTATTTCCTGTTCTGTGATCTCAAAAGAATGCTCGCTGAGGTCTTTTTTGAAGCAAAGGACAAATCGTACTACAAAAATGGTATCGAAAAGTTGGGGGGTCGCTATAATCAGTGTATCACAATTGAAGGGAACTATGTTGAATAAAAAAAACGAATTTTGCCAAAAAAAAATGTGTTTTAGTATGGAAGGGGACTTTTCAATTGACCTGTTATTGAAATTGAAAAAAAAATCAAAATATTTTCAAAAATTAAAAAGAAAACTATTAGTTTTTTAAATTTATCAATTATTTGGAATAACTTAACAAAAAAAATTTTTGTTTTTATTCTTTTTGTGAGTTTCAGAACAATAAATTTATTATTTTTATTGTGAATTACTAAACAATAAATTATTGTTTTTATTACGAAACAAACATTTTTGGGCTGTTTATATTTTTCAACATTGTAGTAGAAAATATGCGCATTTTTCAGGATTTTTACAAATTATATGTGTACATTTACAGGAAAATCGTGTTTCTTTACGCACAAAGTTGGTAAATTCGCCCTTCAACTTTAAAATTTGATTTCAATTTTAGGCACTTTTAATGTAATTTTACCTATTTTGTGTTCATGAATTTACGAATAATGTGTGGACTTTTTTCACACAAAGTAAATTTACCCAACATATAGTAGGAGTACAGTTTCCCACTATAAGTTGGGTAAATTTCAACAGAAATTAATTAGAGTGTACATGAACTGCAGAAGCTTAAGACCTAAGCTTGATGAAATTATATTTTTTCTAAGAGATAATGTTTTTGATGTATTTGCCGTTTTAAAAACTTGGCTGGACATTAACGTCTCAGACCATGCTGTTGATATTCCTGACTACAGGATTTTCCAGACTACGGGATCGTTCTTCTAGAGGCGATTGTGAATGTTTATATATTTCCACTAGACTTAAACATAAACCTGTTTTGAAAATCTCGGAATCTACTGCTTGTGAATCTCTCTTCATTGGTAATATTAAACTTTTGCTCGGTGTTGTTTACCTGCCTAATGATAATTTTATGAGGTTTACGAACTATCATCTTAATCTTTTTCTTAAATGTTCCAACATAATAGTAGTTGGATACTTTAATTGTAATTTATTCAATCGTACTATGTCTGATTTGCTTCGATAGTTATGTACAATTTGTAGCTTGTAAGCAATGCTCAGCTGTGTCTGATCATGCTTTATCTTTGTATCATTTAATCTTGTTATGGAGCGTTTACAGGACTTTATTGAATTTCATAACTTTAATGACATAGTAGATTAGGATGGATTGTTTTTGGATGATTTTAATTATTCTCTTGTTTTAAATTCCGGTGATGTGAATATGAAATGCTTTACTATTTGTCTTTTTGAAAGTCTTCTTTCTTATGTACCTCTGTTTGAAAAAAATAATTCGATGTGGTGATACTTGGATGAATTCTAGGGACACTGCTCTTCGCCAAATAATTGAAGTTTTCTGCAGGCTTCGCAATAAGGCAAAACATGTTTTACGAAGGGATAAAAAGAAACATTTTCCCAATTTTTTTAATGTATTGGACTCCTCAGGAATATGGAGGGTTCTTAGGGGCTCTGATTGTCTTGGTGATGTTTATTCGGTCTGTTCAAGATTAGTTGAACATGTTTTTATGCGTATCTTATCTGTATTTTCTATATTCATTTTATTCGTATATAAAGAATTACCCCCGTATGTATAAGGAAAATTTGTTGTTGTTTATAAAAATTAACAGAATGCATATAACAGTTAAAATTTAATGTGTATTGTTAACATATGATAAGGGATGTTGGACAAAGAGGATAATAACATGTGATAACCACATGTGAGAAAAAACCAAGAAGAAAGGTTTTATTTAATCGGTATATTTTAATTTGTTACAAGTGAACACAGGTAATCAATATACCCTCTAGGGATAGTGTATGATATTTGATCATGTTATCTTATGTACAGGTTGGTTGAAAAGTTCCTGCGCTCACCAAGAGATGGCACTGCTAGCTCCAAACTTTTTTTTTCTCAAGTTGGTATAACTGTCCTGAGAACACATGCAAAGTTGCAAATCATTCTGTCAGTTCTTTCTTTGTTTACAAGCCATTTGAAGTTGACGTGTCATTGATTTTATTAATATGGAAAAATATTAATATCGTGCAGTCATTAGATTCTTTGTTTTGAAGGGTTTAAAAGCAAAGGAAATTTATGAACAATTGTTAGAAGTGTATAAAGAGTCCTCACCTTCAAAACGCACCGTTGAATTTTGGGCTGGTGAATTTAAACGTGGTCGTACCAGCCTTAAAGACGATCCACCCAAAGGACGACCAAAAACTGCAACCACAGCAGAAATCATTACATAATATGGTTAGTGAAGATCCAAGTTTGACTAAGCGTGAAATTGCTAATGCCATAGGCATCTTGGACGAACGAGTACTCCATATTTTACATGAAGAATTAGGTATGAAAAAACTGTTTGGAAAGTTAGTGCCGCACACATTAACAATTCAACAAAAACTGGATTGAAAACAAATTTCTCAGCGTAATTTGGAGCGTTTTAAGCCGAATAAAACCGACTTCTTGCATCGTTTTATAACTATGGATGAGACTTGGATCTTCCACCATGATCCTTAATTGAAACAAGAACGTTTACAGTGGACTGAAGGTGGTTGTTCAGCTCCAAAGCAGGTGAAGTCACAACGATCAGCAGAGAAGGTTATGGCATCAGTTTTTTGGGATGCCAAATGAATTTTGTTGATTGATTATCTTCAGAAAGGTAAAACAATCAATTCTGAATATTATTGCAGCCTTTTGGATCAGCTGGATGAAAAAATTCGTGATAAAAGACCTGGTTTAAAGAAGAAGAAAAAATCATTTTTCATCAAGACAATGCACCTGCTCACAGAAGTGTTTTGACGATGGCTAAATTCAAAGAATTAAAGTACGAATTGCTTGAACATCCACCGTATTCACCAGCTTTGGCTCCCAGTGACTACTATCTCTTCAGAAATCTCAAACAATTCCTTCGTGGAAAGCATTTTTCGTCGAATGAAGAGGCCATAGCAGCCGTAGACGGTTAACCATTATAAGGATGGGATAAAATTATTGGAAGATCATTGGAACAAGTGTATTGATCTTCTAGGAGATTATATTGAATAAAAAAATATATTTCGTAACAAAAACAGTATTCTTTCATTTCGAGCGCAGGAACTTTTCAACCAACCTGTATACACAGGTAACAAACACATCCTGCAACGATAGTATAGTATTTATCAAGCTAGATGTTGATAACATTTCAGTAAAATTTGTAGAAATTATCTTTCCCTGCATTTCTGATCTTATTTTAAACCTTAACTCTATTGTAATAACTTCTTAATTTCCTATAGCTTGGACGACGGCACAAGTTGTTCCAATTCCTAAATCGAGGGTAGTGCATGGTTTTAAAGATTTAAGACCTACATATTTCAATAGTCCCTGTGTTGTCAAAGGTTGTAGAACATCTTCTTAAAGATCAAATACTTCACTCTACCACATTAAAGATTTGCGAATCTCAGTATACTTTATAGTACTACGTCATTACTTCTAAAATTTCTGATGCTGTTTGAGAGGATTTAATTATTTATTAGAGTGTTCTCGTTTCCCCAGATTTATCTAAGGACTTTAATTCGATTGACTATGTAAAGACGATTTATAAACTTAAGAACGAATTTAATTTTTCTAGATCGGCTTGTGGCACTCAAAAAAAAGACATAAACTAAAAATTAATCTAAAATTTCCTTTAAAATAGTTTAAAAATTTTCCTCAATTTAAGTAAAATTTTATTAAAACTTTAAAAAATTTTTTCAAAATTAATAAAAATTTCACGTTTGGGCAAAAACGAAATAGTTTATATGCTCAGAAATAGTTCATACCTTCCTTAAATAATCACCCTTATTCTAGTTGTCGTCATCGACACAAGACAATGTCGTCTTGGGATTTTTTTTTTGAAATTGGTATTCCCGTTGTCGTTATCGAAAATAATTGATAACTGTCGACAAGTATTTGGTATTCTGTAAGAAAATGTGCAACGATATTGTCTTGAAACGACTCTGATTTTGTCGACACAATTTTTAGTAACGACTTGAGGAAAAGTAATGACTGAAAAAAAAACGGAAAAAATGGGAAGAAATATCAAATCTATTAAATGCACTTGGCCCACCGAGAATAATGTGAGATGGATGGCAGAAGGTAAAGAAAGCATGATCATATAAAGTGCATTATAAAAATATAACAAAATTTATTTATAGGTTTGGCGAGACTTAAAATTTAAAGTTAAAAAGAAAATGGTAGCCAGCAAAGCCGAGTGTAATGCTACAGGTGGCGAAAGATTCAAGCAATTTATATTTAGCCCGCTGGAGGAAGCTGTGGCAAATCTTCTAGAGTTTCAGAAACAGCTGAACCCTAAGTTAAAGTCGTTTCCAACACTGAGCTGGTACGACCCCTGGGCTAAAAATCTTAATGTAGCTGCCAACTTTATTGTTTTGGAAATAAATGTGGACTTCATTCCGGTTTTCAAATTAGGTGCTATTGTTTCCAGCACATCTTTAAAGGCTGTTTTATTCAGCCGAAAGTAACTTTCAAACCTTTTAAAAAAATTAGAAGATTAACATTCTTTAAAGTAACAGACTTTGGTTTTGCTACTCACTTGTTATCCGGCAGATTAAAGATATTGGATTTCTGTATGAGAAGTCTTCTTTCCAATACTAGATTTTCTTTATTTTCTTCACCACTGGTATCAGAATTTAAATTACACATAAAAAACATTTTTTCGCAAAAATAATAAACAAAATAAATCTGCCGACTCAATTTTTAGAGATGTGTTTTTGTTTAAATCGATAAACTGTCGACGTCGTTACAACACTGTTTTAGAATAGCAATTTGGTGTCGAAGTGATGTCGACGTCGAAGCAAAGTGATGTTGACTCAAAAACGACGACGACATTGATAACGACAACTAGAATAAGGGTGAATATTTCTTTATTTTAGGAAAAAACAAGTATATAAATAAAAATTTATCAATTTTTAAGAAAAACATCTCAGTTTTAAGAAATTTGCATACTAATCTGTAATAAAATTAAGTGTCAATCACGACATAATGGTGGCACTGCAGCGAAAGTATGGTGGCGAACACAAAAAAGAAATATACAGAATGGAACTAAGAGATAGACTGCAGAAAGCAAATGAGTCATTGCAAGATTTTGCGACAGAGATTGAGCGGTTGGTGCAGCTGACTTATCCAGGTGAAAATCATCCATTCTTAGATCAGTTCAAAATTGAAGCATTTGTGAATGGAATTCGGGATTCTGATGTGACATGCGGTATGTGCTACGCAGAAATCGACTTTTGCTGAAACTGTCTCATTCGCGCTGGCCCAAGAGACTGCGAAGGTGATTTCAAAGCCACAAACATTTAATGTGCGTAACCTGGAAGTGACTGCTGAAAGAGAGCAAGATATAAGCACAAAGTTAACAGACGGATTCAGAGAAGTGCTCACGGAGTTAAAGAATGCATTTAAGCAGGTATTAGTTGAGAAGCAAGTCAAGGCCAAGGATAAATGATACAACTGCGGTAGAGTGGGACACTTTCAGCGAAATTGCAAAGCACCCAGAAAAAGCCTCCAAGCCGATCAGCAATCACCTCAAGAGTCACCGTTAAACTAAAAAGAGCTAGCACTACGGGGAATGAGCTAGCTCCCACAACCGATGGCCCCACAATCTCCATATCAGTGGCACAGCAGGGGAAAAGCAATCTTACTGCTTATGGGTGCATCAACGGACAAAGGCACATTTTAACCATATATACAGGAGCATCACAGTACATCATCAGGCCCGATATAATTAGAAAGCCAGTTGAACCATTGCACGGGGTAAGTTTGCGAACAGCTACTGGAGTGCAGGCTTCTGTCTATGGTAAGGTTAATGTGAAACTAACAATTGCCAACATAAGCGTCAGTCACGTATTTATTGTTGCCGATATTGTGGACGAAGTAATTATTGCTGCAGATTTTATGATTAGTCACGGCATTAACCTGCATATGGGGAAAAAAGTTATGATTTGGCGCAATTTTGAAATACCCCTTTGTGTTGGATATGAACGCGAGGATCAGGTAAGAAAGCTAGTAACCATCAGCCACCAAAAACTACCGGCACGGGCAGAAACTTTAGTATAGGTTATTTCATCAGAAATAAAAAGTGACCTAATAACAGCGAAAGCCCTCGTGAAAACCAGCAAAGACAAAAGAGTTCCTGTAAGAGTACTGAACCTATCAAAATGTGAAAAAGTTGTGCGAGCGAACTCTGAAATAGCCAAATGTACTGCGCCAGAAGCAATAATCAGTTGCGAAAAGAACTTGGAACCTTCCAGTACAACCGTTGAAGATCGAGAGATGCTGGCAGAATATGTGGAAAAATGGGTAAAAGAACTAGCGCCGCCTGATAGAAATAAAGCCAAGCAGCTAATCAGGAAATACGCCTCTGTGTTCGCCATGAAAATCCAAAGTCAAGGAAGAACGGCGATTGTAAACACCGAATAAATACTGGTGAAGCGAGGCCAATAAAGCAGGCGCCCAGAAGAATTCCTCTAGCAAAACAAAATGACGTAAAGGAATTAGTCAACGAAATGAAGCGTAGTGGAGTAATCGAACCATCTTCTAGCCCATGGAGCTCGCCTATAGTTTTAGTTAAGAAAAAAGATGGCAGCACCCGATTCTGTGTTGATTACAGAAAACTAAACGATAACACCAAGAAGGACAGCTATCCCCTACCAAGAATTGACGACACTCTAGACACGCTAGCAGTAACCACGTGGTTCTCCACATTGGACTTGCAAAGTGGTTATTGGCAAGTAGAAATTTGTGACCAAGACAAGGAGAAAACTGCCTTTAGCACAGGTGACGGATTATGGCTGTTTAATGTGATGCCCTTTGGACTCTGCAATGCTCCAGCAACATTTGAGCGTTTAATGGAAAATGTGCTGAAAGGACTCCACTGGAAAACTTGCCTAGTGTACCTTGACGATATAATTGTCATGGATAAAACTCTTGATGAACACCTGAAGAACTTAGCAGAAGTCTTAAGCCGAATATCTGCGACTGGACTCAGGCTTATCGCAAAAAAATGTACACTGTTTCAGAGGGAAGTCAAGTATTTGGGGCACCAAGTAACTGCAGAGGGTATATCAACCGATGAAGATAAGATTCGGGCTTTAAAAGATTGGCCTTGCCCGAAAAATCTGCACGAGTTGCGTAGCTTTCTAGGCCTCTGCACATACTAACGACGATTTGTACCAAATTTTGCCAGTGTGGCTGCAAGTCTTCATGAGCTGACTAAGAAGGCGCGACCATTTAATTGCGGTGAAGCTCAAGAACAAGCATTCCTAAGGCTCAAGGAGTTATTACGTACGGCACCGATTCTTGGATATCCTGTGTCCGGGGAAAAATTTGTGCTGGATAGCGATGCAAGCGGATACGAAATAGGAGGTGTGCTTTCGCAGGTTATCAACGGAACCGATAAAGTCATAGGCTATTACAGTCGAGTACTTTCGAAGCCTGAAAGAAACTAACGCGACGGGAACTCCTGGAGGCTGTAGAATGTGTAAAGCACTACCACAAGTATCTGTATGGTCAGCACTTTCAACTAAGAACCGACCATTTTGCACTCAGGTGGCTGCTGCAATTTAAACAACCAGAAGGGCAGCTAGCTCGTTGGATTGAACGACTTCAAAGCTATGATTTCAGCATCGAGCACAGGAAAGGCATAAAGCATTGCAATGCAGACGCCCTTTCAAGACGCCCCTGCAATTTAGAGTGCAAACATTGTTCGAGGGCTGAAGGAAAAGAGTGCATTGTTGACAAAAGACTAACGCATATTGAGTCAAGTGAAGCCTGGTCGGTGGCGCAACAGAGTGACCCCATATGTCAAAAATTATGTCAGCCAAAGCAGAGAACAGGAGGCCTACCCGTGAACAAATATTAGCTAAAAGTCCGCTAATGAAGGCGTATTGGGCCCAGTGGAACAGTCTACGGGTAATTAATCACTGCTTATACCGTATATGGGAAAGTGCGGACGGCAAAACTGAGACAAAACTGAGCCGTCAAGCAAAACAGACGAAGTATTAAAAGAATTCCATGACGGTCCCAGTGGTGGTCATCTTGGTGTCACGAAAACCCTAGAGAAGTTAAAACAACGATTCTACTGGGTCGGCTGCCAGCAAGCTGTAAGGAGAAGTCGTGGGCAACTTTAACAATACAACTCGGGTGCCCCATTTGAGCGGATAGCAATGGATGTAGCTGCCCTTTCCCCGTCAGTGATTCCGGAAACCTTTACGTTCTCGTGGCGATCGACTATTTCAGTAAATGCCCTGAGGTATACGCTATACCGAACCAGGAAGCGCATTTGTGAATAACTGGGTGTGCCGCTACGGTGTTCCATTAGAATTGCACTCTGACCAGTGAAGGAATTTCGAATCTGCTATCTTCAAGGAAATGTGTGAGTTATATGGAATAAGAAAAACAAGAACTACCCCGCTGCATCCACAATCTGATGGCATGGTCGAAAGATTCAATCGCACTTTAGAGGAATACTTAAGGAAAGTGGTCAGTGCACATCAAAAGGACTGGGACGAACACATCCCTAAATTTTTGTTGGCATACAGAGCGGCTGTTCACGATTCCACCTCCCGGACGCCTGCGAAAGTTATTTTCGGAACGGAACTTAAACTGCCTGGCGATTTAGAATTTGGAGTTAAGCCCGCCGCTATAGATAAAGACAACGATAAGCCTTCCCGGGAACAAGAAGACCTTAACGAGCTTCATGAGTTTCTGCGCAATCGAATTAAAATAGTCAGCGATAAGATGAAGGCGAGGTACGACCGAGCAGCGAATTCTGAAAGATTTAATGAGGGCGAGTTGGTTCTGTTGTTTAACCCGCAACGAAAGAAAGGATTATCTCCCAAACTACAAACGCATTGGGACGGACCCTATAGAGTAATTAAAAGATTGAATGATGTGGTATACAGAATACAGAAAGATCAGAGCCCAAGATCCAAAATGAAGGTTCTTCATCTAGAACGACTAGCCAACTATGGAAAAGGAATATCTATGTATGTTCGGGACGAACAGGCTTAAGTGTGCGGCAGTGTTACAAGAAATTTCTATCACTAGAAATTTCTTCACACGAATTTTGACAGATGGAAAAATCTAGTGTCGTAATAAACTGGGAATAACTAGAATACCTGACTACTCATATAGATACTGGTACTCGGTGACGCAGTAGTTCAGTTGATAAGTAAAACGCAGACTGTGAACAACTAAAGTGTGGCTAACGTTTAGTCTATCTAAATCGTGTAAATAAAGTATGCTATTAAAGTGTCTTTCTGTAATTTTTAGTGACTGTTATAAATAAATAGAGCTATAAATAATTTCAAACAGTGTTTATTATTTCCAATATAGAAAGAACTCGATTTATTTTAAAGGTAAATAAATCAACGATTTTATAAAGGGTAAAATAGGGTAAAGGGTAACAATATAGATTACCAAGTAGTCAAGCATCAAGATTTCTGTGATATTTTCGAAGAAACAATCTAGAAATATAGTGAAAAAAATTGTGATTTTTTAATAACTGGAGACTTCAACATAGATTGGTCAAGAGATAACGTTTACAAAAATTAAAATATGACAAAAATAAAGACTTAAACGAAAATGTATGTATTTGTGATAAATGTTTTGAGAAAACAATAAACAATTTTACTATAAAAAGAACAATAAAGGAAAAAATAACGTTAATAAATGGTTTAATAATGGATTAAAACTTAAAAAAAATCAAAAAATATCAAATAGCAAATAGCAAAATTTGAAAATACAAATGAAGCATGGGAAAACTACAAAGCAAAACTATTACAAAATGAATACGGAACAAGCCAAAAATAGTTATATCAATACTCAAATAAATAATGCAAGCGACCAGAAAGAAATGTGGAATATTAGAATAATAATCAAATAGCTAGTCATTTTAATAAATATTTTGTAAATAGTATAAGTAAAAAGAAACTCAATTGAAGATGTGCGATATATAAATAATAGGCATGTTTTCTTTGTACACTTAAGCTAGCAAGTTATTTCATTTATATGGAGAATTAAGCGAGTACTAAGCGACTAGTTCTTAACTCGCTTAATTCTCCATATAAATGAAATAACTTGCTAGCTGAAGTGTACAAAGAAAATATGCCTAATATACATATGACAAACAAAAAATTAAAATTCGGAGCAATGAAAATACTAGAACTTAAGAATTTATAAGAGAAATAAAAAATAAACTTGATTATAACAGGATCTCCACAAAAATCATACTTGACAGCTGGAATACAACGGGGAAGATTTTATTGAATATAATTAATAAATCATTTTAAACTGGAATTTTTTCTGAAAATTGAAAAGAGACAATGGTAAAATCAATTGAGAAAGTTGCAAAAACAAATAAGTATGAAGAATACAGACCAATAACTAATTTAAAACGTTTAAAAAAATATTACAAAAAGTAGTGAAAATGCAAATGGAAAAATATATTGAGAAGAATTTTATTTTATCCAAATACCTATATGGTTTTCGAAAAAAAATTTCATGTGAAAATGCAGTAAACTACGTAATAAATCAGTGGAAGAGTATTGAAAAAAATAAGAAAATTATAGCAATATTTTTAGATTTTAGACGGGCATTCCATACAATTTATAGAAAAATAATGTTACAAAAATTATGTATTATGTTACGAAAATTATGTACGGTGTACAAGGTATTGAACTTAAATGGTTTAAATAATATCTGTAGAATAGAAGACAACGTACTTAAGTAAATGGTTTTAACAACAATGAATACTGATTTGGGAGATCCCCAAGGCTCCATTTAGGACCGTTATTATTTATTATATACATAAATGATACGCCAATCAGTGTAGAAACAACATGATACACGATATAAATAATGTAAACATATGGCTAAAGATAAATAAACTAAAATTAAATGAAAATAAAACAAAATTCATGGAAATAAATATGATTAGCGATGCAATTTTTAAAATTAATGATGAAGTAATTGAGAAGGTAACCCATATAAAATACCTCGGCTTTGTAATAGACAAAAAGACAAAAATATAAACAAAAAGACAAAAAGAACACATGGAATAAAGTTGTAAAGAAATTGGTAAAAAAATGGATTTTTAAATAGAGTTAGGAATACAATATCAAAAATAACTGCAATAAATATATACAATACTATAATCAAACCACATTTTGAGTTTGGCTTCACAACCACACCATGTCGATGTCTCTCACGTAGTAAAAAACGTTCTCTTGGTTTTATATGGGCAAATTTCAAAGGTTAAGCATCTTTTCAAATTGGTTTTTTGCGATTCCAATTGAATTTCTTTGCAAATCCAATTAGTTTTTAGCAGATTTCCCAATTGGATTTGAAAAAAGGTTTAAAAACAGGGATATTTACTCAAATTTTTGCAGAAATCAGGGAAATTTGCTCAATTTTCCCCTGTTTGCTCTCAGTTTCCGAACCTTTGTATTCTGTATAAAATTTTATTTGGCCGCTGCCTCCGTTACTATCTCTATACTTATTATTCCTCTATGTCACAACTATCTATACGTGTTGTTTGGAATCACAAATAGATAGAATGCAAAAATTACAAAATAAAGCGATGCGATGTACACCAATTTTAATGATGCTGGATTCACTTAATGGCTTAGTGTAGAACAAAGGTTGAAATAAAATACTCTAAATTTTATGCTAAAAATGAAATCTGGAGATGCACTGGAATATCTTTGTGAACAGATAAAATATGTTAAGATGTACAACCATACGAACTGAGAAACTGTGAAAACTTCAGCGAGTAACATATTACTATTCTACAAAGGGCTTAAACTATTTAACACACTACCGAATAATTTAAAGACAGAAAGAAATAAGAATATATTTAAAATAAATTGTGTCATTTTTGTAGGAAATAATGGTATTTAATAAGATTTAATGTTTCAATATTGTACACAAATTTAATTCATAAAGTATTTCAAAATAGTAATAAATAAATAAATAAAAAAATAAATAAAAACATTTGCACATATGCACTTTTGCACATTTTCTCATTTGCACAAATACACATTTTCATTGGAGGAGGAACGCATGTACCAAATTTTATCTTCCCAGCGGTTTTGGCAGGCCGCGAAAGGGAGCATTTTCCTCTTCTTGCCCCTACGCTTTGGATTTTCCAAGTCACGCCATAGCTGTTATCTACACTGGAGAAGGAGCCTGCATTCTAAATTTCAACTTTCTAGATTCAGCGGTTTGGGCAGGCCGTTCAGGGGGAGACCTTTCCCCTTTTTCCCCCTCCCCGTAGGAATTTACAAAAATGCCTCTTAAGTGGATGTCTACGCCGAAGGGGGAACCTATGTGCCATATTTCAACATTCTAGCTTAGCTGCAGCGGTTTTGGCAAGTCGTCAAGGGGGAGAATTTTCCCCTTTTTTGCCCTCCCGTTGGATTTTCCAAAAATCCCGTCTTAGCTGTTGGGTACAGTGGAGAAGGAACCTACATACCAAATTTGAACTTCCTTTTAACCCCTTTATTACCACGTCCCTGGCTAAAATTCAAAAATGTAGCTTATCAGTGAGTTAGTCCATACTCCATACAATACATATCTCCAATTCCAAGTTTCTAGCTATTTCGGTGTGGGCAGGCCATTGAGGGTGATTTTCCTCCTTTTGCCCCTCCCCGTAAGAATTTACAAATTTCAACTTCCCAGCTCTAGCGATTTTTGGCAGGCCGTCAAGGGGGATAATTTTACCTTTTTATTCCCCTCCCCGTTGGTTTTAGCAAAAATCACGTCTTAGCTGTTATCTACACTGGAGAAGAAGCCTGCATAACAAATTTCAACCTCCTAGGTCCAGCGGTTTGGGCAAGCCATAAAGGGAGACTTTTCGACCTTTAAGCCCCCATATTTACGTCACTGACCAAAATTCTAAAATGTTTCTTATCAAGGAGTTAGCACAAACTCCCTAGAAGGCATATTTCAAATTTCATGTTTCTGGCAAAAGGGGTTTGGGCAGGCCGTGAAAGGGGAGTTTTTCCCCCTCCCCGAAGGAATTTACAAAAACCCTGTCTTAGTGGATGTCTTCGTCGGAGGAGGAACCTACATACCAAATTTCAGCCTCCTACCTCTTGAAATTTGGACTGGGCGAAGTTGAATGAATGAGTGAGTCAGTCAGTCAGTAAAGTTATGCCAGGTATATTTGTTATTAATTTTAAGATTCTTTCTAAGGAGTATTGCATTCCAACTGTCATATGCATAGACATTTTGTTGATTTTTATAACACACTTATAAATCAAATTAACATGTAAAACAAAAACAAATTTTCCTTATAAGACTGCTATAAGAATCAACAAAATGTCTATGCATATGACTGCTAGTTTATGTCAAAGATACGCAAGTACAACTTAACTATGAGGTCAAATATCTAGGTATCACACTGGATAATAAAAAAAGCCCTAAAATCTCTATGGACTAGTAATCAACTCTTGGAGCCTAAGACCTCAAATGTCTCTATGTATATATAAAACCTTAAATGGGGTGGGTATATGGACCAAGGTGCAAATTCCCTAAGAGGCTACAATATTTACTGCAGTACTACATGCAATCTTCACAGCTACATCAATACTGTTTCAAAACCGACGACCTGGCAAGGCTGTCAGCTGTTAAATATCTGTCATCTGAGGTGTCATTTATTTAGTAAAAGGTTTGCCATTTACGAATATTGATCCTTTAAGTTACTACAAGAGGAAGTGCAAACGTGGCCACTTTTCGAGCATTACGGGGTGTTATGGTCGACATAATCGACATTAAATAACAAAGGATCATATTAAAAAATAATTTTGTTTACAAAGAAAAAGGCCCAAACATCGATTTAAAGTCTTATACAAAAAAGGCAAAAAAATTTATTATCATAGCGAAGAAGTGGCCGAAAACTACCTCAAAAGGATAGACTGCTGCAGTCATTTAAATTACATAATGAAATAAAAGTTTCATCGAAATCATACCTATGTTTTTTAAACCCTACTTTTGAAACCGAAAAATGGATAACCCGTTAAAAACATATTTATAAAGGTAAATAGTGCCATATAATATCTGTGTTTATGAGGGAAGCTATCAACCTTGGCTTCTGTTATTCCCATACAACATTTGACACAAGTAACGTTAAGCGTTACCACTAAACGTTGGCTAATGTCAAATTTATATGGGAATGACATAAGCCAACTTTGATAGCTTACCGCATAAACACAGCTAGTTAAGGAAAAATATCAAAATTACAAAAAATAACGGTAGCAAATATTTTTTTCATATTATTTTATAGTCGCACGTAGAACATAAAATATTAGTCACTGAGCCCAAACCATATCCAAATAGGACCACAAATATATACAGTGGTGTTTAAAACATTTGCAACTGAAATCACATTTTGCCTAATTCTTTATTTTTTTTAACAAAGACTTCCAGCAGACGTTTTTTTATTTTTTTTTTATAAAATTCAGTTATATTTATATTTACAAAAACAAATATTGATAAATGTACAACAATAAAAAAATTAAGTTTAACAAAATTAGTCTAAAACAAGTGTTCAAAACATTTGCAACTCTTAAAAAATTATCATACAAATCCAAAAATTGATTTCAATATTCAGTATTTTGTAGCATAGCCGTTATTTTTTGTTACCTCAGAACATCTTTTAGGCATTGAGGCTATGAGCTTTTTAATACAATCATCACCATTTCGGAATACTTTATTACCAATATTTGCAATCATCCAGATGTTCTCAATCGGGTTGAGATCGGCAGATTCGGGACATGACACTGATATTATTTTCCTGCAACCATAATTTTACAACCCCTGCCGGATGGGGTCGTTATCGTGCTAGAATTCCCATGAAAGTGGCATTTCCCATTCAGCATATGGAAGCATAACTGAGGTTAAAAGGCCTCTATATATTGTGGCCGTCATTGTATAAGTAATCCGGTGAATTGGGCCAATCACATTTCCCGAAAAATACCCCCACATCATAATGTTTCCACCTCCGTGCTTCACTGTGGCGGTTGTGTATCTGGGATTAATCTTTTCGCCTCGTGGTCGTCGAATGTATATATACGTTCTTCTATTGCTGTTGAGTCCAATATAAATTGGTGCGGGCAAAGTTAAGCCGAGCTTTGCTATTTTTTTAGGATATTTCGTGAAAAAATGTTTAATTTTTCTGTCTTCTCTTACAATAATAGCACAGGGTCTTCCTCCTTTGTGGGTTGTACGGATGTTACCACTATTAACAATGCGACAAAATGTTGATTTTAAAACGGAATATTTTTAGGAAATGTCTTTTTTAGAAAGTCTAATTTTAAAGTCATTTAAAACTTTGACCTTGAAATTACGATGTTGATGCTTCCAACATCTTATTAAAACTCGTATAGCAAAATGATTATGATGAGTTTTTTAATAAAATGCACTTCGATAGCAACTGTCCATCCAGAAACCGTATGCAGTTTACTAAGCGGCCAGTTTCATAGCCGTGTGCGGTTTACAATAATGCAAGCAAAGTCAAACAGCTTGAATTTGCTAAAAAGCATATAAAGCAAGTTTAACATATTTGGATGTGATGGAACACAAAGATTTTTTTATTAAACAAAACATTTTATTTTTAATTTAAGACCCTCGAAGACATGTGGCTTATCTGCAGATCGAAAAAAATTATAAAGTATAAAATCTTATATAATTTCATTATAATTTCATTATACATAAATTTGCAACTGAATAAGCAAGACGTGTTTTCCGCAATGTCGTCAACTAAAAAAAATAATTTGCGGTAATAGGGTAGTTTTAGAAAGGGAAAATTTGTATTCAATTAATATTTCTTTATTGTTAATTGTATTATTATTTTATTTTTTTGATAAGTTATTTAATTTATAATTTGTTTTATTGATAAATATTTACGTATTATGTAGTAGTATTATTTTTATTATTTTTCTTTTTTTGTGTGTTGTTTATGAACCATATTTGGCTTAAGGGCTTGGTTTGATATTGTACAATAATAAAAAAATTAAGAAATAAATCTTATAATTCTATTAAAAATTACTCTTTAATAAAATGTAATATTTGTAATTTGAATTATCATGCAGTTTGTGGCAATATTAAATCAGAAAATGATTACAATGCTTTGAAAAACAATAAAAACTCTTTTAACTGCGATAACTGTTTAAGTACATCAAGTGATTTTATAAAAACAATAAGTCGATTATGTCATAAAGTTAATGATTTAAAGTCAATGATCATTAAACTTCAAAACAAAGTAAACAACAGTAATAAAAACAAAGATAACACTAGTAGAGTTTTCAAAAACCGAAAACCGGTCAACCGGTTTCTTTTTTTTTAACCGATCGGTTTCAAATATTTTGAAAATTCGAAGAAAACCGAAAACCGGTCTTTTTTGTTCGGTTAACCGGTTTTTTTAATTACATCACCAACTGGGTTACTTGGTCTCTTTTATTTTTCCGAACACTTTTTAATCGTTTGGTTGGTTATGAAGATTTAGATGTATGTCTGATAGATTCAGATGAAGACTTAGCTTTGTATATTCCAAGTTCAAATAGTTTAATCTAAATCTAAATAACACAATAAACAGTATTCAAAATCCTAAAAAAGAGACTGTACAAAATCATTCATCATTATATGTGACCTTCTCCGAGAAAAGAGACCTAGTGTGTGAAAATGACGTTTTGAGAAAAACGCATTTAAAGTTTCATAACGCATTATCACTGTGAACACACCTTCAGTTGGGAGATGCGATTTAGTATGTTTAGTTATGATTGGGTGCCGACTTTGGTGACGTCATGCCTATGTGGTGTCGTACTTTTTTTGGCTTTTAGAGTGACAATTTAAAAACAATTTAAAACCAAAAAATCAAAAAAAGGAAAATTTCAATGTTTTTCTCATTTTTATCGATTTTCCCAAGTTCGTTTTGTACGTTTTTATGGGGTAAATAAATTTTTATCAGAAATCTAACTCATTTCATCTTATTCTACACCCTTTTAGGTCCCTTTTCTCGGAAAAGGTCACATATGATGATTTCATATATCTTTTTTTGTTTGTAATAAAAACAATTAACAAATTATTTAACCTTTTTATTCAAATTAAAAAAAAACCAAAAAACCGGTTGACCGGTTTTTTCTGCAAAAACCGAAACAGGTTTTTTAAATTCGATTTTTCGAAGAAAACGAAAACCGGTTTTTTTTTATTTCTTAAACTTTTTCTATTATTAAAATATTAATTATTTAAATTTGTATTGGAAATATTTTATAGCAAAAATTTACGAAAAATTAAAATTCCTGCTTTCCTTGTAGCTTTCAGATGATAAATTTTCGAATTCACTGTTTGCATTGACTGCAGTCTTTTTCAAAAAAAAACCTAAACAACCCAACAAAAAACGTTCCGTTTACGTACCGTTTTCCGGATCCGTATACCGGCCAGAAAACGGATTTTAAGGAACATCGAAACTGATTCGAATCCGTTGAAAATCCAGCAAAGACGGAAGGTTTACGTACCGTTGTGAGGTATAAAAAACGTCGACGAGTCCGTTGAAAGCCAGTCATTGAAGGAACGTTTACGGGCCGTTGTGTCGTGTAAAATACGGAATGACCCCGTTTTCAGAATGCTGTATCCGGTTCCTATCCGTACCGTTTTTCTAAATTAAAAACGGACTTGAACATTTACCTAAATTTATCCTATTTTTTTATTAATTCATATTATTTTAGATTTATTAAAACAAAGGAAAATACTAACCAACACAGAAAAAATTCCAAGACGGCAATTACCTTCCATTATCACGTTTTAATTTTTTGGTTTCTCACCTTAGTTTGCATTCATACAATTTTAAACTTAACAGAAGGGTTGTACGATTTTAGAAATCTATTTTTTTTATTATTTGGCTACATATTTATATTTTTGTAAAGCCAATAAACAACACCGTTTATTACGGAATCAAGACTGATGAAAAACGGAGAAGCCCGTTTTAGCGGCACGAAAATGGTTACAGCAAACGGAGTCAAAACGTGTTGTTTTCGAAAAACCGATTATACGGTCCATTAATGTTCCGTTTATGTACAAGCTTTCTCATCGACAGAATGCCGCCAATTAAAACTGTCATGCATTTTCTGGTAATCTAATCTACAACGAACTACGTACTACAACGAACTACGTACTTTTTAACAGAGTTATCAAATCAACGTAAAAAAAACGCGTATATAAAAATATTTACTATTCAATAAAATTTAGAAACAAAGAAAATCAATTCATATATTTGATTGCCAAAAAAGTTAACAAAATTAATAAAAAAAAGTTCACATCTCCACATTGGAAAAAAATAACCAATTTTGGTTAAAAATAACCAAAACGGCAACGCTACTTATGTTGATAAACAACAGTTCTCAGTTAACTCCAATGTTGACGATATTATTGCAGTTAGTATAGCTGAAAATCAACCATACTCATCTTTACAACAAAACTGCTCTGAGAATGTTATTTCTCACAACAACAATGCTGCTGGATACAGCTCAAATTCTAATGTAATTTCAAAGGATCATCTAATGTCTAATGTAAATAGTTATAATAATGTGATTACAGAATCATCTACAGATGTAAGAGCAAATGTTTATTCGGCAAACGAGTCGGATTGGGTAAATGTAACTAATAGAAAAAGGAATAATAAAAAGGTAACATTGTTGTTGGTCAGAAAGTTTGTACACTTGTATTCATTTACACCCGCTGTTACGGAAGAAAAAATCATATCGTATGTTGCAAAGCATTTGGACATTGATAAAAGCCATTTAGTTTGTTATAAATTAGTTAAGAAAAATACAGATATCGCTACTTTAAGGAAAATTAACTTTAAATTAAGAGTTTCTGCTAATTTTTCTGGTGAGCTTTTTAAGTCTTCTCTTTGGCCTTCTCATGTTTCAGTAAGACCATTTTAAAATTTTCAAAAAGTGCCTTCCAGCCTGGAAGTAAATTAACAGAAAATCCAAATTGTTTTTCCTCATTGCGTTTATATTATCAAAATTATCACGTATGCGTTTCTTTTATTATGATTATGATGTTTACCTCATAGTGGAAACTTGGTTTAATAAAGATTTTTTTGATGGTGAAATTGTTGATTTAAACCAATTTCTGATTTTTAGGAAAGATAGAGATACTGTAAAAACTGGCCACAGAAGAGGTGGGGGATTTCTCGTTATTATTAAGCGTTCTTTTAAATCACAATTACATAAATCCAAAGAAATTAATTATTTGCCATTAGAATTTACGCAATATAAGATAATTTTTAAAAACATTGTGAATTACTTAATAGGAAAATATTAGGGTTTTTGTATATCCATAGACGTAAATAAACGAAATGAAATGATTTCATTGCAAACTTATTACTTATGTCATATTGTAAATCATATTCATATTTAATTAGTATCTTAATAATTAACACTAATCACTACATCTCCCCCTTTAAGTAATATTAAAAAAATAATACTGTAAAAACTTATGTATCTGTTATAAAATTTATTTTTTAATTCATTTTAAAAAAGATTATAACAGTATACATAAATCTTTGTACAAAACTTATTGAGAACTAGATAAAATAATTAATCAAGGTTTACAAATATCAATTCAAATGTAATGATTATACTCGAGATCTTAAAAAATAAGAGCTTCTTAGATAAGTTTATCCATCTCTTTCTAAAATGGTTCCTGGAACCCACTGTTTATCCTTTTTTATCCATACCCTTTCCCCCTTTACAAAATTTTTTCTAACTGTACTGTTTCTATCATAGTATTTCTTGTTCATATTGTTGTTCTGTATTAAGACGGGCTTACCTTTATCCCAAATTTTCGAATTTTTATAAAATATATTTTTTCTAGGAACCAACGTTCTAGTTTGCCTTCCCATTAGTAATTCTGCTGGCGAAAATTCAGAATTTTTTATTGGCGTATTTCTATACTCTAATAAATCTTGCCATATATTCGATTTTTTGTCAGCACATTTTAGAATTATTTTCTTAGCAACCTGAACCATTCTCTCTGCGAATTCGTTAGATTTAGGATATCTAGGACTAACCGTTGTTACCTTAATATTCAACTTATTAGCCCAAGTTCTAAATTCAAATGATCCAAAAGGGACATTATCAGCAACGATTTCAGTAGGATATCCATAAATTGAAAAAGGTATAAAAAGTTTTTCACTTATTGCCAACGCCGCTTTCTTTCCAAAAGGAATAATATCTAAATACTTAAAAAAATAATCACATATAAAATTCCATGCATATGACAATCGGTTCCGATTTTCTATATCCCATACCTTTTCCACCCTTGGCTCCATACTTGGTACATTTATTTACATAAATATGATACAGAAATGTTTCCATCTATTAGATACAATGACCACTATAATATTTCAATAAAAAAATATAAAAGACTAATAATATTTCAAACCATTTTCTTACTGTCCCTATTTTTATTCACATTCGACTATAGGAAATTATAATACTTTTTAATGTTGTTTTTTTCAATTGCAACAACAAAGTTTGAATTGTTGCTTAAAATGAAGAGTTGTTGTTGTACTATAATCTAAAAATAATATTGTTAGTTTCTTTCCAAAATGTATGTGTGTTTTTTACTTTAAATTTGTTGCATGCAAGTGTCCCTATTTTTTCGCACATAACTGTATCTACTAATATAAACACTGTATTTGTATGATGCGTATCGTACATAAGTAAAAAATAAAATGTATTACACTTGCTTATAGATTTACTGTCATATGCATAGACATTTTATTGATTATTAAGCACTTTTAAATGAAATTAACAACAAGTTCTCTTTATAAGACTGTTATAAGAATCAAAAAAATGTTTATGCATTTGGCTGTTACTTTATACTTTATAGCGAGGGTGTCCAAGCCCTATGCGCTTGATGCTCATTTGTTTTTGTAAAAGCGCTTAGCTATAGGCTGTGTGTTTTAATACACATAGACCACTCAGCAATAGCAATACGAAATACACAAACAACTTTGCCTTATTAGTTTTTTTTGTCGTTTTTCACTGTATACACGCAAGTGCAAAGCAACAACACTTTCGTATGCTTTGCTGGTAAACATTGACGACAGCGATCATCAATGTAGATTTTGTTTTTGTTTAACGTATGATATGAAATATTTTTTTTTCTTTTTTCTTTGTATGTATTGGCTTTTACAATTAAAAATATTGAATAAAAATTAGTTATTCTTTAAATTTTTACTCTTTCATAAGGAACTTTTGGGCACCCCTGCTTTATAGGTTTGCTAACAGGCTCCCCAGCCAGGCGATAGAAAAAACAAGAGTTAAATAAATGAGTGGTCCCAGACAGTGGCAAAAATGTAATTGGAGCTAAGTTTATTTTTATGACGTTAATTGATCTGAAAAATATCGAAACAATTTTATTCGAAGCACATTATTCGAGTGTGAGAAAAGACGTATTTCCAGAGGAAGAAAATTCCACCATCGAGCAATTCTTATAGTAAAAAATCTCTCAAAAGAAGACGTTGCAATTTTGGGAATAATAATTTTAGGGTTTCTGGTAGATCTTGCGTATGTAAACAAGTTAAGCAAAGGCTGCGATACGTTGTTTATAAAGCTAGATTAAGCTAGTCTACATTTGATATGAGGATGAGTATACAAATTCTAGAAATATTAATTTCTAGAATAACAGATTAAACGCTTTTATAGAGGGCAAAAGAGGACCCAGAAAAGATTAATCATAAATTATTGTACTTTAAATCAAAAACTTTTTATTTGCTCAAAAGCTTTCATTGCAAACGGACGTGTTTATTTATATCGCACAAAAAATAGTGTTAAATCTGTGAAATTCATTAAAAATTAAAAAAAAATACTTTTATCAAAACAATAGCAAAACATCAAATATCAAAAACTAAAATCATAAAAAATATAGTATTTTGTAACAAATAATTAAAAAATATTTTCAAAGTTAAAATCTGTATAATAAAATATCTCCTAAAATGAGTATACAATATCTATCGATTGAGTTATGTGGACAGTGTAATAAATCTCTTAATACTGATTTTGTTAAATGCTTTAACTGTGGTTATAAATACCACTATTCACCTTGTTCGTCATTAACTTAAATTGAATACTCTGCATGAATTTGGAAAAAAAGCGATTATGGAAATGTAATAGCTATGAGGAAGGAGGTAGAAGAACAAAATCCCTTAACAATCTGTATGTAGTGGAAGTGCACGATGAGTTAAACAAAAAAAAAACAACTGGATGAAGACGATGATAGCGCCAGTAATAATAAAAGATTTAAAGTCTCTGAAACAGTAAAATCTATACACTCACAGGCTTCTAATGTAGAAACAAATATATCAGAACTGATATGAAAGACATAAAAGCCAGTATACAGGTTGGTTGAAAAGTTCCTGCGCTCGAAATGAAAGATTACTGTTTTTGTTACGAAATATATTTTTTTATTCAATATAATCTCCTATAAGCTCAATACACTTGTTCCAATGATCTTCCAATAATTTTATCCTATCCTTATAATGGTTTTCCGGAAGCTCTGCAAAATAACCGTTTACGGCTCCTATGGCCTCTTCATTTGACGAAAAATGCTTTCCATGAAGGAATTCTTTGAGATTTCTGAAGAGATAGTAGTCATTGGAAGCCAAATCTGGTGAATACGGTGGATGTTCAAGCAATTCGTACTTTAATTCTTTGAATTTAGCCATCGTCAAAACACTTCTGTGAGCAGGTGCATTGTCTTGATGAAAAATGATTTTTTCTTCTTCTTTAAACCAGGTCTTTTATCACGAATTTTTTCATCCAGCTGATCCAAAAGGCTGCAATAATATTCAGAATTGATTGTTTTACCTTTCTGAAGATAATCAATCAACAAAATTCATTTGGCATCCCAAAAAACTGATGCCATAACCTTCTCTGCTGATCGTTGTGACTTCACCTGCTTTGGAGCTGAACAACCACCTTCAGTCCACTGTAAACGTTCTTGTTTCAATTAAGGATCATGGTGGAAGATCCAAGTCTCATCCATAGTTATAAAACGATGCAAGAAGTCGGTTTTATTCGGCTTAAAACGCTCCAAATTACGCTGAGAAATTTGTTTTCAATCCAGTTTTTGTTGAATTGTTAATGTGTGCGGCACTAACTTTCCAAACAGTTTTTTCATACCTAATTCTTCATGTAAAATATGGAGTACTCGTTCGTCCAAGATGCCTATGGCATTAGCAATTTCACGCTTAGTCAAACTTGGATCTTCACTAACCATATTATGTAATGATTTCTGCTGTGGTTGCAGTTTTTGGTCGTCCTTTGGGTGGATCGTCTTTAAGGCTGGTACGGCCACGTTTAAATTCACCAGCCCAAAATTCAACGGTGCGTTTTGAAGGTGAGGACTCCTTATACACTTCTAACAATTGTAAATAAATTTCCTTTGCTTTTAAACCCTTCAAAACAAAGAATCTAATGACTGCACGATATTCAATTTTTTCCATATTAAAAAAAATCAATGATACGTCAACTTCAAATGGCTTGTAAACAAAGAAAGAATTGACAGAATGACTTGCAACTTTGCATGTGCTCTCAGGACAGTTATACCAACTTGAGAAAAAAAAGATTGAAGCTAGCAGTGCCATCTCTTGGTGAACGCAGGAACTTTTCAACCAACCTGTACTACAACTCACAAATACATTAACACTATCTCTTCCGCAAATAACAGATAATCTGAAAGCTCTTACAAACCAGGTCAATGAACTCGTAGAACAAAACAAAGAGAAAGTTATGCGTATACAAGGAATGGAAATGAAGGTTAACTTACTTGAACAAGTTACTGAAATGTAACAACAAATGAGCAGCAAAAAAATTTAAATAAATAACATAAAAAACAAAAACATTGAAGCTAGTGAAGTTTTTAAAACTATAGCCACTTCGATAAATGTTAAAATTAATGATCAGGATATTAGTGATGCATATCGCTTAAAGAATAAAGAAGATAAAATCGTCATAGAATTTACCACACACATAAAAAAAAGGAATTCATGCAAAATATTAAGCGGCATAGAGTTAACGCTAATCTAATAAATGATGATGTTGGTGAAGAAAGTAAGTTTATTTATATAAACGACATCCTAACTGCAAACAACAGGAAACTACTTTGGATGACCAAAATATAAGCTAAAGAAGCAAATTGGAAATATGTGTGGACTCGAAATGGTTCAATTTTTGCAAGAAAACTGGAAAACACAACAGCAACTTTAATAAAAAATGCAGCTGATATTGATTTATTTAAGTAATTAAAGTATTATCCACTTAAAATTAAAATTAAATAAAGTTCGCAACCCATTTTCAATCTTTTTACTATTTTTTCTCTCGCACATGAAACTTAATAACATTTGTCAAATTGATACTAAACATTTAAGTTATCCCCTTTCTATCTTCTACATAAACATACGCTCAATCCGCAAAAATTTTAATTCTTTTCTTGCAACAATAAACAACATACTCAACAAAATAAAAATTATTGTTCTTGTCGAAACAAACATTAATGATGATGAAACTAAATTTTACAAAATTATTGGCTTCAACTCTATTTTCTTAAACAGAAAACGTACAAGAGGGGGTGTTGAGGTATATATCAAAGACGATTTAACATACACCAACAACATAATTAATACAAATTCGTTTGAGTTGATAAAGATCGATGTAGAAATAAACCAAAGACCACTCTCGCTTTTATCTATTTACCGTCCCCCATCATCAAGTGTTACTGATTTTTTTATTGAAGTTGACGAATTAGTTAACAGTATTAACAGAAAACAAGAGGCCGTAATTATCGCAGACATAAATTAAAAAAGAATTTAACAACTAAAAATTACCTCGATATTATGATGTATAATGGCCTAGAAAGCTTAATAAATGAGAGTACACGTGAAGATGCACAAGCCAACACCCATACATGCATTAATCATTGCTTTGTTAACCCTTTGATGTCAGAATTTAAGTGGGCGTGGTTAAAATATTTGAAAATATAAGGTTATTGGTTGAGCCTTGTATATGAACTGATATTAATTTCAAGCCTCTATCACTTCTGGTTTTAGCGTTATGAGATGTTGCTTATAAACAACATTGAGCATTGGTGGTACATTTTAAAACACAAACAAATATGAATATTTTATGGTATTTTTATTAATTTTTTATACATTTCATGTGTGATATGACACAAAGCAATTTTTTGTGGATTACAACATAAGTGTACCTTACATTTTGATTTTGGAATACCGGTGTGGCATAATCTACACCTTCCTTTTGCTCCCCATTCAACCCAATGACCAACTTGATCAAGACGCATGGATTTTGGAGGTTCCGATATGTATGATCATTTTGTTGACGACGATGGAGACGCTGGTGCCGGTGGATCAGATTGCATGCTTGAAAAGATTGCCGATGGGCGACCTCTTTTGCGTTGGTTAACTGGCGTTGTATCAGACGAATGCAGAAGCCCGTTTGCTACCATCAATTGCAAATCCAACAACGACATATGTTTCGTTCTTCCGTCTTGATTTTTGAGGTCTCTTCTACACAATAACCAGCTATTAACTACTGCTGTGCTGAGTATACAATACGCATATACCATTTCTTAGAACGGTGGTTTATTGTATATAACATTAACAACATGTCAGCCAGGTCTACGCCTCCCATATGCTTGTTGTAACACTCGACAATAGCAGGTATAGGTATATGTGTATACTTCGTTTCTTTACGACACCAGCGTTTGCATTCTGAAACTGGATTTTCAGCTATATAACTTGAAACTAGTTGAACGCTCTTGTTGTCGTACCAGCGGCAGCAAATTAAATTATATGCCACCTCAAATTTAATGTCATACGATCCACGACCTTTTTTATGAGCTCCTTTTTATTCATAAGGCTGCAGTGTTTCTTGCGATTGCTTCTTGAAGTGAACCAATTATCGAAAAATAATTTATAATTTTTTTTTGTGGAACATTAGAAGCTAAGTGCAACACAATATCTGATGAGATTCCTAACCAAAAGATGAACACGTTCCTTCTCCTACATAGAGAGCAAAATCGTATACTATACCTGAAACTCCAGCTCTTGTGAACATTTTAAAACCCCACTTATTGGGCTTCAGTGGTAGGTATTGCTTTAGATTGTGACGTCCTTTATATTTAATCATTTGTTCATCATTGCTCTGATGCTCCTCCTGGTCTATTTTGTTGCATTTATCCAGTAATGGACGTATTTTATAAAGTTTGTCGTAATTAGTTGATCCACGTTCCGGCTGTTGAGTGTTATCATTTATGTATGTGAAAAGATTCTTTAATTTTCTCAAAGCATTCTCTTGATAAAGAATCTGCAACAGCTTATAATCTGAAGTTTGGCATCCAAGCCATCGTAAATATAGAAGTACACCTAAGAATCGTCTGATCTCGAATGGTAAACAATTTAGCACTACACCTTTCGTTTGCATCGAATATATATTTGTTTCGTTGCAAATCTTGTTTATAATTTCATCATCGAAAAACTCACTGAAATATTTTATTGGACAAACTG
The DNA here is from genome assembly GCA_949748255.1 of Eustalomyia histrio. NCBI lineage: Eukaryota > Metazoa > Arthropoda > Insecta > Diptera > Anthomyiidae > Eustalomyia > Eustalomyia histrio. The sequence goes on from OX456526.1 coordinate 88,849,076, forward strand.
TTTCTTCCTTCCAAGCAGTTTCGCAATCGGGTAGGCTCGTGTTCCTCCATCTTAAACTCTCTAGATTGATTTTTTCAAAACTTTCCGTTACGATGTTTTCTGTATCTCCTTCATTTTTAACTTCTTCATCAGCATGTTCCTCTGATTCAACGATTCTGGTAATCAAATTTATTTCAACGTTTTCTCCTCTTTTATTTACCTGTACAGTATTTTTATAGATGAATAGAACTAAATAGATAACGAACTAAAGTATAATAACACTTACCTGATCAATTCATCAGCATGTTCCTCTGATTCAACGATTCTGGTAATCAAATTTATTTCAACGTTTTCTCCTCTTTTCTTTACCTGTACAGTATTTTTATAGATGAATAGAACTAAATAGATAACGAACTAAAGTAATAATAATAACACTTACCTGATCAATTGGAATCATATAACTCTTCTTCTTCTTCATCATCAGTATTATTCCATTCGAAATCGAAAATTTTTCTAATTTCTGTATCTGTGAGACCGTTTTGGCGCATTTCTAAACAAAACAAAAATTAGTGCTACTATGGACAAATGTTGCCTATAAGCATCATTGTTTTCATAAAATTTCTGACATAACAATAACAAAATTTTTAAGTTTTGCATACTTTATTTGATTTTCTTACCTGTTATTTATAATAAAATTCACTTCTTATAAAAAAATTTTTGCGTGTTTAGATTTTATTTGAACTTTTTTAAAACAACTTTTTCCACTTTTTATTCCACACGTCTGTACCCCACTTCAACTAGCTTTAAAATTAACACGTGGAAAGTTTTTAAAAATGTAACACCATAAACAAGTTCTCACACATGTTAATTTTAGTTGGAAAACAACCGTTAGCAAAAATAACAAAAACTATAGGAACTATGACCGAAAATATACAATGTTGCCTATAAGCAACATTTGACATTAAAGGGTTAAAGACAACAAAACAAAATCATGTGGTTATGCAGCAATAATAACAACAATGATAGCAGACCATTACAGCATATTCTTTTGTATAGAAGATGAAGAAGTGGCGAATGTCGATAAAAAACAGAGATCACCAAAATTTTCTGGGGCAACCTAGGAATCGCCAATCTTCTTATGTAAACGAAGTGAAACCAATTGGGATGAAATGATGAACAATATATGTATATGTATATATATATATATATTATATATATATATATATATATATATATATATATATATATATATATATATATATATAATATAAATATATATAATATAAATAATTTTAACAAAAAATTTTGTGAGATATACGAAAAATCAATGATAATTGAATCACGAAAAAAACAAGAAAATCTAATCCGTGGATAAACAATGAGTTATTAAAATGTTGTGAAAAACGGGATAAACTTTATAAAAAAAATTGTTGAATAATCGAAGTAATAAATTATATGAACATGAATATAAAAATACAGAAATAGCTTAAACAAAAAAACTAATTACACTAAAAGCAATTACTACAGGAATGCATTTATTGAAAATAGACACGACATGAGAATAACATGGCAATTTATAAATGAAATTAATGGCAAAAAAGTTACAATCTTAGACGATTCAATTATAAAAAAATTTAAAAATGAAAACCTCCAAGATATTTTAAACAATTTTGTTAGTAATATAAAACAAAATGTTCAACAAAAAATTCACGAATGTGATAAAAAAAAACAATAATATACACAGAGAAAAGAGTGTTAAACTTAATTTTTATTGAATACACAAATGAACATGAAATATATAATATATTAAAAGCGCTTAAGACTAATAAATGTGCGGGTATTTATGGGATCAGGCCTAAAGACTTAAAAAACAATGCTAATGCTATAACACAAATAATAACTGTAATCAACACGATTTTAAAAAACGCAACAATACCACATCTGCTTAAAACGTCGATTGTGCTCCCCATATATAAAAATGGTGCAAAAATTATTACATAAAATTATTAAATAACTACAGGCCAATATCAATCCTACCCGTGATTGAAAAAATAATGGAAGAAGTGATGGCAAAAGACTTAATTTCATAGAACGTTTTGAAATCATTAATCCAAATCAATACGGTTTCCAAAAAAACAAAAGTATAAATAAATTACTTGGAAACTTCTCTATCTCAACTCATGCCTGGCTAAAGGTTTACAATGTATGGTACTATTCGTGGATTTCAGCAAAGCCTTTGATACCCTATCTCACAATAAGTTGCTTACAACACTCGAAAGAATAGGAGTACGTGGGAATTCCCTAAATTTTTTCAAGAGCTATCTGCATTGCAGAAGTTACAAAGTAAAAATAAATAACCGTTTAAGTGATAAAACACCTATAGCACATGGAGGGTTAAAATTGGGACCAATACTCTACCTTCTTCACGCAAATGATTTAATAAGTCTATTAAGACAGAGTACCACCTTCGCATATGCAGATGATACAGCTATTATAGTTGTAAATAAAGACGTCACAACAGCAACCAGATAATGCAAGATGAACTTAATGTTGCGACAAAGTGGTGCCACGACAATAAGCTTATAATTAATGCTTCAAAAACCAAAGTCATGCATATAAAACCACCTCACATCAGAAATACCAGTGTTATTTTGAAATTCCATAATATTGATTCCATACATAATGAAACCATTGATAGCAACGATTTATGTACTACAAGAATTGAGCTGGTAAAATTTAAAATGGCGCACCCATATAGAGGAAGTACAAAAACAAATTCGTAAGTCTTCAGTAATGCTTTATCATCTTAGCAACTTGGCTCCTTTTAATGTATTAAGGCAGGCATATTTTTCATTAACTGAATCCTATATAAGGCATGGAATAACGGCTTGGGGTAGTTCTACGTATTGTAGGATACTCCAAACTACACAAAACAGAGTTCTTAAGATATTATGGAGGAACTTTAACAAATCTCGAAGCAACAACAGCTTAATGAACAACAACACTCACACAAATAATAAGCCAAGTTCAAACAGTATAATTAGATATTTAAAAATATTGAACGTTGATAGTATTTACCGTACTACCTTAATAAATGAATTTTATAGCGATAGTAGATATTTCCACAAATTAGACCATCATTACAACACAAGACGGCTTGCCGAAGGACGTTATAAATCAGAGAAGTTTAAAAACAACTATGGAAAAAGAAAACTCAAAGTCCAATTACCTAAAATCATTAATAGTTTGCCAATAAATTTAGTAAATAATACAAGTAATAAATTAAAAATCTTTTCTTGAGTTTGCAATGAATTTATGAAATTATTGAAATTAAAAATTATTTATTATTTATGAATTTTATAAAATTATAAAGAAATTTTAATGGTTAAAATTATATTAGATTTTTTAAATTATATTAGATTTTTTATATTATATTTTATGATTTTTTCCCAGATCTGCAGATAATCCAAATGGATTCGCGGGTCTTAAATTAAAAACTAAAATGTAAATTTAAAATTGTTTTTTTTTTTAATATACTTTTCTGTGTTGAAGATTCCTTGCATATTTAATGTTATATTTTTTGTAGTCACACAATAAATTTTTGTTATTAAAAAACGTACAATTTTGTTTAAAAGCCATATTTTTAAGGGGTATGTATCAGAGAACTGCAAATGCTGATTGCAAAACGTTCATACGCAATCAACACAAGAATAAATATGTGTTTGCGTTCAAACGTTGAATATACTCCAACACACATATTTGTTGATGATTTTAAATCAATCAAACGACGTGCAAATTGTTGTGACTGATTTATAATCATCGGTCGGTTTTTATACCGTTGATTTTATTCTGTTCGTTTGAGTCAACAATAATTATTTTGATGTAGAATAAATCAGAAAAAGCAATAAATAACGCGTATGTGTGTATTGATAATTAAAACAAAATAGTTTCTTATCTATAAAAAGGGGGTAGTTTTGTAGAAACACATTTCATGAATTAGCGTGGGTCTAAAATCCGTTTTTTTAGAATTTTTATTAGTTATATTGTTCTTTGTGATTTTTTTTTAATTTAGATCGATATCTCAGGCTCTCCCAATCCGGTTAAAGTTAAATATTGCCTAATTTTCCAATCAAAATAGATAAAAAAAAATTTAAACAATATTTAAATGTTTCCGGATTAGGCAAGCCTGAGGTATCGATCTAAATTTTTTTTCCAAAAAAATATTTTTATTTCACAAAGAATATTTTTAGTATTGTATTACTAATAAAAAAATTCGAAAAAAGCGGATTTAAGTCCAACCCTAATGTACACAATATCATTTATGAAATGTGTTTCTATTTTGTTTTAATCATGAATACACACATGCGTTATTTGTTGTTTTTTCTGATTTATTCAACGCTGACTTTTTGTTGAGTAATTAAATTTGCAGTAAACATAATCGACAGATGATTCACACTGATCCCAATTACGCGTTCAGTAACATGATGCTGATTTTATTCTACAGTGAATTTTGTTGAATTATTAAATGTGAATAAGAATTTTTTGTATGATTAAATCAAGAAAAAAGTTGATTTGGCAGTTCTCTGGTATGTATACTTTTCTGTGCCACTGTATGTAAATAGTGACAGTTAAGGTAAAAGCCCGCCCATTCAAAAGTGGGTGTCAGACAAAAAGTAACGGCATCATTGGAATTGGAGGTCCTCGTAGAGTACATTAATCGGAAGTTAAGAAACAGATTAGAAACATAACGAATCGGTTTAGTTGTTTAAGAAAAAATAGGATCACAAATTGAGCTTACAGCTATAAGACACAGGAGATAACCGCGAAAATCTGGTGAATACCTTACTATTTAAGGAGTTTATATTTGGACTAAAAACAATTCACGAAAAAGTTAAAGTTTAAACATTAACAAAAAATTGGTCCGATTGTTAAAGTTCGTAAAATAGCACAAAGTTGAATCTCAGACTTCATTTGATAAGCATGGCTTTACATTTTTAAAAAGGATAAACTATTGTCGAGTGATCCTTACCAGATCCATGTGCCAATCTGAAAATATGAGTGTCGCACAAGGAGTCTTCTTGATCGCCATTTTATACTAAAATATTGGAAGAGCTTCAAATTTGGTGACAGCGTACCAAAAAAAAGCATCGATATAACTCGAGATAAGGAATGTAACCCATTCATTAGATATTTTTCGGTCATTGTTTTATACGTTTTTATATATATTTGCCGTGTGCAGTGGCTAAAAAATTTTAAAGCTGATTATTGCTTACCATTGGATGACTCTGTGCAGTCTTTAAAAGGGAAAGAGGTAACTGAAATAATTTTTAGATATTTATTAATATTGATTTATTATCATTTATTTCAAAAATTACCATTTTTATAATTTTAAAATATAAAAGCAAACAAAATACAATATTAAAAATTTTGTTGAGCAGAGACCCAAGCCAACCATATTTAATAATAAGGCGTTACTACGACAGCCACTGTGTTGAAGTACTTATGCTACACACAGCCTAGTGCACATTAGTAGAAACATGTATTACTTTTTAACCATTAAGGAAACATCAGTTCTGTGTGTACGAATATACTACTCTACGCGAAAGAAAAGCAAATTTTTAAAATTTGTTTTTAAACTAGCTTCTATATTCCTTTGTAAATTTTTCATATGCTGCAGTTTTTAATTTTATTTTTACAGATATCACATTTTGTGTCTCATAATTCCCATAAATTTTTATATTCATTTTTAAAATTTATCCAATTTTTATTATTATAAATTATCACAATTTTCGTCTCTCTTTTATTTTATTTATGCATTAATCACATAGACAACTGCGGCTCCAGGACTACAGCCTGTCAAAAACAAAATACACACGTATATATGACGACGATTATCTTGACACACTGTTAACGGCTACACGACGGCTTTTGCCGCTGTAGGTAGCTTAGGATAATATCTATTTTCGTTGGATCAGCTGCATACCACGTTGCTGTCGTTTTCAGCTGACTACACGACAACAATTGCAAGTCATTTCGCCGCAGTCGTCTTTGTGTTTAATGCATTACTCCGCAAATTACAAAAGCACCGCATACATCGACTGCTCTCAACGAAGTAAGATAGAAAAAACAGTAAACATCAATACAGACGATGGAACATTGTGTTTGGAAACATAAAAAATCAAAAAAAAACTTGGTATTTGAGGAACCAAAAACTAAACATGAATTTTAACAGGAAACATTGCTACACACGATGGATCATTAAGTGGATCATGCTCATGTTTTCACTAATCAGTTCAATCTTCTATGGCAAACATTATAGCATGTTCACACATGCAGCAAAATTCGAAATTGTACTTTTTTGATCTCATTTGTTACATTTTTTAGTATTAAAAAAAATAAAACATCAATTATATTCTTTTTTAATATTTTTATTTATAATACACATAACAAAAAAAAAACTTTACAGAAAATGCAGTTGTACAATACAAGAATATAATAGGAATATGTAAAATAAGGTACTAAAATCCATGAGATCAATATCATATTTAAGTAGATAACAAACTATTAGTTATTTTAAAATTAAATCTTTCGTTTGGACTAGACTAGAAACTGTTGACAATTTATATGATGCAATTGATTGCGTGCAATTTTCTAAATTCCCTTTACAAAGTTGCTTCCAAAGTTATATCTATTTATACGGTGACTTTAACTGCACGAAGAATGAATGCGAATGAAGCAACAAAATAAGAATACATATGAGTGTGAAAGAGAGAAACAGAAACATGCAAGAAAAACGAAAACTGTGCATTTTTTGTTACCCCGCTTGCTTGTCTATCCCGTTCGACAACAATCAAAAATTGCACGCAATAATTATATGCAACAAAGTCGCCGTCTAAATTGGCTCTGATATAAAAGATATTCACAAAGATGTGACAGCAAAAATGAGTTGCCAAGAAAATACAGTTTCGTGCAAAAGTGGCCAATGTGTGAAATAAATCGAGCAACTATGTTTTTTTATGGTGTTTATTAAATTAATTAAAACTATTTACTTAAACGAAAATACACATCATCAAAAAATAAAATAACTAAAACATAAACATGTAATCCAAGCTTAAGTATCTAAAAACAAAATACTTTGAAATTTAGGCCATTGGCTCACTTTTGCACCAAGGGTTTTCTAATCTGAATTTGATACTTTATCCAGTATCTCTTTGCTTTTCCAACTGATTTATTCTCCTTAGCATGGATTCAGACAGTTACTTCTACTGTACTGGATTCAGTACTTAAATTTTTAAAGAACTATAAGTATGAAATCTAAATAAGGAAAAAGTTTTGTTTTTGTAAAGCAAACAGAAAAATTACAGATTATTTACAAATATTTTACTAGCAATTAGCTCACTTTTGCACCAAACTGTAAATAACGATAAACTGTGAAAATTTTTAAATTGTACCAAATAAACCATGGGAGTACCATCGTTCTCTTAAGACCCAAATCGTACCAAAAATGGTACAATTGTACCAACTTTCGCATCCCTGTCTCACACACTTTTCCCAAATAAGTAAAAATTTTATTAAGTCTTCTTCTTTTTCGATTACATTGATTGTCTTACATACTATGAGAATAATAAAATTCTTAGAGCTATATGTGTCTTACCCTAATAACTAAGTTAACGTAAAAAGCAACAATGCTAAAGTTAGATGTAAAAAGACGTCTGTAAGTAACATTACTAAAACTAAATAATTAACATTACTAAAACTAAATAACAAAAGTTCTGTTACATAAATAGACAAAACATATTCATATTACAGTTCATGTAAAATTCAGTATATACGTATATCATCTTCAGCCCCTATGACTGCCGGAGGCTGGGCTCATATAGAATGAGGAAAGGTCCAGAGGAGCTGGATCGTCGTCAATACGTCCATTGATTATACCGACAGGAGAAAGCTATGTAGATCCAGCCCAGATGGTGTTTTTCTCGCTTTCGTATATTTGGCTGACAAGCATATTATCGTTTCCCCGATGCATTTTCTTAGGATTTTCCGTTCAAATATCTCCAATTCTTTGGCTACTATAGGAGATATAGAAAACCAGATTGGGAATCCATAAGACAGAACCGATCTTATGGTGACCTTGTAGAGTAAAAGCTTTGTGTTCTTTGGTAAGTATGTGTTGTTCATTAGTGATGCAAACATTCCAGAAATCTTTTTCGCCTTTCTCTAGAGACTTCTAGCGTGGGCGTTAAATTTCAATAATTTATCAGAATGTATTCCGAGATATTTTATTGAATTTTTAAATGGAATATTTTCGCCGTCTAGTATAAGTTGAAGGGAATTACTTTTTGGCATCACATATCTAGAACATTTACCCGAGGGGTTCCTAATACAGATAGCCTCAGGTTTGGCTGCATTGAATTTAATGCCACATTTCTTGTAATAAGCGCTTATTTCTCCAAGATGATATGTAGCAGAGTTCAGAGCTAGTATTGGTGATATATTGTGTGCATAAATAAGGCAATCATCAGCGTATAAAATAGCCTTTGAATTTCTAGATTGGTGAGGAAAATCATGCAGGAAAATGTTAAATAGAAGGGAATGGAGCCAAGACACTTCCCTGAGGTTCCCCACTTTCCACATGTTCTAGTTCTGAGGTTGTTGTTGATTTGGACGCCAAACTTTCTATTAGTAAAGTAGCTGCAAAATATTTTTACCACAAATGGGTCAACGCCAAGATTTATCAGTTTGTAGAGGATTCCATTATGATAAACCGAATCAAACGCCTTTTCTATATCTAATGATATTTCCACCGTGCATATTTTATCCTTTAAGTTGCAACAATACATGTTGTGTTGAGTGAGATCTTCTAAGTCCAAATTGAAATTCCGATATTGGTTCCACAATGAACTCATTTTCTAGTTTTTCCTTAATTACGTGTTCAAATAATTTACCAATGTTGGATAAATGGATATTGGGCGAAAATCCTCAGGCTTTTTACTGTCCTGCTTTTTTTAATTGGAAGTATTTTTGCGCTTTTCCAAGCTGATTGGAAATAGCCGTTATTAATGCAATTGTTAAAAATAGCAGCTAATAATTTTAGTGTTGTATCAGAAAATTTTTTAATTATAAACTTGGAAATGCCATCAAAGCCAAAAGACTTTTTGCTATTAATGTTTTTAATGTGCATTCTGATATTATTCACATTTGTAAAATGTTAATTATCAAGATTCCTATCGGCCAGAAACGTGTCATCAAATGTATAGATGTGTTGCGGTAGTCTATCAACACATGATGAGATTTGATTCTCTATATTGTTAACCGGTCTTTCAGGATTTACCTCTTGAAAAACAGAAGTATAATAAGTTCTAAATATCTCTGAAATTTGATAACTATTGGAAGTGCTAGTTTCATTGTGTATGAGCTGCTGGCAAAAGGAGACTTCTTTTTACCAACGAACCGAAATACGTCTTTAAAGGCAGTAGGAACAGGTGTTATTTTTGAGAGTCTATGTCTCAAATTTTTAGCATCTTCAAGATTTATAAGCGCATTAATGATTGTTTTTAATAGTTGTGTTTGTTTAGTGAGAATATATTTTCTTTAGGTTATTCTGTGATATATTTTCTTTAGGTTATTCTGCCATGCATACTTGACTTTAAAAAATTTCTTGATTTTATCAGGATACTGACGTTTTTGATCATTTACTTCCAGTTTGTTGGAGTGGCTTTCATGTATTGAGGTTAGTGTATTATTAAATGTATTTATAAGCAATTCATCATTACTTAAATTGCAGTTGTTGGGAGGTAAAATGGCATCTAAGGCTGCACCTAAATCTCTACTGAATGCGTTCCAATTAGTCTTCTTGTATGAAGTTATTACCAGGGGACTTCTTAATGTTAAACAGGCTGCATCACTTTCCAGTTACAGTACTAATGGGAAATGATCCGAAAAAGTTGATAAGCTTTCGATATGATAATTAGGTTGGATACTGTTGATTATGCTGGGACCTAATAGAAAGTGGTCTAGAAAGGAAGACCCATTAGGAAAAGATGGAGATATATCGCAAACGCGTGTTAGATCTAAACAGTTGTTTTGAAGCCAGATATGTAGAACTTTTCCATTAGCGTTATCTGCAGTGTCTCCCCAATTTAAACTTTTCGCATTTAGGTCACCACCGAATATAAACCCATCATATTTGTTGCTGCTGTTGTTTAACTCATGTGAGTCATGTACACAAGGAATATACAAAGTCCCTAATAAATATTTTTTACTAATGCTTACTAATCAATAAAAACGGTATTAAATTGTGTTTTATTGCAAATAATTCTTTTATAATGTACAGTGTTTTGAATAGCAATTGCTACTCCTAAAGCTGAATTGTCGTAAACGAAATTATATCCATTAAGATTTACTTTTCTATTTCCGCAAAGATGACATTCTTGTATGAATCCTACATCAATTTGGTTATGATGAAGGATATATGACAGTTCAATTTGGCGACTGATGTTAACAAGAGAGCGGATGTTAAATGTCATAAATTTAAGAGATCTATGGGCCATATTTGTTATTCACACTCTTAAGAAGCCGCAGAAACTCTGCTTTAGTTTCAGTTTTTGGCATGTTTTAAAAATCCTTAAGGAAGTTTGTAATTTGCTGTTACAGCGACAATTTCTCAGGTAAAAGAAACATATTGGCAAGTTTTAAGAATTCTTCAATTACTGATGGTTTATGTGTTTGAGCTTGGGTAGCATTTACCTGAAAAAGACTGGTAAATGATCTGCCTGGTGAACGATATCCTTTTTTATGCGATCCCTTCATACGTCAAGGTATTTTCTATAGGCTGGGCAACCTCTCCAGTTTGCAGGATGACCACTTACTCCACAGTTCACGTAATGGGGTGCTGACGTCTCAGAATTTATGCGCTGGCATTCACCCGTGGGGTGCTTTTTATCGCATTTCACACATCGGAATTAGGAATTGCAATATTTAGCAATGTGACCCCAACGTTGGCATCTGTGGCATTGTATCTCTTGTTCCTTCCTTTTAGGTTTCTCCCAAAGAATAGTTTGATATTTAATGTGGGCAATATCTGATAGTGAATTCCCTGCGTTTAGCGAAACCAGAACAGGCCTGTGTCGTATGAGTTCTTTGCGGAATACGGAGTTGTAAAATGTGTAATTTTGGACACAACGTTCGGAACCGATTTGTCAAGGGCAGACTTTACTTCCTCAACACTAGTACCGTGATAAAGACCTCTTAATACAAAAGAAGTCTGTCTCAGCTCTTTAGGTGCGTATGAGAAAGAGTGAATATTCTTCTCCCTCAGAATGGCCATCATGTCAGAATGCACTGTAGCATCTGAAAAAGACCACACAAATAAAAAAATTAATAGAAAAGTGATAGAAAAACAGCAAAAAAATTATTAAATAAATTTGAACAAATTATAATGAAAAAATAGAAAAATATAACAATTTTTTCACTTTGCGTTCCGTTTTCGGTCCTCCATAAACGGAATCCAACTATCGTCAATGACGAACCGTTAACGGACCGACATATTGGGTAAAAAACCGAGATGTCTGTTAAGAACCCGTCAATGACGGACCGTTTACGGAACGGTATTCGTACCGTTGTTTTCAACAAAAAACGGATTTGTGTATATGCCAAAATTTTTTAATTTTGAATAACATTATAGTTTTTTTTTTTAATTTATTTATAAGAATATTGAATAAAATAACAAAAAAAAAACTCTTACAAATTTAATTAAATGATATATTCATATCCAGCACAACTAGCTTCTCTATCCATCACTGCGGTTATGTCCGATTGAATATCATGAAAAAATAAAACAAAATTTTAATTTAGGTGGAATAGGTATCATTTACGAAATGGTGTGGCATACAATGCAAATTTGCACATTTCTTAGCAAAATCTATTAAGTGATATTTATGAGATAAATATTTATCTCATAAATATCACTTAAATTTATTTTTGATGTGTGATGTAAGAAAGCACGACCCGTATAGTGATCATCAGGGACACCAAAAATATACTTTAAAAAACATGTCTTATGCGCTTAAAAAATGCCCTTAAAAACGGAAAATATGCTCTAAAAACCTTAAAAATATGCTCTTAAAAATCATACACATTTTTTTGTAATAGATAATATTTAATATTTTATCAAAAATAAAAAAAAAACAAAACCACAGATCGCTCCGGTAGGCTAGTTGCTAGCGTGCTAGCTTATCAGTGCGGGGGTCGTGTATTCGATTCCCATCAGAGGCTCTGGTCTGTTTTCGCCTTTTGCCTTTGTTACTACATAGTGTTCGGTTAGGGTATTAGGATATAATTTATATTATATGATTATTACACGATTAATGTAAATAAAATAAAAATAAATAACAAAAACTCAAAGAAAATAACAAAATATAAACTAAAAAAGGTATAAACTTTAACATAAAGTTAAAATATTAAAAATTAAAGATTATAAATTAAAAATTCAGTGCAAACAATTAAAATTTCTTTTAAAGTTATTTTGTATTAAGAACAATTTTCAATTTTATTATTTTTAATTATAAAATAATAATAAAATTTTTTGCTTCGTATTTGTTTACATTTAAAGTGTGTACTTCATCATTGCAATTACAGAATTGAATTTAAATTAAAAGATGTAAATTGTGGCTCAGAAATTTTGAATTTCGTATGTAGCATACAGTTATTTTGGTATGCTACATACAAATTGTATTGTATTCGCTCTTATTTAGGTATGGCTGTAAACGTATTGTTTTAGAAGATATGAAAATTGATGTAAGGAATTATGTTTTTAAAGGTCTGGTTGAAACTTTATGCCAACAAAAATTCTCTTCGTCCCGCTTACCCGCCGTTGGCACATGTAAGTAATTACTTGCAAGTAGTGTATACGTGTTATCAACGAAAAACAATAAAAATGTTTGAGTGGCTACATTGTACAGTGCAAGTTCATTTAAGGTGGTTTTACACACTATGTATTTAACAGTGGCTTTGTCAGCTGCATGATCCATCTGTAGTTGCGCATGTCTGTCAAAACTGTTAATTTACAGACGGTTTTTAATTTTTGCTGTTTTTGTTATCACTGTTTTTTATTTTTCGCGGGAGTTTTGTGTTTTTGAAAATAAAGTTTAAAAAATGGATTAAAAAATTGCATTATTTTAATAATAGCTGCCATAAAAATGGAAAAAAATGAAGCAAGAAAAGTTAAAGAAAAAACGTGCTTTATATTTAATGCTATTAATATTATTGCCGCCACAAACAATTGACTTGCAAAACAGCTGATGTCAGGTGCTTTGTCAGATGAAAATAGAACACACTCTAATTTAAAATTTTAACACCGTTAATGCAGGCTGACATCTACAGAAGCAATTTTTTTTTGCTTTTACACACCATGTATATATTTTACAGTGGGAAATTAGACAAGCACACTGGTACGATTTTACCCTTTATAAAATCGTTGATTTATTTACCTTTTAAATACATCGAGTTCTTTCTATATTGCAAATAATAAACCTTGTTTGAAATTATTTATAGCTCTATTTATTTATGACAGACACTAAAAGTTACAGAAAAACACTTTAATATCACACTTTATTTACACGATGTAGATAGACTAAACGTTATCTACACTTTAGTTCTTCACACTTTGTGTTTTACTTATGAATTGAACTACTGCGTCACCAAGTACCAGCATTTATATGAGTAGTCAGGTATTCTAGTTATTTCCAGTTATTACTTCACCAGTTTTTTCCAGCTGTCAAAGAGTTTGTGATGAAATTCCTAGTGTTTAGAAATTTCTGTAACACTGTCGTCCTGAACAGACATAGCTATTCCTTTTCCTTAGTTGGCTAGTCGCTCTAGATGCACAACCTTTATTTTGGACCTTGGGCTCTGATCTTTCTGTATTCTGTATACCACATCATTCAACCTTTCAATTACTCTATAGGGTCCGTCCCAATCGTTTGTAGTTTGGGAGATAATCCTTTCTTTCGTTGCGGGTTAAATAGCAGAACCAGCTGACCCTCATTAAATCCTTCAGAATTTGCTGCCCTATCATACCTCGCCTTCATCTTATCGCTGATTATTTTAATTCGATTGCGAACTCATGAAGCTCGTTAAGGTCTTCTTGTTCCCGGGAAGCGTTGTCGTTGTCTTTATCTATAGCGGTAGGCTTAACACCAAATTATAAATCGCCAGGCAATTTAAGTTCCATTCCGAAAATAATTTTTGCAGGCGTCCGGGAGGTGTAATCGTGAGCGTTCGATTTGTACTCCTGAAGTTTTCCACGACTTCTTCTTACTGGTCCTTTGGCTGTGATGCATTGCGCGCAATTTGCTATCCAATTGCCTACAGCTTGTTGACAGCCGACCCGTAAAACCGTTGTTTCAACTTCTCTATGGTTTTTGTGACACGAAGATGATCACCACTGGGGCCGTCATGGAAATCTTTCAATACCTTGTTTATTCTAGATGCCGGCACCACAATTAAATTAGGCACATTTTTGCCGTCGGCACTTTCCAACGTACGGTGTAAGCAACTATTTGAAACCTGAAGGCTATTCCACTGGGCCCAATATGCCTTCATCAGCGGACTTTCAGCTGATATCTGCTCGCGGGGAGGCTTTCTGTTTTCTTCTTTGGCTGATATAATCTTCGCTAACATGGGGTCGCTCCGTTGCGCCGCTGAACAGGCTTCACTCGACTCGATATGCGTTTGTCGGATGTCCACGATACGGTCATTTCCTTCAGCCTTTGAACTGTGCTTGCCATGTTTCCTACCCTTGCCGTGCTCAATGATAACCGGTTTTCTTACTTGAGCCTTGCGCTCATATCCATCATCAAGGGGTATTTTAACATTCCGCCAAATCATAACTTTTTGCTCCATATGCAGATTAATGCCGTGACTAATCATGGAATCGGCACCAATGATTACTTCGTCCACAATATAGGCAACAATAAATACGTGATTGACGCTTCTGTTGGAAATCGTTAGTTTTACATTCACTTTGCCATAGACAGTACTAGTCTCTGTAACGATTCTCCAATCGAGGTCTAAAACCTTGGGAACGGGGCTACCTATTATTTCGGCCGGGCTCGTCGTTGGGGGGGGGTGTGTTTAGTTCCCAAATAAAAATTTCGGTGAATCAGTTACAATAGATTTTATATTTAGGTAGCTAGATATACAAGTAATCTATTCATACGGGAAAAGATAAGAAGAAGAAAAGAATTTTGAGAGAGAAGTGCTGATGAAAGTGTCCGGTTGTTGTCAGCCCAATAAAAAAATTTGCTTTACCTACCTACTCCATACCTGTACCTTCACTTTTTGTAATAAATAAACAAATTTAAAATTCCATATTTAAAAACATTACATTGTTAGTTTATTATAATTCTAAAATAATGTAAATAAACTTATTTGTATAATAAGTTGTGCGAAATTTTATATTTAGAAGTTCTGTCACCATTTGGGTACTAAATTAAATAACCGATAAAAGAAATATTTGTGACGATAATTTATGATTAATTAAAATTGTAGAAACGAAATCACAAAGTTTATAACATTTAAAGAAATAAGGAACAAACTATAAGAATCTTGTAATGATTGAAAGTAAATTGAATTAATTGAAATTAAAAATGTCATTTGTTTAAAAGGTGTAATAAGATTCCCAATAAAGCTTAACAGGAATACCGAAACTTATATTTAAATTAATATAGGGCAACCCTATTTGCAACAATACAGATATTACTTTATTAAAACAATTAAATTGTATCAAACAGCAAATTCGTTAAATATTCATGTTAGGCTTCTCTTCATCATCTGACTCAATATTAGGTATAGGTATGTACAGTACATGTTAAAACCAAATTTGAGATAAAGCAATACAACTTGTTTCATTATGGTCCCACGATGTCAACAGGCGCTGGATGACCGTAGACTATCTTCGTATTGCACTTATTTATAAATATAATCAATTAAAGGTTTGAATGTGTATAGAATGTGTGAAAAAGTGTCGAGCGAGGGTGTGTGAGCTTTTTAAAAAAAAATATACACTCTTAGAAAGTTTGAATATTAACAAAATCTAGTTATGTATGTATATAAATATGTATATAATGTTGGGAGTTTAATCACGGGCTTATCGTAAATGCGTGCATGAAATGAAAATATTTGCTTATTCAAAAAAAAAACTGTTATGGATGACCGAAAAATTCAATTTATAGAAAAGTTAAAATAAAAAAAAATGTAAAAAGGATGGACAAAAAATTATTAATATTACAAACCGAATTAAAGTAATTAACGAAAAAAAAAATTATCAAAATTTTTCAGTAATAACAAAAAAATCACAAACACCCATGAAATAACAGTTTAATTATAAAGATCACTGGATCAAAACTTTCCATACGACAAGATAACAAAGAACTTAAAAATAATCGATTCGTCCTAATTGGAATGGTGTATTAAGGGTAGGTTCAGAAACCAATAACCCAATATGCAAATAGTCTTAAACTTGATTGATGATGGTTAAGATGATTCTGGTAAACTGATCCTTTTTTCTCTTTTCACGTTGACGAAATTGAATAAGAAGGGCAACCAACCTTATCCTGCCGAACTAATAAAAGCGACAATAAACTGGAAAACCTTGAAATATGCTAAGAAGGCAGCAACAACTACCAATATTCCTATGAAATAAAAAAAAATAAAGTCTCCATGTAACTTTCATCCCTTATTTTCATTCAAATATTGAATAAACTTTTCTTACCCAAGGGAGTCCAAGCAGAACGACCAATTTCAATATTGATTATCGGCTAAAATCCAACGATGAATTAATATAAATACGTTTTCTTTACCGATATTATATTTGTTTTCAAAAAAAAAAAAATATTTCCTTTATATGTAAAAAACACACAACCTTTTTCCACAAATTTAATATTTCGTTTAAAAAAAAAATTTGCAAATTCTGACAACAAAAAAAAAAAACAATTTTCACAAAGTTAACCAGATTAAAATTAATAATTTTATACACCAGTGTTTTCGAAATTACACCAATACAAAAATTTTAGTATATACTATATAGATGCCATAACTCAGAAATAGGTAAAACCAAGTAACACATTACACCCAAAGAAAAAGTCAGTTCGATTATACAAAAGTTATTTCCATTTAATTCGATTCAGAACTTCCTAAAAGTTGTCGTCCTCACATCTCCCCAGTAGCTGTGCGCAGTCTCACCCCATACAATGGTTCAATTGCCTCCTTAACTAAATCGGGTCTGATGACAGACTGTGATGCTCATGTGTCCATTGATATACCCGCTATCACTGATATGGAGATTTTGGGGTCCTCATTTGCACAAGCTGGATCGTGCCCCGCAGTGCTAGCTCTCTTAAGTTTTAACGGTGACTCCTGGGTTAATCGGCGATCGGCCCAAAGGCTCTTTCTTGGTGTTTCGCTGAAAGTGTCCCACTTTACCGCAGTTGTAGCATTTGTCCTTCGGTTTGCCTCGCTTTTCACCTAATGCCTTCAGAACTGCCTCTTTTAGCTTTCTTAACATGGTACTTATATCTTCCTCTTTTTCAGCAGCTACTTTGAGGTTTCGCACATTAAATATTTGCGGCTTAGCAATTATTTTCGCAGTCTCCTGTGACAGCGCAAATGAAACAGTTTCCGCAAAAGATGATTTTCGTGTAGCACACACCGCGTACCTTACATCAGGATCACGAATTCCACTCACAAACGCTTTAATTTTGAATTCGTCCAATAATGGATGTTTTTCGCCCGGATACGACAGCTGCACCAACCGCTCAATTTCTGTTGCAAAATCTTGCAACGACTCATTTGCTTTCTGAAGTCTACCTCTAAGTTCCATTCGGTAAATTTCCTTTTTGTGTTCGCCACCATACTTTCGCTGCAGTGCCACCATGATGTCGTCATAATTATTTCTGCAGGTAATTGGTACACTTTCTAGAATTTCTGCAGCGTTTCCTTTTAAGGCCAGAATCAACTCTATAGCCTTTTCTTCGTTGTTCCATACAGTTCTGGCAGCAACTGTCTCAAACTGAAACTTAAAAACATTAAACGGTACGCTGCCGTCAAAAGTGTGGGCGTTTGCTCTACCAGAACTTTAATGAATAATTCGAACTGGACCCTCTTGACATTGGAGATTATTTACTTTATTTTCTAGATCTTGTAGTTTTCTTTCAACATCTTTGGTTTGTACCTCGAATCTATCTACGCCGTTCTCTAAGTCGGAAACTCTTTGGGAGCCCTCAGAGATTTTCTCATTAGTGGCTCTAGAAGTTTCGTGAAGTTTTTCTTCCACCTTAGCGAACATTTTCTCGTTATCTGCTCTCGAAGTCTCTATTTTAGCTAACAGTTTCTCGTTGTCTGCTCTAGAAGTTGCTTGAAGTTTAGCTAACAATTTTTCGTTGTCTGCTCTAGAAGTTTCTAACATTTTCATGTTGTCTGTTCTAGAAATTTCTAGCAGTTTTTTCCATCTTTTCCATCATAGCAGCGAACATTGCGCTTAACTCAATATTACCTTCTGTTTTACTTTTGCTCCATTGCTTCCTTTTCGTCAAATTCGTAAGTCACTATGTCAATCTTATGCCGCTCGAATTCCTTTATCAGCCGCTTTTGTATTACCTGCTGTCGGTAGCTCCAACTTACTCAATTCCTTCTTGAGTTGTTCCACTTTAAGCTCCTCCAATTTCATGACTGCTTATTATTTTGCAATCCCACTTCTGACACCAATTGTTACGATTTTACCCTTTATAAAATCGTTTATTTATTTACCTTTTAAATAAATCGAGTTCTTTCTTTATTGCAAATAATAAACACTGTTTGAAATTATTTATAGCTCTATTTATTAATGACAGACACTAAAACTTACAGAAAAACACTTTAATAGTATACTTTATTTACACGATGTAGATAGACTAAACGTTAGCCACACTTTAGTTGTTCACACTTTGCGTTTTACTTATGAATTGAACTACTGCGACACCAAGTACCAGTATTTATATGAGTAGTCAGGTATTCTAGTTATTTTCAGCTGTCAGAGTTTGTGATGAAATTTCTAGTGTATAGAAATTTCTGTAACAATACTTTTGCTAGCTTAAGCAAATGTGCGAATACATGTAATCAAATGTGTATAACTATAGGGCTAACTATATTATACTTTTGCTAACTTAAGCTACTGTCGAAAATTAACAAAAAGTCTATCAAATGCTTAATCAACTTATTGACGACTTTTGGATGGCTACAATGTACTTATAAAACTTTAATACTTACTACACTTATTGTAACTTTCCTTAAAGGTGCGTGTTAGTTAAAGGTAACTTTAGCTAAAGTGAGGAATAAAGTGGCCTTTAACTTTTTTTGGTTATTACAACTTCCTTATAAAATAAAATTAAGTCTTTTAAAAATATGGCAATACCAGAGCAAAAACCGATTACTTTTGACAAATTAAAATGGTTCTTAAAAATACGTAGTGCCAACGACGTACTTTTATTTATTTATTTACTTACAAGTTAGTTATGGTGAAGGGGAGTACGGATTCTGATCTTGAACGATACAGACGAACAGAAAATAACGGAGTGAGAAAATTTATTAAAATATAAATATATTTAACAAAGAAAGTGAATTAGACTATTAAAACTGCAAAAAGTTTTTATAAAAACTGGAAAATATAAATATTGCTGTATTTATAAAAAAAATATATATACCTGAAAAGATACTGAATTTGGCTACCACGTGTGCATTTAGTTGCAACGTGGTGCAAGCATGGAATTGAGCAACTATGATCAGCACTCATTTATGGAGAGCAAACATTCAAAGCGAAGAAGAGCAGATGTATTATTGTCACCTACAAACGTTGACGTAACTTATTTGGGTGAAAATAGATTTGCTTTACTTGATGGATTGGAGATTGAAAATACAGAGGACACCACCATACAGAGAAAAAAGGAAATAGAAAAAAGGAAAAGGAAAATGCCGGCAAATCCTTTTGCCTTACAATATTTTAATTTGACGTCAACATTAAACGTTTAGTTGATCAATTGGAAGCAAAAACTCCCAAAATAATGTTTAAAATAAGAAACGTTAATAAACGTAAAAGTAAGTTATACCTTTCAGATGCTACAGTGCATTCTGAAATGATCGCCATCCTGAGGGAGAAGAATATTCACTCTTACTCATACACACCTAAGGAGCTTAGACAGACTTCCTTTGTATTAAGAGGTCTTTATCACGGTACAAGTGTTGAGGAAGTTAAGTCTGCCCTTGACAAATCGGTTCCTAACGTTGTGTCCAAAAATACACGTTTTACAACTCCGTATTCCGTAAAAAACTCATACGACACAGGCCTGTTTCTGGTTACGCTGAACGCAGGGAATTCACTATCAGATATTTTGCACATTAAATATCTTTTGAGGCAAACTATTCTCTGGGAGAAACCTAAAAGAAAGGAACAAGATGCTAAAAATTGCAATTCTGAATTCCAATGTGTGAAATGCGATAAAAAGCACCCCCCGGGTGAATGCCAGCGCATAAATTCTGAGACGTCAGCACACCATTGCGTGAACTGTGGAGTAAGTGGTCATTCTGCAAACTGGAGAGGTTGCCCAGCCTATAGAAAATACCTTACGTACGAGGGGAACGCATAAAAAAGGCTAGCAAAGAAAAGCTTGTTGCCAAAGATAAAGTAAACAATATAAAAAACCAATCTATTCTTCACCAGGTAGATCATTTGCCAGTCTTTTTCAGGTAAATGCTACCGAGGCTCAAACACATAAACCATCAGTAATTGAGGAATTCTTGAAACTTGCCAATATGTTCCTTTTACCTGAGGAATTGTCGCTGGAACAGCAAATTACAAACTTCCTTAAGGATTTTAAAAACATGCCAAAAAATGAATCTAAAGCAGAGTTCCTGCGGCTTCTTAAGAGTGTGAATAACAAATTTATGACATTTAACGTCCGCTCTCTTGTTAACATCAGTCGCCAAATTGAACTGTCAAATATCCTTCATCATAACCAAAGATTGTCATCTTCGCGGAAATAGAAAAGTAAATCTTAGTGGATATAATTTCGTTTACGACAATTCAGCTTTAGGAGTAGCAATTGCTATTAAAAACACTGTAGATTATAATGAATTATTTGCAACAAAACACAATTTAATAACGTTTTTATTGAAATAGAAATGGTTTCAAACAGCATCAGTAAAAAATATTTATTAGGGTTTTTGTATATTCCTTGTGTATATGACTCACATGAGTTAAACAACAGCTTAAACCAGATTCTTCAACTGAGCGACAATTATGATGGGTTTATATTCGGTGGTGACCTAAATGCGAAATGTTAAAATTGGGGCGACACTGAAGATAACGCTAATGGAAAAGTTCTACATAGCTGGCTGCAAAACAATTGTTTAGATGTAACACGCGTTTGCGATATATCTCCATCGTTTCCTAACGGGTCTTCTTTTCAAGACCACTTTCTATTAAGTCCCAGCATAATCAACAGTATCCAACCTAATTATCAGATCGAAAGCTTATCAACTTTCTCGGATCATTTCCCATTAGTACTGAAACTGGAAAGTGATGCAGCCTGTTTAACATTAAGAAGTCCCCTGGTAATAACGTCATACAAGAACACTAATTGGAACGCATTCAGTAGAGATTTAAATGCAGCCTCAGATGTCATTTTACCTCCCAACAACTGCAATTTAAGTAATGATGAATTAGATGTGCTTATAAATACTTTTAACAATACACTTACCTCAATACATGAAAGCCACTCCAACAAAAAATTCTCACTAAACAGATACAACTATTAAGAACAATTATTAGTGAGCTTATAAGTCTTAAAGATGCTAAAAATTTGAGACATAGACTCTCAAAAATAACACCAGGTTCGTTGGTAAAAAGAAGTCTCCTTTTGCCAGCAGCTCATACACAATGAAACTATCACTTCCAATAGTTATCAAATTTCAGAGATATTTAGAACTCATTATACTTCTGTTTTTCAAGAGGTAAATCCTGAAAGACCGGTTAACAATATAGAGAATCAAATCTCATCATGTGTTGATAGACTACCACAACATATCTATACATTTGATGACACGTTTCTGGCCGATAGGAATCTTGATAATTACCATTTTACAAACGTGAATAATATCAGAATGCACATTAACAACATTAATAGTAAAAAGTCTTTTGGCGTTTCCAATTTTATAATTAAAAAAATTCCTGATACAACACTGAAATTATTAGCTGCTATTTTTAACAATTGCATTAATAACGGCTATTTCCCATCGGCCTGGAAAAGCGCAAAAATACTTCCAATTAAAAAAAAGCAGGACAGTAAAAAGCCTTAGGATTTTCGCCCAATATCCATTTATCCAACATTGGTAAATTATTTGAACACGTAATTAAGGAAAAACTAGAAAATAAGTTCATTGTGGAACCAATATCGGAAAATCAATTTGGACTTAGAAGATCTAACTCAACACAACATGCATTGTAGAAGTTTCACAATGATATAACTTGCAACTTTAGGGATAAAATATGCACGGTGGCAATATCATTGGATGTAGAAAAGGCGTTTGATTTCGTTTATCATAATGTAATCCTCTACAAACTGATAAATCTTGGCGTTGACCCATTTCTGGTAAAAATATTTTGCAGCTACTTTACTAATAGAAAATTTGGCGTCCAAATCAACAACATTACCTCAGAACAAGGACATGTGAAAAGAGGGGTACCTCAGGGAAGTGTCTTGGCTCCCTTCCTATTTAAAATTTTCCTGCATGATTTTCCTCACCAATCTAAAAATTCAAAGGCTATTTTATACGCTGATGATTGCCTTATTTATGCACACAATATATCACCAATACTAGCTCTGAACTCTGCTGCATTTCATCTTGGAGAAATAAGAGCCTATTACAAGAAATAGGACATCTGTATTAGGAACCTTTCGGGTAAATGTCCTAGATATGTGGTGCCGGAAAGTAAATCCCTTCAACTTATACTAGACGGCGAAAGTATTCCATTTAAAAATTTAATAAAATATCTCGGAATACATTTTGATAAATTATTGAACTTTAACGCCCACGCTAGAAGTCTCTTGGGAAAGACGAAAAAGTTTTCTGGAATGTTTGCATCGGTAATGAACAACACATATTTACCTAAGAACACCAAGCTTTTACTCTACAAGGTCGCCATAAGATCGGTTCTGCCTTATGGATTCCCAATCTGGTTTATTATATCTCCTATAGTAGCCAAAGAATTGGAGATATTTTCAACGAAAAATCCTAAGAAAATGCATCGGAAAAAAATATGAAAATTTCATAAAACGATTTTCAAATAGTTATGTCTATGAATATGCCGATGTTCTACCCTTCTGTAGGTACGCCATGTCGTTGCAAGCCAGATTTGTTGAGAAAATTGCGCTACACGATAATATGCTTGTCAGCCAAATATTCGAAAGCGAAAAAAACACCATCTGGGCTGGATCTACATATCTTTCTCCTGTCGGTATAATCAATGGACGTATTGACGACGATCCAGCTCCTCTGGACCTTCCCTCATTCTGTATGAGCCCAGCCTCCGGCAATCATAGGGGCTGAAGATGATATACGTATATACTAAATTTTACATGAACTGTAATATGTATTGTCAATTCATGTAACAGAACTTTTGTGATTAAGTTTTAGTAATGTTATTTATTTAGTTTTAGTATTGTTATTTACAGACGTCTGCTCTGTTAGCGACTTTAAAGGCCGAAAGCAAGCCTTGTCACACTTAATATTGTACTTTATTTTACATATTCTATCTCACTTTAGCAATGTTGCTTTTTACGTTAACTTAGTTATAAGAGTAAGACACATATAGCTCTAAGAATGTTATTATTCTCATAGTATGTAAGACAATCAATGCAATCGAAAAAGAAGAAGACTTAATAAAGTTTTTACTTACTTTACTTACAACAAACAAAAAACAAAATTTCTTCGATTTGTGTAAAAAATAAAAATGTTTGTTGTAAAAAATTTACATTGTCGACGCCGAACACCGAAATAAACCAAACAGCAAAGATACAGTCAAAAAACTACACGGCAACTACACTACAGAGCAGTATTTGTATGTACAATACATAAATATTTTACAATTAACGAATAAATCTATATTTATTTTAAATAATTTAAAGAAATGATTTAAAACATAAATAAAAAGTACTAAAAAATGCAACAGTACCTGCATCTCAATCGAAAAACAATAACAAAAACCATCCCTTTTGTCATACATGTTTGTTTGTTTTTTATAATTTTTAATTAAATTTTCTATAAAATTATTTTCCGCATACATTGCAACTTGTTTTTTTTTTCATAAAGAGTTGATTCCTTAAGTAAAATGCGGTCAGTTTCGCTGTTTGCTTAAGCAAATGACACTTGACGAAACTTAACGAAAAGTGTGTTAAGTACAATATAGTTATACACTTTTGATTACATGTATTCGCACATTTGTTTAAGCTAGCAAAAGTATTATATAGTTACCTCTTTAAGCAAACAGCGAAACTGAGCGCACTTTACTTAAGGGATCAACTGTTTTAGAAAAACTCTATATGAAAAAAAAAGTTGCAATGTACGCGGAAAATAATTTTATAGAAAATTTAATTGAAAATTATAAAAAACAAACGCGTGTATGACAAAAGGGATGGTTTTTGTTATTGTTTTTCGATTGAGATGCAGGCACTGTTGCATTTTTAGTACTTTTTATTTATGTTTTTAATCGTTTCTTTGAATTATTTTAAATAAATATTGTATAAAAAATATTTTTCGAAAAAATAAATTTATTTTGGAAATATAAGAAGAAAACAGTTATTGCAAAAGTACAAATATTTGCAAAAGTCGCATTTCTTTAGTTTTTGACAGTAGCTTAAGTTAGCAAAAGTATAATATATAGTTAGCCCTTTAGCTCTTAAGTGTCAGTGCGGTAGTAAAAAAGTATAAAAGTATATTGAGTGTTTGGCACTTACATGTGGCAACGTCATGTTATGCCAGTACAATTGTTCTCTTGTTTAATAACTAAATATAAACCCTTATACTGCATATCCATATACATGTTTTGAGCGAAATTACATGTTTAGCTTAAAATACGTGTGTTGGTACATATTTGCCCATATATTTTTATGCGGGAAAAACATCTCAAACAGCGTGTCATATCAAAACATAACGAAAATAGTCAGATCAACACTGAAGTATGTCTATACAACTTTGCGTTATCCATTCATGGTGAATGATAAATTCGAAAGGGTATTTGATGGAACAGACACAATGTAACACAGTGAAGACACGGTGATTAGAGCGCCTTTTTTTTACGGCCTTTTAGAAAACTACGTGAAAACTACTATTTTAATAGGCTATAAAAGCAACTGCGATATGAAAAACTGTAGGTGAAACAACTGTATGACAATTATTCTGTCTCTCTTCCTTGCGTCTGATTTTCCAATTCGTCAGCTTATTATTGGTTTGGCCCAATCACCATTTTTGTAATAATAGAGGCGATTGGATTATATATAATATCAATATCCTCTTTCTAATTTTGAAACCCGTTTTTCGATATCTGGCATCATAACTGAGATAACTAATATCAACTTTGATATAAAATTAAGAATGAAAACCATTTTCATTGTTTTTCTTTTAAATCTTTGGGCAAACTAATAATAATTAAATGTGCTTTATGAGTGTGTTTATTTGCTTATACATTTCACAGATCATATAAATATGAAACTTTGTTGTATGTATTGTTCCTTTGAATACTGAAATAAAATAAAAAAAATACATTAATTATGTGCAAAAATGCTATAAAAACATAAAACAGTTTTTGTTATTACAATATGTAACCCAAGTATAAAATTTGTTGTGAGTTTGTACTAAGTTTATGAAACAACAATTTTAGTAAATACAGTCATGTTGCACTTCTATGGTATCTTTTTGATATTTTTGGCGATCATATGTTTTAAACCATGCTGTGTAGTTGTTCACTTTTACACATTATTTTTTTGTATACATTGTTTTTAAATCTCTTTCTCGCCTAGGACATGAAATACAACAACAACCCTCACCATACGGTTTTGGATCACTCGTTTGACAGCTGTCACTTTTGACATCACTGGTATACCCTGTCGGAACAGATATAATCCAATGCTTTAAATGCCAAGGATTCAATCACAAATCAAGTGACTGTAAAAATGAAGAAATTTGTTTCAAATGTCATGGAAATCACAAATCCAAAGAATGTAATAAGGAAATTATCAACAAATGTATTAATTGTATAAAGGCAAATAAAAGACTAAATATGGGACTTGATGAAAACCATGCAACATCAGATAAAGAATGTCCAGTTTATGAAAATAAACTAAATTACAAAAAGAAAAGGTTAGGCTTATCTATTTAACAATTACAGCAGATAAACGGTATATACACAAATGTATGTGGATTAATAAATAATTACGATCAAGTGGAAATAATTGCTGAGGAACAAAAACCAGATTTCATAATATTGTCGGAGACACATGTAACGAACGAAATAGATGAGAATGAAATACAGCTACCCACATATGATCGCTATATTACATACTGAAACTCAAAAAAGACGGGGGGAGTAATTTTATATTTTAAAAAATGCTGGAATATTTCAAAGATATAGGAGAAGATTTATGAATATAAGTACTGGATGAGTGTATTTATG
Organism: Eustalomyia histrio; assembly: GCA_949748255.1. NCBI lineage: Eukaryota > Metazoa > Arthropoda > Insecta > Diptera > Anthomyiidae > Eustalomyia > Eustalomyia histrio. The sequence continues at coordinate 88,875,816 of OX456526.1, forward strand.
GCAAAATTTATGAAAATGCAAATTATCATCATGGCTGTATATAGATCACCAAGTAGTAGTGAATCAGACTTTTGTGAAGTATTTGAGCAAGTAATCGAAGATTTATGTGAAACACAATACGACATAATAATAGCTGGCGATTTTAACATTGATTGGAGCAAAGAAGGGACTTACAAAAATAGATTAGAAATAACTTTTAATGATAATGGACTTAAACGAATTGCAAATGAATGTACAAGAGTAACACCAAACTCAAAAACTACAATAGACTATATAATAACAAATAATGAAAACATTGAGGTTTTTAAATATAATAAAAACACTTTTAATACAAAAAATTAGTGCAATACTTAGATATAATGAAAATTATGACTTAAATAATACCGTGGACCATTTCGATGATTGTATTGAAAAAACAATAAAGAAATTCACAACCAAAAAAAACCATGATCGAAAAAAGTAAAGTAAACAAATGGTTCAATGCAGAACTAAAAATGTTAAAAAGAGTGAAAATTAATAAATATCAAAGAGCTAAAATAGAGAACATTGATTTAGCGTGGAATAATTATAAAATTATAAGAAATATATATAAAAATAAAATTGTAATCGAGAAAAACAAATTTGTTAATAATAAAATAAATAACGCGAAAAATCAGAAAGAAATGTGGAGAGAAATAAAAAATTTAATTCTTAAGAAAAATAAAAATGTGATAAATACTGTGATATTTAATGAAATAGAATATAATAACAAATATCAATTAGCTATGCAATTTAATTATTACTTTGTCAACAGCATTAAGTCAATAACTGAAACAATAGAAAATGTGCAATATAACAACGAAATACCTGTGATAAATAATAGATTTAAATTACGTGCAATAACAATTCAAGAGCTTAAATTTTTATGTAAAAACCTCAAAAACAAACCAGATTTTAATAAAGTTTTAAGAAATATAATTATGGATAATTGGAATATTATAGGAAAATGTTTGCTTAATATTATTAATAAATCACTTGAAACTGGGGTTTTTCCTGATAGTTGGAAATGCTCAATGGTAACACCAGTAGAAAAAGTTGCAAAAACAAATAGATGTGATGAATTTCGTCCTATAAACACACTAAAAACATGTGAACAAATTATTGAGAAAATTGTAAAAGAACAACTTGAAATATGCATGGAGGACAATAAACTTTTTTCACGATATCAATCAGGATTTAGAAAAAAATACTCGTGCGAAACAACAGTCAATTACGTCATAAACAGATGGAAGTATATGGACAGAAAAAAGAAAATTATGGCCATCTTTCTGGACTTTAAAAGAGCATTTGAAACTATTGACAGAGAAATATTGATTCAGAAACTTTACATGTATGGTATCAGGGAAACCAAATTGCTATGGTTTAAATCATATTTGATAAACCGAAAACAAATGACAAAAAGAAATATTGTGAAATCGAATGAAATTTACAATGAATATGGTGTACCGCAAGGTTCCATTCTAGGAGCATTATTGTTCATAATATACATTAATGACTTACCAAATATCTTAAACAATCGTAAAATTATTTTATATGCAGATGACACATTAATTTATGCAGAAGGTGATACGGATGAACAATGCATTAATAATTTAATACACGGCATAAATAAAATAAGTAAATGGCTTAAAATGAACAGATTAAAGTTAAATGAAAATAAAACAAAATTGTTAGAAATAAGTTTGAATAGTGACTCAGTTTTTAAAATCAATAACCAAACAATAGAAAAAGTAAATGAAATAAAATACCTCGGTTTTATTATTGACAACGACCTAAAATTCAAACAACACATCGAATACATATGTAAAACAAGTAAGAGCGGCTAAATTCGGCTATGCCGAATCTTATATACCCTTCACCATGGTTGGGAAAAAACTGAAGTTTATATATGGACATATATGAAATGGACAGATTTATATACAGACGCCTTTAAGAGGAAATTAACCATTTAGTTTGGAGATAAAACTTGGACTCGGGAAGATTTATGGTTCCAGAAAATATGTATTTTAAAAAAATGTATGTTTTGGGCATAACTTTTTTGTATCTGAACCGATATTTCCGAGTTTTTCAGCAAATATGTTATACTAAAGATTTTCGATGCTATATAAGACGTATCCATAGGTCATAATACAGCTCTAGAATAGTGTTTGTTGTTTGTGTATAAAAGGTTAAGAGGTGAAAGAAAAGAATTTCAACAAATCGTTAAAAGAAATCACTAGAACTGCATGTGTTTTATTTCTACAAAATAGTTTGATTTAGCTGGCAAATTTGCATTTAGGATTTTATTTCGCTTTTTTTTTTAGAAATATTTGTAATTTCTTTAGCTTAATTTTAAAAATTTGAAGGAAAATAGTTTATAATTTTTTTAATAAATTATTATAAGTTATGACCTAAAATAGTTGCACTCAAAGGTAAATTATGTATAAAATTTTCTTAATATGTGAGAAATAAAATGGTTTAAAAATCTTTTTATAAATTCTTTTAAATCGGAGCAAAAAATAGAAATAAAACCGTTTGTATTTTGTTTGTATCAGAGGGTTTTTATACAAATTTTGATGTTTTTAGCCTATTTATGGATTATTTAATTATTAATATAAAATTTTATTTAAATTAATTATTAAATGTAAAAAAAAAAACAAAAAATAAACAAAAAAAAATCTTAACGAACCCGCGACCCTTCCACCTGTGGTGAAAGGTATAAAAACGTTTGTATTTTGTTTGTATCAGAGGGTTTTTATAAAAATGTTGATGTTTTTAGCCTATTTATGGATTATTTAATTATTAATATAAAATTTTATATAAATTAATTATTAAATGTTAAAAAAACCAAAAATAAGCAAAAAAAAAAAGTCTTAAGAAAATAATAAAAAAAAAATTTAAAAAAAAAGTGAATTGACCTCACCGAGATTTGAACCTCGAACCCCACGGCCTTAGAGAAAAAAAAAGTATTTGTGACACAGCGTCTAGACAACTGAGCTATTGAAGCTCACACAAAATCATCGTCAATAGAGGTACATATATAAAAGTCTTCGTTCATTAGAGATTTGTTTAGTTTTTATTTAAATGACAAATCTTTATATGTGTGTTGTTTGTGTATAAAAGGTGGAGATGAAAGAAAAGAATTTTAATTATTAATATAAAATTTTATATAAATTAATTATTAAATGTTAAAAAAAAACAAAAATAAGCAAAAAAAAAAGTCTTAAGAAAATAATAAAAAAAAATGTACAAAAAAAAAGTGAATTGACCTCACCGAGATTTGAACCTCGAACCCCACGGCCTTAGAGAAAAAAAATTATTTGTGACACAGCGTCTAGACAACTGAGCTATTGAAGCTCACACAAAATCATCGTCAATAGAGGTACATATATAAAAGTCTTCGTTCATTAGAGCTTTGTTTAGTTTTTATTTAAATGACAAATCTTTATATGTGTGTTGTTTGTGTATAAAAGGTGGAGATGAAAGAAAAGAATTTTAACACATGGATGTGTTGTTATGCTCAAAATTCTACATACATATTAAACAAAGGGATTTTACTGGAAAAATTAGAGGTAGTCCTGGTTTTTTGCTAATATCTCAGCCATTTATTAACCGATCTGTCTGATTTTTAATAGCAAACAGAAATGGATCACATGTAACAGAAATAAAAAATCAAGTCCTCATCGTGTCTGGGTTCTTCGGAAAACCCATTTCAACACACAGACGGACAGACGGACAGACGGACATCGTTAAATCAACTTCGCTCTTCATAAGGACCCAGAATATATATACTTTATAGGGTCTAAGATCAATATTGTAGAAATTACAAACGGAATGACAAACTTATATATACCCTTCCACCTATGGTGAAGGGTATAAAAACGGAATGACAAACTTATATATACCCTTCCACCTATGGTGAAGGGTATAAAAATCGGATTTTTTAAACGGGTTAGAAATAAAATATCATTAATAACTGCAATAAACATATATAACATAATGATAAAACCACATTTCGAATTTGGCTCTACAATTTGATATACATGTTGTACAACGAATCAAATATACAGACTACAAAAATTGCAAAATAAAGCTATGCGTTCAATATTAAAATGTAACAGATACACTCTAATACAGACAATGCTCGAAACGTTAAAATGGCTTAATATTCAACAAAGGCTAGGGTTAAACACTATCAACTTTGTTCAGAAAATGAAAATTGGAAATGCACCTGATTACCTAATAGACCAACTTAATTATGTGAGAAAATTGCAACCATATAATCTGAGAAATGCAGAGGACTTTAGGCTTCCAAGTGTTACAACAAATGCTATGCAACGATCACTTTTCTTTAAAGGACTAAAGTTATACATGTTGCCGAATAATGTAAAAAATGAAAGAAATATTAATATATTTAGAAGAAATATTGCAGAATTTGTTAGAAATAATTTGATTTGAGAGCTTATAAAGAATTTGTAATATATATATATATATATATATATATATATATATATATATATATATATATATATATATATATATATATATATATATATATATATATATATACATATACATATATATATATATATGAATAATTTTAAAAAGTATTATATACTACTACTAACTAAATAAAAAAAAATATGACATTTGCATTTGACAAGTTAGAAGAAAAATTTAAGCGTCATTTAAAGTGTTAGTAATAAATAATAAAAAAGTTAAAATATATATAAAAAAGAAAATTTAATAAATCTAACGAAAAAAATGGCTACAAAATTTTTTTTATTTTATTTGTTATGAATTGTCAAATTAATTTCCAAAATTCGAACACTCACAACATATTTTTGCTAGTGGAAACAGTTCAAATGTTTTCCTCAAAACATGTTATTATGGCCATAATGGAAACATCGTATTTTATACGGAAAATTACATCTCTGAAAACATTGAATTCTTTGAGTACTTGCTAAACCTGTCAGTATTTAGTTCTCATTACCGGAGTCACAGGGCATACAGTGATGTCAAAAGTGACAGCTGTCAAACGAGTGATTAAAAACCGTATGGTGAGGGTTGTTGTTGTATTTCATGTCCTAGGCGAAAAAGTGATTTAAAAACAATGTACACAAAAAAATAATGTGTAAAAGTGAACAACTACACAGCATGTTTTAAAACATATGATCGCCAAAAATATCAAAAAGATACCATAGAAGTGCAACATGACTGTATTTACTAAAATTGTTGTTTCATAAACTTAGTACAAACTCACAACAAATTTTATACTTGGGTTACATATTGCAATAACAAAAACTGTTTTATGTTTTTAAAACATTTTTGCACATAATTAATGTATTTTTTTAATTTTATCTCAGTATTCAAAGGAAAAAAACATACAACAAAGTTTCACATTTATATGATCTGTGAAATGTATAAGCAAATAAACACACTCACAAAACACATTTAATTAATCGTCAGCTTATTATTAGTTTGCCCAAAGATTTAAAAGAAAAACAATGAAAATGGTTTTCATTCTTAATTTTATATCAAAGTTGATATTAGTTATCTCAGTTATGATGCCAGATATCGAAAAACGGGTTTCAGAATTAGAAAGAGGATATTGATATTATATATAATCCATTCGCCTCTATTAATACAAAAATGGTGAGTGGGCCAAACCAATAATAAGCTGACGAATTGGGAAATCATACGAAAGAAAGAGATACAGAATTATTGTCATACAGTTGTTTCACCTACAGTTTTTCATAGCGCAGTTGCTTTTATAGTGTATTAAAATAGTAGTTTCCACGTAGTTTTCTAAAAGGCCGTAAAATAAAGTCGCTCTAATCACCGTGTCTTCACTGTGTACGCTGTGACCGGAATATTCAATACTTTAAGCACTACTTATTTTGCATTATTTTACGAAAGTAACAAATATTTTGTTAAAAAAATACTGAAATAGCTGAATAAAATAATGGCTAGTTCCTCCAGGTTAGCATGAACTTTAAAGTTATAGTTTTTAAATATTTATAATGCATCTTGTGTGTTTTCAGAGACACAAATAAGGTTTGTTGCTATGCCCACCCAGATGCTCCACTAATTGAGGATTACAGAGCTGGCGATATGATCTGTTCAGAATGTGGTCTTGTTGTTGGAGATCGAGTGATTGATGTCGGTTCCGAATGGCGAACATTCAGCAATGAAAAGAGTGGAGTTGATCCGAGTCGTGTTGGTGGTCCTGAAAATCCGTTGTTAAGTGGTGGCGACTTGTCAACAATTATTGGTCCTGGCACTGGATCAGCATCTTTCGATTCATTTGGATCTCCTAAATATCAAAACAGGCGAACAATGAGCAGTTCAGACAGATCTTTGATATCTGCATTTAAGGAAATTTCAATGATGGCTGACCGCATAAATTTGCCCAAAACTATAGTTGATAGGGCCAACAACTTATTTAAACAGGTAATCTTCGTACATGAGAATTGGTTTATCTCACATAGAGATGCCGAAAGGTTTTGGTTTTTACAAAGCCTGTATTCAGGATTCTGGAAATTGGGATCCCTGAATATAACGCGTTGCCTGTATTTTTAAGAAATAGGAACTGTTTTTCCTACATTGAATGTTCACTTCACTATACCCCAGTATTTAAGAAAATAGGCATTTGAGCATAGTAAATTGTAGTAGTATCGGACCGAACCCGAACATCGGCAAATTTTTCAAAGTTCGGCCCACATAACACATAACGTCGCATTTTATCAAACTCCGTAACCGAACCCGATCGTTCGGTCGGACACTTCGCCATTTCAATATTAGTTTCAATCGAAAAAACAGTTTCATCAATTGTTAAATTAGTGACAATGATGTTAAGATTAAAACCATTAATATCTTGGCAAATTGCCTAGTACAGATTGTAGATATAGCTGAGTGTATTATAACCCCGATGCTAAAAGTTCCAATGCAGCCTCAAATTTCCGAGATATGGGCAAAAATATATTGTTTTGGTCCCAGAAATTCAAAAAATTTAACTTAGTCTTTATTTAACCTATTTTAAGTTTTTAAACGACAAAAGGTACGAACGAGGTTTTTCCAAGTATATATACATTTATTATTATATTAATATAAATATGTAGCGATTTTTCCAATAATATCAAAATATTAAATTTTTTGAACTTTTTCGGCTATTACGAGTGTTTTTTCAGATCTTTTTAAATCATTATAATCTTAAAGCCAGTGTCCTTTTGAGTAAAAGAAACTTCCGTTTAATTAAATCGGTTTAAAATTGACAAAGTTATAGTAATTTTTTTTATCCAAAGAAAATCCGATTTCGGTTATATTATGATTCAACAAAAACAAATAATTTAAGGTACTAAAATTTTTTTAAATGTTTTCTTAATCTACGACATCTGTAAGACAAATCATCATTGTTGATAGATCCTCGTGGAAGCGTTCGCCTTGCTCGTCACTAAATTGGCCCAGGTTTTCTGGAAAAATTCCAATTGAGAATGCAAAAAATTTATTTTCATTGATATTCTACACCCCATTTCTCCATATGCCTCTAGAAAGAAATTCATTTACAATATGTGTGTAGTCAGAAATTCTTTTATTACGCAAAAAATATTTAGGTAAAGTTATGAAACTCCTCCATGCTCTTTTTATACCTTTCACCATATATGGTGAGGGTATATATGAGTTTGTCATTCTGTAACATGTCGAAATATAGGTCTAAAACCCTATAAAGTATGTATATTCGTGATTCTTATGCAATTTATGTAAGTCGATTTAGCGATGTCCGTCTGTCTGTTGAAATGTTGATCACGACGCGAAGACGCAAGCGGGGGTGCCTATTTTTACCCAGTTTATTGGAAATCCTTCCAAGCAGTTTGGTATTGAAAATGAGCAAAATCGGTCCAGCGGTTAAAAAGTTATCGAGTGAAAATGTAAAGGTACCTCTAAATTTTACATACAAATTGGTGTATTTAAGTACAATTTTTGTCTGTATCTATTTTTTTCTGTTATTTTCCATTGATAAGCTTTGTTGGTTTAAAACTGATATTTTATATTTTGATTATTGTTTTGTCAATAGCGCCACCTATTTAGATGAGTCTTGTCTTGGTAGTATATTTGCAACACTTGTATATTTACAACGATTTTATACTACAAAGCGTGAACGCATAAACACAGCTAATGTGAATTAATAAATCAGCTGATTTTTGTTTTGTTTTTCATCAATTTGAAAAGTTAATGGCTATAATTATATATAATTATAAAAAAACCAATAGCTGCTAAATTTCACTATCTGTCCATCTTTTATTACTTATTTTTTCACGCTATTTTTTATCTACAACCTCTACAAGGTCTACAAGGGTAGTTTACTACCAAGAGTGAATACCCTTAGTAGATACATATTATACATTTACAAGACTAAAACACCTGAACGTTTAGCCGCCAAAACTATTGTTTGATTTTTCATTTTGTAGTCACTATTAAAAAAAAGTAGAATAATGGATCAAAATAATGAAAAACCCAACTAAAAACAAAAGGGTGAAAAAATACGTAATAAAAGATGAACCGAAAGTGAAATTCAGCAGCTATTGGTTTATATTATTACAAGTAATACCGTATCTTTAAACCCATAATATCTGCAAATTCTATTTGGTCAATTGCATTTTGCACTAAAAACTTTATAATTTTATCTTTTTCCGTAATTATGGCATTTTTGTTCACTTCAAATTCTTTAAGATATTTTAAGTTTTCAAAAATATGAAAAAGAAAACAAAAATCAGATGATTTCTTAATTTACCTTGGTATAAAATACCACCAAGAGTGAAAACCGTTATTGTAATTTAGAACAATAGAGTTAAACACTACTTAGAGTGTACTTAATATCTTTCTCCTTGCTTTTATATCTTGTTTGTACAATATAATACATGTTGAAATAGGTTTAAGACCCTATAATATATATATATATAGATATATATATATATATATATATATATATATATATATATATATATATTTATTCGTGATTCTTGTGAAATTTTAAGCCGACCTAGCGATGTCTGTCTATCCGTCGTATTTTTAGCTAGATTAATATACATCTTCCCGAGCAGTTTGGTATTGAAAATTAGCAAAATCGGTCCAGGGGTTAAAAAGTAAAATATTTTTGTTTTTTGTTTTTTAACCAGTCCCTTAGAATTGAATAATATTTTATATTAACCTGAAGTATTTTAATCTCAAACAATTTTTTTCACTGCTAGTTTTTTTTCCAACCACAAAATTTGTTTTCACATCCAAAAAAGTTTTTCATTAAAAAAATTTGTTTTTACCTCCATAATGTCACTTCTAAGTTTTCTAGAAGTGACCGCACAATTTTGTTCTTTTCAAAACACACGAGAATGATTCATCTGGCAAAAAATGCCCTGCAAGCATTTTATGAAAAAATTTATCATATTCCAGTCACTTATGACTCCTCTGCGCGATTAAAATAGTCATATATGAGCTCATTTTCTGATCATAAATGTTTGTTTCGACTCATTTATGACTCATATTTTTAATCATTTGCGAGTCTTTTTCGAGTAATTTTTTAGCTGTATTTCTAATTATTTGCGAGTCTTTTTCGATTCTTTTTTTAGCTGTATTTCTAATTATTTTCGAGTCTTTTTCGACTCATTTTTTAGTCGTAGTTTTGATCGTCTAAGAGCCTTTTTCGACTCATTTTTCAGTCCTATTTCTAATCGTTTGTGAATCATTTTTGAGTCGTTTTTTAGTCGTATTTCTGATCGTTTTTGAGTCTTTTTTTACTTTTTTCAGACATATTTCTAATTAATTACAAAAAGAAAAATTTTCGATTTAAATTATTAATTACTTCAGTTTATTGAAATTATATAAAATTAAATTATTATTAAATTATATAATAAATTAAACTACTATTGAATTACATAATAAATGAAATTATATAAATTAAATTATTATTAAATTATATAATAAATAATAATATAAAAATGTTTGTTAAAAAAAATTACAGTAAAAAAAGAAATTGAATTTATAAAAAAAATTGTAGTAATAATAAAAAATAGAAATAGTTTTTTGGTGTTTTGGCGATATTAATTTTTCGACTTCCTTTTTTGTCAATCTTTTTATTTGTTTGGCTTTCACAAAATTGTATTTATTTTTATATGCTTTTGAGATTTTAATTTGAATATAATATATTTAATTCAATATAAACTTTTAAAAAATATAATTTAATATTTTAACTTTACACCACGAGATCACTGACATTAATAAACTAAAATTTACAATATTCTCATATTTTACGCTTGCAGGGTCAAAGCTAGCAAAAAAATATCCCGTTAGAAATAAAAATAACAGAATTAAAATCAGTTTTTCATCATCTAGAACATTATTCATAAATAACTTCAAAACAGTCATATTTAATTTCGATTTCTGTGTGTTTTGTTATTGTATTTTCAATAAATCACTTTTTAAGCATAAGCACGAATCATTTTCGAGTCTTTTTTTCAAGCGCGCAAGTGATTAAACAGTATTTTTTTTACATTTAAAATTTTAATTTATTTAAAATATTAATTAATTTAGCTAATTCATTAACAATACATAATATTTAATTTTGACTCTAATACCTACGAAGCCATACGGCTTATCTGTAGGAAATATGAAAAATATAAAAATATACATATTATTTATTTGAGATTCATTGCGAATTAATAAAATATTTAATAAGTTTTTTTATTTTAAATTTATTTTTTGTATTTAAAATATTGATTGGAATCCTATTCATTATTGTTGGTAGATCAACTTGTAGGGCGCTTTTTCCATAGTTGTTCTTGTGTCTAATTACTTTAAACCTTCCTTCTGCTCTTCGCCTGGTATTATAGTCATGGTCAATAACGTGTAAAACCCTCGAATCGTTTGAGAATTCGTTAATTAACGTTGAGTAGTACAGGCTTTGCACGTTAAGTATACACAGATTTGTGGCAGCTTTATTAGTCGTACTGTTGTTGTTGTTGATGCTGGTATCGTTGTTGATGATGGTGTTGTTTGCGTTGTGTGCTTGAATATTGTTTTGATAAATTATGTTGTTGTTGTTGTTATTGTAGCTATTACCACTATTGCTGTAAATTTTGTTGGCGCTACTATTCGTGTTGCTATTTGTGTTAATGTTGTTGGTAAACCGAATATTTCTGTTTCGGGTATGGTTGTTGCTGTTTGCTGAGAAACGTTGACTTTTTTCTAAGACTTTTAGTAGACGGTTTTGATTTAGCTGTAGCGTTCTGCAATACGTTGCGCTTCCCCATGCCGTGATACCATGTCTAAGATATGATTCGGCTAAGGAAAAGTATGCCTGTCTCATGACAGTAACGGTTGAGCAGATGTTTAGATGGTATAGCGTATATGAAGAATTTCTAAGTTTATTTTGAAGCTTTTCAATGTGTGCTTTCCATTTAAAGTTTTGGTCAACATAAACGCCAAGATATATATATATATATATATATATATATATATATATATATATATATATATATATATATATATATATATATGTTGTAACATTTTCTATTAAAGTCGTGCACGTATCATCATCAATTATGTTGTTGGGGACTCTGTGGAGACATTGTAAATCGTGGAACTTTAATGATATATTTGTAGCCTGAAAATGGGGTGGCTTTATGTCCATTAACTTTGTCTTTGTGGCATTTATTACTTAACCATTATCGTGGCACCATTTTGTAACGATGTTCAATTGGTTTTGCATTATCCTTGTTGCATTATTAATAGATTTATCTGCAACAATTATCGCGGTGTCGTCTGCATAAGCGAATGTAGTACTATTTTTGAGCATATTGATCATGTCATTTGCATATAATAAATACAATATCGGTCCAAGCTTTGAGCCTTGTGGTACTCCTTGACTAGATGGCATTTTTTCACTGATGTTATTTTTTTCAATACGGTAGGATCTGCAATTAAGATAGTTCTTAAACCAATCCAGACATGTTCCTCTAATTCCATTTCTATCAAGTATTTCGATTAATTTATCATGATGTAATGTATCGAAGGCTTTGCTGAAATCGATAAACAAAGCTAAACTGTGTTTTTTTTTCGCTAAGGCTTTTATATATAAAGTTCGAAAAATTTCCTAATAATTTGTTTAAGTTTTTGCCTTTCTGAAATCCAAATTGATTTTTGTTTATAACATTATATTTTACCAAAAAATTTGTTAATCTTCTCACTACGATTTCTTTGATTATTTTTTCAACAGACGAAAGGATTGAGATTGGCCTATATTACTATAGTCTGATTTGATTCCTGATTTATAAATTGGTCGCACTAAAGATGTTTTAAGTAGTATAGATATGTATGATTCCTCCAAAATCGAGTTGATCAAAGTAGTAAGTACTGGGGCCAGTGCATCGGCGTTATTTTTAAGATCCTTAGGTCTTATACCGCCTACACCCGCGCTTTTTTTTTGCATTGAGGCTTCTTAAAATGTTAAACACTTCCTCCTTAGTAGTATATCTAAGGTATATTGTGTTTGACATTGGTGTTTGATTAATCTAAATTGTTTTGATATCACATTTGTGAATTATATTTTGAACATTTGCATTAGAGTTTATTAGAAAGTTTTTTAGTATATTTTCGTTTTTAAAATTTTTTAATATCGTTTTATCAATACTGCTTGATTTTTTACCGATAATTTCATTAATTATTTCCCATGTAACTTTCATATTGTTACGATTTTCTTTAAGTTTAGTTCTATAAAAAAAAATTATTTTTTGCAGTTTTTAGTTTTTTATTTAAGGAATTCCTGTATTGTTTGTATTGAAATACATATTCTTTATTGTTTTTATTGTTTAACCATTTTGTATAAAGATTATCCCTATCATTGCAACATTTTATTAATTAATCACATCCACTGTTTGGGTGATTTTTTCTTTTTAGTTTTTTTTATTTCTTTTGATTTTTTATATATTTTACAAAACGTTTCCTGTATTTTATTAAACAACTCATTGGTATTTAAATTTTGATGGATAATATTGTTCCAGTCGGTTTTCATTATTTGTTGGTTTATTTTGAAACTATTTATTACAGGGTTCTGAAAAAGGTTGTTTGGCGATCCCTGGAGTACTTCTTCTTCTTCTTCTAAACAGCAAAATAAAGAGTAGTGATCAGATATATTTGTTTTAATTGTAGCAGAATGTGTGTGTGTTGAGGTCTTCTCTTGTTATTGCATTTACTACACATTGCATCCCATTAGATAACATCGTATTTAAATATTTTGTTGTTATTATGTTTAGTTTTAAGATATCGATGTTTATGTCTCCAATTAGAATTATAGCCTGTTCCTCTATTTCAAAAGAACGTTCGCTTTCTAGTCGAAAGAAAACTGATTTGGGTTCCACTAACTCTATTTCTATGCGAACGATGACTCGAAAGACAAGTCGAATGAAAACGTAACTGTTTTCATACAAAATTTGATTTCTCTAGTTTGAACAGCTCGAACGCAAATGTCAAAATCAGTCACTTGCTATTTTTTTGTCGAGTAAATATATATTTAATATTTTTAAAAGCAAAATGAAGTAAAAAAAGCAATGGATAACGAAAGGTAAGTACAAAATAATACAATTATTTATATTTTATTAAGAATTTGAAATTTTAGTTAAAAAAACAATGGACCAGCCGAAGACGCATGTATTTTATAAGAAAGAAAGGCCTGATTTTGCCAGAGGGACTCTGGTGTTCGGAGCAAACAAATTTTCTGCAGTGGAGGAAAATTTGACCGGAAAACTAAACTCCGTTTCACCCCCTATTACGCTGTTGCTGAGTGATAAAAGGTAAGTGTGTATTGTTTGTGACTTACGTTTGCCCCAGCAGCTCATATTTACATTCTTTTATTTTAAATCTTTTATTTTACAAGAGCTAACTTCACTGTAGCAGTGACCGCACCGAACAGACAACAGCAACATGCAACAGAAAAGCTTTCCGATTAACAATCTCACCCACAACCAATCGATAACAAAAAATTTTACAAATAAACACATTCTCAAATAAAAATTGATTTCTTTATTGTTATTTTTTTATTTCATTTGTCATATACGGCTGATCACTGTTAAACAGGATTGTTTTTGTCTTTAAGCAGTTTAGTAGTATTTTTGCTACTTTTAAAGAAAATTGTAACAAATGCTCAAAATATATGATCTGGCATCTCTGTGATTTGTAAATGCGTAAGAAACAAAAATTAACACACGTAAGTCAAGTCGATCAAAGGCTTTCGAAATAGAGAAACCCAAATTGATTCGAATTCGAGTGACTTGTTTTCGTTCGAGATCGAGGAACAGGCTAGTATGTCATGTTTTTTGTTTATGTTGTTTAATAGCCTGTTCCTCGATTTCGAACGAAAAACTAGTCGACCGAAAGCAAGTCACTCGAATTCGAGTCAATTTGGGTTCTCTATTTCGAAAGCCTTCGATCGACTTGACTTACGTGTGTAAATTTTTGTTTCTTACTTCGATCGTCTTTACTTACTTGTGTCAGTTTTTGTTTCTTACGCATTAACAAATCACAGCGATGCCAGATCATATATTTTAAGCATTTACTAGAATTCCCTTCAAAAGTACCAAAAATACTACTAAAATGCTTAAAGATAAAAACAACCCTATTTAACAGTGATCAGCTGTATATGACAAGTGAAATAAAAAAATAACAATAAACAAATTGAGTTTTATTCGAGGAAGTGCGAAAATTTGTGAAAATTGTTGTTATGGATTTAACAATCGCTGTACATTTTTTGTAGGATACCGAGCATGTAGACGAAAGTGTACAATTAACTCGTAGGCAATTACGAGACATGTACAATGTCCTGGAGCTGCACACAAGGCAGTAAGTATGAATTTTTATGAACATGTTAAAAGAACCAACGGTGTATTCCTTTTATGGTAGATTTGTTGCAAATTTCCGGGTGTCAAAAGACATTTTTCTCGTGCTTCTGCGAAAATTTCAAGCAACGGGTAACCCTGCTTACAGAAGTACCCATATACGGGCAGATATAAAGCTCGCCACCTTTTTGCGTTTTTTTTTGGCCACCGGGAGTTATCAGCACGATGTGGGGAATGAGGTTCTTTCATCCACATGTAAACCTCAGTTTGCAGAATTATTGCGGAATGTCTTATTTTTTGCGAGGATTACATTTGTGGTGAATGAATAAAAATGGTTCGTCCTGAAAATGAACACATAAACAAAGAAGCCTTTTTTGATGAAACGCACATCCGTATAAAATCTTCAGGAAACGACGTCAAACATTTATACTACAACAGAAAAGGGTATTATAGTATTAATGCAATGGTAGTAAGTTTTACAAAGCAGTTATTCTCTATACAAGCGAAATTCAAACAATTTTTGTTGGTTTTTAGATTTGTGATCACAGAATGTACATTATGTACGTAGATGCAAGGCATCCTGGTGTCAACCATGATGCATTTGTATGGGAGTAGAGCATTGTGGATCAAAAATTGCAAGAGAGCTTTGAAAGTGGCCAAAGAAACACGTGGATTCTTGGTATGATACTAATTATTTACCATGTTTACCTTTTTACATTTCTTTTTTATACAATAGGTGATTCCGGATATAAATTGAAACCCTTTCTGATAACACCATTCAGGAATCCCAGCAACGCCGAAGAAAGACGGTATAACAAAAAACACGCAAGCACACGTAATTTGGTTGAGCGTTGCTTTGCTGTATTGAAAAATAGATTCCGGTGCATCATAGGATCTCGAGGGCTACATTACGATCCGCAAAAAACAATGAAAATTATAAATGTTTGTTCTGCACTTCACAACATGTGCATTTATTACAAATGCATGGAGCCAGAAGTTGTGGAAGTTGAACAAATAGATGAAGTGGAACAACATAATGAAGGAGATGTAGGAGAGGTAGCAGCACTAGTAAGAAGAAATATTGCAATTAATTTGTAAACAAATAAATAAAAAACTAGTTTTCAAAAAAATCGGCCTTTTGGACATTTTTTTTTTATTTTTAAATTTTATTTCATTTAAACAAAAAACTAAATTAAAAAAAAAACTAAGTTAATTGGAGATCAAAAACTTAAAGACCTAATAAATTAGTTTCTCAACACACACATATTTGTTTTTTAATGGTTGTTGAAAAAATTATCTTATAACTAAAAAAACACAAAAAAAAAGAACTAGAAAATTCTGTTTGTAATATCAAACACCTTTAATAGAACATTTTTGTGAATACAAATAAATTTTTTTTTAAATGCACAAACAATGGAATTTGTAAATACAAAAAACTTTTGTTATTGTTTTGTAACTTTATTATTTTCAAAGATTTTTTATATGAAAAATAATTTACAAACAAAAAATTGTTAGAAATCGAATTTGAATTTAAACAATCTTTTTTCTGTGTATTTTTTGTTTGAAATGTAATTGTTATTTTTAATATAAAATTTTTTTGAAAGTAAAAAATGAAGTTATAAAAAAGTAACAAAAAGTTTTTTGTATTTTCAAATTCTATTGTTAGTGCATTTTTAAAAAAATTTTTATATGCATTTACAAAAATTTTCTCTATAAACTGAATTTTGTAACTTTTTTGTTTAACTTATAATTTTTGAACTAAGAAAAATCTACTGCTAAATATTTACTTATATTAATTTATTTTTGGATTTCATTTGTTTATTTCGTTAAAAATTCAGTATTTAGTTTCCTGATTTGAAACAAATTATGTTTTTATCTAAATCTTACATTTATTTACTAATAAAATGTTAAAGAAAATACTAAAATAACTGCAGTTACTGGCAAAAATTTAAATAAACGCAAAACAGATTTATCTATTTTTTGGATTTAGCTTAATTTAATACCTGTGTTTGCATTTTTGAAAGTGTTAGATTTATACAAAAATATAATTTATTTCAAATTAACAACCAAATATCGAATTTTTACCGAAATAAAACAAATCCAATTATAAATCCGATGATTAAAAAACAGGCCTATTATTTACCAGTTTATGTACGTGGTTTAAGAAAAAAGTTTTCCAATCCGCATTGTGGATTGTTGTATTGCCATCAGGTTGGTTGCTTAGGCTTTGGACAATTGTTCGTCATCAGTTGTTTTCTTCTTTTTTGCTGAGGAACAAGCAGGCTGTTCGTCGTCACTGTCGCCTTGAGGTATTTGGCTTCGTTTTTTACTGACAGCTGTCGATCGATTTGTTGTGGGTGGGATTCTTGTTGGGTGGTATTTTCTGTTGCCTGTTGTCTGTTCGGTTTGACCACTGCTACAGACCTGTTAGCTCTTGGTGGTGTCTCCACTAACGACTGGAAACAATTATCTATTGATTGGGTGGCAATGTTAACACCCTCAATGCCGAATACCTTACCATTGCGTGCTGCAGCCGATGACAAACACAATGTCCGGTCAATCACTTGCTCCAACTCCGACAAATGGATGACGCGATAAAGACCACCTCCGGTATCCCGAAGGTTTTTTTTGGTTATCAGCTATTTTTTTTTTTGCTTCGGCACTTCAAATCCGCCCAGATCTGTAAATAAAAAATGTAAATATGAGCTGCTTGGGACAAACGTAAACGACAAACAAAAATTTAAACATACTTACCTTTTTCCACTCAGCAACAGTACGCATAGGGGGTGACACGAAGTTAAGTTTTAATGTCAATTTTTTCCACTCCTCCTCTGCTGAATATTTGCTTGTCCCGAACACCGGAGTCCCTCTGGCAAAATCAGCCCTTTCTTCCATGGTAGACACAAGCGTCTTCAGCTGGTCTATTGTTGATTTTTTTTAAACTAAAATTTAAAGTTATTAATAAAATATAAATATTTATATTATTTTGTACTTGCCTTTTGTTATCCATTGCTTTTTTGTAGTTTATTTTGTTTTTAAAAATATTAATGTGTTTTCCTCGATAAAAAATAGCAAGTGACTGATTCTGACATTTGCGTTCGCAGCGTTGACAACTCGTTCGAAATAGAGAAATCAAATTTTGTATAAAAACAGTTACGTTTTCATTCGACTTGTCGTTCGCATAGAAATAGAGTTAGTGAAACCCAAATCAGTTTTCTTTCGACTAGAAAGCGAACGAACGTGTTCTTTTGAAATAGAGGAACAGGCTATAAAACTTCATCAATTTTTACAATAAAATTCTCTATACTTTCTGATGGAGGACGGTAAATTGAGACAATTGAGATTATTTTGTTGTTGAAATGTAAATCAATTTAAAGTGACTCAAAAGAAGTGGTATTTAAGGTTATGTTTGTAAATAATAAACTCTCTCTGACGTATACTGCTATACCCCCACCTCCACCTTTTCTATTTATGTAGGCTATGTTGAAACCTTTTAAACTATAAAAATTAACTTCATCATCTGTAATATTTGTTTCTACTAATATAATGACGTTTATTTTGTTGATTATGTTGTGTATGGTTGTTAGAAGGGACAAAAAAACCTGTGCGTAGTGAACGAATATTCATGTATGCTATTGATATGGGATAACTTAAAAGCTTTGAATCAATTTGACTAAAATAATCAAATGTGAAATTGCTTATATTATTCATTTTAATATTGATAAAAAAGAAAAAAATACATAAAAAAGAAAAAAATATATAAAAAAGAAAAAAGTTTTCTGTTTTTTGTTTTAATTTGTGATTGAGTGTTGTAAAGAAAAACTATTTATTGCGCTATGTTTTCAATATCTGCCGTATTTTTTTTATTAAGATAGCAGTTGAATTTTCGTTTCTTCTTCTTGCGAAAATATTACCATTGTTACACCAAACAAATTTCCAGTTCGCGTCTTTGGCGTTAGGTTTTGCAGTAGTCGCCTGTTGTAGGGTGTCAACTCCTCATTTATGTACATAAAATTATTATCGTTTTTTTTAATAACATTAGCTCCAATTCAATGCCTTTCGATTTTTTTCATTATTTCTCTTTTTTTGTTTAGTGAAGAGAATTCGACAATTATTTTACCTTCTTTCTTTTTCAAAGGATATGCATTTATAATGTCATTATCGTTTACCACTACATCTAATGAAACTGTAATGTTTTTAATAACGTTGTTAGCAGGCATTTTGTCATCTGGTACATTCTTTATCTCTATATTTCTATTAAGTATTTGTTGCTCTAATTTATACGTATGTCCACGCTGTTTATTTGTTTTTCTCTTTCTTTATCCTTTTCATGCAGTTCACTGACCTGGGCTACTAACGCTGCTAAATAATTTTTTATGTCTCCTTGCATGATATTCATATTTGTTGATATTTGGTCTATTGTGGTTTTTATTTCTCGCATATTAGCGTTAAGTTCTGTGACTTCGGATTGTACAGAACATATTTTGGTGCTTAACGACGTTAATGATACATCCTCTTTAAAACGTTTATTAATTTTGATTACATCATAATCCTTATCTCTTTGTTGTTTTTGCCGGGTTGCCTTTGTTGGACTGCATGATTTGCGTATCCATTTAGCCTTACTTTCTTTATCCATACTTGCATATTCACGTTCCTTGATTGATGAACAGGGAAAAAAGTGATTGGGGGAGCTGCATTTGGAGCATTTTACATAGGTTATGGTGTTTATGGAGAAGTGGCAATCATTGCAGAGAATTTCCGTTTTATTACCAGGAGCCATTTTAAGTTATTATTTCGTTTTATTTCAAAACCGTGTAAAGGCAGTATTAGGTGTAGTATTTTTTATAAAATTTATTATTAGATACTTGAATTTCTGTTCGTTTATTTTTGATAATTTATTAATTCACAGTTTTGTGTAACAAAATGTAGTCGATGCTTTTTTATTAAATATTTATTTAAATTATTATAAATTTAAAGAATTAAAGAATTTAATCGTCAAAAATACTCGAGGAAGACTCAGGTGATTTTTGATAATCCAATCTTCCAAATGCTTGCAGGGTGTATACGTATACAACAGCTTTGTGTGTGTTAGTGTTTTTTGTATGCATTTAACATTTAGCGTTTTTTAAAAATGTGAATGTATTGGTTTTGTGCTGCTAATGCGGGGTAGAAGATGATTGAAAATTTACGCCACTAAAAAACAATTCTTTTCACCCCGATTGCCTACAAGCTGGCATATTATGCCAGCATAATTGTTCTAATGTGTGATAGCTCTATTTGTATCAATACAGTGAGAACATTGGTGGAAGGTATTCAAATATTCGGCATAGCCAAATTTAAGGCTGTTTTTACTTGTTTCTCTTGTAATAAGTCCTAAAGCTTGAACTCTTATTAAGTTTTTTAAGTTAGTTACTATAACTTTGTCAATTTTCAACGAATTAAATGAAGGTTTGTTTACTCAGAAGGACACTGACTTTAAGATTATTGTTGTTAAAAAGGATATCTAAAAAAATACACATAATAGTTGAAAAAGTTAAAAAAATGAAAAATTTTGCTATTATTCGGAAATTCTCTACATATTCACATTAATAGAATAGTGAATATACATACTTGGAAAGAACTCATTCATACCTTTTAAATGTCGTTTAAAAATTTAAAATCGGTTAAATAATGAATTAAAAATTATTAAATTCACGGGTCCAAAAAATATACTTTTGCCAATATCTCTGAAACTTTAGGGTATATTGGAACTTTTAAAACCGGTTTTGTAGCTCACTCAGCTAGACCTACAACTTGCACTAGGTCATTTTCCAAGCTATTGTAAAATGTAGCACAGTGTAATTTGTTATTCGGCTAATATTATTGTAATTGATAAAATATAAATGCACCCGGAAAGATATCAAGACCCAATATCCATTATCAAATGTAAATGTTTACAGTAACATGTAAATCAGCAAAAAAAAAACTAAATGAGAAAAACCTGTAAATGAGAAATGAAAATCGACACTCATCAAATGCCAATTGTTAATTTTTACAGTCGCTTGTAAATATCCACTGTCACATGTGCTGATCCAGAGTAAACGGTAATCCGCAGTTAAAACATTGCCTTCGAAGGAAATACATTGAATTGAAAAAAGTGATATATTCGGCCGATGTACGAAGTAAATATCTATAAAAAAAGTCGATGAGAAAGTAAAAATCATTAAAAAAAATATAAATGTAGTTCTGTATATGGAAGCAAAACTGAAAGACAATTACAAACATAAATTTAAGTGAATAAAATTTAAAGATTGACAGACAATAATACAGTTTTATATTAAACTCCATAACTTCTATAATTCTTTAGGTAAATATAAAAAATTTCGTGCGTAGGTTAGTAATATAATGTCTGAACTAGAGATGGTTACGTGAGCGATTTTTGAGTCACGATCACAAACCGAAAATTACAATCATGCACGAAGACTTCTTTCTACTCACGCTCGATCAAGTAAGTAATTTAAACTTTTGCACACGCTCACGAAATACGATTCAAAATAGTATTTCGAAAAATTAAATTAATTGCTATATATAGTGGCTAGGAATTTTGTTCTAGTGGCTAGGAGCCTAGGTTATTTTGTACAACCTGTATATTTCTAAATTCTTTGTAATCGACCACCTCCAGTTAATTTTAATTTTTTCATTACTTGAAAGGCATATAGACCTATATTTTACACGCGAAAAAATGGACACATAAGAATTTAAATTTTGTGCCAAACTACTAAAAGGTTGAAAATGACGAAAAAAATAAAAATTGCTTCGGCCAAAGATGTATGTAAGTTAAAAAGATTTTAAGTATTTTTTTCAGTTTTGAAATCAAGTGAATTTTATTTTATTTATAGTTGCCCCGGTCTGTTTGACGATTATTTCATCCAATATTTTAACATAAACACGGTAAGCACCATTTGCTATTTCGAACTCTTCATCAGATCGATGTAAACATTTCACTTTTTTCAGAAGCCTTATGAATGAAATTCGATTCACATTTAATACAAATTTCAGTAGTATTGCGTTGTTTGCTTCTCTTAGAACAAGTGTTATATGCCACTTCAGGCCTTCGCCACTAAGCATCCTTTTATAAAGCATCCTATTTATAAATAATTGCTAATAGTATTAAAGATAAATTCATGTATTCAAAAATTTTTTTTTGCCATTCTAATTCCTTGCGTTCGATTTGCAATTTTGCCGTTCAAGTCTGTTCTGAAAATCATAGTACTTACTTATAAACCTTTATACTATTTTATAGTAATGAGTCTCAACCTTTAAAAAGCTCTAAAAAACTTTTGCCGCTCCAAACTTTTTATTTTTTATTATTATTTTTATTTTTTTGAACACTTCTTATCACTACAAGATTTTATGAACGACACACGCAAAATTATTGAATTTTAAATACATGGTTTTGTAAGTTTTCCAAAACAAAAAAATATTTGAAAAACATTATGAATTAAAAATTTTAGCCTACCTTGCTTTTGTAGTTGAAAAATACAAGTAAGAAATTTTAAAATTAATAAATTCAAATATAAATTTTGATGCATTATAAAAGTCCGGGAGGTGGAATCGTGAACAGCCGATCTATATGCCAGCAGAAATTTAGGGATGTGTTCGTCCCAGTCCTTCTGATGTGCACTGACCACTTTTCTTAAGTATTCCTCTAAAGTACGGTTGAATCTTTCGACCATACCATCAGATTGTGGATGCAGCGGGGTGGTTCTTGTCTTTCTTATTCCATACAACTCACATATTTCCTTGAAGATAGCAGATTAAAAATTCCTTCCCTGGTCAGAGTGTAATTCTAATGGAACACCGTAGCGGCACACCCAGTTGTACACAAATGCGCTTATTATCGTTCTGGCTTCCTGGTTCGGTATAGCGTATACCTCAGGCCATTTACTGAAATAGTCGATAACCACAAGAACGTAACAGTTTCCGGAATCACTGACAGGGAAAGGGCCTGCTTCATCCATTGCTATCCACTCAAATTGGGCACCCAAGTTGTATTGTTGAAGTTGCCCACGACTTCTCCTTACTGGTCCTTTAGCTGCGATGCATTGCGCACAATTTGCTATCCAACCGCTTACAGCTTGCTGGCAGCCGACCCAGTAGAATCGTTGTTTTAATTTCTCTAAGGTTTTCGTGACACCGAGATGAACACCACTGGGACTGTCATGGAACTCTTTTAATACTTCGTCTATTTTGCTTGATGGCACCACAATTATCTTTGTGTCAGTTTTGCCGTCCGCACCTTTCCATATACGGTATAAGCAGTGATTAATTACCCGTAGACTGTTCCACTGGGCCCAATATGCTTTCATCAGAGGACTTTCAGCTGATATCTGCTCGCGGGTAGGCTTCCTGTCTTCTTCTTTGGCTGATATAATCTTTGACAGTATAGGGTCATTCTGTTGCGCCGCCGACCAGGCTTCACTTGACTCAATATGCGTTAGTATTATATCAACGATGCACTCTTTTCCTTCAGCCCTCGAACAATGTTTGCACTCTAAATTGCAGGGGCGTCTTGAAAGGGCGTCCGCATTGCAATGCTTTATGCCTTTTCTGTGCTCGATGCTGAAATCATAGTTTTGAAGTCGTTCAATCCAACGAGCCAGCTGCCCTTCTGGTTGTTTAAATTGCAGCAGCCACCTGAGTGCAGAATGGTCGGTTCTTAGTTG
Source organism: Eustalomyia histrio (assembly GCA_949748255.1). Classification (NCBI taxonomy): domain Eukaryota; kingdom Metazoa; phylum Arthropoda; class Insecta; order Diptera; family Anthomyiidae; genus Eustalomyia; species Eustalomyia histrio. The sequence goes on from OX456526.1 coordinate 88,899,421, forward strand.
AAAGTACTGACCATACAGATACTTGTAGTAGTTCTTTATACATTCTACCGTCGCCAAGAGTTCCCGTCGCGTTACGCAGTAGTTTCTTTCAGGCTTCGAAAGTACTCGGCTGTAATAGCCTATGACTTTTTCGGTTTCAGTGAAAGCACACCTATTCCGTATCCGCTTGCAACGCTATCCAGCACAAATTTTTCCCCGGCCACAGGATATCCAAGAATCGGTGCCGTACATAATAACTCCTTGAGCCTTAGGAATGCTTGTTCTTGGGCTTCACCCCAATGAAATGGTCGCGTCTTCTTAGTCAGCTCATGTAGACTTGCTGCCACACTGGCAAAATTTGGTACAATTGAGGCACATACATTTTTCGGGCAAGGCCAATCTTTTACAGCCCGAATCTTATCTTCATCGGTTGATATACCCTCTGCAGTTACTTGGTGCCCCAAATACGCTAAGCTTGAGTCCAGCCGCAGATATTCGCCTTAAGATTTCTGCTAAGTTCTTTAGGTGTTCATCGAAAGTTTTTCCCATGACAATTATGTCGTCAAGGTACACTAGGCAAGTTTTCCAGTGGAGTCCTTTCAGCACATTTTCCATTAAACGCTCAAATGTTGCTGGAGCATTGCAGAGTCCAAAGGGCATCACATTAAACTGCCATAATCCGTCACCTGTGCTAAAGGCAGTTTTCTCCTTGTCTTGGTCACAAATTTCTACTTGCCAATAACCACTTTGCAAGTCCAATGTGGAGAACCATTTGGTTCCTGCTAGCGTGTCTAAAGTGTCGTCAATTCTCGGTAGTGGATAGCTGTCTTTCTTGGTGATATTGTTTAGTTTTCTGTAATCAACACAGAATCGGGTGCTGCCATCTTTTTTCTTAACTAAAACTATAGGCGAGCTCCATGGGCTAGAAGATGGTTCGATTACTCCACTACGCTCCATTTCGTTGACTAACTCCTTTACTTCAATTTCGTTTTGCTAGAGGAATACTTCTGGGCGCCTGATTTATTGGCCTCGCTTCACCAGTATTTATTCGGTGTTTTACAATCGCCGTTCTTCCTTGACTTTGGGTTTTCATGGCGAAGACAGCCGTATTACCTGATTAGCTGTTTGGCTTTATTTCTATCAGGCGGCGCCAGTTCTTTTACCCATTTTTCCACATATTCTGCCAGCATCTCTCGATCTTCAACGGACGCACTGGAAGATTCCAAGTTCTTTTCGCAACTGATTATTGCTTCTGGCGCAGTACATTTGGCTATTTCAGAGTTCGCTCTGACAACTTTTTCATAATTTGATAGGTTCAGTACTCTTACAGGAACTCTTTTGTCTTTGCAGGTTTTCACGAGGGCTTTCGCTGTTATTAGGTCACTTTTTATTTCTGATGGTTCTACCACTTACAAGCTGCTGTCCTCACTATCTCCCTCCATACGCACCCATACTAAAGTTTCTGCCCGTGCTGGTAGTTTTTGGTGGCTGATGGTAACTAGTTTCCTTACCTGATCCTCGCGTTCATATCCAACACAAAGGGGTATTTCAACATTCTGCCAAATCATAACTTTTTGCCCCATATGCAGGTTAATGCCGTGCCTAATTATAAAATCTGCACCAATAATTACTTCGTTCACAATATCGGCAACAATAAATACGTGACTGACGTTGGCAATTGTTAGTTTCACATTAACCTTACCATAGACAGAAGCCTGTTCTCCAGTATCTGTTCGCAAACTTACCCCGTGCAATGGTTCAACTGGCTTTTTAATTATATCGGGCCTGATAATGGACTGTGATGCTCCTGTGTCTATGGTTAAAATGTGCTTTTGTCCGTCGATGCACCCATAAGCAGTAAGATTGCTTTTCCCCTGCTGTGCTATTGATATGAAGGTTGTGGGGCCATCGGTTGTGGGAGCTAGCTCATGCCCCGTAGTGCTAGCTCTTTTTAGTTTACCGGTGACTCTTGAGGTGATTGCTGATCGACCTGGAGGCTTTTTCTTGCATTTTGTATTTGTCCTTCGGTTTGCTGCGCTTTTCACCTAATGCCTTCATAACTGCCTCTATTAACTCTGTTAACTTTGTGCTTTTATATTTTTTTCAGCAGTTACTTCGAGGCTACGCACCTTAAATATTTGTGGCTTGGAAATCACCTTCGCAGTCTTGGGCCAGCGCGAATGAGACAGTTTCAGCAAAAGTCGATTTCTGCGTAGCACACACCGCATGTCTCACATCAGAATCCCGAATTTAATTCACAAATGCTTCGATTTTGAACTGATCTAAGAATGGATGATTTTCACCTGGATAAGTCAGCTGCATCAACCGCTCAATCTCTGTCGCAAAATCTTGCAATGACTCATTTGCTTTCTGCAGTCTACCTCTTAGTTCCATTCTGCATATTTGTTTTTGGTTTTCGCCACCATACTTTCGCTGCAGTGCCACCATTATGTCGTCATAATTATTTCTGCAGGTGATTGGCACACTTTCTAGAATTTCTGCAGCGTTTCCTTATAAGGCCAGAATCAACTCTATAGCTTTTTCTTCGATGTTCCACATATTTCTGGCGGCAACTGTCTTGAACTGGAACTTAAAAACATTAAATGGTACGCTGCCGTCAAAAGTGGGGGCCTTTCCTCTACCAGAACTTTACTGAATAATTCGTACTGGACCCTTTTGACATTGGAGATTATTTACTTTATTTTCTAGATCTTCTAGTTTTTCTCAACGTCATGCTCTAAGTCAGAAACTCGTTTTTCAACCACAGAAATTTTTTCATTAGTAGCTTTAGAAGTTTCTTGAAGTTTCTGTTCCGTCTTTGCTAGCAACTTCTCGTTCTTTTCCATCTTAGTTAACAGTTTCTCGTTGTCTGCTCTCGAAGCTTCTAACAATTTCGCGTTGTTGTCTTCCATCTTTTGCATCATAACAGCCAACATTGCGCTTAACTCCATGTTACCTTCTGTTTTACAACTCCATTTCTTCTTTTTCGTAAAATTCGTAAGTCGCAATGTTAATGTCACGACGCTCGAATTCCTCTATCAGCCTCTTTTGTAATTCAGTCTTATTACCTGCTGTCGGTAGCTCCAACTTACTCAACTCCTTCTTGAGTTGTTCCACTTTAAGTTCCTCCTGTTTGAAATTATTTATAGATCTATTTATTTACAGCAGTCACTAAAAATTACGGAAAAACACTTTAATAGCACACTTTATTTACACGATGTATATAGACTAAACGTTAGCCACACTTTAGTTCTTCACATTCTGCGTTTTACTTATCAACTGAACTACTGCGTCACCAAATACCCGTATTTATATGAGGAGTTAGCTATTCTAATTATTTCCAGTTTATTACACCAGATTTTTCCAGCTGTCAAAATTCGCGTGAAGAAATTTCTAGTTGTGGAAATTTCTTGTAACAATATTTATTAAGTGGATTTACATGTGTTTGAACAGTAAAATTAAATAAATTTTAGAAAGCCCTTTCTAAATTCAGTTTTTAAGTCTTAACACTTTCTTATTTTTAAGAATTGTTTTCTAAAAATTAGTTCAGGCAATAATAAAAATTTATTTGGTTTTAGAAACTGATGAACTATGTATAGGGAAATTTTTCATGCAGCATTATTTTTTGTTAAGGAAAATTTTATAATTTGTGGGAAATAATAAACTTAGGTATAGGATTTGTTTCCTCAATATTTCTTCAGATAAATTAAAAAAAAACTGGAGTAAATTTTGCTTAAATCGGGGAATAATTAAGTTTTTGTGGGAAAACTTTTTTAGTTTGTGATCGTGCGTGAGCCAAGAATCGCCCACGTGTCTTTTCTAATCTTAACAGTCTTAAATATTAAACTTTAAGTAGCTTAAAATATATTTTAAAATTTTGTTAGCAAAAGGTAAAAAATTCGAATTTGCGCTCATATGTAATAATTTTGTTTGCTGACTACAATACAAAGTTCGCAAGCACATTTTATACATAAGCACATTTTATACATAAACTTTATATTTATCAAAGGCAATAAAGCTATTTCTTTTTTCACCTTATAATAAGAAAAGTTAAAATTTGTTTATGTCAATTAAAGTTTAAGTTAAGAATTACTTAAAATAAACATGACATTTTCCTATAATAACAAGAAATGTAATTGTGATATTTTGTATTTTGCAACAATTTCTTTAAGAAGACAAAGGACCCTCAGTGTTCCTTAGCCACTGATGCCGTGTGTCACTTAGGGCGTCCCTTTATGTGGTTCTCTCGAGGAGAACCATTAATTAACGTTATTACGTTTCAGGATATCCTGCAGTAAAATTTTATACCCTTCACCATATTTTTAATTTGTTTATCTTTTTGCTAAAAGAAGACGTATATCAAATATTCGTATAGCGAGCTCAATATTAGTATGACATTCAACTGAAAATAAATAGATACGTTCCGGGGATTAAAAATATTCGTAAAACGAAGTCCATATTAGTATAAGTTTGTATTAAAAATACATAGATGTGTACCTAAAATGTTTGTTATGCGAAACCCTATTTTAAGAAACATTTATAACAAAGTGAAAATAAAGAAAAGAAATTTATTCGTTTTAAAAATAAAATACATAAGATATTCATTAAAAAAGAAAATTTTATGTTAAAAAAAAATTTAATTTTTAAATTAAAATAACTTCATTATTCATTGAAATAGAAATTTAACATTACATATTAAAGAATTATTAATTATAAATTATATACTAGTCTGATGTGTTGTACGAGCCTTCGCCGAAGCTAGTAGATGATCCTTCATCGGAAATAGATTCTACATATTCTTGAATATTAGGAGCTTCAAATTTTTTTTTTGAAAAATAAGAAACTAATAAGGTTTGCCTTGCAGATTTATGTTTATCTTTGTATAATTGTCTATAGCAAAGAATTGAGTTTTCTATTTCTCTGGAAACCTTAAGACTTCTTTCTGCAGAAGGATCGTTTTCCGAAAATACATCGATGGCTTCCTGGGTAAGAGAAAACGCTTTTGACATTTTTTGTGTTGTCAAAATACGAGAATTTTCGCCATGCGTAAGACTTCCTGCATTTTCTGCATCTATGCTTCCTTCAATTATCGCTATTAATTCTTCATTTAAAATATCTTCCTGCCCCAATCCAAGAACTTCTGCCACATCTTCATTGGCCACTTCATCCATACCGACTTCGTGTGCCATAGCGACAATTTCATTTTAAATTTCTTGAAAGTTTTGTAATGAACTACCGATATCATTAGTGCATTCGGGTCATACTACAGTCACGGCTGTTTCTTTAACTTCATCCCAAGATTTTATAATATCAACAGCATTGAATATATTAAATTCCTTCCAAAATTCTGTAATAGTTGTCCGGTGTGGACCATCAACATATTTGATTAGATTCTTGAAAATGCGGCGCAAATAATAAGCCTTAAAGTTAGCAATTACACCCTGATCGATTGGTTGAAGTATAGGAGTAGTATTTGGTGGTAGGAATACGACTTTGATGTTGTCAGGTATGTGAGTTAGCTTATGGCTAGGTGCATTGTCAATTATTAGCAATGCCTTGTTTGAAATATTTTGCTCTGAATTGAATTTTGTCATAGAACTTGCAAAAAAATTATTCAACCAGTCTTCAAAAAGATGGGCTGTCATCCACCCTTTTTTATTTGACCGCCAGATAACACCAAGTTCTGATTTGACTTTTGAAGGCTCGTGGATTTTCAGCATGATAAATTAGCATGGGCTTTAACTTATTATCTTCTACAGCATTCCCTCCAAATAAAATCGTAATACGGTCTTTAGCTGCCTTAAATCCTGACGCAGATTTTTCTTGTTTGGAAATGAATGTTCTAGATGGCATTCTTTTCCAAAACAGACCTGTTTTGTCTACATTGTATACTTGCTGTGGAGTATAGCTACCTTCTTCTATAATTTTTTTAAATGTTGCAGAATAATTTTTTGCCGCCTCAACATCTGCACTTGCTGCTTCACCAGACATTTTTATATTATGTAAGGAATGACGTTTTTAAATCCATCAAATCAACCTTTGTTAGCTAGAAACTGCTCTGTCTTTGATCCATTCAAACTTTTCGTCATTAAATACTGGTAAAGGTTTCTGGCTTTTTCTTGTATAATAGTGGTGCTTATCCCAATATTTTGTTGAGATTGGTGGTCTATCCATACACTTAGCATTCGTTCCATATCTTCCATTACCGCACTTCTTTGTTTTGAAACATTTTTTGCAGTTAAAGATGTAACTCTTTGTACACTATTTCTTATTTTATCTTGATTGTTCTTAATTGTACAAACAGTTGAAGCTGCAAGGCATAAAGCTTTTCCTATTTCGTCTTTAAACATCGAACTTTACATCCAATGTGATCGCTTTACGGATCTTTTATGCGTGAGCCATAGTTTTTGTTCGTTTACCAGGCATTTTTAAAGCAAAATTAATTTCCACTTTATGTAACACAAACAATAATAGATTTCACTGGTATATGTACCTCAAAAAAAAAAAATTATTTGACTTCACTTAAACAATACACAACTTGCACTAAAGAAATACAATGAATGATACAGCCTAACTTATTGTTTTCGGGGATTGCCCAAATTAAATTAAAACTGTACAATACAGAACTTGCACCATGTTGATATTACTGCAAGGTGGCAGCACTTGTGTTGTTGTGCAATAATACAAAAAAAAAACTGTCAAATTTGTTTGTGTAAAGAACTCTTGTAGTAATTTCACCACGACTTGCACTAAAGAAACGTTCAATGAATAATACAATTTAAATTATCGGTTAACAATTTAACGGTTAATTTATCGGTTAACAATTTAACTGAGTAGGAAACACTAATATTTTTATACAAAATTGTAAGGAGTAAAAAATTTCATTATCACTGTGATTTATATTTCTCATCTATTTTTAGGTCCATGATGGTAAAAATCTTAAGGGACGTTCGAATGATGCTAAAGCTTCGGCTTGTCTATACATCGCGTGTCGCCAAGAAGGTGTACCACGTACGTTTAAAGAAATTTGTGCTGTTAGCAAAATTAGTAAAAAAGAAATTGGACGTTGTTTTAAGCTTACACTAAAAGCTTTAGAAACAAGTGTGGATTTGATTACTACTGCAGATTTTATGTCTCGTTTTTGTGCAAACCTTGGTAAGGTTTCAAATTTTAAATGCATAATACATAATTATACATGCATAAATAAAATATTTAACAAATTATTTTAGATCTACCAAATATGGTACAACGTGCAGCTACTCATATTGCTAAGAAGGCTGTTGAAATGGATATTGTTCCAGGCAGATCTCCCATATCAGTCGCTGCGGCTGCAATATATATGGCATCACAGGTAAAAACAACACAGTGTTTATACAGATAAGGAGAAAAGTATATCCAGTTACATTGAACTGGGACCTTTTATCTTTCTATGATTGTGGCAACCTGTGATGGGATTTTTTTTTAAACTTGACATGTAGGGAAAAAGGGAAAGAATTCTTACTTTTGTCGAATAGTACGGATTTTTTTCAATTAGAATTTTTTTAGCAACTAAAAATTATATATTTTCCAATTGTAAACTTTAGAATTAAAATATATATACTTTTTTAATGGTGTACCATTAGAAATTCGTAAATCTGGTAAAACCTCTATAATATAAAATAAGTAAATATGTGGCATCTTTAACAATAATAACAAGTAAACATAATTTGTTTTGTTTTGTGCAGTTTACCAGTTCTGTGGAATTTTTTTTATACATACGTACGCCATCTTTGCAGGTCTTTTCGATTTTAATAAGTAAGTTTGTATATAATATGTAAATAACATCAAAACATAAATTAAAATATAATTAATTTTAGAAAAATGTCCAATTTGTCTTCCGATGATGTTGAAAACACATCAAAATAATATAGAAAACAACCATTTTGCTCTAGTTGGTTGAGAGACGAGAAGCTAATGGGATAGCTGGAGCCGGTGAAAGATGATGATTTTTAGTGCAGATGCAAGGCTTTTGGCAAAATATTAAATTGCAGTAAATCAGATATTAGTAAACATGCTAATATTAAAATGCACCAAAAAATCTTTCAAAAACCAAAACAATGGATTCATTTTTTGACCAACAAGTCCAGGAAAAAAAAACAATGCAATTTCGCTGTTTAAGTTATTGATAACTTATTACCACTATTAAAAGAAATTGTACCTGATTCGTCAATTATAAAAAAATGCCAATTAGGTTGAAGCAAATGTTCAAAAACTATTCTTATCGTTTTCGCCAGAGAAGAAATGGAAAATCTAATCAGAAAGCTTCAAATATTCAAATATTTTCTGTGCTACTGGATAAAAGCACTGATGTTTCTTCAAAGAAAAAACAATGTGTCGTCTTGTAAGGTATTATGACGAGAAGCTAGAAAAGACTTTTGTACAGTTGTTGGAGTTAATTCAAGTGGGAGCTGTTTGTACTGCTAAAGCACTATAGCCTTAATAAAAAATATATTTTATCATACAATATTTCCTTTGGACTGTGCTGCGATGGCGCTAACATTATGATCGGACAAATCAATTTATTCACGTCTAGACTTTTGGCAGATAATCCCGACGTAATAACAATCAAATGTATATGCCACTCTGCTGCAATCATAGCAAACAAATCTTGTCAAATGTTGAAGACTTTATAAGACAAAAGATGTTCTCAGTTGGTAGAGTTCCAAGAAATGATGAATGAAAAAAAAACGAAAAATATTAAGAGCATCAACGTCCAGGTGGCTATACCATCAAAAATGTATCGAAAGTATATTGGATAATTGGCAAGTTCTAAATGATTTTTTTAAATTTGCAACTAAGCAGGACAAATTAAAATCCGCAGATGTTATACCGGCTTACCAATTTTTTTCAAATATGTGTTGAAATATTTTAACTCGTTAAATGCACTTTTTCAATCGAAGAAATATTGGTCCATGCTTTACACTCAGAATCAACAAAAATTATTTTAAACTTGTTCAGAATTTTTTTAAAAAAGGATGCCTAAAGACTGATTGTACCATTAGGTCACCTAATATTTCATTGCCAATATATGACGTTTTTGTCGGCAGTGAGTGCGAAGAATTGTGAAAAACTAACCACTGCTCATCAGATAAAATCTGATCATCTACAATTCTACATGACTGTACTTGAGGAAACGCAAAGAAAACTGAAGAAAAACACTAGGATGATTAAATATATGTTGGATAAAAATCAAGCTTTATTAAAAACACTTCTTTCTATTACAAAGTTTAAACCGGAAGAGATAGGGATAAAAAGGAAAGCTAAATTACAATAGTAGAGATGTCAAAAGATTAACATATGATCTACAAAGTAGCCATATCAATGAATTTAGAATGCTAATTGTATATGGGCTATTCCATAAATATTTCAATACCCCTTCTCATTCTAAATCATTAATAATTTTTAATTTTGACCTTAAATCTTTAATTCTATGTGGTGGCAGTGGTTTTGTCAGCAAATCAGCCTGCATCTTGTTGTTAGGACAGTATTGACACTTTATTATACTTTTGGTTACAAAGTCTTTGACGAAATGATATTTTATATCAATATGTTTATTTCTGCTGTTTAATTTAAAGCCTTCCAAAATTTTTATGCAACTTTGGTTATCTTCTTTTATGACGATTGGTTCAGTGATCTGCTCTCCGAAATCGCCTAAAAGCTCTTTCAACCACAACGCTTCTTTGGATGCTTCAGCAAGTGACACAAATTCCGCTTCTGTCGAAGATAGAGCCACACAAGTTTGTTTACGACAAGCCCAAGATACAACGGCACCATAAATTTTGAATAAGTACCCACTGTTCGATTTTCTGGTCAACCTATCTTCACCCCAATTGGCATCTGAATAACCTAATAGTATTTGGTCATTATCTGGTATTATATGCAACTACATATCAATGGTTCCTTTTAAAAATCTTGCCACCCTTTTTAGCTCAGTCCAGTCTTCTTCATTAGGATTGCAGGTTTTTTGACATAAAATGTTGACTGCTGCTGTTACATCTGGTCTCGAATTTAGGGTTATATATAGTAAACTTCCAATAAGTTTCTGGTAATTTTATTGCTGGTTAATGGATTTTGCTCTTTACCGGATTTTCCATAAGAAATCTCCAATGGAATTGACGATGGTTTTGAGTCTTGAAGTCCAGTTTCTCTCAATACCTTTTCAATGTATTCTGATTGTGAAATTGAATAAAAACCATCCTTTGAACGTTCAACTTTTAGTCCAAGATAATTTTTTATTGGTCCCAAGTCAACAATTTTAAATGCACTATTGAAAATATTTTTTACCTTAGTAATTGTTGATTCATACTTAGCAGCGATGAGTATATCATCCACGTAAATTAATGCAAATGTTAATTCATCCCCTTCTGAATGTATATAAAGACATGGATCCAAATTGCTTTGCCGGAACTTGGCCTTTATTAACACATTATGTATTGTTTGGTTCCAAGACCTTGCGGATTGTTTAAGTCCATATACAGATTTTTTTAAAAGACATACCTTATTTTCACAATCTTTATCCTTAAAACCTTTCGGCTGCTCCATAAAAATTTCTTCATGTAGATTACTGTTTAGGAATGCTGTTTTACAGTCGATATGGTGAATTTTTAAGTTTCGCTTACCACCTATTGCAAGCAATGTTCTTAACGTAGTATGTGAAATAACTGGTGCAAAAACTTCGTCGTAATCGACACCATGTTGTTGTGAAAAACCTCGGGCCACCAGCCTTGCTTTATATTCTACACCATTAACAACTTGTTTTCTTTTGTAGACCCATTTACATCCTATAACATTACCATCTTTTGGCCTATTTACTAGTATCCAGGTCTTATTATCTTTCATGGACTTAATTTCTTTTTCATAGCTGTAAGCCAATTTTTACCTTCATTACATTGAACAGCTTCTTCATAAGTTGTAGGCACATCACTTTTTATCAAATTCAAATAACGCTCTGGAATCTTTCCTTTCGTAGGACGTTCCGATCTTCTTAAGTCTGTAGTTGACTGTTGGTTGTTTTTACTATCTGAATAGTTTGCGGGGTCATCTGTATTTAAGGATTGATCGATGGAATTGAAAGTATCATGAAACTCGTCATCATCTTTTTCTGTTTCTTCTTTATCATCATATCCTTTAAAAATAACTTCAGCTTCATTATATAAATAGGGTTTATTTTTATCATTTTGAAAACCATCAATTTTTCCGGTAAACTTTACGTTTCTTGATATGTGAATTTTACGCTCTTCGTCAACCATTCGATAAGCCTTTGAATTTTGATCATAACCAACAAAAATCATTTTTGTTGATTTGTCACATAATTTCTTTCTTTTTATTTTAGGAATGTGGACAAAACCTGATTCACCAAATATCTTAAAATTTTTTAAATCCGGAACTTTACCAAAAATTGTTTCATAAGGTGTTACGCCTGTTGTACGAGTAACAATTCGATTCTGCAAATAATAAGCTGTTGATACAGCTTCGCCCCATAGTTATCTTGGTAGTTTAGCTCCAGCAAGCATGCATCTAACCATTTCAATAAGTGATCTGTTTTTACGTTCTGCAACGCCGTTTTGTTCTGGACTATAGCCGGCAGTATATTGCATCTGAATGCCTTCGCCTTCCAAAAAACTAATTATTTCTTTATTGATGTATTCTTTACCACGGTCAGAAAGAAATATTCTTGGTTTCTGACCAAAAATATTTTTAATCAGCGAAACAAAATTCTTCAATTTTTCGGTTACCTCAAATTTATATTTTAACAAATAAATGTAACAAAATCTACTGTAATCATCTATAAACGTTAATATGTACCGGTTACCACTGGGTGTAGCCGTTTCCATTGGTCCACATAAGTCTGTGTGAATTAAATCAAATCCTTTTTTTGAATTTACGCCAGCTTTGTTTGGAAATGGTGTTCTTGTAGATTTACCAATTGGGCAAACTTCACAACAGTTGCTGTTAGAACACGGTTTTATATTTAGACCTGTTACCAGCTGTTTTAATTGCATAACTTTAATAGAGTCTACATGTCTATGGCCTATTACTTTATGCCAATAGTGAATGCAATCAATTCCACATACCTTCATTAGATTTAAATGTTCAATATTTTCGCATAAATACAAACCAGCTTTAGATTCAGCAAAAAATAAAATTTCATTATTTTTCCGTACGATGTATTTATCTTCTTTAAATTCAATATGACATCCTTTTCTGGTTAATTTTCTTACTGGCAATATGTTCATGTTTAGTGATGGTGTATATAAAACACTTTCAAACGTTATGTTATTGTAATCGCCATTCTTCTTCTGTATTTTAATTTTTATTGTTCCTTCGCCTGCCGCTGTTACATTTTCATCATTTGCGAGAACTATGTGTTTTCTCTTGTTTTTGTCTATGCTTACAAAGATACTTTCGTCATTCCACATATGACACGATGCACCGGAATCAACGATCCATTTACCATAGTCTTCTGTTGTTACCAAACAAAAATCTTTACTTGTGGCTGCATTAGCCCTTTGTTGTTGATGTTTCTTTTTCCACTCATTGTATCGTGTACAATTTTTCTTCAAATGACCTTTCTTGTGGCAAAAGAAGCATTCAATATTAAAGTTGTGTTTTTTATTTGTAACCATCATAGCCTTTTGTGCATCTGCACATATCATAGCCTTTTGTGCATCTGCAATATCACCACCTTTACGTCTGGAAAATTCTTCGATTAATTTGGATTCTACATATGCAATTGTTAATTCCTCTTCAGAACGTGATTCGAATGCAGTTATCAAGTTATTATAACTACTTGGTAAACTGCTTAAAAGCATAGCAATATTCCATTTTTCATTAAAAGCATTTTCACCTAAATTTTGTAATTTCAAAAATAAATCAAGCATTATACCGATATGAGCCTTAACGTCACCGTTATCATCTAAGTGCATACAGCAAATTTGTCGCAATACGCCTACTTTGTTGCTTAAGGATTTCCTTTCGTGATAATTTTGCAAATTCTGCCACATTTTAGCCGATGTAGTACATTGCCTTATAAGATGTAATTGATCGTCCTCCACCGCTAACGAAATTGTTGCTCTGGCGATGTTATCCTTTTTTATCCAATCATCTGCACCTGATTCTGTTTTTTTTCTTTGTCAGAACATCCCAAACACCTTCTTTAATCAACAGCATTTCTACCTTAAACTTCCATGTGAAGTAATTTTCACAATTAAGTTTTACCACTGATGTTTTTATTTCAGCCGTCATTTTTCCTTCAAATTTTATTATATTTCGATTAAAATTGCTTTAACTAGGGTGACTGGGCCCATAACCTGAAAAAAAAACACTAGGATGATTAAATATATGTTGGATAAAAATCAAGCTTTATTAAAAACACTTCTTTCTATTACAAAGTTTAAACCGGAAGAGAAAGGGATAAAAAGGAAAGCTAAATTACAATAGTAGAGATGTCAAAAGATTCACATATGATCTACAAAGTAGCCATATCAATGAATTTAGAATGCTAATTTTATATGGGCTATTCCATAAATATTTCAATATAAACTGGCACTAAATAAAATGGAATTTTTAAGTCCTGAAAAGGGAAATTGTTGTGCTTTTGGTTGTTTAAATAAGAGACAACTTTTAATATTAAAAACTATTTACTAATGGAAAAGTGATGCTGCTTGCCCAATAACTTTTGTTACCTTTAACATTTTTAGCGTACACTAAGTCTCTGGCGGTAAAGCTTCTTTTTCTGGTACCACGTTTGTTGTTGTACTGATCTTCCATCTTAGTATTACGTTACTGAGATATTGTTGGAGGTTTCAGTATAGACCCAAGACGATTTTCATTTTGCGTCCTTAGAAGGATTCTGAAGGTGAAAGTTTATTTGGTGAATTTGGGTTAGGAGTTGAACAATAAACTTCTTTAAATGTTTGAAGTGCTTCGATAGACGTTCCTTCCCCGTCAGATTTTTTTAAAGCACGTTTCAGCTTGTCTACAAATCTTTCTGCTTGACCATTTGATCTGGTATGAAACCTTACCGTTCTGGTATGTTAAATGGCTCGTTCAGTGCACCACGATTAAAATTTTTCTGAACAGAGTTGCGTTCCATTGTCAGAAACGATTTGTTCTGGATTACCAAATTGAGAACAAAATTCATTGAGCATTTGTATCGTAGCGAATGCTGTAGTTGAATTTGTTTCGTATATAGATGGATACTTTGAAAATGAACCAACGATTACTAAATAATATTTACTTCTTGCAGGTCCAGCGTAATCTATATGGACACGTTCAAGAGGTCTTGAAGTCAGAGGCCTTCAACATAAATCTGTCTTTACTGGACTTTTGGCAGCAAGTTGGCATTTAGTACATTTTTCGTTGAATTCCTCAATAACTTTATCGATATTGGGCCAGTAGACATAACTTCGGGCGATTGATTTACTTCTTTCGGCAGCGATATGTCCTCTATGTAGCTGTTTCAGAATTTTTTGTCATAAACCTGTGATAAAGATTCTCGTCGATTGTAGAATGGGAGTAATGCAGAATCTAAGTTGTTGCTGTTCTGAGGACAGCCTCGCTCCATGTTCTTGATTACGTTTTGAAGAGTATCATCATGTTTGGTAGCTTGGACCACCATGATGTACGAAACAGGAATTGTTGAAAAAGCTTCAGTGAGATTATTGTTGAGATCGTTTTCGAGCGAAATTGATGCTACGATATAATCATCAGCTGGTTTCTCATGACTGTTGACGAGACGTGATAGTACTTGGTTCAATCATGATGTCGGTTTTGAGGTCGAGAATTTTCTGTGTTTCATCTACTAATTTATCGAGATTCATGGGATCTTTGGAATCATCCAGCATTTTTAATAAACGTATATGAATGTCATTATCCTTAGTCGATTTGTGACCCAAAACGAATATAAGGCATTTAAATTGGTCAACTTCCATTGTACTTAATTTAAATTGTTCGCATTGTAAAATTACTTTACTAGCGTATTCTCGGAAATCCTCATTTTTCCTTTTTGTGAGTTGTAAACATCTATAACTTTGACTAACTTCAAACTCGACCTTTCCCAAAAGCTTACCTAGTTTTTCCACTGTTTCTTTGAGAGTCATCTCAGAAGGTTTCTTTGGTAAAACGTAGTTTTGGAAAAGTTCGTGCACTTGATTATACATTTTTCTTCACAAAAGTCCTACTTTGTCTGTATCTTCAAGAGTGTTTGCTTCTCTTTCAAAAATGTGCGAAAAACGATTGTACCATGCTTGAAAAACAATACCACTTTCTGGTTCATAGACAAAATCTGTCATGGAATGAGCAAAAGTATAAAGTTGACTTAAGTTTACTAACACAAGAATGGTTGACTTTAGAATATAATTTTTCTGAATACGAAAAGAAAATATTGTCTAAATTATATGTTAAAGCATTTTGGTCAAAAATCCGCAAATCAATAAATTTTAATGAGAATTTGATTTTTCCAAATTTTGCAAAAAAAATTAAGAATTATACTAAGGTTGCCGCATGCGAATGCTGACGCCAAAAGGATGTTTCCTTGAAGGAAATGTCGATAGCGAAACTGTTCTCATTCACTATTGACTTTGTCACCAGTACTACTAACTAATTATGCCCCAGACAACGGTCTCTGCTGTAGACATTTAACATGTGCTTGTCATTGCGAATCTACACAACTATTGACTAGGTATAGACATTGGAACTAGAGATTCACCAGTACATTTTAGTAATTCTAGTCTAAACTTTTGGAACTTTTTACTAGATTTCCACACTAGTTGACAATGTCACCAAAAGAAGGGAATGCAAAATGTGTAGACGATTTGTTGACTATGTCACCAAAAAGTCACCTAAAATAGTCGTCGACAAAAGTGGTGACATGGAGACACTTGACCCTAGGATTCCTACAGAGTAGTAACGTACTTACGAAAAAATGAATCAAATTAAGACATGAAATGTTAAATTCTATTTGCATTATTAGATCAAGTTTTTAATGTTACTACCCTGCAAAAAAAGGTAGTAATTCTGTGGCTATAACTTCTTTCGTTGTTTCCTAAACTTTAGTTAACATTATTTTATGGTTTTTTTGGTGTTATTCTAAAGAACTTCCAAAAGAATTCTTATGTTCATATATCAAATGTAGTGATTTGGATATTAACCTGATGCATATCTTAAAAAAATCAATCTTTTCATTGCTTCTAAAGCAAAAGTTATCGTATAGTTTCTGAATCTAAAGCTTTTATTCAAAATATTGTTTTCAATTTCAATGAAAAAATAAAGTTCTGATGAACTTCTATAATTTTTTAATTAAATAATTTTTTATGTTTTTGTTTAAAATTTAATAAAGTTTTGAAAAATCAAGTTAAGTTTTAAAATTATTTAAAATTTAATTCAAATTTTTTCAAAGTTGCCCAAAACACTTTAAATTTCACCTAAATACAATATTTTGGATAATTTTGAAATACCTTTTGGGTAATTTTAAAATATATTTTAGACAATTTTGAAATGCTCATAGACAGATATGAGAGATTTTTACATAATTTTAAAAAAGTTTAAAGCATTTTTGGACAAATTTGAAACATTTGTCAAAAATTTTAATAATTTTTTGAACAAATTAAAAACATTTTTAGATGATTCAAAAGCTTGTAAGACAAATTTGAAACACTTTCATTAGTTTAACATTAACATTTAACCTTTTTAGGCAATTTTAAAGCCTTTTTGGACAAATTTAAAAGTTTTCTGGATTACTTTAAACCAGGGTACGTATTTGGTGTTCTTTATTATTTCATTTTCACGAAAGAAAATATTTTGTATCACTGTACATGAATGAAATATAATCAATGTGTTTCATTTTTCATTTATGGTAATTTCTTCTTACGCACACATTTCATTTTCTCATTGTGGTATATTGTGTCTCATGTTTTTATTCTCATTCATGTTATGAAAATTGAAATTTATTTTTATATACCACAAAATGAAAAAGTGAGTGAGACTGCTTTTGAAAATTTTCATGATATGCTTCGTGATACTTTTTTCATGATACACTTCGTGATACTCTTTTCATGATACACTTCGTGATACAAACTTATTTTCATTTTTTTCAATTTTTTCTTCGTAGCTAAATTATGCACTTGTAAAATTTAATGTAAAACACAAAATTAAGGTCTAAATTAAAATAATTTATAATTAATTTGTTTTTTAAATTGATATTTCTAAAACTAAATCATAGATATTCAATGTCAAATTAAATTAAGCACCCGGAGAAAAGATTGGTTGGAATTCGATTAAGACCATTTTGCGATTTTGTTAGATTTATATATTGGAGTTATTTTTTCATTTTTAAAAACCACGTGCTTTTGTTTAAACATTTTTTTGTTACTGAGCAATTCCATATGAAAGCGATCACCTTTTGGACGACCCCTCTCCGATTTTAAAATAAATAGTCTCAATCGATTACCCAGCAAAAAATAATGTACCTACATATTTTTTTTTTTTTTTATTGTGACTGGTTTAGTGGTGGTGTACACCACTGTCATGTGACAAAATTGAAGAATTCTTCATAAGGGACCTCATTGAAAGTTGTTTAAAAAAAAAACTACTAAAGCGATCGCAACGAGTGATAGCTCGTTGGAAAGGTATTGAATCAGGCTTTAATTGAAAAATAAAATTTTCCTAATTTTTCTCAGAAATTTACCTTTTTTCCCATGAAAATTAAATTTTCCCATGAAAATTAAATTTTCCGATTTTCCACAGAAGCTCCTAAATTTTCCGGCTAATTTTATTTTTTTTGGATTCCTCATAATTTTTGCTTTAAGAATCAGCAATAAAAAAATGGGCCCCGACTCCTTGTTTGGACAGGAGAAGAGCATTTAAGAGAGACCACCTTGTTCTCATTGTTTTTATATTTTTTATAATTGAATTATTTTTAATTATTTAACATTATTTTATTTTATTGTTAAAAATACATTTTAAAAATTATTTTACAGTTAAAAATACATTTATGAAGAAAAAATCAATTTTTTTTTAAGAGCCCCAAGTTGAGTGTGTAGTGAATATGGTCTGCCTGCCTTCACAAGATCGGCCATAAATCCATGGATAATAGCAGCAGTATCGCTTATTTTTTTTACCAAAAAATAAATATAAATACTTCACACACTCTGAGTCAAATTTCATTGAATACTAAACGTGAAAGTGTTAAAGTGTTTTTTTTTTGTAAAGTAAAGAGTGAAGCTGTAAAGACAATTTAAAGTAAAATGAATAAATTTTGCTGCAATCCGTTTAACAAGAGTGGGCATCGTTCGAAAAAGATAAAAGTATTAAAATTAATTGGTGTTTCGAAGCGATACATGAATGAATTAAATATACAATACGGTGAAGAAGCACAATTCATTTGCCCCAAGTGTAAAATCGATTTTTCTCAACAAGCAAATGCATTGAAACAAATGCAACCACAATCCGAGAGTGAAATGACAATTGAACAAAATGTTTCATCTGATAGTGAGGCAGACATTCCGATGGTCAATATGTCTTTGAGTCCTTTGAATGAGGCTATTACCACTTTAGGTGAAACGCCTATTAGAAAAAGAAAGTTGCGAAGTGAAAAATACAGGAAAGATAAAAAAGGCAAGGTTATGAGTGCAATCGCGACAATATTTGATGAAGGCTGTAATAACGAATGCAGTCCAGCAGATGACGTTGATGACGGCAAACAAATGATTGAGCAGTTGAAAAGAAAATTCAATTTAGCGACCACTTTTCCGGAGAAATATCTCATTTTATCTGTGCTGCCTCAATCATGGTCTATACGCAAGATTTCTGAACAGTTTCAAACATCTTTTTACATCGCGAGAAGAAGCAAAGAATTAGTTCGACAGAAGGGCATATTGGCGACTCCCACCAAGAAATTTGGCTCAAGGACCCTCAGCGAAGCAACGGTGAAATTGATTCAAGATTTTTACTGCAACGATGACAACAGCCGCGCCTGCCCAGGTACACGTGACTATGTTATCACACGTGAAGATGGAGAAAAAGTACACAAGCAGCGCAGATTATTATTATGTAATCTATCCGAAGCATACCATCAGTTCAAAGAGAAATACCCAGCAGAAAAAGTGGGATTTTCTAAGTTTGCCATCCTACGACCAAAAGAATGCGTGCTGGCATTAGACAGGCACGGAACGCATTCAGTCTGCGTTCGCATGTTTCATCAAAACATCAAATTAATGTTCTTTCCATGCAAGAAATTGAAAGTATTTCACGGTGAAATTAAAACATATAGGGACCTCCTGTCGAAGTCGTTGTGCGCATACCCCACGGAAAATTGTCATCTGTCCAAATGCGACATTTGTCCGAAGATTGACGAGCTAGAGAAATATTTGGCGGAAAAGTTTGAACAGCTGTTAATTCAGGAGGTGCATTTCAAACAGTGGATAATTAGCAGCGGCAGATGTTCCCTTGAGACCGTGGTAAAGCAGATTCCGGAATTCATCGAGGAATTCGGATTCAAGTTGAATGAACTGAAGGCGCACCATTTCATATCCGAGATGCAATCGAAATTTCTAAAGGAAAGTAAGGAGAAATTAGCCCAAAATGAATTCATTGTGATAAGCGACTTTACCGAGAATTACACTTTTCTCGTTCAGGATGAAATTCAGGCTTATCACTGGGCAAACGACCAGTGCACGGTGCATCCTTTTTGCATTTATTTCAAAAACGAAGATAACGAACTACAGACCGTAAGCCTTGTTGTTGTCGCGGAGAGTTTAGCTCATAATTATGTGTCCGTTTATTTATTTCAAATGAAACTGTTTGAATTCTTAAGATCAAAATTCGATGCAATCGACAAAGTAACGTTTTCTCAGACGGCGCGGCTTCTAGTACAAGAATAAAAAAAATTTTACAATCTTTGCATAATTGAAGAAGAACAAAACTGCAAGGTCGAGTGGCACTTTTTTGCGACGTCCCACGGTAAGGGCCCATGCGATGCGTTAGGGGGAACCCTAAAACGCATGGCGACTAAGGCAAGTTTGCAAAGGCCATATACTGACCAGATCTTAAATGTACAACATTTGTTTTCGTGGATTCAAAGCAAGGAAATTGCCATTAACACAGTTTTATGCACTCAAAAAGAACACGATGCCATGGAGCGACGACTTCAAAACAGATATAATAATGTCAAAACTATAACTGGAACGCAAAAGTTTCATTGCTTCATACCAAATATTTCTGATATGTCAATTAATGTAAAGCGGTACTCTCCGTCTGCCGACGTGCTAAATTTAAAGTTACTTTAATTTTATAATGATGCCAAGACAATTGAAATTTTTAATAAATATTGTAATTAAGTATAAGCAGCAAAATAAGAAAGATTTTTTCTTCATAAATGTATTTTTAACTGTAAAATAATTTTTAAAATGTATTTTTAATAATAAAATAAAATAATGTTAAATAATTAAAAATAATTCAATTATAAAAAATATAAAAACAATGAGAACAAGGTGTTCTCTTAAATGCTCTTCTCCTGTCCAAACAAGGAGTCGGGGCCCATTTTTTTATTGCTGATTCTTAAAGCAAAAATTATGAGGAATCCAAAAAAAATAAAATTAGCCGGAAAATTTAGGAGCTTCTGTGGAAAATCGGAAAATTTAATTTTCATGGGAAAATTTAATTTTCATGGGAAAAAAGGTAAATTTCTGAGAAAAATTAGGAAAATTTTATTTTTCAATTAAAGCCTGATTCAATACCTTTCCAACGAGCTATCACTCGTTGCGATCGCTTTAGTAGTTTTTTTTAAAACAACTTTCAATGAGGTCCCTTATGAAGAATTCTTCAATTTTGTCACATGACAGTGGTGTACACCACCACTAAACCAGTCACAATAAAAAAAAAAAAAAAAATGTAGGTACATTATTTTTTGCTGGGTAATCGATTGAGACTATTTATTTTAAAATCGGAGAGGGGTCGTCCAAAAATTTGCCAATTTTGATCGTTTTCATATGGAATTGCTCTACTATAACTGCAGGTAGAAGAAATTGTGAAGGACGATGATACAGCTGATGAAAATGACACAATTGATGAAAATGTACACAATGTACACAATACGTTTTACAATGATAAATATAAACAAACAGTTATAAAAACAAAATAACATTTAAACAAAAGCATGGGTTTTTAAAAATGAAAATAACTCCAATATATAAATCCAACAAAATCGCAAAAATATATTATATTTAATAAAAAATATATCATTCCACAATATATTGCAATGAGTTAAATAAAATTAAACCCAAAGAAAAAAAAATTAAAAATGTGCTTGTTCTGAAACTTTTTACATCTGTTTTCTTGTACATGGGTTAGCATGCAAACAAAAAAATTTAAAAAAATCGTGTTTTTTAAAAAATCTATATCAAATTAAAAAAAAAAAAAACAAATTTAAAAAGGAAGAATTTTTTCCTACCCTGATCCCTGCTACCCTAATTAAATGGTACATTTGATTAGGATAACCATATTTGTAGTACCCACTTTTGAATAATGACATATTTTTAATAATTGTGATAGATTGCACCGATTATCTAGTATTTTAACTAAATAAATGGTTCCTGTACAGTAGGTACACAGTTAAAAAATTTTAAATTAATTTTATTTAAAAAGTTGATTGCAAGTACCAATAATTGGATAATAGGATAGTTTTTAGTTCCTTTTCTCTGTTTTTATTTCTATAGCAATATTTAAGCATTATTAATTGATTATAGGTAATTCTAAATTTCTTAAGAAATATATTTTAATGGTCTTAATCGAATTCCAACCAATCTTTTCTCCGGGTGCTTAATTTAATTTGGCATTGAATATCTATGATTTAGTTTTAGAAATATCAATTTAAAAAACCAATTAATTATAAATTATTTTAATTTAGACCTTAATTTTGTGTTTTACATTAAATTTTACAAGTGCATAATTTAGCTACGAAGAAAAAATTGAAAAAAATGAAAATAAGTGTGTATCACGAAGTGTATCATGAAAAGAGTATCACGAAGTGTATCATGGAGCATATCATGAAAATTTTCAGAAGCAGTCTCACTCACTTTTTCATTTTGTGGTATATGAAAATAAAATGTGTTATTTCATGTTTCACACGAGAACATGTTGTGTAAATTTCAATTTTCATAACATGAATGAGAATAAAAACATGAGACACAATATACCACAATAAGAAAATGAAATGTGTGCATAAGAAGAAATTACCATAAATGAAAAATGAAACACATTGATTATATTTCATTCATGTACAGTGATACATGAAAGAAGTAAAATGAGCACTTCGTGGTGTGCAAATACGAACTCTGCTTTAAACCATTTCTAAACAATTTTAAAATTAGTTTGGAAAATTCTGAAATAAAACTAAAAATGCTATAGGTGTATTGTTTTGTTAAAAACAAAATTAAATACATATAAATGACCAGTCCTAAGGATTTACATTTATTTGTATAATCATTAACTTTGTGCGCGATGACTTTGGGTATAGAAGCAATGCAGAGTGATTTTTAAGATATGCATTGGGTTAATATCCATTACTAAGATGATTAAAATTCAACTGTTATGATGCACTCATACTCACAATAACTTTTATAATAAGTATAAGTTGCAATAAGTATAATAAGTATTAAGTTGCAATAAACACATAGTTGGCATTCAATACCTTTTCATAATAACGGTAGTTGGCTACCACAGCTACTTTAAGATCTATATGAAAACTTTGAAATGACCATTCCATTAAAGGCGTGTTTTTTTTTGTATAATCCAGTTTATTTTGCTATTTTACCGGTAAAATTTTAAATTTATCTTAAACTACCGTCATAATATCACTTAACTACCGAAATACACATGCGCCTATTGAAACGCAGTTCTTAAATTTTCGTATCGGTATTGATCAGAGCTTGATACCAACTACCGTTATAATGAAAATCTATTGCCTGTCAACCATGTGAAGAAATGTGGGTCACAGCACGATCTAAAACATCAAAAAATGGTATTGATATTTCTTTCCCTCATTAAATTGCGTCCAAAAGTGTTTTGTATTTTACTCAGCAGTTAGGTTAAATTGAAAACTTTAAGTGCTATTATCTCGAAATCGCTTTTTTTTTGAGTTATGCCAGCCTTCTCGCAAATGAGCGATGTGATGAGTAAAATTCACATATATGGCTCTTATGTTCTTTTTGTATACCAGCAAATATACAAACTAAAACTATCTTAGTTTGTTTGCTTATAAATTTTTATTAAAATAATTATTTCTTTTTATTGTTTTAATAAAATTAAAGTGAACAAAATGGGTCGTTAATAAGGGAAGGAGACACTGGAGAGGATGGATTCTCTACGGTGTTCTTTACACTGAAAAAAATATGACAGTTTGTGCTGTCGCCGTCGTTATTTTGGGCTCGTTTTCTCTTACAGCAACAATCGTTGTATGCCTAATTGTTTTTAAACATTTTGTTTTCCTTTATATTCTGGAGCAGTTAAAAACTTCCTAAAAATAACACTATACATATCAACTCTTAGGAATCCAAATCCGTTGAGAAAAGTTATGAGCCTCTATTATTTTAGAAATTGCGAAAAAATAAAAAAAAAATATATTAAAAAACTAAAAAAATTAACTTTTCACTTGGTCCACAAGTGTTTATACAATATTTTGTTAAAATTATTTGTTTTCATTTTAATATAAATATGTCATAACTTATCGCATGCTTTTTTACTTTCATAATTTCTATACCAATGAGTGAACATCAAAATTCTTCTGAACAAGAAATTTCCCTACATAAAATACTTTTGGAGTCGATAGGTATGAAACAATGATAATGTCGTGTTGATTTAATTAAGAAAGCTTTTTCAAAACGTTTTTTCAATGATGATTCCTCTTTTTTGTGTTCGCTTTTTGAAAAAATTTCAAAACTAAAATTTTCAAAATTTTGTTCGGCCCACTGAAACAATTAAAAAGGCGTAGTAATTAGCCAACCTTTTGACGGTTCCTCCCACTCCATCACCTTTTCCGTGAGAAGTTGCAAAAAAAGTGCCATTCGGTGACAAATTTGAAATCATCTTTGTAATGAGATAAATTTGTGAAATTATACTTATTTTTATATTGACCTCCACTGCCGTTAGAAAAAAATATTATTTTTTTTACAGTTTCTTCCCCAAAAATTTGTTTTAATTGATCTCACATTTTTTTGTTGAACAAATGGACTGCGACTGTATCGTATTTGTTATTCTCAGAAATCACAACAAAACATTCATGTACAATAATTTCACCATTATTGTGATAAATCACGTAAGTATTTAGTGGTGCCTGATCATTTGACCAGTTATAAGACGGAACCGCATCCTGAATCTTGAAACTACAGTTCTCGACAAAGTCAAGAATAACTAGGAACTCTCCATGTTGCAAATTGTTTTTTATGGTGTACAAATACTGCGCTTGAGATTTTGCAATATAAACATGCTTCAGATATAATAGTATTTTTTCTAGTTTTTCTAAAACGCATCAATTTGTTCTGAATAATCCTTTAGTTCGCATATAAAAATTAATATTATTTTTTGAAAATGATCTTTGTATTCAGAAAGTAAAGAAAAATATATGAAAGTAAAAAATATATTATTTAAACTTCACCTGTCAGCGCATTACAAATTTTTAAAACGAATTTCAACGAAATTGTCATCTTTAAAACGATTTCTAGTAAATTCAAACTGTTTACTAAGTCAATAATTTTTTAAAAACACATAGAATAAATAAACACTTGAGAACCAAGTGAAAAATTTATTTTATTTTAGTTGTTTTTAATATATTTTCTTTTTATTTTTTTTTTTCAAATTCTAAAATAATCGAGGCCCATAACTTTTCTCATCTGATTTGGATTCCTAAGAGTTGATATATATAGTGATAATTTTATATATATAGTTTTAATTTTAACTGCTCCAGAATATATATAAAAAAACAAAATGTTTATAAACAATTAGTTTTATAAATATTTAAAAATTTTTTTTACCAATTTTTGTTGAAATATTAAAGCCTAAACTATTGGCTTTTATATCCCCAAGTTTCGTTGATTTTTTATTTATTAAGTACCCAAAAATTTCATTTTACCATAACATTGTTGGGATGAAATTGTTTTTTTTTTGACGTATGATTTCTGTGTTTGAAAAGAAACTTTTTTTTTCTAATTTTCGAAGAAAAAAATCAAAAATTTGTTTGTGGAATTTTAGGAATTTTTAAACATTGGACTATATTGCCTATAATTTTTTGTTTAGATAAATGTTGAAGAAATATTTTAAATCATTTTTTTTAATTACCTTAAAAGTGGGCTATTTTTGAAATATTGAATTTCAATGTATTATTGGACAAAAATTTTTATATAGTAATTAAATATGGGATTGCAAATTGTGTATTAAAAAAAACAAAAAAACGATTTTGCAAATACTTGCTAATGAATTTATTATTTAAGTATCTTTTAAAAATCTTCAGTTGCAAATGAACAGAATATGCTTAAAAATACACTAGAAAACTTTTATTTTGTTTAATTTTTGTTTTGTGGTTACTTTCGTTTTGTAGTTACTTTACAATATTATGAAAAATACAGAGTCCATTAAGTATGTTGATAAAATTAAGTATCTGAAAACGGAATTAATCAAACTAGTCAACCCAACGAATATGACAGATTTTCTTTAAAGGTTTCATAACGTTTGCTCTGATTTTAGGTCTCGATTCGATAAAGTTAGTAGAACAGAGTCTTCCATTTTTAATATAATGCCACTTGATTGGTCCCATCAAAAACATGGTATCAACTACTTACCAGCCTATTTACGCGCTTAATTATTTTTGTTCGCGATGCCCAAATAAAGCGAGAGGGTAATGACCACCCATTACTTTGTGTTTTTTGTAAGTGAGAAGGTAATGGCTACACTACTTTTGGGGTCATCGTGACCAAAAGTAATTAAGCGAGTAATTAGGGTGGTAAGTAGTTGAAACCCTGTTTTTGCTGGGATTCTTCAATATCGTGTGTTCAGCCTCCAGTAAAAGAACTACAAACAAAACACGGCCGTAAGAAGGTATCATTTGAAGTGTGTAAATATTGTTTAACACAAAAGCCAAAAAATTTAAAGAGTTACGAGATATTGTTCCTTTGCCTATTTTATTCGTACTCGTACACCAAAGTTCAGCAAGCTAAAGAAAATGCTATCCTAAACGGGATCACTTAAAAATTTGTCTTCAAGAACTTTTAGATCATACTATTGAGGGCCTAGTTGAGCTAAAAAAAACCTACATTATTTTTAAGCAATGAACAACTGTCCTAAATAACATTATATACTAAGAAGAGATTTGACGGAATTTCTGGGCATAGTTCCTATAAACAAGCATTTAATAGCTTAGATGGTAGTGATCTTACATCCAGTGTACCACTCAGGTTAGTTTGAAATGGTGTTTCCAATTCGGTTAATCGATTAACAGATTCCTCGATTAACCGATTCCTTGCTTCTATTTCGGTTAATGTCGAAAAAAATATTTAAAACTCAAATAATTATTCGACCCTAATAATCGATTAAAATAGTTCGATTACCGGTTAAATTTTTAATATGAATTTTTCTGTTATTTTTCTTAAAACTTCCTAATTTTCTTTACCTTGACAAGAAAATCGTAGAAAAAAAAATTAAAAATACAATCAAATTCTTTTCAAATCTACTGAATCAAAGCAAATGTTTTATAGGCTTTAGGAAATATGATAGACAATTTTTATTTTTGTTTTAATTCCTTTAAAAAAATAAATTTTAAATAATATACAATTATATTTTCATGTTTTTCACCTCAAAAAATTTGTTTCACCTCCATAATTTCACTTCTAAAGTTTTTTGCATTATTTGTATCAAAACAGTGAGAAAATTTTTTTTAGGACATTGGTGGAGGGTATTCAAAGAATTAAGCCTTTTTTTACTTGTTTTCTATTAAAAACAATAGTTTTAATAAAAAAATTAAAAAAAAACACAAAGTAACTCAAAAATAGGAAAATGTATAAATACGAGGGTGAATTAATAAGTCCGTGAGTTTTTGAACGAAACACCGTTTTTCTGCAAAAAAAATATATTTTTCCACATAATCTCCTTTTAGCTCAATACACTTAGCCCAATGATTCTCCAATTTTTGTATCCTTTCCAAAAAATAGGATTTTTCGAGGTCCATAAAATAGGCATTTGTTTAATCAATAATTTCATCGTTGGAGCTAAATCGCTTTCCACTGGGCCAGTTCTTTAGTTTTGCAAATAGGAAATAGTCACTAGGGGCTAAATCCGGATAATATGGCGGATGAGGTACCAATTGCCAATCCTTTGAAGTTGCCTCACGATTACGTTTATGGTCAATTGAGAGCAAACGCGGCACCCATCTTGCAGACAGCTTTCTTAAATCCAACTGATCATTTAAAATCGAAACCACACTGCCATATGAAATGCCTTTGGCATCAAAAATCTCACGCACTTTTACTCTACGATCGGCCAACACCATATCGTGGATTTTTTCGACATTTTCGGGTGTATTGACCTCAATTGGCCGTCCAGAAAGTTCAGCGTCATTTGTACTTGTGCGACCACAACGAAAGTCATTGAAATCGATGGTGCAGGGTCCGCATAGTTTTTATCAAGCTTTTCCTTGGTTTGGATTTTTTTCACAAAATATAATGTTTATTGAGCACTCGAAATTCACTTTTTTCCATTTTTAAAAAATCCACGAGCTTGTATGATTTGAACAGCTGTTAAACGCAAAGTAAATGACGGAACTTGCTCAAAATTTTACAGTAGTATACTAACAGGTGGTACTTCATGGGAGCAGTGTTGCATTTCATATAACTACGAGGGAAGTTCGAAAAGTCACGGACTTATTGATCCGCCCTCTTACCACAAAAAATACTATGGTACCAACTTTATTATCCCTGGTGCATGCGTATCTGCAGTGTTGCCAAAAAAGTTTCATCTCATGTTAAAATTTAAAATCTAAAGTAGCCAAAAAGCCTTAACAAATTGTTAAATAATCACATTTTTCTTTTTACTTGAATGATTTTTCGCAGAAAAAAAGGTGGCCTCGTAAAAGAATTCAAATTATAAAAAATTTTAAAATAGACATTTAAAAATATGATTCCTTGATTTAATTTTTAAATTTGATTCAATATTCAACGAATCGATATGCAAAATTCTGTTCATTGTCTGAATAATGTTCTACTGGATTCAATTTATATCAAATTTAAAGAATGAATTTGATTTTTGTTGATTCTTTTCGTAGAACCAATCAAAGTGATTGGATTTTAACAAATCAAAGTAACCAAAAATGGTTTGCGAACAGAATCACAAAACAAGTTATTCAATCGAATAAAAATTGAACGAATAAAAATTATAGTAAGTCGTTGATATTGAACCAGACCTTGAAAAAATTAAACCTTTATTGAATTAATTCGCGAAAAAAGTAATTCTTTTTGTAAATCAGCGAGTTGATTCAATGTTTTATAAATCAATTCATTAAATCAGATGAAAAATCATAATTGATTAATCAATTTAATTTGAATCTTATTTAATTCAATTGAATCAAATGATTTTAAACATAATTATTTTTTTAATTCCCGAATTAAAACAAAAAAATAAAAAATACATTAAAATTGACTTACAAATAAAAACAATTATGCTTGCAATTTTTTTCCGTTTTGCGCTACCTCAGGCTAGTAATCCTGATAATTACCGCCCCACAGTGGTCAATTTCGCGAGATAGCGGTCAAAACTCTATAACTTTTGACCGGATTGGTATTTTTTTACGCAATTTGTTTTGTTCAATAGGAGGGACTGATAGGAACGTAAGTAATGTGGAGTTAAAAATGCATTTTAATTTTTTGTTGAGTTTCCATGTAAAAGTTGAATATTTTGACATTTTAAATAGGTATTTTTTTTATAATTTCTTATTTTCTTCAATCGTATTTTACAACCAATACTTATTTATTATTCCTAAAGTTAATTTTGGTCAGAAAATGCCAACATTTAGCCCCTGACATTTATTTAGTCTCAATATTCACAGGGGCCAAAGGTTGGTTTTTTGGAAGAAAGCTAATTCTTGTAAGGATTAAACTGAAAAATAACACTGAAATTCCCAACAATATCAATACCATTTGGATATAATATATACAGAACACAACATCGATAAAATTTTAAGTAATTTTTACTATTGATTTAAAGGGCACATATATTTTATTTAAATGTATTAATAAAAATTTATACTAAAATTAGAAACAAATTATAATCTTTAAACTAGTATTAATTAAACAATATTAGTAAAAATTTCTTCCAAATAGCTTTGATTTTCATTTTGCAGTAGTTGTTTAGCTTCTTCATCTAACTCTAATGAGGTTGATTTCCATTTCTGTCGAATACTGGACATATATGGGTCTGATGTGCACAACAAAATATTAATAAGATCTTCATTAGTACAATATCTGGAAATTTTTCTTGTATTGTGCTCGCGAAAGAATCTGTAGTCTTTGTTCCTTTTTTCTTGCGCTTCTTCTGAGAGATCTCCAATTGGAAGCATATTGTGCTGAATTATTTGTTCCCCATGGAACAAAATTTTGTGAACTGTGGTTGGCATATGTCTCCAAGAATATTTTTGGTTATAAAGGGTTGCTGTCTCATTAGCATACTGACCAAATTTTTTTGCATCTATCTTTTTGCTACATGCTATAACTTCTAATATGATTTGGAATCGTCGTATTAAATCATAATCTACTCCAGTTATAGAAGCTGCAGTTTCTGGATCGGAAAAAAATTTCCTTGCTGTGTTTCCATCATTAGAATTTCCTTCTCCTTGCTTTGGCTGGTCAATTATAAGGCCTATCTCACGGTATTTTTCTTGAATATCTTTTTTTTTTTTGCTTTCTTTTTTCCAAATTTTCTTTGTTGTTTCTCACTGTTTCGCCTAACGGGCCAAATTCCAAATCGTATCCCAATTTAAGAATATGCTCCATAAAACGAATTCTAGCATGAAGAGGTGACATTCCAAATTCATATGCTTCATTAAAACTATCGTCTTGTGTTGGTGGTTGGCTCAATTGACTTGATGTTTTTTGGCATATGGTGCAGCTTGACGAAGACTTTGTTTCGGTTAAAGCTTGTGCAATCATTGTAAGTGACATTTTAAAGTTAACTTCGATGCATTGGTCATTAAATTCAAATATCACTGGTTGAAGTTCTTTAATTTCATCTCTTATTTTGCCAACTTCTTCAGTTATGACATCTTTAGTTTCTTTTTTGTAAGCAAACTTTATTGGTCTACAAAATTTTGTTGACGAGGGAATTTCATTTTTCCATACATCTATCTCTGCAGCTCTACTAGTTGACGGCTCTGAACCAATATAAGTTTTTGTTAAACGTAATGGAACGAAAGAAATCATGAATAAATTGGCATCTGATGAATTTTCCGCATTACATTGTTTGTATTGTTTCTGGCCAGAGGACCCATCACATCCCCATTTAGAAATTAAAGTCATTCTGCAATTTTTAAACTTCTTTAAATAGTCAGCATCAAATGTTTTTAATAATCGTTCTGCAGTGTGTTCAAGAAGATCCTGCAATTTTATTTCTGCTGAACTTGAAGTTACACTAATAGCAGTTAGTGAAGGTAAGCAATCTTTTTCGGCAGAAACTATATCTCGATATGATGGAAAAATTCCACAATTTTTTTCATTGGTTCGCTTCCGCAATTCTGTATATTGGTTTTTAGTCATTTTCAAATCCAAAAATAGTGCAAATGCTTCTTCTGGAGTAAATTTATTTTCTTCAGTTGGTGTCGGCATACTTTCTAAAATCCTTTTTGTGCGTCTGGGGCTTGCTTCCACTATTTTTTCAATGATAGCAATTTTACTCTTTTTAGTTTTCGATGGTTGAATTTGGTGCAGAAATGAATCCTTTATGATGCTACAAGAAACTTCTTCATTGATATGTTTAAGCTTGCGTCTTCGTGATCTTTCACTACAATTATCAATTGGCTTTGCTGGTCGACCACCTTTTCCAGTTTCCGTGGTAGTTACTGATGGCTTTTTAAAAATAAGTTTATTTCTTAGCCATTCTTGGTTGCGTGAGTAAAACAATTTCTTGTTTCTGAAACATTGATTGTACCGTTTTCTTAAAGTATTTAAAAAGTTTTTTATTTTTAAGTTATGAATTTTAATTTCTTGTTTGTCGCATATTTTGAAGAATGGATTATTCATTATATGTAAAATAATGTCGTTTTCATCTTTCCTTTCAAAATATATATCAGATAGAACACTATAACTGAATTTAGCCATTGTTTAAACAATAATGAAGAAAAAAAAATGAATGCATGGATTAATATACTATTGCTCGAAGTTTCAACATGATCTTTTTTACCTCTTTGAAACATAATATAACAGGTACTTGGTTTTACCAGTTATTTACATTGGTTTTAAATTTATTTACAATTTTCAGGTATTTAAGTTGTGTAATATTAGATGGCAATAAAATCTTTTTTACCTTTTCCAAATGAATTGCTAGATACCACATAATTTGAGAGTTAACATGTACTGGTAATAATATAACAGGTACTTGGTTTCACAAGTTATTTACATTGGTTTTAAATTTATTTGCAATTTTCAGGTATTTAAGTTATGTAATATTAGATGGCAATAAAATCATTTTTTACCTTTTCCAAATGAATTGCCAGATACCACATAATTTGAGAGTTCTATTGTCATATTTGTCAAAATTTTGATAATTTTGGGTCAATAAGAACTCTTGTACAAAATTTCATCAAAATATATGCATAATAGCCACTTTCACATACAAATAATATGACGTGCATTTGTACCGAATATCTTACCTTGGGTCAGAAAAATTGCTGTAGCTCAAAAAGTGCAGTCCCGATGCATGGACATGTATATATAGGAATGTAGGGGAGAGTTAGGACTACAAAATAGTAAATTTGCGTTTTGACTCAGCTTGACTCACAGGAGTTGTGCTCTATGAAGTAGGAAATTTCCGAGAAATTTGACCTTTTTTAAAAAAAATATTTAAATTGTTCTGAAAACAGTAGAGCTTCAATTTTTTACCAGTAATAGGAAATAAGTTAAGTTACAACACAAAATTTTTTTCGTTCAAAAATCTTGAAAAACAAAAAAGTTATGATCATTTAAACTTTAAAAATTAACTAAAAATATCATAAATTTACTTAATTATGAAAAAGCCCATTTTGGACCACCCTGTTCTCAGTGAAATAGAGTTCTAATTTTTTGGCTCCCGAGGTTTACTACTGTCTACTTTCATATGAGTCTAATAACTTTAAAATCGGAGAACAAAAACCAAAAGGAGTTTTGGCCGCTATCTCAAAATATTGACCACAGTGCGCCCTATTGAAATGTGTTCTGCGCTCTCGAAGTTTATGGGGAGCTTGGTTAATTACCATCTTGTAAAATATTAGTATGGCTTTCGTAGAAATCGATCTACGGGTGACCTGATGGCGTTCCTTTCGCAGCGTTGGAGTCGGTCCATTCGACTTGGTAAAAATAAAGTGATTGCTCTAGATATTTCCAAGGCATTCGATCGTGTGTTGCAAAAGGCACACGTGTCAAAGCTTAATGCTTTTGGTGTCGGTGATGACTTCTCTCGATTCATATCGAGTTTTCTCAGGAATCACACTATAAGAGTTGTTGTAGATGGGGTCTCATCCGACGAGTTTCATCTGAATTCAGGGAAAATTCGTTCTTTAGTCGTACTATCCGTTTGTGGAATAGACTCCCCGCAGAGGTCTTTCCTGTCACCTACAACTTAATGAAATTAAAGTCAAATGTCCACAGACACTACTCCCTCTTTCGTCTAATCTAATTTACTTTCGCCAACGCAATGCGCAACATTAGTAGGGGCGTCCCCTGATTGTTGGCTCAAAGTAAAAAAACAGTTTTCAGAGAATGCTGACTATAGCTTTAAGTGGCCTAGGAACAGAGGCATTTTTATATGTTTATGATATTATCGTATTTGGTTGCAGTTTACAGCATCATAATGATAATTTATCAAAAATTTTTGAAAAAAATGAGACTATATTTGAAAATTAAACCCTGGCAAATGTAGCTTTTTCGAAACCGGAGTGGTATACCTAGATCATTTGATAACCAATAAGGAAATACAAACGGATCCCAGCAAACAGTGTGATCAAGAACTATGCTGTTCCCATGAATCCTGATGACGTTTTGAAGCCTTTTGTATTTATTCCAGGCGTTTAATACCAAACTTTGCAGAGACCGTGAAAAATTTGACCACCTTAAAAAAATTAAGAAAAATCAGACCATTTAAATGGGATATAGATTGTCAGGCATTTCTAACCCTTAAATCTAAACTGATAAACCCACCTATACTTCAATACCCAGACTTTGAAAAACTATTTATATTAACGACTGATTCATCTAATTTCGCACTTGGAGCAGTATTGTTACAAGGCGAAATAGGTTCAGACTTACCAATATCTTAGATTAGATTATAAGGCTTGTGTATCATAATGAAGTACACTACTACTCGAAGACTTATGGGATCCATTGTGATACCATTTGGAAAAAGAATAAAGAAAAGACAGGTAAAGATAAATAACTGAGAGACTCGGCCTGAAAAGCAGAGAGTAATTATAGGTCGGGGTGACCCCGAGACCGCTGCCTAGAATAGCCAGCTTATTCTCCTGACTAAACCCAATGTACTGCCTAGATAATAACTAGCCAAATAATCCAGTTCATCGTGAAACCTTTTCTCTAGCAACCTTAAAGACTGTTTTATTTAGTATTCAAAGCATTATTATAAACAGTAGTTTGTCTTATACAACTTAACTAAGAGCACTTAATAACTAAGAGAACTTATCGATAAATACATATCATTCCTCCCAACTTAAATAAGATCACCCCATATCAACAACTTTCATCTTCCTAGCCATACTACGTGTCACTACCCCTGTACCTTCCTCATTATCCAGTCTATCCTTTTCCTCATCTCCGGAACCCTCATATGGCAACAATAAAGTGTCCCTATTGAGAGTGGAATCCCTCCTAATTTGATCTATGTGTGCCTGCCTCACCACACCATTAATCGAAACCAAATATCTATAAGTACTAAGTTTCTTTATGATCCTTCCCTTCACCCATTTAATTAAGTTGGAATGGACATTCCTGTACCATATCCCTTCCCCATCCCTAAAATTTGGTATCTCCTGTCGCTCAACTTTTACATGCTTAACCCCTTTACCCTTATGTGGCTGAATCTGAATTTTACTAAATGTTAAATTTGATTTCTTATCTGTTAATGTTGTAAGTAACGTTCGAGGTTTGTATTGAAAAATCATATCAGCCGGTGTTAAGCCAGTTGACATAGTTGGAGTTGTTCTATACTTCAGCAAAAATCTATCCATTCGTATCTGTAGAGGGATATTTTTCTCTTTGCAATCCAAGAGAGATTTTCGTAATCCATTTTTAAAAGTTTGTACCGCCCTTTCAGCACTGCCGTTGGATTGTGGGTGATATGTAGGGGATTTGAGGACTGTTATGCCATTTGATTTGCAAAACTCTACAAATTCTTTTGAACTAAATGGAGGGCCATTATCACTCACCACGTACGTTGGTAGTCCAAAAATAGAAAATATTGATCGTAGTTTTCCAATTACCATTGTGGCTGTTGTTGTTGTAAAACCAATAGCATCCATCCATTTTGAATATGCATCATATATAATTAAAATCTGTTGGCCATTTAATGAACAAAAGTCGATATGGATTCTTTCGAATGGATATGTTACTTCTGTCCACTGTGACAAACTAGCCGGCTTCGTCCGTTGTGTAGATTGACACTGATGACAGTTGGAATTATAACGCTAAATTTCCTGGTCTATTCCTGGCCACCATAATATTGTTCTTGCCAAAGCTTTACTTCTGACTATTCCTATATGCTGGTCATGTAACAATTTTAAAACATCATCACGAATTCCACTCGGAATTACTATCCGGTCTCCATAAAATAAACAACCATTTTCAGTTGCTAACGAATTTCTTTTTAAATAATATTTTTGTAATCCTTCTGTAATTTTGGTTGGCCACTTGCCTGTTATGGTAGAGTTATATGATTGTGTTATGTTGTCATCGTCTACCATTGCACTTTTCACATCCTCAATGCACAATGGAAACGTTACAGCATTCAAATTATTTATGCTATCATCCTCAATATCTGTTTCATTACTCAATGGTAACCTGGATAATGCATCTGCATTTGCCATATCTTTTGCCTTTCTATATTTTATATCATATGAATACATCGACAAGTAAATAGCCCATCTTTGCAAGCGATTCGCTGCCACACCAGAAACATCTTTTCTTTCACCAAAAATTGTTCGCAGTGGTTGGTGATCACTCTGTATAGTAAAATTTAGTCCAAATATATATTTATGGAACTTTTTGACCGCAAAAATTATAGCGAGCGCCTCTCTGTGAAGTTGCGAGTAGTTACGTTCAGCAGCACTCAAAGTACTAGACGCAAACATTACGGGCCGTTCCACGCCATCTATAACGTGGGATAACACTCCACCAACACCATATGGACTAGCGTCCGCAGATACAATAATTGGCTTTTTAGGATCGTAGTGTGTCAGTACATCAATATTATTTACTAATATTTTACTGTGTTGAAAACACTCACTGTGTTCCTTTTCCCACTTCCAAGGTACACTTTCCCTTGTTAATTCATACAAACACTGAAGTGTACCTGACAGATTGGGAATACATTTATTGTAATAATTAATCATTCCTAGATACGACTTCAATTGAGTTTTGTTATTAGGCTCTGGAGCATTGACAACTGCTTCAACTTTCTGTGGACTTGGTGTTATACCAGTTTCGCTAATACGGTAGCCTAAATAATCAATCTCTGATTTAAAAAATTCACATTTTCCCAAATTCACTTTAACATTATATTCCCATAACCTATCCAAAACTTTGATTAAATTATTTTTACAATCAGATTTGGACTTTCCACCAATTAAAATGTCGTCGAAATACACTTGAACGTCATCAATACCACGTAAAATCCGGCCAATTATGGAACAAAATATTTGAGGTGCTGTTTTAAGACCGAAAACAAGCCTAGTGAATTGAAACAAGCCAATATGTGTATTTACAGTCAGCAACTCCCTCGATCGCTCAGAAACAGAAACTTGTAAGTAGGCTCCAGTTAGGTCAAGCTTAGTAAAAACTTTCCACCCGGCCATTGACGCCAATATATCATCTATACGTGGAATTGCACTATGCTCCATTTCCACAAACTTATTAACCGTTCTCTTGCAATTTACGCATAGTCTGATGGACCCATCCCCTTTATTAACAATAACAAAAGGGCTGGCCCAACTACTTCTTGTCACTGGCACTAACACGCCTTCGTCACATAATCTTTGAATTTCCTGTTCAA
The DNA here is from genome assembly GCA_949748255.1 of Eustalomyia histrio. NCBI lineage: Eukaryota > Metazoa > Arthropoda > Insecta > Diptera > Anthomyiidae > Eustalomyia > Eustalomyia histrio. The sequence goes on from OX456526.1 coordinate 88,935,937, forward strand.
CTTTAGATTTTAGTCCATATGGAACGGTGCTGGCCTTGCAAAAAATTGGATAAGAATCATTTTTCAATACTATTTCCGCTTTGAAATTTCTTATGACAGAATCATTCGATTTAGTAAAAATAGCATTATACTTTTCCAAAAATTTCATTTTATTTAATTTTGATTCAGAATTTATCATTGTTACATCAACATTATCATAATTCATAATTGTAGATTTCAATTCAGAATTAGTCCCTGTCTTACTAACATTACCATATTCATATTCAGTAAAAAACTTTTCCCATCCCGAAAAAATTTCATTTAACCAATTCCTACCCAATAATGGATAAAAATATACATCTATATTCAAAACTATTAATTTCAGATAAAAATTACAATTTCTAAACTTTACGTTAACCATAAATTCACCTAAAGTCTTTACATTTTCCCCAGAAATTAATCCATAAGATTTTTCCTCCTTTAGTATTTTAATTTTAGAAAAATATTTATAGTAATCCTCCTTATGAATGACAGTAACGACCGCCCCTGAATCCACTTCAAATTCCATATTAAAATTCTCAATACATAATTCAATTTTAAGTGGCTTATTTTTAAGAGATGAAATATTGTTTATGTAGTTAGAATTGTTTTCCTCTTCTTCCGACTCTTCCTCTAAGCTCTTAATTTTAAATTTTTCCCTCTTCTTTTTACAAAATCTTTGTAAATGCCCTGGCATACCACAATAAAAACATACAACATTTTTATAAGAATTTTGTTTCCCGTTATTTGTTGTTTTATTGTAACTGCTAGATGAGTTGTTGTTGACTGCGCTGCTTCGATGTTCTGCTCGGTCATCTCTTTTTAATGTGCCATACCCTTTTTTTTTTCATCACGTTAAGATTGGCCACTTCCTCTTCGTCTTTGATCATCTCTACATTTGTTGTTGTTAATTCGACTGCATTTGCTAATTCTACTGCTTTTTCAAATTTGTTTAAATCGCTTTCACTTAACAAACGTTGTTGAATTTTTTCATCATTAACACCACATACAAATTGAATTAACAATGCCTTGTTTAAAAAATCACCAAAATCGCAATATTGTGCTTGTTGTTTTAGTTCAATAACAAAATCTCCCAATTTTTGACTTATGGTTCTATTTGTTTTAAAGAATTTATAGCACTCAGCAATAATGTTTCTTTTTGGCTTTAAATGGGTTTTTAGCTTAATTACCAATTCCGCATATGAAAAATCATCCTCAGTCTTAGGAGCCGTTAATGAAACAATAATCTTGTATAATTCAGCACCACCAAAACTGCATAAAAATCCAATCTTCTCTGCATCTTTAATAGCATTCAATTTAAATAAGTGATCTAATCTTCGAACATATAGATCAAAATCATCCCCTAATATAAAGGGTTCAGCAGTACCGATAAATTTTGCCATTTGAACTTCTTCATTTGCAACTTTGTCTTTTTCTTTTTCGTCTTTCACCATAAACGTTTTTACCGTCGTCGCCAATGATATATTTACAACACCTTTGTGGTTGAGTATTACTTAAAGACTGTTTTATTTAGTATTCAAAGCATTATTATAAACAGTAGTTTGTCTTATACAACTTAACTAAGAGCACTTAATAACTAAGAGAACTTATCGATAAATACATATCAAGTCTCAGACCCTGTTGTCTAGGATATTTGCTCAAAATGTGCTCTATTGTCTCTAGCTCCTCAATATCCTCTTACAACCTACGAAAGTCCTGTGTTGCTCTTTCCCATTTCCTAATGAAGGCTCCAATATAGCAGTGACCGGTTATTACTTCTACTAAAGACCTGAGACTTTTCCTATCCAATTAGTATTTTGCTTGCTTTTGTATCCAACTTTGGCCATATAGCCCTGGACATCCTGCAATCCGTCATACTGCTTCAGGATTGATTAGTAGGGCTACGGAATCTTTCGGAGATCAACCTATAGTAGTGACACAACGGGGTCCTTACCCCAGGTACAGGTCCGAACTTGTCTGGCCAGTTCATCCGCTATCTCATTACCTTGTATGTTACAATGCCCAGGTACCCAACACAACCTGATTGTGTAGAATTCCATTACCGCTCCTAGAGCTGCTTTACAGTCTATCACTATGCTTAAATGTACTGAATGACTATCCACATAAATTGTCACTACAGATCTCTCTATGACGTTTGCCCTTATACACTCTGGAGCCCTCCAGATCGGTAGGATCTCCGCGTAGGTTTTAACAGGGGAGATTCAAAAAGCCCAAACCAGTTCCTAGATGCCTCACTTTGCATATAACTTTCAATCGGTAGAAAATCAAGGATTATATGCAACGCCGCCTGAGATGTGCTACAGATGGCGCCAGTTATGCCAATTATAGCACATCTCTGAGCCTAATCGAGTATCTTCTTATAACTACTCTTTCTCATTGCCTCCCACCAGACCGTGCAACCATAGGTAATAATGGGCCTTACAACCAGTTTACCATGCCTGGTCGTAGTCCCCAATTTTTACCAATGGAATTCCTGCACGTTTAATAGCCATTGCGACCCCTCTTCAGCCTTTCCGGGGTATTCTTCTTCCATGAAAATTTACTAACGAAAAAGGAAGGAATACAGTAAGCTAAGTTGATTATAACTTATGTTAGGATTCTTATATTTACTTAAACCGCGGATGACCAGGAAGCCATTGAAGCAGGAGCCATTGAAGCCACTAGCAAGCAAACTAGTACATACATATACAGGGTGTATTTCACAAATAATTATAGACTCCTTATATAGTATTTAAATACTCCAAATGGACCAAATCATAGCAATGCAATTGCCCCACCATGATCTACGCTAGACAGAAAAAAGGGGTTTAATCGATTCAATGTTTTTAGATTTCAAGGATCTTCGAGGATTTCAGAATCTGAAATCCCACTAAAGAAAAACTTGCCGTAACCTTTTAGCACATCACGTAAGAAAACAAATATTTTCTTTTAAAGCTTCGTCTGTCTGTTCCACACAGCGGCTTCGGCTGTTCCGCCAACCGACATCTGCCGATTTGATTGTGCCGAACGCTGTTGACCCGATAACTGCCGATCGGAGCGGGCGAACGCTGCCGAACTTTGCTGAGTGTGTTGTACCGATCGCTGCTATTCCGACAACTGCCGACTGCGTTGTGCCGAACGCTGCTGACCCGAAGACAATCAATTTGGTTGCACCGAGTTTAACCGAGCCGACCACTACCGAACCACGTCTGCGGAATACACCAACCCGATCTTCCCCGAAATAGACACAGCTATTTTCTATTATTTCGATAATGGTATTTTAGCGATATCGGTATTTTAGTTATTTTGGTAACGATATTTTAAGGGTAACGTTATATTAGTTATTGCGGTATCGGTATTTTAATGTTAAGGGTAGTTTCAATGCACACCGATATATTTAACCCCATCATGATCAGACTTTTGGAAGATAGATATATGTATGTACTGTAGACCGTTTATAGCATATGAGGCAGAAACTGAAAGTTGCTGCGATCCTTGATTGCCGGGCCGAAAAAGTTTCCATTTGGCCAACAAGCCTTCAATAAAATATTTGGGGCTGATCGGATAACGCTAAGGTCTGCCCAAAGTTCATTGAAAAATTAAAACACACTTTATATGGTGAAATATGGGGTTTTTAATCAAAATACGTATGTTTAAGCAACTAAATTTTTTTTTTTGATAACTATACTTGACATCGATTTTAACTACAGTTTCTATTCTAACAAGCCATAAATGATCAAAATCGTTAGAGAAACAAAAAAGTTACAACAATTTGAAGATTATATTAGATCCGACTTGTTGTGTGAGGGATATTTTTGACGATATGCTTCAATGCACTGTAAGATAAATTGATTCTGTTCTTCGTCTTTCGTAAAGATCCTGCTGTAATATTCATAAATTGTACACCACGTTCAGCAGCGTCGTTAACAACAAACAGAGCACGACAAACATCGAGAGCATCTCGATAATCTTCTTTCGTTTCCCAAATGGTTGGATCATGCTTCAAGAATTCAGTGGTCAATCGGATGGCATCGAAAAAATGTTTGTATGACACGAAATCGCTCAAATTATTGTACAGCAATAGTTTTGGGTCGGAGAATTTTCGATCATCATCCAATTTTAAGATTGGTTCTGTTGATTGCAGGCGCCTAACAATGATTCGTTTCTCTTCGTGTGAAACATCCGAATCAAAAAACGCTAAAGCCATTGTTTCCGGTGCCAAATACTACAAATGACTTTTTTATTTACGTAAAACCGCTTCAGACACATCTGTACCAGTTTTAGCATATGCGATGGAGTCTTTCAAAAAATGTATATCTTGATTTGGGGCTCGCATGGCCTTTGTGCATGTAAACCACGCTTTGACATACAGTCGTATGAGAAAAATACATATACCGCGTAGTCCATTCAATTTTCGTTGTGTCAAAGTGAACTGCTCTCGAAAGAGGTATAGATGTATATGCCTTTTCCCATGAACCTTGCGCGAGATGTTGGACCAGGTGTACGAAAGCTTCCGCCGACTTCACTAAGGATTGTTATTGTTAATTGTAGAAGTTCCTTGTAATCCGCGTGGAATTGTGTTTGTTGTAGCTGTTGGTTGCAGAATTTCCTAATGGCTTCGCAGTCAGCATTACTAAACGATTTGTGGTCGAGGTTTTCCCAAGTGGCAGCAAAACGATTAAAAATAGGCACTTCAGGCCCACTTGTTTTGGAATGTTTGACTTCAAAGACGTGTTTTAATACGATTTCCAACATTTGATGGCGACATGCGAACTTGATTAATTTCCGATCGAGCTTGTGCTGCAACAAAATGCGTGCGCCAGTAATTTGGCCTGTATTTGAAACAGTGGTATTGAAACCAATAGCGGAAACTTTAAAATACCCCATTTCCGCCATTAAAAATATCCCATTTGATGAGTGCATCATTAACGACCTGCCCATATTTTCTCCTGTGCCAGCATGGACTTTGGGAGCGCCCAAAAATTAAGATGTTTAGATGCTTCTGCCAAACAGGTCCATCAACAGTGAATAACCAATGACTGTACGCTATTGATCTACGTATTAAAAGTAAAATAGAAATCGGTATCGGTATTTCGTATAACTTCGTATTACTCGTACAACTTCGAATTAAATATAAGTTTAAAACTAAACTAAATTACCTTTGTAATGAATTCTGTTTGAGTCTCCTGCGCTTCTCGCTTTCGATATTTTTTTCGTAACTCATAGATCGTAGATCGATTGATCACAAGCTCACCAACAGGGGTCAGAGGCGTCACAGCATTATTCATGATATTTATACCTTATCTGCGCACGCTATCAAAACATGGATAGCATCTGAACAGCTATCTTTAGCCTCATCAAGTACTACAGTAAGACGTGGCGAGATCCAATGATGTCGTCCTCTTGAACGTTTGGTGTGATCATCGTCATCATCGGTATGCAATTCTCATGCCGCATCCGTACCTGTACTATTATCATCGAATTCATATTCGTCTTCACTTGCAATGTAAACTGTATCAAGTACTGCAAAATATCAGTTGATGATTTATGTTTTAAGGAATTAAAACAGTTCAATAATTTCACTTACATGATTGATTGTTAAGTTCTGAATATTTTCTCTTCCTCGATTCTTCTTTTTGCTTTCGTTCTTTTGATCGCTGTTCTCGGCCGTATAACTTCTTGTCAACGCCTGCCATGTACCCTGGTCTTCCTTTCTGTCTTTGCATCAACAAAAACTACTCTAGGAGTAGCACTTAGCACTTTCTTTTGCACAATTTTGTCTGCCGTCTGTTTGACGGCAGTTTGGCTCCAGATATCAGGTGTGATACATGCCCAATTGATTCCACGGAGAGCAATTTATCACTGGATCGAGTAACCATCATGGATGTAGTCGATGGTACCTCCGAAGCTGATGTATATGGTAAATCCGACATCGAAACAACAATTTATAATTAATTACTTAGATATGGATAACGTGCTATATTACCCTAACCACTATTGGTTCGTACAGTTGCACTTTTATGATATTTTTATTTTTTTAATATTTTTATTTAATAACGAATAATATATTTGTATGTTTTTTATGCACTCATTGGAAAGCTTATTATTTTTAAGTTGGAAAAAAAATATTTTATTATTATTATTGTATCAAATAAAAAAACAACAACAATTTATTTACAATAATTCAAATATAAAGCGTAACATAAGTGACCACTTTTGCTTCGTACAGCGAGTAATTTTGCATTGTAACGGTATAAACCAGTTACCAAATGACATTCAAACACATGGTTTTGAATATTTGTTGTATTATTTTTGTTTTATTCTTATCAGTAACTCAGTTTTTTTCAAACCTTGCAATATGGCACGAGGCATTCCTATTTGTAAAGAAGTTAGAAAATTAATAATAGAAAAATATTGTTCAAATGATTCGTTAGGTCAAATTGCTAATAAATTACATTTATCGCGATCAACAATTCAAGGAATTATTAAAATTTACGAAACCACGGGTGCTTTTTCACCTAAAGAACAACAACGTGATTTGCGCGCATTGCGAAATACCATCAAGCAGAATAGGCGATCTTCGGTGAGAAACTTGGCAGTCAAATGGTCTGACAATATTGGAAGAACAGTAGGACGTGAATGGACAAGGGTGTAGTTGCATAAATTAGGTTATAAATTTTATAAGGTATGGTTCTAATAGTAATGCACTGTTTTGTGATTCATTGCCTTTAATTGAAATCTTTAGGAAAGAAGAAACTCCTGCTTACCCCTTTGCAAATGGAAAAGAGGTTATTATGGGCTAAGGAGAGGATGTTATGGGTGCAACGGCAATGGGATTCAGTCACTTTTAGTGATGAATCAACATTTCAAGTATCCGTCGGTGATTCTCGACTGAACGTTATAAGAAATAAAAATGAAGCATTTCATAAGGACTGTTTACGGAGGCAAGTAAAATTTCCTGCAAGCGTTATGCCCCATACCATAATGCATGTCGTCGCAAGGAGTGGGAAATTTACGTTTCACAGTTAAGGCAGCTAATTATATAGAAATTTTAAACAACAATTTGCTTACATCAGTCCTAAACTTGTGTAGAGGGAATGAATACATTTTCCAACAAGATGGTGCACTACCACATACAGCCAAAATAACGAAGGCATGGTTAAATGAAAAAGATATTCCCCTCCTTGATTGGCCGGCTAGCAGTCCGTATCTCAATCCCATTGAGTCGTTGTGGGGAATAATGAAAAAGAAATTACAAAACGACCCCAAAGGACTGTCAATGGGTTAAAATTTAAAATACAGGAGATTTGGGACTCCATTTCCCCGACGGATTGCCAGAAATTAATAAAAACCATGCCTGATAGATTAAAAGAAGTGATAAAAATATTAGAACTGCAATTAAAATGCAAAATTACTCGCTGTACGAAGCAAAAGTGGTCACTTATGTTACGCTTTATATTTAAAGTATTGTAAATAAATTGTTGTTGTTTTTTTATTTGATACAATAATAATAATAAAATATTTTTTTTTAAACTTAAAAAATAAGCTTTCCAATGAGTGCATAAAAAGCATACAAATATATTATTCGTTATTAAATAAAAATATTTAAAAAATAAAAATATCATAAAAGTGCAACTGTACGAACCAATAGTGGTTAGAGTAGTATATAGGATGGCAAGTGTTCATAATAAACACGACTGAACTGCTTGTTTGTAAGACACTGTTTTCTATTTCAAAATATGATCCCTTAATAGCTAACAAGTCAAATAAATCTTAACATATTGTTACGATTTTGCCCTTTATAAAATCGTTGATTTATTTACCTTTTAAATAAATCGAGTTCTTTCTATATTGCAAATAATAAACACTGTTTGAAATTATTTATAACTCTATTTATTTATAACCGTCACTAAAAAATACAGAAATACACTTCAATAACACACTTTATTTACACGGCGTAGATAGACTAAATGTTAGCCACACTTTAGTTCTTCACACTTTGCGTTTTACTTATGAACTGAACTACTGCGTCACCGAGTACCAGTATTTATATGAGTAGTCAGGTATTCTAGTTATTTCCAGTTTATTACGACACAAGATTTTTCCAGCTGTTAAAATTTGTGTGAAGAAATTTCTAGTTGTAGAAATTTCTTGTAACAATATAGTAAATTAAAGAGAGGGCGAGAAAGGACTATATATGGGTGGTTTTCCATCTACTCAAACATACAATTAGCCAGACTAACATGTGTTGTTGTTGCCAAAAAAGTAACAGGACATAGTTACAACAAAAAACAAAAAAAGAAAGAAAGAAAGAAAGAAAGAAAGAAAGAAAGAAAGAGAAGTGCAAAAGTTGAGAAGTTACGTAGCATGCTGTGCACATTGTGCATGCCATGTCAGTTACAACATTCAATTGACGTAAAATGCAAATGAAAACCGTTGTAACTTCTTGTTTCTCTAACCATTTTGATCATTTATGGCTTGTTAAAATAGAAACTGTATTTAAAATCGATGTCAAGTCTAGTTATCCATTATTTTAATTATTTTAAGTTGCTTAAACATACGTATTTTTATTAAAAACCGCATTTAGTGTGTTTTAATACATAAAGTCTGTTTTAATTTTTCAATGAACTTTGAGCAGACCTTATCGTTATCCGATTGGCCCCAAAGTTTTTATTGGAGGCTTGTAGGAAAAATGGAAACTTTTTGGCCAGGCAATCAATAAAAAATAAAAAATGGTCTACTACAAAACTGTCATATTTTTTTTAGTGTAAAGAGTACTGCAAATATTCTGAATTGTAAATTTGTATGGCACATTGTTGTTCTGGGCAGGCACTAAGAATATTATAATCGGTCAGTATTTAAATTAAACTATTGTTTTATATAATAAATTTTTATTTGTATAGTAAAACTTAAATTTTATATTACGGATTAACTAATAAAGCTAGAAAAGTGAAAGTTTAGTATGAGTTTTTACATAATTACATCTTCAATATTTATTTTAAAAAAACATGATCGTATTTTCAAAACATATTGAAGGATAAAATTTTCAAAGGACATTTCGCGATATGATAAAGTAAAAAATTGCATAAAATTGCATAAAATTGCTTAGTTTCACTTCATCCGTTTGACATCAATATCATTGTTAAGGGACGACTATAAGTATCAAAATTATTATTTTTTTAATTTTATCCTTTGAAACTTTGGGGTGCCTTTAAAAGTAATCAGGATCACAAAATGAAAAACTGAAAATACAGTTTTACTCCAAGAGACCAAGTATATACTCTAGTTTCAGACGTATATAGTCCGGTTCGGTGTAATGACCGAATTTATATGTACCTAGATTTTATGTAATTAGCCAAATCGGAGTGGTAATTTGCGACGTTACATCGCCCCCTTACTTCGGAGAGCGATGTTCTGTAAATTAAACTAGGTTGTAAATTAGAACTGGGTTGGTTTTTTTGTGAATGGGCGAGTTTTTGGTGCTAAGACCCGCACTACCATAATGGTAACAGTAACCTTTCAATTAAAAGGCTTAGCCTATATTTTATCACGAAATGGGGTTATACTTGTAATAATAATTGCCGAAATTCGGCGATTCCATTTCGCAGGAATTGTGCTCGTGTTCTGCTGGTGTCGGGTGAGCATAAACTGGAAATGGGAAAATGCGTGACCTGCGTATTTTTGGATGCGGTTCTTCGCGACGAAGCTGGATCGGAAGCTGGTGTTATCGAAGTTGAATTCTATAGAGTTTTGGTTCTGGTAGTCGGGACAGGAAAGATATTCGTTTTGTTAGTTTTGAGGCACGTAAGAGATACACGGGTAAACTTGCTTAAGCTTTTTCGCGGCTTTCGATTTTTCTGGCATTCGGCAGTTTACAGTAGTTACCATCTTAACATCACGAGTACTGTTGAGATTTTCGACTGACGAGACTTTTCGGTGTTCGGATTTCGGCAAGAGTTCGCTTTCTTGTCGTATTAAGAAACCTACACGATCCATAAAATCCATGCCCAGTACCATCGAAGTGGCTAGCGTCGGAACGACGGCGGCTAGCAAGTGAATATTGGTATTGCACATCAATTGGATAAACCAAGCAATGTTGAAGAAACTTGTTGGCCATTTCAACTTTTGTACAGAAATATCAATACAAGTTCGTGAACCTCCGGTATTCAGTAACGAATGTATTTGGCGGCTGTATATCTCAATAGGTACATAGTACCGGCTATGGGTAAGATCAGAGCTAAATTGGGTGGTAGCCATTGTGGGATATCTACATTTCCAGTTTCGGGATAATATGCTATCCTCTCCACAATGCGAGCAGAACAATTTCTGAGGATTCGGACATTGCCATCGTTGATGCCCTTTTTCCATGCAAATCCAACAATAACTTGTTTGGACGTAAGTCGATAGCATATGAGATGTTTGTGGTTGTTTGCTGCGCTTCAGGTCCTCAAATTTGCCATTTCTATTAGCTCGTCTAATGTCTTGAAATCGCTTCGACGCACGTAGTACCTATACTCCGTTCATAAACCATTGTAAATACGATCCACGCGACTTTTCAACTCAGGATGTTGTGTTGCAAGCGTAAGCCTATTTATTATATAATCTTTCGCACGTTCGCGAGTTATTTGCTTGTAGAACGTTTGTTCTAGACGGGCTAGCCATGAAATAATTTCATGGTTTCGTGCTTAAAAGTGTCCCATGTGATAATTTCTGTTCGCTTCACACAGTACCACTTAAGCGCATTTCCTTTCAAATTTTCTGAAGAAGCCCTCAATCGTTTTGCATGAATGTGCTCGATTAATTGTTTGCGCAGGTGTTCGACGGTAAAGCCGACTGTGGGTATTCTGCACTTTCGGCAATGCTCTATAAGTTGCTCTTTCTTCAGTAAATATATCCATCCGAGTGTATCGGTTGTCAGAGTGTGGCTGAAGGATAAGGGTTCTGTTGTGTTGCCATTGCGTTTCTGACTCAATTCCTCCTCGCTGGCGGTGGTGTCGGTTTTTTCGCCATCTGATTTTAAATTGGGTCCCTGCTCGGGCGCCATTTTATAACAGGGTTTTGTCGTCGGCAGAAGTAGTTCAATCAAGTCCAGGATCTACTTGAGGACCTGAAAACCTTAAGTTACAACACAATAAATTTTACCCCTTTTGGGGCTTATAAATCTCCCTTTATTTAACAATTAATTTCAACTAAAATAAATAGATGTATTTCACGAAGCATAAGGGCAACACCCTTATTCTCCACACTCGGTGTAAAATATTTTTTGGCAACGTAGAGTAGTCTTCCAACTCTGTTACAGGTTCGGCAAGTAGTCGTCTACTGACTCGGTTACAGGTTCGGGTTGGCGACCTCCTCGGCGTTGGGGTCGATATAATCCCACTGAAAAGAAATTAGAACAGACTGCAAAGGCTGTGAAATTAGAACAGTTCGCAAAGGCTGTAAAATTAGAACAGTCCGCGAAAGCTGTAAAATCAGAACAGTCCGCGATAACCAAACAAGAAATTAAAAATAAATCGAGTATTAATAACTTATAGTGTGGGCTTTAATACACACCCAAACTAGTTTGTATGCAGTATGAAAGCGACATACACATGAACACTGCAATAAACTTGAATGGGTATAAAATATACATGTGAATGCGTTAACACTGCAATTCATTTGGGTGGGTATAATATGGAATGGTAATTAGCCAAATTAAAGTGGTAATTTGCGACGTCACACTTTTTAAAGATTATTTCATGTAAAAGTTGCCCGCGGCAACGCCATAGGGTCTCCATCCGTTGGCTTCAATTTTGGCATACCTTTCTAGCATTTCGGTTGGTGTCTCACCAATGGCAGCTGTAATGTTGTTTTGCAGGGCTAAAATTGTGGCTGGCTTGTCCCTCTATAAGAGAGATTTCACGTATCCCCACAAAAAATTTTCTAGTGGGGTCAAATCGCATGATCTTGGCGGCCAATGGACTGCTCCAAAATGTGAGATTAATTGCTCACCAAACTCGCCTCTCAATAGGTTCATGGTCTCGCGTTCCGTGTAGCATGTGGCACCGTCTTGTTCAAACCACATGTCAACCAAGTCATATTCCTCCATTTTTGGCCAATGGGTACCTTGCTCCATTGACTATAACGTTGCGATTTTCATCGTTCTTGAAGAAATACGGTCCAATAATGCCGCCGGCTTACAAAACGCACCAAGCTGTGCCTCTTTCAGACTGCATTGGCAGCTCTTGAACTGCCTCTGGCAATTCTGTTCATTCACGTAACCATTGAGCAAAAACGAGCTTAGTCGCTGAATATAATTTTTCGATAGAAAAATTAATCTTCATCCAACTTTCCTAGGGCATATTGACCAAACAAACGACGTTGTGGTTCATCACCTGGCTTCAGTTCTTGCGGTAGTTGTATTTTGTATGGTTTCATACCGAGATCCTTACGAAAAATCTTCCATTTGGTCGAATAAAACAAGCCCAATTATTGACAACGGCGACGAATTGACATAACGCGATCTTCATTGATACTGTCCGATACAGCAGCAATATTCTTCTCGGTACGCACTCTTTACATACGGGTTGGTGGATTAATGTCCAATAAAGTGAGACTGGTGCGAATTTTGGTCACAATAGCTTGAATAGCCAGTGAATATTGGTATTGCACATCAATTGGATAAACCATGCAATGTTGAAGAAACTTGTTGGCCATTTCAACTTTTGTACAGAAATATCAATACAAGTTCGTGAACCTCCGGTATTCGGTAACGAATGTATTTGGCGGCTGTATATCTCAATAGGTACATAGTACCGGCTATGGGTAAGATCAGAGCTAAATTGGGTGGTAGCCATTGTGGGATATCTACATTTCCAGTTTCGGGATAATATGCTATCCTCTCCACAATGCGAGCAAAACTATTTCTGAGGCTTCGGACATTGCCATCGTTGATGCCCTTTTTCCATGCAAATCCAACAATAACTTGTTTGGACGTAAGTCGATAGCATATGAGATGTTTGTGGTTGTTTGCTGCGCTTCAGGTCCTCAAATTTGCCATTTCTATTAGCTCGTCTAATGTCTTGAAATCGCTTCGACGCACGTAGTACCTATACTCCGTTCATAAACCATTGTAAATACGATCCACGCGACTTTTCAACTCAGGATGTTGTGTTGCAAGCGTAAGCCTATTTATTATATAATCTTTCGCACGTTCGCGAGTTATTTGCTTGTAGAACGTTTGTTCTAGACGGGCTAGCCATGAAATAATTTCATGGTTTCGTGCTTAAAAGTGTCCCATGTGATAATTTCTGTTCGCTTCACACAGTACCACTTAAGCGCATTTCCTTTCAAATTTTCTGAAGAAGCCCTCAATCGTTTTGCATGAATGTGCTCGATTAATTGTTTGCGCAGGTGTTCGACGGTAAAGCCGACCGGGTGGTATTCTGCACTTTCGGCAATGCTCTATAAGTTGCTCTTTCTTCAGTAAATATATCCATCCGAGTGTATCGGTTGTCAGAGTGTGGCTGAAGGATAAGGGTTCTGTTGTGTTGCCATTGCGTTTCTGACTCAATTCCTCCTCGCTGGCGGTGGTGTCGGTTTTTTCGCCTTCTGATTTTAAATTGGGTCCCTGCTCGGGCGCCATTTTATAACAGGGTTTTGTCGTCGGCAGAAGTAGTTCAATCAAGTCCAGGATCTACTTGAGGACCTGAAAACCTTAAGTTACAACACAATAAATTTTACCCCTTTTGGGGCTTATAAATCTCCCTTTATTTAACAATTAATTTCAACTAAAATAAATAGATGTATTTCACGAAGCATAAGGGCAACACCCTTATTCTCCACACTCGGTGTAAAATATTTTTTGGCAACGTAGAGTAGTCTTCCAACTCTGTTACAGGTTCGGCAAGTAGTCGTCTACTGACTCGGTTACAGGTTCGGGTTGGCGACCTCCTCGGCGTTGGGGTCGATATAATCCCACTGAAAAGAAATTAGAACAGACTGCAAAGGCTGTGAAATTAGAACAGTTCGCAAAGGCTGTAAAATTAGAACAGTCCGCGAAAGCTGTAAAATCAGAACAGTCCGCGATAACCAAACAAGAAATTAAAAATAAATCGAGTAACTTATAGTGTGGGCTTTAATACACACCCAAACTAGTTTGTATGCAGTATGAAAGCGACATACACATGAACACTGCAATAAACTTGAATGGGTATAAAATATACATGTGAATGCGTTAACACTGCAATTCATTTGGGTGGGTATAATATGGAATGGTAATTAGCCAAATTAAAGTGGTAATTTGCGACGTCACACTTTTTAAAGATTATTTCATGTAAAAGTTGCCCGCGGCAACGCCATAGGGTCTCCATCCGTTGGCTTCAATTTTGGCATACCTTTCTAGCATTTCGGTTGGTGTCTCACCAATGGCAGCTGTAATGTTGTTTTGCAGGGCTAAAATTGTGGCTGGCTTGTCCCTCTATAAGAGAGATTTCACGTATCCCCACAAAAAATTTTCTAGTGGGGTCAAATCGCATGATCTTGGCGGCCAATGGACTGCTCCAAAATGTGAGATTAATTGCTCACCAAACTCGCCTCTCAATAGGTTCATGGTCTCGCGTTCCGTGTAGCAAGTGGCACCGTCTTGTTCAAACCACATGTCAACCAAGTCATATTCCTCCATTTTTGGCCAATGGGTACCTTGCTCCATTGACTATAACGTTGCGATTTTCATCGTTCTTGAAGAAATACGGTCCAATAATGCCGCCGGCTTACAAAACGCACCAAGCTGTGCCTCTTTCAGACTGCATTGGCAGCTCTTGAACTGCCTCTGGCAATTCTGTTCATTCACGTAACCATTGAGCAAAAACGAGCTTAGTCGCTGAAGATAATTTTTCGATAGAAAAATTAATCTTCATCCAACTTTCCTAGGGCATATTGACCAAACAAACGACGTTGTGGTTCATCACCTGGCTTCAGTTCTTGCGGTAGTTGTATTTTGTATGGTTTCATACCGAAATCCTTACGAAAAATCTTCCATTTGGTCGAATAAAACAAGCCCAATTATTGACAACGGCGACGAATTGACATAACGCGATCTTCATTGATACTGTCCGATACAGCAGCAATATTCTTCTCGGTACGCACTCTTTACATACGGGTTGGTGGATTAATGTCCAATAAAGTGAGACTGGTGCGAATTTTGGTCACAATAGCTTGAATAGCCTGTAATTTACTAAACACACAGTGAACACAGCACGAATTTTGTTCGTTTGTTAATCTATTCATGGTAAAATCGAAAAACATACTGAGCTTTTTGGCATTGGCACATGTCACAAACCTTTTTTACACTGAAAAAATTAACACTGAAAATCCGAGTAAAAAAATTGATCTAGCGCAATATTTAATCATATCAAATTTGATATTCCTTGATATCTAGGTGATCTTATTTGTTCCGAAAAAAGACAGTTCAAACTAGATCCAGCAATATATATAGGGATAGGGACTGACTTTACTAGACTATATTTTTCGTTTTATATATAATTGTATCTTCGGGACTTATATATAACATAATTATATATTCCGAAATTTAGGAAAAATATCATGACTGAATTAATGAGACTAAATTGATCTTGATTTAATATAATTATGTCACTATATGCGATACGAGAGCGGATCGATAAGTCCGTGACCTTTTGAATGAAACACAGTTTTTTTTTTTTGCAAAAAAAAAACAATATTTTTTAACATAATCTCCTTTTAGCTCAATACACTCAGTCCAACGTTTCTCCAATTTTTGTATCCCTTCCAAAAAATAGGATTTTTCGAGGTCCATAAAATAGACATTTGTTTGAAAAATAATTTCATCGTTAGAGCTAAATCTCTTTCCACCGAGCCATTTCTTTAGAGTTGGAAATAGGAAATTGTCACTGGGGCTAAATCCCAATTCATGGAATTTTGCCTTGAGACTACACACGTGTGCACTAGTCCATTATCTTGAAGAAAAAGAAATTTTTTCTTGGCCATATGGGGTCGTTTTGTTTAAATCCTCGTTAAATCGATCCAATAAGTTGGCATAATATTCGCCGTTTATTGTTTTTCCCTTTTGAAGGTAATCGATGTGGATTATCCCGCGTGCGTCCCAAAAAACTGTTGCCATCATGTTATTGGCCGACAAACTTACCTTGGCTTTCTTCGGAGCCGGTTCACCCGGAAAACCCCCATTGTTTAGACTGCTGCTTGGTCTCCGGAGTTACAAAACGCCGCAAAAACTCATTCGAATTGCGGTTAAACAACTCCAAACAATCCTTTGAAGTTGTCACACGATTACAGCTTTCTTTCCAACTGATCATTTAAAATCGAAACCACGTTGCCATATGAAATGCCTTTGGCATCAACAATCTCACGCACTTGTACTCTTCTATCGGCCAACACCATATCGTGGAAAGAACTGGCGCCACCTGATAAAAATAAAGCGAAGCTGTTAGTTAGAAAATACTGTTAGTTCTTCACATTGGACTTTCAAAGTGGATATTGGGAAGGAGAAATTTGCGACAAGGATAAAACTGCCTTTAGTGCAAACAAAGGGTAATGGTAGTTTCATGTAATGCCATTCTGCAATGCTCCGGCAACATTCGAGCGCTCGATGGAAAATGTGCCGAAAGGACTTTACTGGAATACATGCCTGGTGTACCATGAAGACTTAATTGTTAAGTAGAAAATTTCCTAAGACGAATATCAGCAGCGGGACTTAAGCTTAGTGGAAAGAAACGTATATTGTTTAAAAAGGAAGTTAAGTATTTCGGGCATCGTGTAACTGCAGATGGTATATCAACCGATGAAGATAAAATACGGGCTGGAAAGGATTGGACTCACCCGAGAAATCTTCACGAGTTGCGCAGTTTTATAGGCTTTTGTACATACTATTTACTTTTTGTACCAATTTTTTCCAGTGTGTCTGCGAGTGTATATGGGCTGAGCAAGACTGTCGCGACAATTTCATTGGGGTGGAGCGCAAGAACAAGCATTCCAGAAGCTCAAGGAGTTATTATGTACGGTTCATATTCTGGATTATCCTATTGCTGGGGGAAAATTTAAGCTGGATAGCGATGCAAGCGATTATGCAATAGGAGGTGTGCTTTCCCGGTGATCAATGTATCCGAAAAAGTCATAGACTATTAAAGCCGGGTATTTTCGGAACGTGACGGGCAGCAGTAGATTGCTAGGACTTTAGCATCTATCACAGAAAAGGTAGGCAGCATAACAATGCTGTCGCCCTCTTAAGACGCCTGCAACTTGTGCAGGCATTGTTTGAGGGCAGAAGGAGCGCATTGTTGATATTCGGAGTTCCATGACGGTCCGAGTGGTGATCAGCTCGGTGTCACGAAAACCCTAGAGAAGTAAAAACAACGATACTACTGGGTCGGTTGTCAGCAAGCTGTGGACGATTGGATAGCAAACTGCGTACAATGCATGGCAGCCAAAGGATCAGTTAGGAGAAGTCGTGGACGATTTCAGCAATACAACTCGGGTGCCCCATTTCAGCGGATAGCAATGGATACAGCATGACTTTTTCCCTGTCAGCGAGGACGATTATTTCAGCGAATGGTCTAAAGTATATGCCATACCGATCGAGGAAGCCAAAACGGTAATAAGCACATTTGTAAACAAGTGGGTGTGCCGCTTCCGTGTTCCGTTAGAATTACACTCCGACCAGGACGAAATTTTGAATATGCCGTCTTCAAGAAAATGTGCTGGTTATATGCCTCTGCATCCGCATGACGGGACGGTTGAGAGATTTATTAGCACTCTAGAGGAGTACCTAAGAAAAGTAGCAGTACACATCAGAAGTATGTGTTTCTGCTGGCCGATCGGTACGTTCAGGACTGCACCACCCGGACACATGCAAAAATTATCTTCGAGACGGAACTCAAATTGCCTGGCGATTTGGAATAAAGACAACTCGATGTGTCCGGTATACAACTTCCGCATAATGCTGCCTCATTCTAGTTATTCTCTTCATGCATATAAATACGTGGGAGATGTGGCATGGGAGTTGTTTGGTAATAAATCGCTGAAGAAGTAACACTAGTGATTAATTGAATAAATTTTGTAATCTGTTAAAGTGTAACTTAATAGAGTCTTGTATAATTGTGCAAATAAACAGTTGCTATAGAAAAATTCAACTGTGTTTATTATTTGCAATATAAAAAGAACTCGATTTATTTAAAGGAAATAAATCAATGATTTTAAAAGGCAAAATCGTAACTGTATCTAACTATTCTTGTTCCGAAATGGATTAAAATTTTAAAGTTGTGTAAAACAAAATATATATATAAATAAAATAATAAATATATATATTATAAGAATAAATAAAAAAGAAACACCAAGAAAGTTTTTATACCCTCCACCATATATGGTGAGGGTATATATCAGTTTGTCATTCGATGCGATGTCCGTCTGTCTGTCTGTCTGTTGAAATGTCTGTTAAGTAAGTAAAAATGTTATTAAGTCTTCTTATTGTTCGATTAACATTCTTAGAGCTTATATGTGTGTTACTCTGATAACTGAGTTAACGTAAAAATCAACAATGTTAAAGTCGCTAACAGAGCAGACCTCTGTAAATAACATTGCTAAAACTTAATAAATAACATTACTAAAACTAAATAACAAAAGTTCGTTACATAAATTGACAAAACATATTCATATTACAGTTCATGCAAAATTTAGTATATACGTATATCATCTTCAGCCCCTATGGTGGAGGGTATTCAAAGATTCGGCACAGCCGAATTTAGCCCTTTTTTACTTGTTTTTTTATCTCCCTGGCTGGGATTTGATACCAAAAAAAAACTTTTTTTTTTATTTATTTTTGTTATCGTCAGTTTTTTCGGGCCACGTCAGGTTTTTGTGATACAGGGGGCAAGTCGTAACCTCCCACGGCTATCGAAATCAGTATATCCTATTTTAGGGAGGGTTAATATATATGACCGACCCCTATTACTTTTTCGAGAGGAACATTTTGTCCATTTGTTGTGACCTTTCCCCTCCAGACCCTGTGTTGCTGATATCTGTGAGCTTAATTTGGAAACGAAATTTCCCTATCACAATTCGACGTATGCCACACTTTGAAACCAAACCAGTACCTACTCGTGAGTGATACACTATTATTGTACGCAGATTATTTTCAACCACAACCAACACTTTCTTCTATCTAGGAGCCATCTGTAATAATAACCGGTTACAAGCATTTACCGTTCAACAACGAGACATTTGAATATTTTGTTAAAGTACTGGCCTTAAGCAAAACAAAGAGAGAAATTTCAGCTTCTTTACTTCTGGTTCAAAATTTTTTAAATAACATTCAGCACCTACATCAATCCACTAATATTATTCCAAATTTATATTCCTTAGCGAAAAAATATGTAACGCATGTTATCGATGTTATCGATAATATTCACGATAAGTTGGTTATCATCTTATTTGTTAATAAAATTAAAAATAACCTATGGGCACCGTGAACGCCCTTTAATGTTGGTTATCTACTTATGTTTTTCAATCAGCTGTGCTTACACCAGTGGTCGGCAGAAAGAGAGAATATGAATGTATTGGTCTTTTACACAGTAAGAAATTATTTTATCTTTCTAGATAAATGAATGAATAAATTAATAAATGATTTATTCGTTAGGAGAATATCCGTATTCATTGAATTAAAATGGTTCATGTTTTTGTTTTCTCTATTATAAAAAATAGTTCCTAATAATAATCATTTTTTGATTGCATACAAGGCACTGCCTCATTTAATATATTTAAAAATAATAAAAATAATTTTCCCACTCAACGAAAACAAAATACAATAAAAAAATAAATACCATAATAAAAAAACAAAGCGATATATACTTGCTTTGTTAAAACTTACCATGCTACTGCTCTTAGCTGTGAGGTTTGTTGACATTCGTGTTGTGTAGGTAGCCGATTATGTTCGGCCTATGTGTGCTATGAGCGCCGATCACTGGCTTACACTTATAATAATCCATGCTTAAAAATACAAATATATTTTTCGTTCAATATACAAATATTTTGTGTATAAATATTACAAAACTTTCGTATATTACAAATTTCATAAATTTTGTAATACAACGATTTCGTAAATTATTTTTAGTATAAAATTGTAACATCAAAAAATTTTCGTACTCAGCTGATGGTAATAACTTTCTTAAGTTTATAAATTTCGTAAATAATACAAACAAAGTTTTGTGTTTGCACAAAATAATTTTGCATTTTATCAAAATATTTATATTTTTATAAATATGTTTAGTATTTTAATTATTTTTATTGTAAAGAAACATGAAAATTTTATTAGTAAGTTATAGAGAATAAAAATTGAGAAATTCCACTGAGCCAGCAGGATAGAATACTTAGTATTTTCGGTTGGCGCTACCCAACCTTGTCAATACCCATGCTCTTCTTCTCCCTTTACGGTCATTGCTTGTTGATGATTGTCTATTTTATATTGAGTGTTAGGAAACAAATTAACAAACTTGTAAACAACAACACAATTAGACTAACATCAACGAAATTTAACAATTTATATTTATCCTCTATATTTTACAGTTTTTTGTTATGAACTTTAATTCTTAAAGTATCAAATAACACAGCTTATATGAAGCATTTATTATCAAATGTTTGTCTTAATCCATATTAAATCTACAACATAATCTATGTTGATAGTTAATGAATAGACAATATTTTGAATTATATTTTTCACTGTATCCTTGTGTGTAAAGTAATGGAATTTTATGAATTGTTGATCTGTTATTTTGTAAGTGAATAGTATAGTAGGATTTTTTTTTTTAAGATCATATCATATTCTTTTTAATTATTTTTATTGTAAAGAAACATGAAAATTTTATTAGTAAGTTATAGAGAATAAAAATTGAGAAATTCCACTGAGCCAGCAGGATAGAATACTTAGTATTTTCGGTTGACGCTACCCAACCTTGTCAATACCCATGCTCTTCTTCTCCCTTTACGGTCATTGCTTGTTGATGATTGTCTATTTTATATTGAGTGTTAGGAAACAAATTAACAAACTTGTAAACAACAACACAATTAGACTAACATCAACGAAATTTAACAATTTATATTTATCCTCTATATTTTACAGTTTTTTGTTATGAACTTTAATTCTTAAAGTATCAAATAACACAGCTTATATGAAGCATTTATTATCAAATGTTTGTCTTAATCCATATTAAATCTACAACATAATCTATGTTGATAGTTAATGAATAGACAATATTTTGAATTATATTTTTCACTGTATCCTTGTGTGTAAAGTAATGGAATTTTATGAATTGTTGATCTGTTATTTTGTAAGTGAATAGTATAGTAGGATTTTTTTTTTTTTTTTATTTTTTTTAAGATCATATCATATTCTTTTTAATTATTTTTATTGTAAAGAAAAATATAATTCAAAATATTGTCTATTCATTAACTATCAACATAGATTATGTTGTAGATTTAATATGGATTAAGACAAACATTTGATAATAAATGCTTCATATAAGCTGTGTTATTTGATACTTTAAGAATTAAAGTTCATAACAAAAAACTGTAAAATATAGAGGATAAATATAAATTGTTAAATTTCGTTGATGTTAGTCTAATTGTGTTGTTGTTTACAAGTTTGTTAATTTGTTTCCTAACACTCAATATAAAATAGACAATCATCAACAAGCAATGACCGTAAAGGGAGAAGAAGAGCATGGGTATTGACAAGGTTGGGTAGCGCCAACCGAAAATACTAAGTATTCTATCCTGCTGGCTCAGTGGAATTTCTCAATTTTTATTCTCTATAACTTACTAATAAAATTTTCATGTTTCTTTACAATAAAAATAATTAAAAAGAATATGATATGATCTTAAAAAAAAAAATAAAAAAAAAAAAAAAAAAAATAAAAAAAAAATCCTACTATACTATTCACTTACAAAATAACAGATCAACAATTCATAAAATTCCATTATGTTTAGTATTTTTATGAAATTTCGTAAAATATAGAAATAAAAATTTGCTACTATTTACGATGAAATTTGTATATATTACAAAATTTTTCGTAATGTCATAATAACCAAATCTTTGGAAAAATTAACCACAGTTTCTGTCTATTTTACCTATGGATTATTATGAGTGTAATTACTTGTTCTCATTTTTATTAATTTTTATAAATAAAAACCAGATGTGAATGCCAATGCTAGCAACATTCAAGATAAAATTTGAGATAACCTGATAACCAGCCTATCGCGAACTACCTTAATGTTTTTTTCACTAATAGGCCTTTTCCACTGACCTACATCTTACATCTTTCACTAATTTCCAAAAGATGATCCTTTCTCATTTAGTTCCATCTTACGTCTTTCGTTATTTTAAGTATCATCACTAGAAAAATGGCAAAAAATCGATTTTATTTGTGCCATCACTAGCAAACTGACATTGCAGAAATTAAACAAAAAAAAAAATATTCAACAAAGGCAAATGAGCGGCACATGTATGAATTTCATACTTATGTCTACCAAAAATTCTTCATCATTATGCGTTTTTTTCTTTTATATTTTTTTTGACAGCTGAATAAATAGCAAATGAAAGATGTTGCCAGTGTAAATTCATGTTTAACATTTTCAACATCTTCCATGCTTTTCACAAAGATGTTGTTCAGTGTAAAAAGTCTATAAGGAAAATTATTTTGGAATAATACTAGTAGATTGATGTAGGTGCTGAATGTTATTTAAGAAATTTCTGCATGAGGAATGTTTGTTGATTTATCTAAAGCTAGCTAAAAGTTGCATTCATAATTAAGGAAAAAATCCTGCCAACAATTTATATTGCGTATTCCGTAAAAATGAAAGAAACTTATGAAACATTGAAAACTATTTTCGAAAAAATTTAATATTCTAAAGCCAATTCGACACGTTCGATTTTAAATTGATAGGTCTATTGATTGAAATGCAACAGGGTTTCACAAAGTATAATTGTTTTATACTGGCAAATGATGATTGAGAATTATTTGCACGCACCACGATTCAATTGGAAAGTAAGGTTACATTCGCTTAACATATTGTTACAAGAAATTTCCACAACTAGAAATTTCTTCACGCGAATTTTGACAGCTGGAAAAATCAAGTGTCGTAATAAACTGGAAAGAATTAGAATACCTGACTACACATATAAATACGGATTTTTATTGACGTAGTAGTTCAGTTTATAAGTAAAACGCAGAGTGTGAAGAACTAAAGTGTGGCTAACGTTTAGTCTATCTAAATCGTGTAAATAAAGTGTGCTATTAAAGTGTATTTCTGTAATTTTTAGTGACGGTTATAAATAAAAAGAGCTATAAATAATTTCAAACAGTTTTTATTATTTGCAATATAGAAAGAACTCGATTTATTTAAAAGGTAAATAAATAAACGATTTTATAAAGAGTAAAATCGTAACAATTGGTGTCAGAAGTGGGATTGCAAAATAATAAGCAGTCATGAAATTGGAGGAGCTTAAAGTGGAATAGCTCAAGAAGGAATTGAGCAAATTGAAGCTACCGACAGCAGGTAATAAGACAGAATTGGAAAAACGGCTGATATAGGAATTCGAGCGGCAATGTTTGCGGCTGTGATGGAAAACAATTAGAAACTGTTAGAAACTTCTAGAGCAGACAACCAGAAACTTTTAGAAACTTCTAGAGCAGACAACGAAAAACTGTTTACTAAGATGGAAATGAAACTGCTAGAAACTTCTAGAGCAGACAACGACAAAGTGCTAACTAAGATGGGAACGAAACTGCTAGAAACATCGAGAGCAGATGACGAGAAATTGTTAGCTAAGGTGGAAGAAAAGTTTTAAGAAACTTCTAGAGAAATATCCGAGGTTTCAAAAAGAGTGACCGACTTAGAGAATGACATCGAGAAAAAACTGCAAGATCTGGAAAGTAACATAAATAATTCTCAATGTCAAGAGGGCCCAGTACGCATTATTCAGGAAAGTTCTGGTAGAGCAAGGCCCCCACTTTTGACGGAAGCGTACCATTTAATGTTTTCAAGTTCCAGTTCGAGATAGTTGCCGCCAGAAATATGTGGAACATCGAAGAAAAAGCTATAGAGTTGATTCTGGCCTTAAAAGGAAACGCTGCAGAAATTCTAGATAGTGTGCCAATCACCTGCAGAAATAATTATGACGACATAATGGTGGCACTGCAGCGAACACAAAAAGGAAATTTACCGAATGGAACTAAGAGGTAGACTTCAGAAAGCAAATGAGTCATTGCAAGATTTTGCGACAGGGATTGAGCGGTTGGTGCAGCTGACTTATCCAGGCGAAAATCATTCATTCTTAGAGCAGTGCAAAATTGAAGCATTTGTGAATGGAATTCGGGATTCTGATGTGAGACATGCTGTGTGTGCTACGCAGAAATCGACTTTTGCTGAAACTGTCTCATTCGCGCTGGCCCAAGAGACGCGAAGGTGATTTCCAAGCCACAAATATTTAAGGTGCGTAACCTCGAAGTGACTGCTTAAAAAGAGGCAGAAATGAGCACGAAGTTAACAGAGGCAGTTAAAGAGGCAGTTATGAAGGCATTAGGTGAAAAGCAGCGAAGCAAACTGAAGGACAAATACTACAACTGCGGTAAAATGGGACACTTTCAGCGTAACTGCAAGGCACCAAGGAAGAGCCCTCAGTCCGATCACCAACCACCTAAAGAGTCACCGTTAAACTAAAAAGAGCTAGCACTACGAGGCATGAGCTAGCTCCCACAACTGATGGCCCCACAATCTGCATATCAGTAGCACAGCAGGGGAAAAGCAATCTTACTGCTTATAGGTGCATCAACGGACAAAAGCACATTTTAACCATAGATACAGGAGCATCACAGTCCATCATCAGGCCAGATATAATTAGAAAGCCAGTTGAACCATTGCACGGGGTAAGTCTGCGAAAAGCTACTGGAGAGCAGGCTTCTGTCTATGGTAAGGTAAATGTGAAACTAACAATTGCCAACATAAGCGTCAGTCACGTATTTATTGTGGACGAAGTAATTATTGGTGCAGATTTTATGATTAGGCACGGCATTAACCTGCATATGGGGCAAAAAGTTATGATTTTGCAGAATGTTGAAATACCACTTTGTGTTGGATATGAACGCTAGGATCAGGTAAGAAAACTAGTTACCATCAGCCACTAAAAACTACCAGCACGGGCAGAAACTTTAGTATGGGTGCGCATGGAGGGAGATTGTGAGGACAGCAGCTTGTAGGTGGTAGAACCATCAGAAATAAAAAGTGATCTAATAACAGCGAAAGCCCTTGTGAAAACCAGCAAAGACAAAAGAGTTCCTGTAAGAGTACTGAACCTATCAAATTGTGAAAAAGTTGTCCGAGCGAACTCTGAAATAGCCAAATGTACTGCGCCAGAAGCAATAATCAGTTGCGAAAAGAACTTGGAACCTTCCAATGCGTCCGTTGAAGATCGAGAGATGCTGGCAAAATATGTGGAAAAATGGGTAAAAGAACTGGCGCCGCCTGATAAAAATAAAGCCAAACAATCAGGAAATACGGCTCTGTCTTCGCCATGAGAAACCAAAGTCAAGGAAGAACGGCGATTGTAAAACACCGAATAAATACTGGTGAAGCAAGGCCAATAAATTAGGCGCCCAGAAGTATTCCTCTAGCAAAAAGAAATGAACTAAAGGAATTAGTCAACGAAATGGAGCGTAGTGGAGTAATCGAACCATATTCTAGCCCATGGAGCTCGCCTATAGTTTTAGTTAAGAAAAAAGATGGCAGCACCCGATTCTTTGTTGATTACAGAAAACTAAACGATATCACCAAGAAGGACAGCTATCCACTACCGAGAATTGACGACACTCTAGACACGCTAGCAGGAACCAAATGGTTCTCCACATTGGACTTGCAAAGTGGTTATTGGCAAGTAGAAATTTGTGACCAAGACAAGGAGAAAACTGCCTTTAGCACAGGTGACGTATTATGGCAGTTTAATGTGATGCCTTTGGACTCTGCAATGCTCCAGCAACATTCGAGCGGTTAATGGAAAATGTGCTGAAAGGACTCCACTGGAAAACTTGTCTAGTGTACCTTGATGACATAATTCTCATGGGAAAAACTTTCGATGAACACCTAAAGAACTTAGCAGAAGTCTTAAGGCGAATATCTGCGGCTGGACTCAAGCTTAGCGCAAAGAAATGTACACTGTTCCAGAGGGAAGTCAAGTATTTAGGGCACCGCGCAACTGTAGAGGGTATATCAACCGATGAAGATAAGATTCGGGCTGTAAAAGATTGGCCTCGCCCGAAAAATCTGCACGAGGTGCGCAGCTTTCTAGGTCTCTGCACATACTATCGACGATTTGTACCAAATTTTGACAGTGTGGCTGCGAGTCTTCATGAGCTGACTAATAAGGCGCGACCATTTCATTGGTTTGAAGCGCAAGAACAAGCATTCCTAAAGGTCAGATGCAAGCGGATACGGAATAGGAGGTGTGCTTTCGCAGGTTATCAATGGAACCAAAAAGTCATAGGCTATTACAGTCGAGTATTTTCGAAGCCTGAAAAAAACTACTGCGTAACGCGACAGGAACTCTTGGCGGCGATAGAATGTGTAAAGCACTACCACAAGTATCTGTACGGTCAGCACTTTCAATTAAGAACCTAATTCTGCACTCAGGTAGCTGCTGCAATTTAAACAACCAGAAGGGCAGCTAGCTCGTTGGATTGAACGACTTCAAAGCTATGATTTTAGCATCGAGCACAGGAAAGGCATAAAGCATTGCAATGCGGACGCCCTTTCAAGACGCCCCTGTAATTTAGAGTGCAAACATTGTTCGAGGGCTGAAGGAAAAGAGTGCATCGTTGATATAAGACTAACGCATATTGAGTCAAGTGAAGCCTGGTCAGCGGCGCAACAAAACGACCCCATACTGTCAAAAATTTTGTCAGCCAAAGCAGAGGACAGGAGGCCTTTCCGTGAACAAATATTAGCTGAAAGTCCGCTAATGAAGGCGTATTGGGCCCAGTGGAACAGTACGGGTTATTAATCACTGCTTATACCGTATATGGGAAAGTACGGACGGCAAAACTGAGACAAAGTTAATTGTGGTGCCGTCAAGCAAAATAGACGAAGTAATCTCGGTGTCACGAAAACCCTAGAGAAGTTAAAACAACGATTCTACTGGGTCGGCTGCCAGCAAGCTGTAAGCGGCTTGATAGCAAATTGCGCGCAATGCATCGCGCAATTTGGGTAACTTCGACAATACAACTCGGGTGCCCCATTTGAGCGAATAGCAATGGATGTAGCAGGCCCTTTCCCTGTCAGTGATTCCTGAAACCGTTACGTTCTTGTGGTGATCAACTATATCAGTAAATGGCCTGAGGTGTACGATATACCGAACCAGGAAGCCAACGATAATAAGCGCATTTGTGAACAACTGGGTGTGCCGCTACGGTGTTCCATTAGAATTACACTGACTAGGGAAGGAATTTTGAATCTGCTATCTTCAAGGAAATGTGTGAGTTGTATGGAATAAGAAAGACAAGAACCACCCCGCTGCATCCACAAACTGATGGTATGGTCGAAAGATTCAATCGTACTTTAGAGGAGTACTTAAGAAAAGTGGTCAGTGCACATCAGAAGGACTGGGACGAACACATCCCTAAATTTCTGCTGGCATACAGATCGGCTGTTCATGATTCCACCTCCCGGACGCCTGCAAGAGTTATTTTCGGAACGGAACTTAAATTGCCTGGCGATTTAGAATTTGGTGTTAAGCCCGCCGCTTTAGATAAAGACAACGCTTCCCAGGAACAAGAAGACCTTAACGAGCTTCATGAGTTTGTACGCAATCGAATCAAAATAGTTAGCGATAAGATGAAGGCGATGTATGATAGGGCAACAAATTCCGAAGGATTTGATTAGGGTCAGCTGGTTCTGCTATTAACCCTTAACGGAAAAAAGGACTGTCTTCCATATTACAAACGCATTGGGACGGCCCCTATAGAGAAATTAAAAGGTTGAATGATGTGGTATACAGAATACAGAAAGAGCAGAGCCCAAGGTCCAAAATGAAGGTTGTTCATTTAGGACGACTAGCCAACTATGGAAAAGGAATAGCTATGTCTGTTCGGGACGAACAGGCTTAAGTGGGCGGCAGTGTTACAAGAAATTTCTTCACGCGAATTTTGACAGCTGGAAAAATCTAGTGTCGTAATAAACTGGAAAGAACTAGAATACCTGACTACACATATATACGGGTATTTATTGACGCAGTAGTTCAGTTTATAAGTAAAACGCCGAGTGTGAAGATTTAAAGTCTGGCTAATGTTTAGTCTATCTAAGTCGTGTAAATAAAGTGTGTTATTAAAGTGTATATCTGTAATTTTTAGTGACGGTTATAATAAATAGAGCTATAAATAATTTCAAACAGTGTTTATTATTTGCAATATAGAAAGAATTCGATTTATTTAAAAGGTAAATAAATCAACGATTTTATAAAGGGTAAAATCGTAACAATATAAATGGCTTGGATTTAGCTCGTTTTGGAATACCAACAATGTCGATTGCTGTTTTGTTTCCGGCTCATACGCATATATCCATAATTCGTCACCTGTCACGATCTAATACACGTCTTTTGAAAAATCACGGTCGAACTTTTTAATCATTTCCTTACATCAATCGATGGGAGCCTTTTTTTTAAGCGATTGATAAATTATAGGGTATCTAACGAAAACAAATTTGTTTTACAACTAGGTGTTCATGCAAAATCGAATGTATTAAAGTGGAACTAATGTGGAAGGATGCCTCTATCTCACAATATGTCATACGACGATCTTGCATTATCAGTTCACGCACTGCATCGATGGTTTGTGGCACAACAACTGATTTTGGACGACCTTCACGGAATTTGTCGGCGACCCAACTACGACCACGATTGAATTCACTATACCAGGGATATACTGTGGTTTTTGATGGTGATTTATCGCCATACAAAGAACTGAGTTCATTTGATACATTCTTGTTGAGATAATCCACGTAGAAAGTTGTAAAAAATAAGCCAACAAAAACCTTCTCTTAAAATTTCCATTCTTTGGCCAAATTGATTTTCTTGACTCACTGTAAACAAAACAAATAGCACTTGTACATCAAAACGTTGTGAGAACGTTTATGCTAAAAAAATGTAAAACTTTACTATAGTGTTGTCAGATTTTAGCTATTGACATTAGTGTCGCCAGTTCCCGAATTATAAATAGTATCCGTCATACATCCAATTGGTAAGGCCCAAGTGAATATACCTCATTAAAGCAAAAGATTAGATTCAGAAATATAATTTAATTATCTGTGATTTTAATTCGCTTGACAACAGCAGAACAATGTAAAAGTATTATAAACAACATTAAACGATTTTAAAGACAATTTTGTCCAAACTACAGACACAATTCCTAATATCCATTATTATCAATATTCTTTAGATATATTTATATATATATTAGAATAGAATTAATGATAATATTGGAACAACAAAAAATTTTCGGAGTACGATTGTAAATAAGAACGGAGATTTTCGATCTGTGGTGTTACGATTAACAGAGGTATCACCAAAGCTAGCTACCCAGTACCTACAGTTGAATATATATTTGCAAGATAGAGCGGGGGAAAATACTTTATGACTCTGGATTTACATCAAGCACATGCCAATATTACAATACGTCAATATTACAAGTAATTACTACACATTATGGTACTTAAAAAGTGAAAAGGTTGATGTTTGGTGTGAAAGCAGCTCCGAAAGAATCGCAAAGACTCATGGGTTCAATTCTACAAAACATTGAAAGTTAGTCATGTTTCTTTACAGATTTTAAATTGAAATGAAGTACTTACGAAGAATTATTAACACGCTGTAAACTTAATCATAATCTTTGGAGAACTAGTTTACATTTAAATAAAAATAAATGCCAATTTTTATTAGATCATATTACGTACTAGGCCATTACATTGATAAATGTGGTACTAACTCAATGGATGATAAAATTCAAAGTATTCAGCGAATAGGTTACAACCAATCTACAAATTGCTTCGGAACGACGTAAAATGTTGTTGACCAACTCAATGTGAGAAAATATTTAAGGAAATTAAAAATGTAATTACAAGTACAAAAGTCTTAATACCGTTTGATGACAAATTACTAATTTGCTAGGGGCCGTAATTTCCCACATTGATGAAAATAACGAATGACCAATAGCTTTCGCATCACAAAAGTTGACAAAAGCGGAAATAAACTACTCACAAATTTATAAAAAGGCCACCTCCATGTTTTGGGGTTTAAAAAAGTTTTTCCAATAACGTTATTGTCGTAAAATATCTAATTACGGATCACAAGCCGCTGACTGGAATATTTCAACCAAATAAGGACGACAGCAATCTCAGCTGTAAGATGGCTTTATTACGCAATTTTTTTTGTCAGGATTTGATTATAATATTCTATATCAAAACACAAATGATAATGCTATCGCAAGTTTTTTTTATCTAGATTCCCAAATAATGAACTTCCAGTTACACAAAAAGAACCAACGCAAATAATCAATTAAAATATTATTAGAAATTCTTGTGAGATTCGGCTTACATTTTACATCACAGGAGTTTCAAGACTTTACAAAATCAAATGGTTTCGTCATACATTTGGTGCCCCTTATCATACCTATTGAAACGGGCACGCTAAACGCAACGTTGCAACTGTTAAGGAAGGTCTTAGATCAATGTCAAATGACTATGACTATTTGAGTCTCAAGTTAAGCAGATTTTTAATGCTGTACAGGAAAATGTCAAATGCTGCAAGAGGAGTCTTATTTGCTGAACTTCGTACTAGAATCAACTTAGTCAAGACTGATATAACATGCCTGCGGATAAAGAACTTGAAGAATTCACAGATGGTGCATTAATTCAAGCCCGATTTTACCACAATTAATGCTGCAAATGGAGGTTCGAAAAATACTACGAAAATAGGAAGCCGAATGTACGATATATTGATTCATAACGAAAAGCAACTACGCCATGTCGAACAACTTCGAAAAACCGATTGCAAAGCAATCAACGATAGACTAAAGTTTGATTCCGAACCTCTAACTTGTATAACGAATAATAATGACAACACACTGACCATGACGATATACATTGTGGACCATTTAAAATTTTAAATTTGAATCCGCTATACAAAAAGTACTGATTATTTTTTCAAATTTCTGGTTTTATTGGAAAGGTTGAACTTTGTCATTTAAGAATGGAACACAATATTATTCATATGACTACAACGACTGGCTCGGCAGTACCTCATCCGATCAACCCAATTTCTCAGTACATTTTCGATTGTTTCGGCTCGAATCTCTTCGATGGCAACTTCGATTTCATGTTTCAACACTTCAATTGTCTCTGGATGGTTTGCGTTACATTTATCCTAAATGGCTGCCCACAGAAAATAATCCAAAGGGCTAAAATCACAGCTCCGAGGCGGCCAATTGACATCACAATTTCGGCTGATTTTTCGATTTTCAAACACAATGCGAAAAAAATATAGATGGTTGTGTTGGCTGTGTGACATGTGGCCAGCTCCGAGGCGGCCAATTGACATAACAATTTCGGCTGAATATTTGATTTTCACAAACAGTGCGAAAAATATCGATGGTTGCGTTGTTTGTGTGACATGTGGCCCCGTCTTGTCGTCCATGTCATTCTCTTGAGCATGGCACGGTAGCGCTCACCGTTGACGGCAACGGCGGCTCCTTGGTTCATTTTCGTAGAAAAAGGACCCAATGATGCCACCAGCTTCATCTGAAAATTGGCTTTCGACCACGTTTTCCTTTATAACTCAGGAACTAAATGAGTCTCCACCTTAATTTTGCCACAAATGTACAGAAGCCTTACTTTTTAACATATATTATTTCAGAATTTTAAGAAAATTGGATTTTGAGATATGTGTCTTAAAAGATTAAACTTAAAAAAATTACCTTTAACCTTTTAATAAAAAAAACTTTTGGGACGCTTTTTCGATATTTTGACGTTTTTGAAAATTTTCATGACGTCATATTTCGAAAACCGAAAGGGTTTGGAGCTGAAAGGTTAATGATTTAATAAACACTACCTATTTACAATATTTGTGGCGAATTTCACTAAAATCGGAGATGACAAATCCGAATGCTGTGCGGTTTGACATGGAATGGCCCAACTAACCTACAAGAGACAGTAGTAGTACCAAGTCGACCAGCCATTATAAACATCACCAGATCTGTCAACATCAACCTCGATTGCCATACCATACCAAGCAAACCAACAAGTCCAAGACGGACAAAGAGAATTCGACGAGCATCGTCTTCGTCTTGATCTTTAAGGAGGAGAACGTTGTTATGTAAATATTGTTTTTAACTTGAAATAAATATATAAATTAGTGAGAGAAGAAACAATCCCACATTTTAAAATTAATTAAATCCACTCAGCCACATCAAAAAAAAAAAAACACCACAGATCCAAATGGAAACAAGATATAAGAGCAAGGATTTAGTTGCAATGATCGTAGAATATTGTTGGAGCGTGAAACCAGTTTTGTAAATAACAATGTAATATAAATATAAAAAACTTTATATTTAACTAAACTAAAAAAAATTCTATTAAGTTTTACAAAAATCATAAAATTTGTATAGGAGTCCCCTAAGGAGGATCCAGAGGGGGACCTATCGAAAAGGTAATAGGAGTCAGTCATATATATGTCTCTTTCGAAGGTAATAGGAGTCGATCAAATATATGTCCCTTTCGAAAAAATAATAGGGGTCGGTCATATATACCCTTCCTAAAATGGAAAATATTTATTAAGTTAACAGAAGTGGGTTAGGACTGACTACATATACGGATTCGTAGACTTCGAAAACATTAAAAACCGTCATTAAACCCAACGGGATTTTCGAACTGTTGTACAGTGTAATTATATATAGTTATGCATCGACATGTATTTAAGATAATGTATTGTTAGATAAAGCCACATATGATTGTATATAAACTTTTTTACTCGGGTTATTATCAAATAATGAGTAATTTTATAAACCATTGTCAGCATTGTCAGCTGATAAAACATAATATTATTTACCAGGGTTTTCAAACAATCGTCATTTTGATGATAGCATTGCATTGTTTGTTTTTAGCTGAAACCCCCTTATTGTTTTTTTTTTTTTTTTCTTTTAATAGGCATCAGAACACAAACGCAGTCAAAAGGAAATTGGTGATATTGCTGGTGTAGCAGATGTAACAATAAGACAATCATATAAACTTATGTATCCAGAAGCTGCAAAACTATTCCCAGAAGACTTCAAATTCACTACACCCATTGAACAACTTCCCCAAATGTAAAACTATAGAAAAAATATTTATCATCTCTGCTTAATTTGCATCAATTTGTGGTTTATAATACATATACATATGAAAACGATAAAAAATATTTCTTGTGAACTGATATAAAAAACGGAACAGATATTATTATAAATTTATATTAAATTATGATTGCAAATATGTATGAGGCATTGTTGGTACAGGACTTTATTACAATAAAAACATTATTTTAATATCGTATATACTCTAATCGTATTTACTAAACATTTTAAAAATATGTTCAATAATAGTTCCGTTCGTTTACTGGATAACTTGTACAACATCGACAGTTCGATGTTGAGAGTTTGCAAGTTTTTACTGGACATATTTTTGCCAGCAAGAATTTTCAATCAAAAAATTGTACTGTCCGGTATTAAAATGAAACGCACGATAGTTAAAGGCAGACTAAAAAAACATATTTATTTGTAAAACACTAAACTAATCTAACGTTACTTGTTTAAGAAATGGACTTAAACAATATGAAATAATAAGAGGGTGACGATACAGGGTGTTCAAATCATATGCATCATTTCCTCCCCACTATAAATATATATATACATATATGGACAAATCCTGCGTGACGAACGCTACATTCGTACGCGTTTTTGGATTAAAATATAGAAATTTCCTGGCCTTTCAAATGAGATACCTTCAACTTAAACATAGTGTTAAGTGAGATTTAAGTGTTTTGTTGCGAAATAATTAATCACACAGTTTTGTGACGCACGTTACAAAAATTGGAAGTAACTTTGAAAGTTGAAGTATGCTTTAGTAATTTTTAGCGAATTTTGTATAATAAAGCAGACAAAATCTAATACATAAAAGAAAGATGAATATAAGAGAATTCTAAAATAACTTATTTACAGCCAAAAAAATTTATCGTTTTTAGGCAAAAGCCGTGAACCCTTTGTGACGCACGTTACATTTTTTCTAGTAGTGTATAAATAAACACTATTGAATTTATTTTAACCAAAAAATTAATTTAATTTTTGAATAACATTTCTTAATGCAAATTTTTAACATTTATTAAAAAATCTAAATAATGTAAATTATATTTTCATGTATTTCAAGACAAGGTTGTATTTGGTTTCGATGTCATAACAGAAAATTAATATTTTAACACTAGGAATTCTGCTAATAAAATTCTTTTGAAATCGGTTCCTGTAGGTTTTCCAAAATACAATTTTGTACTTGTTTGATATATTGAAATAATTTGAATTTATGATTTTTACATTTCAAAAATTTGTTAAGAATTTTCAGCCTTTATATAATTGTGAACAAATAAAGATTAAATAATTTTTATATAAATTAAACACTACAACTGGCGATCCTACCAAAGCGAATCAATTATATTAACATGCAAATAAATTGTTGCACAATATCAATATTTTGCTGCGTAAAAATATAAAATTTAGCAAGCTAATCAACAAAATAAAAAAACATTAATCATTGGCCATCAAATATATATATATATTAGGGCGGGTCAAATTGTATGGAACGATTTTTTTTGCTGAAGCGTATAGCAAAAACGTAATCTATAGGTGAATTTTGCTCAAGAGACCATAGCTCTAAGTCGGATTTGGAGCCCCCCAAAATAGAAATTTTTCCATATATACATAGAACAATTTAATTAAATTCGTCATAAAATCGGATAGAATTATAGTAGATTTCTCAATCTGGGCTTGTTTGAAAGGTATTTTTATCACCTTTGAGAATCTGTATATACAGATGTCTTCAAAGTATGGGCAATGAATATATTTAATTCATTTCGTCATAAAATCGGACAGAATTATAGTAGATTTCTCAATCTGGGCTTGTTTTAAAGGTATTTTTATCCCCTTTCAGAATCTGTACTGATACCTGGCAGAATTGTTCAATTGAACAACTTTGTAACACTGAATAATGACGTTACAAAATAATGACGTTTACCAACACTAAACGTTGCCAAGCTTGCTTTTCCTTCTTCCTTAATCGTTCATCGTGCAATGCGCACGCAGTTTGCCAAAATACTTAAATAAAAACTCGGTTATCACAATACCAATATTTTTTTTTTATTTTTAAATTTAGTGTGACACAATCAAAGAGTGCAGTGATAATATCAAAGTTATTATGGATAATCAAGAACCATCAACATCGTCTGCGGTGTCTTCGCAAATGGAAGCAACAACATCAACAAGTTTTGACTCTAGATTGACTAACATGCCTCATCAAGATATTGTTGTTTTTGGTTTATCAAATGATTTAAATGATCTTAGTTTGCCTACTAAATGTGACATTTTAAAATATTATTTTTTTTAACTGATCGTGCTAAATTTGAAAACAAAATGTTCTCGTATAAAACTTTTACTCCTCATGTAACAGATAAATTGATCCAAATTTGGTGTAAATTAAATATTGAAATCAATAATAGAGTGTTTTAAAAAATTAACTGGTTTGTTTGATAAATACCAGAAACATGTACAATACCAGAAACAAAACAGATGAATTTAAAGCATTTGTTGATTCAATAAACGAATTATTTTATATTGGCAAATATAATTGCAAATTCAAAACAACAGAATGCTCGTGTGTATTGATTCCAGAACATCTAAAAGAATTTATGATGGACCAGCATAATGATATAAAATTCATAATACCTGAATATACGGAAGACGTTGAAGAAGTAGCTACAACAATACCAACACTTACAACTGGTACCGATGATCCAAGTTACGAACCACATGAATTACACATGGATGAAGATGAAAATGAAGCAACAACAGAAGTTCCAGAAGCAACTGTTCAAATGAGACGAGGTCATTACACTCAAAGATACGATGCCTTAAATTTTGCTATGATGTGTGATAGATTCGGTGTTTCAGATAGAGTCGCTTCATGTTTAGCAACAGCTTTATTCGAAGGTATAAATTTTAGAGATGTTCATGGTAATCTTGTTATTATGGATAAATCAAAAGAGGCTAGAGAAAAATTTAAATCTAGAGAAGCAGTGCTTCGTACACGACATACAAATTCTTCCATAACTGCATTCTCTTTCGATGGTAGAAAAGATGACTCATTAACTACAGAGAAAATTAATTTCAAATTTCATACCACTATGGTAAAAGAACCGCATTTAGTTGTTCTGAAAGAGCCCTATAATGAGTTACTTGGATATGTAAATTTGGGTAGTCAAGAAGATGCAAAAACCAAACACAGAAAACCAAACACAGGATAACCAAAGCAAGTAGATTACTACGATTATATGTAACAACTAATACACCATCGACCAATTTAAAAACTTTGGCAGTTTATATTATTACAGTTTATG
Organism: Eustalomyia histrio; assembly: GCA_949748255.1. Lineage (NCBI taxonomy): Eukaryota > Metazoa > Arthropoda > Insecta > Diptera > Anthomyiidae > Eustalomyia > Eustalomyia histrio. The sequence goes on from OX456526.1 coordinate 88,972,703, forward strand.
TGCCAATGTACTTCAATGTGAAGTTTTATAACTCAGTTGTGTACGGCAGTGCACTTTTATTAAAATTTATACGTTGGACGCGATACTTACAACCAAACTTTCGTAATATTGTAGATGGTGTAATTCAAAACAACTCATATTACGCACATCCAGAAAATATCTTATTAACAATGTTATTTGGTGATCGAATAGCAATACGGTATAGAGCTATCAAAAAGATTTTACACTATCGAGAAAAATTGTACGATCCAACTAAACTCAGAGTTTACAAAAAATATATCTTAAATTTCGATGCTACCGATTATGTCAATATGGTTGATATGAATAACGACGATATATTATTTGAACCAGCATTTACTCGGCAGATTCCATATGATCACTTGGTAGAATACTTAGATTTCGATGAACCACCACTGGCTGATCCACAAATTCCAATGCACATACAAGGAACAGAAAGACATGTGAAATTATTAACGGGTGTTTCAAAACGAGTTATAGAAAAGAATCGTGAAGGAGTTATGGCAGTGACATTAGAAAGTCGTAAGAAAACTCCTCGAATGGAAAGTAAAAAGGACCTTAAGAAATAATATTACCACGTTAAAACATTAAATAGTAGGTCGAGAATAATATTTAGAAATAAATTGAATAAAAAATGTAAAAATAGTGTTTTTTGTTGAAACCTTGAAAATGTTGATTTTTTCAGATCGATTTTCCTACAAAAAGGAGTTCGAAAACATAAAAATTGATCGTAATAAAAGTGGTTGGCAATTATCTGAACTTTCATAATCTGCAAAAAAAAAAATCTAGAAAAAAATCGAAGAAAATTCAGAATTTATTAGCTAAAAGTTCATTTTAGGCTATTTTTCGACAAAAAATGCCTAATATCTCTACTAAAAATAAAAAAAAATATTGGTATCAATACAGAAAGGTGATAAAAATACCTTTCAAACAAGCCCAGATTGAGAAATCTACTATAATTCTATCCGATTTTATGACTAATTTAATTAAATTATTCTATGTATATATGGAAAAATATATATTTTAAAATTTTGGGGGTGCTCCGAATCCGACTTAGAGCTATGGTCTCTTGAGCAAAATTTCTCGGAATCATCTATGGATTACGTTTTTGCTATACGCTTCATCAAAAAAAATTTACCCGCATATGTGTTGCCTTCTTCTATGTATATATCCTTTCATCTCTTCTCTATCCCCTTTTCAAAGAAGGCAACACATATGCTCTAAAAAGAAATTATGTAAATATTGTTTTAAACTTGAAATAAATATATGAATTAGTAAGAGAAGAAACAATCCCACGTTTTTAAATTAATTAAATCCACTCAGCCACATCAAAAAAAAAAAAAAAAACACCACAGATCCAAATGGAAACTAGATATAAGGGCAAGGATATAAGTGCAATGATCGTAGAATATTGTTGGAGCGTGAAACCAGTTTTGTAAATAACAATGTAATATAAATATAAAAAACTTAATATTTAACTAAACTAAAAAAAAATTTCTATTAAGTTTTACAAAAATCATAAAATTTGTATAGGAGTCCCCTAAGGAGGATCCAGAGGGGGACTTATCGAAAGGTAATAGGAGTCGGTCATATATATGTCCCTTTCGAAAAAATAATAGGGGTCGGATTCGTCGACTTCGAAAACATTAAAAACCGTCATTAAACCCAACGGGATTTTCGGACTGCTGTACAGTGTAATTATATATGGTTATGCATCGACATGTATTTATGATAATGTATTATTAGATAAAGCCACATATGATTGAATATAAACTTTTTTACTCGGGTTATTATCAAATAATGAGTAATTTTATAAACCATTGTCAGCAGTATTCATTATTTTTAGCCGATAAAACATAATTGGGCAATTCACAACGGGTATTGTATCGTTGTATCGTGTATTACTTTACAATAGTGTAAAATTGTTGTTGGTAATTTACACTTAAAAATCTGATACAACTTTACAATTTCATTTGCTGTGTTTATTAAGTGTTGTATTGTGTATCATAACATATCAGTCTCAAGTGAATGCCAGTTTGTAATAAAAATAACAAAAAAAGAAAATTCATTTGTTGATAAAAAATAAAAATTAGAAAATGGCAAATTATACAAATACATCGGTTTATTTCTTTAAAAATATACGTTTATATATATCTCATATGTATTTTATCTTTTTAGTCTCAACCAAAACGCATTCGCCTAAACCCAACAAGAAAGTGGTCAGTGGCAGAAGAAAAGTCTTAAATTGACTTTTTAATGGAAAATCGGGAATTCGAGGTATGTATTAGTGCCTGTTTGTGTCAATGAATATGTATTCTAATATTGAGTTTTATTTCAGAAGCCAACAGCTCAAAGCTATTTCAAGCGCTTCTGTAGGGAAGAAAATGTTCCGATTGATTGGACGCAGGTTAGAGCAAAAACTAGAAATATGCGAGTTAGCTACAAGAAAGCTGAAGCACAGGAGGGGTCAACAGGAGCCGGCAGTATGGATGGTGGAACTGTTAAAAGTGAGCCTTTTTTACATATATACTCGTAGCAATAAATTTTTTTTCGTTTTAGGTACTTTATTAAAGATGTGCAACTACTTCGATGAGCATGACGATTTGTTTGGAAGCTGAATTATAGTGCGCTATAATTGAAGACAGCTTGGTATCTGGAAGCGATGTTATGTTTTTCACATAAAGCAATTATTAGTTTGTCTTTTTTACTTTCACCTTTATTGTTCATTTTATTTTTATTTGTTTCTTCTTGTTTCCTTAAATTTATAAATATTTTTATTCTTCTTTACTATTTGACGTTTTACAACATGAAAATACAACTGACTGTTCACAACAAAGTATTTGTATATTGTATTTCAATACAACATACAAAATACAATACCAGATGTGAATTGCCCAAATATTATTTACCAGGGTTTTCAAACAATCTTCGTTTTGATGATAGCATTGCATTGTTTGTTTTTAGCTGACACCCCCTTTTGTTTCATTTTTTTTTCTTTTAATAGGCATCAGAACACAAACGCAGTCAAAAGGAAATTGGTGATATTGCTGGTGTAGCAGATGTAACTATAAGACAATCATATAAACTTATGTATCCAGAAGCTGCAAAACTATTCCCAGAAGACTTCAAATTCACTACACCCATTGAACAACTTCCCCTCTAAAAAGAAATTAAAAAAAAAATAAAAAAAAATTGTATGAAAAAAATACAAAAGAAATAAAAAATAAAAGTAAAAAAAATTTAAAAAAATCCGTATACGGACCAAAAACGGATTTTAAGGAACATCGAAACTGATTCGAATCCGTTTAAAAGCCGTCAATGACGGACCGTTTACGGACCGGATACATCGGTTTACGGACCTGACATATCGGATGAAAAACGGAGTTGTCCATTGAAAGTCCATCAATGGCGGACCGTTTACGGATCCGTATTCCTACTGTTTTTTCAACAAAAAACGGATTTATGTAAATGCCTAAATCTTTTAATTTGGAATAACAAATTATAGTTTTTTTTTAATTTATTTATATAGATATGTAATAAAATAAAATAACAAAATAAAACGTTTACAAATTTAATTAAATGAAATATTCATCTCCAGCATAACTAGCATCTCCATCCATCACTGCGGTCATGGCTCATTAAATACAAATAAACAAATAAAACAAAATTTTAATTTTGGTTTAATTAGTGGCGTTTACGAAATGATGTAGCATACAACGCAAATTTGCACATTTTTTAACAAAATTTATTATGAATTGGCAGACAATATTTTTATTTGCAAAATTGCATAAATTTGCGCACATCACCGTAAAACTTGTTTTTAATTTCATATATATTTACCTCAAATTAAAATTATTTTTTGTGTATCTGTTTTTCTAAACTTCAGCGCGCGACCTGTGCAATAATCACAGACATGTTTCAATTATTCGTTTTTGACACCAAAACGAATTCGAAAGCAACGAAAGAAAAACTAATAAAATTCGAGGAAGTCCGTATTTGACGATACAGAATCGGATGAACCAAAACGGAGTCAAAACGTATTGTTTTCGAAAATTCAATTATACGGTCCGTTAATGTTCCGTTTGCGTACATGCTTTGACGGATGATAGCATTGCATTGTTCGTAAACGTGCAGTAGAACCGGATTCATGAATCCGTACGTATCGGAGAGTCCGTAAAAATGTTTCTTGGGTATATATATATATATATATATTTATTTATATATATACCCAAGTATATATATATATATATATATATATATATATATATATATATATATATATATATATATATGTGCACAGCTCATGTTGCGGGGACGGTTTTTCGTTCCACAAGTTACTATAAAGACATTTTGTTACTTTGAGGACCGTCCTTAAACTTTTAATTAATCTACTCTATACACTAAAGACAGTTTACTGGATACAGCGCATATTATAGGGACTTTTTTGGCTGTATATACAGATGTCTTCAAAGTATGAGAAATGCATATATATATATATATATATATATATATATATATATATATATATATATATGTGCACGGCGCATGTTGCGGGGACGGTTTTTCGTTTCACAAGTTACTATGAAGACATTTTGTTACTTTGAAGACTGTCCTTAAACTTTTCGTTATTCTACTGTTTACACTGAAGACATTTTACTGAATACAGCGCATATTATAGGGACTTTTTTGGCTGTATATACAGATGTCTTCAAAGTATGCATAATGAATATATATATATATATATATATATTATATATATATATATTAGGGCGGTCGATTTGTAGGGAGTGAAAAAATTCACCAATTTCCCTATGATTTCCGTATTCTATGGGTTATTCCATGAAAATTTGCCGAAGGAACCATACCTCTATCGTTAAAATCGAGTCCCCTACTTTTTGTTGGTAGATTTTTTCCCAAATTGACGTTCGTATGAAATATTACCTACACGTTCACATCCATAACTCAAAAACTATCCATCGGGTTTAATCGCCAGTAGGCGCGTTGGAAAGGTGAGCTCATTTTGATAAATTTACAAAAAAAAATCTCCAACATTGGTCCAACGGTTCAAAAGTTACGGGCATTTTTGTCCAAATTTTGGAGCCTTTTTCCATTTTTTTCATGATTTTGTCCAAGAATATTACTTTCATGGCCATTTTTTTGGCTCAATCCATTATTTAATTCAATTTACAATTCAAAACGAAGAGTTTAAGCCCAAATTTATCGAATTCGGTTGATTAATTCATGCGATATTACTAAAACAAAATAACACATAAAACCAACTTTTTGATTTTTTTTCCCTTTTTATTTTTTTTCTACAAAAATTCAAATTAAGAGATAATAAAGTATCTATCAACCTATTATCAAAAAAAAATATTCAATTTGAGTGTTGTAAAAGACAAAATGTGAAAAAAAACATTATTTTTTCTGAAAGTCTTGTTTGCTTTCAAGTCTGGGTGTTTTCGTACGGCTCTCTAATGTCGTCGCCATAGCGCCTTCTACATTCTTTCCTGCAACTCGTTTAGCAGTGGCAGCCAGCAATTGGACATTGGTTTCCGTTCCTTGAATGTGTAAAGGAATTTGTGGATCATCGAACGGTGGCACTTCGTAATTTAAATATCCCTCCAAATGTTCATACGAATAACTTTGCGTAAACGGTGGTTCGAATAAAATGTTATCGTCATTTAAATCAATCATATTTGTATATTCCTTACAATTAAAGTTTATAAGAGATTTTTTATAAACTCTAAGTTCCGTTGGGTCGACAATATCTCTTCGGTAATGTAAAATCTTCTTTATAGCAATGTTTCGTTTTTCCATTCTATCATCAAACAACATAGATAGCAAGATATTTTCTGAGTGTGCAAAATATGGATTATCTTGAATTACTGTATCTACAACTCCAAGTAAATTCCGTGGTAAAAATCGTGTCCAAGTAATAAATTTAAAAAGTAATGTACTACCGTATGCGGCAGAGCTATAATACTTAACATTGAAATACATTGGCCTGTATACTTTTATTATATAGTTAGCCAGAATTTTTAAATTTTCAGTTGGATTATTAGTTGTCACATACAACCGTAATAATCTATTGGCTTTGGTCAGCCAACGAGAATGTGCAATTGGCCCTGGTTTTATGTGAGATAAATCCGCAGGAACCACACCATTAGAAATTGCATTGGCCATTAACATCAAGTACCTCGAATCAGTAGATAATTCTTCTGGATTTAAATCACCAGGAGGCATATTTTCCAAAGCGATTTCCTCAAAATCGGTTACCACCTGAAAAGAAAACATAAAAGCTAAAAAATAGAATAAAAAATGGTAAAGAATTAGCTATAAAAATTACATACCGGAAGATTTTCACAATCAGCAATTTTTGAGCTCAACTTTCCGGTAGTTGATCGTGGTCCAGTGGTGGTTGATTTGTCTAAAGTGTCAAACAAATGTCTAAACGGAAGCTCGTTAAAGTGCAGAAGACACACAAACCAGTGCAGTGGTCTCTTTAACTGTTTTTCGAATAGTCGCAAAATTCCACCGTGTACGCCAGTATTTGTTGGTTCACCATCAGCGCATATGGCAATTAATCAATCGAGAGACAATTGTTTTTCTTGGAAGAATTCGATCAATTTGTTGACTTTGCTTGCCGCAGTTTCACTTTCTAGTTTTGTGTAGCCTATCAATTGAGAATTTGGTTCCCTCAAAACAACTAGATGAGGTTCTTTAACCATCCTTGGATGCAACTTCTCATCAATTTTTTCTACAGTTAGAGCATCATTTTTCCTGCCGTCGAATGAAAATGATATCAAATTCGAGCCATCATACCGCTTACGAAGTGCGTCTTGTCTCCATTTTTCTCTTTCTCTACGAAGTTTACTTTTTTCCATGATGACAAGATTGCCATGAGCATCTTTTACCCCCAGGTCTTCCATCAGAGCTGTTGCCAATGCTGATCCCATTCTATCATGCACACCAAATCTGTCACACATCATTGCATAGTTTTTAGTATTGTATCTGGGAGTGTATGTTTGTGGTGGTAGAACTAATTCTGAACCTCCTCTCACATCAACTTCCATTTCGTCATAATGTGGTTCGTATGTAGGATCGTTGCTCACTGGGATTGTTGGTATAGTCGTTGGTATCGTCTCTTCACTTCCACTATCGTGTTCCGGTATCGTTTGTATTCTGTCATTATATTGATCGCGCATGAAATCTTTTAAGTTTTCTGGGATAGATCCACATGAGCAGTCGTTTTCTTTCAAGTTGCATTTACATTTTCCAATGTTGAATAATTGGTTTGTTGATTCTACGAATTTTTTGAATTCTGTTGCGCGTTTTACTCGTTGTTTATCTGCATTACTATATGCGTCAAGCAAATTATTCAATTTTCTAATGATGCTACCTTTAAGTATAAGTTCAATATTAAGTTGATTCCAAATTTCTAACAATCTGTCTGCTACTTGGGGAGTAAATCTTTTATACGAAAACATTTTGCTTTGGGCTTTTGAACGTTCGGCCAAGAAAAAATAGTACTTCAATATATCTCGTTTAGTTGACAGATTAATATCAGGTAATTCACAGCCCACGCCAAAAGAAAAAACATCATGAGAGACCAAATGTTGCAAACTACTGCGTTGGGTATCTGTTGGATTTTGCGATGAACCAGGCTCTGAATCCATTTTTTAAACCGTCACTAAAAGAATTATATATGTTTTTCATAGAATAATAATATAACTATTAACTATAATAGTTAGCAATGTTTTTACACTTACCTTTAAATCTTTTCTAAATTTCAAAATAGTTTGATTATTTGTTAGTTATTTCAAGTAACACTTCACTGAAATGACGCTCAAACAAAACTAGCATACACTGGAATCCCCACCCCGCCAACTACAGCTGATTGTTTCGTCCAATTAGAATTGCTGTGTATTTGTTGTTGTCAAAATGACGTCAGCGAAGAATTATTCTTTATAAATCGTATGCAAACCCAAAAAAGAGAGCAAAAATAAAAAGGGAAAAAAAATCAAAAAGTTGGTCTTATGTGTTATTTTGTTTTAGCAATATCGCATGAATTAATCAACCGAATTCGATAAATTTGGGCTTAAACTCTTCGTTTTGAATTGTAAATTGAATTAAATAATGGATTGAGCCAAAAAAATGGCCATGAAAGTAATATTCTTGGACAAAATCATGAAAAAAATGGAAAAAGGCTCCAAAATTTGGACAGAAATGCCCGTAACTTTTGAACCGTTGGACCAATGTTGGAGATTTTTTTTGTAAATTTATCAAAATGAGCTCACCTTTCCAACGCGCCTACTGGATAGTTTTTGAGTTATGGATGTGAACGTGTAGGTAATATTTCATACGAACGTCAATTTGGGAAAAAATCTACCAACAAAAAGTAGGGGACTCGATTTTAACGATAGAGGTATGGTTCCTTCGGCAAATTTTCATGGAATAACCCATAGAATACGGAAATCAAAGGGAAATTGTCGAAAAATAAATCGACCCGCCCTAATATATATATATATATATGTGCACAGCTCATGTTGCGGGGACTTGTTTTCGTTCCACAAGTTACTATGAAGACATTTTGTTACCCTATAAAATGCGCTGTGTCCAGTAAAATGTCTCCAGAGTAAACACTAGAATAACGAAAAGTTTAAGGACAGTCCCCAAAGTAACAAAATGTCTTCATAGTAACTTGTGGAACGAAAACCCGTCCCCACAACATGTGCTGTGCACATATATATATATATATATATATATATATATATATATATTCATTGCCCATACTTTGAAGACATCTGTATATACAGCCAAAAAAGTCCCTATAATATGCGCTGTATCCAGTAAAATGTCTTCAGTGTAAACAGTGGAATAACGAAAAGTTTAAGGACAGTCTCCAAAGTAACAAAATGTCTTCATAGTAACTTGTGGAACGAAAACCCGTCCCCGCAATATGTGCTGTGCACATATATATATATATATATATATATATATATATATATATATGTGCACAGCACATATTGCGGGGACGGGTTTTCGTTCCACAAGTTACTATGAAGACATTTTGTTACTTTGGGGACTGTCCTTAAACTTTCCATTATTCTAGTGTTTACTCTGAAGACATTTTACTGGACACAGCGCATTTTATAGGGACTTTTTTGGCTGTATATACTGATGTCTTCATATATATATATATATATATATATATATATATATATATATATATATATATATATATATATATATATATATATATATATATATATATATATATATATATATGTGCACAGCACATATTGCGGGACGGGTTTTCGTTCCACAAGTTACTATGAAGACATTTTGTTACTTTGGGGACTGTCCTTAAACTTTTCATTATTCTAGTGTTTACTTTGAAGACATTTTACTGGACACAGCGCATTTTATAGGGACTTTTTTTGGCTGTATATACAGATGTCTTCAAAGTATGGGCAATGCATATATATATATATATATATGCATTTCACATACTTTGAAGACATCTGTATATACAGCCAAAAAAGACCTCGTAATATGAGCTGTATCCAGTAAAATGTCTTCAGTGTAAACAGTAGAATAATTAAAAGTTTGAGGACGGTCCCCAAAGTACCAAAATGTCTTCATAGTAGGAAGGAACCATACCTCTATCGTTAAAATCGAGTCCCCTACTTTTTGTTGGTAGATTTTTTCCCAAATTGACGTTCGTATGAAATATTACCTACACGTTCACATCCATAACTCAAAAACTATCCATCGGGTTTTAATTTCAAAACTAAGTTGGCTCTAAGAAAATTATTTTACTCGAATTATAGGGCGAATAGAGTCAGAGAAAAAGGAAAAAAATAAGGTGTACCAATACTGGTACAGTGGTCATTAATGGGTTAAGCTGGTTTTTGTTCCTGAAATTTCTTTTCCTTATATTTTGCTCTAAGCAGGCCCATAGGTGTTCGATGATACTTTAAGCTAATAATCTGCATTTTTATATTTTTCATTTTGTAGAATTTTTTTAACATATTTTTCATGATTATGAAAAACAAGCAGTTTGTCGAATACTTTTTTTGACCGCTGTATATATATATATATATATGTGTCGGCGCATGTTGCGGGAACGGGTTTTCGTTCCACAAGTTACTATGAAGACATTTTGTTACTATGGGGACTGTCCTTAAACTTTTCGTTATTCCATTGTTTACACTGAGGACATTTTACTGGATACAGCGCATATTAAAGGGACTTTTTTGGCTGTATATACAGAAGTCTTCAAAGTATGGGCAATGAATATATATATATATATATATATATATATATATATATATATATATATATATATATATGCATTTCACATACTTTGAAGACATCTGTATATACAGCCAAAAAAGTCCCTATAATATGCGCTGTATCCAGTAAAATGCATATATATATATATATATATATATATAGCAACATCCCCTAAAACTAACGTAAACTAATAACAAACCATACTTAGAGATAATAATAATCATAAGATAAACAACGCTTAGAAAACATTGATAAAACCTATACTAGTTTCAAGATTCTCATTTCTAGTATTTAAGATTAATTTTGTTAAATAAAGTTTTAGTTTATGACGAAAACTCAAAATCAACCAACGTTGAATTTTACTAGCACAGTCGGTAGGTTCTGAGAAAAAGATCCTGTTAAACGAACCGTAAATATAAAATAAAAAATTTAAATACTACCAATCCTAAGGGACCCTACAGAACTATAGAAATAATAATAAGTAACACAAGAAAAAGTCCAACCAAAAGTGAAATTTCTCTCTACAACCCAAGTGAAGAAAAATTATTTTTCCCGAATAACAAACTAGGCCGTTAAAGAAAAAGTGGAAACCACTCACTCTATGGAAGAAGTTATCCAAAACTTAGAAAACTTGTCATTCAATTACCACAACAACAGCAACAACATCAATATGAGCATCAACGACAGCAACAACCTGGAGCTGAGAAGAAATTTTATAATTCAGAATCTAACAATGGTCCAACCCTATTCAGGCGCATTGGAGTACCTGAGTATGTATGTTAACAATATCGAAACCATAGTGCCAAATATCGCCACTTTGCCGACGGACGATAAAAAACTCTTTTACAACTGCATAATCAGGACCTTAGAGGGAGAAGCCCTTAATTTATACAGAGGAGAGCAACCAGAAGACTGGCAAACACTGAGAAATCTACTTATAATGGAATTTCGTGAGCAACAAACAATACCCCAATTAATTTTAAGCATAAATAGCATAAGATATAAAAATAGTGTTAGAAAATTATTTGAAGATATTAACCTTCTAGTTTGTAGGATTAAGGACGCGATAAATTTATGTAATGAAACGAGTGAAAGAAACCCATTTTTTAGGAGTGAAGCATACTCCCATAGTTTAAGGATATTGAAAAGGGAGCTACCGACTTATTTAGTAGCCTTGTTAAACACAAATCTGGTAAATGACTTTAGAACATCTAAACTTATTCTTAGGCAAAATGATGTTACTGTGGAAGATACCCCACGAAACAGTGTTAAAGCATAGTCGAAATTTTTTAACAACAACACAGCGACCCCAGGCAGGCACCCCTCCAAAATTCCTACACTCGACGATATTATCGAAATTTCCACCCTCATGATAATCATCAGGGTACGAACCAGAATAACCACCCCATTCAAAATTCCTATCCTCGACGATATGATCGAAATTTCCACCCCCATGACAATCATCATCAGATTACCTACCGAAATAATTACCCCCAAAATACACACAACCACGCTCAACAGAATTACTATCCTCAGAATAATTTTAATCCTAATAAAAGAATGAGGGAAAACGATTCAAATCAGTCTAGAATTAGAAGATATGGCGCTCCAGTTCCAATGGAAGTGAGAAATTTTGACTTGAAACTACCCTCCATATTTTTTAAAATTAATAAAACACTTTACAAATTTTTGTTAGACACCGGGTCATCTATAAGTTTAATTAGACCTAACACATTACCAATAGAAATCAGGGAAACTGACCCAATTACAGTAAAAACAATTCAAGGAAATATAGTTTCAAACAAAATACAGAACGTAATTAGTAGCTTATCATTAAATTAAATTAACCCTTTTTGTGCATGACTTTTGTCAGAATTATGACGGTTGACTAGGTTATGAAAGTTTAGAGAAACTAAAAGCTTTCGTAAAAATTGGTGGAAAATTTATTATTTTGAACAACATAAAATATTACTTCCTGGACGAAAAGCAAGAAGAAACCAATGAAAAAGTATTATATAATATTGTTACGATTTTACCCTTTATAAAATCGTTGATTTATTTACCTTTTAAAAAAATCGAGTTCTTTCTATATTGCAAATAATAAACACTGTTTATTTAAAACCGTCACTAAAAATTACAGAAATACACTTTAATATTTATTTATTTATTTTATTTATTTATTAATCATATAATTACAAATTATATGTTAATACCTTAAACGAGCACTAGCAACAAAGGCCTTCGGCTCGTTGTAGCGAAAACAGACCAGAGCCTCTGGTGGGAATTAAACCCACGACCCCCGCACTGATAAGCTAGCACGCTACCAACTAGCCTACCGGGGCGCTAATACACTTCAATAGCACACTTTATTTACATGATTTAGATAGACTAAACGTTAGCCACACTTTAGTTATTCACACTCTGCGTTTTACTTATTTATATGAGTAGTCAGGTATTCTAGTTATTTCCAGTTTATTACGACACTAGATTTTTCCAGCTGTCAACATTTGTGTGAAGAAATTTATATAACTAGAAATTTCTTGTAACACTGCCGCCCACTTAAGCCTGTTCGTCCCGAACAGACATAGCTATTCCTTTTCCATAGTTGGCTAGTCGTTCTAAATGAACAACCTTCATTTTGGACCTTGGGCTTTGATCTTTCTGTATTCTGTATACCACATCATTCAACCTTTTAATTACTCTATAGGGGCCGTCCCAATGCGTTTGTTATTTGGAGGATAGTCCTTTTTTCCGTTGCGGGTTAAATAGCAGAACCAGCTGACCCTCATTCAACCCTTTAGAATTTGCTGCCCTATCGTACCTCGCCTTCATCTTATCGCTGACTATTTTAATTCGATTGCGCAAAAACTCATGAAGCTCGTTAAGGTCTTCTTGTTCCCGGGAAGCGTTATCGTTGTCTTTATCTATAGCGGCGGGCTTAACACCAAATTCTAAATCGCTAGGCAATTTAAGTTCCGTTGCGAAAATAACTTTTGTAGGCGCCCGGGAGGTGGAATCGTGAGCAGCCGATCTGTATGCCAGCAGAAATTTAGGGATGTGTTCGTCCCAGTCCTTCTGATGTGCACTGACCACTTTTCTTAAGTATTCCTCTAAAGTGCGATTGAATCTTTCGACCATACCATCAGATTGTGGATGCAGCGGGGTGGTTCTTGTCTTTCTTATTCCATACAACTCACACATTTCCTTGAAGATAGCAGATTCAAAATTCCTTCCCTGGTCAGAGTGCAATTCTAATGGAACACCGTAGCGGCACACACAGTTGTTCACAAATGCGCTTATTATCGTTCTGGCTTCCTGGTTCGGTATAGCATATACCTCAGGCCGTTTACTGAAATAGTCGATCACCACAAGAACGTAACGGTTTCCGGAATCACTGACAGGTAAAGGGCGCTACATCCATTGCTATGCGCTCAAATGGGGCACCCGAGTTGTATTGTTGAAGTTGCCCACGACTTCTCTTTACTGGTCCTTTTGCTGCGATGCATTGCGCGCAATTTGCTATCCAGTCGCTTACAGCTTGCTGGCAGCCGACCCAGTAGAATCGTTGTTTTAACTTCTCTAGGGTTTTTGTGACACCGAGATGACCACCACTGGGACCGTCATGGAACTCTTTTAACACTTCGTCTATTTTGCTTGACGGCACCACAATTAGCTTTGTCTCAGTTTTGCCGTCCGCACTTTCCCATATACGGTATAAGCAGTGATTAATTACCCGTAGACTGTTCCACTGGGCCAATACTTTCAAAACAGAGGCCTCCTGTCCTCTGTTTTGGCTGACATATTTTTTGACAGTATGTGGTCATTTTGTTGCGCCGCTGGCCAGGCTTCACTTGACTCAATATGAGTTGATCTTATATCAACGATGCACTCTTTTCCTTCAGCCCTCGAACAATGTTTGCACTCTAAATTGCAGGGGCGTCCGCATTGCAATGCTTTATGCCTTTCATGTGCTCGATGCTGAAATCATAGCTTTGAAGTCGTTCAATCCAACGAGCCAGCTGCCCTTCTGGTTGTTTAAATTGCAGCAGCCACCTGAGTGCAGAATGGTCGGTTCTTAGTTGAAAGTGCTGACCATACAGATACTTGTGGTAGTGCTTTGCACATTCTACCGCCGCCAATAGTTCCCGTCGCGTTACGCAGTAGTTTCTTTCAGGCTTCGAAAGTACTCGACTGTAATAGCCTATGACTTTTTCGGTTCCATTGATCACCTGCGAAAGCACATCTATTCCGTATCCGCTTGCAAATTTTCCCGGCCACAGGATATCCAAGAATCAGTGCCGTACATGATAACTCCTTGAGCCTTAGGAATGCTTGTTCTTGGGCTTCTCCCCAATGAAATGGTCGCCCCTTCTTAGGCAGCTCATGTAGACTCGCAGCCACACTGTCAAAGTTTGGTACAAATCGTAGGTAGTATGTGCAGATTTTTCGGGCGAGGCCAATCTTTTACAGCCAGAATCTTATCTTCATCGAATGATATACCCTCTGCAGTTACACGGTGCCCCAAATACTTGACTTCCCTCTGGAACAGTGTCCATTCCTTCGCGCTAAGCTTGAGTCCAGCCGCAGATATTCGCCTTAAAACTTCTGCTAAGTTCTTCAGGTGTTCACCGAAAGTTTTTCCCATGACAATTATGTCATCAAGGTACACTAGGCAAGTTTTCCAGTGGAGTCCTTTCAGCAGATTTTCCATTAACCGCTCAAATGTTGCTGGAGCATTGTAGAGTCTAAAGGGCATCACATTAAACTGCCATAATCCGTCCAGCCGCAGATATTCGCCTTAAAACTTCTGCTAAGTTCTTCAGGTGTTCACCGAAAGTTTTTCCCATGGCAATTATGTCATCAAGGTACACTAGGCATGTTTTCCAGTGGAGTCCTTTCAGCACATTTTCCATTAACCGCTCAAATGTTGCTGGAGCATTGCAGAGTCTAAAGGGCATCACATTAAACTGCCATAATCCGTCACCTGTGCTAAAGGCAGTTTTCTCCTTGTCTTGGTCACAAATTTCTACTTGCCAATAGCCACTTTGCAAGTCCAATGTGGAGAACCATTTGGTTCCTGCTAGCGTGTCTAGAGTGTCGTCAATTCTCAGTAGTTGATGGCTGTCCTTCTTGGTGATATCGTTTAGTTTTCTGTAATCAACACAGAATCGGGTGCTGCCATCTTTTTTATACTCTCCACCATATATGGTGAGGGTATATATCAGTTTGTCATTCCGTTTGTAATATGTCGAAATATAGGTTTAAGACCCTATAAAGTATGTATATTCGTGACCCTTATGCAATTTTAAGATGATTTAGCGATGTCCGTCTGTCTGTCTGTTGAAATGGCGATCACGACGCGAAGACGCAAGCGGGGTGCCTATTTTTACCCAAATTATTGAACATCCTCCCGAGCAGTTTGGTATTTAAAATGAGCAAAATCGGTTTAGCGGTTCAAAAGTTATGAGTGAAAATGTGAAGGTACCTCTAAATTTTTCATACAAATTTGTACAATTTTTCTGTATTTATTTTTATTTTCTGTTAAGTAAGTAAAAATGTTATTAAGTCTTCTTCTTGTTCGATTACATTTATTGTCTTACATACTCTGAGAATATTAACATTCTTAGAGCTAAATGTGTGTTACTTACATTGTTAAAGTCGCTAACAGAGCAGACGTCTGTAAATAACATTACTAAAACTAAATAAATAACATTACAAAAACTAAATAACAAAAGTTCTGTTACATAAATTGACAAAACATATTCATATTACAGTTCATGCAAAATTTAGTATATACGTATGTATATCATCTTCAGCCCCTATGATTGCCGGAGGCTGGGTCCATATAGAATGAGGTAAGGTCCAGAGGAGCTGGATCGTCGTTAATACGTCCATTAATTATACCGACAGGAGAAAGATATGTAGATCCAGCCCAGGTGGTGTTTTTCTCGCTTTCGTATATTTGGCTGACAAGCATATTATCGTGTAGCGCAAGTTTCTCAACAAATCTGGCTTGCAACGACATGGCGTACCTGCATAAGGGTAGAACAGCGGCATTTTCATAGACGTAACTATTTGAAAATCGTTTTATGAAATTTTCATAATTTTTTCCGATGTATTTTTCTAGGATTTTCCGTTCAAATATCTCCAATTCTTTGGCTACTATATAGTAAACCAGATTGGATTTTTCTGTTAAGCTTTGTTGGTTTTTCGTTTCATTCCATAAAATGTATTTTTTTGTTTTTGTAACCAGACATTTATATCTAAAGAAAGATCAAAATACATAATTGCTTTAGTGCCGCTACTTTTGAATAGGTGGCGCTGAATTAACTAAAACAATACCCTGCCCCATGGCTAGGTCCAAAGAAATTTTTTATAAAGAAAGAGCAAAATGCATAATTGCATTAGTGCCGCTACTTTTGAATAGGTTGCGCATAGCCTTGGATTAGGCTTTCATCTAATTTATTTACCAAAAATATTAAATTAACTACATACTTTTAATTATAATACATTTAGATGTTGCTAGTAGACTTATTACATAAATTTAAAGTAATAAAACCATTTGTTTCATATTTTTATGTCAAAAAAGAAATTTTCATAGAGGAAAATAGTATTTTTTTATTCCATTTGTATTTTTGAGAATTGAGGGATTGGAAAATGTATATTTATGTTAATTTTTTCTTTTATAAAAAAAAACACATGGATAAAGTGCAATATTGTGCTCTTAAACATCTAAATGAATATTGATTTAAAAAATTAAGGTATAATATGCACATAAAACATATATTTTTTATAGTTTTTGGCAAATATTCGTTTATGTTACGAAGAAAATAGAAAATCAATAATACTCTAATGCATATTGTAGCACAATATGGCTAATGGAGACTAGCTCTGCAGCAAAATATCCTAATGGAGAGAATGCACCTTCTATTGACAAATAGTTACAACTCATGTTCTTTCTTTAGTAAATTAATTTCTTTGCTGTATTCTCTCTATAAGACAAACACACTTCAATTTTTTAAAGAAAGAACATTCGTTGCAACTATTTATCAATACGTGGCGCATCAGAAAGTGCATTCTCACCATTAGGCATATTCAGCTGCAGAGCTAGTTCCTATTAGCCGGAACAAAATTAAGTATTTGACAAAAACTATGCTTTAAAATCTGTTTTTTGTGCAGTCCATGTTTAAAAAAACTAGCGAAAATGGCAAGGTACCTCTAAGTTGCCCATACAAATTTAGTACAATTTCATAGTAGCGACTGGTACATAACATATTTTCTCATATTTTTTCACCAGTCGCTTAGCAGTAAATATTTTGTATTCACCTCAAAAATTTTTTCACCACTAAAATTTTTTTCACCACAAAAAATTTTTTCACCTTAAAAATTTTTGTTCACCTCTAAATTTTTTTTTCCACCAAAAAATTTCTTTTCACATCTAAAAAAGTTTTTCACCTCAAAAAATTTTTTCACCTACATAATTTTACTTCAAAAGTTTTCTTATATTATGTGTATCAAAAACAGAAGAGAACATCTTTTTAGGATGTTGGTGGAGGGTATTCAAAGATTCGGCACAGCCGAATTTAGCCCTTTTTTACTTGTTTTTAACTAAAACTATAGGCGAGCTCCATGGCCTAGAAGATGGTTCGATTACTCCACTACACTCCATTTCGTTGACTAACTCCTTTACTTCATGTTGTTTTGCTAGAGGAATACTTTTGGGCGCCTGCTTTATTGGCCTCGCTTCACCAGTATTTATGCGATGTTTTACAATCGCCGTTCTCCTGGCGAAGACAGAGCCGTATTTCCTGATTAGCTGTTTGGCTTTATTTCTATCAGGCGGGGCCAGTTCTTTTACCCATTTTTCCACATATTCTGCCAGAATCTTTCGATCTTCAACGGACGCATTGAAAGGTTTCAAGTTCTTTTCGCAACTGATTATTGCTTCTGGCGCAGTACATTTGGCTATTTCGGAGTTCGCTCTGACAACTTTTTCACAATTTGATAGGTTAAGTACTCTTACAGGAACTCTTTTGTCTTTGCTGGTTTTCACGAGGGCTTTCGCTGTTATTAGGTCACTTTTTATTTCTGATGGTTCTACCACCCACAAGCTGCTGTCCTCACAATCTCCCTCCATACGCACCCATACTAAAGTTTCTGCCCGTGCTGGTAGTTTTTGGTGGCTGATGGTAACTAGCTTTCTTACCTGATCCTCGCGTTCATATCCAACACAAAGGGGTATTTCAACATTCTGCCAAATCATAACTTTTTGCCCCATATGCAGGCTAATGCCGTGACTAATCATAAAATCTGAACCAATAATTACTTCGTCCACAATATCGGCAACAATAAATACGTTACTGACGCTTATGTTGGCAATTGTTAGTTTCACCTTACCATAGACAGAAGCCTGCTCTCCAGTAGCTGTTCGCAAACTTACCCCGTGCAATGCTTCAACTGGCTTTCTAATTATATCGGGCCTGATGATTAACTGTGATGCTCCTATATCTATAGTTAAAATGTTATTTTGTCCGTTGATGCACCCATAAGCAGTAAGATTGCTTTTCCCCTGCTGTGCTATTGATATGGAAATTGTGGGGCCATCGGTTGTGGGAGCTAGCTCATGCCTCGTAGTGCTAGCTCTTTTTAGTTTAACGGTGACTCTTGAGGTGATTGCTGATCGGCTTGGAGGCTTTTTCTGGGTGCTTTGCAGTTTCGCTGAAAGTGTCCCACTTTACCGCAGTTGTAGCATTTGTCCTTCGGTTTGCTTCGCTTTTCACCTAATGCCTTCTTAACTGCCTCTGTTAACTTTGCGTTTATATCCTTTTCAGCAGTTACTTCGAAGTTACGCACCTTGAATATTTGTGGCTTGGAAATCACCTTCGCAGTCTCTTGGGCCAGCGCGAATGAGACAGTTTCAGCAAAAGTCGATTTCTACGTAGCACACGCCGCATGTCTCACATCAGAATCCCGAATTCCATTCACAAATGCTTCAATTTTGAACTGATCTAAGAATGGATGATTTTCACCTGGATAAGTCAGTTGCACCGCTCAATCTCTGTTGCAAAATCTTGCAATGACTGATTTGCTTTCTGCAGTCTACCTCTTAGTTCCATTCGGTATATTTCTTTTTTGTGTTCGCCACTATACTTTCGCTGCAGTGCCACCATTATGTCGTCATAATTATTTCTGCAGGTAATTGGCACACTTTCTAGAATTTCTGCAGCGTTTCCTTTTAAGGCCAGAATCAACTCTAGCTTTTTCTTCGATGTTCCCCATATTTCTGGCGGCAACTGTCTCGAACTGGAACTTAAAAACATTAAACGGTATGCTGCCATCAAAAGTAGGGGCCTTTGCTCCACCAGAACTTTCCTGAATAATTCGTACTGGACCCTGTTGACATTGGAGATTATTTATTTATTTATTTTCCAGATCTTCTAGTTTTTTCTCAACGTCATGCTCTAAGTCAGAAACTCGTTTTTCAACCACAGACATTTTTTAATTAGTAGCTTTAGAAGTTTCCTGAAGTTTTTCTTCCATCTTAGCAAACACTTTCTCGTTATCTGCCCTCGAAGTTTTTATCTTAGTTAACAGTTTCTCATTATCTGCTCTAGAAACTTCTAATAGCTTCTGGTTGTCTGCTCTAGATGCTTCCTGAAGCTTAGCCAACATTTTTTCGTTGTCTGCTCTAGAGGTTTCTAGCTTTTCGATCATAGCTGTCACTCATAACTGTCACTTAAAATTACAGAATACACTTTAATAGCACACTTTATTTACACGATTTAGATAGACTAAACGTTAGCCACACTTTAGTTCTTCACACTCTGCGTTTTACTTATAAACTGAACTACTGCGTCACCGAGTACAAGTATTTATATGAGTAGTCAGTTATTTATTCTAGTTATTTCCAGTTTATTACGATACTAGATTTTTACAGCTGTCAACATTTGTGTGAAGAAATTTCTATAACTAGAAATTTCTTGTAACAATATGGAGAAAATAGATAGGAAAAAGGATACAAATAACGTCAATGTAAATTCATTATTTAGGCTGAATCACTTAAACAAGGAAGAAAGTGATAAAATTAAAATATTATTAGGAAAATATAAAAACATTCTTTACAGAGAGAAAAAATCTTAGCTTCACGCATATAGTAAAGCATAAAATAAATACCACCCATGAAGATCCAATTTATGTAAAGTCTTATGGATATCCTGAGATACATAAAGAAGAGGTTGATAGTCAAATAAAGGAGATGTTAGAACAAAACATCATCTGCCATAGAAAGTCACCTTACTCAGCACCAATATGGGTAGTGCCGAAAAAACAAGATGCATCTGGCACTCGAAAATGGAGAATAGTGATCGATTATTGGAAATTAAATAATATCACGATAAATACATGAATGACAAATACCCAATACCACTGATGGACGAAATCTTGGATAAGTTGGGTAGGTCGATTTACTTCACAAAAGGGTTTTACCAAATAGAAGTAGAACCTAAAGACATGCATAAAACTGCGAATTTCTACGAATGCCCCAGCAACATTTCAACGGCTGATGAATTGCTTGGTAAAGACTGCCTGGTTTATCTAGATGACATAATAGTCTTCAGTTCTTCACTTCAGGAGCATATTGAATCACTAGATAAAGTGTTCAAAAAGTTATCTGAGGCAAATCTGAAAATACAACGGACAAGTGTGAGTTTCTTCAAAAAGAAACAGAGTTTCTTGGTCATGTAAAAACACCAGATGGCATTAAGCCAAACCCAAATAAAATAAAAACGATCATTGATTATCCAGGTACCAAAAAACGGTTAAGCCAGATTTTACAGGAAGTTCATACAAAACTTGTCAAATATCACCAAACCATTGACAGAATGCCTGAAAAAGGGAAATAAAATTGATCATACAAATAAAGACTGTATCAAAGCGATAGAAACAATAAAAATCCTAATTACAAAAGAACCCATATTAGCTCATCCCGACTATGAAAAACAATCTACTTTAACAACAGATGCATCCAATCTTGCATTGGGTGCAGTTCTTAGCCAGAACTCCCATCCCGTTTGCTTTGCAAGTCGAACACTTAATACTCACGAAATCAATTATTCCGATACAGAAAAAGAATTACTAGCTTTAACTTGGGCAACAAAATACTTCCGACCTTATTTGTTCGGACGAAAATTTATAATTAATAGTGACCATCATCCACTACAGTGGTTACATAATTTAAAAGAACCCAATGCTAAGCTCCAACGATGCAAAATAAGGTTAAACGAATTCGACTTTGAAATAAAATATATACCAGGAAAAGAAAATCATGTCGCAGATGCACTTTCACGCATTAAGAATGGGACCTGTTTTCTTAATAAGTTTCAAAACGAAAATCCAGAAAATATAGTAAACCAAGAAAACGACGAAATCTAATCAATCGCAGCAACCTGCCATTCAGCAGATGAAGATAATATGAATTATATACCCATTACAGAAAGACCTTTAAACGTCTTTAAAAACCAAATAATTATTTTGAGAGGTAATGCAAATAGAAGATCCACTGAGAAAATATTCTCCAACAAAGTTATAACGATAACATATAAAGACCTCATCGAAGATCTAATCAAGGATATATTAAAAACACATTTACTGAGTAAAAATATTACAATATATGTATATGCCAAATGACAACGGATTTTACAACACTACAGAATTATTATGCTAAATTTGTCCAAAATAATTTTCGCAAAGTTCTAAGAGCCACTAAAATCTTGGGAAATATAACGGAATATCCTGACTTTAAAATAAAAATCCTCGAAATTCATATAACAGGCCTACATCAGGAAATCGAGAAAATATTTAGATTGTTTAAATATAAATATTATTACCCAAATTATATAAGAGAAATATCAAAAATAATTAACGAATGTGAACTATCCCAGCAAAAATAAATGGTAGTCATTCTGTGACTATAACTTCTTTCATTGCTTCCTAAACTTCAGTTGACATTCTTTTATGATTTTTTGGTGTTATTCTAAGGCACTTCCAAAAGAATTCATGTGTTCATATTTCAAATGCAGTGATCTGGATATAAACCCGATGCATGTCTTAAAGAATCACTCTTCATTACTTCTAAAGCATAAGTTATAGTATATAGTTTATTTATTTTGAATCTTAAGCATTTATTCAAATTGAGAAAATAGTTCTGATGAACTTTTTAATTTTTTTACTAAATCATTTTTTATATTTTAGTTTTTGTATAATAATAAATAAAATAAAATTTTATGAGGGTTAGAATTTATGCAGTTTTTCAACTTTTATAAAAGTTTTGAAAAGTCAAGAAAAACTGATTTTTTTACCTTTAATTGAAACTAGCTGGCCTGTCATTTGCACTTTTTCAGCCTTAAATATTTATGACGACGCAATCTGTGCATTTTTGCATTATGTATATTATTTAACACTACACCATTTTCAGTTTTAATTCAGAAATTACCAAAATAATTTTAAAATGGTGTAAAAATTATTTCAAATTGCCCAAAAATGTTTTTAAATTGTGCAAAAATTATTTAAAATCGTTCAAAAACATTTGAAAATTGTCTAAAACTGTTTTAAAATTGTACAACCAGTTTTTAAATTATCCAAAAATATTTTAAAATTTGTCTAAACATTCATTAAAATTTTTGAAAAATGGTTCAAAAATGCTTTTTCACTAATGCAGAATTATTTATTTGTTTTAAAAAAGAGTATTTCTATATCAATGCATACATTTCGTTTATTTAAACTTATTTTTCTGCATTCTTATGAATTAAATTTTCATCAAAGCTTATATACCACAAAGTATATGAACATTTTCCACTCATGCATCAGAATACCTAATCATTGTATTATCATTGCTTCCTTAGAGTAAAGTATGAGTAATGCTAGTAGCTACATTAGAATACTTCCATCCTATGACACGCTAATGTTAAATTCATCGATGAAACCATCAGAAAAGAAGTGATGCCTTTGCCATAGTAGTGATGCTTTTATTGCTTCTTTGGCATCTTCATTTTTGCTGGGATGTAATAACTGCAAAAACGACCATATTAATAATAAACTGCCTTTTAAAATCACACCTCCTGTCTACGAGACAAGAGGAAAATTTGTCATAGACTTTTGGCAGTGGGATAAAGAATACTACAGAACCAGTCTAATCCTTAAACTGGATCGAACCGAAAAAAGCCCTTTTGAAAATTTTCAATACAATGGGTCCACCCAATGTCTTGAAAATTTATCAAGACCAGTGAATTAATAATGTGAATACAAGGTTATGGTGTGAAGAATATAATATCAAATTAGAAATTACCACGGGTAAAACAGGAATAGGCGACATAGAAATATTACATAAAACATTGAATAAGAAATTACAAATCATAAATACATCGAAAGATAAAGAATTAATGTACTTACAAGTAGAACAGACACTCTTTACATATAATCACAATATGGTACATTCTACTTCAGGTGAAACACCCTATAATATATTTTTTAATAGACTAGAACCTAAAACAAACTCTCAGGAAATAAAGGAAAGAAGAATCAATAACATTAACAAAACTAGAAAAGAGAACCCAATAGATGCAGACTATTTGAAAACTCCAGGAAGCGATTGGAAAAAATAAATAATACATTTAGGAAGGTTACAGTAGTACAGAAGGAAGATTATAGCGAACACTACATTTTTAAATGTAAAAACAGAAATGTTAGGAAATACAAAATACATTTTAAAAGAAAAAAAATTATAACCTTAATTAATAACGAAAATTTGTAGGTACGACAAGGTCCAATAAAAGGAAAAGGAGAAATCACGTATAACAACAATATTATTGATGCTTTCAATAATCACTGAAAGCAACGACCAAATTATTGAAATTAACAACATACAGGAAGATTACGGCTTCGTCATCATCGGTCAAGGAACCTTGGAAGAACCAATAGACTATAGATATCATATACTACCTATAAATAAAACTTACCTTGATAAAAACTAAGACTCGTTAATGATTGTTTCAATAAAATCAGTAAAATCTTACCAAAATAATATGACAAGAAAATATCTCACACTAGCATTCAAAGAAAAACAAATATTTTTAAATAGACACAAAAGAGGTTTGGCGACGGTCTAAAATTTCTAATATGGAAAAAGCACTTAGAAATTTGAAAACAAGTATCGTAACGACTTTAATGCAATGATGGATCATATTAATAAAGAAAATGAAATATTACGAAAATTCCAAAAAGAAACATTAAAACTGCAGAACAAGCTTACAGAAAAAATTTATTCAGCTATTTTTTAGACAATGTTAAATTATATCTAGAACATATCCAAGATATTCAATTAGCAATACAAGTGGCTAGATAGGTATCATAAACCCAAAATGAATTGACATTCAAACCATGGAAATTCTGTCTACTTTAGAGTTTAAACTTATAAAAACCTCAATCTGGTTAAAACACGATTTAATTTATTTTGTACTTTCTATTCCAATTCACTTCAGAACTTATGAAAGATTAAAAATCATTCCAATACCAGATAAAAACAAAAATTAACTTAAGATAAATGAAGAAGAGAATAATGCCTCAAAAGATAATGCAATGTTTATACTGCAAAATAATAAAATTATATTAGAAAACAATGAATGCATTAGGAATTTAATAAACAATAACAAAACGAATTGTCAATATAATAATAATATCCTACCACATATAACCTTTAGTTAACCGAACATAATCATCACAAGAAATTTAGAAATCACTGAAATTGAACAAAATTGTAATAAGCTCAAAATTAAGATTAAGGGAAATAATATAATACGATTTAGAAATTGTAAAATAAAAATTAACGACTTTGAAATTTCTCTAAAAAAAAACGCAGAAGAAATTAATATACTACCACCTGCAAAGGATATTGAAAATATAGTTAAAGATAATATTTCACTACCCGAACTGAAAAAACATATAGAAAATGTTAACACTAAAACCGATAACTATTCTTTAAGCTTATTAATAGCTATTATAATAACTTTGTTAATAATTTTAGGATTACTTATTATATATTAGAGATACCTTGTAGAAGAAAAAACGTATTCTAGGGATCAAAATAAGAAACTTTTCCGAAGGAACCATACCTCTAAAATGAATTTTGATGGCCCGACTTTTGAACCGTACGGTTAAATTTTGAAAATTCCTACTTTGACCCATTAAGAGTGCCCCAATCGAGTCCAAATGTATGACCGACCCCCACTTACTTTGTAGGGCGACCCACCCATGCCAGTGGCACACTCCCTGAAACCCCTGGGGGGTTCCCCATACAAACATTTAAAAAAATCGCCATTTTTGGCACTTTACATGAAAAAATCAGGGAAATGGCTATGTTTTTTTCTTTTTGGAGCTTATTTTTCTCTTTAGAAATTTTTTTAGTCAAAACATATGTAAATGAAAAAATGAATTTAACTTAGTAATAGAGAAGAAACTAAAAAAATTATTGTTTGAAGTCTTTTTTGCTTTCAAGTCTGGTCTTTGTTAGTAATGTTTCAAACGTTTTACTTTATGATCAAATCTCGGCATCATGTTTTTCGAAACATGACCTGATTTTTCTCACCTATGATTATCGTATACAACATGTCGATACATCCTTCTCCTTTCGAGAACTATGATCTGCTTTACACGAACTTCTCCAACATTGACTGGGATAATGTGTATTACATGACTTCCGTTGATGATCAGTTGTGCTTCTTACAAAACAAACTGCTGCGACTCTATGAAGAAACAGTTCCACTGAAAACAAAAACATCTTCATTTAAGTCTAAACCATGGTTTTCAGCTGCCATAAAACAATCAATTTCTCATAGAGATGTTGCATAGTCCCGATGGAAACGTTTTAAAACCCCCCAATTAAAAAATAGTTATCGCTCGGCTAGAAAGGTAGTCAACCAAAATATCAGAATTGCTAAAGCCGAGTACTATTCTAAACGTTTTTCTTCAGCTTTGGAATCCAAAAATACTTGGCAAACAATCCGAGAAATTGGTATTGGAAAAGCTAACAACAATAGCTGTACGACTGATGCCGATGAATTGAACTCAATTTTTACAGACCTACCTTTGGCTCAAATCGATAACAATTTTTATACTTTCAACAATACCAACACTGAAGAAAATAACTTTGAATTTTCATGCGTAACTCAACTTGATGTTTTGTCGATGATAATGTGCACCCTAAATTTATAAAAATGCTGTTGCCGTTACTCCTGCCTTATGTAACATATTTCTTTAACCACATTATAACTTCCAGTAGTTTTTCTTCCAAATGGAAACATGCCAAAATTATCCCAATCCCAAAAACAAACTCGGATTTCCGACCAATAGCAATACTATGTTATCTCTCGAAAGTGTTTGAAAAGATTTTGCACACCCAAATTGAGTAGATATATTCATGATACCGGTTTAATATAAGCCAAGCAATCTGGTTTTCGTCCTAATCATAGCTGCGTGACAGTCCTGGTTGATGTCTGTGAAAACATTAGGCGTGAACTGGATGATATCAAAATAAACTTTCTTGTACTTCTTGATTACTCAAAAGCTTTTGATACGGTCAACCAGCATACCCTTTGTATGAAACTTAGACGCTTCTTTTAATTTTTCAACTACTTCCACTCAGCTTTTGTCCTCATAACTCATGAATCGTACGCAATCCGTATATGTAAATTATAAGTCATCCCAATCTTTGAATCTCGAGAGAGGTGTACCCCAAGGTTCGATTTTGGGTCCGCTGCTATTTTCCATATATATTAATGACTTACCTGAATATCTTTCATATTGTAAGATACACATGTACGCAGATGATGTACAACTCTACTTGAGCAGTCCTGTTCAATCTATAAAAGGGAATATTGATAAAATCAACGCTGATCTTAATAGTTTATACCGGTGGGCAACAGCTAATGGGCTCTGTATTAATCCACGAAAATCCAAATGCTTAATAATTCGTAAAAAAACTTTAAATCCAGTTTTCGAACATGATATCGCCATTAACAACGAGAAAATTAACATTGTCCTAACAGCTAAAAATCTTGGTCTAATACTAAATAGTAATCTAACATGGACAAACCATATTAACACAATAGTGGGTCAAACATTCATGAAACTAAGACAACTTTGGGCAGTCCAATCTTTTACACCTTTAAAAATTAGATTGCTGCTGGCCAAATCTTACCTGATTCCGGGGTTATTGTATGACTCCGCAAGCCAATCTAAGCTTATCGTGGCATATAATAGCATTGTTTTTATGTTTCTCAAAGAAAATTTTTGGTGTTTCATTTATAAATCTTATGAAGATAAGAGTACTTCTCTTTTTACATAAAATCATTTACACGCAAAAACCGTTATTCCTCTATGAAAAACTTCGTTTTGCTCAGTCTAATAGGGGCAAAAAGATTATTTTACCAAGACATCATTGTCTAGTATCTGAGTGGCAATTCTATATAAATGCAATTCGTCTCTGGAATATGCTTCCACAAAACCAACAACTTTACAGCAACGTCACTCATTATAAAAAATTTATTTTTCTAAATTATTCTTGATATTTTCTTACTTTTCCTGTTTAACTTTAATTTTTTTTTATTATTATTATTATTTTTTTTTAATCTTGTGTAATTTAAATTAAAGCTTTAAAAATATTTTACCTAATTGCAACCTATTTTTAAATATGTTTTAACAATTGTCATTATTATTTTTGCTATGTAATTCCTGAACATTAATAAATAAATAAATTTCCCACGGCTCTCTAATGTCGTCGCGATAACAGCCTCTACATTTCCCGGTATAACTCTTTTGGAAACGCTAGCTAGCAACTGAACGTGTCCTTCCGTTCCTTGTATGTGTGATGGAATTTTTGGATCAAAAGACGGTGGATCATCTTGATTTAAATATTCTTTCAATGTATCGTACGGTATGGTTCGCGTGAATGGTGGTTCAAATACGTTATTTATATCATTCAAACTGATCATTTCCGTTTAACTTGTGCAATTAAAGTTTATATCTGGTTTTTTTATAAACTCTAAGTTTCGTTAGGTTGTTAACATCGGTTGGATAGCGTAGAATTTTCTTGAGAGCAAAGTCGCGCTCTTCTTTCCTATCATCAAACAGCATTGATAACAAGATATTTTCCGAATGCGCATAATATGAATTATCTGTAATAACTTGATTGACAATTATGCGTAAGCGAGGTTCTAGAAATCGTGACCAACTAATGAACTTGAAAAATAATGCATTACCGTACACGACAAAGCTGTAAAATTTGATATTGAAGTACATTGGCACATAACATTTAATTATAAATTCAACCAGAATTCTTAAATTATCATCTAGATTTTCGTTGTCACATACAATCGTAATAATCTAGCGGCCTTGGTGAGCCAGGGAGAATTTACAATTTTCCCTGAGAATGTACAATTTTCCCTGGCGTAGTTTCCGTGGATCTGGCTGACATCAGCCAGATCCACAGAAACTACGCCGCTATAAATTGCATGGGCCATGACGTATAAGTCGAATCGGTGGAAAATTCAATTTTTTCTGCAGCAGGGGGCTTATTTTTCAACTCAATTTTCTGAAAGCCGTCCACCACCTGAAAATATATAATAATAAAATAATTAAAAACGGTTGAAAATTATAATAAATGAGTGATAGCAATAAGTTTCGATTTGAAGGCTCAGTTTTCCGGCTGCCGATCTTGGTCCAGTGCTGGTTGATTTATCCAAAGCTTCGAAAAAATGCCGAAACGGAATTTCGTTGAAGTGTAAGAAGTCAAACGAACCAATGCAATGGACTTTTTAACAGCAATTCGAATCGTCGTATAATTCCACCGTGTGGGCCAGTGTTTGTTGGCTCACCGGCAGTGCATATGCCAATTAATGCATCCAGTGATATATTTTTATCGTTGAAAAAATCATTTAATTTGGTTGTTTTTAATTCAGCGGTTTCATGTTCTCTCAAAATAACAAGATGAGGTTCTTTTACCATCCTAGTATGATACTTCTCATCAATTTTAGCTCTCTTTAAAGTATCATCTTTTCTGCCATCGAATGAACGCTAACAAATTGGTATCATCTAACCGTTTGCGAAGCACTTCTTGTCTGCATTTCCCTTTTTATCTGCGAACTTTCGATTTGTCCATGATGAGAGGTTTGTCATGCTTATCTTTCATTTTAAAATCTTAGAAAAGAGCGGTTCCTAATGCTGATGCTACTCTATCAGGCACACCAAATCTGTCACACATCGAGGCAAAGTTAAAACAATCGTATCTTTCTGTGTATTGTGAACTTGCGCTTCTATCCATATCTTCTTGAACCGATGGCGGTGCGTATGTTGAATCATCGGGATCTTGGTATGTTGACATTGATGACATAGACGTTGCTCCTTGCTCTTCAATTTCCATCATAAATGCATCCACTGTTAGTCTTCTCTGATTATGTTGATCGTGCATTAACTCTTTGAGAAGAAAAAAATCATTTTTCATCAAGACAATGCACCTACTCACAAAAGTGTTTTGACGATGGCTAAATTCAAAGAATTAAAGTACGAATTGCTTGAACATCCACCGTATTCACCAGATTTGGCTCCCAGTGACTACTATCTCTTCAGAAATCTCAAACAATTCCTTCGTGGAAAGCATTTTTCGTCGAATGAAGAGGCCATAGCAGCCGTAGACGGTTATTTTGCAGAGCTTCCGGAAAACCATTATAAGGATGTGATAAAATCATTGGAAGATCATTGGAACAAGTGTATATATATATATATACAGGGTTTTTCAACAGGGACGCTACACAAGTAGAGTGACAGGGACAGCAAACTACGCCATATTTCTTGCTGCTCTTATGACACTTCTCTTCAGTAAGGTTTGCCATTTCATGATGGAAAGATATACAAGCCAACAACGAGTCGAAATTATTAAAATTTACTACCGAAATTCGGAGTCAGTGGCCTCAACGTTAAGAGCGCTACGTCCAATTTATGGTCGTCATAATCGTCCTAGCAGATCAACAATTGAGCGTCTAGTGGAAAAATTTGAATCCACAGGCACAGTACAAAATGTTCCCGTAACAGTGAGACAAAGAAGTGCCCGTAGTGTCGAGAATATTGCTGCCGCTGAGGCTTCAGTTGAAGAAAGCCCAAATGTGTCTCTCACACGTCGTTCTCAAGCGTTGGGCATCTCTGTGACGTCGTTGTGGCGAATTTCGCGAAAAGATCATTGACTCAAATATTATAATAATGATTTTTAACTCTGCATCAAATGTGGGAGTCATAGAAGCAGTAGGCTTGGCATCTCCGTAGCAAGCAAATTTTTTAAATTTATTTATTTTTGTTCCCGTAAAACGTATCGAAGCGAAATTTGGCATGGTGAATTGCAACAACATTTTTAAGCACTAACCAAAAGTGGAACCAAAAAGTTGGCACAATAGGACGACAGAGCGTGGCACAGAGCTCGACTTCAAGCGCGACTATTATGTCACAGCGTTTTTAAACAAAATTCTTAAGCATTAATTGTTTTTATCGGCTCCTGTGACACATATTTGAACAAAAATTTTACCATAATTTTCTAATAATATTTTTTAACTCTGCACCGAATGTAGGCGTCATAGAAGCAGAAGCCGTGGCATCTCTCAAAGAATAAAATATTTTAAATTTCTTTATTTTTGATCCTGTAAAACGTATTAAAGGGAAATTTTGTACAGTGAATTGCAAAATTTTTAGTCACTTACCCAAAAGTGGGCGCGATAGAATGAAAATTCACATACATTACAGCCAGCAATATAGATCGATTTCTGTTATATGTATTTAAGAAGAGGTTGTCACGTCGTTTTTATCAAAATTCTTAAGCTCTGCTCTGTTTTCCTTACCTCATGTTAAGCCTATTCGAGTTAAATTTGAAATTGGGAATTTACACAACATTTTTAAGCATTAAGCCAAAAGTGGAGGACTAAGGACGAGAGGGCGAGGTACCTTCCATAGCAATATTTGATATTGCTTTATCTCGATTGTTTCCGAATGTATTTGAGCAGA
The DNA here is from genome assembly GCA_949748255.1 of Eustalomyia histrio. Taxonomy (NCBI): domain Eukaryota; kingdom Metazoa; phylum Arthropoda; class Insecta; order Diptera; family Anthomyiidae; genus Eustalomyia; species Eustalomyia histrio. Next base: position 89,004,113 of record OX456526.1, read on the forward strand.
GGCAAGCACGTCGTTTTTTAATAATAAGCACTGCCAAGAAAGTGGGTGGATTGGAAAAACGGGGTGGGGTACTCAATGTAACCCAAGTTTTTAATACTTATACTCCTCCGCACCTATTTAAACAATTTTGTACGACTAAAATTTTTGAACCGCATCTGATAACAACTCCTTTAGGGGTCAAATACAGGACGGAATGAAATAGGGGCAGTGGCACCTTACATGCAACCCGCAATTTTTTATTGCTTTGTTGCGGCTCCAGTAACGCATATTTTAGCAAAATTCTGCACCGCGATTTCTAAAAATATTTTCAAACTTTGCGCCAAATGTGGGCTTTAAAAAGAAGTGAACTAACAAGATTCAAAAATATATTCGCTGTACATGCATATATCTATCTTCCAAAAGTCTGATCATGATGGGGTTAAATATATCGGTTATCATTAAAATACCGTTATCACTAAAATACCGTTGTCATTAAAATACCGATACCACAATAACTAAAATAACGTTACCCTTGAAATATCGTTACCGAAATAACTAAAAAAAACCGTTAGCACTAAAATACCGTTACCGAAAGAATAGAAACAGGGTTGGCAGTCAATACCGCAAAAATACCGTTATCGATTCAATACCCCTTCAATTCACCATCGTTACCCCTAAAATACCGTTACCGAATTAACCGAAAAAATCGTTATCTCTAAAATACCGTTACCGAAATAGAAAATACCGATACAGAAATAACTGAAAAAATCGTTATCCCTAAAAAAAGTTACCGAAATAACTGAAAAAATCGTTATCCTTAAAATACCGATACCGAAATAACTAAAAAAATCGTTATCCTTAAAATAACGTTACCGAAATAAAAGAAAATAGCGTTATCCTTAAAATAACGTTGCCGAAATAACAGAAAATAACTTTACTCTTAAAATACCAATACATTTTTAATTAAGTAATGTCTACACAAGTTATGATCTTGTTTATCAGGTGTCTTCAAATGCAATAAAATTTGCCATTATATTTGAAAATTACACAAAAAACAACAATAAAATTCTTTTCGTTTTTCTTTTGTGTGTAATTTTCAAATTGCATGGCGTATTATATTGAATGTGAAGACAAGAGTTGGTTAAACTAAAGAAAAACATCTAAGCATGTACTTGAATTTAGTTTACATAATTTATTTTCATCATTTGAAAATAAAATAAGTTTTTAGTTTTTTGAAATTGTTTTATTTAGAAATTCCGATATTTCTAAATAAAATTATATGTTATATAAAATCTTACCGATTAGTTCAAAAAAATACAGAAATGTGGATATTTTTTGCTCTTATTAAACATTTTAGTATGTTTTCGTAACCAGGCTGAGAATAAGCCTTTTTTAAAAATTTTCCCAAAATGTCTAATAAACTTTAAATTCCTATCATCAAAGAGTATCCCTATTGGGATACTTATAAAAATATTTAAAAAAATAAAATATTACAAATAGAAAAAGATCGAAAAGATTTTTTTTTAATTTGAGCGATAAATTTTTTTTCATTCGTAGTTTTAGATTCGTGAAGTTAAGACGTGCTAATTAATTAGACGTGTTAAATGGATCCTCCGTCTGTTTCTTTGTGCGCAAAATGCTTTAATTCGGCTAAATCTAATTTTATTATCTGCCACCTGTGTAGATCTAAATATCATAGATTCTGTGTTAACATAGATAAAAAACTTATTGGCGTTTTTAATAATAAAATCATTGTTTTTAATTGTAATGATTGCTTGAATGTTTCGTCAAATTTACTTTTGCATATCTCTTCTTTAACGAATGAAGTGAGAGATTTAAAACAAAGCTAGCTTGCAACAAATTGTACTATCAGAATTTATCTGGAATGCGTACTAAATCCAAAAATATTTATGATTTCTCTTCTCAATGTTTTCGATGTTATTGTTTTGGTTGAAACATGGTTGAATGCTGACTTTTTGATGCTGAATTCTTTAATACTATGCTATTTAAGTTTACCGGAAGAACAGAAACGCGGAACGCACCGGTTTTTCTAGAGGTGGTGGTGTTTTAGTTGCTGTAAGAAATCATTATAAGTCATCTTTATGTGCTTTAGATAATAAGAATGGTTTATTAGATCAACTTCTAATTTCTATTGCTGGCTTTAATATTGAATTATTTGTATGTGTATCATATATACCACCGGATAGTCCTGATGATATAATTTTGCTGCTCATGTTTCAAACATTTTACTTTTTGAGGAGAATTTGACAGTTAATTCACACCTTTGTATATTAGGTGATTTCAACCTGAAAAATATTTATTGGTCAAAATTGTCTGATGTTTCTGTTTTAACTCCACTTAATGTTAATAAAAATCATGAAATTGATTTTATTGACAGCTTAATGAGTTTAAGTATGATTCAAATAAATGCTAATCAGCTTCATCGTTTTTTAGATCTTGTATTTGTTTCCTATGATTGTAAATTTAAGTTATATGAATCTTTACTGCCAATATCTCCACCTAATCTTCATAATTTTCCGATGGTAATTGAGTTTTTTAGATATTCCCAAACTTTTTAATTCTAATAACTTTAATTTCAATGTATGGAAATTGTCAACTATTACACCAGTTTTTAAAGATGGGAGTAGGGATGACGGAACTTGTTATAGACCTATTTCCAAGTTATCTTGTGTTTCTAAAATTTTTTAACATATCATCTATAAAAGATTGTTTTTTCTTACAAAGTCGTGGATATTACCTAATCAACAATGCTTTTTTTCTGGTAGATCTACAACAACGAACTTAACTGTTTTTAGTGAATATTGTATAACAGCCCTTGAACAGGGAACCCAAGTCGAGGCTATTTATTCTGATTTTTCTAAGGCTTTTGACAAAGTGTCACATCACATTCTTTTCTTGAAACTGCAACAGCTTGGTTTCATTCTGTTTTCCTTAATTGGATTAAATCATATTTATCAAATAGAGTATGTAAGGTTGTTATTGAGGGCTTTGATTCAAACGTCTGGCTTTTATTCAAACGTCTGGTGTACCTCAGGGCAGTGTTTTGGGTCCACTTCTTTTCAATTTTTTTACAAATGATATTTCTGCTTGCTTCACCAATTCTAAATTTCTTATTTATGCAGATTATTTAAAAATATTTCTTAAAATTAACTCAATTGTTGATGTTTTTGATTTACAAACAACAACTTACATTTTAATTTTTCCAAGTGTTTTCATATTTCGTTTAGCAGATCTCTGAACCCTATTGTATTTAGTTTTAATATTAATAATCATAATGTGGAAATAGTTAAGTCGACTCTTGATATTGGTGTGGTTTTTGACTCGTCATTTTCATTTGTACCACATGTTGATTACATAATTCCGAGAGCTTATAAAATGCTTGCATTTCGCAAAAGGAATTCATCATATTTTTCTGATCCTTGCACGTTGAGGTTAATTTATACAACATTTGTTAGATCAAAGTTAGAGTATGCTGCGGTAATTTGGAATCCCTTTAATTGTACTCATGTCTCTCGTATCGAGAGAGTTCAGAGGAAATTTATTAAATTTGCTTTAAGTTCATTTGCCTTTGTTGATCATATACCTTCATATAAATCTAAATGCCTATTTCTAGGGTTGCAGACTTTGGAAAATTGTAGAATATACCAATCTGCATTACTGTTTTTTTACATAATTAATGGTTTAGTTAATTGTCCTGATCTACTATCTCTTATTCCATTTTATGTATGTCCCGCCTAGAAATCTTAGATTTATTGATATCTTTAACGTCCCACTTTATCGCATTGAATATGCTCTTAATAGTACGTTAACACGCACGTTCATTCATCTTAATCAAATTAATTTTGATCTTCAACAAAATTGTGAATCTAAATCATTTGTAGAGTTTTGCATGTCAAAATACAAATTTAAGTTATTTCTTAATACTGTTTTAAAATAATTAAGCTATATTGTATTTATTATTTTAAGTAAGTATTTTTGTACTATATTTTTTAACATATTTAATCATAGTATGTAAGGAATTTTGTTTCCATAGACTGAATAAAATGAAAACAACAAAATAAAAATATATTATATATATTATACGTAGAGTTTTGAGAACAAAACCCAAAATTTAAATTTTAGAAAAATCTTAACAAGTTTGCATGAAATCAAGAATTGACAAGAAAATATTCCACAAAAGTACGGAGTTTTAAGGCACCTTGGTATATAGTTGTAAAATTCTAAATACTATATACTTTTACAATAAAATTTAACCCTTAAACCCCCACATTTCGTAACTAAAAAAATCTTTGTAGAATTTTGAAGATGACAGTTTAAAGTCATGCGTTAAAAAAATTAAATTCTATGTCTTTAAAATTTTTAAACCATTTTTTTAAAGGTGCTTTAAAATCATATAAAATTGTATATAACATTATATATAATTATATATGGGTTTCACAAGACTGTATATATTTATATATTTCTTGTACAGAACCATATATACTTATTTATGGATTATACAGAACCATTAATAATTATATATCATATATAATATTTGAGATATAATAATTGGGCAATTCACAGCCGGTATTGTATTTTGTATGTAGTATTGAAGTACAATATACAAATACTTTGTTGTGAACAGTCAGTTGTATTTTCATGTTGTAAAACGTCAAATAGTGAATAAGAAAATTAAAAAAAATTTATATATATATAGAAACAAGAAGAAAAAATAAAAATAAAATGCAAAATAAAGGTGAAAGTGAAAAAACTGGCATTCAGTTAAGACTGATATGTTATGATACACAATACAACATTTAATAAACACAGCAAATGAAGTTGTAAAGTTGTATAAAATTTTAAGTGTAAATTACCAACAACAATTTTACACTATTTTAAAGTAATACACGATACAACAGATACAACGATACAATACCCGTTGTGAATCGAACAAATATATGGGCCATTATCAAAAATATTTTTTAATATGGTGTATGAGATGAATTATAAAGGCTGGTTAAATTTTAAGGGCCGATGTTGAATGTGAACCACACCTAAACGTCAAGTTTTGTTCTGCATTTCATTTGAAATTTCTCAATTTCAGACTAACTCAATTTGAACCATGGAAAGATACACAATTAAGCAACGCGTTAAAGTTATTCAGGCTTATTATGAAAATGGGCGTTCAAATCAAAATGCATTTCGTGATTTTTTTTTGGTCAGCATAATCGACCAAATGTGTCCACAATCGGGAGAATTGTGGGCAAATTTCAGCAAACCGGGTTTGTGAAAATACCTGTGCATGCTCGCCCAGTTCGTTCTGCGGAAAACATTGCTGTTGTTTGCGATTGTGTGTCATGCGGTCGGCCAAGCATTTACCGTGAATGGTGTTCGCTATTGCGAGATGATAACGAACTTATTGTGGTCAGGAATTGAGGACATGACCCTGGACGATATGTGGTCGCGGCGGCCATTTGGCCGATATTTTGTTCCATACATAATTGAACCATACCATATTATCATAATAAAAATAAATGACAATAATTTCATAAATAATTTGTTTAATTCAAAATCAATATCGGCCCTTAAAATTTAACCACCCTTAAGATTATTTCTTTCCAGGATAATATTTGTGTCCAAAAAGGTTATGGGCCCAAGACATGTGTAATTCTTGTCGTGATTAAAGGAAATAAATAAAGTTAAACGTTATTAGAGAAACGTGCCGGTATATTAAAGATAAAAGTACAGTGTGCGTCAGCTAAAAGAAAAAAGGTAACTGTGAAAAAAAAATGAATTCGCTATATCAGATAGATAAACTTGATGAGAAAACTACGATTCCTGGTGTATCCAAATAAAAAGTGTTTTGATTCACTCGTGTTTATAGAATGTCGTTTGAAGAGAGTTAACAAGAGAAGGCGCTAAAGATGTAACTGAGTGGGATCAACTGGATGAAAAGGCATTGGCCACTATAACCCTTAGTGTAAAGTCATCACAGTTAAATAACCTCAAATTATGTAAGTCATCAAATAAAGCTTGGAAAAAATTAGAAGATATTCATCGTCCAAGTGGTCCGGTTAGAAAAGTTTTTTTATATAAAAAGTTATTAAATGCACACATGACAGGCAGTGAAGATATGTCTGGTTTTTTAAATGATTTTTCTAATGCCGTGGATAAATTGGCAGAAGTGGGAATTCAACTATGAGCAGTTTGTAGTTGCCATGGAGACAAGGGGTTCGTTACCAAAATTTGAAATTTTAAAAGTGAAGCTTCTAGAAAATGCCGAAAGGAAAAATCAAGATTGCGAAAGAGAAGTAAAAAACAAAACGCAGGTGTATGCCGCAAGAAGTAACAAAAACTATAATTCTGCGGTAAATGGTACAAAAAACAACAGTTATAAAAGGGGAAAAGCAAATTTTAAATATAAGTGTGGTAAACGTTGGCACTATGCAGCAAATTGTCACACTAACACAAATATAAAAGACGAAAACAACAAAAGAGAGCAGCAGTACACGGTATTAGCAGCAGCAGACGTAAACGTTTTAAATAACACATTATGGTGTCTAGATAGTGGCGCGACAGCGCAAATGTGCAGCAACAGAGCTTTTTTTTGTTAAATTAGAAGAACACAAAGAAAAGATTTACTAAGCGGGTGAAAATTATATAAAAGCAGAAGGCAAAGGAGTAATAAAATTGAGAGTTGACAACTGTAAATTAATTCTGCAAAATGTTTTCTATGTACCAACAATGATTGGGAATTTTTTGTCTGTAAGCAGGTTATGTGAAAATGGTTACAAAGTGACATTTGACAATTGCGCTGAAGTAAAATGCAAAGACAATCGCATTATGTTTAAAGCAACAAAAAATCTGAATTTATTCGTTATTCAAATTAAAAAGAAACAACAGTGTTTTATTGCGGTCAATGCAAATGCAATTAAATGGCATAATCGGTACGGTCATTTAAATTATCGCAGTTTACAAGAACTATCAAATAAGAACATAGTTGTCGGTATAGAAAACATAAATTTTACAAAAAACAATCCATGTAAGGTGTGTATGAAAACAAAAATTCATGTAAAGCCATTTAAGAACAGTGAAACGCGTCCGGAATATATTCTTAATAAAATACATTCGGATGTGTGCGGTCCGTTTAATCTATTGGTGGTGCTCAATATTTTTTAACTTTTATAGACGATAAGTCAAGAAGTGTACTTGTAAACTTGCTAAAACGTAAAGATAAAGTTTTAGAGAAATTTTAAACATATTGAAGTTTATATTTTATAGTTGATCTTTTTAATACTTATATGTATGAAAATGTATTTTTAGTTTGACTCGAGATCATAGGAAAAGTTTTTTTTTTTTTTCAAATGAAAAATTTTTTTTCCTTATTTTTTAATTTTAGTAAACATGGAGAATACACAGAAAAAGTTATTAGACACCAGCCGAATGGAATGCATATTCTGGTCAGCTACGACTTTCATCAACATTCTTTGTGCCGAAATACCAATTGTAAATATCTCTATTTAACTCACAAATCAACGGAAAAAGCTATTTTATGCTAACATACAGTTGATTTTTATTATTGAGTACAGATGAAATTTACTAACTATATCTGTGGTGTACACCACTGTCATGTGACAAAATTGAAGAATTCTTCATAAGGGACCTCATTGAAAGTTGCTTAAAAAAAAACTACTAAAGCGATCGCAACGAGTGATATCTCGTTTCAGGCTTTAATTGAAAAATAAAATTTTCCTAACTTTTCTCAGAAATTTACCTTTTTTCCCATGAAAATTAAATTTTCCCATGAAAATTAAATTTTCCGATTTTCCACAGAAGCTCCTAAATTTTCCGGCTAATTTTATTTTTTTTGGATTCCTCATAATTTTTGCCTTAAGAATCAGCAATAAAAAAAATGGCCCCGACTCTTTGTTTGGACAGGAGAAGAGCATTTAAGAGACCACCTTGTTCTCATTGTTTTTATATTTTTTATATTTGAATTATTTTTAATTATTTAACATTATTTTATTTTATTATTAAAAATATATTTTAAAAATTATTTTACAGTTAAAAATACATTTATTAAGAAAAAATCTTTCTTATTTTGCTGCTTATACTTAATTACAATATTTATTAAAAATTTCAATTGTCTTGGCATCATTATAAAATTAAAGTAACTTTAAATTTAGCACGTCGGCAGACGAAGAGTACCGCTTTACATTAATTGACATATCAGAAATATTTGGTATGAAGCAATGAAACTTTTGCGTTCCAGTTATAGTTTTGACATTATTTGAAGTCGTCGCTCCATGGCATCGTGTTCTTTTTGAGTGCATAAAACTGTGTTAATGGCAATTTCCTTGCTTTGAATCCACGAAAACAAATGTTGTACATTTAAACTATGTAGGTACATTATTTTTTGCTGGGCAATCGATTAAGACTATTTATTTTAAAATCGGAGAGGGGTCGTCCAAAAATTTGCCAATTTTGATCGTTTTCATATGGAATTGCTCAATATGTACCCACTGACCAGAAGATAGCTGATATATTAACTAAAAATTTGTCAAAATTAACATGAAAAGTTTGTAAAAGATTTGGGTTTAATGTAGCTTTTATTTAAATAAATTTGAAAAATAATCGCATTGAGGAGGAGTATTGGAATATGAATTTGAATTAATTTAAGGTAATCGGTTTCCAATGCGACTATTTTGAACAATACAGCTCTGTTAATTTTCACACTTTGCTTTATGTACTTATACTTAAATTTTTTAGTCTTTATATACATCGTGTGTTCGTGTTTAATTTAAGATTATTTCTTTCCAGGAGGATATTTGCGTCCAAACAATAACTGTATGCCTAAATATATTGTTGGGTCTAATTTGATCGGATCAATTCAGATCCTTCTAAGTCCCCACATATATTTCTGGATCTAATTTCATCTGCCATTTTTCGGATCAAATAAGATATTAAGGAATATAAAATTGGATATGATTAAATATTGTGCCTGCTTAATTTTTTTTTTACTCAGGCATACTTACTTTTTGCCAAATAGTTTCAAACCATCTGTGGTTCGTTATGTGTTATGGATATTTCTGCAAGGGGCCGCTTGAAGTAACAATATTCAAAAATATATTCTCTGTACATACATATATCTATCTTCCAAAAGTTTGATCATGATGGGGTAAATATATCGGTGTGTATTGAAACTAGCGTTTTTATTAAAATACCGATTCTGCAATAACAAAAATAACGTTAACCTTAAAATATCGTTACCAAAATAACAAAAATAACATCGCTAAAATACCGTTATCGAAATAATAGAAAATACCGTTATCGCTAAAATACCAATACCGAAATAACTGAAAAAATCGTTATCCCTAAAATACCGTTATCGAAATAACTGAAAAAATCCTTATCCTTAAAATAACGTTACCGAAATAATAGAAAATAGCGTTACCCTTACCCTTACCGAAAATATCGTTACCCTTAAAATAACGTTACCAAAATAATAATAGTGTTACGATTTTACCCTTTATAAAATCGTTGATTTATTAACATTTTAAATAAATCGAGTTCATTCTATATTGCAAATAATAAAACTGTTTGAAATTATTTATAGCTCTATTTATTTATAACAGGCACTAAAAATTACAGAAAAACACTTTAATAGCACACTTTGTTCACACGATGTAAATAGACTAAACGTTAGCCACGATTTAATTCTTAACACTCCAGCGTTTTATTTAAACTGCTCTGCTGCATTACCAAGTACCCGTATTTATATTTCCAGCTACTAATACACTAGATTTTTCCAGCTATCACTGGTATAAAGAAATTTCTGTAACTCTGCCGCCAACCTTAGCCTGTTCGTCTCGAACAGACATAGCTATTTCTTTTCCATAGTTGGCTAGTCGCTCTAGGTGCACTATCTTCATTTTCGACCTTGGGCTCTGATAGTTCTGTATCCTATAAACCACATCATTTAACCTTTCAATCACCCTGTAGGGGCCGTCCCAACTCGTTCGTAGTTTGGGAGATAATCCTTTCTTTCGTTGCAGGTTAAACAGCAGAACCAGCTGGCCCTCATTAAATCCTTCAGAACTCGCTGCTCGATCGCTACCTCGGACGAATTCATGAAGTCCGTTGAGGTCTTCTTGTTGCCGCGAAGAGTTGTCGTTTTCACTGTGTATTGCGGCAGGCTTAAAACCAAATTCTAAATCGCCACTCAATTTGAGTTCCGTTCCAAAGATTGTTCTTGCTGGTGTCCGGAAGGTGGAGTTGTAAGCGGTCAATTTGCACTCCTGAAGTTGTCCACGACTTATTCTTATTGGTCCTTTGGCTGCGATGCATTGCGCGCAATTTGCTATTCAATCGCCTACAGCTTGTTGATACAGTAAAACCGTTTGCCGAACAGTAAAACTGTTGTCTTAACTTCTCTATGGTTTTTGTGATACCAAGATGACCACCACTGAACCGTCAGGAGTTCCACCTTCAATACATCGTTTATTCTAGATGCCGGCACCACAATCAATTTAGTTTTAGCTTTGCCGTCTGCCGTCCCATATACGGTATTAGCAATGGCCTATCACCTGTAGGCTATTCATCTGATATCTGCTCGCGGGTAGGCCTCCTGTTTTCTTCTTTGGCTGATATAATCTTTGCTAATATGGGGTTATTCCGTTGTGCCGCTGACCAGGCTTCACTCGACTCGATATGAGTTTGTCGAATGTCCACGACACGGTATTTTCACTCAGCCTTCGAACAGTGCTTGCCATGCTTCCTACCCTTTCTGTGCTCAATGGTAACCGGCTTACTTACTTGAGCCTTGCGCTCATATCCAACATCAAGGGGTATTTCCAAATTCCGCCAAATCATAACGTGTTGCCCCATATGCAGATTAATGCCGAGACTAATCATGAAATCTGCACCAATGATTACTATGTCCACAATATCGGCAACAATAAATACGCGATTGACGCTTATGTTGACATTCGTTAGTTTTAAATTCACTTTGCCATAGACAGCACTAGTCTCCCCAATAGCTGTGCGCAGTCTCACCCCATATAATGGTTCGATTGCGTCATTTACTAAATCGGGCCTGATGACAGACTGTGATGCACCTGTGTCTATAGTACATATGTGCTTTCTGCCGCTGATATATCCGTAAGCAGTAAGATTGATTTTCTCCTGTTGTACTACGGATATGGAGATTGTTGCGCCCTCGTTTGTAGGAGCTGGATCATGTTCCGCAGTGCTACCTCTCTTTAGTTTTAACAGTTACTGCTGTGCTAATCGATGAACGGACTGGTGGCTTTTCCTTGGTTCTCGACAGTTTCTATGAAAATGTCCTATTCTACTGCAGTTATAGCATTTAGCCTTGGTTTTGACTTGCTTTTCACCTAATGCCTGTAAAACTGCCTCTTTTAGCTCTGTGAGCATCTCTTTGAACCCAACTGCTCTCCGAGGATTTACACATTATATATTTGCGGCTTTACAATTATTTTTGCAGTCTCCTGTGACAGCGCAAATAAAACAGTTTCCGCAAAAGATGATTTTCGTGTAGCACACACCAACCGCTCAATTTCTGTTGCAAAATCTTGTAACGACTCATTTGCTTTCTGCACTCTGCCTCTTAGTTCCATTCGGTAAAGTTCCTTTTTGTGTTCGAAACCATACTTTCGCTGCAGTGCCACCATTATGTCGTCATAATTATTTCTGGAGGTGATTGGCACACTTTCTAGAATTGCTGCAGAGTTTGCTTTTAAGGCCAGAATCAACTCTATAGCTTTTTCTTTGATGTTCCACATATTTCTGGCAACTGTCTCGAACTGGAACTTAAAAACATTAAACGGTATGCTAGCATCAAAAGTAGGGGCATTTGCTCTACCAGAACTTTCCTGAATAATTCGTACTGGGCATTCTTGACGTTGAGAATTATTTATTTTACTTTCCAGATCTCCTTGTTTTTTCTGAACGTCTATGCTCTATGTCAAAAACTCGTTTTTCAACCACAGAAATTTTTTCATTAGTAGCTTTAGAAGTTTCCTAAATTTTTTCTTCCATCTTATATCATTTTCATGTTGTCCGCTCTAGAAGTTTCTAATAGCTTCTTGTTGTCTGCTCTCGAAGCTTCTAATAATTTCGCGTTGTCTGCTCTAGAAGCTTCTAAAAGTTTCTCGTTGTCTGCTCTAGAAGCTTCTATCTTTTCCATCATTGCGGCCAACATTACGCTTAAGTCCATATTACCTTCTATTTACGGGTACAAACCTCAATTTCTTCTTTTTCGTCAAATTCGTAGGTTGCAATGTTATTTCCAGCTATTACTACGCTAGATTTTTCCAGCTATCACTAGTATAAAAAAATTCTGTAACAATAAAAATAGCGTTTCCCTTACCGATAACCGCATTCGTTTCGGTTACCATTCTTTTGGTCCATTAAATTATTCTGTAATTTTCTGATGAAGTTCTGTTATATTTTAATCCAAATAAATGAATAAGAAAGTCTTAGTTATCTTAATTAATCGTTTGCCGTCACAGGAAACATCATTCCGCTTGTAGTTTCATAGCGTTAATTTTGTTAGTTTTTCGGAATTATCTCCCACTTTTTATTTATTTTATATTAAACATTTTATTTAAGTTTTTATAATATACATATTTTATTGTTTATAAATTTTATTCACAATTCTTGAGACTAAAAGTTGTATTGGGGGAGCTTCCACAATTATATATATATATTTTTTTCATTTATTGTTTTATTTATATTCATATTAACAATAATTTTAATAACTTAATTTTAAGAGATGAATTAATATAATTTTTTCTACTTTAAACATTTATAATTCAAACTTATATTTCATGTATATTCAAAAATAACATAAGACGGGAAAAATTTTATCAAAAACCCAGTGAAATGAGAAAAAAATGTTTAATGATAAAAGCGTCAGAAAAATTAATTTTTCAACATAGCGCGTTTATGTGAGAATAACTAGAGTATCGACAACGGTTCATAAAGGATTGTGCTAACATATGAAGTCTTTCTTTAACAAGTCTTATATTCGACATAGAATGCAGCGTTGATGACGAAAAATGGGTTGGTAAATTGAATATTAGTTTGAGGAGCTTATTCTGGCAAATTTGTATTTTTTTTAAATGACATTCAGATGCGCTCGACCATACAGATAAAGCGTAGAAAATAATGGCATGGAAAATAGTTTTCAATATTAAAAGCTTATTATCAGTAGATAATTCAGATTTTCTATTAATTAGTGTGTACATAATTATAGTTGTATTATGGATTTTATGAATCATATATGCTATGTGCTCCTTAAAAAGTAGTTTCTTATCCAAGATTACCCCCAGACATTTAACCTTATTTTCCTAAGCTACATTTACGTTATCAATCATTACTTTAGTTTGTGGAAGAAATTGAGCTCTTCTTCTTCTCGAAAATAATATGCATTGCGATTTATGTGTAGGATTTTTCATGATCTTCCATTTCTTAAAATAGTCAACTACAATCTTAGCTGATGCGTCTAAGTTATTTATGATATCTTCTGCAAAAACTTCCGAACTTAGAATTGCTGTCTCATCAGCGAAAATAGATGAATTACAACCACTTAAAGCTGGGAAGTCGTAGGTGAATATGTTGTATAAAATGGGTGACAGACACGAGCCTTGAGGGCAACCAGCAGGAATATCATAAACTTGTGGGGTTATATTTCCAAAATGTACTTTGAAGGTTTTGTTTGACAAAAAACTCCTAATTATCCTTATAATTGATATATCCTTTCCAATTGTTAATATTTTATGAATAAATGCATTGTGCCCCATAGAATCGAAGGCTGCTTTTATATCCAGTAGAATCATTCCAGTTGATTAACCTACTTTAAAATTAGTTTTGACGGTATTTCCGATTCTTACAAGAGCCTGACTAGTATTATGCTCTGGGCGAAATATCAAATTGTTGTAGTGGTAATATGTCTTTATCATCAATATAGTTTGCAATTTGTTCCTATATAATTTTCTCAAATATCTTACTCATCGATAAGAGACTGGGTTGCTCTTGTCCTTAACAGGCTTTGGTATATGTAGCTATGATTTTCGACCACTTTCATGCTAAAGGAAAAATTAAGGCATAGATTGTATATACGACTAAGTACTTTTAAGCTTTTAAATGGCAATTCCTTTAAACACCTATTCGATACTCCGTCTATACCAGGTGATTTTTTATTTTCGAGCATTTTAATCAGGTTTTTAACATGGTTCGTGGTGACAGTTAATTTGTTTTGTAGGTTGTGAATGATTCTCAATTATATTTATTGAATTACCGATCAGTCGTCTAGTATTTGTATCACTAAGGCTATTATGGAATTTAAGAATTACACTCTTTCTCAATTGTAAATTTTATATTAAATTAAGTAAAATTAATTTTTCATCATCTTGTATCTCTAAATTTTGTATCTTTTCTCAAAAATGTAAAGAATATTTTACATTATATTTAGAGTTTTCAGTTTTTTTTAAGAATGTTTATAATATATTTACAAAGTTCATAAGATGGGGAATTAATAAATAAACATATTGGCCTTAAAGGAAATGTTCCTTATACAATTTAAGTAATCCATATAATCTAGGTGCTACAGATATATTATTTTAAGTTTGTTCTTTTCCAAAGATGTAATAATCTTCAATTTGAAAATATCTTCAACTAAATAATTATTTATAATTTGTTTGTTGGATCCCTATTTGAAAATATGTATGTGATAATATCATCCACAATATTATTCATTCTTAAAATATAATCACACTTATTCACAGTGTTCCCTTGTCTGTGTTTAAAATAAAGTAGATCCTTATTATTTTTTAAGAATTTTCTGGTCATATTTACCTTATCTAACAAAAACTTATCTCTATTTGTTAAACTTTCTCTATTTAAATGGCTACCTAAAATATTAGAAAATCTATTCCTTGTTACTTCTTGTTCCTCTGTTTCTGTTAAAGTTTTTATAAAGTCCTCACCATCTGCTGTCATTTTCAATACCGGAAAATTCTCTCTTTTGACTGGGAGTGCGTGTTTCTGTCCCAGAGAAAGAAACAATTATGCCTCAGTGGGGATTTTAAAGTTCGATTTATTCACAAACCAAGATGATGAAAAATTAATTTCACTTAATGTTATATCTTTATTTCCGAGTATACCAACTGATATAGCTTTAGATATTATCAAAAAAAGCGGGATATTATGAAGGATTATATAGAAATTTAAGAACCTTATTATACGTATTCTAATTGTATAATGGACAACAGATATTTAAAATATGAAAATAAAATATATTTACAACAACAAGAACTTCCAGCTTCACCAATTATACAGTGAGCGAAAGAACTATATGTGCATAGTCTGTTTTGACATGTTTAACTCTATATTTTAATAATGCAATTAACGGTAAAATTTCAGTATGCAAAAATGTTGACAGATTATCTACACATATTTTTGTTAAATTATATTAATAATTTGCTCTCTCAGTAGTGCCGTTATCAGCATGTGTTCTTCGTCATCACTTCATTGTCAATATAAATAATTATATGTGCATAAATATTTGAACGTGCAAGTGCAAGGCTTAGAGATTGATTTAATTATAATTGTGAGTGTCTAATTGGTGGAATTAACAATAAAGGTATATTACAACGATTTTGTGATAATTTAAACGAGTTTTTAAAATTTTACCATTTGATACAGAAAAATATGCCTCGCAGGTGAGTGAATCAGAACAAATTCAAATTAAAATTTTGTTTTAAACTGGCTTAAATATTAAAACAATATAGGAGAGTATAAAAAGACATCAAAATACAATAACAAACTTTTTGAAAAATCAGAATAATTATGGTTGTACCAAACGCAATGGTCGCAAGCCAACTGTTGACGATAGGGGTAAAAGGGAAATTCGGCGTTTAGCTGATTCAAAAAACATGAGTGCTGGACAGATAAAGCACCAATTGGGTCTAAATATAACCAAAAGAAGAGTTCAACAAATATTGAGCACCAGTGAACATCTTCTATATCGCAAACGAGTGCCTAAACCAAAACTATCTGAGAAGCACAAAGTTGCTAGAATGGAATTTGCAGAAGCACACAAATTTTGGGACGTTGAGTGGCAATCAGTTATTTTTTCAGATGAGAAAATATTAAATTTAGATGGTCCTGATGGTTGCCAAATGAATTGGCAAGACTTAAGGCTCCTCCGTCAAACGTGATGTGCACGCAACTTTCAAGGAGGGTAGCTAATGTTGTGGGCCGCTTTTGGATATCGTGGCTAGAGCAACATTTGCTTTATTTCGAACAAAATGAATGCTGAACGATATGTAGAACTTCTTGATTCTGAGCTAATTGAATTTGCAGGCGATAGTTGGGGTTTTCAGCAGGACAATGCACCCATACACAATGCCACCAACACAATTTTTTTGAAGAGAGAAATATCCCCGTATTGAAGTAGCCTGCGATTAGTCCGGATTTAAATCCGATAGAAAATGTATGGGGCATATTGTCCAATGTGGTTTAAAATAATGTAAGGCAGTTTGACAATTTAAAATCGCTTGAAACTAGACGAAGATATCCTGCGCCGCCTCTCATATAGAGAGTTAAACATGTAAAAACAGACTATGCACATATAGTTCTTTCGCTCACTGTAGTTGATATTGTAATGGAGAATTTATTATATTCTTGTATAGAAAAACTGGATGTGAAACCAAAAATCATCACAAAATATGTTGATGATTTATTCTGCATTATTTCGGATCATTCTATTAATGATGTTTTATCAACTTTTTATTTATTTCATGACAATATAAAATTTATAATTGAGAAAGAATGTAATTCTAAAATTCCTTATTTAGATACATTGATAATAAGAAGGGTGAACATTTATTAATAGATTAGTATCAGAAACCCACAGCTTCTGGGAGGGTAATTAACTATTTTTCTTAACACCCTAAAAGAATCATGCTTAATACAGCTAAGAATTTAATTGAAAGGATATTAAAGATTAGCGATACAGAATTTCATAAAATTAATATAGAAAAGATTAAAAATATTTTGGTAAATAATAATTACTAGGGTGGGTCGGTTTAAAAATCGCTCAACGTACAAGGAATATCGTATTCTAGGGATCAAAATAAGAAACTTTGCCGAAGGAACCATACCTCTAAAACGAATTTTGATGTCCTGACTTTTGACCCGTAGGGTCAAGTTTTGAAAAATCCCACTTTGAACCATTTAGAGTGCCCCAATCGAGTCCAAATGTATGACCGACCATCACTAACTTTGTAGGGCCGACCCACCCTTGCCAGTGGCACACCCCTGGAACCCTCCTGGGGGTTCCCTATACAAACATTTAAAAAAATCACAATTTTTGGCACTTTACATGAAAAAATCAGCGAAATGGCTATGTTTTTTTCTTTTTGGAGTTTATTTTTCTCTTTAGAAATTTATTTAGTCAGAACATATGTAAATGAAAAAATTAATTTAACTTAGTAATAGAGAAGAAATCAAAACAAATTATTGTTTGAAGTCTTTTTTGCTTTCAAGTTTGAGCAATTTCGCACGGATCTCTAATGTCGTCGCCATAACAGCCTCTACATTTCCCAGTATAACTCGTTTGGAAAAGCTAGTTAGCAATTTAACTTGTCGTTCCGTTCCTTGTATGTGTGTTGGAATTTTTGGATCAAAAAACGGTGGATCATCTTTATTTAAATATTCTTTCAATGTATCGTACGGAATGCTTCGCGTGAATGGTGGTTCAAATACGTGATCATTTGTTCAATTAAAGTTCATATCTGGTCTTTTATAAACTCTAAGTTTCGTTGGGTCGTCAACATCGGTTCGATAGTGTAGAATTTTCTTGATAGTACAGTCGCGCTTTTCTTTCCTATCATCAAACATCATTGATAAAAAGATATTTTCCGAATGCGTATAATATGAATTATCATATTCATATTCGTTGAAGTGTAAAAGGCAAACGAACCAATGCAATGGTATTTTTAACAGCAATTCGAATCGTCGTATAACTCCACCGTGAGGGCCAGTGTTTGTTGGCTCACCGTCAGTGCATATGCCAATTAATGCATCCAGTGATACATTTTTATCGTTGAAAAAATCATTTAATTTGGTTGTTTTGTATTCAGCAGTTTCATGTTCCACTCTTACGTAACCAATCAATTCAGAATTCGGTTCTCTTAAAATAACAAGATGAGGTTCTTTTACCATCCTAGTATGATACTTCTCGTCAATTTTAGCTCTCGTTAAAGTATCATCTTTTCTGCCATCGAATGAAAACGCTAACAAATTGGTATGATCTAACCGTTTGCGAAGCACTTCTTGTCTGCATTTCTCTTTTTCTCTGCGAACTTTCGATTTATCCATGATTAGAGGTTTGCCATGCTTATCTTTCTGATGCTGATTCTACTCTATCAGGCACACCAAATCTGTCACATATTAAGGCAAAGTTAAAACAATCGTATCTTTCTGTGTATTGTGAACTAATGCTTCTATCCATATCTTCTTGAACTGATGGCGGTGCGTATGTTAAATTATCGTGATCTTGGTATGTTGGTATTGATGACAAAGACGATGCTCCTTGCTCTTCAATTTCCACCATAAATGCATCCACTGTTAGTCTTCTCTGATTATGTTGATCGTGCATAAACTCTTTGACGCGTTCTGGAACCAATGCGCATGCACATAGAGCTGCCTTCAAATTCATTTACATGTTCCAAAGTGAAATATTGTTTCCATAGATTTTAGAAACTCTGGAAATTTTGGGTTTTTCTTTTTGCTCTTGAATTGGTCTTGATATTTGTCAAGCAATCTATTCAATTTAATAGATACACAATTTTTCGGCATTATTTCCATACCAAGTTTTTCCCAAATTCCAATCAACTTATTTTGTACTTGAATAGTGAATGATTTATAGGAAAACTTTTTGTGGTCTGTTTTAGCACGTTCGCTCAAGTAAAAGCAATATCTCAAGATATCCAGATCGGTTGGTAAATTAAGATCAGTCAAATCAGTAGACACAAAAAAAACAGTAGCATCATGCTTGGGTATATGACTCATTGGGTTTTCGATAGTTGTTGTGGCTTTATCTTGGGGGTAGAGGATGGTGGATTCATTGTAATAGGATGATAAATGGATTTTTAAAATAGTACCAACAAGTTTACTTTCTTTGACAGTCGAAAACGTAATAAAGACTTAAGGTATATTGTCTATTTATTTATACTATTTTTTACTCCGTTATTCTACCTGCAATTGTGTTAAAGGGGTTACGGTGCATCACAGTGATATCTTAATTGTTAAAATGATTGCAAATAAATGCGCATTTCTTAAGAAGGTGCCATAAAAAACCCACAAAAAGAGTTGTAAAAACAATGTTCATTTCTTAAGTAGGTGCTATAAAAAAACACACAAGTAAGTTTACGACATGCAGCAGTGTCTTGTGGTGGCTTAAAAACCCACACAAACAATTTTACGACCTGCAATTGTGTCACGGTGATACCTTCCTTTTTTAAAAGGGTTAAATAAAAAACCCACACAAGTAAGTTTACGACATGCAAATGCATCACAGTGATGCCTTTGGTTTAAAAGGGTTGTAAAAAACGCTAATTTCTAATAATTTTTTTTTAGTTTCTTTTCTATTACTA
The DNA here is from genome assembly GCA_949748255.1 of Eustalomyia histrio. Taxonomy (NCBI): domain Eukaryota; kingdom Metazoa; phylum Arthropoda; class Insecta; order Diptera; family Anthomyiidae; genus Eustalomyia; species Eustalomyia histrio. The sequence continues at coordinate 89,023,777 of OX456526.1, forward strand.
AGTTAAATTCATTTTTCCATTTACACATGTTCTGAACAAATAAATTTCTAAAGAGAAAAATAAACTCCAAAAAGAAAAAAACATAGCCATTTCGCTGATTTTTTCATATAAAGTGCCAAAAATGGTGATTTTTTGAAATATACGTTGAGCGTTTTTTTGCCTCCCTACAAATTGACCCGCCCTTATAATTACCCAATTAAATAAATCTGTAGATTGATAAGCCAATATAAAAACCGTAATAATTTAATTATGAGAACGGTTACTGAACCTAAAATTTATAAATCTCTAACTTATGCTCCTCTTATACCTGAAAGATTAGAAAAATCAAAAATTTATGATAATAAGAAATATATAGTGCCACATAAAACATATTACACATTAGGTAGATTATTTTGCAAAACGAAAGATAAAATCGATAAATCCGAAATGTCTATACCTTGTTGTGGAAATAATAGTGAGAATTGTAGTAAAGTATATGTAGGTACAACAAAGAATAAAATAAAAACAAGAATTGCAGGACATAAATTTGATCAGAACACTACTTCTACACACACTACTTCTACACATTACATTGCACGAGCATAATTACAGACGCATATATATGTTAGAAATGTTACAAATTATGAAGGTACGATCTACATAACGAATTAATTATAAGATATAGCAAATATTGCACAAAATTATAGACATTTAGTTAATAAAAACTAGGATAAATATTATTATGTTAAATAACATGTATTTCAAATATTTTTTTATTCATGTAATATTTTAATTTTTTAAATATTGTTATTTTTGTTTTCTGTGATATTTTTATTTATTAATATTGTCATATTTTTATTTTTTAATATTTCTTTTTGATTTACCGCCTTTTTTAAAAAATTGTTTTATATATGTTTTCATTTATAATTATCATTTATTAGTTATAAAAAACAATTTCCCCTGAAGAAGTCACCCAATGTTGTGATGAAATATTCGGATCAATAAATATTAATAATTATTTGTTTTAAATAAAAAGATCTTAAGCTCAATTTAAAATAATACAAAAATCAAGAAGATTGAAGAAAACTAAATAAATTTTTATTTATGTTTCAAAAAAAAAAAAAAAGTATATATGAAAACTTAAACCACTTAAGTGTAGTTCTTGAAAAACATAAGAAAAAATTTTGCACTTTGACAATATGAAAAGAAAAACTTGGATTTTCTTCACATCTGAGATGCATGGATTGGACAAGATTGGCACATACTTCCGGGGATATGGAGTACTACGCCTTCGATTTTTTCCACATATCGTTTTTTAAATTATATTGTCCTATTTTCTTTTTTAGAACCCCCCAAAGAAGTTTAATGGGATTTAAGTCCGGATATCGAGAATGTCAATTCATAACTGAAACTTTGTGCTGCTAAAACCAAGATATGACCAGTTTTGATGAATGTTTACCCAATAAATTGGACTAAAACCAGATGATTACAAACATCCCCATATCAAAAAATATTCAACTCAATGCTTTGCAGTCTTTAACGTATATTTGGAGTCATATTATTTACTTTTTGGTCTACGTACAAACATTTTACCATCCGAACCAAAAAAAAAATTCTTTTAGTTTTATCGGACCAAAGCACTTTTTCCAGATTTTCCCGCTAAAGGTGTTCCTTGACAAAAATTAGTATTTTCTTAATGTTTTGTTTGCTTAACAACGGTACTTTTCTTGGTCCTCGGGCATTTAATCCAGCTTTTTCAAGTCTATTTCTAATTGTGTGACTCGTTACTAAAGAAGATAGGTAAATTTTTAGCTCTTCTGATGACCAAAATAGGTTGCATTCGGATGTACGAGCTAAAAGCTGATCAAATCGAACTAATCAATCCGCTTTCTATCCCTTGGTTTAGGCTTTATATTTCCGTGAACTGCAGTAAACTTTCGTTTTAGAACAATCCATCAATTTTGCAATTTTACTCAAAGATTTTCCTTGTTTTCTTAATTTTAAAATAATTTCGTTTTTGGTTAAAGTGCAATGCTTACCAAGACCCATTTTTTTCCGACGAATCTCTACTAAAAATTAGTTTAAACTAATTTTCAGAATTTTGTTCTTATTTTTTTTAAAACAAATTCACGTTTTTTTCGAAAGTTTTCTAAAAAATTAGTAATTAAAGGTGGATTTACACGTCGACTACTCTTATCTGCTATTACTAAGAACTGGGTTTAAAAATCAGCAAAACAACAAAAAAATTAAAAACGTTAAATATTCTATTTTGTGTGGGTGTGAGCTGGCTAAATAAAATCTAAACTAAATTCAGGTTTCCAAATTTCTATGAAATTTTAAAAATTTTTTCAAAGAAATTTTTAAACCTTTTCTCAATTTGTATTTAGTTTAGAATTTATTTAGCTACATCACACAGGTCCTGAAGGGAATTATTTAATTTGTATATTTTCTTTTAAAGCAATAAAATTCGGGATTCCAATTGTATAACTTTTTTAATTAAAAATCTTAGATTCAAAAACATACCACATTAAGTCTTAGCTAAAATCCACAAAATTTCAGAATTATGAGTTTATGTTTATATTTACGAGTATATTAAAACATACACAGCAAAAAGTATCACAAAATTTTAAGTAATTAATAATATTTATTAAAATATTCAAATTAAAATTCGATTTCTAACAATTTTCTGTTTGAAATGTTTGTAACTTGCTACTTTTCACATAAAAATTTTTTGAAAATAAAAATTGAATTTACAAAAAGTTTTTTGTATTTACGAATTCCATTGTTGGTGCCTTTTTAAAAAATGTTTTTTTTTGTATTTACAAAAATATTCTATGGAAGATGTTAAATATTACAAACACAATTTTGTAATTTTATACTGGTATGTATTTTAAACTGAAAATATTTAATTAACAACTTAACTTTTATAAACTTTCAAAGTAGTTATAATACGAGAGCGGATCAATAAGTCCGTGACTTTTTGAATGAAACACATTTTTTTGCAAAAAAAAATATTTTTCAACATAATCTCCTTTTAGCTCAATACACTTAGTCCAACGTTTCTCCAATTTTTGTATCCCTTCCAAAAAATAGGATTTTTCAAGATCCATAAAATAGGCATTTGTTTGATCAATCATTCCATCGTTGGAGCTAAATCTCTCCACCGAGCCATTTCTTTAGGTTTGGAAATAGGAAATAGTCACTGGGGGGGCTAAATCCGGAGGTACCAATTGGTAGCCCAATTCATGGAATTTTTCCAATCCTTTGAAGTTGTCTCACGATTACGTTTATGGTCAGTTGAGAGCAAATGCGGCACCCATCTTGCAGACAGCTTCCTTAAATCCAACTGATCATTTAAAATCGAAACCACACTGCCATATGAAATGTCTATGGCATCAACATTCTCACGCACTTCTACTCTTCGATCGGCCAACACCATATCGTGAATTTTTTCGACATTTTCGGGTGTATTGACCTCAACTGGCCGTCCAGAATGTTTAGCGTCATTTGTACTTGTGCGACCACAACGAAAGTCAGTAAACCACCTTTTTACCATTGAAATCGATGGTGCAGAGTCCCCATAATATTTATCAAGCTTTTCCTTGGTTTGATTGACGTCTTTTTTTCTCAAAAAATAATGTTTAATGAGCACTCGAAATTCACTTTTTTCCATTTTTTTTTAAATCTACGAGGTTGTATGTTTTTAACAGCTGTTAAACGCAAAGTAAATGACGAAACTTGCTCAAAATTTGACAGCAGTGTTGCATTTCATATAACTACGAGGGATTGATCCGCCCTCGTATAACCAGAGTTACCAAGACGGGTAGGAACACAAAAATACTGTTCGAATTTTCAAACAGATGATCCAACGGAATATTACAGATCAGTCCTATTCATTTCATATTTAGATGAAATAATCTCAAGTATGACGAATAGATTTTCCGGTTTCTATAAGGTGGTAAAGATTTTATAAAATATTGCACCAAGCCGAGTCTTTGACGTTTCGTTAAAAGAATTTTGTAGCCTAATAGATTTTTATCAAAACGGTCTAAAAGACAAGCTTTACAACACCAACAAAAATCAAAACGTACTTCAGAAATGCAATGGGCGCCGCAAGACCTTCTGCATTGGCTCGAATGTGAAGAGGTAGAACCAGACAAAATTGTTGACAGTTTTATGTCGGGCACTCACCGTAGCGCTTTTTTTTGTCCGCTTGTGAGAGAGGCTTCTGTCCGCTTGTGTAGTGTTCGCGTCCGGTTATTGGAGCGTACGGTTATGGGAATGCATTTTGTATAGAAAAATTATAAAAAGTTTAGGTCGACGAAATTTGTCCGCTTGTGGAAGCTGTCCGTTATGGGAGCTTTCACTGCATATGTTTTTTTTTTCGTTCTAAAGAAATATAACTTTTAACACTTATTTACTACAAATGACTATTGCCATAGATAAAAATACAATTATAATTGTATATTCGTCCAAATTAATTTTATTACATGTAATGTTTGATTAAAATATGTAGACAAAACATAAAAATACAAATACGCAATTAGCACAATGGAGTACATAGTTTGTACAAATCTTAATAAAATTCATAGTTTTAGTGAAAAAATCTTACCAAGGTTGCTTTTATCGTGTTCCCTACAGAAATTTTTGTGTGTTCATTTGACCATTTTTCAAGAGTAAATTCACTGTATAATTGATATTTACACTCAGAAAAAAAAGGTTAGTAGAAAAATTTGTAAACGGTTTTTAATCCCACTACTATTTTTGTACTGATTTTTAGTCAAAAAATTATTATTTAGCAAATCTTTTTGCTATTTACATTTTCAAATTAAAGAATTTTTACAGAATATTTACAAATTTTTGTTGCTAATTTTCTTTAATTAGAAAAAAAATTTACTAATTTTAAAAAGTGGATATTGAAGGAAATGCTATATCTAATTAAAACTTACACCTACAAACTTAAATTGCCTTAAAATGTTACGTAGATTTGAAAAGGGATCGGAAGTGAAGATACTGACTCATGCCTAAAAACTCATGCCACTTAAAATAACACTAAAATTCGATCTTAATATTAAAAAAAAATACTAAAATATTTTTCAAAACAGAAATTACCAAATTAAAACAAAATGATAAAATATTTTATGTCTTTACAATTTTAAAGCCTTTGATTTCTTTTTTTTTTTTTTGTTTTTTTAATTTTGTCTAAAATAATTTTTGAAAAAAATAAAAAATTGCTCGATAAAAAAAAATAAATTTGAAATTTTGTACTAATATTAATAACAATTAGTAATTCGTTTTGCTGATTTTACCTAACCGATTTTAAATTCCACTTTACCAAAAGTTTACTAAAATTTAGTAGCCACAGTTAATTTTTTCTACAAATTTCATTGTACTACACGTCAGCAGACATGTGTTGCTACGATTAGCAAAAAATAACGCAGGGTTCAAATTAGCAAAATTTCCCTTAATAACAGCAAAATTTTCAGTTGCCAGTACAGACTTTTTTTGTTAGTGTAATTTACAATTTAAAGTAAAGGGTTTTTGGATGAATTCTTCAACAATTAATTGGCAAGTGAAAGGGTTAAGATCTACATATGTATAACATTTATTTGATGCAAAAAGCACAAGAAGCATTCATATAATGGTTCATTAGGATAATTATAACGTACATATTAATAAGATACAATATTTAACTAAAAAATTTAAGATCCCAGATTCGTTATTGCATCTGAATGAATTATTCTAGCATTAAAAACTTGTGTAAAACATAAGAAATAAAATCAGAGTAATAATTAAAAATAAAAAAACAACAACATTTTAATCTATAGCCAAGGAACATTTTTCATCATCTGTGTGACCAACGCATTCTAGAGCTGGACGATGTTCCGAATCCCACATACCAGGACCACATCGTTTACAAAGACCTGCCAATGTACAAGGAATTTTGGGAAGTTGCCGATACTGATGCAATAGGCCGCGAGCTTTACGCAGTATCAATTGGCCATCCATATACATGGCTAGTGAGCTAAAATGTAAGAGCATCTCATCAGTTCGAAGATTTTGAGCAATCACGTCATCGGCATACACTGCAATAATAGCTAAGCAGAGGAACAGATGAAAATAATCCGTTAAATAATTGGACCAACAGGCCTCCCACATTCGAATAACAACGGCTTCGGTAAACTCCCGCTTGAAACAGAGTAAGAGCCAACGATGGCAGAAAAGTAGTTCCATAGCATCGCTGTGCTGTTTAAGGTGTATATAGAAACGTGGCAACATAATTCGTACGAGCTCTCGTAAAAAGTTGAGATTGCGGTCGACATCATTGTCCGTTGGCGTACACACGAAAAAGGCTCTCTGCATGAGTCCTACGAAACACCAAAAGGTCTCGGATTCGTTTTGTATTTCACATAATACTGGTGCCAATAAATCACTCATGCCTTGCGAGTACGAAATGCCCGAATTATAGAATGCATAGTTAAGTAATATATTCTTCATTATTTCCGTATTGGGATTGTCGTCTCCACAAAAAAATGGATTTGAACGATCGGTACGCACTACATCTTTTTCAACAACATTTTGTACGGTTTTCCAAAAATGTATCTGTTCTTCTGGTGACATGGAGTACAAGCGTCTTCTAGTTACTTCATCGTACTCTTGCCGCTTAATATCCATCAGTACGGCCCGATCTTCGAAAGTTGACGAAAATGAATAGCATTTGAGCAGGAATGGCCAAACTGTTTTGCGAAGGCTCTTCTCTAATCCGCCAAAAAATACGCACTTACGTAACATTAAATCATCTTCAATTTGACCCTTTTCATTGAGTAGTGTTCCATAAAAGAAATTAGTAGTAATCTTTTGTAGATTCCCCTCATCCGGATGTAATTCGGACTTCTTTACCTCTGGCCTGCAAACCATAAATTGACGATATGGTAAATTTTTTTTTTCCTGTCCAACTGTATGGGTAATGTTATGAAGAAAGCAGTGCCACTGATGTAATACCTAAAAATATATATATGTAATAATAATTCATTAGTGAGAATACGTCAAGTGATTTAAGTATACATATGATGATCAGGTAGGGTTGCCACATTACAAAAGTAGCTTGATTTAAAAAAAATACTTGAAAATGAAAAATTCTGAAAAATGTTAAAGGAGATCACAAGGTGTAGTGAGTGTCATATTAAAAAAAAGTTGTTAAATTTTTTGTTTCACTATAATGGCATCTTTTTGTTAGTTTATTTTTGTTAGCACACTAAAACAAAGTACACTAAGCACAGGTAGAAATGTGTCGTCCTATCATCTATTGTATTTTTTTTAAATTAAATTCTAACCACTCTGATTTTAATAGGAAAATTTATTTATATTTTTTAATTTTTCTATTTTATTTGAAAAATTATATTATTTTGTAATTTTATACTAATTTAAAAAAACAAAGTTTTAATAAAAAAATTTTAAACATAGAAAGAGAAAAAAATTTAAACATTTAATTTAATCAAATAAGATAATACAACACTTTCTACACAAGCCTTGTAAACAACCTAATTAAATTCACGATTTTGATTATAAAAATATATTTTTTTAAAGCTACCAAATTAAAGTAATTAAAGTACAAAATTGTTGTTTCACATATTTTTTTTTTGTCTAATTTTACACACGCCTAACATCATCATTCTATTCTACACTCATAGCAATACAGGGAGGCAAGAAAACATCCACCCGATGTTGTTTTGCTATATCTTTAAAATTAATCGACAATTTAATTTTTTGAAGTATTTATTTGGGCCTTTAACTTTTTCCATTAATTTTTGAAGATTACGTCGGTCAAGTGGGTGCCGCCATTGTCTATCGTTCTTATTATTTTCAAACCTGTAACAGCTTATTTTTTAACTGCTTATCAACATATTAATAACTATTTCTTTAGGAAGCTACTAATTTTTTACATATTTTTAATGCAGCGAGTAAGCAGAAGCACAAATTTTGCCTATTTTTTCCTGCAGCGAATACGTGCGACTACTTGCAAAAATGACTGTGTCGAACAAAAATGTCGTAATATTTGTATATGCGGAGTAGAATTTCCATGAACTTACAGATATTCCTAATACTTTAAAAGTTAAACGGTTTATAATTCAGTGTTTGCTCTTCTTCTGGACTGTTTGATTTTTTACCATAAATGCAGCACCTTGGCTGTCACATAGAATTGGAGTAGAATCCTCAATATAATTTTTTTAAAACCCATCTCACTTAGAAGACAACGATGAAATGTCACTTCCTTTGTACATTGGCATAAATCAATTCAGTCGGCTTCCATCGTACTTAAATCCACCACAGATTCTCTACGGGACTCCCATAAACTCAAAATGCAGAGTGTAATTTTTCTTTCATTATCGTAATTTTTCGATCGAAATTAGTTTTTCATAAAATAAAGCATTTAAAGTGGTGAGGAAGTTCGGCCCTAAATTGGAAATAAAAGTTACTAGTTACTTTTTAATAAAACAGTTTTGGAACGATTTCACTCAATCACGAATTCCGTAATTCGGCTCCAGGTCTTGTTATCATGGCCAGGTACATCAATGCACCATTCAAACTTTGATAGTTTTTAGTATCAACATCATCATCTTGATCTTCGTATTTTACCAAAACTATAACACTTTGTCATGGAGTGACTGATGGTTTACATTTTGTCATATCCCATCAAATTTCTGAAGCATATTTTTTTTAATGAATCGTTATATCTTCTCTAAAACTATCACAACCAATTTACATTACTAAATATAATTATAAGAGACCACGGTTAAAGACTTCCACATATTCTATAATTTTATTCATATTTTTTTCATTCGAAAGCGACTACAACATACAAACAATAAGTCTTATTTCACTACCGCTTTGTTTCATGCACTCGCAAGTATTAAATTTACACCTTTAAAGACGTTATCTTCTAAATTTCCATTCAAGTAAGCTACAATTATATCTATATGATTAATGAATAATTCATGTTTAGGTGATAAGGCTTATAATAACCGTAGGTTTAATACCGCACAAAAAGGGTAATAGTATACGTTATGTTTTTGTAAACACCCATGTACCACTAGCCTCGCCTTTTATTTTTCTACAGAGTCGTCAGTTTTACGCTTGAACGCAAATACCCATTTGCAACCAATTATATTAGGCCTATCCAACAGCTGCCATTTTTTGTTTTTTACTTATGAATTATATTGTATTTGCATAGCCTCTTTCCATTTTTCAGAATTTTAGAATTTAAAGTCGGACTTACAGTGTTCGGACTTTCAACATTAGAACTTAACATTTCCGGCTTATCTTCTGAATAATAAACTTTTCGAGTTCTGCCCCTACACAAATATAGATCAAGGCTATTTGGGGCGCTGAATTCAAATATGCACTCCGTTTTTTAAGATCGATTTTAGTTTTCAGGATATTGTATAAGATAATTTTTTACAATGTTTGACAATTAATGTCCATTTTATTCAATAAAAAGTGAAAATATAGAAATGAAGAGCAATCTAATTGAGTCTGTTTCACGCATTGGAGTCGCTCATGATGCCCTCGCTCCAAAATCCTTGATATCATCTTTCGATTTTTGTCAAATTAGGGGGGTCAAAACCGGGATTCCAGAAGTCACTTCTAGAGCTTGACGTCGGAGTCAAAAGTGATCAAAGTAGGAAATGTAGCTGTTGTCATTCTAAGAACAATGATATATCTAACGTTGCGATCGGACTATAAATAGAGGCACAGGAAACAAAAACTAAAAGCGCGGGGTATAGGGGCGTGGCAACAAAAAATGTTTTTTTTGATATCGTCTTCAAATTGTCTTTAATTCTAGGGCGTGACCAGTGCAAGTTTTTTTTCGAACCACCCTAATGGACATCCTCCCGAGCTTTTGAAAATAAGCAAAATCGGTCCAGCGGTTAAAAAGTTATGAGTTAAATGTGAAGGTACCTCTAATTTTTCCATACATATTGGTGTATTTTAGTACAAGTAGCGACTGGTGCATGATATATTTTCTCATATTTTTTCACCATTCGCTTAGAAGTGAATTGCATTTTGTATGCACTTCAAATATTTTTCACCTTTTTTCCACCACTAAAATTTTTTTCACCACAAACAATTTTTTCACCTCAAGAAATTTTTTCACCTCCACAATTTTACTTTAAAAGTTTTTTACATTATTTGTATCAAAAACAGTAGAGAAATAAGATATTGGTGGAGGGTATTCAAACAGCCTTTTTTACTTGTTTTCAATTTCAACTCTTGTTCTATCGAATTAAAATCCAGTCTTAAGCGAAAATTGGTGTGGACATGATTTTTTTTTTTTGGTAATTTTGAGATCTTAAATACAAATTTCAAAATATTTCTTATTGAAGAAATAATGAATATTTTGTATTAACTCAATTAAATCCACAAACTCTCAGTTTATTTGTTTAACCAAAACTTAAGTTTTTCCAATCTCTATTCAAAAAACGTATCCTGATTATATATCGGGTAACAGCAAATATTATTCGGTTTTGAATTACTTGTAAAAAAAAATTCAAATAAAATATAATCACATAATTCGAAAAAACCCAGGTGAAAATGATCATATATGTTCATATATGATGTCATGTATGAGTATATATGGATTCATGTATGAGCATATATGAACATATATGTCATGTATGTATGTAAGCATATATAGGCAAATACATTCAAAGAATATATGATACCATATATGGCATTATATGATAATATATGGCATATATTGGTCTAAATATTGATCCGTGTATGCCATATGTTCATATATGAATGCATATTGTACCCAGGTGAAAATGTTCATATATGGTCTCAAATATGGACATATATGAATGGTCAGATATGCGTACTTTTCAGTATATTATTATTTTTTTTTATTTTGCAACAAAAATATAGTTTTTTTTATTAAAACTTAATGTAAAGATATTACTTCTATTTACATTTTGCTAATAAATTTATAAATTTCAAAGAAATTTAGGAATTTTTAACGAACAAGTTTCGAATATTCGAAGAATATCCTATTTTTAAAAATAATAAAATAAAAACAAAATAATATATATATCACGTTAATTCATTTAGTTTAAAACTATTTTAAAATAAATTAAATGTATTGTTCAAAAACTGAATTAATAAAGAAAACTTAAAAAAATAATATCAATTAACAACAAAAAAAAAAACAGTTTTTTTAGCGATCGTGACGTTTTTGGAGCTGCTTATGCTCACCAATTTTTTGGCTCTATTTATATTGAAGGTACTCTGTTGTACCTATCCTCTTTTTTTTGCCACATTCCATAAAAAAATTAAAAAAAAAAATAAAAATAATGGTGTTAAAAGTACAAAGACAAGACAATCCCAAGTTCTTTGAACTTGGGATTGTCTTGCTAAAATGGCTTCTTTTTTGAAAATAAAATAACAATTATTTTGAAATCTGGTCAAAGTTGGGTAACAAAAAGAATGAAAATTATTAAAAGACTTACATAAGACTTTTCGTATTGGAAAAAGTCCTTCGAATCTTGTTTTTTTAAAAAAACTCATATATAAATTGCTTTTCTACAGAAAAAATCCTTAAATCTAGAGATTAAAATCTCTCAGAATCTGAGATAGACTATATGGACTTTGGGAGCTTTTGCAGTGAAAAGAACTCGAATGTCCTAAAGATATCGAGGAGTTGTTCTACAGAAAAACTCTCATATTTTTAAGAACTTTTTGCTATAGTAAAAATTTTAGATTTTAAGGAAAAATCCTTTAAAACCCTCCTTTAATTATAAGTACCCCTTCTTGTTTATTTACCTTTTTGCTAAATTAACAGTCTCTACGTATTAGTTTTCCGCAGAAAAAAAGCTTTTTTTTTTTTAAGTACTGGGTTATAATTTTTTTCGACTTCGGTAGTTTTCGACCACGTTTAAAAAGTGGCCACGATTGAACCACCCCTATTGTACTAAGTTTAACCAAAAAGTATATAATTTTCTATAGAGTATGTTTTTCTCTCACGAACTTTTTAGTACTCTCTTAGAACACAAACATAGTTTGGCGGCAACAAAGGTGAGTTTTGGTCGGCAACTTTTAGTAGTGTTTAGCGGTGCTGCCATATAACCAATTTTAACTATTTTTTTGCCGTTTTTGGAATTTTTCAGATTATTTCATAAAAAAATATGCTTTTTTATTTTATTCATGTATTTTTTCGGATTTTTCATATAAAAATACAATATTTGTTCAATATACTATTTATTTTTACTAAAAATAGACATGTCTAATAAAGTAAAAAAATACAACAAATATTTGCAATTGTGTTAAAAAATAGTCACGAATTCAAACATAACATTGTGACAAGAAAAGTATTAAAGTGTGTACACACACATTGACTAACTATGTCTATTCATATCCATTATTTCCCATTTCTATGGTAAAAATATATAATAAAGAGAATAAATATGCTATTAATTGTTGCAACATATAACTAAAAACCTATAAAAAATGCAATAAATTTAAAAAAAATTGTTTTCATGAAAAAACTGGTAAACAGTTAAGAATCCCAAAAACTGGGATAAAAAATTACATTGTTTATGTGGCAGCACTGCATACACCAAATTTAATGTTTTTCAACACTTTAGCAACTTTGAAAATGTTGCCCTCTCATTTAAAAATGTTGCAGCTGAACTCTGTACCATGTTGAATTTCTGGTAGAGCGGGAAAAATACTCTTTAGAAAATTATATACTTTTTCGTTTAACCTATCCATATTCGTAAATGGCAAACCTTTCACTAAATAAATGACACTTAAGATGACAGATATTTAACAGCCCACAGCCTTGCCAGAGCGACGGTTTTGAAACCACTAACCGTTACATGCTTTTTCTGTATAAAATTATTCAACAAAATATAAGATGTAAATACAATATAATTGTGTTTTTTTTAACTTCTTAAATATTTTGAGCTTAAGGTTGGTTTTTTTTTTATAAATAAAAATATTATTATTTATTTTTCAATATTTCATATCTTCAGAATAATAATAATTATAATGACAAATGATTGAAAATTTTATATAATTAATTATATAGATATTTAATACATATATTAATAGATTTAAGTTTTGTATATTCCCAAGAAACATTTTTACGGACTCTCCGACACGTACGGATTCATGAATCCGGTTCTACTGCACGTTTACGGACCGTAAATATGTATCCGTCAAAGCATGTACGTAAACGGAACATTAACGGACCGTATAATTGAATTTTCGAAAACAATACAATTTGACTCCATTTTGGTTCATCCGTTTCTCTATCGTCAAATACGGACTTCCTCGAATTCGTTCGATACTTATTCACTATCCAGACTTTGAAAATGTATCGGTTTTAAATACAGAAATGTTACACCACCAACACATATAATTAATTTTAAGGCAGATATTAAAAATGTAGCTTAGAATTATAGATATTTAATACAACAGAAATAGTATATATTATATTAATTTATAACTAATATTATATCAATAGATTTGGAGTTTTATATTGTTAATTAATTTATTATTTGTTTATTATGTTTTTGTTCAAAAATTTTTTTGCTTACTGGTATATATGTTGCCTAGGAACAATTTATTTGTCAGACATTTTTGTAAAAATTTTTTAAAAAAAACTTTAATTTTGTTTTATAATTTGTCACATTTATTATTTTCTGAAGATGCTATACCCCATTGTGTAGCGAAATATTGAAAATAAATAATATTTTTTATAAAAAACAAACATTAAGCTCAAAAAATAAATTCGTTATTAAAAGAAAAAGGTTAAATAAAATATTAAAATTATCTCTATTTATAAAAAACCATCCTTAAGCACAAAAAATTTAAGAATTTAAAAATAAAAAAGGTTAAATAAAAGTTAAAAGAAATATTTTTTAAATAATAAAAAGTAAAAGAAATGTTACGGAGTTTTTAATGGATACGGTGTACTTATATAAATTCGATTGGATTCACTAAAAAAAGTTGGATGGTATCCACAAAAATGTTTTTCTGATTCGGTTGGAATAATTGAATAATTCGATATTTATTACTAAATATTAATGATGTCAACTGAATCTAAAACCAAATATTGAAAAAAATACTCATATATGAACATTCATATGTATCCATTTTTGGCCATATACGGCCAAATTACGAATCCGAGCATATATGGAATAATATATGAGCATATAAGTTAACGTAATAAACATTTATTTCTCGCTGGGTTAATTTGCTTTACTTACTTTTCATTTTTATATATTAAAATAACTGGCGCCCAACAAAAAACAATTAAACAGTAAAGTAGCGTATCATTTAAAGTAATAAGAACACTAAAGTAGTAAAAACTTTAAAATAAAAATTAAACACTAAAGTAATGTATCATTTAAGATAACAAGAACACTAAAGTAGTGCAAAATTATAATAAAAAGGACACTTAAGTAGTGAACTATTAATTTAACAAACAAATTCAAAAACAAAGAAAAAAATTAATTAAAATACATCGTCCAAAAATTACAGTAAGAATTTAAACAAAAGTACCCATTAACAAATGAATAGAACTGTCTAAATAAAAACTAATTGAATAAAACATAATAACCTAAACAATAGTTTATAATCGCACAAAACAACACCTGCCAAGTAACAAAAGGAAATAGTGCAACCAGCAAAAGATAACAACACGCAACGATTAAAGAAGAAAAGCCTTACATCATCAGCTACAACAACCATAACGATGACAACTGTACTAACAACCATGCTAAAGTAATGTACCTTTTTAATTATTATCATATTTTCTATATTTAAAAAAAAATAATAATAAAACTCAATATATTTTTTATTTTTATTTTATAAAATAACTGAGTTGTCAATTAAAATTTTTTAGAAAAAAACATCCTAAAATTTTTATTCAAAAATTTCTAATCCCGAAAATTTAATTAATTATAAAATTTAAAAATAATTTAAAAATCTGCGATTCCTACGGAACCCTCCAGATTCATCAATCTTAATATGAAAAATAATAATTATAAAACAATACCTCCCTCGAACTGATATTTAAATTTAAATCATTATTATATTTTTTAATTTAAGAAAAAATTATTTTTTTATCAATAAAAAAAGATCTGCGATAAAATAAAATATACTATATCTTCCAATACCCTTTTTGTGACCTTTTTAATAAGTTTTATTTAAGATGGCTAACCCCAATAACCTGATTAGACCACCAATCCTTAACCCTCCTCCACCCCAAAATCCCAATAACATCCCCATTCTCTCAAATCTTGCGGATAATCCGGACCAAAACGCCCGAATGGAGGCGTCGATGACAAATCTCGTTTCCCGATTATGTAGGGAACAATGTAGAAATGTATTGGAAGACATTTTAAATCCCAACGCGGAAATTTCGGGGATAGATCAGGGGATAGACGAACGATATAGGGAGAACCTTACGGATTTAGACAAGGTTCCTGACATAGTTCGATGCCTGAACGTGTGGAACGGGTTTAAGTCTTTACAAATCGACAAGGGGTACTCCGACATATTTTGCAAACCTTAATGTTATCAGAAATAAGATCATTAGTGCGGCCGATGCTGCTCTCGAATCTTATAATACTCCTCAGAACTGGCGGTTAATCTCGCGCTACCTCGCATTATATTATGCGAATAAGCATGATCTTGGCACACTAGATTATCAGATGATCACCCTGGTTCAGGGTAATAGTTCTGTCCAGGACTTTTACCAAGATCTCTACTCACACCTGTCTTTGATTAAAAATAACATCTCGTGCATGACGATTGGTAGAGAGGTCATGGATACACTGGTTCAGACTTATAGGGACAAAGCGCTAGACACATCATTCGTGGGTTACGCGGCGACCTTTCCAAATTGCCTGAAACTGCAAAATCAGAATTTTCGTACAGAGTACGTATATAACAAGAATACCAGAAACCTTCAGATCCCTCTGGGAACAATCGTAATTTTCCAAATTGCCTGAAACTGCAAAATCAGAATTTTCGTACAGAGTACGTATATAACAAGAATACCAGAAACCCTCAGATCCCTCTGGGAAACAATCGTAATTTTGGAACACAAAACCTTAACAGATCGAATGGATTTGTCCCTATAGTAATGACACCCTCAGCTCCGAAACACAATATAATTTGAGTTATCCCAAACAAACGCATGTCCAAGAACAATTCCCAAACCAATTTCAGGGACAATTCCCAAACCAGTACCGGGGAAATGCGAACAAAACCATCAACAGACCAGAACCAATGGAAATAGATCAGTAGATGCAAACAAGGAATATTAAATATATTAACCGACCCAGACCTAATGATAGATTCATGGAAAAGAGACCAACCGATCAATTATTACAAAAACAACAAAAATTCCAAAGGAACTACCATATTGATATAGAACATGGAGAAGCAGTAATTCCTGAAGATGATTTTACTACAGATTATCATAATGAGATTGCATCTTACGAAACAGAGGAAGAATTACAGCCACTACAGGAATACATTGATGAACAAACGCATTATATGGCAAGTGAACAAGAGGACGACCAATACTTTGCAGATATTTATTTTTTAGAAAAGCAAACTCGTCTTTGCCATATTTCGAAGCAACGACAAAAAAGGGGAGATCCTGAAAATACTAGTAGACACAGGATCAAACAAAAATTATATACAGACTTCACTTATAAAAACGTCCATTCAAAACGAGAACATTTTTTATGCAAATTCTGGGAGGGAAAAATTCAAATAACTCACCACACATTTATTAACCTCTTCGGATTAAGGGATATAAATATAATTTTTTTTGGATTATCAACACTTAAATCTTTCCGTAATTACAGCCTCACAGAGATATCAGCTATTATTTACACGGCAAAAAATTTAATGGTTGTAAAGGACAACATTAAAATTAAACTAAAACAGCAGGTATCACAAGATGTAAACAATAGTACGATATGAACAGATCATATGGAAGAGGAGCAGAAACGCAGGTTAAACAATCTATTAACAAAATACCCAAATTTATTTGTTGAACCCAATGAAAATCTCACCTACACAACAACTGTAAAAGGGGAAATTCGAACAATCACCGACAACCCTATTTACTCCAGATGTTATCCATACCCAATGCATCTAAAGGACGAATCGTACGTCAGATAGGAGAACTATTGACTCAGGGGATTATTAGACCCTCAAAATCACCGCACAATTCACCAGTATGGATCGTGTCGAAGAAAATGGATGCTTCGGGGGTAAAGAAATTTAGGGTGGTCATTGACTATAGGAAACTTAATATGGTCACGATCCCCAATGGATATCCCATTCCTGAGATTAACGAAGTTCTTTCCCAGTTGGGACAGAATAATTTTTTTTTCGCAATAGACTTAAAAAGCGGATTTCATCAAATACCTCTTAGAGAAAGTGACAATACGAACTCACAAGACTCCAATTCGATCTTCGAAATGCTCCTTCGATTTTCCAAAGGGCTGTGGACGATATATTACCCGAGCACATAGGAAAAATGTGTTATGTCTATATAAACGACATTGTTATGTTTGGTAAAGATGAAAGGACACACATCGATAACGTCGAAAGGATTTTTCAAACATTGGAGTCAGCCAACATGAAAGTCCAACTGGATAAATGTGAGTTCCTCAAAACAGAAGTCGAGTTTTTAGGATTCCTAATTTCAGATAAAGGAATACGGGCCAACCCAAAAAAAGTGGAAACGATCATTAATTTTCCAGTCCCCGAAACGGTAAAGGATTTGAGATCATTTCTAGGTATGTCAGGGTTTTATCGTCGATTTATAAAGAATTATGCTAAACTGGCAAAACCTTTAACACTGCTTTTCAGAGGGGAGGAGGGACGAATGTCCAAAAACATGTCCAGCAAGGTGAAGATCAAAATGGGCGATGATCCTTTAATGGCATTCGACAAGAGTAAAAGAACATTAGTATCAGGGGATGTTATGTTAACATACCCCAACTTCGAGAAAGAATTCCACCTCACCACGGACGCTCCAAATAACGAAATCGACGCGGTACTGGAACAAGATGGGAGACCCATTACCTTCATTTACAGGACACTCAATAGAGCAGAAGAGCATTACGCAACGAACGAAAAAGAAATGCTCGCGATTATATGGGCAATGAAACCCCTAAAAAATTATCCTTACAGCTCGGCGAAGATTAAGATTTTTACGGATCACCAACCACTTACGTACGCACTAACTAATAAAAATTATAATAGCAGGCTTAAAAGATGGAAAGCATGCTTAGAAGAATATGATTACGAACTCCTCTACAAACCAGGTAGTACTAATGTGGTTGCAGATTCATTATCCAGACCTCCGCAACAAGTATTTCAGATACACTCAAAAATCGCTACTCAACATAGTAACCAGAGCTCATCTAAGAACCTCATCCAATTCACCGACGCACCAATAAACGAGTTTAAGAATCAAATAATAATAGAACAACATGAGAAACGGTTGTACGAATTCCAAATCGTGTTTCCAACATACCACCGCCATATCATTTTGGAACCAAACTTCACCGAAGAACGATTGAAGGAAATTCTAAATAAGTACTTAAACCCCTCAGTCACGAATTGCTTAAAGACTACAGATCAAATACTGGGTAAAGCACAAGAAATATATTCTACAAGCTTTTACAAATTCAAAGTTTTATACACAGGAAAAATGGTAGCAGATATCTTCAATGAATCGGAACTGGAGGTGGAGATTATAAACGAACATAACAGAGCACACCGAAATGCTAGTGAAAATAAAACTCAACTTCTCGAGCGGTGCTACTTCCCTCAGATGACAGCTAACATAAAGAGAGTCACCAAACTATGTAGGGAGAGTAAATATGATAGGCATCTAAATAACATAAATATCCAAGAGATACCAATCCCACAATATCCGGGACAAATTGTTCATATCGATATCTACAGAACGGAAAAATAGTCCATCTTGACAGGAATTGACAAACTTACGAATAGGATATTAAACAACCCCTAAGAGAGATACTTTTGAACTTTGGAATGCCCGAAATTGTCGTAATGGATAACGAAAAATTTTTCAATTCAAAATCTATAATATTCATGATGGAAAACCAATTCAACGTTAAGTTTTTCAGGATTCCACAATACGCTAATACTGTAAACGGTAAAATAGAAAGATTTCACTCAACACTCTCCGAAATTATAAGATGCCTCAAGTCGGAGGGAACACAACCTTACATGTCTGAACTTTTGGATAAATCCAACTTCGAATACAGCAATACAATCGACTCATTTTTGGGGAAAAGGGCAGTGGATGCATTTTTCGGCAGAAAATCACATGGTAATCCTAACAAACGTGAGAACGATATAGCGGAAATGGTCAAGAATATTAAGGACAAACAGGCATATGATCTGAATTACCATAATCGTGATAAAAGTGTCCCGAGGGAATATAAAGTGGGAGAAACAATCTTCGTGAAGGTAAATAAGAGATTAGGGACTAAACTTTCTAAGAATTATAGACGGGAAATAGTTAAAGAAAATAGGCACACCACCGTATTGACAAACAGTGGGAAAATTATCCACAAAAACAACATCCGTAACTAGTACGATATGAATTTCTGAAATTCTTTTCTAGCATTGCGTCATCATCTTCCGCTCACGGCGATGTGAGGATACTAGATTACACCAATTGAAGGGTGGTGGCGATCGATACAGGAATAGCGAGACTCCATATGGGAACCGTAAAGTTAGTGCATGAAGTTGATCTGGATAATTACTAGAATTTTATTAATACTATGATGTCTTCCTCATTACAACGAGAGTAAGTGTATCCCATCCCTTACGTTTACTCCTAATCCTAGAAATTTCCTAACTACAAGATAAACTGAACCAATTAAAACCGAGATCTAAAAGATCTCTTAACTTCATAGGCTCGGCAAGGAAATGGATAGCAGGCAATCCTGACCATAAAGATTTTAAAATAATAAAACAAAAAATAAATAATGTATTAGAGAACAATAACAAAGAAGTCATAACAAATTATCGGTGAATAGAATAAAAGAGTTGACCTCCAAAATGAACCAAATTATAAAGAACGTGCAGGCAGAAGCACGAATATTTCAAAATTTAGATATCACTGTATTCAGGTACAAACTGGAAATAATAAGGGAGGAAATAATAAACCTACAATATACCATTCATTGGACCAAAGTAGGAGTAATTAACTCTTTTATTATATTACACGACGAAATGGAAACAAAATAAAAACTCTTTAAAAAAACCGAATTCCATATATATAAATGTAGAAGAAATATTAGAGTTTAGTAAAATAAGAATAGCCTCAAGTAAGAATTCCCTGATTTATATTGTCAATACTCCTACCACTTATAATGAAACCTGTAATAAGCTATTGTTAATACCTGTGAAAACTAAACAAATTGCTACCAAAATTTAGTTTAACGAGATTTTAAATTGTAATAAGAAAATTTTCGGTATAAAAAATAAATGTAACTACAACATGTTGACAATGTGCAAAGACGAGGATATTGAGAATATCAGTGATTCAGAATGCCTACCTAACCTTATTCACAGTTACTCCGATATTCCCACTGTACAGGAAATACTATCTGGAACATTGCTATTAAACCAATTTAATAGCAATGTTCAAGAACCTTATGACTTGACTGGTACCTTCATCATTAAATTTCTTAATGAAACAATTTCGGTAAACGGGATTAACCTCTAATCTACTAACTGGAAACCCACATGTGGAGGAAATCCTTTCGTTGGAGTTGATGAAACAACTGCATACCAATAATACTGAAGCAATAGAACTTCTGAACGTTGAGACTAAGTTGGGTGATGCTATTGCCTACGTCCTAGCCATCTCCACAATAATCATAATGCTTTCCTGAAGCAAAACTGCGACAAAAAGAAATTAAAGAGCCTACGGGCCCCCATAGAAAGAATTGGTCAGATACCTTATTTTTGATTGAGGACAATCAATTTAAAGGGGGAGGAGTTGACGTAATAAACATTTATTTCTCGCTGGGTTAATTTGCTTTACTTACTTTTAATTTTTACGTTGCACGCGCCACATATTAAAGTTCATTTTACCTGTTTTTATTATAACTTTATTAATACCAAAACTGCTGACGGTATATCTGCTGTTTTGTAATTGTTGTATTTCTAAATAAATAATAGCGATTCATCTGTTCTTACGAAATTTACCTTTTTCCAAAACTATCAGAATTGTAAACCATAAATTTATTTTAATTTTAAATAAAAGTTTAGTTGCAGTCAAGCACTCAAACCTTAGTGTTGTTTTATTTAAATCTATATTAAAATAACTTATGTGAACATTTTCACCTGTGATGTAGTAATTACAATTTATTTGGTTTTATAAACTGATGAACTATTTCTAGGGAAAATTTTCATGCAACTTTGTTAAGATAAATTTTAAAAATTTTAATAGAATGTTAATTTTTTTAAGTAAAAGTTTTTTAATTTTTGGAAATAATAAACTGAGGTATAAAATTTTATCCTAAAAATTTCTGCAGATAAATTAAAATAAACGAGTAATTTTTTAAGTGTAATCAATTTAATTTAAAGATAAAAAAGGCGCCAGAGACTTTGTACAAAAATTTAATACAATTTTCCTTGAAAATAAGAATCAAATTTAACTTAAAATTTGGTCAAAATTTCTGTATTATAGAAAAATTTTACTATTGAGAACTAAATTTGTATTAGAAAACTCAACAAAATTTCCTCTTAGTTAGAAAATGTTTCCTTCGATTTAAGAAAGATTTTATTTATTTATTTAAAAATAAGAAAATATTTTCTAACATCAAGTTAAATAGCACTTCTTTTAATTGAAAATTATCCTTAAATTTTATCAAACTTTTCCAATAAATATGAAACTGTTTAATGGTAATTTTACCACATATTTTAAAATACTTTACACTCATTGTGTAAATATTTTCCAACTTTCAGAGGACTTGCGCTTTGTGAGAACACTGCTTTAAACAAGCTATATATTTTTATCTTTAAATTAAATTGAATTATACTAAACTCATTTAGTGAAGGTTTTATTTATAGTGGATCTTTTTTTAATACTTATATGTATGAAAATGTATTTTTAGTCTAGATCGAGAAAAAAAATCTATGATCTCGAACCAGACTAAAAATACATTTACATACTTAACTTATTTATTTAAAATATAAATTCAATTCCATTAGCAAAAATGTAAACAAGTTAAAAAAATTGTACGGATATCCTATATCCTGAAACGTAATAAATTGTGACAAAGTCAGATCGCAGTTGATTAATGGTACCCCTCAAGAGAACTACAAAAAGGGACGCCCTTACCCTGCCTTAACACATGCAAGTAGTGGCATGCAAGTGTTGTATACGGATTATCAACGAAAAATTCTTCGAAATAGCGGAATTTCTTGCCATTTGCTTTGGGTTTACACATACAAGTGTTAAATAGAGTTACCGAGTTCATCATATAGGCACATTTTTGGGGAAACGTGAAACATTTATTATTAGTATTAATTTAATAATATTAATCTTCTATAATTTACAAACTCGCGTTTTTCATGCGCATTTCAAGAAATAAATCCTTATAATACATTTAACAAGTTAATACTTTAATTACAATTTTACAGTAATCCAGTAATTTTGCATTAATATCTTAAGAAGGTAACATTGTTTATCGTTTTAACATTTAGTGGCATGCAAATGCCACATTTTACTCGCATGCAAATTTTGCTGCCACTGGAGCTCTTGAGTGTTTTGAGTTTTTCGAACTCCCAATGGCATGTGTAAACGCTGGGTTAGTGACTCGCGGTATCCATGGCTAAGGAGCACTGCGGGTTCTTTGTCTTCTTGAATTAACTAATTCAAGGAAGTTGTTGCAAAAATACAAAATATCACATACAAAAATTTAGACTTTTTGTTTATTAAATTTAAATTAGTGGCTTCGATAAATATATAGTTTAATAGGTGCAACGTCAATTATAGAAAAGTCATTATGACGTAATGTATAAAATCTGCTTGTGGTATTTTGTATTGTAGTCAGCAAACAAAATTATTACACAAAAGCAAAAATCCTAAATCTTTTATCTTTTGCTAACAAAATTTTAAAATATATTTTAAACTACTTTAAATTTAAGACTTTTAAGATTAGAAAACCAAAAATTACAATCATGCACGACAACTTTTTTAAAGGATACTTAATTTGTTTCCTGAAATAACTTTGCACTTTTTTCTTTGCATTTTCAAAAGGTTTTTAACAACAAAAACATTGAGAATAAAATTGACCTGATGTTCCTAGCGATGCCAACAGCTGATTGTCGTTATGACAGTACAGTGCTGCCAACATGCGAGAACTCCAAAACTGAAACCAATCTTGAAAAACGAAACCCGGATTCGAAATAACGTTTAGATTTGTTCTCATCGGCTTGATCCAAAAGTTGAACGGAATTTGTAAACTTATGTTATTTAAGGTCTACCACGATTTATTTTTAACCAATAATAATTATATCTTCTCTTTCAGTATCATTACCAGGACTCACCTCTTTTTTTCTTCATAATTATCATTTTCCATTAGTTTTAAAGGGTTTTCCAATAGGTACTTGGCAACTTTGAATGTAATTTGTGAACGCACTATTTCACTGATCATCTTTTACTTTCTTTTTTTCAGTAAACTCAAAATTTTCATCATGGTAAAGTACACGAACAAATGATCCAAATCAGTCGATTCTGCGGCGTTCTCAAGAAAAAGGCATCGCCAAGACCACTTTATGCCGAATTTTGCGTGAAAATCTTGGTTTACACCCATACAAGATCAAGCTGACTCGAGAATTGAAGCCGATGGACCATTTGAGGCGACGTACGTTCTCCGATTGGGCTCTGGAGAAGATGCGCCAAGATGATGAATTTCATCGCAAATGACGAAGCCCATTTTAGGCTCAATAGGTTCGTTAATAAGCAATATATCCGTTATTGGTTTGGTGAAAATCCACATGTGCTTCATGAATCACCACTTCATCTACAAAAAGTAACTGTTTGGTGCGGTTTGCATGCCGGCAGCGTCATTGGGCCATATTTTTTCGTCGACAGTAACGATCGTCACGTTACTGTGTATGGCGATCGTTTATTGAAGAGTAAGTTTGGTGAGCGTGTCATCTCAAGAAATGGACCAGTCAATAGGCCGCCTCGCTTGTGCGATTTAACGCCTCTAGACTTTTTTCTTTGAAACTACGTCAAATCATTGGTCTATGCCAACAAGCCGACAACTTTGGAAACAACATTTAACGCGAAATAGCGGCCGAAATGTGTAACCGAGTCATCGAAAATTGGGTCCAACGAATCGACCGCTGCCGACGTGCCCGCGGTAGCCATATGAACGAAGTAAACTTCCATTCATAAATGTTTTGATTGTATTTCAAGTCGATCATAAAGTTTTAAAAATAAATCAAATGGTTTGCGTTTTATTTAAAAAAAGTTGTCAAGTCCTTGTTGGAAAACTCGTCTTGTTGTTCATGATCATCACCACCAACTTTTTCAGAAATAGCATCATATTCGTATTTGGTTTATAAATGTTTACAAAAAAATATTCTATAACGAAATTCTTTTGTATACTGTTGGTAACACAACCTGGGCACCCGGCAAATAAACCTAATTCGAGTTCGCTAAACGCAGTGGTGCCAACCGTTTTTATATTTGAGATTGAAAATTATGATTCCAAGTGTTTTTTTTTAATTTTTCGACCATTTATTGAATATAAATCGACATATATCGATAAAACATCCTTTTGATGAACATGCATCTAAACGAAAATTGAAAAAAATCATGAACAATTTAGATTTTTTGCAAAAAATCTGAAAAAATTCTCAAAAATGTTTTGGACCATAAACATTGATATTTAAAAAAAACATTTTTGGTGAAACGCCCCAATATGTATGGTAGTTACATAAACTGCCTGTAAACATATTAAAAACTATTTTTTTTTCTGTGTGTAAGATTTTACCCAATCCTATCCTATTAATATTATGAATTTCGTCTGTCTGGATGTTTATCATCAAACAAAAGGGCGTGGCACCTCCCATATATCTCAAATATTTAAATTGATATTCTGCGGCGTCTATTAAACGTTTTAAAAAAAAATTTGAAAGATATCTTACCATTTTTTTTTGTAACTGCGCCAAAATAGGAGGGGTTAGGTCAAAGGGACGCATAGTAATTTGTTCCCATATAACGAGTGGACAAAAATAAAAGGAGTTATCGTAGGATAATGAAATTTGGTACGCGATTTTAGTTTGAGTAAATTAGAAGATAAACGAAATTTTAGGAAAATTGGTGCAAGGACACGCCTACCTGTCATATATCCTGAAGTTTAAAAATGTAATAACATCTTCAAATTTGGTTAGAACATAAATAAAATTGATAATCTTTATTGACCCTTAAATGCATACCGTACCATATATGGTACATGTCTTTAATCATACGATAATCTTTTCAATGAAACTGAAGCGTGATATTGCACGCTTTATGTTTAAGTAGACATTATAACTGTTCATATAAATAAAGTTTCAGCTCTTTTGTGACTATTTTCAGTTGTATGTAAAGTAAGCTGACGAAGTTGTCGTATGCACTTTTTGCACATAATTTTAAATGCGAGTTTCAATAGTGAAAAAATATTGATAATTGTTTTAAGTATTTTTTCCGGACGAGCTAATGTCGAAAATAGTTGACGAAACCATTCATTAGGCAAAAGTTGAACATAACACTCAAAATTTATTTTTCTATGCTCTGGAATTCGGAAAGGACATTAGTATTATTTATTATGGAGTTAATGCAGTGCGTAATGAAATGCCGGTCAACCAGTTTGAGAAAATAAAGAGGGAGTACTTTAACATAAAAACAACGATAAGTAAGATGCCGAAAACCCCGAACGTTTATTCAAAGTAAGGCCATTATTACACTCCATACCATTACTGAATAATCTGCGGATCCAAGTCATTCACAGCATTGCAACTATCAGTCCTGACCCAAAGGCTATGATGAAAATGAACAGATGCTACATGTGGGGGTGAAGACAAAAATTGAACAACCGTTTGTTTTTTAAATGCAGAAAGTGTAATGTTCACCTTTGCTTGAACAAAAACGCAATTGTTTCCTCGATTATCATAATAAAAAAATAATAATGCTTACATTTAGACTTAAATATACTAGAATTGTTTATGGGATTTTCATTAAGTATTTATTTACTTTTATATATTTGTTCAAAAATTTCTAATAAATAAAGAAATACTTTCAAGCAATTGTATTTTTTCAAATATGTATTGAATGCATAGTGTACCATATATGGTACACGTCACAAATCGCAGTTTTCCCCCTATTTCGGGAAACTGGTGCATTTCCCAGGAAAATGAATACTCAATTCGGGATAAGCGAACGATATTACATTAGGATAGCTTGGTCTCCATACTGGGGGCTGACCTCATGCATTTAAGTGTTAAAACAAAGTTATTAACATGCATGCCAGTTTTCTTTTTAATCGAAGCAAGGACTCGCTTACCTGTCATACATCCTTTAAAAAAAAGGACGCATGACATCTTATAAAACGTTTAAAAGTTGACCGATTGCATTCAAACTTATTAAATTAATTTAAATAAATATAACAAACATGTATACTAAAATTCGTTGAATTCGGTTTTGTATCTATAAAATCATTAGTATATAATTTTTTTATTACAAACTATACCCCCAGAATAATCACCCTTATTCTAGTTGTCGTTATCAATGTCGTCGTCGTTTTTGAGTCAACATCACTTTGCTTCGACGTCGACATCACTTCGACACCAAATTGGTATTCTAAAACAGTGTTGTAACGACGTTGACAGTTTATCGATTTAAACAAAAACATATCTCTAAAAATTGAGTCGGCAGATTTATTTTGTTTATTATTTTTGCGAAAAAATGTTTTTTATGTGTAATTTAAATTCTGATACCAGTGATGAAGAAAATAAAAAAAATCTAGTATTGGAAAGAAGACTTCTCATACAGAAATCCAATATCTTTAATCTGCCGGATAACAAGTGAGTAGCAAAATCAAAGTCTGTTACTTTAAAGAATGTTAATCTTCTAATTTTTTTAAAAGGTTTGAAAGTTACTTTCGGCTGAATAAAACAGCCTTCAAAGATTTGCTGGAAACAATAGCACCTAATTTGAAAACCGGAATCAAGTTCACATTTATTTTCAAAACAATAAAGTTGGCAGCTACATTAAGATTTTTAGCCCAGGGGTCGTACCAGCTCAGTGTTGGAAACGACTTTAACTTAGGGTTCAGCTGTTTCTGAAACTGTAGAAGATTTGCCACAGCTTCCTCCAGCGGGCTCAATATAAATTGCTTGAATCGTCCGCCACCTGTAGCATTACACTCGGCTTTGTTGGCTACCATTTTCTTTTTAACTTTAAATTTTAAGTCTCGCCAAACCTATAAATAAATTTTGTTATATTTTTATAATGCACTTTATATGATCATGATTTCTTTACCTTCTGCCATCCATCTCACATTATTCTCGGTGGGCCAAGTGCATTTAATAAATTTGATATTTCTTCCAATTTTTTCCGTTTTTTTTTTCAGTCATTACTTTTCCTCAAGTCGTTACTAAAAATTATGTCGACAAAATCAGAGTCGTTTCAAGACAATATCGTCGTCACATTTTCTTACAGAATACCAAATACTTGTCGACAGTTATCAATTATTTTCGATAACGACAACGGGAATACCAATTTCAAAAAAAATCCCAAGACGACATTGTCTTGTGTCGATGACGTCAACTAGAATAAGGGTGATTGTAATAATTTTAAAAAGCGTTACCCCTAAAATACTGTTACTTTGCAATCATTGAAAATTATATTTACCACAAAAGTTAAATAAATTTGTTTTTTATTACCCTTAAAATACTGAAATTATCAATAATTCGTTACCGAAAAACCTAACCAGGCATTATTTCCATAACCACACATGTTAGCAATCAGAGATTAAATTTTATGAAACTTACCGTTATTAATGAATAACAGTAAATAAAATGTTAATATAATAAAACAAAACAAGTACTGTCAAGGATGGAACTTTTTTAATAATGCTGAAATTTAACCAAAATTTAAATCGATGGTACTTTTTATAACGCATGGTATGTTTATTTATTTTTGTTATTAATACTGGTAACACTATCAAATTATATCCATCAATTAGTCTGTTATAGCCTTTTTCCACTGAGCTACATCTTTTATCTTTCATCAATTTGCAAAGATGTTAACATCTTCCCATAAGAATTATACAGGCCAAAAATTCTACATCTTTCTACATCTACAATAGATGATCCTTTCTCATTTTGTTCCATCTTACATCTTTCGTTATTTTAAGTGTCATCACTAAAAAAATGACAAAAAAGTCGATTTTCTTTGTGCCATCACTAGCAAACCGACATTGCAGAAAATAAACAAAAAAAAATTATTCAACAAAGGAAAATGAGCGGCACATGTAAGAATTTCATTCTTATGTCTACCAAAAATTTTTCTTTATCATCATCTTCTTCCTGAATGACCTTTAATATTTCAGTGTACTGCATTAAAATTCGGGGTTGTTCTTGCAAAGCAACAACTATTCCAATGATTAATGCTTTCTCTAAAACCATTTTTTAGTTTTAACAAAAAATATGCGTAATTTTCTTTTATTTTTCGACAGCTGAATAAATGACAGATGAAAGATTTTGCGAATGTAAACACTTGTTTCATATTTTCAACATCTTCCACGCGTTTCACAAACATGTTGTTCAGTGTAAAAAGCCTATTACTGATGTAAAAAATCAGTTGACGATTGACTTTAGTATCAAAGGTTATTTTTAGTACTGCTGTGTTGTTGCTTAAACTGTACTTTATAAGAAATAATAATTTGTTTGTTTAATATTTTTTTGAAAATATTATATAAACATTTCTTCAATTTTCTAACTGTTGAAATTTTGTACTGTTGTATAATTTTTTTTTTGTTTCCAACATTAAAATTCAAAGCTAGAAGGTATACTACTTTGTTTTGCCGCCATTTTGGCAAACATTAGTCTTCATATTTGGCAGTCGTAGACATGTGGCAAACTTATTATTGAAAAATATTCGATAAACCAAAGTGTTTTAATCGTTGAAACTCGCTCGCCCATGAAAAAATCATAATGAGTGACAAGGCACATTTTCATTTAAATAGATATGTGAATAAACAGAATAGTCGGTTCGTGGCAATGGAAAACTCAAATTATTCACCATTGCATCCATTAAAAGTGACAGTATGGTGTGCAATTTGGTCAGGAGGAATCATTGGACCTTACTTCTTTGAAAATGAAAACGGCGCAACGGTAACTGTGAATGGAGAGCGATATCGTGATATGATTAAAAACTTGTTAACGCTACAACTGCATGCTTTGGGCTTGATTAACATATGGTATCAACAAGACGGTGCCACATCGCATACAGCCAGGATAACAATGGAATAACTCCGAGACCTCTTTCCACAACAAGTTATTTCAAGAAATGGTGATGTTAATTGGCCTCCACGGTCGCCTGCTTTTACTGCTCCGGACTTCTTTTTGTGGGGATATCTGAAAAGCAAGGTTTATGCAAAGAAACCCGAAACGCTTGAGCAACTCAAACAAAATATTCGTGATGAAATTAATGAAATACCGCGTGAAATGTGTGAGAATGTAATGAATAATGTGCTCGAAAGGGCTCGCATTTGTGAGGCTAACAGAGGCGGAGATTTATCTGATATTGTATTCCATACATAATTGCCGACATTAAATAAAACGTTAAGATCTATTATATTTCATTTAATCAAAAATTATAAACAAACAAAGTAGTACACCTTCCCGGCGTACACCCTGTATTTACCGAATATTGCTACTATTCATCCAAATACCGAGTATTGCCACTATTTCGTTGAATTACTCGGCTTATAAAAATGTGCTAAAATCAATGATTTTTATTTAAAAGAAGTCGAAACAAGTCCAAAATTCAAAAAAAAAAAATAAATTATAAAGTTTGTTTAAGATTATTATTAACTTATTAAAAAGTGGTTCTCTATTAGCGAAAATGAAGTGTTATAGTCGAAAAACGTTTGTTTGTTGCCTTAGTGTAATCTTTTTATTAAAAAAGTTATGAATATGCACTTTTTATTCGGTTATTTTTTTATTCGGATGAATATTCCGTATTCGGTTGGACCGAATACACAATTCGTGACGAAAACACTATTCGTGATATCTCTAAATAAAACCGATTTCTTGTTAAAAAGTTTTCCTTAAAGTTCCACGTATTTAGCGCCTTCTAGTTGTGCAAATAGGAGTCAAATCCAAATTTTTTCACACAACGCTTTATAGTCTTTCCAAAAATATGTTTTTTTATAAATATTTTATCGGGGAACTTTATTTTATTTAACATCATTTTAATTTTTAACACTACAAAATTGCATCAAATTTATGAAAAAACCATGAAAATAGACATTTTAAAAACATGATTTTTTATAATTTGTTGCAAAATATTAGTTCTATTCTTATTATCTTTGAGATAATATAGTATAAACTTTTACAATAAAATTGACAAAATTAATATTTTTACAGCCATATGCATAGACATTTAGTTGGTTCTTATAATAGTCTTATACAAAAATTTGTTTTTGTTTTGCATGTTAATTTCATTTATATGTGTGTTATAAAAATCAACAAAATGTTTATGCATACAGCTGTTAGTTTATTACTATACTACAATAATTAAGTAACAAAAACTTCGTTGTACAAAGTGTTGTGACAAAATAAAACTTGTAACAACCTTTCATTTTGAATGTTTGTAAGACACTGTTTTTTATTCATAAAATATACGTTTAAGTGCTAAACATGAAATTCTTAAAACTAAAATATGCCGAACACATCTGCCCGACTTTTCAAACACCTTGAACAAAATGTTGTGACAAATTAAAACTTGTAACAACCTTTCGTTTTGAATGTTTGTAAGACACTGTTTTTTTATTTGTTAAATATACGCTTAAGTGCTAAACATGAAATTCTTAAAACTAAAATATGCCGAACACATCTGTCCGGCTTTTCTTAAACAAACAGCTAATTATCTCGTCTGTCGCCTAGACAATACCCTAAACTATTTTTATGAGCAAGCAACCAATTACTCTGTCTAAACCTAAACCTTTCTTAATATACAAACAAGCAACTAGCTACGCATAAAACCTAAACAATTATTTCGTTTATTTGTCGCTTAGACATAAAATTTAACCCTTATTCCTAGAATGCATTTCATTTAAATACAACAAACAAACTCTTCAAGGTTCAATTAAATAAATCATAAAACTGGTAAAACTAATAAACAACTAAACTATCTTCAAGATTAAGAAAATAAAAATTGGTAAAACTACTAAATACTCTCACCATGTTCAAGATGTTTGAACATTTGTAATTATTGGAAATACGTATCTTTATCATCGTTTGCAATTTTTAAGATCTCAAAGAGGCAAAGCGATAACCCAATTTCGTCATCATGATCATGCTTCCGAATGTCAATTTTTTATATTCACTATACGTATCTGGAACCAACTTCCAAATAATTTGCAGACCACTATCAACGCAATAACCCAGCAAAAACAGGGTTTTAAATACTTACCAGCCTATTTACTCGCTTAATTACTTTTGTTCGCGATGTCCCAAAAGTAATGAGTGGTAATTACCTTCTCACTTACAAAAAACACAATGTAATGGGTAGTCATTACCCTCTCGCTTACGAACAGCCAAAAAATAATGAGTACCCATTCATTTTTGGACATCGCGAACAAAAGTAATTCAGCGAGTAAATAGCCTGGTAAGTATTTGATACAATGTTTTTGCTGGGAAGGTTTAGGAAATTACTTTTTTTTTCATATGTGTTTTATATATATATACTAAGTATATTTTTATCATTATTTTTTTTTACTATTAAGCCTATTACTGTTGTATAACTTGTCTGATTCTAGTACTGTAATTTATAAGATATTGTGTCTTGTTTTACTAGAAAACAAATTTAATAAATACAAATACAAAAATGAAGCTGCCAAAGAAGCAATCAAAGCATCACTACTATGGCAAAGGTATTACTTCTTTTCTGATGGTTTCATCGATGAATTTAACATATTATTCAAATATAGCTACTTCCATTACTATTACTTTACTAAGGAAGCAATGATAATACAATGATGAGATATTCTGATGCATGAGTGGCAAATGTTTAAATACTTTGTATTTATTCATAAGAATGCAGAGAAACAAGTTTAAAGAAGCGAAATTTATGCATTTATATACATATAAATAGTCTTTATTAGAACAAAGAAATAATTCTGCATTAGTAAAACATTTCTCAAAAATTTTAATGAATTTTTGGACAAATTTTTGAATAATTTAAAAACTGGTTGTACAATTTTGAAACATTTTTTTAACAATTTTAAAATATTTTTGAACAATTTTAAATAATTTTTGCACAATTTTAAAACCTTTTTGGGCAATTTGAAATAATTTTTACACAATTTTAAAATTATATCGGTAAATTCTGAATTAAAACTGGAAATGGTGTAGTGTTAAATAAAATATATAATGCAAAAATGCACAGATTGCGTCGTCATAAATATTTAAGACTGAAAAATGCAAATGACTGGACAGCTAGTTTCAATTAAAGGTTAAAGAAAATCTGTTTTACTTGATTTTTCAAAACATTTATTAAAAATTGCAAAACTGCATAAATTCTAACCCTCATGAAATTTTAAACTAAAATATAAAAAATGATTTAATAAAAAAATGAAAAAAGTTCATCAGAACTATTTTCTCAATTTGAATAAATGCTTTTATTTGAACAAAACTTTGACCCGCATTTTCTAATAATTGGGCGTCAAAGAAGCAGTGGGCGTGGCACCTCCCTGTAAAACGCATTGAAGCAAAATTTGGCATAGTGTGTTGCAACATCATTTTAATGTTCTTACCCAAAAGTAGGTATGTTTTTAGGCTGCGTTTTTAGCAAAAGTGTGAGAGAGAATAGACAAAGGTGGCGTGTCACATTCTATATAACCCTAAATTTTAAAAGTGATATTTCGCTGCTGAAGTTGAACGTTTTAGAATTAATTTGTGTAAGACATCTTATAGAAATTCCTTAAACACTGTGTCAAATATGAACGGAAATATAAAGGAGAACGCGTGGCACCTCCCATACACCCCAAGATTTTCAAATGCCTTGCTTTGGCTTCTAATGAACGCATATGAGCAAAAACTAGCCTGCATATTTTAACATTTTTGAGTTTAGAGCCTATTGTAGGCGGGCTAATACGAGGAGTGTGATTTTCCTCTTCTAAGTCAGTTCTTTTTCACAACTTCCAAAAATGTTATTTTTTAATAAAAATGAACACTTTTCGAATCTATGACGGGTATCTTATTTTAAAAACAACCAAAGTTGAACATTAGATACCCAGAAAAAAAAATGGTAGTTATTCTGTGACTATAACTTCTTTCATTGCTTCCTAAACTTCAGTTGACATTCTTTTATGATTTTTTGGTGTTATTGTAAGGCACTTCCAAAAGAATTCATGTGTTCATATTTCAAATGCAGTGATCTGGATATAAACCCGATGCATATCTTAAAATATCACTCTTCATTACTTCTAAAGCATGTTATAGTTTTTCGTATATTTTTTTAATCTTGTTTTGATGAAATTCTTTAATTTTTTTATTAAACCGGTTTTTATATTTTAGTTTAAAATTTCATGAGGGTTAGAATTTATGCAGTTTTGCAATTTTCATAAAAGTTTTGAAATATCAAGAAAAACAAATTTTTTTAACCTTTAATTGAAACTAGCTGGCCTGTCATTTGCATTTGTTTAGCCTTAAATATTTATGACGAAGCAATCTGTGCATTTTTGCATAACACCATTTCAGAATTTATCAAAATAATTTTAAAATTGTGTAAAAATTATTTCGAATTGCCAAAAAGGTTTTAAAATTGTGCAAAAATTATTTAAAATTATTCAAAAATATTTAATATTTGTCTAAAAGTGTTTCAAAATTGTACAGCCAGTTTTTAAATTATCAAAAAATATTTTAAAATTTGTCTAAAAATGCATTAAAATTTTTGAAAAATGTTACAAAAATGATTTTTCACTAATGCAGAATTATTTATTTGTTTTAATAAAAAGTATTTGTAAATCAATGCATAAATTTCGCTTCTTTAAACTTATTTTTCTGCATTCTTATGAATTAAATTTTCATCAAAGCTTAAATACCACAAAGTATATGAACATTTTCCACTCATGAATCAGAATATCTAATCATTGTATTATCATTGCTTCCTTAGAGTAAAGTATGAGTAATGCTAGTAGCTTCATTTGAATACTTCCATCCTATGACACGCTAATGTTAAATTCATCGATGAAACCATTAGAAAAGAAGTGATGCCTTTGCCATAGCAGTGATGCTTTTATTGCTTCTTTGGCAGCTTCATT
Source organism: Eustalomyia histrio (assembly GCA_949748255.1). Lineage (NCBI taxonomy): Eukaryota > Metazoa > Arthropoda > Insecta > Diptera > Anthomyiidae > Eustalomyia > Eustalomyia histrio. The sequence continues at coordinate 89,058,390 of OX456526.1, forward strand.
TTTGCTGGGTACTTCTATATAAATTTGACATTTATAACTATGCTTTTTTTATAACTATTTTTAACTTACAATTTACAAAAAGTAAAACATTTATTGTAGTAAAAATTCCAAGAATTTCGAATAAAGAATTTAGTAAATAAGGGCGTTTACTGAATGACCCGTTATAATTTAACCAACAGTCACACTCAAACTTTATATGGGAAACAACAACAAATGTGTCAATTGAATTTCCGGGTAGAAGCTAACGGGAGTTTGTGAAAATGAGGCCCATTCCCGATGTCCTGATTAAATCTAAATTACAAATTCAAAATTTATTTGGGAACTTCAAAAGATTTAATTTTTCACTAAACCATACGCGAAGGGCTTTAGATGCAATGAAAAAGGTTCATAAAAGAAAACTTCCACCTTGTAACACCCATATGTAAAAATCATTTGTTCCGATCCAAAATTTCACAACACAGGTATCAAAATCACTGCTTCTTTTTTTTGGAAGTATAAAAAGGCTTATATTCGGCTGTGCCGAATCTTTGATTACCCACCATCCTAAAAAAATTTGCCTACTGTTGATACAAATAATGTCAAAAACTTTAGAAGTAAAATTATTGAGGTGAAAAACTTTTTTTTGGATGTTAAAAAAATTTTTGAGGTGAAACAAAATTTTTGTGGTAAAAAAATATTTTAGTGGTGAAATAAATTTTTTGAGGTGAATATAAATATTATTCAATTCTAAGCGACTTGTGAAAAAACAAGAGGAAATACTTTACTCGTCGTAGCGACCGACGAAATTATACTAAAATACACCAACTTGTATGAAAAATTTAGAGGTACCTTCACATTTTCACTTATAACTTTTTAACCACTGTACCGATTCATTTTCAATAGCAAACTGCTCGGGAGGATGTCCATTAATCTAGTTTCCCCCACTTGCGTCTTCGCGCCGTGATTGCCATTTCAACCGACAGACGGACATCGTTTAATCAACTTGAAATCGCATACGCATCACGAATATATCTGTTGTAATATGGAAGAGTAGCTTAAGTCGAAAATTGAGATAATGCGACTTTTGTCTTAAATTGATACTAACTTGCTTTTATACAAAATTTTTATATTTAAATATTGCTAATGATAACTAGAACAAGTTTAAATCAAATTTTTAAACAAATATTTTAAAATCTGAAAGATATTATGTATTTCACACTTAGGGGTTTTTTTTTTAAAACTGCAATTGACATTTCAATTAGCTTTAAGTTACTTAAGCGATTCTAATGAAATCAAAACTGTGTATTGTGTAGGGTTAGGTTAACATAAGCCTTTTAGTCAAACTTTTATTCAAATAAATTTATTAAAATAAATTAAAATCGTTGATTAATTTACCTTTTAAATAAATCGAGTTATTTCTATATTGCAATTAATAAACACGATTTACACGATGTAAATAGACTAAACGTTAGCCACACTTTAGTTCTTAACACTTCAGCGTTTTATATAAAACTGACTTGCTGCAACATCAAATACCCGTATTTATACGAGTAGTCAGGTATTCGTTATTTCCAGCTATTACACGCCAGATTTTTTCAGCTGTCAAAGAATTTACTATTTCGCGTAATGAAGTTTCTAGTAAAAGAAATTTCTGTAACAATATTTTTGGGTGTACATTAAAAATATAAAATCAAAATTAAATTCGAAATCGAGAATTTCGCAAGAATTTCACACAAAAAATAGTTTGATTTTCATCAAAAATTTTTCTTATATTTACCTCTGCGCAAAATTCTTTTTTGAATGCTTATATGTCCACGAAATGTCTTCTTATGTGAGACAGAATTTTGGTTAACAATTAAATTTCAATAGACTAAATAAAAGCGAAAAACTAAAAAAAAGAAAATTTTGCATTCAGTTGTAAGGATAACTATTATCCTTTTAAAAACTAAAAACGATATCATGTTTAATAGAGCCTTTGGATAATAGATTGTAAAAGTACAATAAGTTGGATTTTTCGATGACAACCTTTTTAGATAGTTGGGAAAGTATCGCAAGAAAATCGAATTTTGTTGAATTTTCAAAAATCGCAATAAAATTTAAGATCAGATTTGAGAAATGTGTTCATATGTATAAGGCGTTAGCAAGTTGAATTTTTACCTACATTCACCTTTTCAGAAAATTTTGATATTTTGACTTATATGTATATGTAAGTATGTATATGTATGTATAAATTTTTTAAAAATTTGATCTCGCATTCCTTTTATGAACATTAATTACGACTGTCTTGGATAAATTTGTTGAATTATAGCGTATAGTTTAAAAATAAATCAATTTAAAGTCAACCCCACATTTTGTATAATGTTTTTCCATTTAAAGGACCCTCATGAGACAAAAGCCTGTCCGTCTTTTAGGTCTCCCTGTGGGCTATAATAATGTACAAAGTTTTCAGTAATATCGTCTTATGTGTTCCCAGGAGAGCAAAAAAATAAATCCATATACAGGACCCCTGTAAGCGTACACCCTTGAAAATGGGCCCATTTTGTTGTTCTTTCCGAGAGCTATAATGATGTCAAAGGTTTTTGGGAATCCCTTTAAACTTTTTCAAGGGGTGCATAAAACGCAATAAGTTTCCGTTCAGACGAAAAATAAATATTTTTTTATTTGAGAGACCCCCATGATAGTACGCCCTTGAGAAGTGGGCCCATCTTTTAGTTCCCCCCGAGATCTATAAAGATATCCAGAGTTCTCGGGAATCCTTTCAGAACTGTTTCCAGGAGTGCAAAAAAGCAGCACGCGTACGTATAGCCGAAATAAATGCTTTCGTTTCCATTGAAAGGACCACCATGGTAATATTGGTAAATTTTACAGCTATCCTAGAGGGTTATATGCTGTCCGAAATTCTCGGAAATCCCTATTATTTCGAGATTTTTCGGGGATTTCAACTAGAAAAGTGGGGATATGAGATAAAGTCTTTCTCGCAGAAGTCTACTTAAATCAGTTCATTTCTTTTTTATCAATCGTCATTTGGCAAACTTTCACTAAAAAATTGTTAAAATTACGTAAAATCGTTACGTCTTGCACCGCTGTATTCCGGCTGTATACACACAGGAAAATACATGAAACGAAGTCTATTCAGAAAATAGCGTTTGTGGTTTTTTTGTAAACTTTTTTTTTTCTCAAGTTGGTATAACTGTCCTGAGAACACATGCAAAGTTGCAAGTCATTCTGTCAATTCTTCTTTGTTTACGAGCCATTTGAAGTTGACGTGTCATTGATTTTTTTTAATATGGAAAAAAATTGAATATCGTGCAGTCATTAGATTCTTTGTTTTGAAGGGTTTAAAAGCAAAGGAAATTAATGAACAATTGTTAGAAGTGTATAAGGAGTCCTCACCTTCAAAACGCACCGTTGAATTTTGGGCTGGTGAATTTAAACGTGGTCGTACCAGCCTTAAAGACGATCCACGCGAAGGACGACCAAAAACTGCAACCATAGCAGAAATCATTGAGCAGGTACATAGTATGGTTAGCGAAGATCCAAGTTTAACTAAGAGTGAAATTGCTAATGCCATAGGCATCTCAGACAAACGAGTACTCCATATTTTACATGAAGAATTACGTATGAAAAAACTGTTTGGAAAGTTAGTGCCGCACACATTAACAATTCAACTTTTGTTCTGGATCTGGATCGAAAACAAATTTCTCAGCGTAATTTGGAGCATTTTAAGCCGAATAAAACCGACTTCTTGCGTAGTTTATAACTATGGATGAGACTTGGATCTACCACCATGATCCTAAATTGAAACAAGAATGTTTATAGTGGACTGAAGCTGGTTGTTCAGCTCCAAAGCAGGTGAAGTCACAACGATCAGCAAAGAAGGTTATGGCATCAGTTTTTTGGGATGCAAAAGGAATTTTGTTGATTGATTATCTTCAGAAAGTTAAAACAATCAACTCTGAATATTATTGCAGCCTTTTGGATCAGCTGGATGAAAAAACTCGTGAGAAAAGACCTGGTTTTAAGAAGAAAAAATAATTTTTCATCAAGACAATGCACCTGCTCACAAAAGTGTTTTGACGATGGCTAAATTCAAAGAATTAAAGTACGAATTGCTTTAACATCCACCGTATGCACCAGATTCGGCTCCCAGTGACTTCTATCTCTTCAGAAATCTCAAACAATTCCTTCGTGGAAAGCATTTTTCGTGGATTGAAGAGGCCATAGCAGCCGTAGACGGTTATTTTGCAGAGCTTCCGGAAAACCATTATAAGGATGGGATAAAATTATTGGAAGATCATTGGAACAAGTGTATTGAGCTTTTAGGAGATTATATTGAATAAAAAAAATATATTTCGTAACAAAAACAGTATTCTTTCATTTCGAGCGCAGGAACTTTTCAACCAACCTGTACTATGTAACTTGCAGCATACAATTACACTGATTCTACTTTTTTGACAACCGCGTATGACGCGAAGAAGCGCAGCATGCGTGGTATGGACTTTCAGCTTAAGGAATGGGTACTGTACGCGGTGATATGCCGTAAACAACTCTACAGAATGGTTCCTTAGTGTTTTTTCTACTCTGGTTTCGTGGCATATCACTTGATCATTGCAAGTGAACATGCCACATATCAAACGAAAAATAATTAGCATGTAACCAGTCAATATTTCTTCCACGTGTCTCATATTAAGGAAGTGTTTCTGAAAGATTCCATAAGGTCCAGTCACTGAATTTTGCTGCAATGTTTATTACAAGTTTTTCAAAATTTTTATATTTTGCGATTTTTAAACTATTCTCTCACAAAAAAAAAATTACAGAATGTGAATATTTTTCAAATTTTAACATAAATTGTCCAATAAAAGTTATCAAATTTTAGTTGTTCTTCTCCCGCAAAAAATTCAGTTGATTTAGAAAAAGTTTAAAATTTAAAAGATTTTTAAGTCATTATCAGGGTTTCTACGGCTAAAAAACATAAGTGGCTGCTAACTTTTCATTATGAATACTAAGTATAAGGCATTGGTTTTTTAATTAGCTTTTATCAAATGAATGAAATTTGACTCGAATATCATTCCATACACGCATATCGTCACAAAATGTTAGTTTAACCTTCCGCAAACACATTTTGATAAAATTCAAACAATTTAGATATACCTTTAAAAATTGCTATTTGAATATTTAAAAAGATATATTTAAAAAAAAAAAAATCGCTATAATTTTACGGGCTTTTATGGATATATTGATCTCTATAATTACAAACATTAACGTATTGGTTAGAATAGTATCAAAACCATGCTAACTACGCAGTGGGGCATATTGAAAATTATTTAAATCATCGAAAAAAAATTAGCTCAATATAAATTAAATCATATCTCACTTTATTCAAAACTAAATTATTCCTTAAAAGCATGGATGGTAACCGAAACAAATGCGGTTATCGGTAAGGGTAACGCTATTTTCTATTATTTCGGTAACGTTATTTTAAGGGAAACGCTATTTTCTATTATTTCGGTAAAGTTATTTTAAGGATAACAATTTTTTCAGTTATTTCGGTAACGGTATTTTAGGGATAACGATATTTTCAGTTATTTCGGTATCGGTATTTAGCAATAATGGTATTTTCTATTATTTCGGTAACGGTATTTTAGCTATAACGTTATTTTAGTTATTTCGGTAACGATATTTTAAGGGTAACGTTATTTTTGTTATTGCGGTATCGGTATTTTAATGATAACGTTAGTTTCAATGCACACCGATATAATTAACCCCATCATGATCAGACTTTTGAAAGATATATGTATGTACAGAGAATATATTTTTGAATCTTGTTACTTCAGAGCAGCCCCTTGCAGAAATATCTATAACTAGCACAAACATTTTACATAATGAACCTCAGATGGTTTGAAATTAACTGGTAAAAAGTATGACTGAGTAAAGAAAATTAATCTGACACAATATTTACTCATATCCAATTTTATATTCCTTAATATTTTATCGGATCCGAAAATGACAGATCAAATTAGATCCAGAAATATATTTGGGGATTTAAAGGATCTGAATTGGTCCGATAAATGGCAGATCAAATTAGACCCAACAACATATATAGGGATAAAGTAATATCCAAATTTATCCGAAAAAAGTCAGATCGAATTGCATCAGATTAGATCCAACAAAATAATATACACGAAAACTACACCTTTTCTTATTGTATTTCAGAAATAGTCTATTGTATTTCAGAAATTGTCAATTGTATTTCAGAATAGTCAATTTTATTTCAGAAGTAATCAAGTGTATTTCAGAAATAGTCAATTGTATTTCAGAAATAGCCAATTGCATTTCAGAAATTGTCAATTGTATTGCAGAAATGAAAAAAACAGTACACCCTACGTTTTGGAGTTGTTATATTTAATTTCGTTATTGTCTTGTATTTTAATAATTTTTGTATTTTCAAATGCTGAAACTAGAAAGTTGAAATTTGGTATGCAGGTTCCTCAATTGTGTTTTAGAAATAGTCAATTGTATTTCAGAAATTGTCAATTTTATTTCAGAAATAGTCAATTGTATTTCAGAAATTGTCAATTGCATTTCAGAAATAGTCAATTGTATTTAAAAAATTGTCAATTGCATTTCAGAAATTGTCAATTGTATTTCAGAAATAGTCAATTGTATTTCACAAAGTTCTGTACAAGCCATATATAAATATATACAGTCCCGTGTAACCCATATATAATTATATATAGTGTTATATAGAATTTTATATGATATATATATCTTTTCATATAAATCTTACATAATTTTATAAAGATCAATATATAAACAGATATGGTTGTATATGACAAAATATAAGGCAATTTAATAAAAAATTATGTAATATATAATTATATATGCTAATGCATATATATGCATGAGATATGTATTTATAAATGATAATATATTAGTAGATAAGGCCACATATGATTTTATCTAAACTTTTTTACTCGGGTGTATAGGATTATAAAGCACCTTATTTTCATTTTCAAAAAAAAATGGTTTAAAAATTAAGAAGACATAGAATTTAATTTTTTTTAACGCGTAACTTTAAACTGTCATTTTTAAAATTCTACAAAGATTTTTAAATAGTTACGAAATGTGGGGTTTAAAGATTAAATTTTGTTGTACAAGTGTAGAGTATTTAGAATTTTACAACTATAAACCAAGGTGCTTAAAAAATCCGTACTTTTGTGGAGTATTTTCTTGTCACTTCTTGATTTCAGGCAAACTTGTTAAGATTTTTCTAAAATTTAAATTTGGGTTCTTCGTCTCAAAACTCTACATACGATTATATTTTTTTTATTTATCGTTAAATTAAAAAAAATCTTTTTGGATCTTTTTCTATTTGCAATAATTTATTTTTTTAAATATTTTTATAAGTATCCCATTAGGGATACTCTTTGGTGAAATTTAGAAAGTTTATTAGACATTTCTGGGAAAATTAAAAAAAAGGCTTATTCTCAAGCCTGGTTACGTAATTTTTTCAGCAGTAGTATTTTACAGAAAACATACTAAAATGTTAAATAAGAGCAAAAAATATACACATTTCTGTATGTTTTTGAACTGATTAGTGAGATTTTATATAACATATAATTTTGCGAGAAAATTTTGGGATTTCTAAATAAAACAATTTCAAAAAACTTGTAACTTCTTTTATTATCAAATAATTAAAATAAATTATGTATGTAAACTAAATTCAAGTACATGCTTATATGGTTTTCTTTAGTTTAACCAACCCTTGTCTTCACATTCAATATAATATGCCATAAAATTTGAAAATTACACACAATAGAACCAGCATAAAAATTTTATTGTTTTTTGTGTAATTTTCAAATATAATGGCAAATTTTATTGCATTTTACTTAATAAGACATTACTTAATAAAAAAATGTATCGGTATTTTAAGGGTAAAGTTATTTTCTATTATTTCGGTAACGTTATTTTAAGGGTATCGCTATTTTCTATTATTTCGGTAACGTTATTTTAAGGATTTTTTCAGTTATTTCGGTAACGGTATTTTAGGGATAACGATTTTTTCAGTTATTTTGGTATCGGTATTTTAGCGATAATGGTATTTTCTATTATTTCGGTATTTCGGTATAATTTAATCACTTAATAGAAACTTTGTTTTACGCATTGACGGGTATTTCCGTCAACACTACCAGTCAAATGACCGGTCATATAACCGGTCGTATTCTTGTAGGGTATGTACGCATACGAATCATATATGAAAGTATGTGACATTGAAGGACTCATATATTTATTTATGTATGCTAAAAATACACTCATTTTGGGAATATATGGAATTATACATGTAGTTGTATGTCATATACTTTTTCATTAATGATCATATGTTATCACATTTTCTATTTGTTATTTTGATTTATTCGTTTGATTCAAACTTCAAAATCACAATGTCAAAATTTTATATATATTTATTTTGAAGTTTTTAATATTTTTTATGAGAATTTATTGTGTCAAAAAATTTATATATCTCTGTTGTATATTGTTCAAAATTTTGTGTATGATTTCTTTTATTTTTTGACAAAAATCTTTATTTATTGTGATACATGGGGTTGATATGTTAGAATTTTACTTTATATTTGGGTAGTTTGCGGTTAAGATTCTTTACAATATCTTTATTAATGTCTTTTACAATTTTAGTATTTATCAAATCTTACTTTTTAAGGGGAAACGAACAACGTAGTTCACGGTTTTTGACTTTTTACCCATGTAGATGCCAAAATCTAGGCCGTTATACTTTCATTTATTGGTGCTAAAATGCAGGATAAAAAAGTTTCCCTCTTTCTCGTTAAATCTTGGATTTTTATTCAATTTGAAGTAATAAACTTAATTTTTTTAATACGTCAAGCAAAACCGTCATGTTGTTATTATAATCCCAGACTTTCGTAAACAAATGAGATACATTTTTTAATTTAATTGATAGTTTGTATTTAAAAGAAAATTTAATAAAAAAAACCTGACCAATGTTTCTAAAAAATGAAAAACAATTCTTTTAATGGCAAAATATATAAAAACCAGAAATATAAAGACAAATATGTTATTATTTATGTCAAATATGTCATTATATATCTTCATACATGATCATAAATCTACATATTACCTCAATTTTCGTTAATGTTCATGCATGGAATCATATATAATCATCCATACATAGACATACATGAACATATATGATTATTTCTAACGGTCAGTGTTATGGTCGCAACTTATTAGGATTTTTTACTTAAATTTTCTTTACTTAAGAATTTTTTAAACAGATAGCCATTTTCAATTATATAGTCGTTTAAATGAAACATTATCCATAATGGAGTTAATGTTATATTTTTTAATTTAATGAATTTTGTAATAAAATTTTAACAATGTTCCACTCAAAAACATTAATTTCTTAAAGAAAGAACATTAATAGAAACTAATTCCCAATAGGTGGAACATCTGAAAGTAAATTCACCCTATTAGGCATATTCTGCTGCAGAGCTTGTCCCCATTAGCCATATTGTGCTACAATATGCAACTGGGTATTATTGATTTTCTATTTCGTTCGTAACATAAAATAATGATTGCCAAAAACTATGCAAATATATAGTGTGTCACAGTGAAAATGGCAATTTTTTAAAATAAAATGACAGATTTCAATCTTTTAGGGATCGACTCCACTAATTTTTTTGTTAAATCTGGGGAAATTTTTCCCCATTATTCCTGTAAAGCCTTTTTGAGGTTGTTCACGTTAGAAATCGGATGTCGCAGCTGTACGTGATGATGTCGCTCAAACTCCATCCACCTCAATTCGACACCGAGCTCAGCAAATTGGTGTCTCCAAATCCACTTTGCAGCGAATTTTGACGAAAGATTTGCATCTTCATGCATACAAAGTTCAATTGACTCAGGAACTGAAGCCAGCTGACCATGGACAGCGAAGGGAGTTCGTTAATTGGGTATTGGAGAAACAACATGAAAATGCTGATTTTGCCGATAAAATCATCTTCAGTGACGAGGCCCATTTTCATCTTGATGGCTTCGTCAATAGGCAGAATTGTCGCATTTGGGGTGAGGAAAATCCTCGAGTGATTCACGAGAAGCAAATGCATCCTCAACGTGTCACTGTGTGGTGTGGTTTTTGGGCTGGAGGAATCATTGGACCTTTTTTTTATGAAAATGAGGCAGGTCAAGCGCAAACAGTCAATGGTGTTCGGTATCGTGAAATGATAACCAGTTTTTTCTTGCCTAGAATTGAAGAAATGAATGTGGAGGGCATGTGGTTCCAACAAGACGGCGCCACATGTCATACAGCCAGAGAAACAATTCAATTGCTGCATCAATCATTTCCCGGTCGTGTTATTTCGCATTTTGGAGATCAGAATTGGCCGCCTAGATCGTGCGATTTAACACCATTAGATTTTTTTCTTTGGGGTTTTTTGAAGTCGATGGTTTACGCGAATAAGCCGACGACGACTCAAGCCTTAAAAGAGGAAATTGGACGCTGCATTAATGAAATACCGCAGCATTCATGCAAAACGGTCATTGAAAATTTCATTAAAAGATCGCGTGCATGCCAGCAAAGCCGCGGCGGCCATCTGCACGATATATTGTTCCATACATAACCTCATTCTGTCTACTTTAGGATATAATAAAGTTTCACGATTTTTTTTTAAATATCTGTGTTTTATTTAAAATTTCGTTCTTCTTGGGACACCCTTTATATTTAAGTCGGGGGATTGCGGTGGAGTTTTTATTACTCTAGGAAAGTTGTACAATAACCATTCTCTTATTATCCTGGCGGTATATTTGACATCATTGTCCTGATAAAAGTGAAAAGCATCCTTTTTACCTAATTTTCTGCACTTTGTTTCAGGTTATTTTTTAAAATTGATAAATATTGAAATTTATTCATTATACCCTCCACAAAATGCAGTTTTCCAACGCCTGCCAGTAGTAGGAAAATAAGGAGGCAACTTGATTTAATGGCTTTTTCATAAGGAGGCAACTTGATTTAATTGCCCTTCATTTCTATGCGGACTCAACTTGATTTAATGGCTTTTTGTATAAGGGACCAACTTGATTTAATGGCTTTTTGTATAAGGAGGCAACTTGATTTAATTGCCCTTCATTTTTGATGTTGACACAAAATGGTTTAATTGCCTTCATTTTTGATGTTGACACAAAATGGTTTAATTGTCTTCATTTTTGATGTTGACACAAAATGCTTTAATTGCCCTTCATTTTTGATGTTGAGACAAAATGCTTTAATTGCCTTCTAGTGTGGCCGTCGGTTGTATGCTTATAATATAAAAGGGTTGTAATACAAAATTTTTATGATCAAGTGAAAGTCATTGATCTACATATTTGTTTTTGGTCTTTTTGAAATTATGTGGTTAGTGTGGCCGTCGGTTAATTCTTTTTATCTCTTGTTATACCCTCCACCATATATGGTGAGGGTATATATCAGTTTGTCATTCCGTTTGTAACATGTCGAAATATAAGTTTAAGACCCCATAAAGTATATATATTCGTGAACCTTATGCAATTTTAAGTCGATTTAGCGATGTCTGTCCGTCTGTCAATTTTTACCCAGATTATTGAACATCCTCCCGAGCAGTTTGGTATTTAAATTACATAAATTGACAAAACATATTCATATTACAGTTCATGCAAAATTAAGTATATACGTATATCATCTTCAGCCCCTATGGTGGAGGGTATTCAAAGATTCGGCACAGCCGAATTTAGCCCTTTTTACTTGTGTTTATGTTCTATTTTTCTTTTTATTTTTTTGTGTTTGGTATATACATTATACCGTCGGTTCTTTGCTTATAATGTAAAAGTGGTGTTATGTGACAAGGGTCTTTGTTGTTAGTGTTGCCGTCGGTTAATTCTTTTTATCTCTTGTGTTTTTTTTTTCTATACTTTGGTGGTCATTGATCTACATATTTGTTTTTGTATTAAGAGGAAATTTGCTTGTAATGTAAAAGTGGTGGTTATACAAAATTTTTCTTGTTCGTGATTGGCAAGATTGACAAGGATCTTTTTTGAAATTATGAGTGTTGCCGTCGGTTAATTCTTTTTATCTCTTGTGTGATTTTTTTTCTATTCCTTGGTGGTCATTGATCTACATATTTGTTTTTGTATTAAGAGGAAATTTGCATTAAGTGAAAGTCATTGATCTACTTATGTGTTTTTTTTTTTTGTATTAAGAGAAAATTTCCATTTTTTCTTTCTTGTGTTTATGTTCTATTTTTGTTTTTATTTTTTTTTTTTTGTGTTTGGTATATACATTCTACATGTACAAGTAGGTCATAAATTAATTATTTATTAATGTGACATTTTCATTAATCTACAAATTTTTGTGTTTTAATGAAATTCGAATCTGTTTGTTTGTTTTGTTCGGTTTTGTTTCTTTTAATAAAGCGGTAATTGGAATCTGTTAGTGTTTTGTTTGTTTGTTTGTTTAGTTGAGTATAATAAAAAACAATACTAAAAATTAGTTTTACATGTATTTGGTTTTATTTTACTTTCTTTTGAAATAATTCTTAAATTAAAATCTCATTAAATATTTCTTATAAATTTAAATACGTATAATATAATAATTTCGGTTATTTTTTTTCTTTAATTAAAAATTTAGATGTTTATGATAGAGATTTATAAGATCGTTGACTGAATTTTCTCTAAATTTATAGATGATGCAACTACATGTATCAGGTCCTTCAGTACATCTGTCGTCAGACCATATGCAATCCTCAAAATGCTCTCCATGCACTGAATTAAGAATTCTTTTATTCTCATATAATTCGAAATAATCAGCGTTCTTTAAAAAGAAGTGTAAATCTTCTAGACATATAAACTCCTTATATTCATTAAGGAATTCTACAATTTGTTCCCGCATTGACATCTTAATCGTCTGAGTCGTTCTGTCTGAATCCAGAAATTATTATTATTTATTGTACCCTCCGCATTTATAATGTGAATATTTAAACTATTTGACAATACTATGAAAATAAAGTGAGCAATTTATTGTAATATCTTTAGGATACATTTCACAATATTTTGAAATAAAGAGTGAAGAATTAATCCGTCTTTGAAAAAAAAAAGAGAAAAAAAGAGAAAAAAAATTTATTCCTCTTTTCATATTAGTCCATGCAATTTATTGTAGTAATTTTTAATATATAACAAGAAGTTAATTTAAAATTTAATTCATGTGAAAGTTTTATTCTTAACAAAGTTTTCAAAGAAACAACAACCATGAGCGCTGTATCAAAATCATTAATAAACAAATTTGATGACCTCAACAACAAACCAATTCTCCATATTAAAGATATGGAGGATCTTAAATTATACAAAATATTGAAAGCAATTAAAATGCAAACGAAATATGGGGAAAGTATCCAGATTGAGGGAGAAAATTGTGTCATCTTTCTGCCAAAAAGATTTAATGCTATAACTGATGATGAGATAAAGGAGTTATCATCTGGCAATTACTTCATCAAAAACTTACCTACAGTAGACGATAAACACTTGCGATTAGAGTTGGAGTTATTTGATATAAATGAATATATTGTTCCTGAAAGTGGCAAATATCCGCTTTGGAGATGAAATTGTAAATTTGTATTAAACAACGAGAAATAAAAATATTAAAATACATTGAAAACAAAAAGAAAAAAAAATGCGTTTTTATTTATTAATAATTTCATACAAAAATTTTAGGCACAAGTGACCACAATTAAATGAATTATATTTTTGATGTCTTCAATAATTGTACACTATATGTGAGCCCAAATATGCTACTAATTCAAGTGGTGGCTGCAAATTTCCAAAACTATCAAAGTACTCCTTATGATCTTTATTTTTGTAGTATGCTACCCAATGAGTGCCTGCTCCAATTGAGGAATCCAGATTAACAATGCCACATTCTATTCGTCGAGGATGTTTGGGGAGTGAATCTCTCATAAAAATACCTCTAAAGTGTGGAATATGTGTGGTAAACTTAATCAAATCGATATCAGTAAGTGGTCTTTTGGGGAGCATCTTAATTAGTTTTTTGACATTTTATCGAATACAAGACCATACCCCTTCTTATATGGTTTAAGATAAAGACCCCTTCCCATTGCTATAGCCTCCATTTTCTTATTATGTCTAGAAGCCTCTTCGAGTTCTTTCTTAGCATCTTTTGCAGCATTAATAGCTTTAACAATAGCTGCTCCACCAGATGACAGTCGCTTACTGATTTCCTTATTTTGAGAGTAAGCAATATCGTGCTCTCTGCAAGCAGCATCCAACGGATTTATCCCCTTATCACCCCTCTTTAAACGTTCTTCTAGCTTAGTACCTGGTCCACAAAATTCAATTTATTATTCTATCTACTAATCCACTCCCAGTGACAGAATGCATATGATTGATAATTCTATGATATTGTTAGACCTATTTATATAATCTGGAAAATAATTAAAAGGGAAATTTAAAACTTTGGTTTTAGTTGTTAAAATGCGGTTGACCAAACAACATAAAAATATAGTTGTTAGGAATGTTGATTCCTCAACAAGTACAGATATGAGAAGAAAACACAGTTCTCTATTGCCAAATTCTATAAGAGCACTTATAGTGGGACCTTCGAACTGTGGAAAGACTAATGTAATGATTAGTTTGATTGAAAGTCCTAATGAATTAAAATTCGAAAACATCTATTTATATTCGAAATCATTATTTCAACCTAAATATGAGTAATTAAATAAACTCGTATCAACGATTAAAGGAATGGGTTATTTTACATTTTCTAACAATGAAAGTGTTATTCCACCAGATGAAGCTAAAAATAACTCGATAATTATATTTGATGACGTTGCATGTGAAAATCAAAATAATATACGTGCATACTTTTGTATGGGTCGTCACAAAAATGTGGATTCATTTTACTTGTGTCAAACTTATACCCGAATACCTAAACATTTGATACGAGATAATGTCAATATGATTATAATGTTTAAGCAGGATGAAATGAATATGAAACACGTCTATAGTGATCATGTTGGAACGGATATGTCCTTTGAACAATTTCGTAAAATATGTCAAGAATGTTGGAGAGAAAACTATGGATTTTTAACAATATGTAAAGATGATAACTTAAATGCTGGTCGATATAGAAAGACATTTAATGTTTTCATTGAAATATAAGGATGTTGGAATAATATGATGATATTAGTAAAGTTTGACCTCTTGAATCGATAGGATTAACAAATTAAAAACATTAAATAATTACATCCTTTTATGAATTCAGCTGATTCCAAATAAGCTTGCTACATTTTATGGTCTATTCCTGGTCTGTTTCTGATCTATTCCTGATCTGTTCCATTTTCTGATCTATTCCTGGTCTGTTTCTGATCTATTCCTGATCTATTCCTGGTCTGTTTCTGATCTATTCCTGACCTATTCCTGGTCTGTTTCTGATCTATTCCTGATCTGTTCCTGCTCTTAAAGTACATGTAGTATATACCTATATATATATATATATATATATATATATATATATATATATATATATATATATATATATATATATATATATCAATTTTAACATTCTTTCCAGAAGATTCTCATTTATTAACTTTATTATCATCTTTCTTCTGATTGCATTTATTTTCATTGTGATCATTACTACCACAATAATTACAATACTTTAGTTTTTCATATTTAATCTCAGAGCTCTTAAAAATCTTATCCATTCTCCTCCTGCTAATATATAAATATAATGTATTATCAAGCTAAAGTTTTTTATTCAACTAAAAAAAAGTGGAGAAAACATTTAATCCTTTTATACTTAATTTTATAGTCGTAAAAGTAATCACACACACACACACATTACAAAATATCATTTTTATTTATCCAAGAATTATGCTGATTTGAAAAACCCAACCATTTCACGAATACTTTATTATCTTTAGTTTTAATAACTTTTTCAACAAGATATGTATTAGGCAGTCGAGTTTTTGAGAGTTCTTCATCATAGAAGGCACCTTTAATTCTATTTCCCTCGTAATCCACCAAAATATTTTTTGCTGGATAAGTGTTGTTTATAGATTTGATTTTAAAAATTTCTGTTGTCCAGTTAGGTGTGTATCCCTTTTCAAAAATATGCTTATATTTGCTGATGCGTACCGAATCTCCAACATGAAATTTTGAGATTTTGTACATTTTCAAGTGATTATACACTGTGTCTAGTAACATTTTCTCATTCGTAGAATTAACATTAATGGGTGCCATTTTTATGGTACGATGAATCTTGTGATTGTACTCATCAATTAAATCTTTATATAAATCAATCCAATGATATGATCCGTTGTAGCTAAATTCCTTCCACATCATACCTTTAAGAGTTCTATTGAATCGTTCAACAATAGACGCTTTCATTACACTATACGTTGAGTAGTGATTAATATTATGCTTTTTCATCAATTTACTAAAGTTTTTATTAAAGAATTCCTTGCCATCATCAGTATGTAAATTTTTTGGCACACGACCCAAATTCAATATATTTTCCATTGCTTTGCAAACATCCGATGAACTTTTAGATTTGAGAGGTGCTGCCCAAGCATATTTTGAAAACGTATCAATGACCGTTAGCAGATAAAGATAGTCCTTGTTATCCGATGAATAATTACCCATTTCAACTAGATCTGCTTGCCATAAATCATCAATACCTTTCATTACAACTCTTCGACGCTTAAAATTTTTTCGAGCCTGTTTATGCAACTCTTTTACCAGAATTCTCTTTGTATTCATTATCGACAACATATATTAGTTTATTATGTTATCAGTGTTAGACATCATATGTAACACCTCTTCCCTCGGCATCAATTTTAGTAGTAAACTCTGCAAAAGTTTAATTCGTTGACGCAACAACTCAAGTTCTCTGTCAAAGTACGATTTTTGATTATGATTTATATCAGAAATTTTCTTATATACTACATCATTATTTTTATCTATATTCAAAAGTATGTCTGTCTGCATTTTGTTGACTTGTAAGAGTAGAAAGTCTTTTGTGACGGCGTCGTTTTCTTCCACAGGGCTCGCAACATTTTTAATTCTTTTGTTTTGGATATTAAAGTTCTTATCGCTATCCAAAATGGGGCCAAATATTTTCGAATCATTCTTTCTTATTATATTATCATAGTTCAGCTTAGAATTGTAATAGTGTCCGAACTTGTCGACAGACATTTTCAATATATATCCTTAACTCACAAAACTTTAAATATATTATAATATTATATCAGCTTCCTGCAGTTCTTCGATAATAGAAACAATTTCATTGTTATGATTGTTATGACCAGCAGCTTGAGAGGCGATTAATAATCTGAGGCGGTCAACTAATTCATTCGGATCATTCCAATATACATAATTAGGTATATTAGAATTTAATTTCATTAGACCACTTCCTGTTTTATCATTTTTAAATAATTTGCTGATAATGTTTACATATTTGTTGGCCCTTGTCCCTTTAATTTGTCCGTCTGATTTATAGTCTCTTTTGTGAGCATTTGTCTCCATTAAAATCTTTTTGTAAATCTCCAATTCTGTTTTATCATAATTTTTTGGAGTTTTATAAAACATTAACTGAACCAAACCTGGTGTTAGCAACCAATTTTGATTTCCTAGCATAATTTTATCATCACTCAACTTAATGTAGCTATTCCCAAATTTCCACTCACCATTCGAATCTGTGTGAGGACCATAAAGCGTTTCCAGTTCATTTTTTCGAGCTAAATGCGATAAATCGAGTGAGTTTATTATTGTATCGTTTGTAACATCAGCGGGGGATTCAGTTTGATAGTAAATATCATCATCATCATCATTTTCATCAATTGTTTTGTCCCCAGTTTCATTGGTAATTTTCTAAACGATAAACTCGTCTCATTTTCTATTTCATTTTTTATTTCATTTTTAATTTCTTCTTTTTCATCTTTAGAAATTCTCTTTTCTTTAGAAGAATTATTTATAAATTCTTTCAGCGGGTTAGTTATGGGCTTAAATGTTTTTTGTAGTCTTTCATGAGTATTAGCTTCACCCATTTTTATGCTTCGAAATTTCTTCTTCAAAGCATTTCTTACCTTGACCAGTTCCTCCAACACTTCAGTCATATCAGACCAGGAATAGATCAGAAACAGACCAGGAACAGATCAGCAACAGACCAGGAACAGATCAGAAACAGACCAGGAACAGATCAGGAATAGATCAGAAACAGATCAGGAACAGATCAGAAACAGATCAGAAACAGACCAGGAACAGATCAGCAACAGACCAGGAACAGATCAGAAACAGACCAGGAACAGATCAGGAACAGATCAGGAATAGATCAGAAACAGACCAGGAATAGATCAGAAACAGACCAGGAATAGATCAGAAAATGGAACAGATCAGGAATAGATCAGAAACAGACCAGGAATAGACCATAAAATGTAGCAAGCTTATTTGGAATCAGCTGAATTCATAAAAGGATGTAATTATTTAAATGTTTTTAATTTGTTAATCCTATTGATTCAAGAGGTCAAACTTTACTAATATCATCATATTATTCCAACATCCTTATACTTCAATGAAAACATTAAATGTCTTTCTATATCGACCAGCATTTAAGTTATCATCTTTACATATTGTTAAAAATCCATAGTTTTCTCTCCAACATTCTTGACATATTTTACGAAATTGTTCAAAGGACATATCCGTTCCAACATGATCACTATAGACGTGTTTCATATTCATTTCATTCTGCTTAAACATTATAATCATATTGGCATTATCTCGTATCAAATGTTTAGGTATTCGGGTATAAGTTTGACACAAGTAAAATGAATCCACATTTTTGTGACGACCCATACAAAAGTATGCACGTATATTATTTGATTTTCACATGCAACGTCATCAAATATAATTATTGAGTTATTTTAGCTTCATCTGGTGGAATAACACTTTCATTGTTAGAAAATGTAAAATAACCCATTCCTTTAATCGTTGATACGAGTTTATTTAATTACTCATATTTAGGTTGAAATAATGATTTCGAATATAAATAGATGTTTTCGAATTTTAATCCATTAGGACTTTCAATCAAACTAATCATTACATTAGTCTTTCCACAGTTCGAAGGTCCCACTATAAGTGCTCTTATAGAATTTGGCAATAGAGAACTGTGTTTTCTTCTCATATCTGTACTTGATGAGGAATCAACATTCCTAACAACTATATTTTTATGTTGTTTGGTCAACCGCATTTTAACAACTAAAACCAAAGTTTTAAATTTCCCTTTTAATTAGCTTCCAGATTATATAAACAGGTCTAACAATATCATAGAATTATCAATCATATGCATTCTGTCACTGGGAGTGGATTAGTAGATAGAATAATAAATTCTCTACCTTTTGAACTTCATTTACCGGGTTATGAATTTTGTGGACCAGGTACTAAGCTAGAAAAACGTTTAAAGAGGGGTGATAAGGGGATAAATCCGTTGGAAGCTGCTTGCAGAGAGTACGATATTGCTTACTCTCAAAATAAGGAAATCAGTAAGCGACACCAAGCAGATAAAATACTTGAAAATCGAGCCTGGGAACGAGTTTTATCGAAAGACAGCAGTATTGGAGAAAAAACAAACTCATATTTTATAACTAACGCCATGAAGGCTAAAGTCAAACTCGGCATGGGTCTAAAGTCAAAAAATAAATTTGGAAAGAAAATTTTTGGCACAGCAATACGAATGGCTACGGTAACTTTAAAGAAAGAAAAACCTAAAGATATAAACGACGCAATTAAAATTGCTCGTAAAGTTTTAAATAAATCGCTGAAAGGAAAAAAATCAAAAGTTGTTATACCTCGCATTATCAATGTACCGAAAGTTGGAGGGTTCTTACCATTAGTGCCAATACTAACTGCTTTAGGGACCTTAGGTGGTCTGTCATCTGGTGGAGCAGCTATTGTTAAAGCTATTAATGCTGCAAAAGATGCTAAGAAACAACTCGAAGAGGCTACTAGACATAATAAGAAAATGGAGGCTATAGCAATGGGAAAGGGTCTTTATCTTAAACCATATAAGAAGGGGTATAGTCTTGTATTCGATAAAATGTCAAAAAACTAATTAAGATGCTCCCCAAAAGACCACTTACTGATATCGATTTGATTAAGTTTACCACACATATTCCACACTTTAGAGGTATTTTTATGAGAAATTCACTCCCCAAACATCCTCGACGAATAGAATGTGGCATTGTTAATCTGGATTCTTCAATTGGAGCAGGCACTCATTGGGTAGCATACTACAAAAAAAAAGGCCATAAGAAGTACTTTGATAGTTTTGGAAATTTGCAGCCACCACTTGAATTAGTAGCATATTTGGGCTCACATATAGTGTACAATTATTGAAGACATCAAAAATATAATTCATTTAATTGTGGTCACTTGTGCCTGAAATTTTTGTATGAAATTATTAATAAATAAAAACGCATTTTTTTCTTTTTGTTTTCAATGTATTTTAATATTTTTATTTCTCGTTGTTTAATACAAATTTACAATTTCATCTCCAAAGCGGATATTTGCCACTTTCAGGAACAATATATTCATTTATATCAAATAACTCCAACTCTAATCGCAAGTGTTTATCGTCTACTGTAGGTAAGTTTTTGATGAAGTAATTGCCAGATGATAACTCCTTTATCTCATCATCAGTTATAGCATTAAATCTTTTTGGCAGAAAGATGACACAATTTTCTCCCTCAATCTGGATACTTTCCCCATATTTCGTTTGCATTTTAATTGCTTTCAATATTTTGTATAATTTAAGATCCTCCATATCTTTAATATGGAGAATTGGTTTGTTGTTGAGGTCATCAAATTTGTTTATTAATGATTTTGATACAGCGCTCATGGTTGTTGTTTCTTTGAAAACTTTGTTAAGAATAAAACTTTCACATGAATTAAATTTTAAATTAACTTCTTGTTATATATTAAAAATTACTACAATAAATTGCATGGACTAATATGAAAAGAGGAATAAATTTTTTTTCTCTTTTTTTCTCTTTTTTTTTTCAAAGACGGATTAATTCTTCACTCTTTATTTCAAAATATTGTGAAATGTATCCTAAAGATATTACAATAAATTGCTCACTTTATTTTCATAGTATTGTCAAATAGTTTAAATATTCACATTATAAATGCGGAGGGTACAATAAATAATAATAATTTCTGGATTCAGACAGAACGACTCAGACGATTAAGATGTCAATGCGGGAACAAATTGTAGAATTCCTTAATGAATATAAGGAGTTTATATGTCTAGAAGATTTACACTTCTTTTTAAAGAACGCTGATTATTTCGAATTATATGAGAATAAAAGAATTCTTAATTCAGTGCATGGAGAGCATTTTGAGGATTGCATATGGTCTGACGACAGATGTACTGAAGGACCTGATACATGTAGTTGCATCATCTATAAATTTAGAGAAAATTCAGTCAACGATCTTATAAATCTCTATCATAAACATCTAAATTTTTAATTAAAGAAAAAAAATAACCGAAATTATTATATTATACGTATTTAAATTTATAAGAAATATTTAATGAGATTTTAATTTAAGAATTATTTCAAAAGAAAGTAAAATAAAACCAAATACATGTAAAACTAATTTTTAGTATTGTTTTTTATTATACTCAACTAAACAAACAAACAAACAAAACACTAACAGATTCCAATTACCGCTTTATTAAAAGAAACAAAACCGAACAAAACAAACAAACAGATTCGAATTTCATTAAAACACAAAAATTTGTAGATTAATGAAAATGTCACATTAATAAATAATTAATTTATGACCTACTTGTACATGTAGAATGTATATACCAAACACAAAAAAAAAAAAATAAAAACAAAAATAGAACATAAACACAAGAAAGAAAAAATGGAAATTTTCTCTTAATACAAAAAAAAAAAACACATAAGTAGATCAATGACTTTCACTTAATGCAAATTTCCTCTTAATACAAAAACAAATATGTAGATCAATGACCACCAAAGAATAGAAAAAAAATCACACAAGAGATAAAAAGAATTAACCGACGGCAACACTCATAATTTCAAAAAAGATCCTTGTCAATCTTGCCAATCACGAACAAGAAAAATTTTGTATAACCACCACTTTTACATTACATGCAAATTTCCTCTTAATACAAAAACAAATATGTAGATCAATGACCACCAAAGTATAGAAAAAAAAAACACAAGAGATAAAAAGAATTAACCGACGGCAACACTAACAACAAAGACCCTTGTCACATAACACCACTTTTACATTATAAGCAAAGAACCGACGGTATAATGTATATACCAAACACAAAAAAATAAAAAGAAAAATAGAACATAAACACAAGTAAAAAGGGCTAAATTCGGCTGTGCCGAATCTTTGAATACCCTCCACCATAGGGGCTGAAGATGATATACGTATATACTTAATTTTGCATGAACTGTAATATGAATATGTTTTGTCAATTTATGTAATTTAAATACCAAACTGCTCGGGAGGATGTTCAATAATCTGGGTAAAAATTGACAGACGGACAGACATCGCTAAATCGACTTAAAATTGCATAAGGTTCACGAATATATATACTTTATGGGGTCTTAAACTTATATTTCGACATGTTACAAACGGAATGACAAACTGATATATACCCTCACCATATATGGTGGAGGGTATAACAAGAGATAAAAAGAATTAACCGACGGCCACACTAACCACATAATTTCAAAAAGACCAAAAACAAATATGTAGATCAATGACTTTCACTTGATCATAAAAATTTTGTATTACAACCCTTTTATATTATAAGCATACAACCGACGGCCACACTAGAAGGCAATTAAAGCATTTTGTCTCAACATCAAAAATGAAGGGCAATTAAAGCATTTTGTGTCAACATCAAAAATGAAGACAATTAAACCATTTTGTGTCAACATCAAAAATGAAGGCAATTAAACCATTTTGTGTCAACATCAAAAATGAAGGGCAATTAAATCAAGTTGCCTCCTTATACAAAAAGCCATTAAATCAAGTTGGTCCCTTATACAAAAAGCCATTAAATCAAGTTGAGTCGATGAACACGCATCCATACCATTACGTGACCACCACCATGTTTTACTGTGGGGCGTAAGTGCTTGGGATTTAACTCCTCATTTGGCTTTCTCCACACATTTACTCTTTCGTCGAAACCAAAAATGTTAAATTTTGACTCATCCACAAATAAAACGTTTTCCCAAAACAAAAAATCCCTCATCACATAGTTATGGGCGAATTCTAATCTAAGTTTTTTCTTTTTTTCGCTAACGAAGGGTTTTTTCGGGCAGTTCTTCCATTTAATCCAGCATTTTTCAGGACTCTTCGTACTGTTTCTGGATTGCAACATATATTAAGCTGTTCTTCAACCATGTCTCGCAGTTTTGGGCCACTTAATCTTGGATTTTGTTTAGATTTTTGGAGTATTCAACGTTCATCCCTGGTAGAGAACATTTTTTGGCACTCATTTTTGGTTTATTTATAATTCGTTTTCACCGCAACTTTTACGATTTCCGCAATCTGCCGCTGACTTTTCCCATCTTTATGGTGGTCAATAACCTATTTTCTAATATCAACTGTAGTGTGACCACCAATTTTGGAAAAAAATTTAAAGGCACGTTTAATATGTTATTATGTACTTTTATTAATTTGAACTGAACTTAAAACAAAAATAAAAACACCAATTTCTTTTGTTTAAATTCTAAAGTTGACGTTATTTGAGTGTTTTTTTCAACTGGGTAATTTTTATTTATTTATTTAATGTTCCATATCCTGTACAACAAGATTAAATCTTATAATTTAAACTACAGGATAGCAGTTTGTTAAAAATAAGATGACATATTTAGCATGATTATAACTTAAAAATACATTAACAATTACATTATTTATAATATCACAATTTTTAATAAAGCATTTGGGAAAAAATAAAATTAAGTATGGTAAAGTAAAGTTAACTTGGCAAGATAAAAAAAAACTTATTATTGGGCACAGAATGTAAATAAAAATTGCTTAAAGTTGTTTGCGTTGCTGTTAGATCAAAAATTTCTCATTAAACTTATTACATTTTGTTATTGTTATATTTGCTCAACACATATTATTTTTTTTACACTAATTAAACCAACTTTAAAAATTTAAACATTTAAATTAATATTTTTAACATCATATTATTAAAAAAATGCAAAACTCATTCTTATTAAAGGTGGGTCATTTTTACTGAGTCACTGTATATGTTTTATGAGTATATTATGCTTTAATTTTCTAAATCAATATACATTGTTTAAGAGCACATTATTGCAATTTTTCGTGTGTGTATTTATTTTTTTTTTTTTGAAAGGAAGAATTTACATAAATAAGAATTTTCCAATGCCTCAATACTTTAGAATTATACAAATTTATTTTCAACCTATGTAAAATTCTAATGCAATTTAAGTTTATATGTATAAGTTTTAATTATTAAAAATAACATTTCCTTTAATATCCACTTTTTTAAAATTTGTAAATTTTTTGTTGCTAATTTTAGCAAATCTGTTTTCAAAAATTTTTAAAAGTTCTGTAATTTGTAAATAGCAAAAATTTTACAATATAATATTTTTTTACTAAAAGTCAGTGCAGAAATAGTAAAGTGGAATTGACAACCGTTTATAAAATATTCTACCAACTTTTTTGCAGAGTGTAAGAGAAAAAAGTCGTCGATCGAAATTTTCAATAACAAATTTTTTATTTTTAGGGATATCATCCCCCCTAGTGTTTCTTAATAAACCCTGTCATTGACACTTCATGATACACATTGGTTTCATTTTGAATTAATACAGTTACATTTCACAATTAAAAAGTTGCTTAATTACTTATTTTTGAACTAACATAGATTAGTGGTATGTCATCATTTCTGCAGTCAAAAAGTCTTCTGTTAAATCAGTTCAGTATTATGCCAGCTTTGAAACAGTCACGCTATTGGAGTTTTCGCCACCAAATCCCATTCTTTTATACACAGCAAAATTTTTTGCACTAGTTCTGTGTTCTGTCATTATTTAAACTATAATAATCCATTACTCTCTAGTTACACAATAAATCTAAAAAGAACCAGCCAATGTTCTGCCACCATTTCAATAGTTGGGGCACTGGTAATTTTACAGTAATTACCACATTTTCAGACACCAGTTTTGCGACATGTCCCTCATTCAGCTATCACAGATTTATCACCTTGGATCAATCGACCCTTCGTTTCCCGTAGGTACATGAATCATATATAGGTTAGGTTAGGTAGAAGTGATAGCCTGCCAATCAGACTCACTTAGACTATAAAGTCCCTTGTGATACCACGGAAGCTAGTAAAAATTATATCACTAGCTTCCCCCGTCGAACCATCCCGATTGCCTCAAAAAGCCCCTAAGTCCACCGATATCGATATCAGCCAAATCACCCAGGTCCTGAAAGAAATATGAGCCCAAATGCTGTCCCCTCCTGCGAACCAGGGCAGGACAAGTGCAGAGAAGGTGCTCCACAGCTTCTGCAAAAGTCACTAGCCGCAACCCTCAACCTAACTGCGTGCCTTCCTATCAGACAGTGTCCCGTCATGACGGACACAAGTAGGGATATATCGGGCCTTGACAGTGACAGCAACCTGTGCGAGCGCTTCCTATGCAGACGGGGCCACATATGTCTGGAACGAATACAACCACGGACAGAGGCCCACCTATCTCTTGCCAACCAATAAGCGCTCTCCCGCAGCCGAAACTTGCAAGTGGCCAGAGGCATGCCCACAGATTCCATTTCGTGTGGAATGTGTAAGGTAGTCCCCCGTCTTGCAAGCTCGTCTGCCCTAAAGTTCCCTGGTATGTCCCTGAGGCCCGGCACCCAAATAACATGGATGCTGAACTGCTGAGCCATCTCGTTAAGAGATCTGCGACAGTTCAGGGTTGATGTCGAATCCAGGAAGACAGATTCCAGAGATCTAATGGCAGCCTGACTATCAGAGAATATATTAATCCTCACCGTTGTGAGGACCTAAGCCACTCCGCTACCTCCCTAATGGCCAGATTTTCAGCCTGAAAAACACTACAGTGATTCGGTAGTCTCCGCGCAATACTCAGCTGTATGTCCCTGGAGTAGACCCCGAAGCCCACCTGATCGTTGAGTTTAGAGCCGTCAGTATAGAAGTCGACACAACGCCCCCCATTGGGAATTCCGTGTTTCCACGAATCCCTATGCGGTGTAAACGTCGGGTAGCTCTTGTCGAACAGTGGTTCAGTGTAGTCAATGATGCCTGGAAGTTCAGGCATCATGTTATGGATTACACTGTGACCATAGCCAATGTCCGACCAAAGTGATAGCGCCCTCCATCGGACCGCTGCAGCAGTCTGCGAACCAATTATGTTCAAAGGCAGCAAACGCAAAATAGCATTCAACGAATCAGATGGGGTGGTACGAAGCGCACCCGTGATGCACATGCCAGCCATCCGTTGTACCCTATCCAGTATCCCACGGTATGTGGGCCTTTGGAGAGCTTTCCACCTGAAGATAACACCATACAGCATTATCGGTCGTACCACTGCCGTATACAGTCAGTGGACAATCCGGGGCGCCAAACCCCATTGCCTCCCTAATGCCCTCTTGCCCGCATAAAATGCCACTGTGGCCTTCCTTGCCCTGTCCATAATGTTGAGCCTGAAGTTCAGCTTCCTATCCAGCTGTACCCCAAGATACTTGGCACAGTCCGCAAAAGGAACTTCAGTGCCCCCCCAAGCAGATAGGTTCCACTAATGGAATCTTATATCTCCTGGTGAACAGGACCAATTCAGTCTTGCACGGATTCGCAAGAACTTTATCACGCGCCCACCTCTCCATAGTTTGAAGTGCCCCCTTAAGGACATCCCTTACTGTACCAGGAAACCTTCCCCCGACTACCAATGCCACGTCGTGCGCATATGCGACAACTCTAACACCAACCCCTCAAGTGACAACAGAACGCCATTCAGAGTGAGATTCCATAGTAGTGGGGATAGTACACCACCCTGGGGTGTGCCCCTACCAACAAATCTACTCAGGTCCGACGACCCCAACTTGGCCCGTATACGTCTCCTCGTATGAAGACTGTACACAAACCTGTTGATGCCGACGTCCACTCCAAGACCAGATAGCGCCGCATCTATCGCATCCGGAGAAACGTTATAAAACGTTCCCTCTATATCGAGAGAAGCCACCATGGTATACTCCCTAACCGCGAGCGAACCCTCAATAAATCCGACCAGGTTGTGCAGGGCCGTCTCAGTGAACCTACCCCTGCAGTAGGCATGCTGGCGACTCGACAGCAGCCTCTGATCAATATTGTCCCTAAGATACCTGTCAATGAGTCTCTCCATTTGAACCCTTTTTTCAAAAAGTGGCAAAGTGGCCCCTAAAACGGGCATAATTACTCAAATGTTCTGCTGTAATTTCATTGGCACTTGCCAACGACAAAAAATTCATCCGGTAGATGTAAAATGCTAAAAAAGATAAGTTTTACAGTTTTTTAGGTTTCAAGCCTTTAATGATTTCAACCTCCGTACATTTATTAAAAATGAAACAAATTAACGATATTCAGGTAGGTTGATACATCTTTTTTGATCCGTCAAAAGATCTCTCCGAAACCCAAAATTTTAATTTAATGTCTAAAATAATGGTTTACGAGGATTTTTTTTATGGAATTTTTCAACCATTTATTCCCCATTTTTGGATTCTTTTGTTTATAGTGGTCTACAGAAAATAATAAAACGAAAAAATGTCTGGTAAAATTTTAACAATAGTATATTAATAGGACTGAACCGGTTATATAATAAAAGGACCAAGTCAAATTATTATTAAAGTAAATATTGATAAATTACAGTATACCCTTTTAAACTTTTTACATCTACTAAAATGACCCATGATGATAGCAGATAAAAATGTTCTACGAAAAAATTCCTCATAAATTCGGTGAACAGACTGAATTAAGTTTATTGAATTTTAAGTCGTATTTCATATAATATTGCACAATAAGTTAAAGTTTCAAACGGCCATTAAGTTTGATTGTTCTTCACAGTTCCAAACGCTTCGGCAGTTTTTATATAATAACATAATATATATTGCATGGAGCCAAGTGGTCCGTTGCTTGATTCTTTACGTTCGGCTTAGTAATTATTACTAAATCTAAATTTGGGAGACAGGCAGCAAGAAAACAGGGGGTCCTTAAAGCGTACACACAGCATATCGATCGATGATACCTTAGCCTATCAGGACTTCAATGACCGTCCATGCGTTGAGCTAAAGCTTAATTTATCCAGATGCAGACGCGGTTCCTTGTGATCAACGACACTGAGTCGCGTCTGCGGCTGGATAATCCGGGCTTCAATCTACATCCTGCTCGAGGTAATCCCAGGTGTTATCTGTACCGTGCCTATGGGACGAATAGCACTACGTTAGTGTGCTTTTGAACGGCGGCCTCCAGGACGTGGCGAACCCTGATTGTATTAGCCCACAGTTGGCATAGGGCTCTGCTACCATGTGCCCTGTTATAATCCCTTTTTTTTGTTTTTTTATAGTTAGATGGATTCAATTATTCTAATGAACAAAGAGCAAGAGAAGACCGATGCAGGTCTCACCTCAGGTGGCAAAGAGGTTTCAAACCTAAAAGGCACAGAGAAAGAACAGACATTGGGCGTTCTGGAATCCAATGTTACCGAACCCATGGATGTTAGTGGTGTAACTCAGGACCCCCGGGCCATATTTTAGATACAACTACTAACGTCCCAACGGACGTGAAGGATGAGCTGTTAAGCTCCCAGCTTGATGGTGCCGTCATAGTAGTCCAAGGCGATCAGTCGAAACCGAAGATGTAAGGATCACAGGGTGAATTTTGGGTTTGGAACAGCGCTGTTAAGACCCACCCGACAACAACATAGGGTCGGGCGCGACATACCCAAACAGGCAAAGGCAATCATTTCAGCAGCCACGGCCAAATCCGACACATGAGTTGTTACTAGCTCACATACGTCGGATGACAAACTATGCCGTTTGAAGGACCTTTCTAAGCCTAGTTCTACTGAGCTCACAACTAAAAAAAGGGTCGATGAAAAGGCTTCCGAAAGGCGGAAAAAGTGGGAGAGAAACTCGGCAGAAGAAGCTCTGCTGCTTAACACGAATTGTGGCAGAAAGGTGGCAAAGCGTGCTGCCAAGAAAGCTGGACCAAAAAAGTAACTCAGATGCTTACAAGTGAACCCTCAACATGCAAAGGCGGCATCGGACATCGCCAGCAGAAGCTTCACAACAGATGTCCTGGCTGTAATCTTCATCCAGGAGTCTTGGGTGCACAATGCAGTCATACAAGGGATCCATGCAAGTCAAGGTTAGCTGATCTATAACTCTCATCTAATTAGGCCCAGAGTGGCCATCTTTGTGAGGAACAATCTAACCTTTCTTTCAATTTCAGAATTTGTTTTGGGAGATTTGGTTGAAATCTTTGCAATGATACCCTCCCTAGCCGAGTACTCGCTTCCGCGTACTTGCCTGGCGACGCAGAAGCCGCACCAACAGCCGAAAGAGGTCACTGAGCTGGATCCTAGCTTGTGACGCCAACGCACACCACACGGTATGGGGGATATCAATAAACGTGGTGAGTACCTGCTGGAATTTATATGTAGGAATAATATAAACATAGCGAACAGGGGTGACGAACCGACTTTTAGAAATGAAATCAGGTCGGAGGTCTTGGATGTCACTCTTACGAGCTCTAGTCTCTAATTGGCATGTCTCCAATGAGCTCTCAATGTCTGATCATCAACATCTGGTCTTTTATGTTGTCAGTGCATTGCACAATGGTCTTCAATGCAAATTTTTTGGCCAAATTCAAAATTTTTATTTCTTTATTTGTTGTTGAAATATTGTAGTAAACACTTTAAAAAACAAAAACAATAATTTGTTTTTGCAAATTTTAATTAACCGTTATTTTGTGCAGCGAGGAAGTTTAATGTTTTTTAAGCAGTGTCACACTTAGACACGTGTAATATTGTTGTATTTTTGAATTAAAAATTGCAAGAAAATAAATAACATTTTTAAATCTGTTAATTATGGATATTAATGACGATGGTAAGTATTTCAATTGTTAATAGTGATACATTTAATAAAAGATATGCAAATAAGAAAAAATACAGAAATTTCCATTACCTCAAAATTAGGATTCAAATGAGTTCAACGAACCAACAACACCCTATCTTAAAATGATTTGTGGTGAATACAAATCAGCAATACCATTCTGCCAAAAGTTGCCAATTTTTAAGAAATATGTTTTTTTTTCAGGCAACTTGTGCTTTAGAAATTGCGAACTACTAAGAATTTGGCAAAGTGGGCATAGGAAACAAGAAAAAACCGAACTTCTTTTTAATTTTTAATCTTTTCAAAAATAAAAGATTGCTGAATCGAATGTTTCCAATGAATACAAAAAGTATTCAAAAGAAAAAATTCAATTCAGATCAATTGACATTTTTCATAGTCAGAATAATACCTGGCTTCTAAATAAAATTGTCGTAAAAAAGCCTAAAACAAGTGACGTAATTGAAGAAAATTATTATTCTTTGGAAGGAGAAAACGCAGGAAACAAACCTTCATCTACCTCTGAACATCCTCGAATGCAATTTTCGGACATGTCTAATGGCAGTAAAAGAAGAGAGGCGGCGAAACTAGCAAAGTCTACATCGAATAAAGCTGAGCTATTAATGCAAGCACCATTAGTGTCGGCTCGAAAAGAAGGAAAATAAGATTTAGTGTTTGTTCTCAAAAATACTATGGAAAGTCCTACAAGACCATCTAAGAAGCAAAAATTGTGTCTGAAGATGATAAGTGTCCCATTGCTCTCTCTGATGAGGAAGATCTAGCATTTTTCCTTGAAAATAATTTTACGAAGAGGCAATATTGCAACATAAGACTGGAAAGCAAGCAAAGGAACTCGGACATATTTCCGTCCTACATGTGACTATTGGCAGCAAAAAATAGCTGTAGACCAAATGGAGTCTGTGTAAGTGAAGTCGTTGCTAAACTTCCTCTACAACACCTTTTAATACATACTGCAACAAGGATAGTTC
The DNA here is from genome assembly GCA_949748255.1 of Eustalomyia histrio. Taxonomy (NCBI): domain Eukaryota; kingdom Metazoa; phylum Arthropoda; class Insecta; order Diptera; family Anthomyiidae; genus Eustalomyia; species Eustalomyia histrio. The sequence continues at coordinate 89,089,589 of OX456526.1, forward strand.
AAAAGCAGAGGGAAGTGATTTTATCAATAATGAATAGCAACAAAAACAACTACATCTCAACAGTGTTAATTTTGAGCTATGGGTTTGATAGTAGCACCGGTCAAGCTCAATTCAAGCAATCGTTTCATGAGCCAAGTTCATCCTGTTACGCAGATTCCTCTCTTTTAGCAAGCACGGTAATTCCTTTGAGACTTGTAGATGTATCAGGAAGAGCAATTTGTTGCACTAGAACTCCTCAATCCACCAGGTTTTGTCGACCATTAAAACTAGAGTTCGTAAATCAGACGAAAGAAGTAGTAACAATACAAATAGAAGAATTCAAGGTAGTGGAAATAATATTTTGGATGAATTTAACCGTTATTGATTGAAAAGTTTTAAATATCCTCAAAGGGACTAAATTAACACAATCTTGTCCTATTTGTGGAGCGTCTTCTACAGACTTTATGAAAATTAAAGATTATAAATCCGAAAGATTCAAACCAAAAGAAACCAATTTGAAATATTGTATCAGTCCATTACACTGCCATATTAGATTTTTTAAATTTAAAAGCATGTTGAAAAGTGGAGAGTAATAGACAATGACGATAAAGAGAATGTAAATTAAAGAAAAGAGCGCTTTCAAACGAATTTTGGTCTAGGCTGGGACTCCGTGTTGATATGCCGAAGGTAGGAGGGTTTGGATCAACAAAGTCTAAAAATAATTTTAATATGTTTATCATGCCAATTTCTTCTTTAATCAGAAAAGTTTGAAACCTTTTGTTTCCAAACCGCGGAACTTATTCAAAATATATACAACTGGTGTCCGATGACGCCAACCGTTCATAAGGTCCTGCTTCATTCTAAAGAAATTATGTTAAACACGTTACTTCCTGTAGGTTGTTTTGGAGAGGATGCGGCTGAATCCAAAAATAAGATATACAAGAGCGACATATTATATCACGCTCGCAGAAATAGCCGCACCGATAATCTTTCTGATGTAAAGGGTGTCCCAAGAAGAACGCAATTTTTAAATTTTAAATAAAACACATATTTAAAAAAAATCGTAAAACTTTATTATATCGTAAAGTAGACAGAATTAGGTTATGTATGGAACAATATATCGTGCAGATGGCCGCCGCGGCTTTGCTGGCATGCACGCGATCTTTTAATGAAATTTTCAATGACCGTTTTGCATGAATGCTGCGGTATTTCATTAATGCAGCGTCCAATTTCCTCTTTTAAGGCTTGAGTCGTCGTCGGCTTATTCGCGTAAACCATCGACTTCAAAAAACCCCAAAGAAAAAAATCTAATGGTGTTAAATCGCACGATCTAGGCGGCCAATTCTGATCTTCAAAACGCGAAATAAAACGACCGGGAAATGACTGATGCAGCAATTGAATTGTTTCTCTGGCTGTATGACATGTGGCGCCGTCTTGTTGGAACCACATGCCCTCCACATTCATTTCTTCAATTCTAGGCAAGAAAAAACTGGTTATCATTTTACGATACCGAACACCATTGACTGTTTGCGCTTGACCTGCCTCATTTTCATAAAAAAAGGTCCAATGATTCCTCCAGCCCAAAAACCACACCACACAGTGACACGTTGAGGATGCATTTGCTTCTCGTGAATCACTCGAGGATTTTCCTCACCCCAAATGCGACAATTCTGCCTATTGACGAAGCCATCAAGATGAAAATGGGCCTCGTCACTGAAGATGATTTTATCGGCAAAATCAGCATTTTCATTTTGTCTCTCCAATACTCAATTAACGAACTCCCTTCGCTGCCAGCTGGCTTCAGTTCCTGAGTCAATTGAACTTTGTATGCATGAAGATGCAAATCTTTCGTCAAAATTCGCTGCAAAGTGGATTTGGAGACACCAATTTGCTGAGCTCCATCAACCTGGTCGATGGCGCGTTGTTGTCTTTACATCACTAACAGACCCAGTTTCGGCAAATTTATCCATTAATCTCTTTACAGTTGACTCTTTTGGAGCATTATTGTGACCACAAATTGATTGCAATTTGCGAACTGTAGCCGCAAAACTTTCACCATTTTGGTAAAACAATTTCACAATGAGAATGCGTTGTTCATTCGTGTAGCGCTCCATTTTTACTAACCTCGTACCTTCTACTAGCAAACAATAACAATTGTTCAAATGTCAAACAATGACACTTCGAATGTTGGCAGATTTAAAAATTGCGTTCTTCTTGGGACACCCTTTATTTAACAGAGGTTTGGATAAGAAGATATTAATTCTTTATGCTTAAATACACGTATAGAAATACACGTAAAGAAAGCGCTTACACTACCACCTCAAGTTATCGCTTTATTGAGCTGCGAGGACCTTCCTGAAACTTCTGCACATGAAAAAAACATTTATAATGAAGAAACTGCAGACTATGAACCCGAAGAAGATAATTCTATTTTGGAAAACGAACTGACTAATTTATTATAAGAACACTTTTTAACAAAATAAAATGAATTGAATAAATCAAATTAGGCTTTAGATGGGTTAAAATAGGTTTTCTTTTGTTAAAATTTATTAAATTTAATGGTAATTGTTACCAATTGCGTCTTTAATTTAAATACATGGTTATTTTAGTTTTGGCCAAAAAATGTAGCTCGCCAGACCTATGTGCATTGGACTCTGGTCAGATTTACCGGAATCCTAGACGTACGAACTGGGAAAATTTCCGTCATCATTTGGAAGGCAATTCCAACTTTTCCAAAGGGCTCATTCTGAGCTCAGGGGAAATTGATTATGAGGCTGCAGAAACTCAAGGGAATTCAGCTTCTGCTTACGCTGCAAGCTGCCCACAAAAGTCCAGGAGGACGAAGAGGAATGCTCCATGGTGGAATGATGGTCTGGAGGAGCTCAAAAGAAAAGCCAGGAAATGTTTCAATAGTGCCAAACAAATAGGTGACTGGAGTCACCTTTACGTCTGCACTCACTGCGTACAACAAGGAACTTCGCATATCCAAAAGGTACATGTGGCGCAGTTATTGTGAGAAGGTCTCGAATCTTCCAGAAGCTGTGCGAATTCAAAAGGCCCTATCACAGGATCACACAAATGGTTTTTGTACTCTGAAAAGACCAGACGGTTCCTGCGCTGAATTTCCCGTTGAAACCTGCAAACTCTTGCTAGATACGCTCTGCCCGTTATGCGTAACCTCCGGCGGGTCGGATGCCACGTGGGGAATCCCAAACCTGACGGGGAGGAATGTACGTCTATCGGGGTCTATATTTAAGGAGAACAGGGTTAGGTGGGCGATAGAGGAGTTTTCTCCATACAAGTCTCCAGGTTCGGACGGAATCTATCCATGCCTTTTGCAGCAGGGGATGAACTTTATTATCCCAAGGCTGGTTAGGATATTAAGATCCAGTCTGCTATTTGGTCATGTGCCAACACCGTAGAGAGAAGTGAAAGTGATCTTTATACCAAAGGCAGGGAGAAAATCCAAACAGTTGCCTTAATCGTATAGACCAATTAGCCTCATCTCGTTTCTCCTTAAGACTGTGGAGAAGGTCTTGAATAGGTATATTAAGGACACTTACCTCGTACGAAGGCCGAAACACGGTCTTCAGTTTGCGTATCAACGGGGAAAGAATACCGAAACATCTGTTCATCACGTTGTCAATATGGTTGAGAGGGCACTAAGGGCAAAGCACATTGACCTATGTGCGATTAAGGGGGCTATGCTGAGTATCTCTCCAACCAAAGTTAAATGGACTCTGGATGTGCTAAGGTCCAGGGTAATCACTGTTGGTATAGGGTCTTCACACAGGACCGTGAATGCGACCAGAGGGTGTCCTCAGGGAGGTGTTTTATCGCCATTATTATGGACACTAGTCATAGATAAGTTGCTCGAGGGTTTAAACAACCTGGGCTTTAGAACCTACGGCTACGCTTATGATCTCATATCCGTCTGATGGGATGACAGGACAATCTCAGAGCGCATGCAGGAGGCCCTGAACTTTACTCTTTCATGGTGCCAGTTTATGCCGGGTTGATGGATAAGCCATCAACCCGGCATAAACGATACTGGAACCATTTACGAACAGAAGGAAGGTTAATCTATCAAGGCCTGTTGTGAGGGGCATAGTAATAGATTACTCTGATAAGGTTAGGTATTTGGGGGTTACTCTTCACAAATCTCTAACCGGGAATGATCATATTGACTCGTTGTCCAAGGCTTTCTATGCCTGCCAAAGCCTCTTTGGGAGGACATGGGGTCTGAGAACGCGGATGGTAGATTGGTCATTCAATACTATTGTTAGACCTAGGATTACCTATGCGGCTATCGCATGGTGGCCAAAGGTTGAACAGTTGCAAACGATGGATGCTCTCAAGAGGATTTACCGTCTGGAGTGCATTTGTAAAACGGGCGCCAGCGGGACGTGTCCTACGGATGCGATAGAGGCCATGCTGGGAATTCCTCCGTTGCAAATCTCTGTAATGGAGGCGGCCATCATGGGCTCAACTAGACTTAAAGAATTCGGTAGCATGAGAAGCGGCGACCTAAGGGTCACATGAGGATCGCCGAGGTTTTATGGATGACCCAATTACAAAGGTCGCGGATAGGATGCTATCGAAACAGATTTTGATCAGGTACTTTGACGCTATGTCTTTTGATAGGAGCATGTGGACCAACCGGGCTTGGGAACCTGAAGTAGGGGCCGGGCCCATTTATGGTTCACAGATGGCTCGAAACAGCTAAATAAGAATACGGGTGCGGGGGTTTTAGGGCCCGGGTTTCAGCGAGCCCTTCCCATGGGAAGGGCCACTTGTTCAGAAGTTAGCAATTTTACCCTACTACCCTCCGACCACCAATCCGAAAATTTTTAAACATGTAATGGACATATTTGCATGAAATGAGCCAAGGAATACGCTGGTGAAATTCGGCGGGTCGTGACTGAATCCCTCTGTATATTACATAAGAATTACCCATGAGTTATTAGTATTTTGTTAATTAAAATTTAAAAAAACTTGTATATAATGGAGTTTACAATTTGGTTGTAAAATAAAATACACTAAAAAAACAAAATACGAGTGTGTAAGCATGTATGAATACAAATGAAATGATATTACCTTAATATTCGTTAAAGTACATATATGAGACATGTATGGATTGATCATACGTAAACATATGTGAATATTTTTAGCCGGAAATCCAAAAAAAAAAATCTAAAATATCTAAATAGTTTTAGGAAAATAAGTTTGAATTTAATAATTAACTCCGAATTATAGAAATCATAAATGCAAAACTAGTTTTTATTATAGTAAAGAAAATACAAATGCATAGTAGGTACATATATGTACATTAAACTACCAATCCTATTTTTTGGGAAGTTAATTTATAGATTTTTTTCGTAGAATCAAATAATAATAATTCTTAATTTCAATCTCACCTGCTGTCTGACTTGGTGTCCCCTGTCGCGCGAACAAGGCTCTAACGACTGACCTTGGGAGGAATAACCCTAATATTTTGTATGCCTAAATACCTACATAATTCTGCACGCCTGGTGGCAATGTTAGCAGCCCCAATACCAGGATCGGACGCTATGGTCTAATAAGCCGTACGTCTTTAATATAAACCTTATTAATGAAACCAGAACAAGAATGAAAACCAATAAACCCGACAAATCGTTGGCGGAATTTGGCATAAAATCTGGGACAAGAATCGGAACATGGAATGTACGTCCTCTTTTGGAAACCCCAAGGCTTGCACAATTATGTAAGGAATTCATCGCCTATAAGTTCTCATTGCTTGGGCTATGCGATGTACGATGATGCGAATCAGGAGAATTTACAACAGCAGAAGGCCTTACGGTTCTTTTCTCCGGAAAACCAACGAACAAGTTGCCTCGATCAAGTGGCGTCGGTTTCGTTCTATCAAAACAGGTGAAACGAGCTTTAATAGATTGGAAACCTCACTCCGATAGAATCATTACCGTCAGAGTGCGCGCAAAGCCCGGAATACTACGTTTGCCTAATGTTACATCTCCACTGAAACCTCTGAAAACTCCACAAAGGAATCTTTTTAAAACCTTCTCGATAGCGTTCTCGCAACAGTGCGTAAGGGAGACATTGTCATTATGATGGATGATTTTAACGTCCAGGTAGGCCCCAAGAATGCCAATGTGGAGAGCACAATGGGCAGGCATGGCCTAGGACGACTAACGGAGAATGGAAAAATGTTTTCCTACACCTGCAGGACCAATAATATTGCCATTGGCGGTACGTAATTCCCTCATCCAAGAGTACACAAAATCACCTAGTTATCCCCTGATAGTCGCACGGAAAACCAAATAGACCACATTACTATCAGCAGAAAATGGCGTGGTTCTTTATTGGATGTGCGCAACAGACGAGGTGCCGATATTGCTAGCGATCACCACTTACTGGTTGCCACTGTGCGAGTAAAAATATCCGCCATCAGGACGTACAACAGTGTATCACAGAAAAGATTTAATGTGTTCACTAACGAATTGGCAGAATGCGCCTCAAGTAACAATGACACCCGAACATGGCCACAAGTCAGGGAAATTCTCACTAAGACAACGGAAAAACATATGGAGTTCATAAACACTACTAGGAAAGAATGGATTAGCGATGCTACGTGGAACTTAATTCAGCAGAAGAAGGTCGCAAAGAGCGCTGTTAACACCAGCAAAACACGCTTGAATAAGGCCAGCCAACAGCAACAATACAACCGCCTTAATTTTGAGGTAAAACGCAGTGCCCGGAGAGATAAACGCAGTTGATTCAACAACATAGCGAAAGAAGTTCAAGTAGCGGCTTAGACCCATCGTGTAAGGGACCTGTATATGTATGTTAACAAGCTGATAAATAGAAAATTTTCGACCAGAAAGCCCTTAAAAAGCGATGCTGGAGACCTTATAACATCGAAAACCCAACAGGTTACACTTTGGGAGAACTTTTACTTCGGCATGCTATCAACATCTACTGCTCAATGTCAACCCGTTTGCGGATGTGCTTCACATACACCAAATGGCGACATCTCTACTGATTGCCCTTAGATTAGTGAAATTAGCGAATCGATAAGATCTCTCAAACCAAACAAATCTCCTGGTTTGGACAATATCTCTACAGAACTGCTTACAGCCGATAGATAGTGCACAACTGCTGGAACCCATTATTATGGAGTTTTGGGCCCATGAATCTTTACCTGACGAGCTGTCTGATGGAGTCATTATAAATCTTCCCAAAAAGGGTGATTTGACCAAAAGGAAGAATAAGAGTGGTATAACCTTGTTAAGCATGGTAAATAAGGTATTTGCACATATTATCAACAACATATCGACAACAATTTCCCCATCACTCAGAAATGAGCAAGCTGGCTTTCGCTCCGGAAAATCTTGCGTTGACCAAGTAAACAGTCTTGGCATTATTGTTGAGCAATCAGTTGAGTGGAGATCACTATTATACCTCATTTTTATAGACTTTGGGAAAGTCTTTGACACACTCAATCATAACGCTATATGGAACTCGCTGGTATGCAAGGGTGTGCCCGAAAAACTATCACGCCTAATCAAAGCCCTGTACAAGAATGCCACCTGCCGTGTGTTGCATGAAAGATAACAGACCAACAGGATCACGGTAAAAACTGGAGTTAGACAAGGTTGTGTCTTATCACCTCTACTTTTAAACTGCGTTCTCGATGCTGTGATGAAAAGGGCAACAGGCCACCATAGAGGTATTATGTGGGGCATACAAGGGCGGTTGGAGGACCTAGATTATGCCGATGACACATGTATACTTAGCCACTAATTCTCAGAGATACAGCCAAAAAATTTCTTCATCAGTGACATCGCAAAATTGGTTGGGTTAAAGATAAATATACCCAAAACAAAATCTTTCCGCATTAATAGTAACACAGATTGCCATTTCTTCGTATGTGATCAAGATATTGAAGAGGTTAAGTCCTTCTGCTACCTGGGTAGTACAATTGACACAACTGGTGGCTCAGCAGCAGATATATCCAGTCGTATAAATAAGGCACGGTGTGCATTTGCCCAGTTAAACCCGATTTGGAAATCTTCTAATATTTTGAAACAAACCAAAATCAAATTATTTAACTCCAACATAAAATCCACTCTGTTATATGGATGCGAGACCTAGAATATGGCACCACGTGATATACAATGCCTCCAGGTATTTCTCAATAATGGCCTCCCCAAAATCTTACGGATTTTTTGGCCCTTAAAAATATCCAACAACCAACTCTGGATGGAGGCAAACCAGCAGCCTATTAGTACGGAAAAAAGTAAGCGGACATGGCGTTGGATAGGTCACACCCACCGTAAACCAGACTATGATATTGCCAAGAAATGCCTAGATTGGAAACCGCAGGGAAATAGACGAGTCGGGAGACCAGCGTATACCTGGAAGCGGCAATTGACAACGGAACTTTCGAGATTGCTTATGAAGTGGAATGAAGTCAAGCATCGAGCCGAAGATCGAGCTTATTGGAACCACCTTGTTATGGCCCTATGCTCCCTCGGGGAGCATATATACGGTTTTTCGTTGCACAAGTTACTATGAAGACATTTTATTACTTTGGGGACTGTCCTTAAACTTTTCTCTATTCTACTGTTTGCACTAGGGATGCCGATCCCAAAATTCCCGGGATTTACAAATCCCGAAATCCCAGGATTTATTTTGAAAAATCCCGGGATTTTCGTTTTTTAAATATCTATTTTTATAGCTTTTTTGTTTATGATACACCCTGTAAACCAACGAATATAAAAGAAAGAAAAAAATGCCAACTGTTATGATTATAAACGTGAAAAGAAATCAATCACAATAATTTATAAAATTTAAAATAAACGGAATATTATGAATTGTTGATCTGTTATTTGGTAAGTGAATAGTGTAGTAGGATTTAAGATCATATCATATTATTTTTTTTATGTTTATATAAAAAAAAAGAATATGATATGATCTTAAATCCTACTATAGTATTCATTTCAAATAAACTTAAAAAAACAATGTAAAATGAATTTTATAGCACACAAAACAAAATATTATGACAAAAGTTCGGTTTGGTCGCATTATTTGGTGGAGTCAAGAGGTGAACCAAAAGCAAAATGCAAAATATGCAAACAAAATTTAAAAACCAATGGAGGATCGACAAAGGTTCTTTTAACGCATCTTTCTGTAAGTTTTTCACAATTTTATGTCAAAGCTGATCCTCAAAAATGGTTTTTATTCGTTTCCGTGTATTTTTTAGGTTCATGCTATTAAGTTGGAAAAAAGTAATAACACCGAACCACAAGCTAAAGTAAGAAAACTTACCAACTTAAGATTTCTAAAACAAGAAGATTCTCTTGATGCAGCTATTGCAAGATTGATAGCGCTTGATGGGTTTCCATTTGCGTCACTTATTACATCCACAGAACTTAGAAAATCATTAAAGGCCAGAGGATTTGATGTTCCGAAATCGGGAGATACGATTAAAACAAAATTTATGGACTTTTATTTTAAATGCAAAAACAGCATGAAGATTGAAATTAAAAACATCAGATCACAAGGTTATAAATTTAGTTTAACTTTTTGAATGGACATCAACGTCCAATAAAAGGTTCATCAATTTGATTTTGCACTCAAATGAAAAGTTTTTCAATTAAGGACTGGTAAGATTAAAAAAATCCGGAACTGCTGTGAACTGTGTTCAGTATTTGGAGGAGAGATTGAAGGAGTACGAATTGTCATTGCAAAAATATATTGTAGCATTTACAACTGACGGCGCATCTACAATGCAAAAAATAGGGAAATTAATTGAACCTAAACAACAAATGTGCTTAGCGCATGGAGTATACTTGGCATTAGTGGATGTGTTGTACAAATCTCATCCAGTTCAATCAATCCAAAATGAATTATATTCTTCGGACGAAGATGATGAAGATTTTGGATATTTCGAAATACAAAGTGAGAAAACGCAAAATGAAATGACGGACAAATTCTATATTAAACCAATTATTGAAAAAGTCCGTAAAATATCCAAGATGTTTCGAAAATCACCAACTAAAAATGATATATTGCAAAAATATGTGAAGGAAGATCTTGGAAAAGAATTAAAATTAATTCTTGAATGTAAAACTAGATGGAATACCTTATTTAACATGTGTAAAAGATTTGCAGAATTAGAGATACCAATCAAAAAGTCCTTAATTGACATAAAGTATCCACCAGTTACTGAAAAAGAATTTGAAGTTATAAATTTTATAACAAAAGTCCTTGATCCAATAAAAGCTACAGTTGAAGCTCTATGTCGCAATGATATGAATTTGTGTAAAGCGGATGCTGCATTATATTTTATGATAAAAGAATTGGATATTATAACTTGAGCTGTGAGCTGAATGAATCACTGCAAAAAAGAATTAAGGAACGCAAAACTATGTACTTAACACTTTTAAATTTTTTAAAAAAATCCTAATTTAAAAACCAATTTGATGAAAGCTTTGAAATGTTTTTAATAAAAAGTGAGATTAAAACGTTAATATCTCGTTTTAAAAGAAATTCTAACGACAATTCATCGACTGAAGAAATCTGTGATATCGATGACGATGATATTGTGATTGGGAAGACACTATCTATTGAAATTAAATTAAATGATGCTAATCAACAAGTTAAAAGCCCAGTCAAGTCTGGAAAAATCATTGCCGATGACATTAAATCTAGCATCGATAAAGAAATCGATCTAGATCAATTAATCATAGTTAATGAGTAATCATAACTACGATAAATCAATTAATTTGAAGTTTGATAAATCAAATTTGAGTAATTTTCGCAAAACCAAAAAAAAAAACCAAACAGACATTTTAACAAAATATAAACATTTTTTTATTGTGTAATGCCAAAAAAGGCTATAACTGACCTGGTTATATTTGGTCAGTTATAGCCTTTTTTGGAATTTGAGAAAATACATCGCTCTATTTCGATCTTAAGTACTCGCTAAATACTACATATGTTTTTAAAAGAATTTAAACAACATATATTTAATGTAAAAAAAATAAACACAAACTTAAAAATATTCAATTATTCAAAATTTTGATTATTCAAATTTCTGATTTATCAATTAATCATGAAATTTTAATAATTAAAATTTAAATTAATTGATAAACCATGAATTTGATTAATCAAAATGTTTGATTAATCGAATGTTTGATTAATCAAAATGTTTGATTAATCGAATTATTGATTAATCAGAAATTGGATTAATTGTGATGTCTGATTAATAGATTAATAGCACATCCTTAATTACACTGTCCAACAGCATTTTTGGAACAGAATAGCGACCCTATAATACTGAAAGGGTAAGTTGAGTAGATCATTGTTGTAGAACAAACATATGGTCCAGCACGTCTGAGTATTTTTTTACAGTGGGTCAAAGTTTTCATTTTTTGGTCGAAGGGAGCATTATACTATATGAAAAAAATGCTGTAAGTTAATGTCTAAGAGAATTCTTATGGTCAGAGTTGTATTGTGGAATTGTATGAGGATTATTTTTGTGGAAGATCTTAACCCTCTAACTGGTCTCTTTATGGGTCAATTTGACCCTTTTTTCGAGAAAATCAAAAAATATCCTTTAAAAAAGGACATTTAAGTATTAAAATATTCTACGAAAATGTTTGCCGGAAAATTTCAGTGGGGGTCAAAGACCATTGTTGAAAATAAAGCTCTACGATTAATTGGAAAAATTACACGCCAACTTCTATAAAAAAATTATAATTTTTTTTAATAGTGGTTTATTATAGTATGTACATATCTATTTTTTTGCTTCAAATTTTCGAGTAAAAGAGAATTGGGAAATAGCAGTAGTATGACAATGGATTAAAGATTAAACTTAATATGCTTTCCTGTATTTAGCTTGACGTGAATGTTCCGATGGGTCAAGGTTACTGTACAAGCCCCATACGTATTCAGCAAGCATTACACTTTGGGATTTCCCTTTGAATCTTTCTTCCAATACCTTTATATCCTGATGAAACTTTTCACCGTCTTCATCTGACAAGGGATTCATGGGACAAGGGATTCATGGATTACGTTTAAGTCACCAATAATATTTTCTTTACGTTCTTCGAAATATTTAATATGATAATGGCTGCTGGTAGCACGTGAATCCCATTTACAAAGAAAACACATATATTTTGTGTATCCTGTTTGCATTCCAGTCAATATTACAATCATTTTGAAGTCAACGCATACTTCCCATTTATATTTATAGTATTAAATTTTATTTAAGAGATTTGAAATATTTGCGTATGTTTCCTGCTTTTTTGTGGAATACGCAACCGGTATTGATGGATGCTGATTTCCATTGTGCTTTTAAGCTGTATTTTGAACTATCTACAAATAGTCGCCAAGCGGAAGAGTCCAGTGGAAGCTTTAGATATTTTAGAACCTCTTCAATACTGCAACAGTATACAAGTTCTTCTGATTTTTTAAAATAACTTTCCAGATCGGCGTGTCTTTTTCTTGGAAATGTAACTTTTACATCGGCTTTTATCAAATTCCTGTTTTTCAATCTGGAACATAATATTTCAGCTTTCTCTTTTGTTAGTCCTAAATCTCTTACAAGATCTTCAAAATAAGCTTGGTCTATCAAATTAGGACATATGTTTAAACCATCAAGAGGCAAGTAACTTATATCTGATATGTTTTCAACCCCCGCTGTTATTTCTGTATTTGCGACTGTCATTTTGGCCGAAAATGTATGTGTAGGCGTTTGAGGCACCGGAACACCTTCACAGCGCACTTCTGGTAAAATGACATTATTTGTTGCTTCGTATGTCATTATCGCGTAGTGCCTTTGGCTTCTACCAAATTTGTAATTTACGCAGAAATAGCATGTATCTGATTTGTGATCTTCAGGTTCAATCCATGTAATAGGCGCATTAAATGGCAGCGCCTTAGTACCGCCCTTGTACCAGGTCAAAAGACCACTTTCGCAAGTAGTACATACGGTTTTTGGTATCCAAGCTTCAGATAAAAATCGTATTCCAAAAAAAAGAAAATATTGTTCTTCAATTGTAGGTAATATCTTTCTTCTGCTTTGATGGTGCGTAAAATGTCCACAAATAAAACAAAACCAATCTCTTTAATTTGCAAACAGAATCCGCCATGCTTATTTAAGCTTTAATTTTTCTTTTTTTATATTAATTTTAGTAAAAATCACACCCGATATGTACTGCTTAGTAGCTCAATTATGCTTGAATTTTTTCTTATATTTTTAGTGTTAATTTTCACTATGTAATTTTGGCCCAAAATATGGGCTTACTTTTATTTTAAGATTTTTACTCAAATTAAAAAGACCATTTCAAAAACGATTGGATTGTTTTAAAAACTTTTGGAATGACTCCAAATGTAATTTATAAAGCATCAATTGAAATTCAAAAAAACCAAATTAAATTATATAAATATTTGTTCAATTTCAATAATTTTTTTAATTGCGTTTGGTATTTTTTAATTTTAATTGATCGATTGCGAATTTTTTAATTTTAATTATAATTTTTTGAATATAAATTGTGTTCTTTCATTAAGGATTTTTTTAATTTCAATTCTCATTTTTGGAAATTTAGTCTATTTTTTTATAAAAAAATCTTTATCTTTTATCTCTATATCTATATCTATAACTACTTATTTTCATATATGGACTTCAACGAAACACGAAATTTAGCATTTATATTGTATGCCCTGCTCTACATTTACTAACAAACACATAATTTATTTGTTAGCTTTTGTTGTTTTTAATATTTAATCAAATTACAAACAGAAAAATATTAAATATTTTTATAACAAATAACTTTATGACAAATATTTTTATTTACATTTAAAAGAGAAAATCCAAGAATTGCCAAGACTTGACAGTATTTTTATAAAATCTTACTTTTTAACTACTATAACGTCTTTGAAATTCTATATAAGTGATGTTCATTTATTATTTTCATATGTTTTGATATAAAAATAAGCTCCAGTTTATGTGGTATTTGAATCTCAGATTTTTAATTGAAAAAAAAAAACGATATACAACATGAATCATGTTTTATTTTTATTGTTTTGTATTGTGTGTTGTATTGTTTATTGTTTTGAAAGAAGATATACAAATTAAATAATTCCATAGCTAAAGAAATTCTAAACTAAATACAAATTAATGAAGTTTTTATGTATTGTTGATCTGTTATTTTGTTAATGAATAGTATTAGTAGGATTTTAGATCATATAATCATATTCTTTTTTATAAATTATTTTATTGCAAAGAAACATGAAAATTTTAATTAGTAAATTATAGATAATAAAAATTGAAAAATTCCACAGAGAATATGATTATATGTTTTTAAAAGAATTTAAACAACATATATTTAATGTAAAAAAAATAAACACAAACTTAAAAATATTCAATTATTCAAAATTTTGATTATTCAAATTTCTGATTTATCAATTAATCATGAAATTTTAATAATTAAAATTTAAATTAATTGATAAACCATGAATTTGATTAATCAAAATGTTTGATTAATCGAATGTTTGATTAATCAAAATGTTTGATTAATCGAATTATTGATTAATCAGAAATTGGATTAATTGTGATGTCTAATAGATTAATAGCACATCCTTAATTACACTGTCCAACAGCATTTTTGGAACAGAATAGCGACCCTATAATACTGAAAGGGTAAGTTGAGTAGATCATTGTTGTAGAACAAACATATGGTCCAGCACGTCTGAGTATTTTTTTACAGTGGGTCAAAGTTTTCATTTTTTGGTCGAAGGGAGCATTATACTATATGAAAAAAATGCTGTAAGTTAATGTCTAAGAGAATTCTTATGGTCAGAGTTGTATTGTGGAATTGTATGAGGATTATTTTTGTGGAAGATCTTAACCCTCTAACTGGTCTCTTTATGGGTCAATTTGACCCTTTTTTCGAGAAAATCAAAAAATATCCTTTAAAAAAGGACATTTAAGTATTAAAATATTCTACGAAAATGTTTGCCGGAAAATTTCAGTGGGGGTCAAAGACCATTGTTGAAAATAAAGCTCTACGATTAATTGGAAAAATTACACGCCAACTTCTATAAAAAAATTATAATTTTTTTTAATAGTGGTTTATTATAGTATGTACATATCTATTTTTTTGCTTCAAATTTTCGAGTAAAAGAGAATTGGGAAATAGCAGTAGTATGACAATGGATTAAAGATTAAACTTAATATGCTTTCCTGTATTTAGCTTGACGTGAATGTTCCGATGGGTCAAGGTTACTGTACAAGCCCCATACGTATTCAGCAAGCATTACACTTTGGGATTTCCCTTTGAATCTTTCTTCCAATACCTTTATATCCTGATGAAACTTTTCACCGTCTTCATCTGACAAGGGATTCATGGGACAAGGGATTCATGGGACAAGGGATTCATGGATTACGTTTAAGTCACCAATAATATTTTCTTTACGTTCTTCGAAATATTTAATATGATAATGGCTGCTGGTAGCACGTGAATCCCATTTACAAAGAAAACACATATATTTTGTGTATCCTGTTTGCATTCCAGTCAATATTACAATCATTTTGAAGTCAACGCATACTTCCCATTTATATTTATAGTATTAAATTTTATTTAAGAGATTTGAAATATTTGCGTATGTTTCCTGCTTTTTTGTGGAATACGCAACCGGTATTGATGGATGCTGATTTCCATTGTGCTTTTAAGCTGTATTTTGAACTATCTACAAATAGTCGCCAAGCGGAAGAGTCCAGTGGAAGCTTTAGATATTTTAGAACCTCTTCAATACTGCAACAGTATACAAGTTCTTCTGATTTTTTAAAATAACTTTCCAGATCGGCGTGTCTTTTTCTTGGAAATGTAACTTTTACATCGGCTTTTATCAAATTCCTGTTTTTCAATCTGGAACATAATATTTTAGCTTTCTCTTTTGTTAGTCCTAAATCTCTTACAAGATCTTCAAAATAAGCTTGGTCTATCAAATTAGGACATATGTTTAAACCATCAAGAGGCAAGTAACTTATATCTGATATGTTTTCAACCCCCGCTGTTATTTCTGTATTGGCGACTGTCATTTTGGCCGAAAATGTATGTGTAGGCGTTTGAGGCACCGGAACACCTTCACAGCGCACTTCTGGTAAAATGACATTATTTGTTGCTTCGTATGTCATTATCGCGTAGTGCCTTTGGCTTCTACCAAATTTGTAATTTACGCAGAAATAGCATGTATCTGATTTGTGATCTTCAGGTTCAATCCATGTAATAGGCGCATTAAATGGCAGCGCCTTAGTACCGCCCTTGTACCAGGTCAAAAGACCACTTTCGCAAGTAGTACATACGGTTTTTGGTATCCAAGCTTCAGATAAAAATCGTATTCCAAAAAAAAGAAAATATTGTTCTTCAATTGTAGGTAATATCTTTCTTCTGCTTTGATGGTGCGTAAAATGTCCACAAATAAAACAAAACCAATCTCTTTAATTTGCAAACAGAATCCGCCATGCTTATTTAAGCTTTAATTTTTCTTTTTTTATATTAATTTTAGTAAAAATCACACCCGATATGTACTGCTTAGTAGCTCAATTATGCTTGAATTTTTTCTTATATTTTTAGTGTTAATTTTCACTATGTAATTTTGGCCCAAAATATGGGCTTACTTTTATTTTAAGATTTTTACTCAAATTAAAAAGACCATTTCAAAAACGATTGGATTGTTTTAAAAACTTTTGGAATGACTCCAAATGTAATTTATAAAGCATCAATTGAAATTCAAAAAAACCAAATTAAATTATATAAATATTTGTTCAATTTCAATAATTTTTTTAATTGCGTTTGGTATTTTTTAATTTTAATTGATCGATTGCGAATTTTTTAATTTTAATTATAATTTTTTGAATATAAATTGTGTTCTTTCATTAAGGATTTTTTTAATTTCAATTCTCATTTTTGGAAATTTAGTCTATTTTTTTATAAAAAAATCTTTATCTTTTATCTCTATATCTATATCTATAACTACTTATTTTCATATATGGACTTCAACGAAACACGAAATTTAGCATTTATATTGTATGCCCTGCTCTACATTTACTAACAAACACATAATTTATTTGTTAGCTTTTGTTGTTTTTAATATTTAATCAAATTACAAACAGAAAAATATTAAATATTTTTATAACAAATAACTTTATGACAAATATTTTTATTTACATTTAAAAGAGAAAATCCAAGAATTGCCAAGACTTGACAGTATTTTTATAAAATCTTACTTTTTAACTACTATAACGTCTTTGAAATTCTATATAAGTGATGTTCATTTATTATTTTCATATGTTTTGATATAAAAATAAGCTCCAGTTTATGTGGTATTTGAATCTCAGATTTTTAATTGAAAAAAAAAAACGATATACAACATGAATCATGTTTTATTTTTATTGTTTTGTATTGTGTGTTGTATTGTTTATTGTTTTGAAAGAAGATATACAAATTAAATAATTCCATAGCTAAAGAAATTCTAAACTAAATACAAATTAATGAAGTTTTTATGTATTGTTGATCTGTTATTTTGTTAATGAATAGTATTAGTAGGATTTTAGATCATATAATCATATTCTTTTTTATAAATTATTTTATTGCAAAGAAACATGAAAATTTTAATTAGTAAATTATAGATAATAAAAATTGAAAAATTCCACAGAGAATATGATTATATGATTTAAATTCCTACTAATACTGTTATTCATTTGCAAAATAACAGATCACAAGGATACAGTGCAAAATATAATTCATAATATTGTCTAATCATTAACTATCAACATAGAATATGTTGTAGATTTAAAATGGATTAGAAATTTGGATTTGAAATTTACGGCTTAATGTAAGCATTGTTATTGGATACTTTAAGAATTACAGTTCATAACAAAAACTGTAAAATATAGAGGATACATATAAATTGTTAAATTTCGTTGATGTTAGTCTAATTGTGTGTTGTTTTCGAGTTTGCTTATTTGTTTCCAAACACTCAATATAAAATAGACAATCATTAATAGGCAACTACCAAAGGGGAGAGCGTGGATACTAAGGGGTTTGTGTGGCGACAACCGAAATAACTCAGTATTCCATACTGCTGGCTCTGTGGAATTTTTAAATTTTTTTCAATATAATTTACTAATAAAAATGTTCATGTTTCTTTGCAATAAAATAATTTATAAAAAAGAATATGATTAAATGATCTAAAATCCTACTAATACTATTTATTTACTTAATACAAATTGACAAAAGATTTTAAAATTTCTTTGACAAAATATTTGAACAATTTTTAAAATGTCATAGAAATTTGGATACCTGAATTTAGTTTTGATTTTATTTAGCCAGCTCACACCCACACAAAATAAAACTTTTAATAACACTAAACTATCGTTAATATATTTTTTTCTAACGTTTTTATTATTTTGTTGTTTTGCTGATTTTTAAACCTAATACTGAGTAATAGCAGATAAGGATAGTCGGCTTCAAGATGCTTTTGTGCTTGTTAAAGCTTGGGCAACTTTTCTATCAATCACAGTGAGAAATATTTTAAAATTTATTTTAATACTGTGATTATTAACCCAGCTGAGGAAGAAGTAGTTAAACACTACATCTACTGATCCCGAAGTTATGAAAATTTCGGTGAATCATTAATGATTTTAACATTGGTGTGTCATTGGGAGGAAGTAGTTTGTTTCGGTGCTATGAAAAATCGATGACCAGATGTACTTTTTCATTAGTTTACGGAAGTTGTTTAATATAGGGACTACAAAATAAAAATTGGGAGTGGCTTTATTTTAAAGTTAAAAATGTGATTTTGAACACGTCAAGAATTATTATTCCGACCAGGACAAAGTAGATATTACTATAATTATAAATTGTTATTAATAAATATTAAAATTATAAAATGTCTATGTTTTTCAATGCAATCGTTACAAAAAATTTTTTTCTTATGACTTCATAAATAGGGGTTAATATCAACATTTTGGAAGTTGTTTAAAATGACTTCTTACAAATCAAAAAATTTGCAATATTAACTTCTTTGGATGTTCTGAAAAAGGGATTCGTAAAGAATAACATCCATTTTATTTTGCTGGGAAATGGAAATATAAATGGCTGAAGTTCATGAATTTGGGTTTTTATTTTATTAGTTTTATCTTTTATGATCTCGTGCTTTTCCTTTTTAAAAACAAATGCGTTTCCTTTTAAAACAAACTATAATGAATCAAAAATAATTAATATTTGGGCAAATCACAACGGGTATTGTATCGTTGTATTTGTTGTATCGTGTATTACTTTACAATAGTGTAAAATTGTTGTTGGTAATTTACATTAAAAAATCTGATACAATTTCATTTGCTGTGTTTATTAAGTGTTGTATTGTGTATCATAAAATATCAGTCTCAAGTGTATGCCAGTTTGTAATAAAAAGAACAAAAAAAAAAATTAATTTGTTGATAAAAAATAAAAATTCGAAAATGGCAAATAATACAAATATATCGGTAAGTTTATTTCTTTAAAAATATACGTTTATATATATCTCATATGTATTTTATCTTTTTAGTCTCAACCAAAACGCATTCGCCTAAACCCAACAAGAAAGTGGTCAGTGACAGAAGAAAAGTCTTTAATTGAATTTTTAATGGAAAATCGGGAATTCAAGGTATGTATTAGTGCCTGTTTGTGTCAATGAATATGTATTCTAACATTGAATTTTATTTCAGAAGCCAACAGCTCAAAGCTATTACAAGCGCTTCTGTGGGAAAAAAAAATTCCAATTGATTGGACGCAGGTTAGAGCTAAAACCAGAAATATGCGAGTTAGCTACAACAAAGCTAAAGCATAGGAGGTGTAAACAGGAGCCGGCAGTATGGATGGCGGAACTGTTAAAAGGAAGTTTGTTTACATATATACTCGTAGTTTTATCATTCAATAAACTTTTTTTTCGTTTTAGGTACTTTATTAAAAATGTGCAACTACATCGATGAGCTATAGAGTGCGCTATAATTGAATACAGCTTGGTATCTGGAAGCGATGTTATATTTTTCACATAAAGCAATAATTAGTTTGTCTTTTTCACTTTCACCTTTATTGTTCGTTTTATTTTTATTTGTTTCTTCTTGTTTCTATAAATTTATAAATATTTTTATTTTTCTTCTTGACTATTAGACGTTTTACAACATGAAAATACAACTGACTGTTCACAACAAAGTATTTGTATATTTTATTTCAATACAACATACAATACCAGCTGTGAATTGCCCAATTGATTTCAACTCTAAAAAAATATTGTCAATATTATCAGGTAAATAGCAGTATTAAAACATAACTTTTTAAATGAAATTTTACTGATAAAAAAGCCAGAAGTTTTAATTTAATATTTGGAGCTAGGCAGCAAGTGATACGCGTTTGCTTTACTAAAATTTGGGAACCCAAAATTTCATTAAAAGGGAGCAAATATAGAACTCAAAATTGTTAACAACAACAAGTGTGATGTACTTAAAAAAACTAGTTTTGAGTACAATTAGAAAACATTAAAAATTATTAAAGTTGATACAAGCAATAATGAAGAAAACTAATAATACCTAATGATAATGGGTATTTAATTTAAAACGACAAACAATAATACACATAATAAATATGTTAAACTTTTATATAATTTAAAAAAATTACCCATTTTTAATGCATTATAAAATCTAATTCAAAAAAAAAAAATAAAAAATATAAAAGAAATAAAAGTATGCATTACGCATGCATTACATGCGCTGTGCGATCACCTATCTAAAAAACTCTTTGGGGATATTTACATTTAATGCGTTTACGGAGCTCCTTGAGATACTCTTTCATCCACATTTGGGCAAATTGGTGGTAAAGAACGTTGAGCTTTTGCCATCTATTTGCAATACTCATTGACAAATCAGAATGATCGGGTTCTGGGGGTGCCAGGAGAGAATCTTCAATCAAAGTTTCCCGGAGTCAAAGGATTTAAATCTGTGGGGTTGTCACTCATGGCCGTTAGGGGACTCGAGTTGATAAAAGCCTCAATTCGGAACAGCATCGTCGAAAATTCCTTAAAGATAAATTTTTGCCCTCCAAAAACAAATGAATGAAACGGGCCGAATGTGGCAGAATCTTTGGGAAACGCTCATCATATGTCAGGTCTGCTGATCGAGCTAAACGACCCTTTATCCTGACAAAGCCATTCGAATCGATAAAAGGGTTCAAAGTAAGTAAAGGGGTTCACTTTGATAATTGCGCATATTCTGGTATAAAATCTTGCTGAAACAAGTATCAAGCGACCTCGAATAAATTTCATTTACGGTTGAGATAAATCTAAGGTGTTGCACAAACATTTCCGGGTTCTCAAATATTGCAAACACCTGAATCAATACGAATTGATTCGTGCAAATGTGTTTTCACACTTTTTACACCGGCTTCCCACAAGCCGTCCATATGAGGATCCCCAGGGGGGATAAAATGCCATTAAACTGGCTGAGAACTGTTCCGCACAAGTAATTTGCGCTTCAAATCGGGTAGGAAATGTCTTCGTTCGATCTCGAGTAAAATGGCTGCACAGACAAAATCTGTGTCATTGTCCGAATACAAATGTGACGGGCAGCCACGACGAGAGAAAAAACCCACCAGACGTGGCATTAAGGAGTGACCTCCGTGAGCTGAGCACTTGTGACCATGTTCCAAAAACAAATGCATAAAACGGGCCGAATATGGCATAATCTTTGGGAAACGCTTATCATATGTCAAGTCTGCTGATCGAGCTAAACGACCGTTTATCCTGACAGAGCCAATCGAATCTATATAAGGGTTCAAAGTAAAACGCTCTTCGAGCACAAAGGGGTTGGGCCTGTTCGAAAACGCATCACTGCGCTGCATCTGATGCGCAGGGGTGATTAGTTTGCGATGCTGATGCGAATCAGCTGATGCTGATGGTAAGTTTCTTGCGCAGCTTGTATACAATTTCGAATGCATGAGCATTAAAATGGAAGAGTTAATAATATATTTGTTTTGTGAGTTGGATGAAAGTAAAATTGATTGTAAATTGAGCAATTTACAAAAAAAAAAAAAAAACTATTTTTAAAGTACAAAAAAAAAGAAATTTATTTTTGAAAAATATATGGACCAAGAAAAGGCGCATTCCAAAAGTCTTGGACTACTTTAACATTATCCAAGAATATCCGGATGACATTTTTTTATAATTTATTTAATTTATTAAATTTGGCATCAGCCTCGATCCTAAAAAGTACAAAAACAAAAATAAATTGAAGAAAAACATTAAATAAATAGCAAATTTTGTACATACTCTTGAATTGCATCAGCCATTTTTGTGATGCGTGTTTGACATTTGAACATCTGACATTTGCAGTGATGCCAACTTATGCTTTTACGAACGCGATGCGCATAAGATGCAGCGCAGTGATGCATTTCCGAACAGGCCCGTTCACTTTGATAATTGCGCATATTCTGGTATAAAATCTTTCTGAAACACGAATCAAGCGACCTCGAGTAAATTTCATTTCCGGTTGAGATAAATCTAAGGTGTTGCACAAACGTTTCCAGATTCTCAAATATTGCAAACATCTGAATCAATACGAAATAATTCGGATTGCATGCGTAAATCTAAAAAATGCTCCAGTATGTCAAACGCCTTCTCAGTCTGAACTGAAAAAGATTGGATTTCCAAATGCTGATGATCAATAACAGAATGCTGGGGTCAATGCTCTTTCCGTTGTCTAAACCATGCTGGATTCCACGACTTGCTAAATCGGCGGGTTTGTCTCTAGAATTGGCATGAGACCAATTTTCACTGCCAACTTTTTTACAATCAAAGCCACTCTATTTTTAACAAAGGTTGGCCAATGGCATGGGGGTTTTTTGAACCAAGATAAAACCATGGTAGAATCAGCCTACAGATAAATCTTTCTCTTGTATAGATTTCTTTGACTACACAACGATTCTACCATATTTGGCATCAAAGCTGCTCCGCAAATTTCATGCTTGGGGTAATCATCCAGGAATATGCGCCATTTAATAAGGGTTAAGGGTTTTTAACCTTTGTCCCAATCTGTCTTGTCTTTCCAAATTTGTTGCATTATAATCTTTACCATAATAATTTTTGGAGAAAGCCAACCGGCAGGGTCAAATAGCTTAGCTATTTCCGACAAGACATCACGCTTAGTAATAAAGCTGCGAAGCTAGCTTAAAATAAAAGCTGTCTTTATCAGCGTTCCATCGCAGTCCTAGGGTTTTTGTCGTACTGGCATCTGAAGTCTGCATAAAGCAGTTTCTCACTGGGTAAATCTTCTAAGAGCCGAATGTGGTTGGCTGTCCACTTTCGCAGAACGAAACCAGCCGAACCAAGAACTTGCATGAGTTCATTACGCCTCTTTAAAGCGTCTTCTAGCTCATGCGAGCCAACAAGTACGTCATCAACATATATTCATGTTCTCAATTTCTCAGATGCCGCAGGGATTTGGGGTTCATAATCATTTACCAATTGATTAAGGGTTCGAATCGCTAGATACGGTGCACAATTTACTCCGAACGTGACTGTTTTAAGCTCATAATCCTTTACACTGACTTCGGGATTTTCGCGGAACAATATCCGCTAAAAAAGGGTTTGATCGGGACGAACTAAAATTTGGCGTTACATTTTCTCAATGTCGGCATTAAAAACCCAACGAAAGAGTCGCCATGGCAGAATTAAGACCGTAAGATCTGCCTGTAAACAGGTCCGGGGTACAAAATATTGTTTAGACTTACACCATTGGAGGAAGGGTTTGAAGCATTAAATACTACTCTGAGTTTAGTAGACTATCGGGTTTAAATACGGCATGATGTGGTAAGTAATATGTAGTTGCATTAGCATCAGCTGTATTTTGCATCGAAAATTCTAGAGATGTAAGAAAAATATAGCAAAAGGCAAAAAACATGAATTAATCAGTATCTATTGAAGTTGATGCTTTTGGTGAAGCCTGTGAAGTTGATGCTCTTGGTTTTTTCGTTGGTGGTTCAGGTCCATAATCTGAATCATCATCTTCTGATCTTGATAGCACATTCAACGGCATATCTCTTTCGGTGTGTCCTTCAAATCTATCCTCCTCCGCGTCTTCGGTGCATGCATCTTTATATTGGGATACCTTATGACTCCACCAACACACTTCTGCAAGCAATGCATCCAGCTTTTTTCCTTTGTATTGTATTTCCATTAGCATGGTGACCTTATGGAATCGCCCCCTTGTTCATCCGATTCGTTAGGCAATTGGTGTAAGAAGCCATTAAAGTGGTGATGCAGAAAATGTCATTTCAATGTCATAGATGCATTGATTTTATGAAAGTAATGGATCATTGTTTTCAACAATTAACTTGCTTCGTCTGTCTGTACACGATTATAACATAACTTAATAACCTCTCGTCAAATTAAAAATGTAATTTCAGTAAATTAAAGAGATCAGTTAGACAAATATTTGGAATAGAGAGAATGAGTGTAACTAAAAAATATTCTGGAGTTGTAACACAAAAAACAGCATTTTTGGAACAGAATAGCGACCCTATAATTCTGAAAGGGTATGTTGAGTAGATCATTTTTGTAGAACAAACTTATGGTCCAGCACGTCTGAGTATTTTTTTACAGTGGGTCAAAGATTTAATTTTTTGGTCGAAGGGAGCATTATACTATATGAAAAAAATGCTGTAAGTTAATGTCTGAGAGAATTTTTATGGTCAGAGTTGTATTGTGGAATTGTAAGGGGATTTCCCTTTGAATCTTTCTTCCAATACCTTTATATCCTGATGAAACCTTTCACCGTGTTCATCTGAAACCGCTCCAAAGTTTTCTTTAAAAAAATTGAGATGAGAGTGCAGAAAATGCAGCTTTAGTGACATCTTAACGCCAATATTGTTAAAACCGATTAGCATGCTTTCAATATTTTCTGCATAGTTTTGTGCTTTTGAGTTTCCGAGGAATTCTGATATAACCAGCTGCATAAAGTCAAATGCTGTCTTTTGCATATCCGACAGATGACCATAAAATTCTTCATCTTGTAATAATTTTCTTATATCGGGTCCAACGAGCATTCCTAGAAAAGGTAATTTACATTAAATGAAATAAATTATTGCTTAAAACTGTATTTTACCTTTTTTAAATTTTGCTGCAAATAACCTGGGGAAAATTGTTTGAATGCGTTTGAAAGCATTTCCTTGTGTATTTAAGCTTTTAATAAAATTTTTCACCACGCCCAACTTAATATGCAGCGGTGGAAGTATGACCTTATCTTTTGGGACAAGGGATTCATGGATAACATTTAAGTCACCAATAATATTTTCTTTACGTTCTTCGAAATATTTAATATGATAATGGCTGCTGGTAGCACGTGAATCCCATTTACAAAGAAAGCACGTATATTTTGTGTATCCTGTTTGCATTCCAGTCAATATTGCAATCATTTTAAAGTCTGCGCATACTTCCCATTTATATTTATAGTATTCAATTTTATTTAAGAGATTTTAAATATTTGCGTATGTTTCCTCCTTTTTTGTGGAATACGCAACCGGTATTGATGGATGCTGATTTCCATTGTGCAGTAAAACTGCTTCTAAGCTGTGTTTTGAACTATCTATAAATAGTCGCCAAGCGGAAGAGTCCAGTGGAAGCTTTAGATATTTTAGAACCTCTTCAATACTGCAACAGTATACAAGTTCTTCTGATTTTTTAAAATAACTTTCCAGATTGGGGTGTCTTTTTCTTGGAAATGTAACTTTTATATCGGCTTTTATAAGCTTCCTGTTTTTCAATCTTGAACATAACATTTCAGCTTTTTTTTTTTTGTTAGTCATAAATCTCTTACAAGATCTTCAAAATAAGCTTGTTCTATCAAATTAGGACATATGTTTAAACCATCAAGAGGTAAGTAACTTATATCTGATATGTTTTCAACCGCCGCTGTTTCTGAATTGGCGACTGTCATTTTGGCCGAAAATGTATGTGTAGGCGGTTGAGGCACCGGAACACCTTCACAGCGCACTTCTGGTAAAATGACATTATATGTTGCTTCGTATGTCATTATCGCGTAGTGCCTTTGGCTTCTACCAAATTTGTAATTTACGCAGAAATAGCATGTATCTGATTTGTGATCTTCAGGTTCAATCAATGTAATAGGCGCAGAAAATGGCAGCGCCTTAGTACCTCCTTTGTACCAGGTCAAAAGACCACTTTCGCAAGTAGTACATACGGTTTTTGGTATCCAAGCTTCAGATAAAAATCGTATTCCAAAGAAAATAAAATATGGTTCCTCAATTGTAGGTAATATCTTTCTTCTGCTTTGATGGTGCGTAAAATGTCCACAAATAAAACAAAACCAATCTCTTAATTTGCAAACAGAATCCGCCATGCTTATTTAAGCTTTAATTTTTCTTTTTTTATATTAATTTTAGTAAAAATCACACCCGATATGTACTGCTTAGTAGCTCAATTATGCTTGAATTTTTTCTTTTATTTTTTATTATTAATTTTAATAAATATCACACCCAATTTTTAAGTCACAGCTGACTAGACGCGAGAACTCAGTGTTTGGCCCGGCCGAACTTGACGCCGTTTTTACCTGTTTTGTATATGTTGGTGTATAATTTTACTAATTAAGCGTAAAGAGCTTTATTTACAACATTGGTGTCTTTGGTGACCCCCACTGAAATTTTCCGGCAAACATTTTCGTCCTTAAATGTCTTTTTTTAATTTTCTCGAAAAAAGGGTCAAATTGACCCATAAAGAGACCAGTTAGAGGGTTAAGATCTTCCACAAAAATAATCCTCATACAATTCCACAATACAACTCTGACCATAAGAATTCTCTCAGACATTAACTTACAGCATTTTTTTCATATAAGGTAGTATAATGCTCCTTCGACCAAAAAATTAAAACTTTGACCCACTGTAAAAAAAATCAGACGTGCTGGACCATAAGTTTATTCTACAAAAATGATCTACTCAACATACCCTTTCAGAATTATGGGGTCGCTATTCTGTTCCATTCAAAAAGTCTTAATTTGTTGGACAGTGTTATTAGGGTGTCCCTTTCTTTGCGTTAAAAAATATAAATTACAAAAAATAATAATAAACATAATATTTATGTAAAATGATAATTTAGGCCATTACAACTTCCCCTTCTGGTGCATTAATCGTCCCGATGATGCGACCAGGATTCTGATAAATGACATTATATTTCAGCGGCAGCGTTTTTCTCTACGCAATTGAATAAAGTGTTGTCGTGTTGGCATCTTAGATGTTGTCCACAAGATTGTTGTTTATTTGACATTGCCGTTTATTTTTTTACGCTGGCAACTGATGATAACGATGATTGAAGTTTGGGTTCATTACCAACATGTTGTTGAAATTGTTACATTTGTTGTATAAATAAAAGTTGTTCGTTTAATTGTTGATACAATTTTTGATAATTTTGTTGTTTCCGTACTTTTTGTTGATTGGTGTAGCTTACGTTGTTGTTTCATAACGATTAAATTTTGTTCTAACAGTAAATTCTGTTGTTGTATATTTTGTCGTTGAATTTACTGTTGTTGATTTTTAATTTTCTATTGTTGTCTATTTTGTTGCTTGGTGTAGCTTTCGTTGTTGCAGACATACGTATTGTGTTTATAACAATTAAATTTTGTTGTTAATTTTTAATAATCTGTTGTTGCATATTTTGGTGCTGAATTTCTGTTGTTGAATTTTCTTCATTTTGTTTTTGTTGTTGACAATTTTAATGTAGCATTTTCTGCCATTTTGTTTTTGTTGATGACAATTTTGTTGTATCATTTTCTGTCATTTTGTTTTTGTTGTTGATTTATATTTAGAAATTTCTGCTTACAAATTTACTGCGGATAGTTTTGGAGTCACCCTCCCCCTGCAATATTTCAGCCATAATTGAATAAGATTAAAAATTTAATAAATTGTGTGTTAGAACAACTTTTGGTATGAAAGTTGTGCAAATGTAACAATTTTCTTTACAATTATTAAGTTTGATTTTTTTTTTTGAAGCATGATTATCAGAATTATTTTTATTTATATCTTAAAATTTATTGCGCTAAGCTCTAATGCTTTTCTAACGGGAGATTAAATTTATTTAATGGAGGAAATAAATCAAAATGTGTAGGCATTCGAAGTCTTTTGGCAATGAATCTTCGAATATTTTCGATATACCTCCTGGAGAGTAATCATTTGAGTATATTGATTGTAACGTTGGCGTATGTTGAGAATCATTTTTTTTATTTGTTTCGAACCATGACATAAAATCATTAATGTGGATTTTGTTGGAAGAACTTGGATTTTCTTACTACGTTTGTATTATTAAAATTAATAGTGTCTAGAACTAATGACGATTTGTGTTTGAACTCAAAAACTTTCTTCGCTTCATCCTTATAGTGCCATGTTCTTTGTGCCAAATCCATAACCACGCCAGCTTGCTATAAGCAATCAATTCCCAGCAATGTTTTGTTATTTTTAGCATTCGGCAGGCAAATAAAACGAATTCGCGTCAAGCGATTATATTATTCCGTCAGCCAGGGTAACTTCCGCAAAAACTTCTTGGAACTTTACCTCTTTATCTTGTAACTTTTTATACAAGTAATATCCAACTACACTTGTTCTGGCAGCTGTGTCAGATAAGCAGTACCTTTCAAGCCATTAATATTAATTTCCACAGTCGGAACATCACGGCCAAAAATTGATGTCTGGATACGGTTGAAATCCATTTCTTTCGGACTTCCAATTACCGTTTGGTAGTTACAAGTAGGACAATTTGATCTGTAAAAGCCTACCGCTCCGCAGTCGAAACAATTGAGGTTATTCTCTTCAGGCTTCTTTTTCTTTTCTATCTCAACACGTTTGTAACACACATCGGCTGTGTGATTCTTTTTTCGGCACTCACTCACTAA
Source organism: Eustalomyia histrio (assembly GCA_949748255.1). NCBI lineage: Eukaryota > Metazoa > Arthropoda > Insecta > Diptera > Anthomyiidae > Eustalomyia > Eustalomyia histrio. The sequence goes on from OX456526.1 coordinate 89,118,564, forward strand.
ACAATTTTGGGTTGTTTTCTGGGTTAGTTTCTATATTTGAGAGTTCTATATCACGTGCTCTCAAAAGAAGATCTTGGAATGTTATGACACTTTCTCGTTGGATTTTTTCACGTATTTTTATACTAATAAGTGAAAATAACATGTTGATAATCGTGCTTTCTGGAAGCCTTTCTTTTAGCTGTGCAAATAAACTTCTCTTTCTGCATATAAAGATATCAGTAGTTTTAAATGGTTTTTGTTTGTCTTGAAATATTTTAGCATATATCCTCCAATCAGGCTTCATTGAACGTTTTGGCCTCATGCTTTACACCTTGCCACCATGATGATGCATATCCTTTGAGCAATAACGGTAAGCTTAATAGAGCCATGTCATCTGTTATATTTTCAGCTTGTTTAAATACAAAAATAGTTGCTATGAAGTCCTCCACCTTATATGGATTACGACCACCATTAAAACGGGCTGAATGTCGTATTGCTTTCTTGTCGTACATGTAAACTTCCTAATAGGTCAGTGAATTGGCGTTCTGTAAGATTTATTATAGGGGGTCCATTCATTCCAATATTTTTATTTTGGTTACTATTTTGATTAGCAGAGCCTTGCATATTTGATGCATGATTTAATGAATTAGCGGGAACGTTTGGTGAAGCTACATTTTGATTTGAAGCATTTACATTTATTGCATTTTGGGAATTCATGGTTCTTCTGGGCATTTTAACGAAAACCCTATATCTAAAATCTCATTTATGTTTTTCCCCACTATCTTGAAATATTTGGTTCGGAAACCCTATTTTTATTGGCTTCTCTTAGAACAAATAAACTTGTGAAAGTAGCAATAATTTGAACGATCAAAACAAATAATTGATGAAAACAACAAATTTTAATAGGCGGTACACAACAAATGAAGAAAACAAGAACCGTTTATTTAACAACAACACTTTACTGTGATGATAATGATGATCAAGAGGCGATAATAACCGTTGTAATGCAAAAACAACAACTGTTTGCTAATTCCAATCGTCTTTTTGTTTCAAAAAAAAAATTGGTTTGATGCTTCTCCAAAGTTGATTGTACGGTTAAATTTGTTACAAATTTTCCAAAAAAAAAAATTTGCGAAGATTTATATTCGCAAAACTTTTTATTTTCTAAAAATTTATAAGAAAAATTTTACGTTGGGCGCCAATTGTAATAAAGGGGTTTTAATCCTTTATGACGCCAGTATTCGCCCTCGGTATAATCTAGTCACAATGGTCACCAAGGTCCTCTTGCGACTTAGCTTTTATTGTTTTATACTTTTTGTAGTAAAATAAAAGTCGCGTTTTAATTTTAACAGGTATTTATTTGTTCATGGTTGCATCAAGAGTGACAAAAATTATAAAATAACATAACTTAATAACCTGTCGTCAAATTAAAAATGTAATTCCAGTAAATTAAAGAGATCAGCTAGACAAAAAAAAAATAATTGGAATAGAGAGAATGAGTGTAACTAAAACATATTCTGGAGTTGTAACACAAAAAATATATAAATTATATTTATATTTGCGTTAAAAAATAGAAGTTACAAAAAATAATAATAAACATAAATACAATAAATATTCAGTAAAAGGTAAAAACAAATAATATTTATGCAAAATGATAATTTAGGCCGTTACAATATGCTATTTTATATAAAAGGTTCATTTACCAATTTTTACCGTTTTCGAGAGTTCTTTTTCTCCGATCGTTACACTGATACTGATCGACTTTGTTTCGGGAATACTAATCACAACAGAAACAAAAGAATTTTTGAAAACCTCCTTTTGAAATAACACCTTGCAATATGTTCACAACTTTCAGGTCACAGCAAATATTATTGGTTCGACACCATCAGCGCGTGGCACTTGAAGTGAGGCAGTAAAAGCTGAAACATATGATTTTCTCTTCAACTTCTTCTTATTTGTTCCAACATCATAATTAATGCATGCGTAGCACCCGCACCCCGTTTCTGTATCTGATGTGAGAAATTTTCGCATCGAGAAATTTATAGTCACCCTATTTTACACAAGATAACATAATACAATAGATAATAAAGTTGATTGCATTATTACTGGAAATTTTTTTTGAGCTTATAACTTTTAAAGCTGTTTCACATTTTATTTTGTAAAATTTCTTAATAGATAGAGAAATAACAGGAATACAGCGCACAGTGCTTTGTTCCATAGACAAAAATCAAAAATAAAATGTTGGTCATGAATATTGAAATAATATATTTTTGAAAAGATTATAAAGCAACTAAAAGATATGAAAAAAAATGTTTGGTTTAACTCTTTTTGGCGCCATGAAAGGGCGCTAAACTTGGACAATTTCAAGCAATAATGGTATAACAATAAATATGGCTTTTAGTTGTTTCACGAAAAAAAATATATAAAATTAATTTTTAAAAAAATTAATTTAAGGTTTGGTTTTTATTTTGTCTTAATATATTTGTAATCGACTAAAACAGTATAAATCTTTAGTACAATTATTTTTATGGATCTGAAAATTACTTTTTTTGTGTTAAAAAATCGAAATTTACAAAACTTTGATAGAATAAAAAAATAATATACGAAAAAAGGGTTATTTTTTTTTGTTGTTTTTCAAAATTTATACTATTATCTCAAAGATAATGAAAAGAATTGAACCAATTTTTTTCCACAAATTACAAAAAAAAAACATGTTATTATATATGTCTATTTTCTTAATTTATACTAAAATTTGTTCCACTTTTAAAGTGCCAAAATTTGAAATGACGTAAAAAATAATAAATATTTACCATAAATATGGATGAAAAATATATTTTTGGAAAGATTATAAAGTAGCTTAAAATCGTGTAAGAGAATATTTTGGTTTTACCTTATTTTAGAGCCACGAGAGGGCGCTAAACTTAGAGAATTTGAAGAAAAAATAGTTAAACAAAAAAAAAAATTTAGATGTTTCACAATAAAAAATTTTAAAAATTAAGTTTTTCAAAAAAATATTTCTAAGTTTCAATGTAAATCTTTTAAAATTTTACTTTTTGTGGCTTTAATTTATAGATTAGGTTTTGTTAAAAACCCAAAATTTACAAAACTTTGATGGAGTAAAAAAAATACGAAAAAAGGGTTATTTTTTGTAGTTTTTCAAAGTTTATACTATTATCTCAAAGATAATGAAAAGAATAGAACAAATATTTTGCTACAAATTATAAAAAATCATGTCTATTTTCATGATTTTTTCTTAAATTTGATGAAATTTTGTAGTGTTAAAAGTTAAAATGAAGTCAAATAAAATAAAGTTCCCCGATAATATGTTTTAAAAAAAACATATTTTTAGAAAGATTATAAAGCTTTGTGAGAAAAAAATTAGATTTGACTCTTATTTGTACTACTAGAGGGCACTAAATACGTGAAATTTTAAGGAAAACTTGTTAACAAGAAATCGGTTTTAATTAGAGATATCACGAATAGTGTATTCGAGTGTATTAGTCACGAATAGTGTATTCAAAATACCGAATATTCGGTATTTGGTTCAAAACGAGTTCCGGAATTAGGCAACAAATACGCGTTTTCGACTGTAAGTATTCATTTTCGCTTATTTAATTTAATTTTTCGTATTATTTAAAAGATTCCATCCCTGATAATATTTGTCGCATTCTTTGTTTTGTTTTATCATGTTGACATATTATTTCCGTAATTAAAATTTATTAAGTTAGAGATGAAAACGTAACATAGTTTTTATTTAATAAAAAGTTTTTAAAATTTCATCACGGATTTCTTACTTTCGTGATAAATGAAATCATGAGTAGTTCGACATATTCGTAAAGGATTTATCGATAATTTCGGTATTATAAAGGTAATTAAAAATGAATTTATTCAACTTTTTTGATAAAAATCAATTTCAATAACGTGAAACGTATTTTAAGGGTAATGCCATTTAAAATAATTACAATAAACCTATTGTTTGTCAAACCTATTTTTAAATAATTTGGTTTATAATTGTGGGTGAACTTAAAATTTCCTAAGTACATTGAACGTAAATGTTAAAAATTCTCACGGGTCAATCTCTATTGTCAATACAAACAAAATATCAAATAAAAACACTGTATATAAAATTTTTAAATTTTTTTGTGGTGGCTTCTATTTTAAAAAATTCAGATTTAATTGATTGTTGGCTTTCTGCACCTTCAAATAATAAAGTAGCAAACATTTACAAATTTGGAACACAAAAGATAGGAGATTGATATTCCGACAAGAACACCTTAAAACAAAGTGTTCATTTTTTTAATGTTAAAATGATAAAGTACTGGAATATAAGCAAATATAATAGAAGTTTTTTGAAAATAAATATTCTACATGGCTTCGTTGAGCGAAGACTCAACTACCGATGATAGTTGGTTGGAAGTGTAGTTTTTTATAGCTAAAGGGTTTTATTTTAAAAACTTCACAAGTTGTGAATATACAAAAGAAATTTTGAAATTCATGTTCGATTTTTATAAAAGTCAGATTTCAATAAAAACTTATTTTCTTAAATATAGTATTTAGTTATTTGTTATTACGTTAAAAATATATTATTTTTTTGTAATTAAATTTTTTTATATTTTTTAAAAATATTTTTAGGGATTATAAAGACTTAAAAAAATGATATACAAAATGACTTTTTAGTTACAAAACCGAATTCAACGTATTTTAGTATACATGTTTTTTTATGTTTATTTAAATTAATTTGATAAGTTTGAATGTAATCGGTTAACTTTTACAGATTTTATGTAATTTTTTTTTTAAAGGATATATAACAGGTAAGCGAGTCCTTCCTTCGATTGAAAAGAAAATTGGCAGCCACGTTAATAACTTTGTTCTAATAACAATTATCAATTTTTGTTAGGTTCTGACCAAATTTTAAGATTTTATTACATTTTTAAACTTCAGGATATATGTGAGGTAGGCGTGTCCTTGCACCAATCTTCCCAAAATTTCGTTTATCTTCTAATTAACAAACTAAAATGGCGTACCAAATTTCAGTAAGCTACGATAACTTCTTCTATTTTTGTCCACTCGTTATATGGGAACAAAGCACTGTGCAGCGCCTTATTTTCTTCTTTAGATTAATATGTATTTACTTGCGAGTAACTCACCCTATTGAAAGCAGATCAAGGTTGTGTTTTACATGTTTTTTGCGAAAACTTAGGTTTGTTTTTTCGAATTTTATAAATATATCTATAAATACTTGTAAAAAAAATGATTATCTCTACTTACCTGACTTTTCTTTATTTTTTCTAAGCAAATACAATTAACATTTGGGGCCGCCTTTGTACGATAGCTGTTTTCGTATATAGACTTCGCTGGAACGCGAAACAGAGAAATTATGTTTTTTGCCCTGCTCTATCTTTACTTACAAAAACATAATTAACTTGTTAGCTTTTGTTATATTAATATTTTATTAAATTAAAAATACAAAAATTTAGAATATTTTTATAACAAATTTTTTGGTTTACATTTGAAAGAGAAAAGCAAATAATTTCTAAGACTTGGCAGCATTTTAATTTTTAGGTAGCTATATCTATAACTGAAGAACATCTGTTCAAAATAACGTGTACTATCAATGTTCACTGAATGAAAAAACTAAAAGAAATTTGAAAACTAAAGAAGAATTAAAAATATCAACGAACGATGTTATTATTGCAAGAGGAGGAAATAAAACAACGAACTGCTCGTCGAGATTTGAGAGATTCATCTAATCCGACACATTGTAAGATCACACGCACTTTATTCACAGATTTTCACCTAAAAGAAATTTTATTTTCCTGAATATCCAAATTACTTACATTTTCAGTGAAGTTCCCTAGAAAAAACAAAGTGAACAATCTGATGGGAAATAGGAAAAAAACTGTTTTAAAATAAACATTCACGATAAGGGGAATTTCTTTGAATGTGAACTTTTTTTCGAGGATATTACTCACAAATGAATGATTAGAAAAAGGGAACAAATTTCGAGGGAAAATTTAATCACGATTAGAATTGAGGGAAAAGGGAAAACATTTCGAGGGGAAAAATATTCACGATAGGGGTGTATATTTTCTTAAATTTGTATGGAATATTTATGAAATTTAAAAAAAAACAAACGTTTTATCGATGCGGGAAAAACAGAAATGAGGTACTGGTTTTATCATGACCGTTTGAGTCTTTACCCCGATTACCGGCTTACCAAAAGGCGAGTGTCCTCTTCGACGATGAAACCAATTCAAAATTCAAAAATAGCGCTAAAGCAATTACTGTACACTGTATTAGGCGTGAAATCGTCACTACTTGTATCCACTATATCGAAATATTGCGTATATGCAAAGCTAAATTCCGTAGTTAATGAATTTTTTTGCTCCTTCTTTCCAACTTTGGGCACTAGATGATCACAAACGTAACAAAATTCATTTATTTTTGGGCACGTGTTATTTTCTATATTAAAGAGTTTAGTTTTTTTTCAATTCAATTGTTATTCACTCAAAACAATGTCTTATTGTCTTGTCACATTAATGACAGCATGTAATCATAGCCGTGAGAGTTATTGCATGTTCTTTGTAAAAATCAAGTTTTAGCCAAAAAATACATGAGGCCATAAAATTTGAACGGCAGCTAAACTACCAAAACCCAAATGAGATTTTTATAGTTTCGCTAAGTACTTCGAAAAACCGCACAAGTGAAGGAGTTTACATTTCATGTTTTGCACAATTTATCGTCATGTTGACGAGTTTTTATCCAAAAAATGACTATTTGACGAGTTTTGCTCCAAAAATGACGATTTTTCATATTTAACTAAGAGCCAATTTAGACGGACACTTTGTTGCATGCAATTCTTGTTTAGTGGCAAACAGGTTAGAGGGGTGACAAAAAACAACAGGTTTTTGGTTTTTCGTGCATTTTGTTTTTTGTTATTTCTCTTTCGCACTCATATGTATTCTTTCTTTGTTGCTTCATTCACACTCGATTTTAGGGGGAAAAAAATCACCGTATAAATAAACATAACTTTGGAAACAACTTTGAAAAAGTAATTAAGAACAAGTAAGAGTGCTATATTCGGCTATGCCGAATCTTATATACCCTTTAACATGGTTGGGAAAAACTGTACGTATTTGTAATGTGTAAAAAAAAACAAAAAAAAAGTCTTAAGAGAAAGCGCTTAGACCACTGAGCCATTGAAGGACATACGCAATCATCGTTAATAGAAGTAAATAAACAGTTTCCGTTTAAAACAGATTTGTTTGGTTTTTAAGGCAAATCTTTGTATGTGTTTATTGGTTGTGTATAAAAGGTGAAGAGGTGAAAGAAAAGAAGTTCAACAAATAAAATAAAAAAACAACAACAATCACGAACACAATGCCAATCAGTGTTGTCATATTTTTTTTCCAAAATCTTTTTAGTTCTAAAAAAAAATTTTTTTCGACCAAAAAAATACTTTTTAAAAATCGTTAAAAGAAATCACTAGAACTGCATGTGTTTTATTTTTGCAAAAACGTTTGATTTAGTTGGCAAATTGGCATTTGGGATTTTATTTCGCTTTTTTAAAAAATGTTTTTAATTTGTTTAGCTTAATTTTAAAAATTTGAAAAAAAATAGTTTATAAAAATTTGTGTTATATATATATTTATAAGTTATGACCAAAAATAGTTGCACTCAAAGAGAAATTATGTATAAAATTTTCTTAATATATGAGAAATAAAATGGTCTAAAAATCTCTTCATAAATTGTTTCAAATCGGAGCAAAAATTAAAATAAAACCGTTTCTTTCTACCAGAGGGTAGCCTAAATTTAAACTCAACCACTTGTGCTATTTATATCTGATGGCACATACATATATCAAAATCTACCTAAATGCTTGTTTAAATAAAACCACTTTACCATTTATTTTAAGTTTGTTAAAAATAAGTCACTAAAATTTATTAAGATTAAATAACAAAAATCATGAAAAAGTTTTAGTATTATTTCTAGCATTTTTCAAAATCAATTTAAACAATTTTTTGGCCTTGCTTAATATCAGAGTTAGCTGTAAACAAATTTTAAGATCTGGTCACACCGTTTTTATGTTATTGTTTTAAATACATACATATTGTTAAATTTTTGAATGTTTTGTTTTTAAAAAAGCCCAATAAATACATGCGATTTTTTCAGAAAATTTAAGATTTTTGAAAAATAGTATAGCAACACTGTGTGTAAGAATGGTGAATAAAAGTGCAAGAAGATATACTAGACACAGCAACAAGCTTCCATTTCTAAAATGAAAAACAACAACAATTACGAAAACACTGCCTACCTTCATACAAAGGAAACTTTTGCAATTACATATTTACAACACTGCAATGTAATAAAAACTGCAACAAGCTTCCATTTCTAAAATGAAAAACAACAACAATTACGAAAACACTGCCTACCTTCATACAAAGGAAACTTTTGCAATTACATATTTACAACACTGCAATGTAATAAAAACTGCTAAGTAATTTTAACAACATTGAAAAAAAAAATACATTTTTTATTTTGAAAAAAGTAACTATGATCTGAATAGGCACTTGCTGTGTCTTAGGCAATCACCTACACAGCTGGGGCATGAACGCTATTACTAAATGCATTAAACTAAAATATATATGTTTGTCTAATAGCGGCAAATCATGTGATTGTATGTGGATGTGTTTGTTATGCGTAAAGTTCAATATACATATTAAATAAAGTTATTTTACGGAAAAAATTAGAGGTAGTCGTGGTTTTTTGCTAATTTCTCAGCCATTTATGAACTGATCTGGCTGAATTTCAATAGCAAACAGAAATGGATCACATGTGACTGAAATATATAAAAAGCAAGTCCTCATCATGTCTGGGGTCTTCGGAAAACCCATTTCAACACATAAACGTACATCTGTAAATCAACTTCGCTCTTCATAAAGACCCAGAATATATATACTTTATAGGGTCTAAGACCAATATTGTAGAAATTACAAACGGAATGGCAAACTTATGTATACCCTTTTCCATTACCTATGGTGAAGGGTATAAAATACCATGCAATCAATTGTATCGTATAAGTTGGCTCTAAATTTCGTAATTCTCTCGAAAAGAATTCTATAGAGGGATTTCTTTATTTTAAAGATTGCCTAAGGTTAAATAATTCAAAACATGATACTTTAATTAAACTGAATTATTAAAAATATTTAATTCTAGTATTTATACGTAAACTGATTTACTTAAGTAATGTAAAATTTGTTATTATTAAAATTCGTTAGTAATAAGTGTTTCCTATTCGGTTAATTGATTAACCGCTATCTCGATCAATCGCCTCTATTTCCCAGCAAAAATAAATGGAAGTGATTCTTAAGAAATTAATTTTTCATTGATTCCAAAGTATCGTTTAGTTCTGATTTTTCTCTTCCAAGGCAGTTCATTTTCACAACTTTCAAAAATGTGATTTTTAAAGAAATTTAACACTTTTTGTATCTATGACGAGAAACTTATTTTAAAAACAACCAAAGTTAAACATTAATCATTGATATTTCTCTATAAATTTGAAATTTATAACTATGCTTTAAGTTTAAGAGATTTAAAATTCTTAAAATCGTAGTTATTACACAGTACGACAAAATCAAACTTTGAGTACACATGAGAAATGTTAACAGAATATGAAAATAAGCAAAATAACGAAATACTCTCGGCGTTTTGCTATAGCACGTCACAATTATGAGAAAATCGATTTCGTACATTTTTGGTTCTTTTTTAACTTTACATGTAAATTAATAATAAAAAAAAATAAAAAAATCCCCTTTCAAAAATCGATTTTCTCATAATTCTGACGGGCTACAGTAAAACGCCCAGACACGTATTTCTTTATTTTAAGCCTATTTTCATATTCTTTTAACATTTCTTATGTGTACCAACCACTGTCGTACTGTGTTATTGATACAAAAAGTAAAAAATTTTTTGTGGAAAAAATTGCAAGAATTTCGAATAAAGTAATTTAATAAATAAGGCCCGTTTACTGAATGTCCCGTTATAACCAAAAGTCAAACTCAAACTTTATATGGGAAACAACAACAAAAGTGTCAGTTAAATTCCTAGATTAAAGCTAACGGGAGTTTGTGAAAATGTGGCTTACTGATGTCCTGTTTAAATCTAAATTACAAATTAAAAATTTATTTGGGAACATCAAAAAATCACATTTTTCACTGAACCATAAGGGCTTTTGATGCAATGAAAAGGGATCATAAAAGAAAACTTAAACCCAATGACTATTTGTTAAATTATAACGAGACATTTAGTAATCGGGCCTTATTTATTTAATTACTTTATTCGAAATTCTTGCAATTTTTACTACAATATATTGCTTTGCTTTTCGTAGCAATATTAACTACGATTTAAAACCTCGTAAATTGTACGTTAAAGATTGCAACGAATCGCTTTAACTTAAACCATAGTTATAAGTGTAAATTTTTTTTATAGAAATATCTATGATTAATGTTTAACTTTGGTTGTTTTTAAAATAAGTTACCCTTCATACATTTGAAAAGTGTTAAATTTCATTAAAAATTACATTTTTTAAAGTTGTAAAAAAGAACTGCCTTAGAAGAGGAAAATCAGAAGTAAACGATACTTTGGAATCAATGAAAATTTAATTCCTTAAGAATCACTTCCATTTATTTTTGCTAGGATGTTCTGTTAGATTAAAGAGGTTATTCAACAAGTCGTTCTTAGAAACAGAAAATTTATTTATTATTGATACAGGTTCAGAGAAATAATTCACTCTCGCAAATTCTAATATTCTGGAACTATTTCAACCTTAAAATATATATATAAAAACTAAAGCCAGTGACGACTCTTACCATTTTAGGCCCTACCTCTCCGAAGACCATGCTACCTTTTGTTTCGGCCGTGCTCAGGGAAATTGGGATGGAGATCTTGTCTCTTTTGAGGTAGATTAGGAGTCGAAATAAAAGTTTTATGTAGCTACTAATAAAACGACTGATCTTAAAAAAAACAAGTAAGAGCGGCTAAATTCGGCTATGCCGAATCTTATATACCCTTCACCATGGTTGGGAAAAAACTGAAGTTTATATATGGACATATATGAAATGGACAGATTTATATACGGACGCCTTTAAGAGGAAATTAACCATTTAGTTTGGAGATAAAACTTGGACTCGGGAAGATTTATGGTTCCAGAAAATATGTATTTTAAAAAAATGTATGTTTTGGGCATAACTTTTTTGTATCTGAACCGATATTTCCGAGTTTTTCAGCAAATATGTTATACTAAAGATTTTCGATCTTTTGCTATATAAGACGTATCCATAGGTCATAATACAGCTCTAGAATAGTGTTTGTTGTTTGTGTATAAAAGGTTAAGAGGTGAAAGAAAAGAATTTCAACAAATCGTTAAAAGAAATCACTAGAACTGCATGTGTTTTATTTCTACAAAATAGTTTGATTTAGCTGGCAAATTTGCATTTAGGATTTTATTTCGCTTTTTTATTAGAAATATTTGTAATTTTTTTAGCTTAATTTTAAAAATTTGAAGGAAAATAGTTTATAATTTTTTTTATAAATTATTATAAGTTATGACCTAAAATAGTTTCACTCAAAGGTAAATTATGTATAAAATTTTCTTAATATGTGAGAAATAAAATGGTTTAAAAATCTTTTTATAAATTCTTTTAAATCGGAGCAAAAAATAGAAATAAAACCGTTTGTATTTTGTTAGTATCAGAGGGTTTTTATACAAATTTTGATGTTTTTAGCCTATTTATGGATTATTTAATTATTAATATAAAATTTTATTTAAATTAATTATTAAATGTAAAAAAAAACAAAAAATAAACAAAAAAAAATCTTAACGAACCCGCGACCCTTTCACCTGTGGTGAAAGGTATAAAAACGTTTGTATTTTGTTTGTATCAGAGGGTTTTTATAAAAATGTTGATGTTTTTAGCCTATTTATGGATTATTTAATTATTAATATAAAATTTTATATAAATTAATTATTAAATGTTAAAAAAAACCAAAAATAAGCAAAAAAAAAAGTCTTAAGAAAATAATAAAAAAAAATGTAAAAAAAAAGTGAATTGACCTCATCGAGATTTGAACCTCGAACTCCGCGTGCTTAGAGAAAAAACGTATTTGTGACATGGCGTCTAGACAACTGAGCTATTGAAGCTCACACAAAATCATCGTCAATAGATGTACATATATAAAAGTCTTCGTTCATTAGGGATTTGTTTAGTTTTTATTTAAATGACAAATCTTTGTATGTGTGTTGTTTGTGTATAAAAGGTGGAGATGAAAGAAAATAATTTTAATTATTAATATAAAATTTTATATAAATTAATTATTAAATGTTAAAAAAAAAACCAAAAATAAGCAAAAAAAAATATATTAAGAAAATAATAAAAAAAAAATGTACAAAAAAAAGTGAATTGACCTTACCGAGATTTGAACCTAGAACTCCGCGGGCTTAGAGAAAAAAAGTATTTGTGACATGGCGTCTAGACAACTGAGCTATTGAAGCTTACACAAAATCATCGTCAATAGATGTACATATATAAAAGTCTTCGTCATTAGGGATTTGTTTATTTTTATTTAAATGACAAATCTTTGTATGTGTGTTGTTTGTGTATAAATGGTGGAGATGAAAGAAAAAAAAAACAACAAAGTTAGTAAAAAATGCTCAAAATTCTACATACATATTAAACAAAGGGATTTTACTGGAAAAATTAGAGGTGGTCCTGGTTTTTTGCTAATATCTCAGCCATTTATTAACCGATCTGTCTGATTTTTAATAGCAAACAGAAATGGATCACATGTAACAGAAATAAAAAAGAATCAAGTCCTCATCACGTCTGGGTTCTTCGGAAAACCCATTTCAACACACAGACGGACAGACGGACAGACGGACAGACGGACATCGTTAAATCAACTTCGCTCTTCATAAGGACCCAGAATATATATACTTTATAGGGTCTAAGATCAATATTGTAGAAATTACAAACGGAATGACAAACTTATATATACCCTTCCACCTGTGGTGAAGGGTATAATAAAAAGAGAAAAGGGACGTGAAAACGAATAATAAAAGGGTGACGTGAGTTTAAGTTGGAAATTACTTCCTTTGGCAAAAATTTCTTTTTCCGATTATAAATTTTGTCTTCATATCGTAAACAATACATAGATAGAAATTTTTGCCAAAGGAAGTCATTTTTGGGTTCGGTACGGAGAAATTTTAATTTAACGTGATCAGCACAAAATAAATAAAAGGAAATAGTTCACTGGGTGTTTTGGACAAAAAGGCAGGTTGTTTAGGAATCGATTGTTTGATACACATAAAAGCTGATCTATTGGATGGAAACATTCAATCGAGAATTCGTAAAACTTCAATAGTATTGGAGATTCAACCGTCGTATGCTATAAAACAAACAGTATATGGAAAATTTTTTTTTGGCAGCAGAAAATAGAAGATTTTAAGTATACAATTGCGAAAATATATTTGAAAATAAGTGCGTTAAATCGACAACGAAAAAAACTTCGAAAATTTTAAGTTTTTGTTGATAATTAAATATTTTAAAAATTTAATTTTACTAGAATATAAATAATTAATCATTGTTAAACGGGCGAAAATTGGCTTAATCGATAAATTTATTATTTTAATATCAATTTTTTTTAAACTTGAAATATTGGTTAATTTTGATTGGTGTTAAATTTATTTTTTTTTTGTCAACACTCATAATTACGGCAAAAATTGTTCTGCACAAAACCATGTAATTATTTTGATCTACACTCATAACATCTACACAGTAAAATATAACTAATTTATTCAAATTACGCATACACATATACAATTTCAAATACAGTCATTATGTCATACATTTAATCAGTATTACAAACTTTTAATTTTTATTTAAATTTGGAGAATTTACAATTCATCAATCAAAAGCTTCTTCGATCACCATGTTCAACTGCAATCTCAAGACCTCAGGCCTGGCGTCACCGTGGGATATTTTGGTGAGTCTATAAAATGTTTTTGATATTAAGAAATTACACAAAATCTATATTTAAATTTTGTTCACTGAAAATTTTAAAATAGCAGTGATAATTATAAAATTAAGATTTTTTTTTTAATTTTATTTTTACATCAAGAAACAATACATTTAATCTCTAATTTTTGCTGTTTTTTTTTTGTGTTAAGCTTTTATTATTACCCCAAACAAAAAAAATATATTATATTATTAAAACGGAAATACAGTTAAAAAGATAATAATTATAGAATTTGAAAATTTATGTTTCGCGTAAATTATTTTTTTGGCTAGTTGGTAGCGTGCTAGCTTATCAGTGCGGGGTCGTGGGTTCGATTCCCACCCAAGGCTCTGGTCTGTTTTCGCTACAACGAGCCGAAAGCCTTCGTTGCTAGTGCTCGGTTAGGGTATTAAGATATAATTTGTAACTATATGTTTAATAAAATAAATTAATAAATATATATTTCTCGATTTCGCAAAAAGTTTAGGGCAAAAAAAAAGTTAGACTTAAAAGTGGGTTATCTCAATATTTTACTAGATAGCATAGGTCATGGGCGGGCTTGGTGAAGGAGAGATAGATTACATCTCAATTCTCTTCCAACTTAAACTCACGTCACCCTTTTATTATTCGTTTTTATTTTCCTTTTCTCTTTTTATTTTTTTTTTAAGATCAGTCGTTTTATTAGTAGCTACCTAAAATTTTTATTTCGACTCCTAATCTACCTCCATACCAATTTCCCTGAGCACGGAACAAAAGGTAGCATGGTCTTCGGAGAGGTGGGGCCTAAAATGGTAAGAGTCGTCACAAGCCTCCAAAATAGGCATGGATTAAACACAAAACCAATTTTAAAATATATATATTTTGTTCTAATCAATCAAATACTTGGCTAAGTATTTTTCTACAAGCACTATGACGTTACTTTTGTTGTAAAAATTGCTTTTAATTCGAAAATTTTGTTTTATTTTTAAAAACTAAAAAAGTTGATTTGTTAAAAACTTTTGAAATAGTAGAACACCTTATGTGGAAGAATGCAAGCACTATGACGTTATTTATGATATAAAAATTGCTTTTAATTCGAAAATTTTGTTTTATTTTTAAAAACTTAAAAAGTTGATTTGTTAAAAGCTTTTAAAATAGTAGAAGAACTTCTCTGGAAAAAGAAATTGTTACAATTTACTAGATAAGGACCTGACGGAATATGCGTATTCAAAAGTTTTATAGACTACAAAATCTTGGAAAACTTTCTATTGTAAACGTTTAACTTTTATTATTTTTAAAATAAGTTTTCCGTCATAGATTTGAAAAGAGTTAAATTTCATTAAAAATCACATTTTTGGAAGTTGTGAAAAAGAACTGCTTTAGAATGGGAAAATCAGAAATAAATGATACTTTGGAATCAATGAAAAATTGATTCCTTAAGAATCACTTCCATTTATTTTTGCTGGGTAGGGGTGTCATAGCGTGGAAGTTTTCTCTTGTGATGCTTTTTCATTGCTTCTAAAGCCCTTCTTATGGTTTAGTGAATAATGAGATCTTTTGATGTTCCCAAACAAATTTTGAAATTCAGATTTAGATTTTAACAGGACATCAGTAATCGGACCTTAGCATTATTTTCACAACCTCCCGTTAGCTTCGACCTGAGAATTTACCTGGCACATATATTGTTGTTTCCAATATAAAGTTTGAATTTGTCAGTTAAATTCCCAGATTAAAGCTAACGGGAGTTTGTGAAAATGTGGCTTAGGGTCGATTACTGATGTCCTGTTTAAATCTAAATTACAAATTCAAAATTTATTTGGGAACATCAAAATATCACATTTTTCACTGAACCATAAGGGCTTTTGATGCAATGAAAAGGGATCATAAAAGAAAACTTAAACCCAATGACTATTTGTTAAATTATAACGAGACATTTAGTAATCGGGCCTTATTTATTTAATTACTTTATTCGAAATTCTTGCAATTTTTACTACAATATATTGCTTTGCTTTTCGTAGCAATATTAACTACGATTTAAAACCTAGTAAATTGTACGTTAAAGATTGCAACGAATCGCTTTAACTTAAACCATAGTTATAAGTGTAAATTTTTTTTATAGAAATATCTATGACTAATGTTTAACTTTGGTTGTTTTTAAAATAAGTTACCCTTCATACATTTGAAAAGTGTTAAATTTCATTAAAAATTACATTTTTTAAAGTTGTAAAAAAGAACTGCCTTAGAAGAGGAAAATCAGAAGTAAACGATACTTTGGAATCAATGAAAATTTAATTCCTTAAGAATCACTTCCATTTATTTTTGCTGGGATGTTCTGTTAGATTAAAGAGGTTATTCAACAAGTCGTTCTTAGAAACAGAAAATTTATTTATTATTGATACAGGTTCAGAGAAATAATTCACTCTCGCAAATTCTAATATTCTGGAACTATTTCAACCTTAAAATATATATATAAAAACTAAAGCCAGTGACGACTCTTACCATTTTAGGCCCTACCTCTCCGAAGACCATGCTACCTTTTGTTTCGGCCGTGCTCAGGGAAATTGGGATGGAGATCTTGTCTCTTTTGAGGTAGATTAGGAGTCGAAATAAAAGTTTTATGTAGCTACTAATAAAACGACTGATCTTAAAAAAAATAAAAAGAGAAAAGGGAAGTGAAAACGAATCATAAAAGGGTGACGTGAGTTTAAGTTGGAAATTACTTCCTTTGGCAAAAATTTCTTTTTCCGATTATAAATTGTGTCTTCATATCGTAAACAATACATAGATAGAAATTTTTGCCAGTCATTTTTGGGTTCGGTACGGAGAAATTTTAATTTAACATGATCAGCACAAAATAAATAAAAGGAAATAGTTCACTGGGTGTTTTGGACAAAAAGGCAGGTTGTTTAGGAATCGATTGTTTGATACACATAAAAGCTGATCTATTGGATGGAAACATTCAATCGAGAATTCGTAAAACTTCAATAGTATTGGAGATTCAACCGTCGTATGCTATAAAACAAACAGTATATGGAAAATTTTTTTTTGGCAGCAGAAAATAGAAGATTTTAAGTATACAATTGCGAAAATATATTTGAAAATAAGTGCGTTAAATCGACAACGAAAAAAACTTCGAAAATTTTAAGTTTTTGTTGATAATTAAATATTTTAAATATTTAATTTTACTAGAATATAAATGATTAATCATTGTTAAAAAAAAAATTGGTTTAATCGATAAATTTATTATTTTAATATCAATTTTTTTTTAAACTTGAAATATTGGTTAATTTTGATTGGTGTTAAATTTATTTTTTTTTGTCAACACTCATAATTACGGCAAAAATTGTTCTGCACAAAACCATGTAATTATTTAGATCTACACTCATAACATCTACACAGTAAAATATAACTAATTTATTTAAATTACACATACACATATACAATTTCAAATACAGTCATTATGTCATACATTTAATCAGTATTACAAACTTTTAATTTTTATTTAAATTTGGAGAATTTACAATTCATCAATCAAAAGCTTCTTCGATCACCATGTTCAACTGCAATCTCAAGACCTCAGGCCTGGCGTCACCGTGGGATATTTTGGTGAGTCTATAAAATGTTTTTGATATTAAGTAATTACACAAAATCTATATTTAAATTTTGTTCACTGAAAATTTTAAAATAGCAGTGATAATTAAGATTTTTTTTTAATTTTATTTTTACATCAAGAAACAATACATTTAATCTCTAATTTTTGCTGTTTTTTTTGTGTTAAGCTTTTATTATTACCCCAAACAAAAAAAAAATATATTATATTATTAAAACGGAAATACAGTTAAAAAGATAATAATTATAGAATTTGAAAATTTATGTTTCGCGTAAATTAATTTTTTTTAGTTTTAATAAAATTTCAATTCTCTTCCAACTTAAACTCACGTCACCCTTTTATTATTCGTTTTTATTTTTATTTTTATTTTCCTTTTCTCTTTTTATTTTTTTTTTTTAAGATCAGTCGTTTTATTAGTAGCTACCTAAAATTTTTATTTCGACTCCTAATCTACCTCCATACCAATTTCCCTGAGCACGGAACAAAAGGTAGCATGGTCTTCGGAGAGGTGGGGCCTAAAATGGTAAGAGTCGTCACAAGCCTCCAAAATAGGCATGGATTAAACACAAAACCAATTTTAAAATATATATATTTTGTTCTAATCAATCAAATACTTGGCTAAGTATTTTTCTACAAGCACTATGACGTTACTTTTGTTGTAAAAATTGCTTTTAATTCGAAAATTTTGTTTTATTTTTAAAAACTAAAAAAGTTGATTTGTTAAAAACTTTTGAAATAGTAGAACACCTTATGTGGAAGAATGCAAGCACTATGACGTTATTTATGATATAAAAATTGCTTTTAATTCGAAAATTTTGTTTTATTTTTAAAAACTTAAAAAGTTGATTTGTTAAAAACTTTTAAAATAGTAGAAGAACTTCTCTGGAAAAAGAAATTGTTACAATTTACTAGATAAGGACCTGACGGAATATGCGTATTCAAAAGTTTTATAGACTACAAAATCTTGGAAAACTTTCCTAAGTTGAAATAAGTGCTTTTGTCTACAGATATTTATTATATGAATTTTTATTTGATTTCGCATATTATTAAATTATATTTACCGGCAGATTCTTAAGACTTTTTTTAATAGAAAATCTCCTCGCAAAAACACAATATTTTTAAGAATGTTGAAGGCAGCTCTTGTTTATTTAGTAAATTTTCTAATTTCTTAAAAATAATAATCCGGCCTAATCGTCAAAATGCCCAAACTGCGTTTAACTGTTTGAGGCTTAAGAGTTTACTTCCAATGAACATGTGTGGCCACACTATATTTTTAAATACTCCTCAGATTCCTCCCAAAAACCCCCAGATTTTAAGTCTTGATTCTTTAAAGTCTCAGATTGTTTTGAATTTTCCTGAACAAACGCTTTATACCCCCAACACAGTAGACATAACCTGATATTTCACAAAAAAGCATCACTGTGTACTTTTTGATGAAATATATACATTTATTTTTCATTAAACGATTAATCGCCAATTTTCCGATTAATATACCCAAATAACCGAGAAATCAATTTTCGTAATATTTCGAATAATACCCTAGCCGGTTAATCAGCAGGGTCGAATAATTGGAAACACCAGTAATAAGTAAATGTTTTATGTTTTTATACCCTTCACCATAGGTGGAAGGGTATATATAAGTTTGCCATTCCGTTTGTAATTTCTACAATATTGATCATAGACCCTATAAAGTATATATATTCTGGGTCCTTATGAAGAGCGAAGTTGATTTAACGATGTCCGTCTGTGTGTTGAAATGGGTTTTCCAAAGACCCCAGACATGATGAGGACTTGGTTGTCATCTATTTCTGTTACATTTGATCCATTTCTGTCTACTCTTGAAAATCAGACAGATCGGTTAATAAATGGCTGAGATATTAGCAAACAACCACTACTACCTCTAATTTTTTCCGTAAAATCCCTTTGTTTTTATATGTATGTTGAATATTACGCATAACAAACACATGCATTTGTCGAAACTCTTTTCGTTCGCCTCTTCACCTTTTATACACAAACAACAAACACAAACATAGATTTGTCATTTAAATAAAAACCAAACAAATCTCTAATGAACGAAAAACGATGATTTTACATGAGCTTCAACAGCCCAGTTGTCTAAACGCTATGTCACAAATACTTTTTTCTCTTAGGCGCGGGTTCGATTCCACCCCCGTCTATTCAACTTTTTTTTGTACAATTTTTTATATATTTTCTTAAGACTTTTTTTTGTTTTTTTAACATTAAATAATTAATTTAAATAAAATTTTAAATTAATAATTAAATAATCCATAAATAGGCTGAAAACATACAAATTTTTATAAAAACCCTCTGATACAAACAAAATATAAACGGGTTTATTTCTATTTTTTGCTCCGATTTAAAAGAATTTGTAAAAAGATTTTTAAACCATTTTATTTCTCATATATTAAGAAAATTTTATACATAATTTCCCTTTGAGTGCAACTATTTTAGGTCATAACTTATAATAATTTATACACAAACAACAAACACATACAAAGATTTGTCATTTAAATAAAAACCAAACAAATCTCTAATGAATGAAAACTTTTTATATACCTATATTAAGGATGATTTTACATGAGCTTCAATAGCTCAGTTGTCTAAACGCTATGTCACAAATACTTTTTTTCTCTTAGGCGCGGGTTCGATTCCACCCCCGTCTATTCAACTTTTTTTTGTACAATTTTTTTTATATTTTCTTAAGACTTTTTTTTTGTTTTTTTAACATTAAATAATTAATTTAAATAAAATTTTTAATTTATAATTAAATAACCCATAAATAGGCTAAAAACATCAACATTTTTATAAAAACCCTCTGATACAAACAAAATACATACAAACGGTTTTATTTATATTTTTTGCTCCGATTTAAAAGAATTTATAAAAAGATTTTTAAACCATTTTATTTCTCATATATTAAGAAAATTTTATACATAATTTCTTTTTGAGTGCAACTATTTTAGGTCATAACTAATAATAATTTTAAAAAAAAAAATTATAAACTATTTTCCTTCAAATTTTTAAATTTTTAGAACTTAAAAGATTTTTGAAAAAAAAATATGACAACACTGATTGGCATTATGATCGTGATTGTTGTTGTTTTTATTTTATTTGTTCAACTTTTTGTCTTTCACCTCTTCACCTTTTATATACAAACAACAAATCCATACAAAGGTTTGTCATTTAAATAAAACCCAAACAAAACTCTTTATTTACTTCTATTAACGATGTTTGCTTATGTCCTTCAATGGCTCAGTGGTCTAAGCGCTTTGTCACAAATACTTTTTTTTCTTTTAGTCGCGCGATCGAGCCCCGTCTATTCAACTTTTTTTGTACAATTTTTTATTTTTATATTTTTTAACTTTTTTTTTTTTGATATTCTTAAGACTTTTTTTTTGGAACGGAAAGAGGAAAAGTTTCCAAATAACAATACACAACATCTGACCAAATGTGGGCGGGATCCTTGAATTGGGCGTGGCACAAAATAGATTAATTTATATCTTAAGAACGGTAAGACCGTAGTAAAATACTCCATAAATGGGCTGAAAACATCAAAATTTTTATAAAAACTAAAATTTTGAGCTGTAATATGACCTATGGATACGTCTTATATATCCAAAGATCGAAAATCTTTAGTAGAAGATATTTGCTGAAAATAGTTATGACCAAAACATACATTTTTTTAAATACCTATTTTCTGGAACCAAAAATCTTCCCGAGTCCAAGTGTTATCACCAAACTAAATGGTAAATTTCCTCTTAAAGATGTCCATATATAAATCTGTCCATTCCATATATGTCCATATATAAACTTCACTTTTTTCCCAACCATGGTGAAGGGTATATAAGATTCGGCATAGCCGAATTTAGCCGCTCTTGTTTAATGTTAAATTGCACTTACTGCACTTACACATGCAAATAGTGGCATGCAAAAGTTGTATACGTATTATAAACGAAAAGTTCTTCGAAATGGTCAAATCTTTTGCTATTTGATTTTCCGTTTACTCATACGAGTGTTAAATAGACTTACCGAGTTTACCATATAAGCACATTTTTGGGGAAACGGTTAACATTCATTATTATTAGTATTATTTAATAATATTAATGCTCTATAATTAACAAACTTGCATTTTTTATGCGCATTTCAAGAAATAAATTATTATTATACATTTAACAAGTTAAAACTTTGATTACACTTTTACAGCAATCCAGTAATTTTGCATTCATCTTTTAAGAAGGCAACATTGTTTATGGTTTTGACATTTAGTGGCATGCAAATGCCAAATTTTACACGCATGCAAAATTTGCTGACATTGTGAAAAATGTGAGTGCATTAGTAAAAAGTAGTGAGTGTATTGAGTTTTTTGAACTCCTAGTAGCATATGTAAACGCTGGGTTGATAAAAAATGCATAAATATTGAAAAACTTGATTTTATACTATTTTTTCAAATCAATTTGACAATTTTTTTTTTTAATTTTTCTGGCAGCTACACGCTGAAAAAAACGCCGTGCTGGAAATATACATATATTTGGAAACGCTGTAAGTTATATTTGCCGCATTTATAATACAATATACTTGCCTGCAAATATAATATTTTTGCTTGTAAGCCATATATATGTTTGGATCCTTTGAAATCCATCCACCGGCAAACATATATATGTTTGCCTGCAAATAAATATATGTTTGTCATTATTATGTATGCATCCCCAAGCATAATAATGATAAAATTACAATTGCAAATATATGTTTATTTATGTGTGAAAATTCATATATTACAATGTTTGCCTGGAAAAATATGTATAATAACCATAAATATGAAATACTTGGAAATCTAATTCAAATATACATATGGTAGTTTCTAAACAAATATATATTTGCCTCTAAACATATGCAAAAATGTCTTTTTCCTGCGTGTATGAGAGTATGAGCTAATGAATTTATTTATAGTCTATAGCAAATTAGAATTAAATTTATGGTTTTTCATTGCGTGAAAAGACTGACTAAGAGTAACTACTTACTTTACTATTCTGAGTAACCACTTATTAATTCATTATCAGTAACAATGCTAGTAACTAATTATTTACACTTTTTTGTAAGCGAGATGGTAATGACCATCTTTATTCCAACTCTAAATCCGTTGAATGTTTGATGTATTTGATGTTTTAATAAATATGAGTTTTGGCACATCGCGAACAAAAGTAATTAAGAGAGTAAATAGCCTTGTAACTAATGAAACACTATGTGTGCTATTTAGTCGCTTAGTTACTTGGTAGTGCTGGGATTTAAGAAAATTTATCAAACATCATCTGAATTAATATTTTTATTTATGTGAAATGTACTTACACAAACGAAATGTACGGGAGACGGATTGTTTACGCGGATAACGTAAACATGCCAAAACTATTGTTCAGTTGTCGACTGTTTTCTATGTTTTTGTGTGTTTTTGACGAGATGTTATTGTTGTATTAAACTAATTTTTGTAAGTCCCAAGCGTAATGTACGTATAAGAAACCCAAATGAACTTTCAAAATTATTATAGAAAAAACTAATTTTTTAATTCCAAATTTTCTGAGAAAATATTTCACGGAAGCAGAATTCACTCCTTGAATTAAAAAATGTAATTCAATTTCACACAAATCATTAAAAAATTAGAATTAAATCTTTTAAGCTGTGAAAAGAACGGCATAAATCATATGTAAATAAATGAAATTTCACCTGTGCTAAATGATCCAGACCTCCATAATGAAAATGCAATATTTTGTATTGAGACTCGCGTGAAGCAATTACCAACTGCCCAGATGTGCAACTGTTGTCATTAAAAAATAGACGCAAGGAACGCATTTGACTGAGGTCAACAGAAAATCGACGACATTTAATGTTCGTTTTGCGACGCACAGTTGGTGTGTTATTAGCACTATCGGGAAATGCTAAATTGTGCTTGAATGCTAGCAATTCTGGTGTCATCCAATTGGGGTTGTTGTCATCTGATACAGACCCATCAGTATTGATCTGAAGTTGTTCGCAATCAGCAACAACAACGCAGCTATACGTTTGTGGTATATTGGTATTTTCTATCTGTGGATTCGAAATCGTAATATTTACTGACGTTATGGGATTCTTTTTTATTAAGGCTTCTAAGTCCTCCAATGATGTCTTTTTTCCACCCAAAAGAGGCTGCAGTTCATTACGAAGTTCCTGCATGTCAACTGTAACTGTTGAGTCATCCTCTTTCGCCATATCATTTTGACCACAGTTTGGGATGCTTTGTGAATATTTTGATTTGGCATTGGCATTGCCTTCATTTGACAAAATTCTACTTGAACTATTATATTCTATGCCAGCGGTTCCATACGAAGATAACGGACCTCGGATATAGTCAGAAATAGAACTGTCGTCCGCTGATGGACACTTACAGAGAGATGAATTCGGAATCCACGTTAGAAGCAGCGTAGGACGTTTAGCGCTATTATATTGGTCAACAAATGTTTTCGTTGTAACCGTTAAATATCCCGGATAATGTAGCATGTCACATTCTCGTCGTGCCACTATCGGTGGATGTATGCAGACATTGTTTTTGCAAAAAAGAATTTCGTTGTCTTCGTACACTATATCGATTTTTTCATTTATTTTCTCGTCACCAAGTATCAAACTTGATGCCTTTTTAAGAATATTTCCAATAGGCATAGTATGTTTTGGTAGTTGTATAAGTAAAATAAAATGATTTTCACTTTAAATTCCACTGCTGTCAAAGTTATTGAGTGTAAATTAGTTTTATGTTTGTTAACTGGAGTATGTACGGGGTATTTCAATTTTTAGAAGTTAACGACGAACAATGGAGAAAAATCAATAAAACCATATAAAAACATTCATTCAGTATTTTCATATATGGAACAACATGAACTTTAATATTTTTATATATGTGTTTTACAATCTGTTTTTCAATTAATTTTTTTTTATTTTTAACTTAATCAGTTAATTTAAATTATTTTAAAATTTCTTGACTGAAGAAAGTTTCTTTTTTTATCATTTGTACACACGGAAATTAAAACACAAATAAATATCGCATTTTTTTACAGAGATGTTCAATTTGATTTTTTAACCCCTAAACGTTGGGTTTCATACTAAGGGTTGTTTGACATACACCGTATATAATTATGTATTTTATCATAAAATTCAGGTGCAAAAAAATATTGGCTTTTTTTTATTTATTTCCTTTTCTATGCAACAAGATAAAAATCTTTTAATTAGTTTATAATAAGTTTGTTAGTTAGTCTTATAATAAGTTTGCTATACAAAAAAAAAAAAAATAATATACAATTTGTTGAAAAACCACAGCAAAATGAGATATCAAAAACAATTAATAAAAGATTATTTGAGAAAAAAAATAAATAAAAGATAAGAAAAAAAATTACTACGTTGTGAATATTGCAAGTCAAAGGTAAAAATTATTAATCATTACAAGTATAATATTTGAATAGATCTTTTTTAAACATTAATGCATTGCTATTACCCTGAAGTTTAAGTTGTAGAATTGCTATGTTGACAAAAGGTAATTAAATTTAAAAGACTTTATTAACTTTCCTCTTTCCGACCTTGCAAACTCAAGACGTTTATATAAATAATTTGGTTCACGATCATATACAATTTTATGGAAAAATGTTAAACATCTGATTTTTATGAGATTATCAAACGTGTTTCCGTGTAGTTTAGTGACATACAATGATAGAGCAGCGTATCTACTCAAGCCAAACACATATCTTATAATATTGTTATAAGCAACATTCAATTTCCGCTTACTAATAGTCACCATTTCCAAAAATTTCACATCCATAGAGTAGACAGAATTTGCAATGAGTTTCCTGGTTTTTATGGGTGTAAAGTGCTGTGTTATCCAAAGGCTACGTAGCAACAATGCTGTTAACGTGATTTTGCCCAGATTTTTAACTGATGAGACAAGCTCAATTTTCTGACCACTCAGCTTTATTTTCAATTCACATGTGAGTTTTAAAGTTTTCCTGAGAGTTTTAAACATTTACTTTTATTGTTTAGAAAATATAAAAGTCTAATTTTTGATTTGTTGTGGTTATTTTTTACTTTACTTTTTGTGGAACCAAAATAAAGATTATTTTTTGCTTATTTTTTTAAACAAAAATAAAAGTATTTTTTTTTACAAAAACTCCTTTAATACAAACTCGGATAAAAGAACTCTTGAAATCCGGGTTTCTGTTTAACCGAAAAATTTATTAAAAAAAATGGTTTCGGTTTAAAAAAAAAAACGTTTAAGCGTTTTTACCGTTTTTTAATTAAAGGTAGTCTTTACATTAAAACGGCATTGACAAAATGTTTGAAGAATTTGTAATATTTTTTAAAATTTTTATTTTTTCACATTTTTGGCAACAATGTTGTAGGAACCTTGCACCCGTTTTATTATTTTTCGCATAGAAAATTTTTTCGTGATTTTTTCGGCAGATCATGAGTTTTTAATCTGCCTCTAGCGGGAAAAATTGTCGATAAACCGAAAATTTTTTTATCAAACGTAATTAAATGTTTAGAAGACAGTTGCATGTTCATAAATTTAATAAAAATAACCTCTAAATAATTTTCTAAGAAAATCCATGATTTAATAAAAAATATGTGTATTTTGCATCGTACAGCACCATCCATCTACTGAGAATATAACACTCAAAATAAGGATTGATAATCTGACAGTTAATCCTTAAATTTTTCATTTATGCCTGGAATCTCAAAGTAATCAGAGCTTAGTACTTAAAAATAATTTTGAATGCCAAACATATATGGAGATAACAATTTTTTTTTAATAATGTTTATTTAAACAAAATTAAGATGCTTAAGCGATATATAAACAAATAGTAATAATAACTTATTATACACAGTCCCATATTCGGGCTCTCAAGTATATTAGATATACATATATAAGCTTTAACATTTTCTAGAATATATATTATTAATAATTTTGCTAATATGCATACATTCAATATCAATTAATGAAACGAAAAAATTTTGAAAAACGTTACCTGAATATTTTAATGTTAAAATGGGTAGTTAGGTAGTAAAAACAGGGAAAAGTTTTAGGCGAGCCACCAATATTTATTTTTATTTATGTTTATTATTATTTATTTCCTTTATTATCTAGGTATACAAAAGCTTCAGGTGGTATATACCCACTCTTAAGGGTTTTGTATAAGTAATCTTCGTTCGCATAAAAAGGCGCCATTATTAAATTGTCTTCATAGTAAGTAAAGCTTTTGACAATGTGGTTTCTAATCAGATGGATAATAAAATAATCAATTCTAGCAATTTTGGCTGAGTTGTACAACTTTTGATTTGAGCGATGTTCATGCTCTTAAACATTTTCTTTCAAAAACACGAATTTTCTCCATATAGGATGGAGAAATGTTAAACCAAATTTGACAACCATACGTCAAAATGGGTCGAATAAGTGATTGGTTCATTAGCACTTTAACCCTAGATTTTATGTATGGCGAATAAAATAACTTTTTATACATAAAAAAAAGCTTTTCTAGCCTTTGTAATTTGTGAATGTATGTGTTTATTGAAGTACAGAAACTTATCTAGATTAACTCCTAAGTATTTGTTTGAAATAGATATATTGGAGCTTGATTTTATACCAAATATTTTCCATCTAGTTTTTATATTGTGGTTACATTTATCGACTGTAGGACGAAAAAGGATAGTTTCACATTTGTCAAAGTTTATTTTCATTTTCCAATCTATGACATATTTTTCGACTGAATTAAAATAGCTTTGTAATTTTTCGTTGATTTTTTCTATCTTGCAATCAGCATGATAAATAATGACATCATCGGCAAATGCGATCATATTGTCAATTTTTGTCAAAAGATCGTAAATATATAAATTAAAAAGAAACGGGGAATTAACTGTTCCTTGTTAGAGGCCATTAGCTATAACGAATTTCTTGGTGCTTGTTTCCTTTTTATTACAAACTAAAAAGGATTTGTTATTTAACA
Source organism: Eustalomyia histrio (assembly GCA_949748255.1). Lineage (NCBI taxonomy): Eukaryota > Metazoa > Arthropoda > Insecta > Diptera > Anthomyiidae > Eustalomyia > Eustalomyia histrio. The sequence goes on from OX456526.1 coordinate 89,146,215, forward strand.
TATTATAAATGAGTATAACTAAATTTATAGGAACTTCATGTTTTAACAGTTTGTATATCAATCCAGGTATCTATATGTTGTCGAAAGCTTTTTCAAAATCGATTAAGCACGCACCTGTACAAAAGGACTTATTTGAATTCCAATTGATGTTCGAAACAAGAACATGCATGGCATAAATGATTGAGTTTTTAAATTTGAATCCGAATTGTCTACCGTTGATTAATTGTTTACTTTTACAGAACTCGACTAAATTATTTGTGTTATTCTTTAGTTGCTCAGTTAATGACTGATTCACTCTTTATTTAAATTAACTAGTAATTGACAATTCATCATATGTTCAATAGGGATGCCATACTATATGTGTATGTATATACAACATCTCCCCTTTAAAAGTACAATTAAATAAAGTAAAAGTATTTGAAATTAAGTATGGAATTCATAGATATATAAATAAAATTCATTTAAAAAACATAGTAGTAATTTAGATTAAGCCGTTCTCTTTCGAATCCACTTAGAGTTTCTACGATATCATCTCTCCTTTTGATGAATTTCATTTAAAAATCGAGATAAAACTGAAATTTTGAACCCGACCACCTCAAATATCGATAAAATTTTGTTTATAGCTAAATTTGATCAATACAAACAAACTCTCATTTTTAGAAATGACTGTTTTGCGTTTTTTTTGGGCGTGGCACAGTGGGAAAGTTTTCGAAAAAACGCGAAAATAGTCGAAAAGAGCTCCATTTAAACTACAATAACTCAGAATCGGCTAGTAATTGCCCTTATATTTTATATTTACAGGTAAAATAAATAAACATTGTCCCAGGAAAATTGTGAATATGTTTTAACCCAAATTTTTTAAGTAGTGTCACTTCTAGTAATACGTACCGAAAGTTTTCGAAATAATTCGAATAATGATTACATTTTTTTTAGTTAATTTTTTGTAAGAAATTTTGCGCTGCTCAAATTTGGCACAGTCAGAATATCTGCGCACATGTACAAAAGTTTCATTTATCGGAATGAATGAATGAAAGCCTTGAGTTCCTCTTATAGTTTGAGCTTCTTTATATCTTGAAAATAGCTTTTCTTTAACGTTGTTGTATTCGTCAGCATCTGCGTAAGCAACTTGTATGGTGGTCTTATATGTTTCTGATGCCCAGTCTTATATGTTTCTGATGCCTCATTGTCTGGATTTCATTTTTATTTGCAATACTATAATTTCGAGCACCTCTCTTCAAGTTCCTCCGATTCCATCACATGCAGATTTTCCGTGACTGGTAGCATAAAAGTGCCATTCAGCGTTAATACCAAAATCAGATTTGTGATGGCATAAATTAATGAAGTTATATTTATTTTTATATTGTGCTCCTGCACCATCTGATACGTAAATGATTTTATTAATATTGTGGGTTATATTGGCCTTTACGAACTGTATCATTTTTGAAATATATAGATGAACTGCTATACTATCATGGGTATTGCAATGAGTGTGGACGGATGTGTTTCTTTTTGTGTTTATTTATTCATTTATAATTTATTACATTTATAGTGCCCCAGCGCCTTATAGGCATTGTAGAGGCGAGTTGGTATTATATGATACATATAGTTTACAATTATTTAATATAAATAATCAAAATAATATATATAAACAAAAGTTACTAAATTTAATTAGTTTTAATTGTAATTTTAATTTGTACAAGTGAGATCAATTCATATTTATACAAGTTCTTCAATATGTTGCAGTAAATAATCCTTTAACATAGTTTTAAATACTGAAATACTGTTTACACTTTTTATATTTAGAGGCAAATTGTTAAACTCACGACTACCTATATATTCGATACGTTTCTTGGTTGTTTCCAACCTACACCAGGCTACCATTAAGCTCCCATTAGTCCTTGTGTTAATCGGGTATTGATTCATTCGAAAGAACATTGTATGATTTCCAATATTGTGGATACACTTAAAAACATATAGCAAAAATTGCATTTTATAAGTCCCATAAATTGGCAATAGAGTTTGGAATATATCTTTAAATAATGATATGGTTGGATATCTGACAGGATGATTTGATACCAATTTTAAAGCCCTGTTTTGTATACGCTGAAGAGATTTAAATTCAGTGCACACACTTGTAGCACTACAGTGCTACAAAAAGTAGCCATACAAAATGGCTAAATAATTAAAATGGCTTAACGCGTTATATAATAACGCCAATATACCAAAATATTAAAATAATTACCTTTGTAATAAATAACGAACGGATGTATTGTAGCCTGATCATTATTCCAATGGTATCCTTGCACGGCATCTTGTACAAGAAATGCATAATTTTCAGCAAAGTCCATTTGAATTAACATTTCTCCTGATAACAGCGCCGCTCTTTTATTGCTGATAAATTCAGATTGTCGCTTTGCTATGAAATGATGCGGAATCAGAACTTTGATGTGTTCAGTAAAATCGCTGACAAATGATTCTGGGTTGGTGGTTTAACGTTTCCAGAACACATCTAATCGTTGTATTCCACTTTTTGTATATTATTTCTTCAGTTTGGTTATTTTCAAAATGTTTTAGCATATGCGTTTTTAGATTATTTAAATTTTCGAAGCAGTGACCACACATTGAAACGCAACACTCGCTTTTTTCTATGTCACCATTACAAACAACGAATTTGAGAACATCTTTGTAGTCGGTAAATGTGCATTCTCCTTCAATACAAATTGATTTTAAGCTACTTTTTTCAAACATCAATTTCATATTCTGATGCAATGTGCATACACAGATATTTTGCTGGTTTCCAACTCCAAGTTTCATACAATTTTTTGGCCTTAACATTGTAAATTTTGTAAAACCCACTTTGGCCAAGGGGGTTTTTTTTTTTTTAATTCGTAGTAAGATTCGCGTAGTGAAGATAACATCAGTCTTTTTTGAACTTTTTCACGTAAGTTTTCTTGTTTAACAGTAATTGAATCTTGCGATCCTGGCATCATTCGGCTAATTTCATCATCTTCATAAAATAACTTGACTGTGCTTAGAGTTTCGGTTGGTAAACTACGTCTGCTCATTTTTAAAAGATTGATATCTGCAAACTTCGTTTTATTCCTTTGGATATCTTTACTTTTTTTGATACAATCGTGGGATATATCATCCCCAAAACGATATTTAATTTCTGCGTGACTCATATTGATTGGTAAGAGAGATAAACGTTTTTGCTGTTCCAAAATATTTGAGCTGTTCTCTATTTGATATTTGATGTTTTGCAAAATTTCTTCGTAAATGGCTTTGACGTTTTCAAGTTGCGCTGACAAATCAGACAATGGATCAGCTCCAAGTGAATCTGCTACATTTTCCAAAATTTGCAGTGATTTTCTATTTCTGTATGCATTTCGTTTGATATATTTCCTTTTAAGAGGCGACATTTGGTTTGGTAGATGAGGAATAATATGATCATTTATATTTTCAATGAGTTCGTTGCTTTCGATGTTTGTATTACGGCTGGTACAAGTTTGAAGTTCATTCAATTCTTCGCTAATTTCATCGCTGGGCGTTGTTGGTAAATAATTTGAGACTTCATTCTGCTCCACGTTGGATTCATTACGACTGCGCGCTTTTCTCAGTGTATTCCGGCAAGTTTCGCAAATACGGCTACAATGAATGCTGGCGACAGCTGGAAAATATTCAATTTTATTTGCAGCCTCGTTTTCACTTATTTCACGAAGCGAAGCGCAACACTTATTAGATATTTTTATGCATCTGTACTTATTGTTTGAATTCATATTCACTCAAATTTTTAAAATATACGCGTAAAAATTGTAATCGCTTGTACTTTTCGCGTTCGTTGGCACTTGTTGAATGACAAAAATCGATAAGGAACACCTATAAAATATGAATGGGTGCATATTTTAAGGGTGGCTATATACCTGATTCAGCCACCCGTTTTGAAACGTTCCAAAACATGAGCACTCATAAATGTGGATTCAATTTCTGTAAAAAAATCATGCAGGTAGCCAACGGAAAAAACCCAAATAATTAAAAAACTGCACTTTCCTGTTTTCCTTTTAATTGTCCACGAACATTTATGACCGTTTTTTAGTTTGTTACCGCAATCATAAAAATCAAATAACCTTTTATTTATTACTTTTTTTTTAATTCTGAGAATCATAAAAAAAGTCATCAATGTTTTTTCCAAAGAATTTTTCAGACAAAAATAATAATAATAATTTTACGACATATTAATTAATTTTCCTGGGACAATGTTTATTTATTTTACCTGTAAATATAAAATATAAGGGCAATTACTAGAAGTGACACTACTTAATAAATTATATAAAAACCTTTCTAAAAAAGTAATACACTATAAAAAAACCCTTGATCTTTTTGGATTTTTCGTTAGTTAAAATTTTCTTTTTGTTATCAATTTTTTACAGTGTATTTTTTTTTTTAACGTGTAAATCGGTTCAGCCGATTATGAGTTATTGTAGTTTAAATGGAGCTCTTTTCGACCATTTTCGCGTTTTTTCGAAAACTTTCCCACTGTGCCACGCCCAAGAAATCGCATAAGTCATTTCTAAAAATGAGAGTTTGTTTGTATTGATCAAATTTAGCAATGAACAAAATTTCATGGATATCTGAGGGGGTCGGGTTCAATGCATCTCGATTTTTACATGAAATTCATCTTTTGCGAAATTCTCTTTAAATTTTGCCGATTTATCATAATATTTTTTAGATTTCAACTGAGTTTTTATTATGTTCTTAGAAATATTAGGAATCACCTTCGGTTGAAGCAATTCGGTTTTAGTTGGTAGTAATGTACGAGTTTTCCTACTCATGAGAAGCTCTGCTGGTGAAGCATTTAACTCTTTAAGTGGTGTGTTTCTATATTCAAGAAGACCAAGCCATAGGTCACCATTGCTTTCAGATGTTTTTTTGATGAGGTTTTTTGCAATACCTACGAATCTTTCTGCGAAACCAATTGCTTGAGAATATCCAAGACTCGTGGTAGTAAGTCTTGTACCAATTTGATTACAAAAATTTTTAAATTCATGTGAGTTGAAAGGCATAATGTCGGAGATAATTTCTACTGGAATACCATGATTAGAAAAGCATATTGTTACAGAAATTCCATTTAGAAATGCAAATCCCCATATGTTAGCCCTGAAATGTAAAACAATTAAATGGCAACCCTTCACCATAACTAATGTTTCTTATATCAAACTGTAAAAGAACATTCTCAAAGTTGCCAGTGTGCAGCTTCCAGACGATGCTGCCATATTCTAGTTATTTTAAGTCGCATATATAAAAACGCCAGCAGGGTGGCAAAGTAGTTCAGTTTATAAGTAAAACGCAAAGTGTGAAGAACTAAAGTGTTGCTAATGTTTAGTTTGTCTAAATCGTGTAAATAAAGTGTGCTGTTAAAGTGTTTTTCTGTAATTTTTTACTGACGGTTATAAATAAATAAAGCTATAAATAATTTCAAACAGTGTTTATTATTTGCAATATAGAAAGAACTCGATTTATTTAAAAGGTAAATAAATCAACGATTTTATAAAGGGTAAAATCGTAACAATTGGTGTCAGAAGTGGGATTGCAAAATAATAAGCAGTCATGAAATTGGAGGAGCTTAAGGTGGAACAGCTCAAGAAGGAATTGAGCAAATTGGAGCTTCCAACAGCAGGAAATAAAGTCGAATTACAAAAGCGGCTGATAGAGGAATTCGAGCGGCGTAATATTGACATTGCGACTTACGAATTTGATGAAAAAGAAGCAATGGAGGTTAGTACCCGTAAAACAGAAGGTAATATGGAGTTAAGCGCAATGTTGGCCGCTATGATGGAAAACAACGAGAAACTGTTTACTAAAATGGAAATGAAACTGCTAGAAACTTCTAGAGCAGACAACATGAAAATGTTAGAAGCTTCTAGAGCAGACAACGAGAAACTATTAACTAAGATGGAGACGAACGAGAAATTGCTAACGAAGATGGAAGAAAAGTTTCAGGAAACTTCTAGAGCCACAAATGAGAAAATGGACAGATTTGACAAAAAGTTGTCCGACTTAGAGACTGGCGTGGAAATACAAGCCAAAGATGTTGAGAGAAAACTACAAGATCTAGAAAATAAAGTAAATAATCTCCAATGTCAGGAGGGTCCAGTACGAATTATTCAGGAAAGTTCTGCTAGAGCAAAGGCCCCTACTTTTGATGGCAGCATACCGTTTAATGTTTTTAAGTTCCAGTTTGAGACAGTTGCCGCCAGAAATATGTGGAACAACGAAGAAAAAGCTATAGAGTTGACTCTGGCCTTAAAAGGAAACGCTGCAGAAATTCTAGAAAGTGTGCCAATCACCTGCAGAAATAATTATGACGACATAATGGTGGCACTGCAGCGAAAGTATGGTGGCGAACACAAAAAGGAAATTTACCGAATGGAACTTAGAGGTAGACTGCAGAAAGCAAATGAGTCATTGCAGGATTTTGCAACAGAAATTGAGCGGTTGGTGCAGCTGTCGTATCCGGGCGAAAATCATCCATTATTAGATGAATTCAAAATTGAAGCATTTGTGAAGGGAATTCATGATCCTGATGTAAGGTACGCGGTGTGTGCTACACGAAAATCATCTTTTGCGGAAACTGTTTCATTTGCACTGTCACAGGAGACTGCGAAAATAATTGCTAAGCCGCAAATATTTAAGGTGCGAAACCTCGAAGTAACTGCTGAAAAAGAGGAAGATATAAGCGCTAAGTTTATAGAAGCAGTTAAAGAGGCAGTAATGCAGGCATTAGGGAGAAAGCAAGTTAAGGCCGAATGCTATAACTGCGGAAGAGTGGGACATTTTCAGCGGAACTGCCGAGCACCAGGAAAAAGCTTCCGGCCGGTTAATCAATTAGCACAGGAGTCACCGTTAAAACCAAAAAGAGCTAGCACTGCGGGACACGATCCAGCTCATACAAGCGAGGGCCCCACAATCTCCATATCAGTGATACAGCAGGGAAAAAGTAATCTTACTGCTTGCGGATATATCAACGGCAGAAAGCACATTTGTACTATAGACACAGGAGCATCACAGTCTGTTATTAGACCCGATTTAGTAATGGAGGCAATTGAACCCTTGTATGGGGTGAGACTGCGCACAGCTACTGGGGAGACTGGTACTGTCTATGGCAAAGTGAATGTAAAACTAACGATTTCCAACGTGAGCGTCAATCATGTGTTTATTGTTGCCGATATTGTGGACGAAGTAATCATTGGTGCAGATTTCATGATTAGTCACGGCATTAATCTGCATATGGGGCAAAAAGTTATGATTTGGCGAAATGTTGAAATACCCCTTGATGTTGGATATGAGCGCAAGGCTCAATTAAGAAAGCCGGTTACCATTGAGCACAGCAAGGGTAGGAAGCATGGCAAACACAGTTCAAAGGCTGAAGGAAAAGACCGTATCGTGGATAGTCGACAAACGCATATCGAGCCGAGGGAAGCCTGGTCAACGGCGCAACGGAGTGACTCCATGTTAGCGAAGATTATATCGGCCAAAGAAGAAAACAGGAGGCCTGCCCGAGAGCAGATATCAGCTGAAAGTCCGCTGATGAAGGCATATTGGGCCCAGTGGAATAGCCTGCAAGTGTTAAATGGTTGCTTATACCGTACATGGGAAAGTGCCGACGGCAAAAATGTGGCCAATTTAATCGTGGTGCCGGCATCTAGAATAAACGAGGTATTGAGGGAGTTCCATGAAGGTCCCAGTGGTGGTCATCTTGGTATCACAAAAACTATAGACAAGTTGAAACAACGGTTTTACTGGGTGGGCTGTCAACAAGCTGTAAGCGATTGGGTAGCAAATTGCGCGCAATGCATCGCAGCCAAAGGACCAGTAAGAACAATCTTTGGAACGGAACTCAAATTGCCTGGCGATTTGGAACTTGGTGTTAAGCCCGCCGCAACAGATAGTAAAAACCACAACTCTTCCCGGGAACAAGAAGACCTCAACAAACGTCAGGAGTTCGTCCGCAATCGAATTAAAATGGTGAGCGACAAGATGAAGGCGAGGTACGATCGAGCAGCGAATTCTGAAGGATTTAATGAGGGCGAGTTGGTTCTGCTGTTTAACCCGCAACGAAGGAAAGGATTATCTCCCAAACTACAAACGCATTGGGAAGGACCCTACAGGGTGATTAAAAGGTTAAATGACGTGGTCTATAGAATACAGAAATATCAGAGCCCAAAATCTAAGATGAAGGTTGAGCATCTGGAACGACTAGCTGATTATGGGAAGGGGAAAACTATGTCTGTTCGGGACGAACAGACTTAAGTGGGCGGCAGTGTTACAGAAATTCCATTTAATCGTAGAAATGCAAATTCCCATATGTTAGCCCTGAAATGTAAAACAATTAAATGGCAACCCTTCACCATAACTAATGTTTCTTATATCAAACTGTAAAAGAACATTCTCAAAGTTGCCAGTGTGCAGCTTCCAGACAATGCTGCCATATTCTAGTTATTTTAAGTCGCATATATAAAAACGCCAGCAGGGTGGCAAAGTAGTTCAGTTTATAAGTAAAACGCAAAGTGTGAAGAACTAAAGTGTTGCTAACGTTTAGTTTGTCTAAATCGTGTAAATAAAGTGTGCTGTTAAAGTGTTTTTCTGTAATTTTTTACTGACGGTTATAAATAAATAAAGCTATAAATAATTTCAAACAGTGTTTATTATTTGCAATATAGAAAGAACTCGATTTATTTAAAAGGTAAATAAATCAACGATTTTATAAAGGGTAAAATCGTAACAATATTTTTAAATGTTTAATACACTCCTTTGCAGTTTTTGAGGAAATGGGAATAATATCTAAAAAACTAGAATAATAGTCTGATACATTAAGGTATGATTTTGAAGAGTACTCACATATATCCATTCCAATTTTGCAAAATGGTAATGGCGGAATTTCATGAGAAATCATTGGCTCTTTAATATTAGAATTACGATTTTTCTGACAGGTCAGGCATTTTGAAATTATATTTTCGATTTCAGCATCTATACGAGGCCAATATACTATATTCCGAGCCCTTTTTTTGGTTTTTTCAACACCTAAATGAGCGCAGTGCAATTGGTTTAAAACATCTCGACGCAGTTCTTGTGGCACAATTATTCTGTTATTTAAAAACAATAAATCATTATCTACAAATATGTTGTTTCGGTTTTTCCAATAAAATCTTAAATCATCCTGAATAGTACAAATATTTTTTGGCCACCCATTCAATACCATATGTTTTAGTTCAACCAGACATTTATCGTTATCTAATGCCTTTTTTATGTTTTCAAGTCTCTCATCTGTAATGTTTATGGTATGCACAAATTCGTTTAAATCTTCTATTTCAGCTGATTTGTCGTCTTTATTAAAATAGCGTGAAAGCAAGTCTGCAACATATAAGTATTTACCAGGGATGTAAACCAATTTTAAACTATATTTTAATAACGACAATTTCATTCTTTGAAGTCTAGCCGAAGGTATGTTGCAAAACAGTTTTTTCATTATTTCTATCAAAGGCTTATGATCGGTTCTTATAGTTACCTCACGACCGTATATGTAGTAGTGGAACTTACGACATGCAAAAACAATTGCTAGAAACTTTTTTTCTATTTGCGCGTAATTTACTTCTGCATCGGTTAGACTTCTTGAGACAGGTTTTCCATTTTGCATTAAACAGCACCCGATTCCATATTTAGAAGCATCGGTTTCAATAGTAATTTCTTTCGTTTCATCAAAAATTGCAAGAGTGGGTGTGTTTGCAATTATTATTTTAATTTGATTAAGACAATTCTCGTGAGGCTCTTGCCATTTAAAAATAGCATTATTATTTAATAAATCTCGTAGTGGCTTAGAAATTTCTGAAAGTTTCGGTACATAGTCACGAATGTAATTAATCATACCTAGTAGCTTTTGTAAATCTTTTTTAGTTTTTGGTTTGTCTATTTTTGTTATAGCATTTACTCGGTCTGGGTCGCATCTTATGCCTTCATATTATATTATTTTACCTAAATATTTAACTTGTGTTACCTTATATTGAATTTTATCGATGTTAAATTTTATATTTAACTTACGTGCGCGCTCTAGTACTTTTTGCAAAATTGTGTCATGCTCGGCAGCTGTATCAGCGGCAATTAATATGTCATCAATAAATACCACTACGTTTGAAATGTCCTCAAAATTTCGTTCATTGTTGTTTTGGAACACTTCAGGGCCAATTTGAATTCCATATGGCTGACGTTTAAATCGGTAACACCCAAATGGTGTATTAAACACACAAAGTTCACTGGCCTTAGGGCTCAGTCCAACTTGCCAAATTCCTTCTTAAAGGTCCAAAATCGTGAAGTACCTTTTGTTAGCAATCCGTGCCGCAATTGATTCAAAAGAAGGTATTGTGTGATTTTCCAACAGTATGTCAGCGTTTAAATCTTGTGGGTCAATGCATAAACGAAGCTGACCGGATTTTTTTCTCAACTATAACCAAGTTTGAAGCTCTTTCCACCGGCCAATCTACTCTTTCAATAATACCCTTTTCAATCATTTTCTCTAACTCATCCTTAACGCGAATACCTAATGATAGGGGAATTCTTCTTGCTGGCTTAACAACTGGAATGGAGTCAGCTTTAACTTTTATGTCTAGATTTTCAATAAAGCAACCCAAGCCTTCAAAAACATCCATATTACCTTTTATAAAAATTTCTTTTTCCGATTGTTGTACTGTATGAATTCGTTGAATCAATTCTAATTTCTCACAAGCCTCTAATCCCAACAACGGTTCAAAGGGAGTATCTACTACGTAAAATTTTAATGTAGTAATCTCATTTCTACACATTACCACGCAAGTCAAAATTCCTTTAAAATTTAAATCCGTACCACTATAGCTTTTCGGAGGCATTGCATTTTTCTCTAAACGAACATTTCTTATATATTTAAAAAATCTTAATGGCAAAACATTTACATCTGCCCCAGTATCCAATTTAAAATTAATTAAACAATTATTGACACGAATTTTTTCGTACCATCTCTTTCTTATGCTGTTTGTACTAATATTGTGTAAAACGAAATCATTACTTTTTCCTTCCATATCATTTTCTCTTTCCAAACCATCTTCTCTTATATCACGAACTTTCTGAGAAAAACAAGCTACACTAAAGTGATTGATTCTCCCACAATTATTACATTTTTTTCCAAATGCTGGACATTTCTTATATTCGTGTACTCCTTTGCAAAATTTACAATTGTTTTTGTTGTTATTTTTTGTTTGCCTAGCTGCAATATTGTTAAATGATTTTGTGTTAAAATTATTATTAGAAGAAATATTTTTTCTCTGTTCTGTTCCGTTATTCGCTTTGTACTGAACAACATTCACTGAATTTGAAATAAAATGTTGTTTTTGCATATCATTTGCGTGTTTGTCTGCTAATTCTGAAGCACGAGCAATCTCTATAGTTTTGGTTAATGTTAAATCGGATGTTTCTAGTAATTTTTTCCTTAATTTACCATAATTTGTACCAATAACAATGTTATCCCGCATCATACGATCTGAGTCTTTATAACCACAACTTTTAACTAGTTTTCTTAAATCCAAGAAATAAGAATCAAAAGACTCACCCTCTTCTAAATGCCTCATATACTTCGTTTTTCTTTGGTGTACAATAACTCTCAAAAGCTTCTACCACTGTTTTAAAATTTTTTTTCTCTTCATCAGTTAAACTAAGTGTGTTATATATTTCGATTGCTTCCGGGCCACACGCGTTGAGAAAAATTCCAATTTTTTGTGATTCCTTTCGATCATCAAATCAATAGCTATTGAATAAACATCAAAGTTTTGTTTAAAAACTCGCCAGTTTTCCGAAATATTTCCATTAAAGCACAATGGGTCTGGCCTGCGAGCATCAATAGAGTTAAATACATTACCACCAGTAGCCATCTCGTATTCACAATCACTACCACTTGATTCATCCGTTTGTTCTTCCTTTACTGTAGCTTCAACTTTACCAATATCTTCCCTTTTCGCAGTTGCTCTTGTCTTAACCATTTATACCGGCTGCGCCATGTGTTATTCTTTAGTTACTCACTTATTTACTGATTCACTCTTTATTTAAATTAACTTGTAATTGACAATTCATTATATGTTCAATAGGGATGCCATACTACATGTATATGTATATACACAAGCTTCAAAAACTTTACTAATATCGGGTAGTAAACTAATAACACGAAGGTTTTTAGGGTTAGTTGAATCCTTATCTTTTTTAGGCAGAATTACAACTTTCGCTTCTTTCCAAGCATGTGGAAAATACGAGTTGTTAAGTATGTTATTAAAAAGAGTACAATACTCGAATATTATTACATCGGGCATATTTTTTAAAACAATATTGGGTATATTATCTATGCCTGCTAAAAGTTTTTTATTAAGTTTTTTATTAAGCTTTTAAATATGTTATGAAATAATCTTCTGTCGTTGTATTATTAATTTCGTTTGCTAGTTTAAAAGCCGTGAATGTTGAAAAAGTTGAATGATTTCCTTCATATGAAGTTTTTGTTTCCAAAAATCTGGAGAAGCAGTTATCAATATCGAGATGTACTCTATTTTGAGCTTCGATTTTTTTAAAAGAATGGGTTGATTCTATATAAGTACCTATGGTGTTTAATATATGAGTTTGATCCCTTACTATAAAGTTGTTATTTTCGTCATCTTTTTCCAGCTCGTGAGGATCAATACCCGAATTTCTTATCAAGTTCTCATAATCTTGAGAGATTTTAATCTTATTTATTAACATTGGTTTGGTAGTCCTAAATTATTTTTTAGCTCCAGAAAACATATAGGAGGTGTTTTTCTGTTCAATCTTTAAAAAATTTTCCCTAACATGTGTATTAACAGCTATAACGAAATTGTCATTAATAAGTTTTTTAATTAATTTTAGTTTGCATTTAAGTAAATTAAGTTCTAATGGCCTTAATAAACATTCTAATCTTTTGTTTTTTTTTATGCTAGTTAAAATTTTACTTTTTTCTGTTTGTAATTTTCTTATAGTTAAATTTGTGAATTTGTTAACTGAATCCTTTTTTCGGAATTCAGGAACTGTTATTTCAATTGAATGTTTTAAAGTGTCATTTATTCGAATTAAATAGGAATCAATTTCGGAATTTGAGAGATTTCTATAATTTGGGATAGATTCATAAAAGTTATACTCATTTATAATATTGTTTTTGAACTTTTTCCAATTCGTTTTTTTGTAATTATATTCAGAATCGAGAGTTTCTTTAAAGAGAGTTATTGGATGGTCATTTTCATCACCAATAATTAGAATTTGTATGGCATTATGATCACTATAATAATCCAGAGTGTTGAGGCAATTTAATGTATTGTTTTTTTTTATACAAAGCTAGACGAGAGTTAGCTATACAAATATCTAGATAAGAACTGCAACGAGGGTAAGATGGTGTAGCCGATGCGTATAAACTACTCCTAAACTGAATTTCATTGTACTCTAGCCATTACTTCAACATATTGCCTTTCGTATTATTTGAATCGTTTCTCCAATCCCTATGTTTGCAATTTAGATCCCCAGCGTTTGTGTTTTGTAAATTTAAGGATTGAAATAATTGCAGTAATTAATTTTTTAAATAGATATTATTATTGCCTGAAGGGTAATAAGCAGATATTATAAACAGCACTTTATTCCCAGGTAATGGTAGTTTTAAAATACAGTTTATTATATTATTGGTATAATTTCTGAATTTAATATTTTGTTTAATTAAAATAGCCGTTCCACCTCCCCTTGTAGAATTTACTCCGTCTTTTCGTATAAAATTGTAATTTTTGAAATCAATTTTATGTCTTGAATTCAACTTGGTTTCGTTCAGAAGTACTATGTCTGGATTATATTTGTTAACAAAATTACAATATTCGAACCTTCTATCTAATCTTATTATAGAATTAACATTAATATGAATTAAACTAAGATTTTGTACCATTGTTTGAGCCATATTGATAGTTTAAGCTTCTAACATTGAAAATATGGAGTCTATTCTAGACGCTTGCATTTGGAGTTGTTTATGTAAATTTATAATTTGATTAGAAAGACTTTGAATTGAGTTTTTAAATTCTTCTAAGGGAAACTATTATTTCTTAAAGTATCAGCAAAGCTCACATTAGGATCTACGTTGCTTATTATATTGGTTGTTCTCTTAGCACTAAGAATCTGTCTTTTGTCTTTCATATTTTGTTGGAGTTCCTTTTATTTTTCGCACCCTTTGTATGACGCAGGATGGCCATATTTATCAAACAGCACGCAAAATAATTTTTCCCTCTCATTAGTTGTGGTTTTCAGTGCACATTCCCCAATTCCATGATTTTCATTGCATTTTACATCTTTTGGTCAAAAAGCAATTAGAAGCGCTATGAAAGAAACCTTGACAGTTTCTACATAGAGCAATTTGCGGTTTTCTTAAGGGTTCCCAGCGTACACAGCGATGTTGTAACCCTTAATTAAATTAAGTTTAGAAGCTTTGCTATCATTGCTTATTTGAACTAAATAGAGTAGAAGATCATAACTAGAACTAATTGATTTTTTTGTTTTGAATTCACTGACTTTAGTAAATTTCAAATTATCATTTTGGTATTTGCATAACTCATCAAAAATTTCTGTAGTGTCGATATTAGCGCTGAGGCCTTTCAAAATATAACTCTTTGTTTTTATATTTTTTGGAGTAAAAGTAAAAAATTTCGTGTTGGTTTTTTGTAAGTATGCTTTAACTCTATTTTAGTCATCTATAGATGCTATGTAAAGAGCTGTTTTTTTGTTATAAAATTCTCTTAGTTTGAAATCAATTATATTAAGTCCATTCTTTATGAACTTAATGAGTTCATTGGGTTCCACATCAAAGATATTGAGAGGTGGAATTTTGTTGTTTTTGTTTTGACTATTTGTTGGATTCACATTGTTATTATTTAAGTTGTTAATCTCATTATTTATACTATTTGCTTTGAACCATTAGATGATATTGCTTTACCGTTTTCATGAACATGTTTTTCAAATTGTTGTAAATATTCTTGATTGCATTTCTTGTCGTTATCAAGAAGAGCATAATAATTGTTTTTTAATTGTTTAGCAATAGTGTCACTCAACGTGTTGTTTTTTCTTTTTCTAATCTTTTCAGTTTTTGCATAATTTTTTGTCAAGGTATTAATTGAATTGTTTTTTATATTATTAGTTTCTGAGTTTTGAGCATTAAGCTCACTCATAGTTTTTAAATATTTTGTTTAAATAATTTTTTTGTTTAAGAGTCTCTGTCTCTAATTATAACACAAATATGGAATAAATTAATAAAAAGGAATAAATGGAATTTTAATGATTTTGAATTCACGTCCGCCTCTCATGACAGTCACCGAGATAACAATGGTTAGTATAAAGCTCTGGTTATGTTTGAGATAAGTCACCCACTCTTAGTAGCAAATTTTATCAAACTACACTAATTTGATGTCTTAATTTTATAGCACATTTTAAGTTTTTTCAAATTCAAGATTTTTTCAATGAAATTAAAGCACTGCTCAAAATTATAGCGCACTTTTAAATATAAGGTGTATCATGAATTTTCTAAAAGCTTTACGTAGGAAATATGATTTTTTTTCTATTTTATTTATATACTTAACTGTATTGCAAATTTATATAACAAGAGAAAAATTCTAGCATTAAAAGTAAAAGAGTGGAAACTAATTTAAAATGCTATATCATAATTGAATGTGTCAAAATTATAGCGCACTCCATAAGAAAATCTCTGTTAAAATTATAACTGTACTTTTTGCTCTTATAACTTAACTTAAAACAATAAATTACCTTTTGTTCTCCTAAAACCACGTGTTGTGAGTTACATTTTTACATCGCGATCGTGATTTTTTTTTAACATTTTTTGCTTATTTGAAGTTATGGTTAGAAAGAGGGTGTCGTGTCAGCTGTTGATACTGTATAAAAATAAAAAAGTGTTGCCAGGTTGTCGGCAGTGCTGGCATGATTGCGGAACGCTCGGCTTGAGCTCGCCGGATAGGGGGGGTTCTTGCCGACCAAACTGGGCATAACAGACACGGACAATAAATTCATGCCAGCCTGTTTTTTTGCATTAGGTGACTTTATGAAAAATTTTATGATTTTATGGGGACCCGAGACAAAGCGATGCAAATAAAATCAATGCACGAAGGAATTGGTTATAAAAGCGTTTTATACGCCACGCTCCCTGCAGCACACCCAAAACACCAAAAGAAAATACCTTTTATATTGGCAGCTGTTTCGCCAATATGGTTACCCTCCCTCTGAAACCAAAAGGAACTGGTTTCACCGTGACATTCCATAAACGTTGACCGGAATGCCCCAATTACTTACCCCGCTTATTTCTTCTCCCTGCTACCACTTATAAAAAAATCTAAACCGTCATGTTAATTTGGTTAAACAGCATATATTTTCATTTTTCTGTATCTATACATTTAATATTATTATTGCCAAATTGTGGCATTTGAAAAAAAAAATATATAGGTATTAACAAAACTAAAAAAAAATCTTTGTTTCTTTATCTTTAATTAATATTTTCTATTTTCAGCGATTATAAAAAAAAAAAAACGATTCTTCTAACATTCACAAAAATTGATTAAAAAAAAATTTTTTTTTTTTAATATAAAATTACTTTGAAAAAAAATTATACAGTCGCCATTAAATATTCTTGATTTCTTTTTAGGTTATTATAACGTTTGTTGCTGCTAACGGCATCCCAAATTTCACTACTTTCCCCAAAATGGCGGGTAATAAACGATGGCGTATTCGCTCTGATTTGCCAATTAGCTGAATGCCTTGCGGTTTTGGCCTCAGTGGAATGGTCCGTCCGTCACTGTGTTCGAGGTACGGTATTCCCGTTTACGTTTAAAATTTAAATTTTTTATAATATTTTATTTTAGTTTGATTTTCTTCCTTTTTTTTTATAGGAACAACATTTTTCTCAATATGGGCAAAATTCCCCGGACTTTAACACTCGCGGCCTAAGGTTGAGCTCGACCTAGCGACTTTCGCACTTCCTCAATAGGGGATTACTCCCAGGTAAGTAAAAAAAAAAAACTAAATGTCTATCCTATCAATTTCTTAGAAACTAAAAGAAAACACTTTTTTTCAGTCATGTCCGTCAGGTTGTCCACGTAACTCTCGTAAAATGGTGTTATCCACTGGTTACCTAGCACGCTAGGCGTGGTGGTGCTAATGCAGCTCCTCCAACGTTGTGTAGGAAGAAGTGGCTGAATCCAATGTTATGTATAGAACTTTTTTTTCTTTATAAATAATATTTCATATTGTAATAAAATGAAATAAAAACTTGTAAATTTTTGCCACCACTGCTGTATTTTATTATTGTTGCTGTTGCTGATGTTGTAGTTGTTGTAATTGCCAATTAAAAAATTTCTCGCCGGCCACTCTTCCTACTCCATCCAAAACCAGAATCGAATTAGAATTTTTTTAAAAAGGAAGTTCCTTCATTTTTTTAAATTTTTCCTCCATTTTTCTTGCATGTAGAAATGTATACTTCTTTTTTTTTTTGTACTCCTCTCTTCAGTATAACAACAAAAAACAGCTGTTCAAACCTACCACCCACCGCGTTGCATTTTTGCTATCGACAAATTTATCGAATGACTGGACTGCTTTACCCACCCATGACAAACCCAACCATCCGGGCATTTCATCGAGAAACCAGGATGGGAGGGAGAATACTGAATATTTCGTCACAATTAGCAAAATTCTAAATTGGTTGGTCACGTTTCTAAGATGGGACCATTTTGGCCCAGTCGGTGCCGTTTTACCAATCCCCCATTCGAAAATTAGATCTGGCATCACTTCCATAAATAATAGTGTAATAACGCCCTTTTCTGCTGAATTTCCCAAACCTACCGATCTGGCAGCACGAAAAGAAATGTCATTTGTAAAATAAATTGGGTGCAAACATACAAGGTAAGTAAAAAAATTATTAATGAAAAAAGTGAAAAAAGGAAATAAAATTTAATTATAATTAAAAATATTGTGAAAAGTGTGTGTAAAAAACATATTGTGAAAAGTGTGTGTAAAAAACATATTGTGTAAGTGGAAAAAAAGTGCCAACAAAGGATAAGTTCAAATATGCAAAAAAACAAAAACAAATGTGAACCAAAAAATAAAAATATGTTGGAAAAATTTATAAAAAACTAAATGATCAGAAAAGCAATTGTCTTTTCCCCTTTTTTTTGTGTGTTTTAAAGGAAGAACTTAAAAAGAATTTTTATTCTGTGCTAAAAACACATGGAACAAAATTTATTTTTTTTTTCCTTAAACTTCTTTTTGTTTTTTACTCATGCACTCCACCTCCCCTTCAACTTTCATTCAGCCTTTCTTTCATGAATATAAAGATTGCACAACCATGTGTAAATTCTAAAAAAACTCTTCTTATAATTCCAGGTTTCATTTGATACAAGATGGCTATTTCCGGGATGACAAAAAGGAAGGTGAGTTAATTTTGTTTAAAATTATGTTTTTTTATTTTTTTTTTCCAGCCAAGCAGTGGATATGACCTCAAAAGCCCCAAACCATTACACGCTGGCCACTGGTAAGTATAAAGTGAAAATAATCTTTCCAAATGTGAAACAAATTTAATAATTTTCTGTTTTCCTATCTAGGTTTAATATATATATTCCCAATGGACGGCGCACCCGCTTGAAGACCGCGTTACAATTGCCAGCAGCGAAAAACTTTAAAACGATGCGTTTCAACCCCTTAAGTCGGGTAAGTTGTATAAAACTATAAATCTAGTTCATTAGTAGTTTTAAAAGAGAACAATCTTCAATTGAGTTTTACGTGTAATATCACCCATTGAGCAGGCACCCGAAAACGTTTTACTATTTTGGTTTTCAAAATAAATGTCTTTTCATTTTAAAAGTTTTTTTTTTATAATACTTCCAAAAACAAAATAAAAAAAAATATGTTTTCAAACTAACAAAAAAAAAAATTTAAAATATCAAAGTTCAAAAAAAAAGTTGACAAAAAACGTTTAACGTTTAATGAGGAAAAAAAAAATTAAAAAACTGATTTTGTTCTTTGTTCGTATTAAATTTATTACGTTCTAGAAAAACGCCTTAAAACGCCTAATGCATTAACTTTTTTTTATTTCTTTTTTTTTTTATTTAACATTATGACTAATTTTGTTTGTTTTATTTTTTGTACTTTTTCCATCAATGATGATTATAATTTTCAACTTTGCTGATAAATATCAGTAAAGATTTTAAAATTTTTGTTTTTGAAACGAAAATAAACATTTTAAACTTTTATTAAAATAGAAAAAAATCCTTATTGAATAATAAATTATCTTGAACAACAGTGTTTGTTTTTTTATTGAAAAAAAAACACAAATAAAACTTTTTAACAATACTAATATCGGGTTCCGGCTATTATACTTCAGTTAAAAACACAAGATTACGGTATTTGAGTCGTTATCAAAAAAAATATAAAGCAACCGACAGGCAATTGCAATAGATTTTTCAGTTGATTTTAAAATTGTTTATTTTTTTGCGTTAAATAAATTATTAATTAAAAATTATTTTTTTTGTTCTTATTCGTTATTCAATCGATCAATCGAACAAATTTTTTTCTTTTAAGATTTAGTTTTCTTTTTTCCTGACTGAACGAACCAAAACAAATTTCTGATTTATTTGCAAAAAGTTGAAAGCGAATAATTAACTCTAATGTTTTACTTTTGTCTGTAGGTGAAGCAAAAACAAAAGGAGGAAAGGTACAAAAGCTGCTGCGTATTAAAACTCGATCGAGCTACCGAGTTAGCCAACTCGATAGCTATGTAACTTGAACAACAACATTAATCGAACCCACGTATGTTATATATATATATAAATGCAAAAAAAAAAACAGCGTAAAAACTTAAAATACTTTGAAAATTCATAAAAAGTATTTGCTCTTGCAGGCTTTTTGTCTTCCTTTCGAATCTCAAACACTCTTAGATGGAGTTTACCAAATTCAATGCCGAAAGGAAAACAAAATAGCTTCAATTTAACCTTTTTTATAAAAAATTTAAAATAAAGAAAATAAAAATTAAACTTAAACTTAAGCTATGAAATCTAAAATTCAAAAAGATTTCCATTGCTTACCTAAAAGTAATGAAAACATTCCCCCGAAGTGACAGTAATTCAATTGCACTTCGAATTCAAGGGGGAGTGAAACCAATTTTGCGACCTAAATAAAAAATCAAAAATTTTATACTAATAAAATACTTTAAACTTAAACTAATTATATTTCTTTTGGCTTTCAGGTTCTAAACCCAGATTGCAAACTAAATGGATCCAACATCACCTAGCCCGACAATGAAGGAAAACGAATCCCTAACCACCTTTAAACCGGCAACAAATTTTATTGGTAAGAATTTGTTCATACATACATTGTAGGAATTAGAGTTTAAATAGATTTAAGCTTAGAAATAGATAAAAAAAAACGAAAAAACTGACTTGTCGACATTAGAATTTTCTGCATCACCTCGTGCACGAGAGCTTTCACATAATGTATATAGTCATTTTAGCACATACCGTGAATGCCCCGTGTACCGGTTAATTGGGACTTGACGACCTTGTACGTTATTCTTTGGTGCACGGGTCAGGGATTTTAATATCGTTGCGATGGCAAAACCATTATCTTATCGCAAGATTCTGTTTTTGATGATTAAATCACTTTGGTTAACTCGCCGTAAATACGGACTCAGAAAAATATCATTGTACCAGTGCTGGAGTGTCTAGCTCTTAATGGCATAGTTCCCCAGAGTTATCATGGCACTCACACATGAGGCACAATGATGATTGCACATGCAATCAGCTTAGAAACGTAGGCTTATGTTAAAACCAAACTTCAAAATCTTCCATCTAAACGACAAATGAAATCTCTGACTCGAATATCCAAAGACGAATGTACAGGTCACCAAATCTCGACTAATGCCCGAAAAACTTTATTCCTATGCACTTCAAAAAAACAAAAAAAAACGCAACGACTATTGCTTAAGGTCTTTACCGTGGTAAACACCTATCGAGCGACCTTGCATGTCCTCGACCTCGTACAGGCTATTACCTATGGGTTTTACTATCCGACATTTGACGAATTTGCGGGCTAATTTCGCGTTGAAGCCTTTCTTAAAATCGCTTTGTTGAAAGTTTCTTCGGTAGACCTCTTGCCCCGGAACGAATTTTATGACTCGGCACCGTGTATTATACGTTTTTGCATTTCTTAAGTAGGCGTTATGTAAATTCTCGCGAATATTTTCTCTATTTGCGTCCAGTTTTACCGGCTTTGGAACTATGTTCATCTGCGGGTCATTAAGACTTTTAAGTTTACGAGCAATTTGATAAATGCTGCCATGACCTACCATGTTCATGCCAAAAAGGGCAAAATATGGAGTCACACCAATTGACGTTTGAACCGACGAACGCAAAGAAAATTCAATCTCTGACAGGTATTTATCCCACTCGGAGTGGTCATCTTGCATATACGAGCGAATTGCAGCAAGAATTGATTGATTGACACGCTCAGAAGCATTCGCCTGTGGCGAGTGCGCTGCAGTCCTAATATGCTTTACCCCGAAATTTTTGACCATATCGGAAAATTCCTTGCTGGTAAATTGCTTCCCATTATCGGAAACAATCGTCTCGGGCGTACCGAACTTATGGAAGACCTCCGATATCAAGAATTTTATAACGCTTTTCGAATTTGCTTTCGTCATAACCTTTAATAAAACGAACTTGGTTAGATGGTCCAACACAATAAAAATAAATGCATTCCCGTTTTTCAACCGCGGGTAAGGGCCTAAAAATACACGTTGAAACGGACGCGAAGTTAGCGTTTCAGAGCCCATTGGTGGACGTAAGGTAACGTTGGCCGGCTTTGATTCCTTGCAAATTTGACAATTTGCCACAAAATTACGAATTTCAGAACTTTGATTTGGCCAATAAAAATATTCTCGGACACGCCGAAGAGTCTTACCAAATCCACCATGCGCTGCTTGAGGTGGATTATGAGCCTTTTCAATTATTTTACTCCTTAAATCACTGGGAATCCAGAGTTTCCAAGCAAAATCTTCATTAAGCTGGACACCGTCGTACGGAACTGTCCTTTTATAAATTATGCCATCAATCACCTTAATATCAGGCAACTGATCAGCATTTTCCACAATGTTTTCAATAATATTAAGGTAATCCTCCGACTTGAAACTGGCTGACTCTAAATCAATGAAACTCTCTACATTCGGTGCAAGCTCATCCATCTCATAGCGCGATAGGGTATCGGGTACAATATTTTGTTTTCCCTGCCTATGCTGAATGCCAAAACTATACGCCTGGAGATGAAGGCTCCATCTGGCCAAACGACCGCTGAGATCTTTTGTAGACATAAGCCACTTAAGGCTACTGTGATCAGTAATGACGGAAAATGGCATCAGTTCTACATAGGATCGCCATGACAACTGCCAGACACTCTCGCTCAGTGACTGAATAATTCTTTTGTGCTGAGGTTAATTTGTGAGAGAAATAGGCGATTGGGTGTTCTGCTTCAGAATCATTGTTGCGGCAGCAACTTAAATTGTTTCGCATATGAATAACAAAACTCCAAATGTCCAATTAATAAAACTACTTATATTTTATTTTGTGTAGTTTGTCATTTTATTGATGAATTCATGAGTTGTTGAATGGTTTAATGGGTTTTATTACTAAAAGTAATATAATAAAATTATAATATATGTTCGATTATCTTAAAATAAATAACTTACTTTAATTCTATCCTATTCAAAGTACAAAGTATTTAAAACAAATTTGAGAAATCCAATATGTCTGACATTTGAACATTAATTGAAATAAAACACTTCGTGAATCTTCAACATTTTCAAAAAGCTTCGTGAAGTTAAGAGTTGCCATCACTACTAAATAATAACTAATTCAGCGATCAAAAGCGATCAAGGTAGGGTTGACAACTTTACATTAAATATTACCAATTCTAAATAAAAAATAACCGTTAAATCAAATAATAATTTTAATCTGCAACATCCCGCCGCCCGTGAGTTGATCTGGGAGACTCACTTTTAACGTCGAGAACAGCTAATTTTGACGAAGGTCTCTTCAGCCTGCCGACTGATGTCCTAACCACCGCCGAACGAACTTGCCCATCTGACGCCAAAAACACTTCTTCAACCACACCTTTCTTCCACTGCCCACGTGCCTCATTATCGTCACAAATAATTACCACATCGCCCACTTCGATTGGCTTTACAGGCTGATGCCACTTTGTTCGACGCGTCAATTCGGGTAGATATTCCAACACCCATCTCTTCCAGAACGTTTGTTTAAGTTGTTGCAATATATGCCACTGTTTTCTTAGGCAGACCCTTTCAGGCACACCCAATCAAAAAATGATTGGGTGTAAGAGGCTCTTCATCTGAGCTGTCTATTGAAATATGTGTCAATGGTCGTGAATTAACCAAATTTTCCGATTCTATTAGCAGGCTAATGAAGGTGTCGACCTGAGGAGATTTCTCCTTTAGCGTAAAAGCCAGGACTTTTTTTACTGCTTGAACCATCCGTTCCCAAGCACCTCCAGCTGACGGGTTCGCTGGTGTGTTGAATAGCCATTCAACGCCTCGGCGACTACACTCATCTGCTATTTTTGTGTTGTCAATGACAAAATCTTCTTTACTCGCCCCGATGAAATTAGTACCTCTATCGCTACGTATACGCACCGGTACGCCTCTGCGGTTTACGAAATTTCTTATACATAGTATTACTGCGTCCGTTGATAGATCTTTGGCAACTTCCAAATGGATAGCCCTTACGGTTAAGCATGTGAAGAGGGCCACCCAACGCTTTTCACTCCTTCGCCCTACCGACACCATAAAAGGCCCCATATAATCAACGCCAGTGTACGAAAACGGTCTTACATACGGAGAAAGCCGATCAATTGGATGTTGGCCCATTAAAGGGGGTTTTGGGGCTGCGCCCCTGTTCTTACATAATTGGCATTTTGCCTTAGCAGATCTTATCAGTTGTCTAAGGCTAGGAATCCAAAATTTTAAACGAATGGCAGCACAGATCGACTCTTGGTTTTGGTGTTTGTAATCTTCGTGAAACTGCTTTATAATAAGGTTTGTTAGTTCGTGCCCTTTGGGCAGAATTATAGGTTCTCGTGTATAACTGGAAACGCAAGTAGCTTTGCTGATACGCCCAGAAAGTCTAATCAAACCGTCGTTACTCAAATAAGGAGAAAGTTTATAGATGGCACTTGATTTAGAAACAGATTTATTAAGCTGCAATTGTTTACATTCGTCGGGGAAACTGTCACGTTGAGCCGCTTTACATAAAAATAGTTCTGATTCATTGAGTTCGGCAATGCTTAAATATGATTTAAATTCTCGTACTGAGCTTTCCCTTCCTTTGGCACGTGCTTTGAAAAGTTTCACAGCACGTATGACCCAGCTCATAACTCTGACCAGTTTGTAATAACTTGAAAACCTTTTAAATTGTATAATTGAGACATCATTTAATGTAGATATGAACTTAGGTCGTCTTTCAGATTTACAGTCGTTTTCTGATACATCATCTGGTAACTTCGGCCAGTTTTCTACGTTCGATTTAAGGAACTCGGGTCCACTAAGCCAGCACGACGTTGTTGGTTTTCTAAGTCTCGTTGCTTCATCTGAGGGATTCTGCGAGCCTGGAACCCATCGCCATTGATCCACGTCGGAAAATTCCAATATCTCGGAAATGCGATGAGCCACAAATTGTTTGTAGATTCTGGCATCTGATCGGATCCATTTAATCACGGTCTTGGAGTCTGACCAATAAGTTACGCTTCTTGGCTCAATATCATGGCTTGATATTATCATTCTGCTTAGTCTTACACCAAGTACTGCGGCTTGAAGTTCAAGGCGCGGAATTGACAGAGGCTTTATTGGGGCGCATCTTGATTTTCCGGCAATAAAAGAAATATCCACGGAGCTTGTACTACTAATTCGCCAATAAGCAACAGCTGCAAAAGCAATTTCGCTGGCGTCCACAAAAACATGCAAGTCAACGATAGTCATAGGATCACAAAAGGCAGGACCATAACATCTAGGAATTTTAATGTGTTCCACTTTTTCCAGTTCTTTGTACCATTTTAACCATTTTTCATACACCTCTTCAGGTATTGGCGAGCTCCAGTCGATTTTGTACCTCCACAATTCCTGTAGTAATACTTTAGATACTATAACAATGTTGGATAAAAATCCAAAGGGATCAAAAATGGACATAGTAAGACTTAAAATTTCTCGTTTTGTCGGCTTACGATTGCCATTTAAAACTGCATCCGGCACTTTATTAAATTTTAGAATAAAACAAAATTTGTCTTCTGACGGCAGCCAAAACATTCCTAAAATCTTTTCAGATGATGTTATACCACTGCTTAAATTTGTTGAATATAATTTATTTACTTCAGGTTCACCCTTATTCATTACCTCGCAAAAACCCTTTGCATTTGACACAAATCCCTTAGCTCAAAATTAGCTTGCTGATGAATAGCAACTACATCTTTACTCACAGCAATAGCTTCGTCAACACTGTCAAAGGAGTCCACGTAATCATCGACATAATGGCCCTCAATAATAGCCTTTGCTGCCCGAGGGTGTGTATTTTCATATTGTTTCGCATTGTAGTTTTTCACGTATTGAGCTGAGCAAGGAGAACTGGCTGAACCGAAAATCATCACCTGCATCACGTACACATCTGGCGGCTTTGTGGTATCTCCATTACGCCATAGGAATCGTTGCGCAACCTGATCTTCTTCTCGTATCTTCACGCGGTGAAACATCTCTTTTGTATCAGCACAAACACCTACACTCCGTTGGCGAAACTTAAAAGTATTGATATTAATGATTTAGGTTGATATGTGCAAGGGCCCTTCATAAGCAACCATGTACTGAATTGACGTACACTGGGATATTAGCCGAGATTTTGTACAGAGTGTTTCATCCATTCCTCTTTTTTATATGGCGGCAGTTTGTTGACCAATTCGTCAATCAGAGTAGGATTTGATAGATGAAGTGTTGCATTTGCATTTTCCAAAAAAACTGTAAGGTTAGATACCATCGTGCTAAAATTAACCAACTCATACATTTTTCTTCCAGTTATTTGTGAGAATGCACGGACTTTGGCAATTTGGCTACGTATCAGCACTTGAGGGCGTCCATAATGGAACTCCAACGTATTCATCAACTGGCTAACGCTGTCCGGGTGAATTAAAAATGTTTCAACTTTTGATTTTGCTTCTCCTTTTAAAGACTTTTGAAGTCTCATTAAATTTTCTAAATTTGTGTAATTATAATTTCTTGTTGTTTCATTATACGCAACACTAAACATGGGCCAATGTTCTGGTTGGCCGGAAAATACAGGTAAGTCATGAAGTTTACGTAGTTCGCGATGAACTTGTCTGTCTGCAGCCTGTGGTGCAGAAACAGACATGGCGACATTTCGGTAATATGACGGCAAATAATTTGATGAAACAGAGGGGGTCATACGCGGTGCAGTATTTGTAAATATTTGTGTAGGCTGAGGTTGTACAAAGGCTGCGTGTGGTGATGGTTGAGGTTGCAAATAGGTGGTTGATTGTGACGACAATATGGGCAAAGGTACTGTAGTTTGCACAAGTTGTTGTGCGGCAGTGTTTGGCAAATAATATGAATATGGCATTTTATACTCACTTTGATTAAATTGTTGTTGCATCGGCGGCATTGATGCTGGCAGTATAGGTGGTGTGTTTATTTGGCAGTTCGCTACGGCAGACGGTGTAGCTGTTGTACTGGGCAATATATACGATCCAGTTGGCTTTTGCTCTTGCGTGGATAAATTTGTGGTTTGAAACTTCTCCATTAGAATTTTCATTGACTCCTTAAGCTGTAGAATTTCCTCTCTAAGTTCGGCAGTAGATGACTGTTCTATCATCGTTCTTTCATCATCACCAATGTTTTCCAACGATTCGGTACTCTTCTTTTTGGCGGCATTATTTTCCTCTGAGTCAGACATTTTCTTCTCTGCAAGTCGTTCGCTTCGTCTTGGCATAAGATTGTAGATATTCAAATTCGTGTTGATTTGTAAGGCGGCAATTAATTAAATAATAAAAGATGTTGCGGCAGCAACTTAAATTGTTTCGGATATGAATAACAAAACTACAAATGTCCAATTAATAAAACTACTTATATTTTATTTTGTGTAGTTTGTCATTTTATTGATGAATTCATGAGTTGTTGAATGGTTTAATGGGTTTTATTACTAAAAGTAATATAATAAAATTATAATATATGTTCGATTATCTTAAAATAAATAACTTACTTTAATTCTATCCTATTCAAAGTACAAAGTATTTAAAACAAATTTGAGAAATCCAATATGTCTGACATTTGAACATTAATTGAAATAAAACACTTCGTGAATCTTCAACATTTTCAAAAAGCTTCGTGAAGTTAAGAGTTGCCATCACTACTAAATAATAACTAATTCAGCGATCAAAAGCGATCAAGGTAGGGTTGACAACTTTACATTAAATATTACCAATTCTAAATAAAAAATAACCGTTAAATCAAATAATAATTTTAATCTGCAACAATCATCTTTCTGAATAGACAATCTAGATAGACAAAAACTTGGGCCGCGTTACACAACCCAAAAGGCATGACCGTAAAATGATAAAGTGGTCGCTGTGGCACCGTGAATGCAGTTTTTTCCCGGCTAAACTGATCTAGGGGTATCTGCCAGAATGCGTCTTTCAAATCAACGCTTGAAATAAAATAAGTGTCTCCGAGCCGACTGAGCAAACCTTCGATGTGCGGCAAAGGATAGGCGTCCTTGACCGTCAGCGCATTGAGATTGCGAGCATCCAGGCATAACCGATTCTTTTCGCCCTTACGGACCAAAGTGACCGGGTGACTCCATGGACTATCACTAACCTCAATGACCCCTAAGCCAAGCATCCTATCAAGCTCTGCGAACATCAACTTCTGCACAGCCGGGGAGACTGGATAATGCCGGCCTTTCACCGGAACAGCGTCCCGAGTGTCAATTGTATGAATTTCTAAATTGGTTTTACCCAATCCTAATTTCGTAAAACACGGGAATTTTGAAACAACGGTGTCTAACTGCTGCTGCTGCAAGTCTGTAGAGTGTGAGCTTTTACCTCTAAGGTACCCTCTGTTTCCTCGCAGAGACTAACGCCGTTGGTTGTCAAACTCTCTATATTGGCGAACAATTTAAAAACCTTCATAAAATCGACACCCAAAAATAGCTCACGACTAAGCGTAGGTACTAAATAAAACGTGATGGCGTGTTTTAATTTATTAAATGACTACCATCCGCGGTTTTAATTTCAGCGTAAAAATTGTGTATTTTCAAACCGGTTTTTAACACAAAATCGAGGCAATTTTTTCCTAGACATGTCACCGTGGCCGCTGTCTAACAAACCTTTTATTTCGTAGCCGTTTATATTTAACTGGGTATAAAAACGCGAGTCTTCACCCTCGTACAGAGAAGCTGCTGCAACTTCCCGCCGAATCTTTTTCCTGTTTCTATACCTATCTCTAGCTTTTTTAATTCTGTTTGGGGTTGGCCCAAATATTCGAGCTCTGGCCTCTTTATATTCTCTAATTCTTATATGTAAGGGTTTTAATTCTCTAACTCTTGGTTTTCTATAGCCTAACTTTTGTTCCCGCTCTGGGTCTAGACCTCGGTGGACCTCGCCTCCCCAGATTGAGACGGGTTCCGGGATCGGTTTCCCTGGCACTTCGGGCATTTAGGAGTTACAACGTTGTCCCTACCACACCTGAAACAGAACAACCTGCGAGTAGACGACGGACATTCTACAAAACTATGACCTACCACTTTACAATTCCAACACGTGTAGTGACTAGTAGATCGAATACCATCCACCTCCAGCTCTTCAGGCCGTGGCTCATCCTCGTAGTCTATTTCATGCAACCTTGGTGCAAAACTTTGGCGTTGCGGGTACTGCTGGCGCTGACTGGCTAATAAGCTCTCAGCCCTCCTCACCTCACGGCAGAAATCTGACTATTTGTTCAGCTGCAATGGAAACATCAACTGAGCTAATGACGGCTTCAGGTTGCCGCGCATGATATCAACCAGCTGATCTTCGTCATACGGCTTTTCTTGCTGATTACGCAGCTTAATCACAGCATTATAAAAATCCTCAGAAGATTCTTGAGGGAGCTGTCGGCGGCTTATTGTGTCAAAAGAGCGGTCTCCATGGTTCCAATACCAGCTCAACGCAGGGTCCTCAAGCAACAGGGGAAAACCGCGCATGAGTTCACTTTCGGAGCAATTATAGTCTTTGCATAACTCCCTGACCCGAAAAATAAACTCATGCACGTTCATGGATTTTTCTGTGCCATAAAACTTCAGCCCCCACTTAGCAAGTTTGGACTGGCCTAGCGGTTCGCAGTAATAATTCGAGACCGGATAACTAACGCTCTGCGCTGGGTTACCAGGCTGCGGCACTCTCCGATTTGGTTCACCGTAACGTAAGTACTGTTGACTCTGTTGAAAATTTTGTTGTTGGTTTAGTAAATTATTTTGTTGTTGATTCTGATAATTGTTTTGTTATTGATAATTTTGCAGATTTTGTTGTTGAGGTGGTTGAATTTGTGGTGGATTCCGTTGCTGGTTTTGCTGTTCCACCCAGTGAACCTGTTGTGACTCTGGCCTAGGAGTATAGGCTTTATATGCTAGAAATGGTTGTTGTACCTGTGGGTGAGACCCATGCACTGAATGCTGCGACATTTGTTGCTGAAGCTGCGGTTGAAACGGTTGGCTACTAGAACCCAATCCAAAATTTAAAGGAATTTGCCTTGCAGGCGCTGATTCCTGATTTGGTGCAGGAAATAATGGTGGCATTGGTGGTAAAGTTGCCTGCCCTTGTATATGGTGCGGTGCATTTGGAGGCAATCCCGGATTTTGAGGATACCCCTGTGGCTGCTCAGGATTAGCATGAACACCATCATTTCTCGGCGCATTTATCGCCAACATTATCTCTCGTAGAGCTCTGCTTATCTTGTCATCCACTTCTTTCATAAGCTGAGATTGTGAAACACCAACTGCAGCATTAACAACTTCTTGAATTTCGCTGACACTAATTGAATTTCCTGGGTCTATAGAAACACCTTCTCTAAACTCGCGCCGAACCTGTTGAGCTGTCCTACTGAGATAATCCGGCGACACTATCGCTTCATCCGTCAGACTTTCTGAGCTGAGAGCAGCGTCATATTGAGGCACGTTGGGTGGAATAGCCTCACTGGTTGTTGTAGGAGTTACAATTGTTGTAGTGCTGGTGGTGGTGGTAGTATTTGAACCACTAGCCCCAGCGGTGATGGTATTGGTGGCTTGTGTTCCATCCGTGGTAGTCGACATTTTGCCCAAATTGCTGGCTTGTCGAGTTAAAACCATAATAAAAAAACAGCCAAAGAAACCACAAATATGCTAAAACTAGCCTATAGAAGCAAACTATAAGACAACCCAATTCTACTTTGCTTTTAGAAAAAACTAAAATTCCAAACGATGCAATTTGGCGATAAAATAAAAATCACTCGAAAATATAAAAATAACAAATCAAAATAAAATGAATGAGAAATCAAAAATAAAGAAAAACTAGAAAGATGATAACAAAATCAAATGTATAAAAAAAGAAAATGCAATGAAGATATCGATATGTGGTAGCGTTTCGGGAGAAAAAACTTGCGGGGTCAAGATAAGTATTTCTTTTGGTATCTTGAGTGTACCTTTTTAATAAACTATTTGCTTTTCAGGAGCTTCGTGGGTACAAAAAGCGTAAGGTATATGGAGATAGCTGCTATTTGGCCACCCCAGTGCTTGCGCTGCAACTATAATTTCCGATTGGAATAATGCATTTATGGACTAGCGACTGCATCTGAAGTGGACCTGACTCTAAAAATGAGTCACAACCTCAAAGGTAAATATAAAAACTAATTTTTAGCAACCTTCTTAGGTTCTATTTTTGACCTGGACTCGAAGCTAAAATAAAAACTTATTTATTGGTAGCTAAAAAAAAAATTAATTACCAAGACTCGAGTACCAGACCCACAATAGTGATAAAAAAAACACTTAAGTGACCTAACACCCCCCCCCCCGAACCAGTCGCAACGCGGCTCTTGTCTTATTAGCCTCGACCACCGGGACTTACTGGACAGGAAATGATTTGCCACTTAAGGCTGAGACATTTAAAAAACTAAATTTTACCTCAAGTGGAGAGAATATATCGTTCTCTCTCAAGACTTGTCGCATGTATTAGGTACTCTTGAAAACCTAATAAGACTTACAAAACTTTACGAGACCCATATTCTCACAGTCCGAAATTTTAAAACTTTGCCTCGAGCCCCACGCACGGGCGCCATACTGTCGTGTCAGCTGTTGATACTGTATAAAAATAAAAAAGTGTTGCCAGGTTGTCGGCAGTGCTGGCATGATTGCGGAACGCTCGGCTTGAGCTCGCCGGATAGGGGGGGTTCTTGCCGACCAAACTGGGCATAACAGACACGGACAATAAATTCATGCCAGCCTGTTTTTTTGCATTAGGTGACTTTATGAAAAATTTTTATGATTTTATGGGGACCCGAGACAAAGCGTTGCAAATAAAATCAATGCTCGAAGGAATTGGTTATAAAAGCGTTTTATACGCCACGCTCCCTGCAGCACACCCAAAACACCAAAAGAAAATACCTTTTATATTGGCAGCTGTTTCGCCAATATGGTTACCCTCCCTCTGAAACCAAAAGGAACTGGTTTCACCGTGACATTCCATAAACGTTGACCGGAATGCCCCAATTACTTACCCCGCTTATTTCTTCTCCCTGCTACCACTTATAAAAAAAATCTAAACCGTCATGTTAATTTGGTTAAACAGCATATATTTTCATTTTTCTGTATCTATACATTTAATATTATTATTGCCAAATTGTGGCATTTGAAAAAAAAATATAGGTATTAACAAAACTAAAAAAAAATCTTTGTTTCTTTATCTTTAATTAATATTTTCTATTTTCAGCGATTATAAAAAAAAACAATTCTTCTAACATTCACAAAAATTGATTAAAAAAAATTTTTTTTTTTAATATAAAATTACTTTGAAAAAAAATTATACAAAGTCGCCATTAAATATTCTTGATTTCTTTTTAAGTTATTATAACGTTTGTTGCTGCTAACGGCATCCCAAATTTCACTACTTTCCCCAAAATGGCGGGTAATAAACGATGGCGTATTCGCTCTGATTTGCCAATTAGCTGAATGCCTTGCGGTTTTGGCCTCAGTGGAATGGTCCGTCCGTCACTGTGTCCGAGGTACGGTATTCCCGTTTACGTTTAAAATTTAAATTTTTTATAATATTTTATTTTAGTTTGATTTTCTTCCTTTTTTTTATAGGAACAACATTTTTCTCAATATGGGCAAAATTCCCCGGACTTTAACACTCGCGGCCTAAGGTTGAGCTCGACCTAGCGACTTTCGCACTTCCTCAATAGGGGATTACTCCCAGGTAAGTAAAAAAAAAACTAAATGTCTATCCTATCAATTTCTTAGAAACTAAAAGAAAACACTTTTTTTTCAGTCATGTCCGTCAGGTCGTCCACGTAACTCTCGTAAAATGGTGTTATCCACTGGTTACCTAGCACCCCAGGCGTGGTGGTGCTAATGTAGCTCCTCCAACGTTGTGTAGGAAGAAGTGGCTGAATCCAATGTTATGTATAGAACTTTTTTTTTTCTTTATAAATAATATTTCATATTGTAATTAAATTAAATAAAAACTTGTAAATTTTTCCCACCACTGCTGTATTTTATTATTGTTGCTGATGTTGTAGTTGTTGTATTGCCAATTAAAAAATTTCTCGCCGGCCACTCTTCCTACTCCATCCAAAACCAGAATCGAATTAGAATTTTTTTTTAAAAAGGAAGTTCCTTCATTTTTTAAAATTTTTCCTCCTTTTTCTTGCATGTAGAAATGTATACTTCTTTTTTTTTTTTTTTTGTACCCCTCTCTTCAGTATAACAACAAAAAACAGCTGTTCAAACCTACCACCCACAGCGTTGCATTTTTGCTATTGACAAATTTATCGAATGACTGGACTGCTTTACCCACCCATGACAAGGGTCACTTTGGAGCAAAAGATTTTCATAAAGACGTTACTTTCAGAAAATTTCTAAGAGACTTGGACTTTCATGAAAATGTGTGTATAATGTAGTAGAAAATGTTTTTTTTATGAACCTCTCACAAATAAGCCAAGTCAACGACGTTAAAAGTATACAACACCTGCCCAAGATCGCCATTTAATACAACGGTGTAAGCGAAATCGCTCTGCTAGTATTCGTCAATAAGCTTCTGAGTGTTCATCCTCGCTTCAAAAGTCAATAAGCGCTAGTACGACCCGTCGCCGTTTTTACAACCACGGCCTCAAAAGCTTTACCAAAAAACGTCGCTTATTCCGTAACAAGTGCCAACGTCAAAAGAGATTATATTGGTGCAAAAAATATATGAATTGGACTCAATGAGATTGGAATCGTGTTGTTTTTAGTGATGAGTCCCACTTCGAAAAAATCGACAATTTTTCCAGCGTAGAAAGGAGGAAAATGATCAACCATTTTGCTTCAATCCAAGTATACAGGGTGGTGGTGGATCTGTCAGCGTATGGGTATGTTTTACGGCACATGAAACTGGCTTATTATTCTTTTATGAAGGACGGCTAAATGCTAGAAGCTATATTTATTAAATCTCTGAAGAGTTTCCGTCATATTATGAGCAAGTTTTAGGCTCTGGAACGACATAAAGCTATTTTCAGCAAGATAATGCACCGTTTCATAAGGCCTAATTTTCGATGACCTGGTTCCAAAACAACAATATAGCCTTATTAGATTGGCTCCAACATCTCATAGTCCTAACCGATCGAAAATTTTTAGTCTCTTATTGATCGTGACATCCAAAAGTATAAAATATCAACAACAGATGAGTTGAAAAATGCCATAAAAGACATTTGGTCAAAGATTACCATAGATGAGTGCTATAAATTGGTAAAATCAATTCCAAATAGAAACAAATGTATTATTAAAGCCAACGAAGGAAGTGTTTTATCATATTAAGTATTTTTTTTTAAATTTTCATTAAGTGAATTAAATTTTTAATTTGCATTGTATGTGCGCTATAATTTAGAACCATGATTTTTTTTTTAATTGTTTTAAAGAACAAGAAATATTATTTTAATTTTTAATGTTTCCAACTAAAATCTTATATTAATTTTATAATAGTGAAGTTTATATTTAATAGTTGATCTTTTAATACTTATATGTATAAAAATGTATTTTTAGTCTGGTTCGAGATCATAGAAAATTTATTTCAAATGAAAAATGTTCTTATTTTATTTAGTAATCATGGAGAATACACAGAAAATGTTATTAGACACAAGCTGAATGGAATGCATTTTCCAGTCCGCTACGACCTTCATCCACATTCTTTGTGTCCTTGAAAGTGCCAATTATAAATATCTCTATTTAACTTACAAATCAACGGAAAAAGCTATTTATGCTAACATGCAGTTGATTCTTTTATTATGGAGATGAAATTTACTTACTATTTTTGAGTTTTTTTACATTCTCCTTTTATTACCGTATGTCCAAATTAGCTATTAGCCACAATAATATTAAAGACATGTGTTTAAATTGTTTTTTTTTACTATTTAAAAAAAAATAAATAAAAATATGTTGTTTAAGTAAACATCTCAATTAACCATTCTGCATTTTTATTTTCTTGATTTCTGTTGTGGTTGAAAATATATACTTATTTTATATTTTGAATATGAGGTAGGTCAAATCAGCTGTGAGCCACTGTAAATCGAAATATACAACAACAGTGTAACCAGTATGTAAGATATTTGCCAGTTACATGGTTTTTATCGCATTTTTTTGATATCACCCACATATACGTGTTTTTAACAATTAACTTTAGTACCTCCAGAGTTCCTATAGAAGCATATACAAGCTAGGTATCGATGTAAAACGAAAATAAAATATTTGTATCCCTAAAATTTCCTGTCATACCAAAACAAAGCTTAATTCACTTTAACCAATTGTAATTGCGCCTTAAGTTTGCAACTGAGTAATTTTAACTGGACTTGATTGAGAAAGTAATCGAACGGGCTAAAAGTAAAAAAAAAAATTTATTGAAGTTAGTAGTAAAAGTTTTTATTTATAGTAATTTTTTCAACTTTCAAGAGATATAAACTACTGCTCAAAAATTAAGCGCACTAATAAATAAATTTTATAGTTATAACTTATACTTTTAATAAAAAAGTAATGTTTTTTGACATAAACAAATCAAATTTATTAAAAATTAAAAAAGTTATTAGACAGAAAGAAGCTGAATGGAATGCATTTTTTGGTCCGCTACTAGCTTCATCAGCATTCTTCGTGCCCTTAAAAGTGACAATTATAAATATCTCTATTTAACTGACAAATCAACGGAAAAAACTATTTATGCTAGCATACAGTTGAGTTTTTATTATTGAGTTTAGATGAAATTTACTTACAATTTTTGTGTTTTTAACATTCTCCTTTTTATAACCGTATGTCCAAATTAGCTATTACAATAATATTAATGAACACATGTCATTTTTTTACATATTGTTACGCTTTTACCTTTAAAAATTGTTGATTCATTTCCTTTAAATTAATCTTGTTATTTCCTTATTGCAAATAATAAAAACCGTTAAAATTCTTTTATAGCTACGGATCAATAAGTGATCCTTGACTTTTCGAACTTCCCTCGTAGTTGTATGAAATGCAACACTGCTCCCATGAAGTACCACCTTTTAATAGACTACTGTCATATTTTGAGCAAGTTCCGTCATTTACTTTGCGTTTAACAGCTGTTCAAAACATACAACCTCGTGGCTTTTTTAAAAATGGAAAAAGTGAATTTCGAGTGCTCATTAAACATTATTTTTGGCGAAGAAAACCGTCAATCAAACCAAGGATAAATACTAAGGGGACTCTGCACCATCGATTTCAAACAACTGAACAAATTCACGATATGGTGCAGGCCGATCGGAGATTGAATGTGCGTTAGATTGTGGAAGACATAGGCATCTCACATGGCTCAGTGGTTTCAATTTTGAACTATCGCTTGGGTATGAGAAAGCATTCCGCAAGATGGCTGCCGCGTTTGCTCATAATCGACCACCAAGGAATCGTGTGACAGCTTAGTTTCCATGGCAAAAATCCATGAAGTAGACTACGAATTGCCCCCTCATTTGCCTTATTCTCCGGATTTAGAGCCCAGTGACTATTTGCTATTTCCAAACCTAAAGAAATGGCTCGGTGGAAAGAGATTTAGCTTCAACGATGAAATTATTGATCAAACAAATGTTTTTTTATGGACCTCGAAAAATCCTGCTGTTAAACGCAAAGTAAATGACAGAACTTGCACAAAATTTCACAGTAAAATATTAACAGGTGGTACTTGATGGGAACAGTGTTGCATTTCATATAACTATGAGGGAAGTTCGAAAAGTAACGGACTTATTGATCCGCCCTCGTATGTTTCTACGAGTGAATGGAAATTGATGAATTGAATTTCCGTAACAATATGTTGAAACAATTATGTTAAACCGTCCCAAGTTATATTTTAATAGTGAAGTTTTTATTTTATAGTTGATCTTTTTAATACTTATATAAATAAAAATGTATTTTTAGTCTGGTTCGAGATCATAGAAAATTTTTTTCAAACGTAAAATTTCCTTATTTTATTTTTTTCAAATAAAAAATTTTCTTATTTTATTTAGTAATCATATACACAGAAAAAGTTATTAGACACAAGCTGAATGGAATGCATTTTCTGGTCCGCTACGAAGAATGCATTCCATTCAGCTTGTGTCTAATAGCTTTTTCTGCGTATTATTCATGATTACCAAATGAAATAAGAAGATTTTTCATTTAAAAAAAATTGTCTATGATCTCGAACATTTTCATACATATAAGTATTAAAAAGATCAACTATAAAATATAAATTGGTACAGTTAAAAGGAATTGTTTAGACATATGTAAAAAAAAAACAATTTAAACACATATCTTCAATAATATTTATAGCTAATTTGGACATACGGTAATAAAAGGAGAATGTTCAAAACACAAAAATAGTAAGTAAATTTCATCTAAACTCAACAATAAAACATCAATTGTATGTTAGCATAAATAGCTTTTTCCGTTGATTTGTCAGTTAAATATACATATTTATAATTGACACTTTCAAGGGCACGAAGAATGTTGATGAAGGTCGTAGCGGACTAGAAAATGCATTCCATTCAGCTTGTGTCTAATAACTTTTTTTAATTTCTAATTAATTTGATTTGTTGGTACCAAAAACATTATTTTTTTTATTAAAAGAATAAATTATAACTATAAAATTTTTTTGGAAGTGTGCTATATTTTTGAGCAGTAGTTTATATCTTTTGAAAGTTGAAAAAATTACTAATATTAAATTTTTTTAAGCTAAATATCTTTTTTTTTAAAATTTCTTATTTTATTTTCGATATTTCGCTAACAATTTGTTAGCATCTTCAGGAAAACAAAATTTTAATATTTATAAAACAGTTGACAAACAAAAAAATATTTAACATTTAAATATAAAAAATATTTAACATTTAAATATAAAAAATATTTAACATTTAAATATAAAAAATATTTAACATTTAAATATAAAAAATATTTAACATTTAAATATAAAAAATATTTAACATTTAAATATAAATTAAATTTTTTAAAAATTAAATTAACATTTAAACAAATAGATGTGGTAATTTTATAAACAACATTTTCCTGCTAAAGCTCGTAAAAAATATTTTCATATTAGTTTAATACTTTGGTTTATGAAATTTAACATAATAAATGTTGCTTATAAAATAAAATAAACATTATGAAATTAAATTATTATAGTTATTAAAAACATATTTATACATTTATGTTTCCTAATTTTTTACTAATTAAATATCTTTAATTCTGAGCTAAATTTTCTGTGTCAGCTTTAAAGTTCATTCTCTGTGTCAAAGGTGTATTAATGATTTCTAACATTTCTAACATATAACGTTTTTTATAATTATTTTCTGTTCTTAATATTGAAACATTTTCAAAGTAAGGATGGTGATTTAATATAGAACAATGAGATGACAATGCGGTTTTTTCCGAATTAATATTTCTATGTTTTTGGTCTGATTTATGTCCTGAAATTCTGTTCTTTGATTTATTCTTTGTCGTTTCTATATATACTTTATAACAATTTTCCTGATCATTTCCCTGACAAGGTATCTTGTAAACTAAATTTGACATATCCCACTTATCAATAATTTCCCTAATGTATTAAAATTACGATGAGCTATTCCATATATCTCCTTATCAAAAATAACATCGAATAAAGTTATATTATTTTGAAAAAATGACTATATATAATAACTATTACTACTGACTTCAATAACATTTTTTTTACTTTAAGCCCGTTCGATTACTTTCTCAGTCAAGTCCAGTTAAAATTAGTCAGTAGCAAACTTAAGGCGCAGTTACAATTGGCTAAAGTGAATTAAGCTTTGTTTTGGTATGACAGGAAATTTTAGAAATACAAATATTTTATTTTTAAAAATTTAGAATTTTTGTTTTATATCGATACCTAGTTTGTATAAAAAAATGCTATAAAAACCATGTAACTGGCAAATATCTAACACAATGGTTACACTTTTGTTGTATATTTCGATTTACAGCTTATTTGACCCACCTCATATTTAAAATGAGTATATCTTTTCAATCACAACAGATATCAAGAAAATAAATAATGCAGAATGGTTAATTGAGATGTTGACTTAAACAAAATATTTTCATTTATTTATTTTAAAAAATAGTTTTATAATTTTTTAACAAAAACCAAAAATATTAAATATTTTAATGTCACAGCTTATTTGACCCACTGTGTTAAATGATCTGTTATCGCAAGGTATTTTGGATAACGGTACTTGTTATGTCTATGTTTTAGTCATACATTCGCAATTATAAGTTTCAGTTTAAGTTCGATTTCATGAAGAAAACACTTGTTAGGACGATGGGAAAGCGCACAACAATAGAGCAATGATAGTTGGTGCTTCATCACCATAAAAATGTGCTTTGCCGCCAGAAAATAGCTCGAATGTTAGATAATCCATCGTTTTTTTCTTCGTAAATCGTGTATCTAGTGCTTCAGAAAATAGCTCGAATGTTAGATAATCCATCGTTTTTTTCTTCGTAAATCGTGAATTTAGTGCTTCAGATAAACGATTTATTGTTTAAAAAGTTAAGAAATATCCAAAGATATCGGCACCAAAATTGGCTACTGAGATTCAGAGTATGTGCTACGTTTATTAAATTATCCAAAGATATTCTTACGCGAGAGACTGTAGCGGTAACATGCTTTTATTCAGGCATCCGGCTCGTCGGCTAATTGGGGGTTCGGTGCTACGCCATCGTCCAAATTAATAATAAAACTACAGGGTTTATTATTTTATTTTTGCATGCTATTAGGTTTAGACAGAGACGAACAGAGATATACTAGGAAATGGAAATAACGGAAATCAAAATATTTTTATAGAAGTAGAAAGTTAAGTTGTTGACTGTATGCGTGTTTAGATGTTTACACGGCATTATCCCCACCCAGCCATGATTATGCTTTGGAAAGCAGTGACTTTATGCATGATCCCATACATAACTTAAACTATCCGATCAACTACACGGTAACAAGTTTTAGTTTATTTTTAATGCCGAGCCGGTGTATATATATAACAAATCCGAAAAAGAATTAAATGTATTCCAATATGGTATACTTTGTAACGTTGAATAATAAAAGATTTTCTATAGGCTCAGTCAAGCTCGGGCATGCATCGTCCGGCTTTGGCTCGTCGGCTAACGGGGTGAGTTCTTGACCTTGACTTTACCATATCATCTTCCACATATAAATTTCATATTTAATTATAATGCATGCAAAAGTAAGGTTTTACCAATAAGAAAATGGAAATCTAAAGGAAGCCTAAACAAATAGATTAGAAAAAGAAAAGCATTCAAAAGGTAGACAATAGATTTTTTTCCTAACGGAAGTAGTTTGTAAAAATAGTTTTATTGTTAGCAAGTTTGTTGCACGCCTATGTTTATATTGCAACACGTAGCCCTTCCAACCATGATCATCAAACAGAGCCCTCAATCAAGATCTTGATGATCCCAAAAAAATACTCACTACCATGTACTAAGCACAAGAAATCAATAATAAAGAAAATTAGTTCATTATAAACATTGGTTTATTAAATAAAATAATATGTAATATACAGTTGTACCAATTTAATTCTTATAATTTAGGGATATTAGCTAATTAAATTTTCTTCAATAATAAATAGTTTCTTAGAAGAGGAGGACAAAAAATAGAAAAATTATGAATACGTATCACTTAATTATAAAGTTGATTATCTTTTAGATTAAACGATTATTCTCTAATATAATAAATATCTAATATCCACGATAGTACAACAACATTTATGCATAAAATAACTAAAATATGACGTATTAAGACAGCTGTTCGATTATCAAACTTTGTTTAATAAAAGGAAACTGTTAACAGAGTTCAAAGAACTCTAAAATTTAAATAAATTTCTAAAGGACAGAGAAACAATTCGGGTTACCAATTCGCCACAATAAAACACGTGGGATCCCCTTTGAGAATTGAATTTAAACGGGAATGATGATATTAAGTGTAGATTAATAAATGTTTATATATTAAATTTTTAAAAATTATAATTTTAATCGTTGCGAAAAACAAGAAATTAACGAGTTCCCAAAATTTGTTGGTAAATATCATGGGTGTTTGGTTGTTTTTCTCAAAGATATGAAAGTTTAGTAAAGGGAGAAAAAGAGAATGAAATTTGTATAATAGAACTTATTAAACTTTTTTTGTAGTTATAGTTAAACACGATTCATAAAAAAAAAATAAAAAACTACTTGGCTTTATCATTAACATTTTTTCTTTTGTTTACTATTTTTTAAGTAAAATTAGTTCTGTTGTTTATAATTTCTCTTTTTCACATTCTTTCACCTAAAATTAGATCACATATCATAACTGTGAACACCCCAAAAGTAGTAAACATTTTATTTTTTTCCTTGTTTGACTTATTCGTTTTTATTAAATTGGCAATTTAAAATGACTTACTTCTTTAACCAAATTCCAATTGATTTTATATTTTTTAGTTTATGTTTTAGCACTTAATTTTAATACTTTCACTAAATATTTCTAAATTAATTTACACGATGTCTTTTTGTTTACTTTTCGTGGTTCTTACAGGATTGATAAGTAATTATTATTGAAAATGCAAACTTAATTTGATAGAGTCAACAGGTCCCACGTTGAATGTACATTCAGCAAAGGATTTTGATGCGTTAGACAAGTGTAGCTATAAGAGTAAAACTTTTTTTATATATCTTTGTTCTTTCTATTTTAATAACCACATGATGTTAGTTTCTTTTGTCGAGTTTTTTTATATATCTCTTCTCTTTTTTACTCTTATTTACTATTCACACAATAACTTAAGTGCAACATGTCTCCGCAACGTTTATATAAAAAAGTTTAGCAACAAGTGTTTATAAAAACTTTGGTTAATTTTTAAACTATTTAATCGATACCCATATCATCAGAACTTTATGTATTCATTAACATGTTTAGGACTTAATTAATTTGATATTATACGATTTTTAAAAATTCTAGCTCGTTAACTATTGTAAGGAAGGACTGGTTTGTATATAATACAATAGCAGCCAAAAATCGGTTTGGTTATTTCACTTTTTTTTATAATTTTTAAATGCGCTATTAAATATTTAGCTGAGGGCTATTATATAATGTTTCATTGAAATGTTTTGATTTTTATTCAGGAAATTTTATAAAAAAATATTTTGTTTTTTAGTCCAATACAAAATTGTTGACCGAATGACCACCCTAATGTATAGCACAGGTATTACAATCAGTAATTATTAATGACTTTATTGGATTATTTTACTTCACTTAAATTAAATGTACTTCACTTTTCTTTCAGTGTAGTGAGCACGTTAACACTAATTTTAAAATTTGTGACAACCTCTTTATGGTTTATATGACTTGAGATATATATCCCGAGAAATATCAGGAATTTCTTTATTATGAGCATTTTTTTTTTCTCATAAAACTCTATACTCTCTTTCTATTAGAGAATAAAGAAAAACCTGACCACATGAAGAATTTCTATTTGTGTGTTCTCTTAACACTCATTTATGGTATATTACCAGTGCAGATCGTTTTGCGGTTTTAGCTAAATTTTTTGGGCATTCGAATCATCTTAAAATCCCTCATTAATGAATCCAATTGTGTATTTTTTAGACTTAAGGTAGAATTAATTAATAAAATTTACCATAAATTTCACAATCTTAGTAATTTGTGTAAGTTGGACTTATCATTCATAGGTTTTTTTTTCACTGCTGGTTTAGCAGGCTCAAAACACGATTTTTTTTTTGTACTGCATATGCATTACGAAGGTTTCATCTCCGATAATGTGTACTTGATGGGTAACGGAATTATTGGTGTTTGCGTTTTTGCACATTTCAACTATTGTTTTAATTTCTACCTGAATAGCATATTTCTTGGTTACTCAAAAAACCACGCTACTTTCTTTTTATATTAACTGTCAACGAAGAAAGACCTAAGTTCTGGCAAAGTTTTAAATCGTTGAAAATACAGTTCCTCCTAAATAGTTAGGCATTATTATTTGTAACAGACGTAGAAAATTTCTTAAATCGATTAAAATTCTAGCAATTTTCTACACACATTCTACAATTTAAAGAAACAAAAAATTTGGTTCAAGTTGGTATTCTCTTCCTCAATAGTTCCCAGAACTATTGAACTTAAAAATCCAAAAAAAAAAAGATTCAATTACTACTTCACGTGGTCGAACAAGCGTGTCTAACAATCTCCCGAGAAGATGGCCGCATAGTTTTCTGCTAAGGCAGGAGACGTAGACTGTACGGGAAGAAGACAGCAGAAACGTTAATGCACCATCGGAGATCTGCGGCAAGAAAGGTACCATTGTGAATCATCCTACCCATAGGATCGTTATTAACTCATAGCGTTTTGGGAGTCATAAAAGGGTAAGGATTATAAAATTTACATTGTTTAAAGAATAAACCTAATTAGTGGTTACTCTTTGCTACAGGGCAGGCGTTTCATATCCCCATTAAAAAAAAAATATATATATATAATAGGCCTAATTTGCAAACGCTCCTAAGGTGGAGACTTCGACGCTTCAGTAAATGCATTTCCCGCATACACCTTGTGTACTCTAAAACTAAACCCGTGTAAGGGTGCCATTTTGTCTACCTTGTATAACTTAATAGTGAACAAGTGGAGATGAATGTATAAAGCAAGATAAGCAAAGAGAGAATCATTTAGGAACACCAACAGTGAAAGAAAGTCGAAAAAATGAAAAAGTGTAGTGTGAACCTGAGCCTAGAAGAAATTATATAAAAAAATATATCTATATATGTTAAAAAATCGCACCTTAGATAAATAATTAGTCAATAATTAATTCAATAAGTTTAGTCAACAGAACAATTACAATAAGTCTGCCAGTAATTACGTGAATAATTAATTAAAAAAATAGGAGAATTTCTTTCTTGGTCATAAGTATCATGCAACAATCGACAATTGAAAGTGGTTTGTGTGGGTAGCCAATCCATAACTTAGTAAATCTATATAGAAAAAAAGTTATATTAGTTTAGAAAACT
The DNA here is from genome assembly GCA_949748255.1 of Eustalomyia histrio. Lineage (NCBI taxonomy): Eukaryota > Metazoa > Arthropoda > Insecta > Diptera > Anthomyiidae > Eustalomyia > Eustalomyia histrio. Next base: position 89,190,167 of record OX456526.1, read on the forward strand.
AATCGGTTAACTAATTTTTGCTCGGTAAACGTCAAAAGGGTTATTCATCGTATTAAATATTCCACTTAGAAGCAAAACCCTTTAAGAAACGATTTGTTGCATGATCGCCATGACTTTATTGAATTAAAAAAAAAAAACAAATAGAAATCGAAAGTAGTCAGTTTTGAAGAAGCCGAAAAAAGAGTGAAATTATCGTTACAATAAGAAAAAAAAGAAAACTTTAAGGATAAGTTAAAAGAAAAAAAGACCTAAAATAATTAATCCATGTATACAGAATAGGTATTACAGGAACCTTCAATGTCATACCAGTTCAGGAGCGGCATAACAACAACATATCCATGATCTACGAAAAAGGCCTTCTTCGCACATCATTTATGTTGGTAAGTCATTTTTTTATAACATAATTATAATTTGTGCCTGCACCCGTTTGACCCCTCTTTTGTTCTCGTTTTATTGTACCTAAATAGGAACAAAAATACATGCCAAACAGCAACAACAACAAAATGCGACTAAACCAAAATTAAAAGATTATTAGAAGTTACGATTGTTAACATAAATTAAAGGGAACATTTTTTGTGTTCTGCTTAATCGTTAGTCACTGTAGATAAATTATATTAATTTTTTTTCTTTGTTTTGGGTGTTCTGTGCGTTACATGAGTATACTGAAAACCTTATGTTTAAGAAGACCCCAAAAGAGAGTAAAAAAAAAAAATATATTTTTTTTAACTGCAATGATTTTTTTTTTTACAAACCAAAATAAATAGATTTTGTTTTGTTTTGCTGTTATTAAGAAAGCATAAACATAAGACCCTACGTTGTGCATATGTTACATTGGTTTAACGTTTGGTTAACAGGTATAAATGTTAATTTTAAAGCAGGGCATTATGTTTAATCATTTTTTGCGTAGTATAATTCTACCAAGATGTGATCTAATTAAAGTTACTTATATAATTTAAATTAATAATCAATTCTTACTTTGAATAACTCAAATTAATAGCTAATTTACATTGTTGAATAATTTAAATTTATAACTAAGTCGTATTTCGAATAAGTTACCGTAGTTTAATTTTTATTTCGATATTTGTGGAACAAAAAAAAAAAAAAAAAGAGTAAAAATATTTACCTTATATACGTATCTGAATTTAAACCGACTAATGATTAGTCACTTAGCATTAAAATTACGGTATTAAATAAATTTTATTATGAATTGCTAAATCAATTTAAGGGCGTTTTTCTTACCAAGGTGATGCGGATGAAATAAAGTAACAGAATTAAGTTAAATTTGGGGTTCTAGTAACGAATCTGCGGCACGGGAACCAAAGGTAGGGTGGGTCATGAGCCGATTTCCTCTCCAATCCATCTGAGAGTCGACGGGGATAATAAGGCGATTACAAACGATACCATTTCAGTTAACTTCTAATATCCGTGACTAGAGAACGTTCTAATGTTTTTTTTTTCTTCGAGTCCGTATGGACCAATAGTAGCTTTTTTTTATTATTCATTAAAATAGGGAGTCTGTTAACTTTATTATTGTTTTGGTGAACCGAATATAACTGGAAAAGGACCGAACCCCCTCTCTTGACTGATTAGCTAGCACTGATATGGCTCCCGCAGTCCTAATTCTGGTTATACTTAATGATAACTTAAGATATCTTGTCAGGTAATTTCGAGTTTTCAACGAGTGATATTCGCGTAGAATATTCGTGGGATACACAGCTGTTCATTACAATAATTGGCGCCCAACGTGGGGCAATAGGAACTATCGATTCTGTTGCTCATATTTTTTTTTTCTCAAAAATTGGCAGATAATTTAGGGGTGTTGATTTTCAGGACTTTTTTTCAGGAGATATATAACGACACTACTTGGATTATGCGGCAATTTAAGGTTGTAAAAAGTTTGAATTAGCTGACTAAGTGGTTTACTTATTTTTTTCCTGGATCGGAGAATGATTTTTAAAGTCCCTAACTTGTTATGCGGTTAGGAGTGTAGTAGTTTATTGGTAATTAGTTTTAACTTCAATTTCAGCTGCTAATGTCTTAGATGGATTATGGTAATTTTGCTGATTGCAACTTACTATCTACTATAGGTTAGTTACGTTCCAGTGTAAGCAGACTATATGGAATACAGCTGAGTAGTTTACATAAATTACCAGTTTTCTACTCTACACCTGATTTAATAGATTTATTTGTTCTCTGTATCGATTGTTAGATATTGCCATATACTTTATTTCAACACTACATCACCGGTGGGAAAAACGCACCAATTTATGAATGTAAAATTGTTACAAATCATAACCGAATATTTAAATTTTTTATTTTATATTTTAATTCTAAGAACAATGCTTGCAAATTCCAATTAGGTTGGAAAAACTTTTAGAAAAATACTAAAGACAGTCTTGATAGCAACTAAATTAATTAACCATACCCTTCGCTACTATCCTGAACATCTTTTGTTTTTGTTTGGAATTTAAACATCCTTGAAATATCATCTCTGAATTCGTAAATTTATTAATAGATGGCTCTTATTACGAGAGGAATATGAAATTGATTTAATATATCAAATTATTAGGTATTCTTACTGCCTTGTGGCAACTCCGGATTTCGGTACTCGTAGTTAAACTAGATTTTACGTTATTAAGGTTTGGTTGGACGATACACTGGCAGAATATTTATATATATATCTAAATATCTATATATATATATATTATTTTTTATTACACTTTAACCTGAATTGGAAAATAGCGTCGAGGAATCGAAAGATTTTTTACTCCTAGATTAGCGGAGAAATATTCTTCTCGTCAGAAGGTAATCAAGTATCTACTGAAGGACACACTTTTTTTTTTGCTATTGTTGAACCAAATGTAAACTTTTAAAGTTTTAAGTTAAACAAGTTTTAAGTTAAACAAGTTTTAATCAATTTTAATCATCATATCGTGGTCCTAAGGTAACTACTAAAATTTTAATTTTGGGGGTGCTGCAACCTCATGTAATACATTTTTCTACAACGAGTACGTTAATGGCGCTTTCAGATTTTTTTTCCTGAACAAGACTATACTGCCTTAAAATAGCCTAGACAGAGTAGTTTGTAATTTTTTTTTCTTTTATTGGATCTGCATACCTACTTCTTGGGTAAATTCTGCTTGTCCATATACATTGGCATTGTTTCCTCGCTGGGTCAAAATGTCTCGACAACAAAACAAGTTACAGTCACCTGGGGCTTCGGCTGATATAAATGCTTCCATTTGTCAATTATGCAATGCATCGTTAAGGGAAAGTCAGGATTGTATAATCCTAAGCGATTGCCCCCACGGTAGAAACTATATCAGCCGAAATTTTAGTCAAAATGTTCCGCAAGAGTCGCATTCTCAGTTACTTAATATCACGGCGGAAGCACAGGATTTTGCCCCTGTTGATGACAATGGCAGAGTGGATAATACGGGTAATGAATTTGAATTTTCTGGTACCACACACGTTAGCGGTCCTACGAATATTTCCAACGGCGTTTCGGTCGATTATGAGCAGATTAATCGACTATTTGAACAGACTTTATCTCGGCTACTCGAGGGCATAAATAACCCTGCCCGGAACTCATGTTCTCATACTTTTCCTCAGTCTACTGCTACTACCTCCGAAAAATCCCCGCAGTTTGCACGGAAAAGCTTTAATCAACCGGCACCCAATACAACGTCATCGAACAACATTCAAACGTCTCCGCCTGATGGTCATCAAAAGAATTCTAATCGTTCTTTTAATCCGTCTTTCTACCCCTCCTATGGGTATAACCCCGAGAAAGTTACCTCCATTATTCAGAATTGGCACCTAAAATTTGACGGCTCTCAAACGGGCTTGAACGTCGAAGAGTTCTTATATCGACTATGCACGTTAACTCGGGACACGTTTAATGGAGATTTTGGAATCATTGAGAGAAACCTACACATTTTGCTGACAGGTAATGCAAAAGACTGGTACTGGGGCTACCACAAGAAAGTGAATGCTATTGAGTGGGATGCCTTTTGTGATGCATTACGAAGCCAATATCGAGATTTTAGATCTCCATATGATATTCGAGAGGAGATCAGAAACCGGAAGCAAAAACCGGGTGAACCCTTCGATATCTTTTACGAGGCAGTTTCATCGATCATGAATCGGTTGCCATCCCCTATGTCGGAAACTGACCTTATGGAAATTATTTCTCGGAATTTAAGACCTGAAATACGGCAAGATCTTTTGTATGTTAAGATACAATCAATTTCCGAATTACGCAAACTGGTACGTAAACGGGAAAATTTTTTAAATGACGAACATGTGCGTCGTAATTTGTCCAATCGTAATAACCCAAACTTTGCTCCTCGTCGATACGTAGCAGAATTGGAAGATGTTATTGACCCAAATCAAATTGATTCTCCGGTCGATGAAGAAAAATCTGTCAATGCCATCCAGGCGCAGAATCCTCCAAAATGTTGGAATTGTGATGGGCCTGGTCATCATTGGGAGGATTGTCTTCGGGACCGGAAGATATTTTGCTACGGTTGTGGAGCGAAGGGAATCTATAAACCCGATTGTGCCAAATGTGCGACTAGAAAGGCAAATTCTTCAAAAAACTTACGACCTCCACTGTGTCTGAAGGAGCAACCTTAGGGTCAAAAATTTCTTCAGATATCATCACCGGACTAGACCCTGTTATTTCCGATACAAACATTTCGATTTCAGAATATAATACAAATCCAGACTTACCGTGTACGTTAAAACCTATGTTGATTCTAAAGCGGGCGGCCGTTTCCGAAAGTAGTACCAATGTAGCGACCAAACCTAAGGAACCCTATCCCAGACTACCCTACCATGAACGATGGAAAATATACCTGAGGAAGCGGGACGAGATTTTTAATGTTGCAGAAATTTCTGGATGCCCTGTCGGAAAACCCAAGCGATCTACGTTGCGTCTTCGTGAATATTGGAAGAAGAGAAGGTATTGTCGGAAATTCATTATTTCTACCATATTTAGCAATCCTAGAGATATGCGCTATTATGCAAAAGTCTCATTTTTAAACTTCAACGAATTCGGCCTGCTGGACAGTGGGGCCAATATAAGTTGTATGGGCTCAGATTTAGCATCTTTAGATTTTTCTGCATGTCCTACATTTGTTAAATGCAAATCTGTTGTTAAAACCGCGGACGGTAGCCCTCAAAGGGTTATCGGGTGGATTAATGTCGACGTTACATATAAGAACCGTACTTGTACTATGAGACTGTTCATAATACCATCTATATCTCATAGACTTATTTTAGGTATTGACTTCTGGGAGTCTTTCCAATTGTTTCCAGATGTTATTGGCTCAGTGGATATTTTTAAGTTGGATGAAGTGCCCAATAGATCATCTGAATTGTCCACTATTCAAATGGTGTCCGAAAGTCCTTCTGAGCCGGTGATAAAATCTGAAATAGCCGATGAATCTTTATATCCGTTAATTCCTAGCCAACGACAACAGTTAAACACTGTTATTTCACTTTTTCCAAACTTTGAAAACCAGGGGTTGGGTCGAACCGGCTTGATTAAACATTCAATAGACGTAGGTAACACTCCACCAATCAAACAGCGGTTCTATCCCGTTTCTCCCGCGGTGGAGAAACTAATGTTTGGTGAAATTGATAGAATGTTAGAGTTAGGAGTGATTGAACCTTCTACCTCACCCTGGAGTTCACCAATGAGGCTGGTTATAAAACCTAACAAAGTCCGATTGTGTTTAGATGCGCGAAAAGTCAATCTAGCTACGAGAAAAGATGCGTATCCACTCCCAAGCATAGAGGGTATATTCGCTAGACTCCCAAAAGCCAATATCATCACCAAGCTCGATCTGAAGGATGCCTATTGGCAAATCGCTTTAGACGATGCCTCTAAACCCCTGACCGCATTTACAGTCCCGGGTAGGCCCCTTTACCAATTTGTAGTAATGCCTTTCGGACTGTGTAACGCCCCGCAGACGATGTGCAGACTGATGGACGAAATTATACCGCCTGACCTTCGATATTGTGTATTTGGTTATTTGGACGACTTGGTAATCGTGTCTGAGGATTTTACAAACCACTTAGAAATTTTGATACGTATTTCCTCGCAGTTTCGGAAAGCGAATTTAACTCTAAATGTGTCTAAAAGCAAGTTTTGTGTGACTAGGGTGAATTATTTGGGCTACGTTATAGGAAACGGGGGAATCACAACAGATCCGGAAAAAGTCAGCGCAATACAAAAATGGCCAGTACCAAAAAATTTGAAACAAGTAAGGGGGTTCTTAGGACTTGCTGGGTGGTACCGTCGATTCATTGAGAATTTTTCCACCGAGGTATATCCTATCACTGAATTATTATCGACAAAAAAAAAAGTTTACTTGGACCCCCGCCGCTCAAACAGCATTTGATAGAATAAAAACTCTCCTTACAACATCCCCTGTGCTAAGCAATCCAGACTTTAGGAAGAAATTTTACCTCCACTGTGACGCTAGTGATTACGGTATTGGCGCAGTTCTTGTGCAGCTAGATGAGAATGCCCAAGAAAAACCGATTGCATTCATGAGTCGGAAATTAAATTCCGCGCAACGAAATTACAGCGTCACAGAGAGAGAGTGCCTTGCAGCTTTAGAAGCTATTAAACGGTTTCGATGTTACCTGGAGATGCAAGAATTCGAGGTCATTACGGACCACTCCAGTATTGTTTGGCTGATGCGCCAGCAAGACCTAAGTGGACGATTAGCCAGGTGGGTGTTTAAACTTCAGGCCTACAAGTTTTCGGTAAGTCACCGAAAAGGTAAGGATAACATAGTTCCGGACGCATTGTTAAGAATACCGGATGCGGAAGTATGCGCCTTAGAAATCCTAGAACCGGAAGTTGATTTAAATTCGCCACATTTCGAAGATCCCGATTACGAAGAATTAAAAATGAAAATAGCTAAAAGTGAAGATAAATTCCCAGATGTAAAGACTGTACACAAATATGTTTACATCCGCACAGAACACTATACGGGTAACGAACAGCAAGAACAACATGCTTGGAAGCTCTGGATACCTACCAACTTAAAAGGGATGTACTCTCGAGGGCTCATGACACTCCTGTGGCTGCACACGGCGGCATACACAAAACTTTGGAGATCCTTCGCAGAAATTTCTACTGGCCTGGAATGATACGTGATGTGCGAATCTATATTGGAAAATGTGAAGTTTGCAAAACGACAAAGGCTCCAAATTTCATAATGAAGCCACCAATGGGAAACCAGGCAACTTCTATTCGCCCATTCCAGCGCTTATACATCGATCTGCTCGGGCCATATCCTAGAAGTAAGTCGGGTTTCATCGGGCTATTGATAGTTCTGGATCATCTTACAAAGTTCCACTGGCTCTGCCCTCTTCGAAAGTTTACCTCCACGCATATTCAAGAGTTTTTGGAGAAACAACTATTTCACACCTATGGAGTCCCAGAAGTAATTGTGAGTGATAACGGTAGTCAATTTCGAGCTAATGATTTTAATGCGTTCTTGACGAAATATGGAATTACCCACACATATACAGCCGTCTATTCTCCGCAGTCTAACGCTTCAGAACGCGTCAACCGATCGCTAATAGCAGGTATTCGGGCTTATTTGAAGAACGATCAACGACTGTGGGATGAAAACCTAACTGCTATAAGTTGTGCATTACGAAACTCTCACCATCAGTCTATAAATAGTTCACCTTATCATGCATTGTTTGGGTTTAATATGATAACACATGCGTCTTCATATTCTCTGTTGAGAACTTTACAGTTACTTGATGAACCCTCCATCAAAATTTCTAGAGAGGACCATTTACAGACACTTAGACATGATTTGCGCAAACATATCAGGGAAGCCTACGAGAGGAACCAACATCATTATAATATGAGAATTAGAGTTCCCACTTTTCAGGTTGGCCAGGAAATTTTTAGGCGAAATTTCGCACAGAGTAGCTCCGGGAAATATTTTAATGCAAAACTTTCTCCCGTCTTTATAAAGGCACGGATTCGGGAAAAAGTGGGGAATCATTACTATCTTCTTGAAGACTTGGCAGGTAAACTTGTTGGTACTTTCCATGCTAAGGATATCCGCCCACAAGTGCCCCAGTTCCCACTAATTCTGTTACTAAGAGAGCCAGAATTATCGGGTTTTGTAAGGAAGGACTGGTTTGTATATAATACAATAGCAGCCAAAAATCGGTTTGGTTATTTCACTTTTTTTTATAATTTTTAAATGCGCTATTAAATATTTAGCTGAGGGCTATTATATAATGTTTCATTGAAATGTTTTGATTTTTATTCAGGAAATTTTATAAAAAAATATTTTGTTTTTTAGTCCAATACAAAATTGTTGACCGAATGACCACCCTAATGTATAGCACAGGTATTACAATCAGTAATTATTAATGACTTTATTGGATTATTTTACTTCACTTAAATTAAATGTACTTCACTTTTCTTTCAGTGTAGTGAGCACGTTAACACTAATTTTAAAATTTGTGACAACCTCTTTATGGTTTATATGACTTGAGATATATATCCCGAGAAATATCAGGAATTTCTTTATTATGAGCATTTTTTTTTCTCATAAAACTCTATACTCTCTTTCTATTAGAGAATAAAGAAAAACCTGACCACATGAAGAATTTCTATTTGTGTGTTCTCTTAACACTCATTTATGGTATATTACCAGTGCAGATCGTTTTGCGGTTTTAGCTAAATTTTTTGGGCATTCGAATCATCTTAAAATCCCTCATTAATGAATCCAATTGTGTATTTTTTAGACTTAAGGTAGAATTAATTAATAAAATTTACCATAAATTTCACAATCTTAGTAATTTGTGTAAGTTGGACTTATCATTCATAGGTTTTTTTTTTCACTGCTGGTTTAGCAGGCTCAAAACACGATTTTTTTTTTTGTACTGCATATGCATTACGAAGGTTTCATCTCCGATAATGTGTACTTGATGGGTAACGGAATTATTGGTGTTTGCGTTTTTGCACATTTCAACTATTGTTTTAATTTCTACCTGAATAGCATATTTCTTGGTTACTCAAAAAACCACGCTACTTTCTTTTTATATTAACTGTCAACGAAGAAAGACCTAAGTTCTGGCAAAGTTTTAAATCGTTGAAAATACAGTTCCTCCTAAATAGTTAGGCATTATTATTTGTAACAGACGTAGAAAATTTCTTAAATCGATTAAAATTCTAGCAATTTTCTACACACATTCTACAATTTAAAGAAACAAAAAATTTGGTTCAAGTTGGTATTCTCTTCCTCAATAGTTCCCAGAACTATTGAACTTAAAAATCCAAAAAAAAAAAGATTCAATTACTACTTCACGTGGTCGAACAAGCGTGTCTAACAATCTCCCGAGAAGATGGCCGCATAGTTTTCTGCTAAGGCAGGAGACGTAGACTGTACGGGAAGAAGACAGCAGAAACGTTAATGCACCATCGGAGATCTGCGGCAAGAAAGGTACCATTGTGAATCATCCTACCCATAGGATCGTTATTAACTCATAGCGTTTTGGGAGTCATAAAAGGGTAAGGATTATAAAATTTACATTGTTTAAAGAATAAACCTAATTAGTGGTTACTCTTTGCTACAGGGCAGGCGTTTCATATCCCCATTAAAAAAAAAATATATATATATAATAGGCCTAATTTGCAAACGCTCCTAAGGTGGAGACTTCGACGCTTCAGTAAATGCATTTCCCGCATACACCTTGTGTACTCTAAAACTAAACCCGTGTAAGGGTGCCATTTTGTCTACCTTGTATAACTTAATAGTGAACAAGTGGAGATGAATGTATAAAGCAAGATAAGCAAAGAGAGAATCATTTAGGAACACCAACAGTGAAAGAAAGTCGAAAAAATGAAAAAGTGTAGTGTGAACCTGAGCCTAGAAGAAATTATATAAAAAAATATATCTATATATGTTAAAAAATCGCACCTTAGATAAATAATTAGTCAATAATTAATTCAATAAGTTTAGTCAACAGAACAATTACAATAAGTCTGCCAGTAATTACGTGAATAATTAATTAAAAAAATAGGAGAATTTCTTTCTTGGTCATAAGTATCATGCAACAATCGACAATTGAAAGTGGTTTGTGTGGGTAGCCAATCCATAACTTAGTAAATCTATATAGAAAAAAAGTTATATTAGTTTAGAAAACTAATCGGTTAACTAATTTTTGCTCGGTAAACGTCAAAAGGGTTATTCATCGTATTAAATATTCCACTTAGAAGCAAAACCCTTTAAGAAACGATTTGTTGCATGATCGCCATGACTTTATTGAATTAAAAAAAAAAACAAATAGAAATCGAAAGTAGTCAGTTTTGAAGAAGCCGAAAAAAGAGTGAAATTATCGTTACAATAAGAAAAAAAAAGAAAACTTTAAGGATAAGTTAAAAGAAAAAAAGACCTAAAATAATTAATCCATGTATACAGAATAGGTATTACAGGAACCTTCAATGTCATACCAGTTCAGGAGCGGCATAACAACAACATATCCATGATCTACGAAAAAGGCCTTCTTCGCACATCATTTATGTTGGTAAGTCATTTTTTTATAACATAATTATAATTTGTGCCTGCACCCGTTTGACCCCTCTTTTGTTCTCGTTTTATTGTACCTAAATAGGAACAAAAATACATGCCAAACAGCAACAACAACAAAATGCGACTAAACCAAAATTAAAAGATTATTAGAAGTTACGATTGTTAACATAAATTAAAGGGAACATTTTTTGTGTTCTGCTTAATCGTTAGTCACTGTAGATAAATTATATTAATTTTTTTTCTTTGTTTTGGGTGTTCTGTGCGTTACATGAGTATACTGAAAACCTTATGTTTAAGAAGACCCCAAAAGAGAGTAAAAAAAAAAATATATTTTTTTTAACTGCAATGATTTTTTTTTTTACAAACCAAAATAAATAGATTTTGTTTTGTTTTGCTGTTATTAAGAAAGCATAAACATAAGACCCTACGTTGTGCATATGTTACATTGGTTTAACGTTTGGTTAACAGGTATAAATGTTAATTTTAAAGCAGGGCATTATGTTTAATCATTTTTTGCGTAGTATAATTCTACCAAGATGTGATCTAATTAAAGTTACTTATATAATTTAAATTAATAATCAATTCTTACTTTGAATAACTCAAATTAATAGCTAATTTACATTGTTGAATAATTTAAATTTATAACTAAGTCGTATTTCGAATAAGTTACCGTAGTTTAATTTTTATTTCGATATTTGTGGAACAAAAAAAAAAAAAAAAAGAGTAAAAATATTTACCTTATATACGTATCTGAATTTAAACCGACTAATGATTAGTCACTTAGCATTAAAATTACGGTATTAAATAAATTTTATTATGAATTGCTAAATCAATTTAAGGGCGTTTTTCTTACCAAGGTGATGCGGATGAAATAAAGTAACAGAATTAAGTTAAATTTGGGGTTCTAGTAACGAATCTGCGGCACGGGAACCAAAGGTAGGGTGGGTCATGAGCCGATTTCCTCTCCAATCCATCTGAGAGTCGACGGGGATAATAAGGCGATTACAAACGATACCATTTCAGTTAACTTCTAATATCCGTGACTAGAGAACGTTCTAATGTTTTTTTTTTCTTCGAGTCCGTATGGACCAATAGTAGCTTTTTTTTATTATTCATTAAAATAGGGAGTCTGTTAACTTTATTATTGTTTTGGTGAACCGAATATAACTGGAAAAGGACCGAACCCCCCCTCTTGACTGATTAGCTAGCACTGATATGGCTCCCGCAGTCCTAATTCTGGTTATACTTAATGATAACTTAAGATATCTTGTCAGGTAATTTCGAGTTTTCAACGAGTGATATTCGCGTAGAATATTCGTGGGATACACAGCTGTTCATTACAATAATTGGCGCCCAACGTGGGGCAATAGGAACTATCGATTCTGTTGCTCATATTTTTTTTTTCTCAAAAATTGGCAGATAATTTAGGGGTGTTGATTTTCAGGACTTTTTTTCAGGAGATATATAACGACACTACTTGGATTATGCGGCAATTTAAGGTTGTAAAAAGTTTGAATTAGCTGACTAAGTGGTTTACTTATTTTTTTCCTGGATCGGAGAATGATTTTTAAAGTCCCTAACTTGTTATGCGGTTAGGAGTGTAGTAGTTTATTGGTAATTAGTTTTAACTTCAATTTCAGCTGCTAATGTCTTAGATGGATTATGGTAATTTTGCTGATTGCAACTTACTATCTACTATAGGTTAGTTACGTTCCAGTGTAAGCAGACTATATGGAATACAGCTGAGTAGTTTACATAAATTACCAGTTTTCTACTCTACACCTGATTTAATAGATTTATTTGTTCTCTGTATCGATTGTTAGATATTGCCATATACTTTATTTCAACACTACATCACCGGTGGGAAAAACGCACCAATTTATGAATGTAAAATTGTTACAAATCATAACCGAATATTTAAATTTTTTATTTTATATTTTAATTCTAAGAACAATGCTTGCAAATTCCAATTAGGTTGGAAAAACTTTTAGAAAAATACTAAAGACAGTCTTGATAGCAACTAAATTAATTAACCATACCCTTCGCTACTATCCTGAACATCTTTTGTTTTTGTTTGGAATTTAAACATCCTTGAAATATCATCTCTGAATTCGTAAATTTATTAATAGATGGCTCTTATTACGAGAGGAATATGAAATTGATTTAATATATCAAATTATTAGGTATTCTTACTGCCTTGTGGCAACTCCGGATTTCGGTACTCGTAGTTAAACTAGATTTTACGTTATTAAGGTTTGGTTGGACGATACACTGGCAGAATATTTATATATATATCTAAATATCTATATATATATATATTATTTTTTATTACACTTTAACCTGAATTGGAAAATAGCGTCGAGGAATCGAAAGATTTTTTACTCCTAGATTAGCGGAGAAATATTCTTCTCGTCAGAAGGTAATCAAGTATCTACTGAAGGACACACTTTTTTTTTTGCTATTGTTGAACCAAATGTAAACTTTTAAAGTTTTAAGTTAAACAAGTTTTAAGTTAAACAAGTTTTAATCAATTTTAATCATCATATCGTGGTCCTAAGGTAACTACTAAAATTTTAATTTTGGGGGTGCTGCAACCTCATGTAATACATTTTTCTACAACGAGTACGTTAATGGCGCTTTCAGATTTTTTTTCCTGAACAAGACTATACTGCCTTAAAATAGCCTAGACAGAGTAGTTTGTAATTTTTTTTTCTTTTATTGGATCTGCATACCTACTTCTTGGGTAAATTCTGCTTGTCCATATACATTGGCATTGTTTCCTCGCTGGGTCAAAATGTCTCGACAACAAAACAAGTTACAGTCACCTGGGGCTTCGGCTGATATAAATGCTTCCATTTGTCAATTATGCAATGCATCGTTAAGGGAAAGTCAGGATTGTATAATCCTAAGCGATTGCCCCCACGGTAGAAACTATATCAGCCGAAATTTTAGTCAAAATGTTCCGCAAGAGTCGCATTCTCAGTTACTTAATATCACGGCGGAAGCACAGGATTTTGCCCCTGTTGATGACAATGGCAGAGTGGATAATACGGGTAATGAATTTGAATTTTCTGGTACCACACACGTTAGCGGTCCTACGAATATTTCCAACGGCGTTTCGGTCGATTATGAGCAGATTAATCGACTATTTGAACAGACTTTATCTCGGCTACTCGAGGGCATAAATAACCCTGCCCGGAACTCATGTTCTCATACTTTTCCTCAGTCTACTGCTACTACCTCCGAAAAATCCCCGCAGTTTGCACGGAAAAGCTTTAATCAACCGGCACCCAATACAACGTCATCGAACAACATTCAAACGTCTCCGCCTGATGGTCATCAAAAGAATTCTAATCGTTCTTTTAATCCGTCTTTCTACCCCTCCTATGGGTATAACCCCGAGAAAGTTACCTCCATTATTCAGAATTGGCACCTAAAATTTGACGGCTCTCAAACGGGCTTGAACGTCGAAGAGTTCTTATATCGACTATGCACGTTAACTCGGGACACGTTTAATGGAGATTTTGGAATCATTGAGAGAAACCTACACATTTTGCTGACAGGTAATGCAAAAGACTGGTACTGGGGCTACCACAAGAAAGTGAATGCTATTGAGTGGGATGCCTTTTGTGATGCATTACGAAGCCAATATCGAGATTTTAGATCTCCATATGATATTCGAGAGGAGATCAGAAACCGGAAGCAAAAACCGGGTGAACCCTTCGATATCTTTTACGAGGCAGTTTCATCGATCATGAATCGGTTGCCATCCCCTATGTCGGAAACTGACCTTATGGAAATTATTTCTCGGAATTTAAGACCTGAAATACGGCAAGATCTTTTGTATGTTAAGATACAATCAATTTCCGAATTACGCAAACTGGTACGTAAACGGGAAAATTTTTTAAATGACGAACATGTGCGTCGTAATTTGTCCAATCGTAATAACCCAAACTTTGCTCCTCGTCGATACGTAGCAGAATTGGAAGATGTTATTGACCCAAATCAAATTGATTCTCCGGTCGATGAAGAAAAATCTGTCAATGCCATCCAGGCGCAGAATCCTCCAAAATGTTGGAATTGTGATGGGCCTGGTCATCATTGGGAGGATTGTCTTCGGGACCGGAAGATATTTTGCTACGGTTGTGGAGCGAAGGGAATCTATAAACCCGATTGTGCCAAATGTGCGACTAGAAAGGCAAATTCTTCAAAAAACTTACGACCTCCACTGTGTCTGAAGGAGCAACCTTAGGGTCAAAAATTTCTTCAGATATCATCACCGGACTAGACCCTGTTATTTCCGATACAAACATTTCGATTTCAGAATATAATACAAATCCAGACTTACCGTGTACGTTAAAACCTATGTTGATTCTAAAGCGGGCGGCCGTTTCCGAAAGTAGTACCAATGTAGCGACCAAACCTAAGGAACCCTATCCCAGACTACCCTACCATGAACGATGGAAAATATACCTGAGGAAGCGGGACGAGATTTTTAATGTTGCAGAAATTTCTGGATGCCCTGTCGGAAAACCCAAGCGATCTACGTTGCGTCTTCGTGAATATTGGAAGAAGAGAAGGTATTGTCGGAAATTCATTATTTCTACCATATTTAGCAATCCTAGAGATATGCGCTATTATGCAAAAGTCTCATTTTTAAACTTCAACGAATTCGGCCTGCTGGACAGTGGGGCCAATATAAGTTGTATGGGCTCAGATTTAGCATCTTTAGATTTTTCTGCATGTCCTACATTTGTTAAATGCAAATCTGTTGTTAAAACCGCGGACGGTAGCCCTCAAAGGGTTATCGGGTGGATTAATGTCGACGTTACATATAAGAACCGTACTTGTACTATGAGACTGTTCATAATACCATCTATATCTCATAGACTTATTTTAGGTATTGACTTCTGGGAGTCTTTCCAATTGTTTCCAGATGTTATTGGCTCAGTGGATATTTTTAAGTTGGATGAAGTGCCCAATAGATCATCTGAATTGTCCACTATTCAAATGGTGTCCGAAAGTCCTTCTGAGCCGGTGATAAAATCTGAAATAGCCGATGAATCTTTATATCCGTTAATTCCTAGCCAACGACAACAGTTAAACACTGTTATTTCACTTTTTCCAAACTTTGAAAACCAGGGGTTGGGTCGAACCGGCTTGATTAAACATTCAATAGACGTAGGTAACACTCCACCAATCAAACAGCGGTTCTATCCCGTTTCTCCCGCGGTGGAGAAACTAATGTTTGGTGAAATTGATAGAATGTTAGAGTTAGGAGTGATTGAACCTTCTACCTCACCCTGGAGTTCACCAATGAGGCTGGTTATAAAACCTAACAAAGTCCGATTGTGTTTAGATGCGCGAAAAGTCAATCTAGCTACGAGAAAAGATGCGTATCCACTCCCAAGCATAGAGGGTATATTCGCTAGACTCCCAAAAGCCAATATCATCACCAAGCTCGATCTGAAGGATGCCTATTGGCAAATCGCTTTAGACGATGCCTCTAAACCCCTGACCGCATTTACAGTCCCGGGTAGGCCCCTTTACCAATTTGTAGTAATGCCTTTCGGACTGTGTAACGCCCCGCAGACGATGTGCAGACTGATGGACGAAATTATACCGCCTGACCTTCGATATTGTGTATTTGGTTATTTGGACGACTTGGTAATCGTGTCTGAGGATTTTACAAACCACTTAGAAATTTTGATACGTATTTCCTCGCAGTTTCGGAAAGCGAATTTAACTCTAAATGTGTCTAAAAGCAAGTTTTGTGTGACTAGGGTGAATTATTTGGGCTACGTTATAGGAAACGGGGGAATCACAACAGATCCGGAAAAAGTCAGCGCAATACAAAAATGGCCAGTACCAAAAAATTTGAAACAAGTAAGGGGGTTCTTAGGACTTGCTGGGTGGTACCGTCGATTCATTGAGAATTTTTCCACCGAGGTATATCCTATCACTGAATTATTATCGACAAAAAAAAAAGTTTACTTGGACCCCCGCCGCTCAAACAGCATTTGATAGAATAAAAACTCTCCTTACAACATCCCCTGTGCTAAGCAATCCAGACTTTAGGAAGAAATTTTACCTCCACTGTGACGCTAGTGATTACGGTATTGGCGCAGTTCTTGTGCAGCTAGATGAGAATGCCCAAGAAAAACCGATTGCATTCATGAGTCGGAAATTAAATTCCGCGCAACGAAATTACAGCGTCACAGAGAGAGAGTGCCTTGCAGCTTTAGAAGCTATTAAACGGTTTCGATGTTACCTGGAGATGCAAGAATTCGAGGTCATTACGGACCACTCCAGTATTGTTTGGCTGATGCGCCAGCAAGACCTAAGTGGACGATTAGCCAGGTGGGTGTTTAAACTTCAGGCCTACAAGTTTTCGGTAAGTCACCGAAAAGGTAAGGATAACATAGTTCCGGACGCATTGTTAAGAATACCGGATGCGGAAGTATGCGCCTTAGAAATCCTAGAACCGGAAGTTGATTTAAATTCGCCACATTTCGAAGATCCCGATTACGAAGAATTAAAAATGAAAATAGCTAAAAGTGAAGATAAATTCCCAGATGTAAAGACTGTACACAAATATGTTTACATCCGCACAGAACACTATACGGGTAACGAACAGCAAGAACAACATGCTTGGAAGCTCTGGATACCTACCAACTTAAGAAGGGATGTACTCTCGAGGGCTCATGACACTCCTGTGGCTGCACACGGCGGCATACACAAAACTTTGGAGATCCTTCGCAGAAATTTCTACTGGCCTGGAATGATACGTGATGTGCGAATCTATATTGGAAAATGTGAAGTTTGCAAAACGACAAAGGCTCCAAATTTCATAATGAAGCCACCAATGGGAAACCAGGCAACTTCTATTCGCCCATTCCAGCGCTTATACATCGATCTGCTCGGGCCATATCCTAGAAGTAAGTCGGGTTTCATCGGGCTATTGATAGTTCTGGATCATCTTACAAAGTTCCACTGGCTCTGCCCTCTTCGAAAGTTTACCTCCACGCATATTCAAGAGTTTTTGGAGAAACAACTATTTCACACCTATGGAGTCCCAGAAGTAATTGTGAGTGATAACGGTAGTCAATTTCGAGCTAATGATTTTAATGCGTTCTTGACGAAATATGGAATTACCCACACATATACAGCCGTCTATTCTCCGCAGTCTAACGCTTCAGAACGCGTCAACCGATCGCTAATAGCAGGTATTCGGGCTTATTTGAAGAACGATCAACGACTGTGGGATGAAAACCTAACTGCTATAAGTTGTGCATTACGAAACTCTCACCATCAGTCTATAAATAGTTCACCTTATCATGCATTGTTTGGGTTTAATATGATAACACATGCGTCTTCATATTCTCTGTTGAGAACTTTACAGTTACTTGATGAACCCTCCATCAAAATTTCTAGAGAGGACCATTTACAGACACTTAGACATGATTTGCGCAAACATATCAGGGAAGCCTACGAGAGGAACCAACATCATTATAATATGAGAATTAGAGTTCCCACTTTTCAGGTTGGCCAGGAAATTTTTAGGCGAAATTTCGCACAGAGTAGCTCCGGGAAATATTTTAATGCAAAACTTTCTCCCGTCTTTATAAAGGCACGGATTCGGGAAAAAGTGGGGAATCATTACTATCTTCTTGAAGACTTGGCAGGTAAACTTGTTGGTACTTTCCATGCTAAGGATATCCGCCCATAAGTGCCCCAGTTCCCACTAATTCTGTTACTAAGAGAGCCAGAATTATCGGGTTTTGTAAGGAAGGACTGGTTTGTATATAATACAATAGCAGCCAAAAATCGGTTTGGTTATTTCACTTTTTTTTATAATTTTTAAATGCGCTATTAAATATTTAGCTGAGGGCTATTATATAATGTTTCATTGAAATGTTTTGATTTTTATTCAGGAAATTTTATAAAAAAATATTTTGTTTTTTAGTCCAATACAAAATTGTTGACCGAATGACCACCCTAATGTATAGCACAGGTATTACAATCAGTAATTATTAATGACTTTATTGGATTATTTTACTTCACTTAAATTAAATGTACTTCACTTTTCTTTCAGTGTAGTGAGCACGTTAACACTAATTTTAAAATTTGTGACAACCTCTTTATGGTTTATATGACTTGAGATATATATCCCGAGAAATATCAGGAATTTCTTTATTATGAGCATTTTTTTTTCTCATAAAACTCTATACTCTCTTTCTATTAGAGAATAAAGAAAAACCTGACCACATGAAGAATTTCTATTTGTGTGTTCTCTTAACACTCATTTATGGTATATTACCAGTGCAGATCGTTTTGCGGTTTTAGCTAAATTTTTTGGGCATTCGAATCATCTTAAAATCCCTCATTAATGAATCCAATTGTGTATTTTTTAGACTTAAGGTAGAATTAATTAATAAAATTTACCATAAATTTCACAATCTTAGTAATTTGTGTAAGTTGGACTTATCATTCATAGGTTTTTTTTTCACTGCTGGTTTAGCAGGCTCAAAACACGATTTTTTTTTTTGTACTGCATATGCATTACGAAGGTTTCATCTCCGATAATGTGTACTTGATGGGTAACGGAATTATTGGTGTTTGCGTTTTTGCACATTTCAACTATTGTTTTAATTTCTACCTGAATAGCATATTTCTTGGTTACTCAAAAAACCACGCTACTTTCTTTTTATATTAACTGTCAACGAAGAAAGACCTAAGTTCTGGCAAAGTTTTAAATCGTTGAAAATACAGTTCCTCCTAAATAGTTAGGCATTATTATTTGTAACAGACGTAGAAAATTTCTTAAATCGATTAAAATTCTAGCAATTTTCTACACACATTCTACAATTTAAAGAAACAAAAAATTTGGTTCAAGTTGGTATTCTCTTCCTCAATAGTTCCCAGAACTATTGAACTTAAAAATCCAAAAAAAAAAAGATTCAATTACTACTTCACGTGGTCGAACAAGCGTGTCTAACAATCTCCCGAGAAGATGGCCGCATAGTTTTCTGCTAAGGCAGGAGACGTAGACTGTACGGGAAGAAGACAGCAGAAACGTTAATGCACCATCGGAGATCTGCGGCAAGAAAGGTACCATTGTGAATCATCCTACCCATAGGATCGTTATTAACTCATAGCGTTTTGGGAGTCATAAAAGGGTAAGGATTATAAAATTTACATTGTTTAAAGAATAAACCTAATTAGTGGTTACTCTTTGCTACAGGGCAGGCGTTTCATATCCCCATTAAAAAAAAAATATATATATATAATAGGCCTAATTTGCAAACGCTCCTAAGGTGGAGACTTCGACGCTTCAGTAAATGCATTTCCCGCATACACCTTGTGTACTCTAAAACTAAACCCGTGTAAGGGTGCCATTTTGTCTACCTTGTATAACTTAATAGTGAACAAGTGGAGATGAATGTATAAAGCAAGATAAGCAAAGAGAGAATCATTTAGGAACACCAACAGTGAAAGAAAGTCGAAAAAATGAAAAAGTGTAGTGTGAACCTGAGCCTAGAAGAAATTATATAAAAAAATATATCTATATATGTTAAAAAATCGCACCTTAGATAAATAATTAGTCAATAATTAATTCAATAAGTTTAGTCAACAGAACAATTACAATAAGTCTGCCAGTAATTACGTGAATAATTAATTAAAAAAATAGGAGAATTTCTTTCTTGGTCATAAGTATCATGCAACAATCGACAATTGAAAGTGGTTTGTGTGGGTAGCCAATCCATAACTTAGTAAATCTATATAGAAAAAAAGTTATATTAGTTTAGAAAACTAATCGGTTAACTAATTTTTGCTCGGTAAACGTCAAAAGGGTTATTCATCGTATTAAATATTCCACTTAGAAGCAAAACCCTTTAAGAAACGATTTGTTGCATGATCGCCATGACTTTATTGAATTAAAAAAAAAAACAAATAGAAATCGAAAGTAGTCAGTTTTGAAGAAGCCGAAAAAAGAGTGAAATTATCGTTACAATAAGAAAAAAAAAGAAAACTTTAAGGATAAGTTAAAAGAAAAAAAGACCTAAAATAATTAATCCATGTATACAGAATAGGTATTACAGGAACCTTCAATGTCATACCAGTTCAGGAGCGGCATAACAACAACATATCCATGATCTACGAAAAAGGCCTTCTTCGCACATCATTTATGTTGGTAAGTCATTTTTTTATAACATAATTATAATTTGTGCCTGCACCCGTTTGACCCCTCTTTTGTTCTCGTTTTATTGTACCTAAATAGGAACAAAAATACATGCCAAACAGCAACAACAACAAAATGCGACTAAACCAAAATTAAAAGATTATTAGAAGTTACGATTGTTAACATAAATTAAAGGGAACATTTTTTGTGTTCTGCTTAATCGTTAGTCACTGTAGATAAATTATATTAATTTTTTTCTTTGTTTTGGGTGTTCTGTGCGTTACATGAGTATACTGAAAACCTTATGTTTAAGAAGACCCCAAAAGAGAGTAAAAAAAAAAAATATATTTTTTTTAACTGCAATGATTTTTTTTTTTTACAAACCAAAATAAATAGATTTTGTTTTGTTTTGCTGTTATTAAGAAAGCATAAACATAAGACCCTACGTTGTGCATATGTTACATTGGTTTAACGTTTGGTTAACAGGTATAAATGTTAATTTTAAAGCAGGGCATTATGTTTAATCATTTTTTGCGTAGTATAATTCTACCAAGATGTGATCTAATTAAAGTTACTTATATAATTTAAATTAATAATCAATTCTTACTTTGAATAACTCAAATTAATAGCTAATTTACATTGTTGAATAATTTAAATTTATAACTAAGTCGTATTTCGAATAAGTTACCGTAGTTTAATTTTTATTTCGATATTTGTGGAACAAAAAAAAAAAAAAAAAAGAGTAAAAATATTTACCTTATATACGTATCTGAATTTAAACCGACTAATGATTAGTCACTTAGCATTAAAATTACGGTATTAAATAAATTTTATTATGAATTGCTAAATCAATTTAAGGGCGTTTTTCTTACCAAGGTGATGCGGATGAAATAAAGTAACAGAATTAAGTTAAATTTGGGGTTCTAGTAACGAATCTGCGGCACGGGAACCAAAGGTAGGGTGGGTCATGAGCCGATTTCCTCTCCAATCCATCTGAGAGTCGACGGGGATAATAAGGCGATTACAAACGATACCATTTCAGTTAACTTCTAATATCCGTGACTAGAGAACGTTCTAATGTTTTTTTTTTCTTCGAGTCCGTATGGACCAATAGTAGCTTTTTTTTATTATTCATTAAAATAGGGAGTCTGTTAACTTTATTATTGTTTTGGTGAACCGAATATAACTGGAAAAGGACCGAACCCCCCCTCTTGACTGATTAGCTAGCACTGATATGGCTCCCGCAGTCCTAATTCTGGTTATACTTAATGATAACTTAAGATATCTTGTCAGGTAATTTCGAGTTTTCAACGAGTGATATTCGCGTAGAATATTCGTGGGATACACAGCTGTTCATTACACTATACAATTTGATTACCGAACAATTTCACGATTGGTTTATAATTTATAAATCTCAACACTTAAGAAAACGCTAAGAGAATTTTATTAATTTCTCAAATTGAAATAGTGACTCATGGTTAAAATTTCTTAATCCCGTTATGAATATTTCTTTTTTTTTTTGTAAATCCTTTTTCTCAATAGGAAATTGATTAATGATTTTAAATTTATAAGTTCCCAAATTATAGTCTTTAATATGGACAAAATGTAGGGTATTTTACCGAAACCGAAAAATTGGTAAACACCGGGCAAAAAAATTTAGTATTTTAAACTTAATTAATTTTTGAACAATATTTTGTCACTTTTCTTTTCTTCACTATTTAGTAAATTTGGGTACGATGATTTTCCTTGCTATTTACTAAAGTAAATGGAAGTAAATCTTACCCGTAATGGATGTGGCACCAAAAATAAAAAAACACAGCCAAAGGCAAAATTGATTTTATATGGAATACTTCTTTTTTTTTTTAATCAAAATCAGTAGAAGCCATTTGAATTTAAATCCATTTGCCATTTGAATTTAAATCCGACTTTTAAACTGTATTTATGTAGTTAAATAATACAAACATAAATTTTACTTATTAAACGATGGTTATCTTCAACAAACAAGAATCGACTAGCAAGGTTATAAGGTCGTTTCGGTCTTTTAAGGAAACTTATGCAATGTACCAAATTGCTGAATTACTGGTGGCGTGATTTTTACACTCACATTAACAATGTGACATAATATAAGATGCAAATTTGTCGCCTAAGGTAAATTTAGCTGTAGGTTTTGAACAGAGAGGGCAAGAAAATGTCAATTTAGAGATAAATAGAAAATGGAATTGGTACCAAAAATTCAATAAAAGAGTAAGCAAAAAAAAAATGTACAGACAATTAGAATTCGTTTTCTTTATATTTTGGTCGATCCGAGATTTCTTTGATATTACGTTCCGCGATTAGTTTTTCAGGAATTTCCCATAGTCAAACGAATGAATACAAAAAACATCTGTAATTAAAGTTATATTTTTTCTTGTCGTTTACAACTTTCGTGAGTTCCGAATCATACAAAATTAAAGTTTAAAAATTATTGTTCCATAAAAATTGGAAGTATATGTTTATTCTAAATTTGTAAATTTCCCAGTAAAATTGATAGAAATTATATTAAAAAATAGCTAAGAAAAACTGGATCATATAATTTTCTTGTTTTTTTTTCTCTCGATTAATCGACAAAAATATTTAAAGTAATCGGTATTAAAAAATCATGATTTTAAAATGTTTCATTTGAATTCCCTTCTTGGTCGCTCGATAAATCGAAGAATTTTCAATCGAGTGATAACATTCAAATGAAATGGATATTCTTTTAAAATTTATTCTAATGATTAACTTTTTTGTATTTAATCGAACAATTTTAATAGAATAAAAGACCAGTTCAATTTTGCTTTAAACAGATAATAGATTGGGAATTTAAGTTGGTTTAAGTTGGAAACAAGTAACCCACTAATTCCCTTTTCATGGGCAAACTTTAATTGAATTCTACATAGCGGCAAAAACCAAAATGAATTCAAAAAATAAACTCGGTATATGGTTGTAAATTATTTTTGAACAAATGTAAAAAAACGAAACAGGCACCTCCTTAGAAAATAAATGTATGATGCGATTAAGTATATAATAGTGCAAGTGAAGGGAATTCTAAATAAAAGTTGCTAGCGCTTTTACACGACCCCCCAACCAAAATCAGATTTTGGGGTTGAAAACCAAAACTGATGCCGATAGCAGCCTAACTCAGAAAAGTATGTACCCACATATTTGAATGTAACAATTTAAAACCTATTGTTTAATATCTTTTGCATGATATTTGCCAACTAATTTCCCTTGAAAATCCTCCAGCTCATAATTGCAGCTACCAAGTTTTCTTCTAATTCGGGCTTTTAAAAACGCATGATCCAACATATAGTTATACCCCTTTTCAAAACTTGATTGCTTGAAATTTCTTCTAAAGACTTCCTGTCCCTCCTTAAAAGAAACTTCCCTTGATCTTAAATTATAGCTTCTTTCATTGCGTTGAAATTGCTTCTCCATAAGCTGTTTTGCCTTCTTTCTAATAACATCCATAGAATCCTCTCTGCTAAAAATTACAGCTCTATCCTCCAAAATCCCCAACCTCCTTAATAACGAATAGGTTTAAACATAAGTCACCATGTGTTGCCCAAAAGTTTAATAATGTGTTGGTACTGGATCTCAACGCACATCCTATACTGCTGAGAACTTCATCCCAGTTCTTTTGGTCCGGAGATACGTAGGCGCGGATGGCTGCGATGACCGACCGGTTTATACGCTCAGATGCGTTTGCCTGGGGTGAATGAATTGCTTTGAGAGTATGAAAAATCAGTAGCTGCTAAAAAATTTTGGATTAAAATTGCACCCCGTTATCTGAGACTATTGTCTCTGGTACTCGAAATATGTGGAATATATCTTCCTCCAGAAATTTGCAAATTACATCTGCATATAGCTTCTTGACAGGCTTTAAAAAAGGGTATTTAGAAAAGTGGTCAAGGACCACAAAAATGCCTATGTGACCAGAATGTGAACGTGGATAAGGGCCCACGCATAGCTTCTGGAATAGCCCATCAGTCATAGTTGGCTTTCCCATAAGTGGTCAGAGAACAATATTAGGATGCTTCGTGCCCTTGCATATATCACAGACATTTATATAGTCCCTAAATGAATTTACCAAATTAGGCCAAAAATAGTACCTTCTAATGCGATCCAAAGTTTTATTTATACCAAAATGGGCTGACAAACGGTTATCATGTCCTTCTCTAACATCTCTGGGATCATCTCATGAAGTATCCACAATTTCCAACATAAATCAAAGTGAAGTTGCTCGCCGGTTACGTGTTCGGTTCGTCTGTATACCAAATTGTCTATGACCTTTTGCCTTTATTCTCATTTATTTTATTAATAAGTCCTTCATAATCGTCATTTTAGAAATTAGGTGACTTTAAATCAACGAAAACTCCCGCGTCATCGGACAGGCTGCTTACGATTAAATGAAGTCTACTTTCGGACAGACCTGGGACAGAATCGTCTGGGTTGGTACGAGAAAGTGCATCAGCAGCAATATTTTGGCTACCCTTTCTGTACTGGATCTTGAAGTTAAATCCCTGGAGTTTCAACGCCCACCTCGCTAATCTGGAACGCAAGTCGTTTTGGGACATGAGTTACTTTAGTGACGTATGATCGGTCACTATCGTAAGCTCATGTCCTTCAACATAAGGACGAAATTTCTTTATGCTTAGCACAGCAGCCAAGCATTCCTGTTCGGTTAGAGAGTAATTTCTTTGGGCTTTATTAAGTTTCTTTGACATGAAAACCACCGGAGCTTCATCGCCCTCGGAATTTACCTGTACCAACACACTTCCTATCCCAGTTTTGCTTGTGTCGCAAAGAATAAAGAACGGTTTTGCGAAATCTGGGCTGTGCAAGACAGGTGCTGAGCTTAATAGGCATTTTATTTTTCAGAAGATCTGTAAGAGGAGTCGTCTAATATCTTTGACTGATTTGGGTGTTGGATAAAATAGCTGAAATTTTGTCAGGATCGGTCTGAATATTGCCTTTGTTATTACATGTTTTCGATATTTAACCTCCTCCACACAAAAAATACTTTTCTCGACATTAATAGTCAAGCCCGAGTCACGTAAACGTTGACTAACTTGCCTTAAAACGTCTACATGTTTCTCAAAGGTGTCCGAAAGCACTAAAAGGTCATCTAAATAGATAAATACCTCATTTTGTAGGTGCGCAGGTATTACCTTATCCATCAATCGGGACAAAGTTTGGGGTGCATTACAGAGCCAGAAGGGCATCACTTTAAATTGATATAAAGAACGACCTGGCACTGTAAATGCTGTTTTGTCCCTAGAGAGCGGATCTAAAGGAATATGCGAGAAAGCATCCTTAAGATCCAGACTGGTAATAAACCTGGCTTTAGGGAGTCTGCTAATAATCCCATCAATGTTGCGTAAAGGATACGCATCTTTAACAGTTACATCATTTACTTTTCGGTTATCGAGGCATAACCGATTTTTATCAGGTTTCCTGACAAGAACCACAGAAGAGCTCCAAGCACTATTCGACTACTCTATTACCCCTAAATCTAACATTCGGTCAACCTCATCTTACATTTACTTCTAGCAGGCGAAACGGGGTAAAAATGCTGTTTCATGGCCCTGACGGTACCTACATCTATAACGTGGCTAACTAATGATGTTTTCCCTAGACCTTCCCTGGAAAATGAAGGAAAAATATCCCTAACCTTCTCTAAAATAACTTTCTGAGAATCGTTCAATATACATGATATCAAGGGGTTATCAATAGAAGACATTGAAAGGGCAGATAGAAAAGTATGTGGAAGGAGGTCAAAAGATTTCTAGAAATCCCATCCGTGGTATAGTGATTGAGAAAGAGAGGGAATCATATTAATATCCAGAGGTTTTTCATTGAATCTAAACACAAGGCCTGTTTTAATAAAACCAACAACAGGTTGGGGATTATAATCCGCAGTGCGAACATTGGTGCTAAGTTTCGTATAAGACCTGCCTCATTCAAGAAACTTTTTCGCAAACTCCCCGCCTATTCAACTAATCGATGCTCCACTTTCCACTAGGCCCGTTACTTTCTCATCTAAAATTTGTACCTCAGCGTTTGGTCGGATAAAATTTTTTCCTTCAAATATGCAGGAAGATATACTCTTGTGTCTCCTCCTAACCTCTTTCCAAAAATTTCTCATTCGCCTTGTAGATCTTGTTGTTTTGAAATACATAGAGCTATTAAAAATCCTATCCTTTACTTGTTTATAGTTCTCCATTCTAACGTGAAAAGGTAAAATTGGTCATAATCGTTTCATCTGGGTATTTTTTTCGGACTTTCCGGCATGTGGTGGTTGTATTATATTCTCGGCAGATATTATTGATCGGTGTTTGTTGAGTGATCCACTGTCTTCCTTGTGAGACCCTGTTTGTGTGCACTTGTTACACCCATTTGCAAGTTTTTCGAAGGGTTGCATTTTCGGCACGACCGAACGTACATAAACGTTCGGTGCTCCGCACCCATAACAAAATACGGTCCTCTCAGACATGCAATTACGGCAAATGAGACCGAGTTCCGAAACCTCCTGATCCCGTATTTGCACGCCTGATACCAGTTCTTCTTCTGGAGGGTCTCGGAACTACTAGTTCCGAGACGCGTTTTGGAAAACTTAATGGCTTTTGTGGAGTTATTCTCTTTTGAATATTCTGCAAAAAGAACTCCCTCTTTTTGCAAATATCACGCAATTGCTCAACCGAAACTATCTTAATATTCAGAATTTCGTGTTGAATCTCCGGAAGTAAGTTTTTCCTCAAAATTTCCGCCAATGATGACTCCGATAATGGCGTCTCGAGACGATCCGTCCCACTATAGATTCGTGAAAATTTTCAAAATCTTCTCCATGTCTTTGCTTCCTATCTCTTATTAACTCTCTATAGTTCATATCCGTCCTAGTATCTCGGTACTGACTACGAAGAGCTTAATATAGTTCTGACCACCTAACTCTCCGAACCGACTGATAATGTCGCCAGAACCAATCACTTGCTTTCCGTCAAAAGCGCACTAGCGTTATCGCAAAATAGATCGAAATCTCCCCCTAAGGTTTGTCTATTTAAAGCCTCAATTCTGTAAATGAATCCATCAACCGACAGATTGGAC
This sequence comes from Eustalomyia histrio, assembly GCA_949748255.1. NCBI lineage: Eukaryota > Metazoa > Arthropoda > Insecta > Diptera > Anthomyiidae > Eustalomyia > Eustalomyia histrio. The sequence goes on from OX456526.1 coordinate 89,218,058, forward strand.
GAACTGCCCGAAAACTTAAGTCTCCAGTTATTTATTATCTGGCTTATTCTATCAGGGCGAACGGACAAATTTCCCAACAAACCTGAATTGACTGCACTAAGATTTGGATTATAGTTATTGGTGTTAGAAGGCGCGTGAGTTCCTCTATTAATATGATTGATTGGGGGTGGAAGACCCAAAAGTTGATCTATTGACTGATCCTCAATACTAATAGTATCATTCCTCATGGTTTCACCAACTTTATCTATATTTCCGCGTGATTCCATCCCGAGAGATCCCGGGTGGATTCGCCATATCTACGGAATGCAGCTTCGAAATTTGATTGAACCAGTCGAGAGAGTGTTTCATTCATCGATGACAGCATTTCAGCCTGTTGAGCCCCAACAGCTGCTGTAACTAAATACCTAATCATTTTTCTATCATCAACTGTACTTCGATGTGAGGGTCTGATCCTCTCTTAATTGCGAATTATCTGCATTTCGATTTTCGTCGAATGTATCCTTACGGGTTTGGCTTCGGGTATTCATATTCGTGGGCGACTTTGTACCCTTAGGTATGGTAACCTGTGCACCGCATGCAGGACAGCTAGGGCCATTGTTCATTGATTTCGAAAAACACGATCTGTGAAAGCAATGGTTACAAGAAGTGCGGACTGAATTTTCTTTTACCGTAATATAATTTTTACAAATTCCACAAACTAAAACTGGAGGAGGTGCTATAGGTGGTGCTGGAGGAGAAGCTACGGGTGGTGCTAAAGGCCCAGAAGCAGCTCTAACAGAAACTGCTACAGGTTTTTCATTGCTAATTTTCGGAGGCATCTTAATCAAAACCAAATGTATTAAATAAAATTCCAACTAAAAATCATTACAAAAAAAAACTTTACAACAAAACTGGAAAAGGGGACTCAATTTTGTTCGCTGGCCAATTTGCTATTCAGCATGAATTTAATTCCAACAAATGTCAATAAGAAATAAAATCCAGGCCAAAAGTACAAAATAAAGATTATTTAAATCAGAATTGTAGACGCAGAAGGAAAAATATTTTAAATAAATACTTTGGCAGACATATTTATAAAACCTTTCTTTCTACAATTCTAAAATCTTAATTTAAAATTTTGTTTCATAAAAACAAAAGCAAATTTTATAAATAACCAAAAATTCCAACTCCAAATTATAATTTTTTGTAATGCGGCTAACGGGTTCTACCGCAACAAGATCAAATTTTAACAAGTGAGGGAACAATACCGTTTTCCGCTGCAAACCTAATAGAGAATGAGTTACAACACCCAATTTAAAAAAAACACAACTGCAAAAAAAAAATATCCCAGAACTAATAAAATAGTTGGTCGGTGTTAGCGAATAATCTAATAAATATATATCAAAAAAACAATTTAAAAAAAAAAAAAACAGTTACAAAACTCCAAATTCTGAACGGGTTCTATTCATTCAGATAGATTTTAAAAAACTCGAAACGTGAAAGCCTATAATAACCTTTGAAGTCTCACAACTTCGCGAACTATATATGATTCGAAGTAAAAATAAGAAACTAAAGGTAAATAAAGAAAATGGTTTTGCCTTTTTTATAAATTTAAAATATTGAGATAGTTTAATTAAGTTGCAATTTCCCTACGTTAAATAATTTTCTTATGTTAAATAAATTATTATATATATAGCAGAAAGAAAGCATTTGCTTTGTTTTTTTATTGTTTTACACAAAAACAACGTATACTATCAATTTATTATTTATTAACAAAATGTTTCTAAAAAAAAGAAATTGATGAATAATAATGTATTTGTAGTGGTGTATAAATAAAAATGGCTAACCGTAAAACTTAATATATTGTAAAATCAATTGTTTCCCCCTATAAAAATAGTAAGAGATAAATAGAAAGGTATTTTTAGTTTGACTCGAGATCATAGGAAAAGTTTTTTTCAAATGAAAAAATTTTTTTTTTATTATTTTTTAATTTTTAAAAAGATCAACTATAAAATATAAACTTCGATAAATAGAAAGTGTATAAAGGATTTAATTTTAAGACGGAATGTTTTTGGTGGCATTATTCGGATAAATCCAAACAATTCGGTTCCAACAAAAACTCGAAGAGTACATTTTCTGTCGGCAAGATCCAAAATTTATCGAGATTCTAGACTCCAAAACAGAATAAAATAAATGAAAGAAGAGAAGTAGAAGAAATAATTCGTGTCGTGGTAATTATCCAGTAATAATTCATAAATAGTTTCTTAGAAGAGGAGAAAAAAATATAGAAAAATTATGGATACCTATCACTTAATTATAAAGTTGATTATCTTTTAGATTAAACGATTATTCTCTAATTTAATAAATCTAATATCCACGAATAGTACAACAACATTTATGCATAAAATAACTAAACTTTGTTTTATAGAAGGAAACTGTTAACAGAGTTCAATGAACTCTAAAATTTAAATAAATTTCTAAAGGGCAGAGAATCAATTCGGGTTACCAATTCGCCACAATAAAACACATGACGTGGGATCCCCTTTGAGAATTGAATTTAAACGGGAATGATGATATTGAGTGTAGATTAATAAATGTTTATATTTTAAATTTTTAAAACTTATAATTTTAATCGTTGCGAAAAACAAGAAATTAACGAGTTTTTATTAATTCCGTTAGACAAAATTTGTTGGTAAATATAATGGGTGTTTCGTTATTTTTCTTAAAGATATACAAAAAGTTTAGTAAATGGAGAAAAAGAGAATAAAATTTGCACGTTTACGGACCGTAAATATGAATCCGTCAAAGCATGTACGTAAACGGAACATTAACGGACCGTATAATTGAATTTTCAAAAACAATACGTTTTGACCCCTTTTTGGTTCATCCGTTTCTTTATCGTCAAATACGGACTTCCTGGAATTTCATTAGTTTTTCTTTCGTTGCTTTTGAATTCGTTTTAGTATCAAAAACGAATAATTGAAATATGTCTGTGATTATAACACGGGTCGCGCGCTGAAGTTTAGAAAAACAGATACACGGAAAATAAATTTAATTTGAGGTAAATATATATGAAATTTTGAACAAGTTTTACGATGATGTGCGCAAATTTATGCAATTTTGCAAATAAAAATATTGTCTACCTATTCATAATATATTTTGCTTAAAAGTGTGCAAATTTGCGTTGTATGCAAGATCATTTCGTAAACGCCACTAATTAAACCAAAATTAAAATTTTGTTTTATTTTTCATGATATTTAATGGGCCATGACCGCAGTGATGGATAGAGACCCCAGAAACATTTTTACGGACTCTCCGATACGTACGGATTCATGAATCCGGCTTCTACTGTACGTTTACGGTCCGAAAATACGTATCCGTCAAAGCTTGTACGTGAACGGAACATTGACGGACCGTATAATTGAATTTTTAAAAACAATACGTTTTTACTCCGTTTTCGTTTATCCGTTTCTGTACCGTCAAATACGGACTAATGTTTTTCTTCCGTTGCTTTTGGATTTGCTTTGTAATAAAAAACTTATACTTAAATATCCCTCAGGTAATAATTTATGAAATCGCAAACAAGTTTTATGATGATGTGTGCAAAATTATGTTGATTTGCAAATAAAAATATTGCCCGACAGCTTAAAATAATTTTGTGAAAAAATTTGCAAATTTGCATTGTCTGCTTCATCATATCTTAAGTACCACAATTTAAACTAAAATTAAATATTTGTTTTATTTTTTTCATGATTTTTAATGGGCCACAATCAGTGATTGATGGATGGTAATGGTGCTGGTGATAAATATGGTATTTGTTGTATTTAGTTTATTTAGTTAGAGCTATTAAAAATCCAATCCTTTACTTGTTTATAGTTCTCCATTCTAATGTGAAAAGGTAAAATTGGTCATAATCGTTTCATCTGGGTATTTTTTTCGGACTTTCCGGCATGTGGTGGTTGTATTATATTCTCGGCAGATATTATTGATCGGTGTTTGTTGAGTGATCCACTGTCTTCCTTGTGAGACCCTGTTTGTGCACTTGTCACACCCATTTGCAAGTTTTTCGAAGGGTTGCATTTTCGGCACGACCGAACGTATATAAACGTTCGGTGCTCCGCACCCATAACAAAACACGGTCCTCTCAGACATGCAGTCTTGGTATATATGCCCTATTTTACCGCAAATACGGCAACTGAGAACGAGTTCCGAAACCTCCTGATCCCGAATTTGCACGCCTGATACCAGTTCTTCTTCTGGAGGGTCTAGTAGTTTCGAGACGCGTTTTGGAAAACTTAATGGCTTTTGTGGAGTTATTCTCTTTTGAATATTCTGCAAAAAGAACTCCCTCTTTCTGCAAATATCACGCAATTGCTCAACCGAAACTATCTTAATATTCAGAATTTCGTGTTGAATCTCCGGAAGTTAGTTTTTCCTCAAAATTTCCGCCAATGATGACTCCGATAATGGCGTCTCGAGACGATCCGTCCCACTATAGATTCGTAAAAATTTTCAAAATCTGCTCCAGGTCTTTGCTTCCTATCTCTTATTAACTCTCTATAGTCCATATCCGTCCTAGTATCTCGGTACTGACTACGAAGAGCTTAATATAGTTCTGGCCACCTAAATCTCCGAACCGACTGATGATGTCGCCAGAACCAATCACTTGCTTTCCGTCAAAATCGCACTAGCGTTATCGCATAAAAGATCGAAATCTCCCCCTAAGGTTTGTCTATTTAAAGCCACAATTCTGTAAATGAATGCATCAACCGACAGATTGGACGAACTGCCCGAAAACTTAAGACTCCAGTTATTTATTATCTGGCTTATTCTATCAGGGCGAACGGACAAATTTCCCAACAAACCTGAATTGATTGCACTAAGATTTGGATTATAGTTATTGGTGTTAGAAGGCGCGTGAGTTCCTCTATTAATATGATTTATTGGGGGTGGAAGACCCAAAAGTTGATCTATTGACTGATCGTCAATACTAATAGTATCATTCCTCATGGTTTCACCAACTTTATCTATATTTCCGCGTGATTCCATCCCCAGAGATCCCGGGTGGATTCGCCATATCCTGAATGCTCAATCTACGGAATGCAGCTTCGAAATTTGATTGAACCAGTCGAGAGAGTGTTTCATTCATCGATGACAGCATTTCAGCCTGTTGAGCCCCAACAGCTGCTGTAACTAAATTCCTAATCATTTTTCTATCATCAACTGTACTTCGAGGTGAGGACTCGGTTGAACGAGGAGTACCGGTTGTATTAAGGGTCTCATCCTCTCTTAATTGCGAATTATCTGCATTTCGATTTTCGTCGAATGTATCCTTACGGGTTTGGCTTCGGGTATTCATATTCGTAGGTCTAACCGTGGGAGACTTTGTACCCTTAGGTATGGTAACCTGTGCACCGCATGCAGGACAGCTAGGTCCATTGTTCATTGATTTCGAAAAACACGATCTGTGAAAGCAATGGTTACAAGAAGTGCGGACTGAATTTGCTTTTTCCGTAATATTATTTTTACAAATTCCACAAAATAAAACTGGAGGAGGTGCTATAGGTGGTGCTGGAGGAGAAGCTACGGGTGGTGCTAAGGGCCCAGAAGCAGCTCCAACAGAAACTGCTACAGGTTTTTCATTGCTAATTTTCGGAGGCATCTTAATCAAAACCAAATGTATTAAATAAAATTCCAACTAAAAATCATTACAAAAAAAAACTTTACAACAAAACTGGAAAAGGGGACTCAATTTTGTTCGCTGGCCAATTTGCTATTCAGCAAGAATTTAATTCCAACAAATGTCAATAAGAAAAAAAATCCAGACCAAAAGTACAAAATAAAGATTATTTAAATCAGAATTGTAGACGCAGAAGGAAAAATATTTTAAATAAATACTTTCGCAGAAATATTTATAAAACCTTTCTTTCTACAATTCTAAAATCTTAATTTAAAATTTTGTTTCATAAAAACAAAAGCAAATTTTATAAAAAACCAAAAATTCCAACTCCAAATTATAATTTTTTGTAATGCGGCTAACGGGTTCTACCGCAACAAGATCAAATTTTAACAAGTGAGGGAACAATACCGTTTTCCGCTGCAAACCTAATAGAGAATGAGCTACAACACCCAATTTAAAAAAAACACAACTGCAAAAAAAAAAATATCCCAGAACTAATAAAATAGTTGGTCGGTGTTAGCGAATAATCTAATAAATATATATCAAAAAAACAATTTTTTTAATAAAATACAGTTACAAAACTCCAAATTCTGAACGGGTTCTATTCATTCAGATAGATTTTAAAAAACTCGAAACGTGAAAGCCTATAATAACCTTTGAAGTCTCACAACTTCGCGAACTATATATGATTCGAAGTAAAAATAAGAAACTAAAGGTAAATAAAGAAAATGGTTTTGCCTTTTTTATAAATTTAAAATATTGAGATAGTTTAATTAAGTTGCATTATTTATTAACAAAATGTTTCTAAAAAAAAGAAATTGATGAATAATAATGTATTTGTAGTGGTGTATAAATAAAAATGGCTAACCGTAAAACTTAATATATTGTATAATCAATTGTTTTCCCCTATAAAAATAGTAAGAGACAAATAGAAAGTTTTCCCCTATAAAAATAGTAAGAGATAAATAGAAAGTGTATAAAGGATTTAATTTTAAGACGGAATGTTTTTGGTGGCATTATTCGGATAAATCCAAACAATTCGGTTCCAACAAAAACTCGAAGAGTACATTTTCTGTCGGCAAGATCCAAAATTTATCGAGATTCTAGACTCCAAAACAGAATAAAATAAATGAAAGAAGAGAAGTAGAAGAAATAATTCGTGTCGTGGTAATTATCCAGTAATAATACATAAATAGTTTCTTAGAAGAGGAGGAAAAAATATAGAAAAATTATGGATACCTATCACTTAATTATAAAGTTGATTATCTTTTAGATTAAACGATTATTCTCTAATTTAATAAATCTAATATCCACGAATAGTACAACAACTTTTATGCATAAAATAACTAAACTTTGTTTTATAAAAGGAAACTGTTAACAGAGTTCAATTTAAATTAAAATTTAAATAAATTTCTAAAGGGCAGAGAACCAATTCGAGTAGTAGGAGATTGGGGACTCAACTTGATTTAATAGCTTTTTGTATGGGGACTCAACTTGATTTAATGGCTTTTCTATGGGGACTCAACTTGATTTAATGGCTTTTTGTATGGGGACTCATATTGATTTAATGGCTTTTGTATGGGGACTCATATTGATTTAATGGCTTTTGTATGGGGACTCATATTGATTTAATTGCCCTTCATTTTTGATGTTGACACAAAATGCTTTAATTGCCTTCATTTTTGATGTTGACACAACTTGATTTAATTGCCTTCATTTTTGATGTTGAGACAACTTGATTTAATTGCCTTCTAGTGTGGCCGTCGGTTGTATGCTTATAAAATAAAAGGGTTGTAATACAAAATTTTTATGATCAAGTTAAAGTCATTGATCTACATATTTGTTTTTGGTCTTTTTGAAATTATGTGGTTAGTGTGGCCGTCGGTTAATTCTTTTTATCTCTTGTTATACCCTCCACCATATATGGTGAGGGTATATATCAGTTTGTCATTCCATTTGTAACATGTCGAAAAATAGGTTTAAGACCCCATAAAGTATATATATTCGTGAACCTTATGCAATTTTAAGTCGATTTAGCGATGTCTGTCTGTCTCTCTGTCTGTCTGTATGTCCGTCTGTCTGTTTGTCTCTCTATCTGTCTGTCTGTCTGTATGTCCGTCTGTCTGTCTGTCTGTCTGTTTGTCTGTTTGTCTGTCTGTCTGTCTGTCTGTCTGTCTGTCTGTCTGTCTGTCTGTCTGTCTGTCTGTATGTCCGTCTGTCTGTCTGTCTGTCTGTCTGTCTGTCTCTCTGTCCGTCTGTCTGTCTGTCCGTCTGTCTGTCCGTCTGTCTGTCTGTCCGTCTGTCAATTTTTACCCAGATTATTGAACATCCTCCCGAGCAGTTTGGTATTTAAATTACATAAATTGACAAAACATATTCATATTACAGTTCATGCAAAATTAAGTATATATGTACGTATATCATCTTCAGCCCCTATGGTGGAGGGTATTCAAAGATTCGGCACAGCCGAATTTAGCCCTTTTTTACTTGTGTGTTTTTTTTCTATTCTTTGGTGGCATATACAGAACAACCGTCGGTTGTTTGCTTATAATGTAAAAGTGGTGGTTATACAAAAATTGTCATTTGCGTGATTGGCTAGGTGTTAAGTAATGAGGGTCTTTGTTGTTAGTGTTGTCGTCGGTCAATTCTTTTTATCTCTTGTGTGTTTTTTTTTTTCTATTCTTTGGTGGCATATACATTCTACTGTCGGTTCTTTGCTTGTAATGTAAAAGTGGTGGTTATACAAAATTTTTCTTGTTCGTGATTGGCTAGGTGTTAAGTGACAAGGATCTTTTTTGAAATTATGAGTGTTGCCGTCGGTTAATTCTTTTTATCTCTTGTGGGTTTTTTTTCTATTCTTTGGTGGTCATTGATCTACATATTTGTTTTTGTATTAAGAGGAAATTTGCATTAAGTGAAAGTCATTGATCTACATATTTGTTTTTTGTATTAATAGGAAATTTCAATTTTTTCTTTCTTGTGTTTATGTTCTATTTTTGTTTTTATTTTTTTGTGTGTTTGGTATATACATTCTACATATAAATGTACAAGTAGGTCATAAATTAATTATTTAATTATGTGACATTTTCATTAATCTACAAATTTTTGTGTTTTAATGAAATTCGAATCTGTTTATTTGTTTTGTTCGGTTTTGTTTCTTGTAATAAAGCGGTAATTGGAATCTGTTAGTGTTTTGTTTGTTTGTTTGTTTAGTTGAGTATAATAAAAAACAATACTAAAAATTAGTTTTACATGTATTTGGTTTTATTTTACTTTCTTTTGAAATAATTCTTAAATTAAAATCTCATTAAATATTTCTTATAAATTTAAATACGTATAATATAATAATTTCGGTTATTTTTTTTTTATTTAATTAAAAATTTAGATGTTTATGATAGAGATTTATAAGATCGTTGACTGAATTTTCTCTAAATTTATAGATGATGCAACTACATGTATCAGGTCCTTCAGTACATCTGTCGTCAGACCATATGCAATCCTCAAAATGCTCTCCATGCACTAAGTCTGCATGGATAATTGGTTTTTTGATGAATACGACGAATATTTTGATGATGGTGAATTCAATAATAATTTCAATTGCATACACTCAGAGAATCATGACAATCTCGAAGAGCTATGTGTAGATATAGATTTCGGAGTTTTCCATCCGAACTGAAGATTTTTACAAAGATATACTTAATGATTTGTAATATAATTTAATAAGTTTAAGATTAAAAGAGATTCTTGAAAAATAAATATTTTGTATTTTTCTCTTAAATTTTTTGATTATTAAGCAAAATAAAACACTGGTATTTTAGTTTTCTATTTTAAGAATACATATTTTTATTTATAATTTTAAGACATTGTTTTTAAGTGTGTATTTTCTAAATATTTAATAAAGATAATAAAAATGGAAAATTGCCTTCATTTATTTTTAAGTTAACAATTTTTGTAGTAAAAGAGCATTTTTCAGTGCACATGTTCCATGTTTGTGAGAACTACAACGGATGCAATCGGGATATTTTTCATCGAGCTCTCTTAAATTACAGCAGTTGATATTTTCTATATTGAAAACGTTTTTCCGCAGCATATTCTCCAACCACTTTTTCTTTTCCAAACCCTTGACAAAAATTAAACCCTCTGTGTTTGATTTGAGAAATTCGCACACAGACTTGAATGATACGGATCCATCTTCCCATTGCAGATGATGATGATTTTTTGTTAACCAATTGACTTGTTTTTGATTCTTTGGTGATAAATAACTATAATCGAAGGGGGGTTTTATGATGAAATTTATATACTCCTTAGCGTTAAAAACCAATGCAATTTCTTTGGCAATAAAATTATTAGAATCTGCTCTAAAGCCTTGGAGATCAATAAAAACTATTTTTGGCATTTCCATTTCTTAAACAATTTTATGAACCTGTCCTGTCAAAGGCGTATATTCAATTAAACGATCATGAATAAGAATGCAGTAAGCTGATGAGTTTGGAGGTATATTGATGCCAGTCTCAAACATAATTTTTATATCAATCGGACCCCTTTGCAACCGTTTCATTTTGATGGCTTACATCAATAACTGTAATAGGAGCTTTATTTTTGAATTCTTGACAAGTGAGTAGAGGTTGAGGTTCTCTCATATAGTAGTTTTGTTGAAATCTGACATACATATCATAGAGGATGGCAAAGCGTTCTTCCCCAAATTTAATGTTTAGATCATCATAAGGATATGACTCTGAGTTTAAGTGAACTTTGATGTTGGTTAAATCACAATTAATAAATTTATTCTCACGCAGGAATGCTATCAAAACGAAGCGAGGTCGTTCCCTATTTGCAGATAATTTAACATTCCAAATGTGATTAGTTCCGCTTGATAATTGAGGATTAAAATGACAGTCCCAACTGCGGAATGCTATTGGTAAATTTGTTCCATTTTGTATAATTTTTATCATATTTATTTTACTCAAGCCTGAAAGCTGTACATGTGGTATCCTCCATGAAATATTCTTAATAGTAATTTTTGGTTTTTCAACAGATGCTGTTGAATATACGAGATCATCATCACTTTTTCTACGAAGTAATATCAATTCATGTTTGGAATTTAAAATAATTTTATTAAAATCTTCAGCAAATCCCAATAATATTTTTAATGGTACATAAAAGTTAAAGTGTCCATTTATTACATTTAGGTCATCTATTTTACTCCAAGCAGCATTTTCCATGAGAGCACCGTCCGTTGCCATCAAAGAAACATAATTTTTAATATTAGTTGAAACTCCTAGGTGTCTTGTGCGATCAATTTCAATGTTATTTAGCTCATAACGAATTTCATCAAATAGATGAGCAACAAAATTATTTTTCAATCTGAAAGCAGAAGATGCTACCACTTTTTTACTATCGCCGCTTTCTTCTTCTACTAAACCTTCAATGTAAATAAAACTTTCACTCGGCAAAACATACAAATCCTGATTTTGTATTGATATTCTTATTTCATCGTTATTTTTAAATGATTGCAAGTATGGAGTATAAGTGTGATAATCTTTTTTTATAATGCTTTCATCCGATAAGGGTTTATCCAAAACATTAATTATTGATCTCATTCTCTTTGGCTAAATGTGAAGATGACAACAGCGTGGACGCTAATTTTGGTTTGACTGATGGCAATAATATGGATTTTGGGGATAACAATGTGGTATAAGGAATGCTATTTGAGATAATTTCTTTGTTGTAAATTATCATTATTTTCTTGGCCTTAAATGTAATCGAATAGTAATTTGTTCTCCTCGAAAATTAATTAAATCACCGTCTTGATCAACTATCCGTAGTGTTAGTGAACTTACTTCTTTGGAATTCACTGGCAAATAGATGAGATTTGTAGGTATTTCATCCATTTTATAGCCAGGTGGAACATTTATTGCAAATTCGTGTAATGTATGTGCATGAGATTTACCTTAAAAATATTTACTGTATGTATGTGCATGAGATTTACCTTAAAAATATTTACTGGTAGATCTGAGAAATGGGGGACATTAGGAGAGAGGACATTCTTATTGAAACCAAACAATTTTCCTATCGAATTCTTCTTGTTAAAGTATATCGAATCTTCGGAACTATACAATTTGACTTGCATTGTATTGTTATTAGCTTCTATAATAATTTTCTTCTTCCCCAACCCATCTTTCTCATATTCCCCCTTTATGAAATCAACAACATCATTCAGCTCATAGGATCCAATAGGTATTGTAATAATTTTACTACCAATGTGAAACAAATTATTGTATTTGTCCACATTTGGTATGCTGTTATATGTGTGAAAATCTACGAGAGCACACTCGTAATCGCCGTTTAAATTTATTGGAGGAAAGTAATTTGCTGATAAATTTGAGGAGTTTCCGCTCAATGTTAGTGTAATTGACATTTTGCTTACCAAATGGCTAATGTAGGAAATAAAACAAAATATTGTTTTTTTAAAGGGTTGCTTTTTTCTTTATTTTAGATAATTTTATATCAATATATAAAGTACATGTAGTATATACCTATATATATATATATATATATATATATATATATATATATATATATATATATATATCAATTTTAACATTCTTTCCAGAAGATTCTCATTTATTAACTTTATTATCATCTTTCTTCTGATTACATTTATTTTCATTGTGATCATTACTACCACAATAATTACAATACTTTAGTTTTTCATATTTAATCTCAGAGCTCTTAAAAATCTTATCCATTCTCCTCCTGCTAATATATAAATATAATGTATTATCAAGCTAAAGTTTTTTATTCAACTAAAAAAGTGGAGAAAACATTTTATCCTTTTATACTTAATTTTATAGTCGTAAAAGTAATCACACACACACACACATTACAAAATATCATTTTTATTTATCCAAGAATTATGCTGATTTGAAAAACCCAACCATTTCACGAATACTTTATTATCTTTAGTTTTAATAACTTTTTCAACAAGATATGTATTAGGCAGTCGAGTTTTTGAGAGTTCTTCATCATAGAAGGCACCTTTAATTCTATTTCCCTCGTAATCCACCAAAATATTTGTTGCTGGATAAGTGTTGTTTATAGATTTGATTTTAAAAATTTCTGTTGTCCAGTTAGGTGTGTATCCCTTTTCAAAAATATGCTTATATTTGCTGATGCATACCGAATCTCCAACATGAAATTTTGAGATTTTGTACATTTTCAAGTGATTATACACTGTGTCTAGTAATATTTTCTCATTCGTAGAATTAACATTAATGGGTGCCATTTTTATGGTACGATGAATCTTGTGATTGTACTCATCAATTAAATCTTTATATAAATCAATCCTTTATATAAATCAAACGGATCATATCATTGATCCGTTGTAGCTAAATTCCTTCCACATCATACCTTTAAGAGTTCTATTGAATCGTTCAACAATAGATGCTTTCATTACACTATACGTTAAGTAGTGATTAATATTATGCTTTTTCATCAATTTACTAAAGTTTTTATTAAAGAATTCCTTGCCATCATCAGTATGTAAATTTTTTGGCACACGACCCAAATTCAATATATTTTCCATTACTTTGCAAACATCCGATGAACTTTTAGATTTGAGAGGTGCTGCCCAAGCATATTTTGAAAACGTATCAATGACCGTTAGCAGATAACGATAGTCCTTGTTATCCGATGAATAATTACCCATTTCAACTAGATCTGCTTGCCATAAATCATCAATACATTTCATTACAACTCTTCGACGCTTAAAATTTTTTCGAGCCTGTTTATGCAACTTTTTTACCAGAATTCTCTTTGTATTCATTATCGACAACATATATTAGTTTATTATGTTATCAGTGTTAGACATCATATGTAACACATCTTCCCTCGGCATCAATTTTAGTAGTAAACTCTGCAAAAGTTTAATTCGTTGACGCAACAACTCAAGTTCTCTGTCAAAGTACGATTTTTGATTATGATTTATATCAGAAATTTTCTTATATACTACATCATTATTTTTATCTATATTCAAATCTCCCTCCATGCGCACCCATACTAAAGTTTCAGCCCGTGCTGGTAGTTTTTGGTGGCTGATGGTAACTAGCTTTCTTACCTGATCCGCTTGCTCATATCCAACATCAAGAGGTATTTCAACATTGCGCCAAATCATAACTTTTTGCCCCATATGCAAATTAATGCCGTGCCCAATCATGAAATCTGCACCAATTATTACTTCGTCCTCAATATCGGCAACAATAAATACGTGATTGACGCTTATGTTGGCAATCGTTAGTCTTACATTTATTTTACCATAGACATAGGCAGGCTCCCCAGTAGCTGTGCGCAGACTTACCCCGTATAGTGATTCAACTGCCTTTTTCACTAAATCGGGCCTGATGATTGACTGTGATTCTCCTGTGTCTATCGTAAAAATGTGCTTTCGCCCGTTGATGTACCCATAAGCAGTAAGATTGCTTTCTCCTGCTGTATTACTGATATGGAGATTGTAGGGCCATCGTTTGTGGGAGCTAGCTCATGCCCCGTAGTGCTAGCTCTTTTTAGTTTAACGGTGACTCTTTAGGTGATTGTTGATTGGCTCTGAGGCTTTTTCTGGGTGCTTTGTAGTTTCGCTGAAAGTGTCCCACTTTACCGCAATTGTAGCATTTGTCCTTTGGTTTACTGCGCTTTTCACCTAATGCCTTCATAACTGCCTCTGTCAGCTCTGTTAACTTGGTGTTTATATCTTTTTCAGCAGTTACTTCAAGGTTACGCACCTTAAATATTTGTGGCTTGGAAATCACCTTCGCAGTCCCCTGGGCGAGCGCGAATGAGACAGTTTCAGAAAATGTCGACTTCTGCGTAGCACACACCGCATGTCTCACATCAGAATCCCGAATTCCATTCACAAATGCTTCAATTTTGAACTGATCTAAGAATGGATGATTTTCGCCCGGATAAGTCAACTGCACTAGCCGTTCAATTTCTGTTGCAAAATCTTGCAACGACTCATTTGCTTTTTGAAGTCTACCTCTAAGTTCCATTCGGTAAATTTCCTTTTTGTGTTCGCCACCATACTTTCGCTGCAGTGCCACCATTATGTCGTCATAATTATTTCATATTATTATGCAGGTGATTGGCACACTTTCTAGAATTTCTGCAGCGTTTCCTTTTAAGGCCAGAATCAACTCTATAGCTTTTTCTTCGATGTTCCACATATTTCTGGCGGCAACTGTCTCGAACTGGAACTTAAAAACATTAAAAGGTATGCTGCCATCAAAAGTAGGGGACTTTGCTCTACCAGAACTTTCCTGAATAATTCGTACTGGACCCTCTTGACATTGGAGATTATTTACTTTATTTTCTAGATCTTGTAGTTTTCTCTCAACATCTTTGGTTTGTACGTCGAATCTGTCTACGCCGTTCTCTAAGTCGGAAACTCTTTTGGAAACCTCGGAAATTTCTCTAGAAGTATCTTGAAACTTTTCTTCCATCTTCATTAGCAATTTCTCGTTGTCTGCTCTCGATCTTTCTAGCAGTTTCGTTTCCATCTTAGCTAACAGTTTCTCGTTGTCTGCTCCAGAAGCTTCTAACATTTTCATGTTGTCTCCTCTAGAAGCTTCTAACATTTTCATGTTGTCTGCTCTAGAAGTTTCTAGCAGTTTCATTTCCATTTTAGTAAACAGTTTCTCGTTGTTTTCCATCATAGCGGCCAACATTGCGCTTAACTCCATATTACCTTCTGTTTTACGGGTACTAACCTCCATTGCTTCTTTTTCATCAAATTCGTAAGTCGCAATGTCAATATTACGCCGCTCGAATTCCTCTATCAGCCGCTTTTGTAATTCGACTTTATTTCCTGCTGTTGGTAGCTCCAAATTGCCCAATTCTTTCTTGAGCTGTTCCACCTTAAGCTCCTCCAATTTCATGACTGCTTATTATTTTGCAATCCCACTTCTGACACCAATTGTTACGATTTTACCCTTTATAAAATCGTTGATTTATTTACCTTTTAAATAAATCGAGTTCTTTCTATATTGCAAATAATAAACACCGTTTGAAATTATTTATAGCTCTATTTATTTATAACCGTTACTAAAAATAACAGAAATACACTTTAATAGCAAACTTTATTTACACGATTTAGATAAACTAAACGTTAGCCACACTTTAGTCCTTCACACTTTGCGTTTTACTTATAAACTGAACTACTTTGCCACCCTGCTGGCGTTTTTATATATGCGGGTTAAAATAACTAGAATATGGCAGCATCGTATGGAAGCTGCACACTGGCAACTTTGAGAATGTTCTTTTATAGTTACAGTAAGAAACATTAGTTATGGTGAAGGGTTGCCATTTAATTGTTTTACATTTCAGGGCTAACATATGGGGATTTGCATTTCTACGATTAAATGGAATTTCTGTAACAGTATATTAGAGTTGTCGAAATAGTAGTTTCCACGTAGTTTTCTAAAATACCGTAAAGAAATAAAGCGCTCTAATCATCGTGCCTCCACTGTGTACCCTGTGATATTCAGGATGAGTGTAGAGTTCGAACAAAAACAAATTTTTATTAGCTATAAATTCTACTTTATTTTAGAATATCCCGCTTATTCGGACGGGGTTGGGGGGGGGGGGGGGCCGGCCACCGCTAATAAAAATAAAGTTTAATTATTTTTTCACGTGTTTTTTTTTTGTTCTCTTCTAAAAATGGCGCTTGAAACGTCAAATAGTGTTGTTTATGAGATTTTCATTGGATTTTCCAAAAATTTAGTCCATTGACGAGATTTCTACGAAATTTTAAAATATTTTTTGAAGAAATTTAAAAACTTTTTGTCAATTTGTATTCAGTTTAGAATTTATTTAGCTACCTCACACAGGTCCTTAATGCAATTATTTAAATTGTATATTTTATTTTAAAAGAATAAAAACGTGATTCCAATTGTAACACTTATTTTTAAAATTAAATATCTTTGATTCCAATACCACATAAAGTCTTTACTGGAATCCTAAAAATTTCAGAATTATGAGTATATTTATATTAAAACATATGTATTTAAAACTGAAAATATTTAAAACAATTTAAAGTATTGTTATATGAATTACCTATTAATAGACTTTCACGTTTTATTTTTGAGTGTACTGAAATTTTTTTATAATATAAAATTACTTTTTTTATATTTCATTTGACAGTTGTAAGCAGTCTTGATTCTGATCTTGACTATTGAAACTGCAAATGTTTTTTATAAAAACTGGAAAATATAAAAATAGCTATATATATAAAAAATATTCAAAGCGAAGAAGATCAGGTATATTATTGTCACCGGTAAACATTGACGTAACTCATTTGGGTGAAAATAGATTTGCTTTACTTGATGGATTGGAGATTGAAAATACAGAGGACAGCTCCATACAGAGAAAGGGAGAAAAAACTGCTAGAGCCAAAAAGGAAAATGCCGGAAAATCCTTTTGCCCTCTGTTGGGAGAGGAATCCGCCTCGCTTATGAGTTCCACGAGATTTTGAATAAAGAAGACAATTGATTTTAATTCAAAATACAATTTATTTCCATCAACGTTTCTTATATTAAAATTCCTATAATACAACGAATTTAATTACATTTTGTTTTTAAATTATTAAAGGAAAAACTTACTTATTGGTATGGAAATATGTCTGTCTGCATTTTGTTGACTTGTAAGAGTAGAAAGTCTTTTGTGACGGCGTCGTTTTCTTCCACAGGGCTCGCAACATTTTTAATTCTTTTGTTTTGGATATTAAAGTTCTTATCGCTATCCAAAATGGGGCCAAATATTTTCGAATCATTCTTTCTTATTATATTATTATAGTTCAGCTTAGAATTGTAATAGTGTCCGAACTTGTCGACAGACATTTTCAATATATATCCTTAACTCACAAGACTTTAAATATATTATAATATTATATCAGCTTCCTGCAGTTCTTCGATAATAGAAACAATTTCATTGTTATGATTGTTATGACCAGCAGCTTGAGAGGCGATTAATAATCTGAGGCGGTCAACTAATTCATTCGGATCATTCCAATATACATAATTAGGTTTATTAGAATTTAATTTCATTAGACCACTTCCTGTTTTATCATTTTTAAATAATTTGCTGATAATGTTTACATATTTGTTGGCCCTTGTCCCTTTAATTTGTCCCTCTGATTTATAGTCTCTTTTGTGAGCATTTGTCTCCATTAAAATCTTTTTGTAAATCTCCAATTCTGTTTTATCATAATTTTTTGGAGTTTTATAAAACATTAACTGAACCAAACCTGGTGTTAGCAACCAATTTTGATTTCCTAGCATAAATTTCCACTCACCATTCGAATCTTTGTGAGGACCATAAAGCGTTTCCAGTTTATTTTTTCGAGCTAAATGCGATAAATCGAGTGAGTTTATTACTGTATAGTTTGTAACATCAGCGGGGGATTTAGTTTGATAGTAAATATCATCATCATCATCATTTTCATCAATTGTTTTGTATTCATCACTCGTAAAATCTTTCTTTGGGGTACTTGTCCCCAGTGTCATTGGTAATTTTCTAAACGATAAACTCGTCTCACTTTCTATTTAATTTTTTATTTCATTTTTAATTTCTTCTTTTTCATCTTTAGAAATTCTCTTTTCTTTAGAAGAATTATTTATAAATTCTTTCAGCGGGTTAGTTATGGGCTTAAATGTTTTTTGTAGTCTTTCATGAGTATTATCTTCACCCATTTTTATGCTTCGAAATTTCTTCTTCAAAGCATTTCTTACCTTGACCAGTTCCTCCAACACTTCAGTCATATCAGACCAGGAATAGATCAGAAACAGACCAGGAATAGATCAGAAACAGACCAGGAACAGATCAGAAATAGACCAGGAACAGATCAGGAATAGATCAGAAACAGATCAGGAACAGATCAGCAACAGACCAGGAACAGATCAGCAACAGACCAGGAACAGATCAGAAACAGACCAGGAACAGATCAGCAACAGATCAGGAATAGATCAGAAACAGATCAGGAATAGATCAGAAACAGACCAGGAATAGATCAGGAATAGATCAGAAACAGATCAGGAATAGATCAGAAACAGATCAGGAATAGATCAGAAACAGACCAGGAATAGATCAGGAATAGACCATAAAATGTAGCAAGCTTATTTGGAATCAGCTGAATTCATAAAAGGATGTAATTATTTAAATGTTTTTAATTTGTTAATCCTATCGATTCAAGAGGTCAAACTTTTCTAATATCATCATATTATTCCAACATCCTTATATTTCAATGAAAACATTAAATGTCTTTCTATATCGACCAGCATTTAAGTTATCATCTTTACATATTGTTAAAAATCCATAGTTTTCTCTCCAACATTCTTGACATATTTTACGAAATTGTTCAAAGGACATATCCGTTCCAACATGATCACTACAGACGTGTTTCATATTCATTTCATCCTGCTTAAACATTATAATCATATTGGCATTATCTCGTATCGAATGTTTAGGTATTCGGGTATAAGTTTGACACAAGTAAAATGAATCCACATTTTTGTGACGACCCATACAAAAGTATGCACGTATATTATTTTGATTTTCACATGCAACGTCATCAAAGATAATTATTGAGTTATTTTTAGCTTCATCTGGTGGAATAACACTTTCATTGTTAGAAAATGTAAAATAACCCATTCCTTTAATCGTTGATACGAGTTTATTTAAATACTCATATTAAGGTTGAAATAATGATTTCGAATATAAATAGATGTTTTCGAATTTTAATCCATTAGGACTTTCAATCAAACTAATCATTACATTAGTCTTTCCACAGTTCGAAGGTCCCACTATAAGAGCTCTTATAGAATTTGGCAATAGAGAACTGTGTTTTCTTCTCATATCTGTACTTGTTGAGGAATCAACATTCCTAACAACTATATTTTTATGTTGTTTGGTCAACCGCATTTTAACAACTAAAACCAAAGTTTTAAATTTTCCTTTTAATTAGTTTCCAGATTATATAAATAGGTCTAACAATATCATAGAATTATCAATCATATGCATTCTGTCACTGGGAGTGGATTAGTAGATAAAATAATAAATTCTCTACCTTTTGAACTTCATTTACCGGGTTATGAATTTTGTGGACCAGGTACTAAGCTAGAAAAACGTTTAAAGAGGGGTGATAAGGGGATAAATCCGTTGGATGCTGCTTGCAGAGAGCACGATATTGCTTACTCTCAAAATAAGGAAATTAGTAAGCGACACCAAGCAGATAAAATACTTGAAAATCGAGCCTGGGAACGAGTTTTATCGAAAGACAGCAGTATTGGAGAAAAAACAAACTCATATTTTATAACTAACGCCATGAAGGCTAAAGTCAAACTCGGCATGGGTCTAAAGTCAAAAAATAAATTTGGAAAGAAAATTTTTGGCACAGCAATACGAATGGCTACGGCAACTTTAAAGAAAGAAAAACCTAAAGATATAAACGACGCAATTAAAATTGCTCGTAAAGTTTTAAATAAATCGCTGAAAGGAAAAAAATCAAAAGTTGTTATACCTCGCATTATCAATGTACCGAAAGTTGGAGGGTTCTTACCATTAGTGCCAATACTAACTGCTTTAGGGACCTTAGGTGGTCTGTCATCTGGTGGAGCAGCTATTGTTAAAGCTATTAATGCTGCAAAAGATGCTAAGAAACAACTCGAAGAGGCTACTAGACATAATAAGAAAATGGAGGCTATAGCAATGGGAAAGGGTCTTTATCTTAAACCATATAAGAAGGGGTATGGTCTTGTATTCGATAAAATGTCAAAAAACTAATTAAGATGCTCCCCAAAAGACCACTTACTGATATCGATTTGATTAAGTTTAACACACATATTCCACACTTTAGAGGTATTTTTATGAGAAATTCACTCCCCAAACATCCTTGACGAATAGAATGTGGCATTGTTAATCTGGATTCTTCAATTGGAGCAGGCACTCATTGGGTAGCATACTACAAAAAAAAAGACCATAAGGAGTACTTTGATAGTTTTGGAAATTTGCAGCCACCACTTGAATTAGTAGCATATTTGGGCTCAAATATAGTGTACAATTATAGAAGACATCAAAAATATAATTCGTTTAATTGTGGTCACTTATGCGTGAAATTTTTGTATGAAATTATTAATAAATAAAAACGCATTTTTTTTTCTTTTTGTTTTCAATGTATTTTAATATTTTTATTTCTCGTTGTTTAATACAAATTTACAATTTCATCTCCAAAGCGGATATTTGCCACTTTCAGGAACAATATATTCATTTATATCAAATAACTCCAACTCTAATCGCAAGTGTTTATCGTCTACTGTAGGTAATTTTTTCATGAAGTAATTGCCAGATGATAACTCCTTTATCTCATCATCAGTTATAGCATTAAATCTTTTTGGCAGAAAGATGACACAATTTTCTCCCTCAATCTGGATACTTTCCCCATATTTCGTTTGCATTTTAATTGCTTTCAATATTTTGTATAATTTAAGATCCTCCATATCTTTAATATGGAGAATTGGTTTGTTGTTGAGGTCATCAAATTTGTTTATTAATGATTTTGATACAGCGCTCATGGTTGTTGTTTCTTTGAAGACTTTGTTAAGAATAAAACTTTCACATGAATTAAATTTTAAATTAACTTCTTGTTATATATTAAAAATTACTACAATAAATTGCATGGACTAATATGAAAAGAGGAATAAATTTTTTTTCTCTTTTTTTTTCAAAGACGGATTAATTCTTCACTCTTTATTTCAAAATATTGTGAAATGTATCCTAAAGATATTACAATAAATTGCTCACTTTATTTTCATAGTATTGTCAAATAGTTTAAATATTCACATTATAAATGCGGAGGGTACAATAAATAATAATAATTTCTGGATTCAGACAGAAAGAACGACTCAGACGATTAAGATGTCAATGCGGGAACAAATTGTAGAATTCCTTAATGAATATAAGGAGTTTATATGTCTAGAAGATTTACACTTCTTTTTAAAGAACGCTGATTATTTCGAATTATATGAGAATAAAAGAATTCTTAATTCAGTGCATGGAGAGCATTTTGAGGATTGCATATGGTCTGACGACAGATGTACTGAAGGACCTGATACATGTAGTTGCATCATCTATAAATTTAGAGAAAATTCAGTCAACGATCTTATAAATCTCTATCATAAACATCTAAATTTTTAATTAAATAAAAAAAAAAATAACCGAAATTATTATATTATACGTATTTAAATTTATAAGAAATATTTAATGAGATTTTAATTTAAGAATTATTTAAAAAGAAAGTAAAATAAAATCAAATACATGTAAAACTAATTTTTAGTATTGTTTTTATTATACTCAACTAAACAAACAAACAAACAAACAAACAAACAAAACACTAACAGATTCCAATTACCGCTTTATTACAAGAAACAAAACCGAACAAAACAAACAAACAGATTCGAATTTCATTAAAACACAAAAATTTGTAGATTAATGAAAATGTCACATTAATAAATAATTAATTTATGACCTACTTGTACATTTATATGTAGAATGTATATACCAAACACACAAAAAAAATAAAAACAAAAATAGAACATAAACACAAGAAAGAAAAAATGGAAATTTCCTATTAATACAAAAAACAAATATGTAGATCAATGACTTTCACTTAATGCAAATTTCCTCTTAATACAAAAACAAATATGTAGATCAATGACCACCAAAGAATAGAAAAAAAAACACACACAAGAGATAAAAAGAATTAACCGACGGCAACACTCATAATTTCAAAAAAGATCCTTGTCACTTAACACCTAGCCAATCACGAACAAGAAAAATTTTGATAACCACCACTTTTACATTACAAGCAAAGAACCGACGGTTGTTCTGTATATGCCACCAAAGAATAGAAAAAAAAAACACACAAGAGATAAAAAGAATTGACCGACGACAACACTAACAACAAAGACCCTCATTACTTAACACCTAGCCAATCACGCACATGACAATTTTTGTATAACCACCACTTTTACATTATAAGCAAACAACCGACGGTTGTTCTGTATATGCCACCAAAGAATAGAAAAAAAAAACACACAAGTAAAAAAAAGGCTAAATTCGGCTGTGCCGAATCTTTGAATACCCTCCACCATAGGGGCTGAAGATGATATACGTATATACTTAATTTTGCATGAACTGTAATATGAATATGTTTTGTCAATTTATGTAATTTAAATACCAAACTGCTCGGGAGGATGTTCAATAATCTGGGTAAAAATTGACAGACGGACAGACAGACAGACGGACAGACAGACAGACAGACAGACAGACAGACAGACGGACAGACAGACAGACAGACAGACAGACAGACAGACGGACAGACAGACAGACAGACAGACAGACAGACAGACAGACAGACAGACAGACAGACAGACAGACAGACAGACAGACAGACAGACAGACGGACAGACAGACATACAGACAGAGAGACAGACAGACAGACAGACAGACAGACGGACATACAGACAGACAGAGAGACAGACAGACAGACAGACAGACAGACAGACATACAGACAGACAGACAGACGGACAGACAGACAGACAGACAGACAGACAGACAGACAGACAGACAGACAGACAGACAGACGGACAGACAGAGACAGACAGACAGACAGACAGACAGACAGACAGACAGACAGACAGACAGACGGACATACAGACAGACGGACAGACGGACATACAGACAGACAGACAGACAGACGGACAGACAGACATCGCTAAATCGACTTAAAATTGCATAAGGTTCACGAATATATATACTTTATGGGGTTTTAAACCTATTTTCGACATGTTACAAACGGAATGACAAACTGATATATACCCTCACCATATATGGTGGAGGGTATAACAAGAGATAAAAAGAATTAACCGACGGCTACACTAACCACATAATTTCAAAAAGACCAAAAACAAATATGTAGATCAATGACTTTCACTTGATCATAAAAATTTTGTATTACACCCTTTTATATTATAAGCATACAACCGACGGCCACACTAGAAGGCAATTAAATCAATATGAGTCAACATCAAAAATGAAGGCAATTAAAGCATTTTGTGTCAACATCAAAAATGAAGGCAATTAAAGCATTTTGTGTCAACATCAAAAATGAAGGGCAATTAAATCAATATGAGTCCCCATACAAAAGCCATTAAATCAATATGAGTCCCCATACAAAAGCCATTAAATCAATATGAGTCCCCATAGAAAAGCCATTAAATCAAGTTGAGTCCCCATAGAAAAGCCATTAAATCAAGTTGAGTCCCCATACAAAAGCCATTAAATCAATATGAGTCCCCATACAAAAGCCATTAAATCAAGTTGAGTCCCCATACAAAAAGCCATTAAATCAAGTTGAGTCCCCAATCTCCTACTACTAATTCGGGTTTCCAATTCGCCACAATAAAACACATGACAAAAAAACACAACTGCAAAAAAAAAAAATATCCCAGAACTAATAAAATATTTGGTCGGTGTTAGCGAATAATCTAATAAATATATATCAAAAAAACTATTTTTTTTAATAAAAAAATACAGTTACAAAACTCCAAATTCTGAACGGGTTCTATTCATTCAGATAGATTTTAAAAAACTCGAAACGTGAAAGCCTAAAATAACCTTTGACGTCTCACAACTTCGCGAACTATATATGATTCGAAGTAAAAATAAGAAACTAAAGGTATATAAAGAAAATGGTTTTGCCTTTTTTATAAATTTAAAAATATTGAGATAGTTTAATTAAGTTGCAATTTCCCTACGTTAAATAATTTTCTTATGTTAAATAAATTCTTATATATATAGCAGAAAGAAAGCATTTGCTTTGTTTTTTTATTGTTTTACACAAAAACAACGTATGCTATCAATTTATTATTTATTAACAAAATGTTTCTAAAAAAAAGAAATTGATGAAAACCAATATGTCCATTAATTTGATTACTTTGTGGTAATAATGTGTTTGTAGTGGTGTATAAATAAAAATGGCTAACCGTAAAACTTAATATATTGTAAAATCAATTGTTTTCCCCTATAAAAATAGTAAGAGATAAATAGAAAGTGTATAAAGGATTTAATTTTAAGCGGGATGTTTTTGGTGGCATTATTCGGATAAATCCAAACAATTCGGTTCCAACAAAAACTCGAAGAGTACATTTTCTGTCGGCAAGATCCAAAACAGAATAA
Organism: Eustalomyia histrio; assembly: GCA_949748255.1. Taxonomy (NCBI): domain Eukaryota; kingdom Metazoa; phylum Arthropoda; class Insecta; order Diptera; family Anthomyiidae; genus Eustalomyia; species Eustalomyia histrio. The sequence goes on from OX456526.1 coordinate 89,242,996, forward strand.
AATAAATGAAAGAAGAGAAGTAGAAGAAATAATTCGTGTCGTGGGAATTATCCAGTAATAATTCATAAATAGTTTCTTAGAAGAGGAGGAAAAAATATAGAAAAATTATGGATACCTATCACTTAATTATAAAGTTGATTATCTTTTAGATTAAACGATTATTCTCTAATTTAATAAGTCTAATATCCACGAATAGTACAACAACATTTATGCATAAAATAACTAAACTTTGTTTTATAAAAGGAAACTGTTAACAGAGTTTAATGAACTCTAAAATTTAATTAAATTTCTAAAGGGCAGAGAATCAATTCGGGTTACCAATTCGCCACAAAAAAACACATGACGTGTGATCCCCTTTGAGAAGTGAATTTAAACGAGAATGATGATATTGAGTGTAGATTAATAAATGTTTATATTTTTAAAAATTATAATTTTAATCGTTGCGAAAAACAAGAAATTAACGAGTTTTTATTAATTCCGTTAGACAAAATTTGTTGGTAGATATACAAAAAGTTTAGTAAATGGAGAAAAAGAGAATAAAATTTGTATAATAGAACTCATTAAACTTTTTTTGAAGTTTTAGTTAAACAGGATTCATAAAAAAAATAAAAAAACTACTTGGCTTTATCATTAACATTTTGTCTTTTGCCCAAGAAACATTTTTACGGACTCTCCGACACGTACGGATTCATGAATCCGGTTCTACTGCACGTTTACGGACCGTAAATATGTATCCGTCAAAGCATGTATGTAAACGGAACATTAACGGACCGTATAATTGAATTTTCAAAAACAATACGTTTTGACCCCTTTTTAGTTCATTCGTTTCTTTATCGTCAAATACGGACTTCCTGGAATTTCATTAGTTTTTCTTTCGTTGCTTTTGAATTCGTTTTAGTATCAAAAACGAATAATTGAAATATGTCTGTGATTATTACACGGGTCGCGCGCTGAAGTTTAGAAAAACAGATACACGGAAAATAAATTTAATTTGAGGTAAATATATATGAAATTTTGAACAAGTTTTACGATGATGTGCGCAAATTTATGCAATTTTGCAAATAAAAATATTGTCTGCCTATTCATAATAGATTTTGCTTAAAAGTGTGCAAATTTGCGTTGTATGCTAGATCATTTCGTAAACGCCACTAATTAAACCAAAATTAAAATTTTGTTTTATTTTTCATGATATTTAATGGGCCATGACCGCAGTGATGGATAGAAACCCCAGAAACATTTTTACGGACTCTCCGATACGTACGAATTCATGAATCCGGCTTCTACTGAACGTTTACGGTCCGAAAATACGTATCCGTCAAAGCTTGTACGTAAACGGAACATTGACGGACCATATAATTGAATTTTTATAAACAATACGTTTTTACTCCGTTTTGGTTTATCCGTTTCTGTACCGTCAAGTACGGACTAATGTTTTTCTTCCGTTGCTTTTGGATTTGCTTTGTAATAAAAAACTTATACTTAAATATCCCTCAGGTAAATATTTATGAAATTGCAAACAAGTTTTATGATGATGTGTGCAAAATTATGTTGATTTGCAAATTAAAATATTGCCCGACAGCAAATTTGCATTGTCTGCTTCATCATATCTTAAGTACCACAATTTAGACCAAAATTAAATATTTGTTTTATTTTTTACATGATTTTTAATGGGCCACAATCAGTGATTGCTGGATGGTAATTGTGCTGGTGATAAATATGGTATTTGTTTGGTATTTGTTGTATTTAGTTGAGTTATTTTAATTTAAATATCTTTGTTAATAAATTAAAAGAAAAAAAAAGAAAAAATTGCTATTAACAATTAAAATAATATGCCTTTACACAAATCCGTTTTTTGTTGAAAAAACGGTACGAATGAGGACCGAATAAGGATCCGTAAACGATCCGTCACTGACGGACTATTAACGGACAACTTCGTTTTTCATCCGATATATCCGGTCCGTCATTGACGGACTTTTAACGGACAACTCCGTTTTTCATCCGATATATCCGGTCCGTCATTGACAGGTTTTAAACGGATTCGAATCAGTTTCAATGTTCCTTAAAATCCGTTTTCTGGTCCGTTTACGAATAAAGAAAACGGTACGTAAACAGAGTTGGATTCCGTTTATGACGGACCGAAATCGGTACGTAAACTGTACGTATTGTTTGTTGGGGATGCTAGTTATGCTGGAGATGATTATTTCATTTAATTAAATTTTTAAAAGTTTTATTTTGTTATTTTATTTTATTACATAAATATATAAATAAATTTAAAGAAAAAAAACTATAATTTGTTATTCCAAATTAAACAATTTTGGCATTTACATAAATCCGTTTTTTTTTTTTGTTGAAAAAACGGTGAGAGTACGGATCCGTAAACGGTCCGCCATTGACGGACTTTCAACGGACAACTCCGTTTTTCATCCGATATATCCAGTCCGTAAACGGTCCGTCATTGAAGGACTTTTAACGGACAACTCCGTTTTTCATACGATATATCCGGTCCGTAAACGGACCGTCATTGACGGCTTTTAAACGGATTTCAAAAAATCGAAAGAAAAGATGATGTCTGTTAAACCAATTTTAAAAGAAAAAGAAATTATTTTATTGTAAAGAAACATGAAGTAAGTTATAGAGAATAAAAATTGAGAAATTCCACAGAACCAGCAGAATAGAATACTTGTATTTTCGGTTGGCGCTACCCAACCTTGTCAATATCCATGCTCTTCTTCTCCCTTTGCGGTCATTGCTTGTTGATGATTGTCTATTTTATATTGAGTGTAAGGAAACAAATTAACAAACTTGTAAACAACAACACAATTAGACTAACATCAACGAAATTTAACAATTTTGTATTTATCCTCTATATTTTACCGTTTTTTGTTATAAACTTTAATTCTTAAAGTATCAAACAACACAGCTTATATGAAGCATTTAATATCAAATGTTTGTCCTAATCCATATTTAATCTACAACTTAATCTATGTTGATAGTTAATGAATAGACAATATTTTGAATTTTATTTTCCACTGTATCCTTGTGTGTAAAGTAATGGAATTTTATGAATAAAATAATTAATAAAAAGAATATGATATGATCTTAAATCCTACTATACTATTCACTTACAAAATAACAGATCAACAATTCATAAAATTCCATTACTTTATGATATTGACAAGGTTGGGTATATGGATATTGACAAGGTTAGGTAGCGCCAACCGAAAATACAAGTATTCTATCCTGCTGGCTCTGTGGAATTTTTCAATTTTTATTCTCTATAACTTACTAATAAAAATTTTCATGTTTCTTTACAATAAAATAATTAATAAAAAGAATATGATATGATCTTAAATCCTACTATACTATTCACTTACAAAATAACAGATCAACAATTCATAAAATTCCATTAGAAAAAGAAAGTTTTAAGAACATTTTTGTAAATGATTTTCTAAGCAGAGAGACTCTTAGTTTGCTGAATTATGCAAGAACGTTGAAAACCGTGGGCTATCGTTCAGTATATGCAGTTGGTGGAAAAATTTTTATTAAAACAAGTGAATTGTCCAAACCAAGGTTTATTTCAAACGAAGAAGAAGTTGATAAGCTTTTGCTGGATGTAACAACAAACAGTTTTCGAGACCGTAGATCTCAACATAAAGCTGTTGATGGTGATGAACGTGAAGCCACTGATGATGATGTTTATTTATCGCCCTAAATTACAATAAAAAATAAATAAAATTTGTTTGTATATCTTTTATTTCATTATATGATTAATAACTCTAATTATCAATACTTTTTTAACTTAAAATCATTTGAAAATTATATCAGAAACGAAAATAATTAATTTTTTACTCTAATTTCTATTAATATTAGGAGTATTTCTTCAATAGATAAATTTAATAAATTTAAAGCATTGATTGCAAGGTTACCACGGCTACCCAATATAGTATCTGTTCAAGAAACATGGTTTAGTAAAGATCAAGTGCAACTATATAATATTCCTGGTTACAATAGCATACATTGCTGTAGAATTGATGGCTATGGTGGTACTTCAATTTTTATTCCAAAAAATTTTCATTATAAAGTAGAAGTGTGTGAGAGAAAGAATTACTTTGATTTAATTGTTGTGAGTCTAAATAGTCAGAAATTTAATGGAAAATCTGTTAAATTCATATCATTTTATAGATCTTGTTTTTGGAAAATCTTCTTAGTTTGTATGGTCGGAACCCTTGTATTTTTGCTGGTGACTCTAACATTGATGGGTTAGATATGCATGCGTCAAAAGATCTGTTGACTTTACTTTCAAATTACAGCCTTGATAACTGTCATACAATGATTACTCGCCCAGGCAGTGGAACATCCATTGACCATATTTACAGCAATGTTAAAAATTTAGTGTGTATTGAATCCGTAGAATGTGGGTTATCAGACCATAACATTATTTCGTGCCGAATTAGAATTGGAATTAAAAAACATGATTTAACTGAGAATATTCGATTGATATGTGATTACAATCGAGTAAAAGATAATATTAGAAACAATCTACCAATGGTGTGTCAAACTGTTGATACAAACATGTTAATATCATGTGTAAGTAATGCTGTCAAAAATGCTACATTAATAAAAAGACAAAAAATAATTAATAAAAAAGATATAACTCCATGGAATTTAAACTTGCAGAAATTGATATCGTTCAAACAATATCTTTTAAAAAAGCGAAGAAATAATCGTGGCAATATAGATATAGAAGAACAGTTGAAGAGAATTAGAAATGTAATTAAAAAAGCCAACAGGAAATCTATGAATGATTTCTATAAAGACAAATTGTATGGAATTCAACACGATCCGAAGAAATGCTGTAAGTTTTTGAACGAAACATTGGGAAGAACCTGTTCCAGAACTATTAATTTAAAAGATGATAATGGTGAAATGATTGAAAATGATTTTCAAAAAGCTGAGATATTAAACAGATAAAGTATCTGTTCAATCAATAAAAGACTTAAGGTTTCAAATTAATGAATTTCCAAACGATTCTTGTAATTCTTTAAGAACGTTAATACAATATGATGATACATTTCATTTAAGCTGTACAACATATGATGAGGTTCAGATTATTATTTCAAATTTAGCACCTAATAAAAGTGGTGGTCATGACAATATTTTGCCAAAAGTTATCTTAAATAACAAAAGTGATTTTACTCCTTATTTGGTAAATATCTTTAATAATATGATTGATAGATGCATATATCCTGAAATTTTGAAAATTCATAAAATTGTACCAATTCCAAAGGGAAAAAATGCCTGTACAACTGATATGTTTAGACCGATTGCTGTTTTGCCCATCATTGATAATGTGTTTGAAAGAATCTTACATAATCAGATTTCCACTTATATGAGTAACAATAACTTAATGATTTTCAGTACGGTTTTAGGAAAGGATGTGGCACAGAGGAAGCAGTTGTTAATTTTATATGCAAAGGATTGGATTAAGGACATAGTGGAGTAGCAGGTATATTTTTTGATTTAACCAAAGCTTTTGATCTTGTTGATCATAAAATTTTGATACGAAAGTTAAGATATTATGGAATTTGTGGAAAAGAATTATTTCTTTTGAAAAGTTACCTTTCAAACCGTAAGAAGTTTGTTCAAGTTAACACACAAAAGAGTAATTATGGTGTGGTTGAACATGGTGTTCCACAAGGCAGTGTACTGGGGTCATTGTTGTTTACCATATATATAAATGACATAAAAAATCTTGATCTATCTGGAAAACTTTTTTATATGCAGATGATATTTGTTTATTATACCCATATAAGCATGAAACTGTTGTCAAAGCTTACATGGAACGTGATGCAGCATTAATATCTGAATTTTTGAGAATAAACAAACTGTTTTTAAATTCACGTAAAACTTGTTTATTGAGATTTAAACCTTATTGTCATAGATATGACAACTTCAGTATAATTGTAGATGGTAAAGAAATTCAGGAAGAAACATCTATTAAGTATTTAGGTTTACATTTGCAGAACAATCTTTCTTGGAATATACACATTCAATGTCTTAAGACGAAAGCAGCCCAAGCAGTTGGTTTTTTATACAAATTTAAAAACAAATTTGATAGAAATACAAAATTTTTAATTTATACTTCGTTAATACAAAGCCATTTTAATTACTTGGCTCTTTTGTATGGATATAAAAATAGTTCTGAGTTAAAGTCTTTACAACGTTTACAAAACAGAGCATTAAAAGTTGTATCCAGCGTTTCCATAACACATTCAACAATATCAATTTCAAAATGCAACTATTAATATATGTTTTTAAGTGCTTGCACAATACTGGACATCACACTTTATTTCGAGCATTCTTTTAATACAAGGAATAATGGCAGCTTAGCAGTTGCTAGGTGTAGACTTGAAACGACCAAACAAAGGATAGAGTACATGGGTTGTCGTGAATTTAATAATTTGCCTGAACATTTTAAAACCTTAAACAGAATTTCAACTTTTAAAGCAAACTTAAAAAATTATTTATTGCAACAATTAGAACAACTTCTGATGTAAAATTGACTTATAAATTTTTCGTTTCATTGGATATTTATTTTACTATAATTTATTTATTTTATTTTTAATTTTATTTAATTATATAAATTAATTGTAAGAAGAAAATTTTGCCAACTTGCTTCAAAAATGCCTATTAGGCGCTGAAGCACTTAATTGTAATGAATTTTTTGATAAGTAAATTTAAATAAAAAAAAAAGTACAAAATAAAGATCATTTAAATCAGAATTGTAGACGCAGAAGGAAAAATATTTTAAATAAATACGTTCGAAGAAATATTTAAAAAACCTTTCTTTCTACAATTCTAAAATCTTAATTTAAAATTTTGTTTCATAAAAACAAAAGCAAATTTTATAAATAACCAAAAATTCCAACTCCAAATTGTAATTTTTTGTAATGCGGCTAACGGGTTCTACCGCAACAAGATCAAATTTTAACAAGTGAGGGAACAATACCGTTTTCCGCTGCAAACCTAATAGAGAATGAGTTACTACGCCCAATTTAAAAAAAAACACAACTGCAAAAAAAAAAATATCCCAGAACTAATAAAATATTTGGTCGGTGTTAGCGAATAATCTAATAAATATATATCAAAAAAACAATTTTTTTAATAAAATACAGTTACAAAACTCCAAATTCAGAACGGGTTCTATTCATTCAGATAGATTTTAAAAAACTCGAAACGTGAAAGCCTTTAATAACCTTTGACGTCTCACTACTGCGTGAACTATATATGATTTGAAATAAAAATAAGAAATTAAAGGTAAATAAAGACAATGCTTTTGCCTTTTTTATCAATTTAAAAATATTGAGATAGTTTAATTAAGTTGCAATTTCCCTTCGTTAAATAATTTCCTTATGTTAAATAAATTCTTATATATATAGCAGAAAGAAAGCATTTGCTTTGTTTTTTAATTGTTTTACACAAAAACAACGTATACTAACAATTTATTACACTAGGTCACAAATAACAAACTTTTGTCTGTTATTTGTTTCTAGCATACTTTTTCTCATGGATTTGGACCTACTGAACACGAAAATGAATTTTAAAAATTTTTCTGTCGATTGGTTTGCGAGATACAAATTTTTTAATTTTTTTTTTTAATTTTTGGAGGTACACTTACTATTTTGAGCATATCTTTAGTCTTCTTTGACCTATTTTATCCTACTACTACTCAAATTAAAGACAATTGAGCCGTCTACAACTTATTCTCAGAAAATTTTCAAATCGGGTTAGTAGTTTTGATGTTGGCGGCTTAAAAAGGTTAAAAAACTGCGTTTTTTTAGTAAAAATGTGGCTGAAAAATTCATATAAAAATTCATATAAAATGTAAAACGCGATGTTAACAGCGATTTTAATTTTTTTACGTATAGCTGACACTTTTCCAAAGAAAATAAGCCCTTACTTAACAAAATCTGATGACAAATGGCCGACTTATTATTTTTTTGGTAAACGACCGAAATTCCGCTATTTCACGATTTTTTGATTTTCATTATTTGCACAGCTTACCTACCCAACGCAAACGAATAAATACATTTGAACTTAATTTAAAATAAACAAAGTAGTCTTCGTATATTTTTTTTTAATTTATTTACAGCACTACATGCTCATACATATTTAAACATAAGGAGACACGGTTATCAATTGCATTTCAAAACTGTCTGTGAAAGTGTAAAGAAGTTAATATTTAGAAAACGCAAGGAAGACAATGAGTAAAAGACTACGTGTGTTCGAGTGTTTGAACGATCCAGACAATTTCTGCAATGTTTGTGGCCAGTTTATAAAAAAAAATCACGCACACAAGTTTACTCCAGCAGTACAATTGCACTATTTGAATTATTTTGGTATTTCACCAAATATCACAGAACCATGGACACCTAAGTCGCTGTGTGATCTTTGCTATATAATCTTAACCAACTGGGCAGCTGGCGGAAGGTAAGAATTTTTATTTAAACACATTATACATAGCGAATATAGTAATTTATTTTAATTTTAGCCGCCATATGAAATTCGATACACCAATGATGTGGAAAAAGCCGCTATGCCATTCCACAGACTGTTATTTTTGCCTCACCACAAACAGTGGGGTAGGAAGATTTTTTAAATGGAACTACGCTCAAGTGGGATCGTTTGCGCTTCCAGTACCACATTCGCATGATGTGCCATATCCAGTGTGCCCTGGTGCATCTCTTCAAAAAGCAGAATCGTCAGAAGAAGAGTCTGAGTCAAATGCAAGCGAATTTGAGCCGGGTGCAAAGCGAAAATTACTGTCACAGGCCGAACTAAACGATTGGGTGCGCGATTTTGGTCTCACTAAGGAGAAATCCGAACTTTTTGCGTCTCGGATGATACAGTGTGGATTTGCGGCTTCAGAAGTGAAAGTATCAGCGTACAGAAACCGTCACAAGGAGTATGCAAAATTTTATACAAAGAAAGACCAAATATGTTTTTGCAGCGACATTTCAGGCTTGTTCCAAGAGCTTCACCAAATTCACAACCCCAACGAATGGAGGTTGTTTATTGACAGCAACAAAGAGAGCTTGAAGGCAGTTCTCTTACATAATGGGAATGAAAAGCCATCTGTTCCTATTGCTCATGCGGTTCATTCAAAGGAGAACTATGAAACTATGGACATTTTGCTGAAATGCATAGAGTATAGGAAATACAATTGGAAAATATGCGCCGACCTTAAAGTTGTGGCCATTCTGTGTGGACTCCAAGGAGGCTATACGCGACATTGCTGTTTTCTGTGCCTTTGGAATAGCCGCGCTGATGATCAGCATTATATAAAAAAAAAATGGCCGGTACGAACGAAACCTGTAGTTGGAGAAGCGAATGTTCAGCGCAAACCACTAATAGAGAACCGTGAAAATATAATACTTCCGCCGCTGCACATAAAATTGGGTTTGATTAAAAATTTTGCCAAAAAATTAGACAAAGAAGGTGAAGCTTTTGCCTATTTACGGTCAATTTTCCCTTACCTTTCGCTGGCAAAAATTAAAGAAGGAGTCTTCGCAGGACCCGAGATAAAAAAAATGTTGAAAGATGAAAAATTCCCAAAGCTGTTATCACCCATCGAAGCCGCAGCATGGAATTCCTTCAGGCTTGTTGTGGAAAACTTTTTAGGAAACAACAAAAGCCCGAATTATAAGGACATAGTTGAGGATCTGGTAAAGAACTATGAAGCCATGGGAGTGCACATGTCACTTAAAATACACTTTCTGGATTCTCATTTGGATTTTTTCCCTGAGAATTTAGGAGACGTGAGCGACGAACACGGCGAGCGCTTTCATCAGGAATTGAAGGCTATGGAACGACGCTATCAGGGCAACTATGACACGGCTATGATGGGTGACTATATTTGGACCCTAATACGTGAGACCGATTGCAGCGAATACAAAAAACAAAGAAGAAGTCAGCAGTTTTTCCACATGGCATAAAATGTACACTTATATCTTTGTTTTTACTCATTTTTTTGTGCGTTGATTTGCTTAATTTAATTAGTTAGTTTAATTTCGTTAGTTTAGCTAATTGTGCGATACATTGAGCATGTAGTGCTGTAAATAAATTAAAAAATAATATACGAAGACTAATTTGTTTATTTTAAATTAAGTTCAAATGTATTTATTCGTTTGCGTTGGGTAGGTAAGCTGTGCAAATAATGAAAATCAAAAAATCGTGAAATAGCGGAATTTCGGTCGTTTACCAAAAAAATAATAAGTCGGCCATTTGTCATCAGATTTTGTTAAGTAAGGGCTTATTTTCTTTGGAAAAGTGTCAGCTATACGTAAAAAAATTAAAATCGCTGTTAACATCGCGTTTTACATTTTATATGAATTTTTATATGAATTTTTCAGCCACATTTTTACTAAAAAAACGCAGTTTTTTAACCTTTTTAAGCCGCCAACATCAAAACTACTAACCCGATTTGAAAATTTTCTGAGAATAAGTTGTAGACGGCTCAATTGTCTTTAATTTGAGTAGTAGTAGGATAAAATAGGTCAAAGAAGACTAAAGATATGCTCAAAATAGTAAGTGTACCTCCAAAAATTAAAAAAAAAAAATTAAAAAATTTGTATCTCGCAAACCAATCGACAGAAAAATTTTTAAAATTCATTTTCGTGTTCAGTAGGTCCAAATCCATGAGAAAAAGTATGCTAGAACCAAATAACAAAATGGCTGTTGCCTAGTGTTATTTATTAACAAAATGTTCCTAAAAAAAAAGAAATTGATAAAAACCAATATGTCCATTAATTTGATTACTATGTGGTAATAATGTGTTTGTAGTGGTGTATAAATAAAAATGGCTAACCGTAATACTTAATATATTGTAAAATCAATTGTTTTCCCCTATAAAAATAGTAAGAGATAAATAGAAAGTGTATAAAGGATTTAATTTTAAGACGAAATGTTTTTTGTGGCGTTATTCGGATAAATCCAAACAATTCGGTTCCAATAAAAACTCGAAGAGTACATTTTCTGTCGGCAAGATTGAGATTCTAGACTCCAAAACAGAATAAAATAAATGAAAGCAGAGAAGTAGAAGAAATAATTCGTGTCGTGGTTATTATCCAGTAAAAGTTCTAAACAATAAGTTCATTGTAAACATTGGTTTATTAAATAAAATAATATGTAATATACAGTTGTACCAATTAAATTTAGGGATATTAGCTAATATATATATAATATAGAAAAATTATGGATACCTATCACTTAATTATAAAGTTGATTATCTTTTAGATTAAACGATTATTCTCGAATTTAATAAATCTAATATCCACGAATAGTACAACAACATTTATGCATAAAATAACTAAAATTTGTTTTATAAAAGGAAACTGTTAACAGAGTTCAATGAGCTCTAAAATTTAATTAAATTTCTAAAGGGCAGAGAATCAATTCGCCTCAACAAAACACATGACGTGGGATCCACTTTGAGAATTGAATTTAAACGGGAATGATGATATTGAGTGTAGATTAATAAATGTTAATATTTTAAATTTTTAAAAATTATAATTTTAATCGTTGCGAAAAACAAGAAATTAACGAGTTTTTATTAATTCCGTTAGACAAAATTTGTTGGTAAATATAATGGGTGTTTCGTTATTTTTCTTAAAGATATACAAAAAGTTTAGTAAATGGAGAAAAAGAGAATAAAATTTGTATAATAGAACTTATTAAACTTTTTTTGTAGTTTTAGTTAAACACGATTCATAAAAAAAATAAAAAACTACTTGGCTTTATCATTAACATTTTGTCTTTTGCCCAAGAAACATTTTTACGGACTCTCCGACACGTACGGATTCATGAATCCGGTTCTACTGCAGGTTTACGGACCGTAAATATGTATCCGTCAAAGCATGTACGTAAACGGAACATTAATGGACCGTATAATTGAATTTTCGAAAACAATACGTTTTGACCCTTTTTTGGTTCATCCGTTTCTGTATCGTCAAATACGGACTTCCTGGAATTTCATTAGTTTTTCTTTCGTTGCTTTTGAATTCGTTTTGGTATCAAAAACGAATAATTGAAACATGTCTGTGATTATTACACGGGTCGCGCGCTGAAGTTTAGAAAAACAGATACACGGAAAATAAATTTAAGTTGAGGTAAATATATATGAAATTTTAAGCAAGTTTTACGGTGATGTGCGCAAATTTATGCAATTTTGCAAATAAAAATATTGTCTGCCAATTCATAATAGATTTTGCTTAAAAGTGTGCAAATTTGCGTTGTATGCTAGATCATTTCGTAAACGCCACTAATTAAACCAAAATTAAAATTTTGTTTTATTTTTCATGATATTTAATGGGCCATGACCGTAGTGATGGATAGAGACCCCAGAAACATTTTTACGGAATCTCCGATACGTACGGATTCATGAATCCGGCTTCTACTGTACGTTTAGGGTCCGAAAATACGTATCCGTCAAAGCTTGTACGTAAACGGAACTTTGACGGACCGTATAATTGAATTTTTAAAAACAATACGTTTTTACTCCGTTTTGGTTTATCCGTTTCTGTACCGTCAAATACGGACTACTGTTTTTCTCCCGTTGCTTTTGGATTTTCTTAGTAATAAAAAACGTATACTTAAATATCCCTCAGGTAAATATTTATGAAATTGAAAACAAGTTTAATGATGTGTGCAAAATTATGTTGATTTGCAAATAAAAATATTGCCCGACAGCTTAAAATAATGTTGTGAAAAAATTTGCAAATTTGCTTTGTCTGTTTCATCATATCTTAAGTACCACAATTTAAACCAAAATTAAATATTTGTTTTATTTTTTTCATGATTTTTAATGGGCCACAATCAGTGATTGATGGATGGTAATTGTGCTGGTGATAAATATGGTATTTGTTTGGTATTTGTTGTATTTAGTTTATTTAGTTTTGTTATTTTAATTTAAATATCTTTGTTAATAAATTAAAAGGAAAAAAAATAAAATTTGCTATTAACAATTAAAATAATATGCCTTTACACAAATCCGTTTTTTGTTGAAAAAACGGTACGAATGCGGACCGAATACGGATCCGTTTTTCATCCAGCTCCGTTTTTCATCCGATATATCCGGTCCGTCATTGACGGACTTTTAACGGACAACTCCGTTTTTCACTTGATATATCCGGTCCGTCATTGACGGGTTTTAGACGGATTCGAATCAGTTTCTATGTTCCTTAAAATCCGTTTTCTTGTTCGCTTACGAATAAAGAAAACGGTACGTAAACGGAGTTGGATTTCGTTTATGACGGACCGAAATCGGTACGTAAACTGTACGTATTGTTTGTTGGGGATGCTAGTTATGCTGGAGATGATTATTTCATTTAATTAAATTTTTAAAAGTTTTATTTTGTTATTTTATTTTATTACATATCTATATAAATAAATTTAAAGAAAAAAAACTATAATTTGTTATTCGAAATTAAAAAATTTAGGCATTTACATAAATCCGTTTTTTTTTTGTTGAAAAAACGGTAGGAGTACGTATCCGTAAACGGTCCGCCATTGACGGACTTTCAACGGACAACTCCGTTTTTCATCCAATATATCCGGTCCGTAAACGGTCCGTCATTGGCGGACTTTTAACAGACAACTCCGTTTTTCATACGATATATCCGGTCCGTAAACAGTCCGTCATTGACGGCTTTTAAACGGATTTGAATCAGTTTCGATGTTCCTTAAAATCCGTTTTCTGGTCCGTATACGGATCCAGAAAACGGTACGTAAATGGAGTTGGATTCCGTTTATGACGGACCGAAAACGGTACATAAACGGAACGTATTGTTTGTTGGGTATTTACTTTTATTTTTATGTAAAATTAGTTCTGTTATTTATCATTTCTCTTTTTCACATTCTTTCAGCAAAAATTTAATCACATAACATAACTGTGAACACCCCGAAAGTAGTAAACATTTTATTTATTTTTTTATATATATCTGTTCTCTTTTGACTCTTATTTACTATTCACACAATAATTTAACTGCAACATGTCTCCGCAATGTTTATATGGAAAAGTTTAGCAACAAGTGTTTATAAAAACTTTGGTTAATTTTTAAACTGTTTAGTCGATACCCATATCATCAAAACTATATGTATTCATTAACATATTTAGGACCTTATTAATTTGATAATATACGATTTTTAAAAATTCTAGCTGGTTAACTATACAATTTGATTACCGAACAACTTCACGATTGGTTTATAATTTATAAATCTCTACACTTAAGAGAATTTTATTAATTTCTCAATTTGAAATAGTGACTCATTTGGTTAAAATTTCTTAATCCCGTTATGAACACTATTTTGTCAATTTTCTTTTCTTCACTATTTAGTAAATTTGGGTACGATGATTGTCCTTGTTATTTACTAAAGTAAATGGAAGTAAATCTTACCCGTAATGGATGTGGCACCAAAAATAAAAAAAAAAACAGAACCAAAAGCAAAATTGATTTAATATGGAATAGTTCTTTTTTTAAAAAAAATCAAAATCAGTAGAAACCATTTAAATTTTAACAGTTTCAAATAAATCCGACTTTTAAACTGGTACAGTTTTGTATTTAAATAGTTAGATGTGGTAGCCTGCCAATCAGACTCACTTAGACTATAAAGTCTCTTTTGATACCACGGAAGTTAGTAAAAATTATATCAATAGCTTCCCCCGTTGAACCATCCTGATTGCCTCAAAAAGCCCCTAAGCCGGCCGATATCGATATCAGCCAAATCCCCCAGGTAATCAAAAAAACACGATCCCAAATGCAGTCTCCTCCTGCCAGCCAGGGCAGGACAAGTGCAGAGAAGGTGCTCCACAGACTCCTCCTCGTCACCACAGCTTCTGCAAAAGTCACTAGCCGCAACCCTCAACCTAACTGCGTGCCTTCCAATCAGACAGTGTCCCGTCATGACGGACACAAGTAGGGATATATCGGGCCTTGACAGTGACAGCAACCTGTGCGTGCGCTTCCCATCTAGAATACAACCACGGACAGAGACCCACCTATCTCTTGCCAACCCATTAGCACTCTCCCGCAGCCGAAACTTGCAAGTGGCCAGAGGCATGTCCACAGATTCCATTTCGTCTGGAATGTGTAAGGTAGTCCCCAGTCTTGCAAGCTCGTCTACCCTACAGTTCCCTGGTATGTCCCTGTGGCCCGGCACCCACATAACATGGATGCTGAACTGCTGAGCCATCTCGTTAAGAGATCTGCGACAGTTCAGTAGGCAATTCCTGTAACTTTCGAATCGAGAAATTTTTCGCATGAAACGCATGGATTAAAACAAAAATGATATGAATTGACACAAAATGTCATATTTCTCACACGATCGTTTCTATAACTTTTTTTGTGAAAACTTTCTGTCACGTAAGGTTTTTTTCCACCATTATTGGAAAAATGTGAGAAAAAGTGTTTCTGTAAACATTTAAAGCGAAAAGTTTTTCATTTCAACTGTCAAATTTACTCACAATTTTAAACGGTGCGAATTTTCTGTATTTTAGTTGAGTTTGGCATTATCGTTCATGTTGGTGTGAAAAACTACATCCTTATTAAAAATAAAAATGTTTCACGTACAATTTAAGGTCATGTCACCGATTGAGTCCATGGGTTTTAATTTTTTCGGGGAAGATGTATATCAGCATTTATTTCGGAGCAAAGTTCAAAAATGGATATCTTCGCCATTGATGGTCAATCTACATCAACAAAAAGATAGTTTGATAATTAATTAATATAATTAGTTTGAAAACCTTTTAGATATTTTTATTTGTTAACCCATTACCGAAGAAATTTTCAATCTTTTGGAGTTCTTAAATATTTTTTCATAAAAATGAAATTTTTATCTTATACTAAATAAAGCCTAAAGTCTATAATAAAGCCTAAAGTCTAAAATCCCTTTTTAAAAACTAAACAGAAAATTCAAATTCCTTCACCGGGCTGTAATGGGTTAAAAAGTTAAAAGATGTTTTTATTATCTTTGCTATGATGTACATATTGTTCCATTCCGATCATAATTGACGAAGATATAAGCAAGTCCATTTTTTAACTTTGCACCAAAGTGACTCCCGGAAAGGGTCTTTTCGCGCACATTTTTTCCAAAATGTAATATCTGGGAGCGTTGGGAGAGGAATCAGGTAGGTGCCACTAAAATATACTTGTTTCAAAGAACGATGAATTATTTGATATAGAACAATTAAGTAAATTGTTTAAACGAACTAGTCATCACGTAAAATATATAAAAACAAAAACATTAAAATAATTGTTTAATAAAATGGATAGTTAGAAGGTAAGTAAGAAAGAAAAGGTATCTATATTAAAAAATTTTTTAATATATTTATTTTTTCAGAAAACGGAACGAACTTCCAAGGAGCAGAAGGCGAAATTAGTGGACCACATGGGCTCTAATTTGGAATTTGCGATAAATTCTTAGTAAATTTCGACGATCGCACATTTCAGCAGTTAATCTTAAATCTTTTATTTTAATTATATAACTTTTTTTTTATTTAAAAAATATATTTTATTTCGCAGTTGATGTTCGCGGTTTTTTTGTTTGTTTATATTTTTTTACTAGTATTTGACAGATGCTTTGGAATATTTCAACAAAAACGTAATATAAACGTAAACAGTGTTGCCTCTTTTCGCATTGAAATGCAAAAACACTTTTTATTCACAAATCGAGAAACAGTGGAATTTTTTGTTTCACACTTTTCGATGCGAAAACTTCTCACAAAAAGTTACAGGAACTGCCTACAGGGCTGATGTCGAATCCAGGAAGACAGAATCCAGAGATCTAATGGCAGCCTAACTATCAGAGAATATACTAATCCTCACCGTTGTGAGGACATTATACCTAAGCCACTTCGCTTCCTCCCTAATGACCAGAATCTCAGCCTGAAAAACACTTCGGCAGTCTCCGCGCAATACTCATCTGTAGGTCCCTGGAGTAGACCCCGAAGCCTACCTGATCGTCGGTATAGAAGTCGACACAACGCCCCCCATTGGGAGTTTCGTGTTTCCACGAATCCCTATGCGGTATGAGAGTCTGGTACCTCGTGTCAAACAGTGGTTCCGGCCACAGTGTAGTTAAAGTTCAGGCATCATGTTAAGGATTACACTGTGACCATAGCCAATGTCCGACCAAAGTGACAGCGCCCTCAACCGGACTGCTGCAGCTGCAATTATGTCCAAAGGCAGCAAATGCAAAATAGCACCCGTGATGCACATGCCAGCCATCCGTTGGACCCTATCCAGCATCCCACGGTATGTGGGCCTCTGAAGAGCTCTCCACCAGACGGTAACACCATACAGCATTATCGGTCGTACCACTGCCGTATACAGCCAGTGGACAATCCGGGGCGCCAAACCCCATTGCCTCCCTATTGCCCTCTTGCACGCATAAAGTGCCACTGTGGCCTTCCTTGCCCTGTCCATAATGTTGAGCCTAAAGTTCAGCTTCCTATCCAACAGTACCCGCAAGATACTCGGCACAGTCCATAAAAAGAATTTCAGTGCCCCCAAGGAGATAGATTCCACTAATGGAATCTTATATCTCCTGGTGAACAGGACCAATACAGTCTTGCACGGATTCACCGCAAGACCTTTATCACACGCCCACCTCTCCATAGTTAGAAGTGCCCCCTGAAGGACATCCCTGAGTGTACCAGGAAA
This sequence comes from Eustalomyia histrio, assembly GCA_949748255.1. NCBI lineage: Eukaryota > Metazoa > Arthropoda > Insecta > Diptera > Anthomyiidae > Eustalomyia > Eustalomyia histrio. Next base: position 89,260,713 of record OX456526.1, read on the forward strand.
CCTTCCCCTGACTGTTAATGCCACGTCGTCCGCATATACGACAACTCTAACACCAACCCCCTCAAGTGACAACAGAACGCCATTCAGAGTGAGGTTCCATAGTAGTGGGTCTCCTTGTAAGAAGACTGCACACAAACCTGTTGATGTCGACGTCCACTCCAAGACCAGATAGCGCCGCAGCTATCGTATCCGGAGTAACGTCATTATACGCTCCCTCTATATCGAGAAAAGCCACCATGGGATACTCCCTAACGGCGAGCGAACCATCAATGAATCCGACCAGCATGCCTACCCCAGTAGGCATGCTGGCGACTCGACAGCAGCTTCTGATCAATATTGTCCCTAAGATACCTGTCAATGAGTCTCTTCAGTGTCTTCAGAAGAAACGATGACAGACTTATAGGCCTGAAATCCGTGTGAGAGGATTTCACCGCTTTGGGAATAAAGACCACTTTGGTCTCCCTCCACACAATAGGGACATAAGTTAGGTCGATACAGCACGTGTATAGATTCCTGAGCCAAGGAATCAGTGTATCCGCCACCACTTGCAGTTCACACGGTGAGATCATGTCTGGTCCGGGTGACTTAAAAGGTCTGAAGCTACTAATAGCCCATGCGATTCGGGATTTGGTTACAATCTTCCTGGCAGTGGCCGAAGGTTAACTTGATGCAGTACTAACCGCAGAAGTTTCGTTTCGGCAAAGTATGCAGGAGCAGCTCCAGTGATTCCCTACTGGATGTTGTCCAATCCCCCTGCGGTTTCCTAAGATATCCTACCGTGCATTGTGTGGAAGCCAAAATCCTCCTTAGCCTTGCAGCCTCAGAGGTGTCCTGAACATTGCTGCAGAATTCACCCCAGGACCTATTCCTAGCTTTCCTCAATGCACTCTTGTATATTCTAAGTTTACCCTTTTAAACGTCCCAGTCTGTGGACTTTGCCCTGTTAAAGAATTTCCTACAGCACTTCCTAAGATTCGCTAGCTCTGGTGACCACCATTGCGGTCGTTCCTACCCCTAGCGTAACCTTTGGGACATGAAGCTAGCAGCGAGTCATTCATGGCCCTCGTGAACTGTTCCACTGATCGCTCAATGTCCCCTATATCCCGAACGTTCATGTCAGATACCCTCGAAAAGAATCTGCAGAATATTTCCCTGTATTTCCCCCAGTCTGCTTTCCGAACGTTCGGTGGAAAAGCAGACTGTGGGATACTATCTAACTCATTTAAACAGAAGCTAATGGTCATCCAAAACTTTTCAGTTGCCAATCCTATCAGCAAGTTCATCAGAGACAAGGGTAACATCCAGTACCTCTTGTCTATTGCTAGTAATGAACGTTGGTTCATTGCCCCTATTACATATAGTTAGGTTAGTATTAATAATATATTCAATGAGTAACTCACCCCTATCATTGATGTCTGAGCTTCCCTAGATTTGATGGTGCGCATTGACATCACTGCACACAATCAGGTTGCACCCAGCTTTTCCAGCAGCATCCACCAGTACCGTCAGAGTAACCGGAGGTACATCGGTTTCATGAGCCATATACACCGACGCCAGCCAGATTTGAGAGTTTTCACACTCAAGGCTGGCCACTGTCATGTCTTCGCTACTAAAAGAGGAGAGAAGAAAAATATTAAGACTATTCCTTACAAGTAAACAAGATCTGTGCCTACCATCACCCGTACTTTGGATCAGCTTAAACCCGTTAGTCCTTATCCCACAAATCCTGCCACCACTCATCCAGGGTTCCTGAATAAGGAACCACGTCGAACCCTCGGAGCTTAGGGGGTATATTTTGAGTATGAACCAATACTGCAATGTGCCATCCGAACTACCAGGGAAACTCATGGGGAATCGAGAGACACCTCCATAGTGTACGTATTAAACGATGGTTATCTTCAACAAACAAGAGTCGAGTAGCAAGGTTATATATGTTTATTCTAAATTTGTAAATTTCCCAGTAAAATTGATAGAAATAATAGTAAAAAAAATAGCTGAGAAAAACTGGATCGTATAATTTTCTTGTTTTTTTCTTCTTCCGAATAATCGACAAAAATATTCGAAGTAATCATTATTCAAAAATCATGATTTTAAAATGGTTCGTTTGAATTCTCTTTTTTAATCGCCCGATAAATCGAATAATTTTTAGTCGAGTGATAACAGAAAACGATTCAAATGAAATGGATATTTATTTAAAATTTATTCTAATGATTTACTTTTTTTGTATTTAATCGAACAATTTTAATAGAATAAAAGACCAGTTGTTTTACTACAATTTTGCTTTAAACAGACAGTAGATGGGAATTTAAGTTGGCTTAAGTTGGAAACAAGTAACCCACTTATTCCCTTTTCATGGGCAAACTTTAATTAAATTCTACATAGCGGCAAAAACAAAACTGAATCCAAAAAATAAACTCGGTATATGGTTGTAAATTATTTTTAAACAAATGTAATAAAACGAAACAGGTACCTCAGAAAAAAAATGTATGGTTCCCCTGTTTTCAACCAAGATCACAGCCGATAAAGTATATAATAGTGCAAGTGAAGGGAATTTTAAATAAAAGCTGCTAGCGCCTTTACAACTTATAAAGAGATTGAACGTGAGACAGTGAGAGTTTCGTTTTTAGAGCATAAAAGAAACACCAATAGGATAAATACCATTAGGAATTTATTGTATTCTTCAATAGGTGTTATTTTCAAGACCCAACGGAATGAATTTTATACTAAACGGATGTTGTTTTTAATCTAAGCAGAACTAAAATTAACACCCTTTCGGTGTTATTTTCCATACCATACGGAATGAATTGTATACGGAACGGGTGTTGATTTTAATCTAGGCAGGACTAAAATTAATACCCTTAGGTATTATTGTCAACGCCCAATGGAATGAATTTTATACTAAACGGGTGTTGATTTTAATCTACATAGACAGGACTAAAATTGACACCCTTTATTTATAAAATTTCACTGAAAATAAATGAAACAAATTTAATTTTGAGTTTTGCAATTTATTTTTTATATAATAATAAAGTATTTAATATAAGGCTTACTCTATAATATCAAGTGTTAATAAATATTCGTTGGCGCAAAAAGTTTATTGACACACGCACTAGACAACGTCGTGATGTTCAGTTTGTTTACTTATTTTATTTAAAAATATTTAACTGTATTATAAAAGTATTCAATACTTAGTTGAAATTAAGATTCTATTTGAAGTGAAATCCTCACTTTGTGGTTTGAGGGTATATATCAGTTTGTCATATAGGTTTAAGACCCCATAAAGTATATATATTCGTGATCCTTATGCAATTTTAAGTCGATTTTGCGATGTCCGTCTGTCTGTCTGTCTGTTGAAATGGCGATCACGACGCGAAGACGCAAGCGCGGGTGCTTATTTTTACCCAGATTATTGAACATCCTCCCGAGCAGTTTGGTATTTAAAATGAGCAAAATCGGTCAAGCGGTTCAAAAGTTATGAGTGAAAATGTGAAGGTACCTCTAAATTTTCCATAAAAATTTTTACAATTTTTCTGTATCTATTTTTTTTTCTGTTAAGTAAGTAAAAATGTTATTAAGTCTTCTTATTGTTCGATTACATTTATTGTCTTACATAATATGATAACTAAGTTAACGTAAAAATGAACAATGTTAAAGTCGCAGACCTTTGTAAATAACATTGCTAAAACTTAATAACAAAAGTTCGTTACATAAATTGACAAAACATATTCATATTACAGTTCATGCAAAATTTAGTATATACGTATATCATCCCCTTTGGTGGAGGGTATTCAAAGATTCGGCACAGCCGAATTTAGCCCTTTTTTACTTGTTTTTCAATGACTTTTCAACTTTTAAACCGCGTGGTTTTAAAATAGATAACTTTAACACCTTCATCGGTATTAATTGTAAGAAATAGAGAAAAAGAGAGAATCATCTTTCATATATTTTTGTAAATACAAATAAAAATTTTTTAAAAAGGCACCAACAATGGAATTTGTAAATAGAAAACCTTTTTGTTATTATACCCTCCGCCTTATATGGTGAGAGTATATATCAGTTGTCATTCCGTTTGTAACATATCGAAATATAGGTTTAAAACCCCATAAAGTATATATATTCATGATCCTTATGAAATTTAAGTTCGATCTATCGATTTCCGTCACGGCACGAATACGCAAGCGGGGTGCTCATTTTTACCAAGATTAATCAGTTCAGCGGTTAAAAAAGTTATGAGTGAAAATGTGAAGGTGCCTCTCAATTTTCCATACAAATTGGTGTATTTTAGCACAATTTCATTGTCGCTACTATGTCTCTTAGAACTGAATAATATTTTATATTCACCTCTAATATTTTGACCTCAAAAAATTTTTTCCCAACTAAAATTTTTTTCACCACAAACAAATTTCTTTGACCTCAAAACTTTTAGTCACCACAAAGTTTTGTTTTCACGTCCAAAAAAATTTGTTCACCTTCATAATTTTACTTCTAAGATTTTTTACATCATTTATATCAAAAATAGTAAAGAACATTTTTTAGGACATTGGTGGAGCGTGTTCACAAAACTTTTTTAATTGTTTTTTTGTAACTCCAGTCCAAAGTCGCAATCCTAAAAACACAGAGATTAATGCTTTTCCCTCAGAATATAATACCAATAATATAATATAATAATATAATATACCTAGGTAATACCAACAAACGAACATATGCTAATGTAGTGGCTTTAAAAATTCAATCCTCTATTCCAAATGTTAATTTTAATAGATTAGAGACTACACTCGAGATACAATTCTAAAACTGGTATGGATGTGATCTCATGTGGAGGGCCTCCTCACCTCAGATCACACACCGACTATTGTTACTATTATGAACTCCCGATAAATTGCATCATCCACTGGTGGCTTATAGGCTTTTTCCACTGACCTACATATTATATCTTTCATCAATTTGCAAATATGTTAATATCTTCCCATAAGAATTATAAAGGCTAAATATTCTACATCTTCCAATATCTGCATAAGATGATCCTATCTCATTTAGTTTCATCTTACATATTTCGTTATTTTAAGTGTCATCACTTAAAAATGGCAAAAAAATCGATTTTCTTTGTGCCATCACTACCAAACTGACATTGCAGAAAATAAACAAAATAAATGGCCTTCAATATTTCAATGTACTGCATTAAAATTCGGGTTTGTTCTTGCAAAGCAACAACTACTCCCATGATGAATGCTTTCTCTAAACCATTTTTTAATATTTTTTCATTTTTAACAAAAATTATGCGTCTTTTTCTTTTATTTTTTAACAGCTGAATTAATGAAATATGTTACCAATGTAAATTCATGTTTCACGTTTTCAACATCTTCCATGCGTTTCACAAAGAAGTTGTTCAGTGTAAAAAGCCTATTAGCATTGACAGGCAGAACGGATTGGCGAAATATAGAAGAATTCTCAGTATACATTGCTCGGAAAACAGACCGCTAAGAACAACAGACGTTATTGACCTCTCGATAAGAAATTTAGTGTCATATATCAAACATGCTTGTCTATTTGCTGCTAAGCTCCCCCCACGACACTGCAGACAAAATGTAATATTTTATGCAGATATGAAAAAGAAGAGCTCGAAGAGAGTGGCAACTGCACAGATCTCCTCAACCGTTATTAGAAAAAACCTTTGAAGACAAAAAATACTGCTCTGCTCTTTTAATAAATGTTACCCCTAAATATCCATAAGCAGCTATGTCACGAATAGAAAATTTACACGTTCAGAGAAAAGTTTTATCAGCTCTCCTTAGGATATACAGACGGTAGTCACACAGGTGGTATATTGAGTCCACTAATGTATTTATTATACACCTCGGACATGAAATTGAATGATGATGATTATGTTAACATACACACCTCAACAAACGCTGGCAATACTTAGCGTTCTTAAAACCCGGTAATAGCATCTATATTGCTACAAAACCACATTTTAGTATTGAAGGACTGACTAGATAGATGAAGAATTAAAGTAAATGAGCAGATATGTATTAATATGACTTTCACGTTAAGAAGAGAATCGTGTCCGCTGATCCAGATTAATGATCAGAGTTTACTCCAGTGTACTTCGTATCCATAACTTAGTAACACATGAACAAGTCATATAGAAGCAAAACTTACCCAGATAAAGTTAAAAAATATTCAACTAACTTAGTTAATCGGTAGAAACTCTAAATTTGCTTTGGATTGTAAACTTTTACTATACGACTCTATCATAAAATCCATATGGTGCTAAATTAAGCTTTGGCTCTAACATTGAGAAAATTCAGAGAAGGCAGAACAAGCTCTTGAGGATTTTAAGGAACGCACCCTCCTCCGAAATCTAGGAGTGTTTACATTGCAAATACAAGATTTCTGTTTGTCAGCTGATATAAACAGCTGCTTTATTTATAAAAATATTGGGGGAAACTGGGAAAATTTAAAAAAGTAATCAGAAATATGAATATTTCAAAAAAAGATTTTTATTCATTTATTATGCATCTAGCTTTAGACTGTAGATACAATTCTATTTGTATTTTAATTATGTAGATACAATTCTATTTGTATTTTTATAAAACAACTTCTTTATTCAATCAAAAGAAAATTAATAATAAAATTCTTTTTCAATTTCAAAACAAACATAAAATTTCAATGATAGAATATATAAAATTTTATAACAAGTATTTTAAGAACAAGTTCCTACATCTACTCCCTCATCAGCTCAAAAGTTATGGTTTAACGATAAATTATTTACATCAAATGTAACCTTTTTCTTCGGAGTTACAGGTAAATTAGTATTTTCTCTATCATTTATTTCAACATCAACAAATACTGGTTTTAAATGATCAATAGAAACAGAAATATCCGAATCTCCTTTCTGAATCTTAAAAACTTTATTATTTCTCCTTCAAACGGATGCCGTAGACCAATTTTCTGTCTAACTTTAAGGAAGACATATTTACAATCCATTAAAGTAGGAGGAATATAACTGCGATTTTTACCATGATGAGATATGTAATTACGAGTGTGTGAAAAATATTCTCTTAATTTGAGAAGAATGATATCCAAACTACTATTTTCTGATTTGTCAGAAGAAACAACTAATTCACCAGGAATTCTAAGCGCCTGTCCATAAACCATTTCTGCAGGACAGCATTTAATTTCTTCCTTAACAGAACTTCGTAAACCTAGAAGTATAATAGGAAGTTGATCTGACCAATGTAAGGTATCATTTGAAGCAGTTATAGAAGTTTTAAGTTGTCGGTGGAATCTTTCTATCATCCCATTTGACTGGGGGTGATACGCAGATGTATGAATTTTATGTATTCCAAGCATCTTAGATAATTCAGAAAATAAATTGGAGGAAAATTGTGAACCACGGTCAACTGTAATTTTTAATGGAATACCAAAACGAGAAATATAATTTTGTATAAAAGTTTTGACAATGTTATCAGATGAAATATTCCGTAATGGATAAGCCTCTGGCCATCTCGTAGTTCTATCTATTATAGTTAATATATATTTATATCCTCTTGAAACTGGTAACGGACCTACAATATCTATATGAATATGTTCAAATCTACATTTTGGTATCTTAATTTCCACTCTTGGAGATTTAGTATACACTGTAATTTTTGATTTTTGACATTGTAGACACTCTGATACCCAAACGTTAATATCTTTATTTATAAACGGCCAAAAATATATTTTCTGAATAATTTTTCTAGTAGGACGAACACCAGGATGAGAAAGAGAATGCATTTTATTAAAAACTATTTTAATCATACATTTTGGAACATATGGCCTTGGATTATTTCCTGTGATTTCACATAAAATTTTCAAATTGTAATTGGGAATTTGGATATATTTAATGTTATATTTGTCTTTAAATTTAGCATCAATGAAACCACTTGAAATTTCATCCTTTTGTTCTCTTTGCAACTGTTGAAAATTAATCTGACATTGTGTTAATGAATCTATTTCGGGTAGTCTTGATAACATGTCAGCAACAATATTATCCTTACCACTAATATATCTTATATCATTTGTAAATTGAGCGATATATTCCATTTGCCTAGTTTGACGAGGGAATCTATCAGTTTTTGATTCAAGAATATATATCAACGGTTTATGATCTGTTAAAATTGTAAAAGTATGGCCTTCTAAAAAATACCGAAAATGTTTTACAGAAAGATATATACCTAACAGTTCTCGGTCAAAGTGGAATATCTTTTCTCTGCATAATTTAATTTTCTTGAAAAATATGCCAATGGTTCCCAATTATTGTCATTTAGCTGTTGTAAAACAGACCCTACAGCTACACTTGATGCATCGACCGCTAAAGAAATTTTTGCATTTCTATTATAATGTCTAATTAAGGTTTTCTTCGTAAACTTCTGTTTAACTATATTAAATGATATTGAAGTTTATATTTTATAGTTGATCTTTTTAATCTTTTAAGTCGTAGCTGACCAGAAAATGCATTCCATTCGGTTGGTGTCTAATAACTTTGTCTGTGTATTCTCCATGTTTACTAAAATTAAAAAAAATAGGGAAAAAAATTTTTTCATTTGAAAAAAACTTTTCCTATGATCTCGAGTCAAACTAAAAATACATTTTCATACATATAAGTATTAAAAAGATCAACTATAAAATATAAACTTCAATATTAAAATATAACTTGGCACGGTTAAAAGAATTGTTTAAACATATGTAAAAACAATTTTAAAAAACACATGTCTTTAGTATTAGCTAATAGCTAATTTGGACATACGGTAAACAAAGGAGAATATAAATAACACAAAAATAGTTAGTAAATTTCATCTGTACTCAATAATAAAAATCAACTGTATGTTAGCATAAAATAGCTTTTTCCGTTGATTTGTGAGTTAAATAGAGATATTTACAATTGGTATTTCGGCACAAAGAATGTTGATGAAAGTCGTAGCTGACCAGAAAATGCATTCCATTCGGCTGGTGTCTAATAACTTTTTCTGTGTATTCTCCATGTTTACTAAAATTAAAAAAAATAAGGAAAACAAATTTTTCATTTGAAAAAAACTTTTCCTATGATCTCGAGTCAAACTAAAAATACATTTTCATACATATAAGTATTAAAAAGATCAACTATAAAATATAAACTTCAATATTAAAATATAACTTGGCACGGTTAAAAGAATTGTTTAAACATATGTAAAAACAATTTTAAAAAACACATGTCTTTAGTATTAGCTAATAGCTAATTTGGACATACGGTAAACAAAGGAGAATATAAATAACACAAAAATAGTTAGTAAATTTCATCTGTACTCAATAATAAAAATCAACTGTATGTTAGCATAAAATAGCTTTTTCCGTTGATTTGTGAGTTAAATAGAGATATTTACAATTGGTATTTCGGCACGAAGAATGTTGATGAAAGTCGTAGCTGACCAGAAAATGCATTCCATTCGGCTGGTGTCTAATAACTTTTTTCTGTGTATTCTCCATGTTTACTAAAATTAAAAAAAATAAGGAAAAAAAAAGAAAAAAAAAATTTCATTTGAAAAAACTTTTCCTATGATCTCGAGTCAAACTAAAAATACATTTTCATACATATAAGTATTAAAAACATCAACTATAAAATATAAACTTCAATATTAACATATAACTTGGCACGGTTAAAATAATTGTTTAAACATATGTAAAAGCAATTTTAGAAAACACATGTCTTTAGTATTAGCTAATAGCTAATTTGGACATACGGTAAACAAAGGAGAATATAAATAACACAAAAATAGTTAGTAAATTTCATCTGTACTCAATAAAAAAAATCAACTGTATGTTAGCATAAAATAGCTTTTTCCGTTGATTTGTGAGTTAAATAGAGATATTTACAATTGGTATTTCGGCAGAAAGAATGTTGATGAAAGTCGTAGCTGACCAGAAAATGCATTCCATTCGGCTGGTGTCTAATAACTTTTTCTGTGTATTCTCCATGTTTACTAAAATTAAAAAAAATAAGGAAAAAAAATTTTTCATTTGACAAAAACTTTTCCTATGATCTCGAGTCAAACTAAAAATACATTTTCTTATATTAAATGATTTTTCCGTATCTTTGGTCCATTTAATATTATTATTTTTATTTCCTTCCGTAACTATGTTATGTAAAGGAATCAAATCTTCTGCAAGCATAGGAATACACCTATGATAGTAATTAATCATCCCGAGAAACTTTTGAAGTTTTTTAATAGTTAATGGCTTTTCAAAGGAAGTAATTGCTTCAATACGTTCTTTTGAAGGTTGAATTCCATCTTTTGATATTTGGTAACTTAAGAAATCCAGTGATTCTTGGCCAAAAACACATTTTGATGGTTTAATATTTAAACCGAATTTGTCTAGCTGCTCAAAAACTAATTTAAGATGATCAATATGTTCCTGTTCACTCGAACTAGCAATTAAAATATCATCTATATACGTAAAAACAAAATCAAATCCAAAAAATACTTCATTTATACATCTTTGGAATGTTTGTGCGCTATTTCTCAATCCAAAAGGCATCCTGACAAACTCAAACATTCCGAAAGGAGTTGTTATAGCAGTTTTATGAATATCTTCTGGCGCAACTGGAATTTGATGATATGCTCTGACTAAATCTATTTTTGAGAAAAATATTTTTCCTTGCATGTTAATGTTAAAATCCTGAATATTTGGTAAAGGATATCTATCGGGGATAGTAACACAATTTAATCGACGGTAATCACCACAAGGTCTCCAATCATTTGGATCTTTTTTTGGTACTAAATGTAGTGGAGAAGCTACATGAGACGTTGATGGTCGACAAATGCCAATTTTAACTAAATACTCAAATTCTTTCTTTGATATATTTAACTTCACAGGATCTAATCTTCTCGGCCTCGAAAAGGGTAAAGCATCTTTAGTGATAATTCTATGTACAGTGTTATGTTTGACAGTTTTGGTATAATCAGGTTCTGATGTGATCCTCGGAAAATTTTCTAGTAATTTTGTAAATTTATTTTCCGGCAATAATACTTTTAAAGAAAATATATCACTAAATCCTGATAACCGCAAACTTTCAATTTTGTTAAAGAATCATGTAGTTGTTTATTTCTCATATCAACAAGTAAACTAAAATATTCCAGAAAATTATCTCCAATAATTGGAGTGTTAATATCAGCCAATATAAATGGAAAAATGAATGCTCTTCTCAAACCAATATTTACTTCCAATAGTTTACTACCAAATGTCTTAATACTTGATCCATTTGCAGCTGATAATAGTAAATCTGATTTACATTTTGAATTTTGAAACCGGTATAACAGAAACACAAGCACCTGTATCAATTAAAAAGTTTAATTTATTCGAACGATCGTAAATAAATAGGCGACGAGATGGCTTAGAAGATATCCTATCATTCGTCACCACCATGATAGGATTATTTAGTTTAAATTATTTGATTGAAAATTGCAAGGTGGTATGCATTTATGAGCATTGGAACCATATTTATACACGCAGAGAAAAAACATGGTTGCAACATGATCACTGCTACTATATTAAGCTTGCTGAAATCGGGTATGGTTGTCACAGCCATGTTATTGGCTTTTTAACCATCAATATGGTCGCTACCATCATTATTATAGTAAATATTTTACTATATTATGATTGACACCTTCTATTTTATAACATGATTGGCTGTAACCATACTGTGGTAACAAAAGTTCTAACTATGAAAAAAATATGATAATTATTCAACCATAAAATGCTGGTAACAATCTATACATAATTATACATAAAATATAACATGATTCTGACATTTACGGTCATAATATTGTATTGTTTTCATAAAAACCAAAATTATATCAGTTCAGTCAGTTTGTTTTTGTTTGTTTGTTTCATAACATGCTACACTATTCTTATATTATGAATCAAATAGGTCCTTTAAAAAGTATCTCTTCGATGAGGCTTGAATCAATGCACAAAGTTTTAAAAAATATTTGTAATAGCTCCAATAATAGAATTAATATATTAAAGACAAATATCAAATAAAGTTACTAGATTTCCTTATAAATTTCAATGATATTTTAAAAGAAAAAATCGAAGCAGGACCTTCAAAAATACTACCTAAAAATTCTTTAGAAAAATATGGAATTATTTCACCATTTTCACTCCACACAGTATCTTACCTCCAGTATGAGCATATAGTTTTTAAACCTGGAATGGTTGTTCACATTGGCGAATATGAAGACGAAATTCCATTATTTGGACTTATTAAACATATTTTTTTAATTAATAATTCGTATGGTTTGTGTATTCAAAGACTTTTGAACCATGGCTTTGATTCACATTATCATGCTTTCCGCGTTGAATATGAGGAAATTTTTTTTTCAGTTCATCTAGGGTCTTTGGAGTCTAATTACATTGGTTATATTTGTACAAGCAAAGAAAATATAATGTTTTTAAATTAATTTCAAAAATAAAAAATTAACCACCTTATTTCATATAAAGCCTTTTATAAATTACAAAATTGAACCTTAATATTAATAAATATATGTAATAATTTTAATAAAATAAAAAAATTGTCTATCTTTTTTATAAAGCTTTTTTAGAATGCTTAATATTAATAAATATATGTAATAATTTTAATAAAATAAAAAATTGTCTATCTTTTTTATACAGCTTTTTTAGAATGCTGGGATTTTATATTTATATATATATATATATTTAATTATTATTTTTATTATTAATGTGTCATAATATGATATTAGATAGTCATATTACGTATATTAATAATCATAATATAATAAGAAGGATCATATATATATATTATTGTAGGGATCATATAATGATAATGCAGGAATCATAATATTGTTATGGGGACAATAATATGATAACATTTTGATTATACTATGATTACATGCGATCATATTATGATAAATTTAACATCATATGTTTAATAAGAATCATAATATGATAATTTTTAAATCATAATATAACTGTAGGGACCATATTATGGTAAAATTATGGTTATTTTATTATCATAATATGATAACCATATTATAGTACGACTACGATTGGCACAATCATAAACCCAAAAATATATGATGCTCTTCGAATATGATTGTGCCAACCATGTTTTTTCTCTGCGTGTAATGATACCAACATTTTTCAAATTTTGGACGCGATCTACTTTTTGAATTTCTACGAAATTTTTGAACATTTCCGTCTCTTGATCTGGAAGTTCGTAGTTCTGAAACTTCTAAACTAAGTTTATCTAAGTTCTGACAAATTTGTGAAGTTATTTTTGCAAAATTTTGAAACATTTCCTGATTAACAACACTGTTGGAACCAATTTGGGATATTTGATTCTTAGTCAAAAGATCCCAAATTTTATCAGCAAGAACAAGTTTTTCTTCTATATTTTCCAAATTGCTGGAAGTTAGATGAATTTGAAGTTCCAGAGGAAGTTTACGAATCCATAATTTATAAAGGAATTCACTGCCTATAATAGAATTTGATCCAGCAATATTCGACATTTCCCTATAAAAATCAGAAGGTTTGCGGTCACCCATTTGTTCATCAGAAAATAGCTGTTCTAATCTCTTCTCTCCACTAATAGAAAATCTCTCACACAAAACTTTTTTAACAAATTCATATTTGTTAATTGTAGGGGGTTTCTGTAAAACATCTAAAATCTTAGTAATTACCTCCTGAGGAAGAGCGACAATAACATGTTGATACTTTATTGTATCATCTTCTACTTGTTTAATACCGAACTGCATTTCCGTTTGAAGAAACCATGCCTCAGGGCAAGAGATCCAAAAGGACGGTAGTTTAAGCGAGGAAATTTCATTATTATTCCTAACTGGGAAGTTAAAAGCTCGAGTATTCATATATGAAGTATTTGGATTCTGAATAATTGTTGTTTGTTGCTGTTCTCCGTTTTCTAAAACGACACTAGGAGAACTTTGTGATAATGAAATAGAAATTGAAGAATTCAAATCGTTTGTTAAATCAGATTGTAGTGGATCTAATAATATATTATTTCCTATAAAAGACCTAGTAAGAACCATAACTAAATAAGATGATGAGATTGTAGGTAACAGTAATTATCAAACAAAAACCCAAACAAATTAACCAAACATACATACATATATAAAAAATAATACAAAAACCAAAATAAAATGTTTATATTAAACACCACGGACAACTAACCCAATTATTTTAGTAAATTTTCGTACAATAGAAAATTAACTTTTGTGGACACCAATAACTTATTGAAATCTGTTATATTACTTAATAAAATCGCTTACATACATTTGATTGAAGAATGTTGCCAGAATGGATTGAAAGATGTTTTTAAAATCCAGTTTTTGAATAAAACTGTTGATGAAAATTTGTGTTTTGATTTTAATGATTCATGAAAATTTCTCTTGAAGTAGATACAATTCTATTTGTATTTAAATTATGTAGATACAATTCTATTTGTATTTTTATAAAACAACTTCTTTATTCAATCAAAAAAAAATTAATAATAAAATTCTTTTTCAATTTCAAAACAAACATAAAATTTCAATGATAGAATATATAAAATTTTATAACAAGTATTTTAAGAACAAGTTCCTACAAGTACCACAAAATCTGAAACAAAGGGTGGCCCAACCATAATGCAGAGAATTTCAGAGAATTATCTTAATATTTTTTATTATGATAGAAGGATCTATGACAATTATTTGTGAAACAAAATATCGCCAAATGCTCGCCACGGCTTCGGTGGCATACTTCTATCCAATGGTATATATTTTCAATGTGCCGAATTATCTCATCCTTTAGCTCTTGAATTATCGACGTACACTTTTTCTTTTAAATATCCCCAAAGATAGCCAGGCTGTGAGCTAACACGGCCATTGAATTTCTCGCACAAAAGAGCCATTGTTTCGTTGGCTGTGTGGCAAGTGGCACCATCCCGTTGAAACCACATATAGCTAGGCACATATCCTCAATTTCTGGCCACAAGAAGTCCGTTATCATCTCGCAATAGCGAACACCGACGACGGGTCGAGGTTAATGGCTCTTCTGCCACTGTATCTCGAACAACAGCAATGTTTTCCGCAGAACGAACAGGGCGAGTATACATAGGTGTTTTTACATTTCCAACAGACCCGGTTTGCTGAAATTTGGGCACAATTCTCCAGATTATGGACACATTTGATCGATTATGCTAACCAAAGAAATCCCCAAGTGCACGAAATGCATTTTGATTTGAACGCTCATTTTCGTAAAAGGCTCTTACAATCTTAACGCGCTGTTCAATTGTGTACCTCTCCATTTTTCAATTTGTCAAACACTGAAACAAAGAAATGTCAAATTAAGTTAGGAAAAAAACTTTACGTTATGGTGTGACTCACAATTAACATTGTGTATTATGGTTGAACCACCCTTTAGAATACCTGCGGAAAAAAGTTCCCATCATTTAGTTAATGTTATTATTCAAAAACAAATGCAAATTTATTATTCGCAAATATTACAAACAACCCACCCACGTAGGTACAAAAAATAATATGTTTTAATTTTTCATAACAAATTATGTATTATAGATTCGTCATGGTTATTTTTGGGAGAAAGACGTTCCTCTAATGTCAGATAAGCTGTTCATTGAAAGTTTTAGAATGTCTCGCCAAACTTTTCAATTGCTCTGTTCAAAATTGACAAAAATTTGGGAAAGCTGATACATATTTTAGAAAATGTATCCCTCTTAAAAAAAGAGTTTCAATTGTCTTTTATACTTTAAAGTCATCGTCAGAATATGCATCAATTGGCCAAATGTTTGGTGTATCTAAAACTAGTGTCTGCTTAATTTTGAAAAGTTTTTGTCATTATGCATGGTATGTACATTTTCCAAATTGTTTAAATGAAACCAAGATCAAAGAATGCGTAGATGGTTTTAGAAAACTTGGACTTCTTCAGTGCTTTGGAGCAATCGGTATGAACAAATAAAGTTTAAATGCATTTTAGTTAAAAAACATTTTAAGCCCAAAAAAGGTTTATCAAAAATTCGTATTCATAATCAGTATTTTAACTAAAAAACGATTTAATGTTTTTTAACTTGAGGATGGCAACACAGTATTTTTTTATTTGTCACATTAATCGTAATGATGCAAATCAATGATTATGGCATTTTTTAGAAAAATATTGTTTTTGTAAAATAAAACATTTATGAAAACTTGTTTGTTAAATAAAAAGAGAAAAAGAGTCACAATAAAATGCCCAGTAAAAATGTTATATAGTTAATGATTTTATTGTTGATAAAAAAAGTATTCAAATAACCGGTTTTATTTTCTTTGTTTTGATTAAACAACACACCACTAGTTTACTTTCAATAAATAAAATCAACAAATATTATTTCTGCTTAAATTCTTTATCCGGAATTGAAAACGGGTCGATCCTCTTTTTGAAAATTTTCGTCTGACGATTTTTCTGTTTTGTAATATGTATTAATTTGTTTTCAAAAACAAGATTAACTACTTCCTTTACTATTGTAAGTAACCACTTATTTCTTCGCTATGAGTAACTATGCTGGTCACTCATTATTCTTACTATTTTAATAAGCGATAGGGTAATTACCACCTATGAATTTTGGGACATCGCGAACTAAACTAATTAAGCGAGTAAATAGCCTGGTAACTGGTGAAACCCTTTGTATGTTACTTACTCCCTTAATTACTTGGTAATGTTTTTTTTGCTGGGAAGTTATATTCCACTGACCTCCTATGTAGCATTAAGATTGATATAATAAAGATGTAACAGAAAAGAAATAAGAAGGACATCCACTCAACAATATAAAATCTAGGTAATTGAAGTAAATAACCAATAATTTTTTTAGATGTTATGCCCCACGTTGGGCAAAAAAATATGTAACTGAAACGCCGGCCTGAATTATGCTCGACCGTGCTAAGGGTAAAATGGGGGGATCTTGTTCCGGCTGTTACAAAACTTTAAAAATAGGATAGATAAAAAGAGAGAAGATTTTCAGTCTATACGGATACCTGTCATTCCTAGGTTTCGCCAAAAAAAAATAAAAATTTTAGCAATTCATTATAAAAATTATTACAATTTTATTTTACGCCTTTTACTTTTTATTATTCGTATTAACTTAAAAAAGTTGTTTTCCGTATAATAATTGGATATTTCAATTGAAAAACTATTACGAATCAACATTTCCGAATGAAAATTTTTGATAGTATAATTTCAATTTTGAAACATTTGTATTTCTAATCAAAGTGATTTCCAAACAACACAAGACAACAATTTTTCCGAATTATTACACGGGACAAATAATTTTTAAACTTTGTTATATTAGTTCAACATGTTTTGTCGCTTCATTTTTTTAGAGATTTTGATATTCTTTATTCCCCCTAATATTTAAAATGTATGGATTGTGAATAAAACAAAGTATATTATTAATAATATGATGTCATCAACCGATATGCGTTTACAGAATATGAGTATGATTTTGAGTTTTTAATTACACTCAAATAAATGAACATGATATTTCTGTTCAATTAGTTTTGGCCGACACTGTATACTCTTTAAAAACATTTGTATTTGTTTAACGCAAACCCCTTCTTTTACTAAAGCCAGTTAAAATTATAAATTATTGTTCAATTTACAAATTATATTAAAAAATGTCGGTGATAATTTACAAATATTTTTAAATTAAAATTAATATTGAAATGGTGTGACATTGGTTCAAAAAAACTAATTGTAGAACAAGATGTGAAACTGAAACAAGTTTTGCTGGAGTAAATCAGAATTTAGGAGACCTTCCTTTGTTAGTAATGCTGCGGTTAGACAGGAAAGTGAATCTAGTAAAAAGTGGGTTAACTGCTTATTTTCAGTTTAATCATTACCAGGTAATCTTCTTTTTACTGGATTAACTCTGCAATGTGTATTGACTATAATACTTTATTTGTATTATGTTTATTACATTTATTGTTTCCCGTAAACATATAATTTAATTATTTTTATATAATTTAAACCCAAATTGTGGATAAGTCCCAAACTTTTATTACGCGATCTTGACCAACTGTAAGCAACCGTTTGCGTTCTTCCTCTAAATCCATGTAAACGATTGAGTGCTTAGCATCATGAAAGGAAGCCAAAGAGGGACGCCTAAAAACAATTGAAACAATTTAAAATATGTGCAATGCAATATAAGTACATATGTATGTATAGTTACTCCACAGTTTGCAGTTCATTAAAACATGGGTTGCAAACACGTACATCAAATTCGAATCCCATGATTGGAATGTTTATCCGATTAACGGAGCAGTTGTCGCAAATAGCTTTTCCACAGTGCCTACAATGATGTTGGCGAATACCTGTAAATACAAAATAATATTCGATGAATTTAAGTAAACATACATTTTTTATTTAATTTTTTTTTTCAAAGTTCAAACATATCTGAACAAATAATTTATAATTAATCATTTCATATATTTTTGTAAATACAAATAAAAAAAATTTTAAAAAGGCACCAACAATGGAATTTGTAAATAGAAAACCTTTTTGTTATTATACCCTCCGCCTTATATGGTGAGAGTATATATCAGTTGTCATTCCGTTTGTAACATGTCGAAATATAGGTTAAAGACCCCATAAAGTATATATATTCATGATCCTTATGAAATTTTAGTTCGATCTATCGATTTCCGTCTGTCTGTTGAAATGGCCATCACGGCACGAATACGCAAGCGGGGTGCTCATTTTTACCTAGATTAATCAGTTTAGCGGTTAAAAAAGTTATGAGTGAAAATGTGTAGGTGCCTCTCAATTTTCCATACAAATTGGTGTATTTTAGCCCAATTTCATTGTCGCTACTATGTCTCTTAGAACTGAATAATATTTTATATTCACCTCTAATATTTTGACCTCAAAAAAATTTTTCCCCACTAAAATTTTTTTCACCACAAACAAATTTCTTTGACCTCAAAACTTTTTGTCACCACAAAGTTTTGTTTTCACGTACAAAAAAATTTGTTCACCCCCATAATTTTACTTCTAAGATTTTTTACATCATTTATATCAAACAAAAATAGAAAAGAACATTTTTTAGGACATTGGTGGAGCATGTTAACAAAACTTTTTTAATTGTTTTTTTGTAACTCCGGTCCAAAGTCGCAATCCTCAAAACACAAAGAAACGAACATTTGCTAATGTAGTGGCTTTACAAATTCAATCCTCTATTCCAAATGTTAATTTTAATAGATTAGAGACTACACTCGAGATACAATTCTAAAACTGGTATGGATGTGATCTCATGTGGAGAGCCTCCTCACCTCAGATCACACACCGACTATTGTTACTATTATGAACTCCTGATAAATTGCATCATCCACTGGTGGCTTATAGGCTTTTTCCACTGACCTACATATTACATCTTTCATCAATTTGCAAATATGTTAATATCTTCCCATAAGAATTATAAAGGCTAAATATTCTACATCTTCCTACATCTGCATAAGATGATCCTTTCTCATTTAGTTTCATCTTACATATTTCGTTATTTTAAGTGTTATCACTTAAAAATGGCAAAAAAATTGATTTTCTTTGTGCCATCACTACCAAACTGACTACAGAAAATAAACAAAATAAATTAACTTCAATATTTCAATGTACTGCATTAAAATTCGGGTTTGTTCTTGCAAAGCAACAACTACTCCAATGATTAATGCTTTCTCTAAACCATTTTTTAATATTTTTCATTTTTAACAAAAATTATGCGTCTTTTTCTTTTATTTTTTAACAACTGAATAAATGAAATATGTTGCCAATGTAAATTCATGTTTCACGTTTTCAACATCTTCCATGCGTTTCACAAAGAAGTTGTTCAGTGTAAAAAGCCTATTAGCATTGACAGGCAGAACGGATTGGCGAAATATAGAAGAATTCTCAGTATACATTGCTCAGAAAACAGACCGCTAAGAACAACAGACGTTATTGACCTCTCGATAAGAAATTTAGTGTCATATATCAAACATGCTTGTCTATTTGCTACTAAGCTCCCCCCACGACACTGCAGACAAAATGTAATATTTTCTGCAGATATGAAAAAGAAGAGCTCGAAGAGAGTGGCAACTGCACAGATCTCCTCAACCGTTATTAGAAAAAACTATTGAAGACAAAAAATACTGCTCTGCTCTTTTAATAAACGTCTCTCAAGCACTTGATAAAGTCTGGCATGGGTGACTATTATATAAGATAATCTGATGTTACCACTAAATATCCATAAGCAGCTATGTCACGAATAGAAAATTTACCCGTTCAGAGAAAAGTTTTATCAGCTCTCCTTAGGATATACAGACGGTAGTCACACAAGGTGGTATATTGAGTCCACTAATGTATTTATTATACACCTCGGACATGAAATTGAATGATGATGATTATGTTAACATACACACCTCAACATTCGCTGGCAATACTTAGCGTTCTTAAAACCCGGTAATAGCATCTATATTGCTACAAAACAACATTTCAGTATTGAAGGACTGACTAGATAGATGAAGAATTAAAGTAAATGAGCAGATATGTATTAATATGACTTTCACGTTAAGAAGAGAATCGTGTCCGCCGATTCAGATTAATGATCAGATTATACTCCAGTGTACTTCGTATCCATAACTTAGTAACACATGAACAAGTCATATAGAAGCAAAACTTACCCAGATAAAGTTAAAAACTATTCAACTAACTTAGTTAATCGGTAGAAACTCTAAATTTGCTTTGGATTGTAAACTTTTACTATACGGCTCTATCATAAAACCCATATGGTGCTATGGAATTAAGCTTTGGGATACTGCCTCTAACATTGAGAAGGCAGAACAAGATCTTGAGGATTTTAACGAACGCACCCTCGTATGTTAAGTTGCGTTTACACTTGGCCTTAAATCTCGAGATATCGCTTAAAATCTCCTCCGAAATCTAGGAGTGTTTACATTGTAATTACGAGATTTCTGTTTGACAGCTGATATAAACAGCTGCTTTATGTAAACAATTTTATAAAAATATTGGGGGAAACTGGGAAAATTTAAAAAAGTAATCAGAAATATGAATATTTCAAAAAAAGATTTTTATTCATTTATTATGCATCTAGCTTCAGTACCACAAAATCTGAAACAAAGGGTGGCCCAACCATAATGCAGAGAATTTCAGAGAATTATCTTAATATTTTTTATTATGATAGAAGGATCTATGACAATTATTTATGAAACAAAATATCGCCAAATGCTCGCCACGGCTTCGGTGGCATACTTCTATCCGATGGTCTATATTTTCAATGTGCCGAATTATCTCATCCTTTAGCTCTTGAATTGTTCTTGGCTTATTGACGTACACTTTTTCTTTTAAATATCCTAAAAGAAAGAAGTCCGACATAGCCAGGCTGTGAGCTAACACGGCCATTGAATTTCTCGCACAAAAGAGCTATTGTTTCGTTGGCTGTGTGGCAAGTGGCACCATCCCGTTGAAACCACAGATAGCCAGGCCCATATCCTCAATTTCTGGCCACAAGAAGTCCGTTATCATCTCGCAATAGCGAACACCGACGACTATATCTCGAACAACAGCAATGTTTTCCGCAGAACGAACAGGGCGAGTATACATAGGTGTTTTCACATTTCCCACAGACCCGGTTTGCTAAAATTTGGGCACAATTCTCCAGATTATGCACACATTTGATCGATTATGCTAACCAAAGAAATCACCAAGTGCACGAAATGCATTTTGATTTGAACGCCCATTTTCGTAAAAGGCTCTTGTGTACCTCTTCATTTTTAAATTTGTCAAACAATGAAACAAAGAAATGTCAAATTAAGTTAGGAAAAAAACTTTACGTTATGGTGTGACTCACAATTAACATTGTGTATTATGGTTGAACCACCCTTTAGAATACGTGCGGAAAAAAGTTCCCATCATTTAGTTAATGTTATTATTCAAAAACAAATGCAAATTTATTATTCGCAAATATTACAAACAACCACCCACGTAGGTACAAAAAATAATATGTTTTAATTTTTCATAACAAATTATGTATTATAGATTCGTCATGGTTATTTTTGGGAGAAAAACGTTCCTCTAATGTTAGATAAGCTGTTCATTGAAAGTTTTAGAATGTCTCGCCAAACTTTTCAATTGCTCTGTTCAAAATTGACAAAAATTTGGGAAAGCTGATACATATTTTAGAAAATGTATCCCTCTTGAAAAAAGAGTTTCAATTGTCTTTTATACTTTAAAGTCATCGTCAAAATATGCATCCATTGGCCAAATGTTTGGTGTATCTAAAGCTAGTGTCTGCTTAATTTTGAAAAGTTTTTGTTATTATGCATGGTATGTACATTTTCCAAATTGTTTAAATGAAACCAAGATCAAAGAATGCGTAGAATGCTTTAGAAAACTTGGACTTCTTCAGTGCTTTGGAGCAATCGGTATGAACAAATAAAGTTTAACAGCGGTATTCATAAAAAAATCTTAGTTCAAGTTTCAAATGCATTTTAGTTAAAAAACATTTTAAGCCTTAAAAAAGGTTTATCAAAAATTCGTATTCATAATCAGTATTTTAACTAAAAAACGATTTAATGTTTTTTTAACTTGAGGATGGCAACACAGTATTTTTTTAATTGTCACATTAATCGTAATGATGCAAATCAATGATTATGGCATTTTTTAGAAAAATATTGTTTTTGTAAAATAAAACATTTATGAAAACTTGTTTGTTAAATAAAAAGAGAAAAAGAGTCACAATAAAATGCCCAGTAAAAATGTTATATAGTTAATGATTTTATTGTTGATAAAAAAGTATTCAAATAACCGGTTTTATTTTCTTTGTTTTGATTAAACAACACACCACTAGTTTACTTTCAATAAATAAAATCAAAAAATATTATTTCTGCTTAAATTCTTTATCCGGTATTGAAAACGGGTCGATCCTCTTTTTGAAAATTTTCGTCTGACGATTTTTTAAGATTTTGGCCATACTTTCTATTATGAACAAAATACAATTAAAAATATCACATTTTTCAAAAAAAAAAATGGTTCTTACCAATTCTTTTGATCAAATATAGAATGTTCATTATTTATTAAACAAAAACAAATAAATTCATTTGATTAAATGACAATCAAAAATGTCATTTTAAAATAGGTTTAAAATAGGGTCGAACCAATTTTAAAATTCGTTTATTTACACAAGGTTTAAGAAAGGTATTTTAAGCTAAAATTCGTTTATGAATACAATTTTAGCAGATTTTGCTTAAAATTGGTTTGAAATACTGTTTAAAATTTTATGAATACCGCTGTACACATTTATAAAAATTTAATATAAAAATAAAAAAGTATAAAAATATATCAGAACAACTCAACTCATTTTTACGAGATTTGAGTGCAGATGTAAACGCAACTAGCAATGATAACATTCATAAAGATCTCAATGTACCTTTAGTTAGTAACAAAATCACTAGACATAGCAACAACTACATAAGGAAACTGGAAACACACCCTAATACCTTAGCACAGAATCTATTGAATAATGATGGGCACCGGCGCTTAAGAAGGAGGGACACAGCAGTCCTATCAACTATATGAAGAAAGAATATATAGGTGCTAACATATCCACATATATAAATTTATGAGAAAATGAAATTTTCGACTGGGACTGGCTGGCCTTAATATTAAATTTTGAGATTTGAAAACTGTTAGTTCACATAACTTAAATGAAGTTTCAAAAAAATAAACAAGATCTTGAAAAACAAACATTTCAAACAAAAAATTGTTGGAAATGGAAATTGGTTTTTGTGATTTTTTTTCTTTATAGTCTCTGTCCTCAACAAAAATTTTTCTTTAAAAAGTACAATAGTTTTTTGGAATGTCAAGCTTTTAATTTTGTTCCATCAACGTTGTTATAAATGATGTAGAGATATTTTCCCAAATAATAGTTAAAACCTTTTTTTAGTATATAAAATCTTTAGTTTTTTGTGAATCTAAAACTAAGCTTTTAAGCCTACAGATTTTAAAAATTCTGAGATGTTTCTTTATACAAAAAAAATTCCAAACTACCATTTGAAAGTATCGGCAGGGTTCAAAAGAATTCATATATGAACACTAAAATTTAAACATTCATGATAAATTATCATGAATGAAAGTTGCAAAATAATTCGTGTTATTCTCACATTCGAAAACGAATAGCTAAGATTATTTTGAATTTTAAGTGTACATACAGGTTGGTTGAAAAGTTCCTGCGCTCGAAATCAAAGAATACTGTTTTTGTTACGAAATATATATTTTTTTTTTTCAATATAATCTCCTAGAAGCTCAAAACACTTGTTCCAATGATCTTCCAATAATTTTATCCCATCATTATAATGGTTTTCCGGAAGCTCTGCAAAATAACCATCAACGGCTGCTATGGCCTCTTCATTCGACGAAAAATGCTTTCCACGAAAGAATTGTTTGAGATTTCTGAAGAGATAGTAGTCACTGGGAGCCAAATCTGGTGAATACGGTGGATGTTCAAGCAATTCGTACTTTAATTCTTTGAATTTAGCCATCGTCAAAACACTTTTGTGAGCAGGTGCATTGTCTTGATGAAACATGATTTTTTTCTTCTTTAAACCAGGGGTTTTCTCACGAATTTTTTCATCCAGCTGATCCAAAAGGCTGCAATAATATTCAGAGTTGATTGTTTTACCTTTCTGAAGATAATCAATCAACAAAATTCCTTTTGCATCTCAAAAAACTGATGCCATAACCTTCTTTGCTGATCGTTGTGACCTCACCTGTTGGAGCTGAACAACCACCTTCAGTCCACTGTAAACGTTCTTGTTTCAATTTAGGATCATGGTGGTAGATCCAAGTCGCCTCCATAGTTATAAAACGACGCAAGAAGTCGGTTTAATTCGACTTAAAACGCTCCAAATTACGCTGAGAAATTTGTTTTCGATCCAGTTTTTGTTGAATTGTTAATGTGTGCGGCATAAATTTCCTTTGCTTTTAAACCCTTCAAAACAAAGAATCTAATGACTGCACGATATTCAATTTTTTCCATATTAAAAAAATCAATGACACGTCAACTTCAAATGGCTTGTAAACAAAGAAAGAATTGACAGAATGACTTGCAACTTTGAATGTTATACCAACTTGAGAAAAAAAAGTTTAGAGCTAGCAGTGCCATCTCTTGGTGAGCGCAGGAACTTTTCAACCAACCTGTATGTATACATACGTATATGAATAGTGAGAAGTAAAAAATTTTAATGCTTATACATATATGTATGGCGTACGCATCGCATTAATTAATGTTCATATACACTAATTCCAATGGTTGTTTTTATCGTGTTCGTATGTGATAAGATCTCTTTGTTTAATTTTTGTATATTCATGTGGATGTGCTTGTTTTATTTATTCTATACAAAAATGAAAAAAAAATTAACAATTATTTTTTCACAATTCGTGTCAAGAAAATTTCTATTTCACGAAATGGCGAATATCTCGGAAACTAAGCGAGATAGCGCAAAACGGACAACATTTTTGCAAAATCGACGAAGGTTACCTTCTATTGAATAAATTCGGTAGGTCCGCGAAGGGTTTCATTGAGTTTTTATAAAACAGACACAGGGTGACTATTTTTATACCCTCCACCATATATGGTGAGGGTATATATCAGTTTGTCATTCCGTTTGTAACATGTCGAAAAATAGGTCTGAGACCCCATAAAGTATATATATTCGTGATATTTATGCAATTTTAAGTCGATTTTGCGATGCCCGTCTGTCTGCCTGTCTGTCCATCTGTTTGATGATATGGCGATCACGGTGCGAAGACGCAGGTCTTAATTTTTACCTAGATTATTGGACATCCTCACGAGCAGTTTGTTATTGAACATGAAAAAAATCGGTCCAGCGGTTCCTAAATTTTCCATACAAATTGGTGTATTTTAGTACAATTTCATAGTAGTGACTGGTACATAATATATTTTGTCATATTTTTTTACCAGTCGCTTAGAGGTGAATAATATTTTGTATTCACCTCAAAAATTTTTTTCACCACTAAATTTTTTTTTCACCACAAAAAATTTTTTCACCTCAGAAAACTTTTCACCTCCATAATTTTACTTCAAAAGTTTTTACATTATTAATATCAAACCCAGTAGAGAACATTTGTTTAGAATATTTAAACTTCAATGGCGATGTGTAACCAGGGGTGCCAGATGATTTTGATAAAAAATCGGCATATTTAAAAAAAAATCGGCATAATCATAAAACCATTTTAAATACAAAAAAAAAAATTATTAAAAAAATAACAAAACAGAACAATTCAGCATTAACTAAAACATAAAATAATATAAAAATCAATAAAAAAAAAAAACGTTTTACAAATAAATTGTATATATACTCGTATATTTACATATAATTTGTACTTTAGAATAAATTTTTTTAAATGTTCAAACAAAATTTTTTAACTTTTTTGTATGAACATGTATTTTATAGATACATACATATTTGAGTTTGACATTTTTATTAAATCCTTTTTAATATCAGCATCAAAATCGTTTGAATTATTAAATTTTAAATAATCTTTAGAAAATAGAATTCCTTGTAAAGATTCATTTTTCAGGGAACATCGAAATTTTCTTTTATTTAGGTTGACTTGACTAAAAATTATTTCCACATTTGCGGAAGAATGTGGAAGGGCCATAATTTGTTGTATAAACTTTGAAAGCACTGGAAATGCAACAGTAGAATCCCCACGTTTTAAATCTGAAATTTGTTGTCAAAAAGTTTGTAAATTTATTTCACTTCCTTCAAAAAATTCTTTAAATTTTACAATTTCAGATTCTAAAATTTGTTTTTCTTTTTCAGAAATAAAGCTGGGGAATTCTTTTAGAATTTTCATAAAATAATTATTGTCTTTGTTCATAATTTTGTTAGGGTTTATCATATTTAAAGATTTATAAGAGTTTTGTCCAAAATCAAAACGTTTTAATATTTGATTTTCAAGTTCTATAAGGGTATTCATTTCAGTTTTTTTTGTAGTTGGAAAAATGGAAAAGTGGAATAATACAACTTTTGTTACAACAAACACAAGGAAATAAATTTCCACCAAAAGTTGTATTTTTAACAACCTATAACCAAGTGTAAAAAAATCTGGATAAAAATTTGTAATTTTCCACTATAAACGTCAAACGAAATGATGTTGCCACTTTTAAGAAAATCGTTAATTTGTAGTTCAAAGTACAAAAAATTACATCTCTTTTTGGTTATGAATATGTGTATCGGCCAATTTAAATTCTGTGCCATCTACGTAACCAATACAGTGCGGTAATTCACTATCCGTTTCCTTCACAATATGCGCTCTTTCGTCTCTATCGGGCCAAAAAATATTTTTTTTTAAGTTCTAGAAACGCCCGAAATACTCGTTTTGTTATATTTTGTTTAGTGCCCCCATCTCCAATACCGGAAATTGTGCACATTCTCCTGAAGCCCCGAATCTGTATAGAACTACAGCAAGTTGAAATTTGAAACTCTATTGCTTACATGCTATTTTATGATGAAATTCATCACTAGAACATATAAGTGAGACAAGATGGTGGAACTGATCTTTAGTGCATCGCCTCATTTGACCAAATCGGTTGTCATCGAACTGGGAAAAAATATCCTCACACCATACTTTAGATTTGGGAACCAAGTACTTGATTCCACGCCGCAAAAACATCACTACGCTCAAATCATCATAAAGAATGTTCAATTCTTCTTTCACCATATTGTCGGCCATTTCTTCAGTTGCTAAATCATCATCTGATGTAAAAGTTTCTAAAAAATAATATTTTTAAATTTATATTGTATTGTTTTTTGGAGAAATTATCTTTACCGATATTTTCATAAATACTATCAATTTCCATTAAAATTGCAGTAATTCAATAATCAATCGATTCACTTTTTACACTTTTATTTGGCATCTAGAAAAATATTAATGATTGTCACATCATTGACAGCTTGTTTTTTATTTCACATCAATAAGAGTGTAAAAATTAATACAATTATTTACAATTTTGTTAATTTCGCTGTTGTTAAGCTTTGATTCTGATATTAACTCTTTAGCCATTAATCCCATATATACCTCATGAAATTTCAAAAAGTTCTTTGTGTTTATAAATTCCTTTAAATAAATTTCATCATTTAAAATATCGTTTTTTAAAAAATTACTTAAAACAGTTCTTAAAAGCCTTTCCATTCGGCTGTATTGGTTGTGTATTTCTGTTGACTCACTTTGAAATATTATGTAAATATTATTAACAATTTCAAGAATATACTTTAAAAAAGATAAATATATTTGATTTGATTCGTTTAAATTTTTTATAATTTGTATCAAACCCGATAGAGTACAATTTTTTGGATATTGGTGGACGTAATTTAAGAATTCGGCACAGCAGAATTTAAGCCTTTTTTACTTTACTTGACAGTTATCATTTTTTAATGTAACAAGTATTCCAGTGTTGCCCAAAATTGAAAATTATACTAAAACAAACAAAAATCGGCATTTTTGGAGTAAAAATCGGCAAATCGGCATTTGACAATTTTGAGGCAAAAAAACGGCAAAATGCCGATAAATCAGCAAATATGGCAGGCCTGTGTGTAACCATGCAGACCACATTTTTCATTAAGGCATATTTGTAGGGATGTTGGAGCTCGTGAATTCCAACTTTTTTTTTTGGTTAACAAAAATCCTGTTTCACATAAGAAGACATTCCGTGGACATATAATCATTCAAAAAAGAATTTTGCGTAGAGGAAAATATAAGCAATTTTTTTTATCAATGTGGAACCTTTTTTTGTATGAAGTTTTTGCGAAATACGCGACTACGAATTTTGATTTCATAATCGTAATGTACACCAAAAAATATATTACATATGATGAGTCGCGATCTTAATAATTATATTTAATTTTTCTCAATTTTTAATTTATTTAAAATAATATAACAAGTTTAACTTTGAAACTTCAATGGCGATGTGCTACCTCTAAATAATTTTTTTTAATTTCTTTGGCAGACCATATTTTTACCATAATGGCATATTTGTAGGGTTGTGGAGCTCGTAAATTCAAACTTTTTTTATTTTGGACCACCTTAATGTACATGTATATACTTATATAGCCTGTTCCTCTATTTCGAAAGAACACGTTCGTTCGCTTTCTAGTCGAAAGAAAACTGATTTGGGTTTCACTAACTCTATTTCTATGCGAACGATGACTCGAACGACAAGTTGAATGAAAACGTAACTGTTTTCATACAAAATTTGGTTTCTCTATTTCGAACAGCTAGAACGCAAATGTCAAAATCAGTGACTTGCTAGTTTTTTGTCGAGTAAATATATTTTTGATATTTTTAAAAGCAAAATGAAGTAAAAAAAGCAATGGATAACAAAAAGTAAGTACAAAATAATACAAATATTTATAGTTTATTAAGAATTTTAAATTTTAGTTAAAAAAAATCAACAATGGACCAGCCGAAGACGCATGTATTTTGTATTGAAGAAAGGCCTAATTTTGCCAGAGGGACTCTGGTGTTCGGAGCAAAGAAATTTTCTGCAGAGGAGGAAAATTTGACCAAAAACTAAACTCCGTTTCACCCCCTATTACGCTGTTGCTGAGTGGTAAAAGGTAAGTGTGTATTGTTTGTGACTTACGTTTGCCCCAAGCAGCTCATATTTACATTTTTTATTTACATCAGTGACCGCACCGAACAGACAACAGCAACAGGCAACAGAAAAGCTTTCCGATTAATAATCTCACCCACAACCAATCGATAACAAAAATTTTTACAAATAAACACATTCTCAAATAAAAATTGATTTCTTTATTGTTATTTTTTTATTTCATTTGTCATATACAGCTGATCACTGTTAAACAGGGTTGTTTTTGTCTTTAAGCAGTTTAGTAGTATTTTTGCTACTTTAAAAGAAAATTTTAACAAATGCTCAAAATATATGATCTGGCATCTCTGTGATTTGTAAATGCGTAAGAAACAAAAATTGACACACGTAAGTCAAGTCGATCGAAGGCTTTCGAAATAGAGAAACCCAAATTGATTCGAATTCGAGTGACTTGCTATCGTTCGACTAGTTTTTCGTTCGAGATCGAGGAACAGGCTATTAGCCTAAGTAAAACAAATTCGCACATTTATGTACATTCAGAATGATAGCAATGTCCAAGTGTATGAAAACAAATTCCTCTTATTTTCTCATTTTTGTATGAAAATAAAAAACAATACAAATTTGATCATACATGAACGAATAACGCAAACTATTTTTTGTATCTTTACACACAAATAGAACAAAACAGAATAAAAAAAATAATTTTTTTTTATTTCATGCGCTTGAGTGAATATTTGGTACTCTGAGCTCCACCTTATCACATTTTTGTATAGCCACAAGTAGGTATCAACTAAATAAATTTTTAAATATAGAAATATTGGTTGGTATTCTTCTAAAAAATTAGAGGTCTTATTGTGTGTGCCTAACTTTGTTGAAATATTACAAATGCTACAAACTGCATTAAAAAAAATTAAAAAATGCAAAAAATCCAATCGTTTTTATTTGCGTTGGAATGAAGATTGATAATTCAGAAAAGTAGTCAAAAACTTATGTTTTTATAATGGTAAATACGTACATTAGGGTGTTTTTTATTTTTAAACGCGTGGTTAGACCCAAATTTTGGGCATCGGCGCTCCTTGAATGTTTTCTATATAAAAGAAAAAACACCTTGATGTATATATTCAGTCTAATTATTTATAACGGCAATCCAATTTATTACTTCATGTAGGTGTACTTAATGGACCTGATATTAGAAAGTTAATAAAAGCTGAATCATTTGACGAAGTACAAATTGATAAAGAGTTAGTTGAGTGGCATGCTTTAAAAGACGTAGTTAAATAATTTTTAGGAAAAAGAGATCGCAGATGCCGTAAAAATAATTCTGAGTGATTTCGATATAATTGGTGACCAGCTACAGACTAGCTAAAATCTGTTGGTGGTCAAAAACGGTATACGAAGGAAAGGAAAATAAATATTAACGTGAAGAAATGAATTTACTCTCTTCAACACTTGGATGCAGGGTTGGCAGGTAATACCGCTAAAATACCGTTATCGATTCAATACCCTTTCAACAGACTATCGTTACCCCTAAAATACCGTTACTGAAATAACTGAAAAAATACCGTTACCGAAATAATTGAAAATAACGTTATCGTTAAAATACCGTTACCAAAATAACTAAAATATCGTTACCTTTAAAATACCGTTACCGAAATAATATTATTACTTTAATTCGTATTGTTAACTTTGCGAACGCCTTTTGTATTGTTAACACTGTGGTAACACTTTGTTTAAAGTAATGTCTACACAAGTTATGATCTTGGTTGAAAATTACACAAAAAGCAACAATAAAATTCTGTTCTGTTGGGGTTTTGAATTAAACCAACAAATAAAGTTTTTATAAAATAATTTAACACAACATTTATTTTGAAAGATAAAATAATACTGAATATACAATTGAAAATTATTGACAAAAATATAATTCAAAAGTCTATGATATCTATATTGAAAAATTTAAGAATATGAAAAGTATTTTATTTGCAAGTGTCTACAACATATTCGTTGTTGTTTTGTGTGTAATTTTCAAATTTCATGGCATATTATATTGAATGTGACGACACCTGGTAAACAAGATCATAACTTGGTTAGACATTACTTTAAACAAAGTGTTGCAACAGTGTTAACAATACAAAAAGGGGTTAGTTAAACTAAAGAAAAAACATTTGAGAAAAAATAACAATTTCTCGTGTGGAAAGAAGTAGCAAGAGAGAAACAAAAACTTTGTAGTAGACGCTGCCATAAACGCGCAAAACAAAAGAGCGAAAAATTGATTTAGTGAGGAAAAAATTTAACTCTTAAAATATCGTTACCGAAATAACTAAAATACCGTTATCGCTAAAATGCCGTAACCGAAATAATAGAAAATACCGATACCGAATTAACCCAAATATCGTTATCATTAAAATAATGTTACCGAAATAACTAAAATATCGATACCCCTAAAATAACGTTACCGAAATAATAGAAAATATCGTTACCTTACTACAGCATTTTAAAGATTCTTCTTTAATTTTAAATATTTTTTTTAGTTATGTGTCAAAAATAATGCGGTACATTATTTTTCTAAAGGTATTTATTATTTATTCTTTGGAAGTTATTTACAAAAGAAGTAAAAAAAAATATTTGCAACATTAGCGCTGTCGAGAAATTGGTTTTAAATAGTGGGAGCTCAAACTTTTCTAAAGACGGGAAAGCAAAATTGTATGCGGTTTAGAATTTATAGATATGACTTTGAAAATAATGCACCCACTCAGGGGTACAACCTATGTTAGGCTATAAAAATAAATTGTGATGAGGTGGGGCTAAACTCAGCGGGGGGTTTTCTACCACACACATGTACTTCCGAACCGCGTTGGTTTGGTAGTGTCCTGAAACAATTACAATAAAATTGTAGGACAGTGTTTTCTGTGAAATAAAACAAGTTAACTTAAAAACTTCAGAAATCAGAATTACAATAGGAATAAAGTGGTTATAATCTGCGAGAGATTACTTAGAAAAGCACCATTTGATTTCTAGAACAATACATTTTAACATCCGATATTTTAGATAGAAATTTGAAATCTTGGTTATTATTGAAAATAAAACAAAATTTTTCAATTCTTTCCAAGCTTCCTATAAATATGTAACCAAATTTTTTGACTGCATTTTAACCCATTTTTGTCTATTAAGTTGTTTGGGATTTACGTGAAAAAAAAATGTTATATTATTTACAATACATATAAAAAAAACAATTTTTCACGATCATGAATTCCACGTCAAAATTTATTACATATTTTTTTTCACCTAAATTTAATATACAAGATTATTATTTTTCAAGTGGGAAAGTAATTGTGCCTTTCCTATAAAATAACACAAATTTTCATTTAATTGATTTAAGACGATTATAGATCGAATGAAATTTTTTCACGGAAATACAATTTACTATGCTTAATTTATAAAAAGTTATATGAAAAATTCGTTAGAGAACAATATTTTTACATCCGATAAATTTATTGCAGATTTAAAAATTATAATATAATATAAAATTTTTAATTTCAGCGTAAACCAAAATTTACCAAAAATATTTAAAAATGTTTAGTTTTCTTCGATCTTCTTTTTTCATAAAAAATTATTTATTATTATTTGTCCCAATATTTCATCACCACATTGGGGGAAATTTTTATATAACTTGAATAATAAAAATTATTTCATTTATTTTATTAAGTCAATGGAATATAAAAAATTCCTTACAGACTAGATACAAAATATATAAATATATGTATGTATATTTGAAGAAATTTAAAACAAAATACACTCTCGGGACAATTTGCTAAAAACAGGCATAATAAATGAAAAACAACACTACCTCCATGGCTCATGCAAACGTTAAGTTAAAAATTTTAAAATTAAAAATTTCAAAAAGAAACAGTTTAACATTTCTTTCGAAGTGCAAAATTCAATAACGTGGTTTGGATTTTTATTGAATGCAATCTCATTGATAGAATTGAGATCATTCACGCGCGATTTAAAATACTATTTTGGTAGGCATAGTTTGTGCGATGACACGGAATAGTAAAAATATAATGATTATAACAAAGTATTCTACGTAGCACATAAAACGATATCTTCGTAAGATATTATCTCAGGACAATCAATAACTCGACAAATAATGATATAAATAAGTAAAGCGGACCGAAATCTACGTAGAATTTCTAACCTATATGAAGGAAAAGGGTTATTAAACGTAAAAGACAAAATTGCATATTTAAGAAATATTCGCTGCACTCTTTCAATACGGTAGATATGAATTTCGGCATACTCCAATTTCGACCTAACATATGACATGTATACCAATCTTAACGTATTGGGATCAGAAAATTCTGAACACAGGCATTGCATAAAATGAAATGAATTAAATAATAAGAATTAATAAATTAAAACTTTATATAACAATCTTACAAAAGGTGGAAAATCAAAAATTTTTTTGTCAATAGCTGCACGCTAAAAAAAATCACGTGCTTGATATATAATATGATGGTAATATACATATATCTGGTAATGCTCTAAGTTATATTTGCCCCATTAATAATACAATGTACTTGCCCCCAAATATAAAATTTTTGCTTGTAAACATATATGTATATATTTGGATCCTTTGAAATGCATCCACTGGCAAACATATATATGGTTGCATGCAAATAAATGTATGTTTATCTTTGTTATGTTTGCATCCCACAAGTATAATAATGATAAAATTACAATTGCAAAGATATGTTTATTTAGGTGGGAAAATACAAATATTACAACATATGTATAATAACCAAAAATCTACTTCAAATATACATATGGTAGTTCCTAAACAAATATATATTTGCCTGTAAACATATTCAAAAATTTATTTTTCCTGCGTGTGTGATTATGCGACAAGCTATCAACGTAAGCTTGTGTCATTCCCATAGAAATTTGACAAAAGAAACGTTAAGCGTTAACACTAATGTAAAGTTTATATGGGAATGCCATAAGCCGAGTTTGAGTTTTTTTCTGAATGGGGATTAAAATTTACATTTGGGGATCCGGGGATTGTTGGGGATGACAACAAAATTTACGGGGATTTTTTTATTTTTTCAACACTGTTAATATTTTAGAATTGGTGGTAACAGTGCAGAGTTGTAAAATGTGCTTACTTTTAAATATTCGATAATGCTCAATACTTTTAAGTATTAATTCGATACTACTCAATACCTTTTGCATTTAAAAAATCAAAGGCTTAAAAATTGTAAAAACAAACGAATTTATCATTTTGTATTAATTTGGTAATTTCTGTTTTAAAAATTATTTTATTACATTTTTAAAGTTTGTAGGTGTAAGTTTTAATTAGAAATAATTTTAGCAAATCGGTTTTTAAAAATTTGTAAAATGATTTCTGAAATTAGCAACAAAAATTTGTAAATATTCTGTAAAATTTCTGTAATTTGCAAAATGTAAACAGCAAAACGATTTTCTAAATAATATTTTTTTTACTAAATTTTAAGGTGGAGACTCATTCGGATCCTGAGTTATGAAGGAAAACGTGGTCGTAAGCCAATTTTCGTCGCAAATTCATATGCAAAAGCTTACACACAAAAACTATATGCACACACAGAAAAAAAACCCCAATGTAAAATCAACATGAAAAAATGTTAATTTCAAGTCATTGTAAATTTCTGCAAAAAAAAATAAATTAATTAAATATTTACGTTGTTTCATATAAAATTAACAGTTAAACATGTTAATTTTAAATTGTAAACGTAAAAATAAAATTGTACACATTAATTTTTACCTTTTTCAATGTAAAAATAACATTGGTCAATGTTAAATTTTAAAATTCTAGTTTTGTAGTAAAAATTAAAGTTTTTCAAGTAAAATTTACTTTGGTTTGGTTAAAACAACACTAACCATTGTAAAATCAACACTAAAATCAAATTAAAATAATAACTAAGCAGTGTAAAAATAACACGAAAAATGTAAAAATTAAATTAATTCATGTAAACTCATAAAAAAATTTCATAAAGTACCGCTACATTAAAACAACAAAAACAAGCATTCTTATTGTGTTTATTGTTGTGTGCCTAACAAAGTGGGTGAATTTTATTCTAAAAAATATAATAACAATAATAATAAAAATAAAAATTTAGAAAGTATGGTACAAAACCTTGTGTCTCTTTAAGAAACCATTAATTTCGAGAGCGATGTAGAAAGAAATTTAGTTTTAAATATTCCAGTGTTTAAAAATACAAATCAAAGTTCCCACTTCGACAAGCTGTTGAAAACTTTTGACTTATTGTAAATGAAGTAAAGTCTTATTTGACAAGTAAGTATCTATTAATCTATTTTTGTTTATATTTTAACAAAAACTAAATTATTTCTTAGGAGCTGAAATAACATTTGAAAGCCTAAAATACTTATCAAAAAAAGACATAAAGGAAGCTATACCACCTTCGTGCCTGTTTCCGAAAAAAATATTTATTTGAAGAAAAAGTGAGGTAACGACGAAAGAATTTTAAATAATCTATTTGTTTATTTTTACCTAACTTTTCCATAAGTTTGCTATGTTACAGTATGGTTTTGATGACGATACCTTGTCTTAATCGATTGCCAATAAAGTAGTCTCTTGGTTACAAAATGAATCTAACCCAGCAAAACTTTGGTAATGGGTGCGATATTATCATGCGTTACCTTGTAATAATAGCTCGTTACCTTTTTCATTATTTGCAAGCATAAAGTAATAAGGTACTCATTATTGATTACTTAATATATGATTTATAAATGTAAGGTAATAATTGAAATATTTTTGAAAATCTATTTTTAGATACATTACTTTATTTTTTTGCAAGCAAAAGGGTAAGGTATGTTTGTTTTGATAACACTAGCGAAAAAACGAAGCGCAACAATTCGTTTAAGTTCAAAGCAATCAAATACTATATGCGTCGATAGCTCAGTGGGTAGAGTTCTTGACTGGCAACCAGATTTCCCTGGTTCGATTCCCATCATGACCACATTGTTTTTAATTACAAATATTTTAAATAAAATATTTGTAATAATTTTTTTAATAAAAATTCCTCTTTCTTAAAAATCTATTTTTAGACACATTACTTTTTCCATTCTCGTAACCACATAAGTAACCCCTTACATTATCACCTCTAAAGTAATGGGTATATACATTACTTTGAGGCTCATCGCCTGTAAAATTCATCAATTAAGTAAGGTGTAAAGTAATCCATCGGCCCCTATGGCTATACATTACTTTACCCATTATTTGGTAATGTGTGGTTTTGCTGGGAATGTTAGCACAACAAACACTCCGAATTCATCCCTTTGCACATCAGATGGGGGTTGCAAGCTACATATCTTAGTCAAACTAAGAAATCACGGTTTTGCTTTTTTGTAACCATTAATTGTTGTTTTTTTAGAGTCTTAAGCTTATTTTAGAAGACAGCCTTAAATGAAAATCCATTACAAGTTTTTATGAAAAAATGTCACTATTGGAAGACATTTTTATCGCAATATAAAATTATCGCCAAAAGATTTGCAAGTAACAGTAGATGAAATAATAGAAAACTTTTCTTGTGAAATAAGAGTACGTATTATATTTTACCTAATTAACTACAAGAATTTATTTAAATTTTCTAATCTTTTAGGAATACTACTTTATACCATGAGGTAGGAAAGCGAATGCTGCTGGTAAACTTTGGGAAAAATACGTAAACCAAAGGGCAAAGCGTGTGCGTTCATTAATGAAAATCAAAGATAGTTTAGAAGATTCAGATTCGAATTCCCATGATGATTGTTCTGAATTTGATGAACCAGTTTTACTGGTCTTAAAAGCTTCTCTCTCAAGGGAGTTTTCTAATTGCGATCTATAAGTAATTATGAATTTCTTAACGATTGGCCACTTTATAATAATAGCAAATCTGACGAACTAGTAAGTTTTACTCAATTCATTATTAACTTGCCCTCTTTATTTTATTAGATTAATATAGACTTAGAGCTACTGCATCCAGACAAAAGCCACCTTCTTTACAGTAAATGGAGTGTGTTTATTCTAAAATTTATGTTCTATGTTATGAATTTGAAACTCGCAACTTTGATGATAATTTCCAATCTATGTAGTAGGCAAGTTAAAGGATGAAATAATTTTAAAAGAATTCCATGAATTTACAAGTCCAAATGGTAAAATAAATTTTTGTAAACTTTATTAAATTTATGTAGTATATGTATAAACAAATTAATGGATAAAATGTAAATTGTTTCTTACGGAACCAATAATGCCTTAAAGTTATTTTAATAAAGAAATCATTTCAAATTAAAATGAAATTTTATGTTATTTCAATATGGTCATTTTAATTTTTAATGATTTAAAAGTAAATTTTAAATGAAATTCGTGTTGATTCAACATGAAATCCTTGTTATTTTTCATTTTTTACTGTTGATTTTAAAGGACTTAAACATAATGTTTACATGATAATCCCTTAAATTTTACTAGAACAAATATGTAAGTTTTACATGATAACCAATTGTTTTTATTTGAAAAAAAATAATTTTTATTTTATTGTAAAATCATGTTAAATTAACAAGAAACGCTAATGAAGCAATATCATTATTAAAAACTGTTAAATTAATCGTGTTTTAATTCATAACTCAGGAACCAAATGAGTCTCCACCTTTCAGAATTTAAAAAAAATTGGGTTTTGAAATATGGGTATTTGAAGATTAAACCTAAAAAAATTACCTTTAACCTTTTAATATAAAAAAAACTTTTGTGATGCCATTTTGAAATGGTATCAATAGAAAAATTTTAGGTTGTATAGTTTAGAAGTTATGGGCGACTTTGTATGGACACTTTTTCGATATTTTGACGATTTTGCCAATTTCCATGACGTCATATTTCGAAAACCGAAAGGGTTTGGGGTCGAAAGGTTAATGATTTGATAAACACTACCCATTTGCAATATTTGTGGCGAATTTCATTAAAATCGGAGATGACAAATCCGAATGATGTGCGGTTTGACATGGAATGGCCCATTGGGACTTCCCATCAATCACCAAAATCTCCACCAAAATTCAGTATAGGTGCGAAAAATATGTCCTAGTTGGTATAGGGTTAAAATTGAATTTGTCATAACTACAAATAAAATAAATTTAAATATACAAATTACAAAAATATGTTTTATTTTAAATGAATTCAAAAAACATGAATTTTGGTTAAAAAGATTGTGGGGATTTCTGGGGACCAGAAAATAACAATTTGGGGATTTTCGGGGATGAATAATCAATATTTGGGGATAAAACCTTTAAAAAAACTGACAATAATGTTGAGAACCATTACGCGACTCAACTATTCAAACACAACCCACTATAACTATAACATCATTTACTTAGTAACTATACCATCATTTACTTTGTAACTATAAATTCTCTTAATATATAGAGTATCAATATAAATATGAACTAAAGTAGCAGTAGAAAGAGTATTAGAGGAAACAAACAGTTTTCCTGAGTGTAAACGATTAATAACTGATAACGAAGCATCTTTTATAAGACTAGCAAATGTACTATAAATACGGTATTAAAAAATTAGAAACTTCAGTACACAGATCAGCAGCAAACAGACAAATAGAAAGAGCGCATAGCCCAATTAGTGAATTAAAGCGAATATTTAAATTTAGCAACAACTTTTCTAGCAGAGAAGAAATATTTAGAGCCATCAAAGAACTTAATGACACAGTACACACCGTAACAGGCTATCGGTCAAAGAACATATATTTCGGTCTAGTGTTTTTGTCAATTTCTCCTACCGGACGCGTCCCCAGGTGGCGGATAGGGGGAGGTGATGGACATACTGTCCTTTCCCAACCATGGCTACACCTATGGGGGAGAGGGGGCAGAATGCCCTTTACCTTAGGGAATCTAGTATTCCCCGCGGACCAAAAAAAATGACAACAAAAAACATGGAAATGAATAATAATAATATGAAAGTTACGGTGCAGGGCTTAAATAACCCAGTACCGGCGGCAAGTGTTGATCTGCCCGCGAGTCATGTGCCGTCGTCATCCTGCGATCGTGAGCATAAAACTGCTACGGAGGTGGGTACCTTGGCCTCAGTAGCAAGTAATGTGACAAGCGTACATAATGCCTATGGCAAAAATGTAGAGGTGAAAGAGAAGGACGATCTCAGAGGGAGCTTAAAGCAACCTCAGCCCTCGAATAAGGGTGAGGGATCCGACACCGAGTCCTCAAACAAAAACAGCGATAGCATAGCCATGCTATCAACACCCAAAAAACGGCTATCTGGGGCACAACGAAGGGAGCTGAAGAAGATGCACCAGAAAAACATATTTGGCCAATCCCGGGACACTCCGATGGTATCGGATCCTCCTTCCGTCTCTGTGACGAAGAGAATCAGATCTCCTGAAGAGCTAAATACTGAGAATAAGCCCAAGAAGGAAAAGAGCTCCCCGCTGTCATATAGACTAGTTAAGCCTAGCCATACCTCACTCAAAGAAGGCTCTTGTCAGAATTCGACGAGTAAGGGGGGCAAAGCAAAATTAGCTATTGAGAAGGCGAGCACGTCGGCTAAATCAACCCCGAAGGGAAGGGGACCTGTTTAGGAGCCTCCCCCGACGCGGAAGAGGAAGCTAGACGCTGAAAGAGTTAAAGAGCCGCCATCTTATGCCAAAATTGCCAAAAAGAAATACCAGGACGATCTATGATATGCAGTATATGACGCTGGTAATCCAACAGGCTAAGGTCGAAGACTTGGTCAATAAGAAGATAGAGGACCACGCAATCGCGTCTAAGGGAAAACAACCCATAGAGAGCGTAAGCAGCGGGTGCATCAGGGGTGTGATGATCATGAGGCTGGCATCACACCAATGTGCTTGCACCCTGAAGAACT
Source organism: Eustalomyia histrio (assembly GCA_949748255.1). Taxonomy (NCBI): domain Eukaryota; kingdom Metazoa; phylum Arthropoda; class Insecta; order Diptera; family Anthomyiidae; genus Eustalomyia; species Eustalomyia histrio. The sequence goes on from OX456526.1 coordinate 89,301,332, forward strand.
TAGTGGAGAGCATCCCTCCTCCCTGGGACGGCGCTAAGCTAGGACTAGTGAAGAGGAAGGAACTTCCGATGTTCTTGAAGTCCACTGTCTACATCAAAGGATGGGGCAGCAAACTGGCGAATGAGCGAATACTAGAAATTCTGGGCAGCCAAAACGCTAAACTAGCCGTGGAGAAATGGGAGGTTTTTCATAATAAAGAGGACCCTGAGGGTACTCTTCTTGTGATAGGCATCGACCAGAACTCCATGGCTAGCCTTGCCAAGAATAAAGGTATGGCTTATTTCGCCTTAAAAGCTGTCTTATTCAAAAACGGGAAGATACCCATTTGAGGGGCTGCCATGGTCAAACCCGACAAGGTGACACAGGATGCGGTGCCGAAAACACCAGCAGTCACGGAGGACTCACATCCTAAAAGCGAGGGGGTTATGTCTAACTCGCAGAAAGACAGACTTTTGGAGGGCCATGATTGAGGTCATCCAAATAAACCTCCATCGGAGCGAGACGGCAACCAACGCTCTGATGTCTAATATAAACAAAGGTAAGATACACATTGCTTTAATCCAGGAACCTTGGACCACTCGGAACAAGGTTTCTGGTTTGGACCATGTTAATTATCAACTTTTTTACTCTTATGTTTTACTTATGTTTTCTTCTCTCAACAGGGTTGTCAACGTCGGATGCAAAGGTGCTGAAGCAAGGGGGTAGCAATACGTACCTTGCAGCTATTTACCTACCCTTCGACTCTCCGACACTTCCACCCACGTCGGAGTTGATGAAACTGGCTGAGGAGGCGCAAAGAAAAGGTAGGAAACTTATAGTAGGTTGTGATGCTAACTCCACCATGTTGCTTGGGGTTGTACTAACACCAATCGTAGGGAACAGGCCCTAATAGATTTCTTGAATACAAAAGACTTGATTACGTTGAACGTAGGGAATAAGGCCAGCTTTGTCAATAGGATCAGGAAAGAAGTATTGGATATAATCTTTTGCTCTGAGGACCTTATAGACGAGATCCGGGATTGGAGGGTTTCGGATGAATACTCCTTCTCGGACCACTGGTATATAAGGTTCAAAATTCTTCGGCCACCGCCGATGCCGATAAAATTTCGGAACAGGTCTAAGACCGACTGGGTACATTTCGGGGCTAGATTGGGGAACCGATTGGAATTGGGCACATGTCAATACCGGAATAAGGAGGACATAGACGCCAAAGTAGAAACGCTCACAAACGCCCTGGTTGAATCGTTTGAGGAGAGCTGCCCCCTACGAGAGTGGAGATTCCCACAGAAGAAGCCGTGGGTAACGGGGGAGATTCGGGATCTGGGGAGGAATCTTCGCAAACTCTTCAACCGGGCAAGGCGTAAGAAGACCGCAGTCTACTGGGACGAATATCACAGTAAGCTGAAGAAATATAGAAAAATCACTAGAAAGGCCAAACGAGACTCCTGAAAACTTTTCTGTGAACAGGTAGATAGCGTCAATGATGTTTCGAAGATTAAGAAATTCTTATACAAAACCCATCTTCAACCAGGATCTAATAGATTTGCAGCTCTTGCAATCGATGATGACATTGAGGAGAACAACCAAGAAGCAGAAAGCAAGAAACACAGTAACACAAACCCAAATTTAAAAGCTACTACAAGGAAACCTCCTCCTATCTACGTTCAAGGTGTTCAAGTGATTACCAACTTAAACAAAGCTCTAAATAACATTCCGAACTGTAAGTATGAGCTCAAAGTGCTTAAGGATTAAGTGCAACCTGCAGAATTCATTAATTACACGCAAATAATTAAATTATTAAAAGAGAAAAATACGCAGTATTATACATACAAGCCAAAAGAAGACAGAGGTTTTAGAGTATTCTTGTGCAATATGCATTACTCGGCTGATACTAAAGAATTAAAACGAGAACTTGGCGAACTTGGTCATGAGGTAACACATATTCAAAATGTACTACAACTGCGCACAAAGAAACCTTTATCTCTGTTTTCAATTAAACTGAAAACAGAAAACAAGAACATATACGACGTAAACACCCTCCAACACTACAAAGTAAAATTCGAGCCTCCACGCCAAAAGAGGACCATACCACAATGCACTAATTATCAGGCATATGGCCACACCAAAAATTTTTGTACAAAAACCTCGATTTGTGTAAAATGTGCCGAGCAGCATAAGACTGTAGACTGTCCAATCAAGCAAAAGAGCGACCATTTCAAATGTGCCCTTTGGGGTGACAAGCACCCTGCAAGTTACAAAGGCTGCATTGTGTATAAAAAGCTCTAAGTTAGTATGTTCCCACCTCTCAGAAATAAACAAAGCGAACGAGTAACTGGGGAAAGCGGCCAACAACAACCTCTTCATAATCAAAAGGATAGTAAAGTAAATCCGTCAATTTCATACGCCCCAGCTGCAACAATGCAGCAAGTAAAAGCTACTAAAGTGGTATCTTCAAATCGGGTTGCGTCAACTCAGGAAGCAGTTGTGTCTTCAGAGGTCCCTGTAACGAAGTCAGATGTTCAAATATCTAACGATATTCAAATTGTACAAAATACCAATAACGATATACAGGACCTTAAAGATATGGTAAAACAGCTCATGGTTCAAATGTCCAATATGATGAGCATTATCACCACACTACTTAATGAACTAAATGGATAAATTAAGCGAACTTAAAATAGTACTGTGGAATTCAAACGGCCTTTCCCAGCATTCGCTCGAACTAACATCATTCTTAAATCATCACTCTGTTGATATATTACTGGTTTCTGAAACCCATTTTACGCAAAAAAGTTTTATAAACATACTAAATTACACAGTTTATTACCCAAACCACCCCGACAATACAGCTCATGGTGGTACTGCAATAATAATTAGAAAGCACATAAAATGCACCGAATTACATAATTTTAGAAAAGACTGTATACAAGCAACCTCAGTATTAATTGAGGATATTCATGGACCTCTTGTAATATCTGCTGCTTACTGTCCACCAAAGCACAATAATACCCGTCTCGAATATCCCGAATTCTTAAAATCTCTTGGTCATCGATTTATTGCAGGTGGTGACTTTAATGCTAAAAATACAATATGGGGATCAAGGTTAACTCTAACAAAAGGTAAACAACTACTTGAAGCAATAAAAGAATACAAATGCCTCTTTCTAAGCTCTGGGGAACCTACGTATTGGCCAACAAATAAGAATAAAAAACCAGACCTTATAGACTTGTTTATAACTAAAAATATAAACCATATAAATCTAAAAATTGAATCGTGTTTTGAACTCTCGTCTGAACATTCGCCAATTCTACTTACGTATTATTCTAATTTTCTGCTTAAAACACAAAACAAATTTATTTACAACAAAAAAACGGATTGGGATTGCTACAGGGAAATTTTGGAATCGAATCTTTGTACGAATATATCGCTTAAAACTGAAGATGAAATAGATAATTCGATAGCATATTTTAACAATTCAATGATACATGCAGCCGATAACTCTACTCCATTAATTGTACCAAAAATAAATAATTACAGCATCCCAACACACGTTAAAGAAAATATTAAATTAAAAAGAAAATTAAGAAAGAAATGGCAAATTACCAGTTCACCCCATTACAAAACAGTTCTTAACAAAGTAATAAAAGAGCTTAAGGATCTGCTCAAGAAAGACAGAAGACAAACTTGAAAGATAACTTAAAAACCTGGGTGCGTCTTCGGCAACAAATTATTCTTTATATAAAGCTACAAAAAAAAATTAATAACAGTATAATTCATAATCCGCCCATACAAAAAGATGATGGCTCTTGGGCAAGGGGAAACTTAGATAAAGCTAGTGTTCTCGCGGAACATTTCTGTAAAACCTTATCAAATCCTATGGACGAGAACACCCTATTACTGCCGAATAATTTTAATATACCCAATTGCCAAGTTAAAAAAGTTACGGTCAATGAAATTAAAAATGCAATCAAATCTAGTATAGATAATAAGAAATCTCCGGGTTATGACCAAATCACTGGCAAACTATTAAAGGAACTTCCTACAAAAGCATTGATCTATATTAGAAATATTTTTAATGTATTAATTAACATAAAATATTTTCCCAAAGTATGGAAAGTAGCTGAAATAATAGCAATTCATAAGCCCAAAAAAGATGCTACGAAAGCAACATCGTACAGGCCAATAAGTCTGCTACCGACACTTTCAATACTGTGCTTTTGTCAGCTAACACGAATCTCACAATGGCTGTTACAAATCTACAATCATTGCTGAACAGCGCACTAAACTGGTTCAAAACCTGGCGCATTCAGGTTAACAGTGATAAAACAACACAAGTCATATATACCAATAGAAAAATAACTGACCACCAACCGATCTACATTACCAATTCGCCAATACCTATAAATACAAAAGCTAAATATCTTGGGATGTTGCTGGACTCTAAACTTATCTGGAAAGATCATATTATTCAAAAGAGAAATGAATTAAAAAACAAATTCAGACAACTATACTGGCTACTAGGCAGAGAGACAAAACTATCGATTCAAAACAAATTACTATAATACAATCCAATAATACGGAAGTACGGAGTTGAAATATGGGGAATTGCCAGCAACTCAAACTTAAAAACAATACAGCGTATACAGTCTAAAATACAAAGAACTATCGTCAATGCTGAATGGTATATCACAGATGAGGACCTTTACCGCGATCTAGGCGTTAAAACTATAAACGAAGTTATTCGAAACAGCAGCTTAAAACATACAAGTCGCCTCACTTCACATGCGAACACTCAACTTAGACAAGTGCCGGAAAACGAAATTTTGGTGCCCAGAAGACTAAAGCGTATTACGCCCATGGGACTACTTGAACGCTTCTCTTAACATATAATTATTCTAAGTAATGATTTAGGATAATTTAACACCCAACTAGCCGTAAGAAAAATTACTTATTGTCTATATTAGACAGGTGTAATAAACAATGGGAAAAAAAACCAGGATCAATGGTCGATGAGACTGGGAGGAGACTGGAGGATATAGAGGAGATCATGAAACTCCTAATGGACTCCTATTTTCCGCCGACCGAAACGGGCGCCATGGAGGAACCGTCACCAAAATGGAGGGATGGTCGTAACGGCTGAAATGATCAAGAGTCCGATCAGAAGTTTCGCACCATACAAGGCCGCGGGGCTGGATGGTATATTCCCGGCACTCTTACAGAAAGAGGTGGACTTAGTGTCAACTCATCTGTCAGTGATATATACTGCGTGCTTAAAATTCGCATACACTCCGGTTAGATGGCAGGTTGCAAGGGTAGTGTTTATACCCAAACCTGGGAAGCCGACCTATGCGACACCAAAGGCTTATCGCCCGATTAGCCTAACGTCCTTTCTACTTAAAACCATGGAGCGCATAGTTGATGCCATGATTAAAAGTGGAGACCGCATTAAATGAGGTCGTACACTATATACGGAAATCCTTCGAGGGCAAACTGTACACACTGGCGGTGTGCATTGACATCGAAGGAGCCTTTAATAACGTACTGACCGATACTCTTATCCGATCCTTGAGCCGGTTTCGGGTTGACCGGGCGCTAAGTGACTGGATCACCCGCATGCTAAGGAATAGATGGATTAGTTGCGAAATGTACGGTGTAACTATTAGGAGAAGGGTACATCGCGGAACGCCACAGGGTGGGATTTTATCTCCACTGCTATGGGTAACCGCGGTAAATAGTCTCCTAAGGACCTTGACCGAAGAGGGATTCGAACCAGTCTGCTATGCAGACGATGTTGTAATACTTCTAAGGGGCAAGGATCCGAACTATTTGTGCAGAAGGGCCCAGCCTTCGGCTGGGCTCAGCCTAGGGGCCTAAACGTTAACCCGGAGAAGACGGAAATATGTCTGTTCACGGGGAGAACGAAAATTCCTGTCTACAGGGAACCACGTTTCTCAGGCAGGACGATACCAGTGACCGACAGGGTTAAGTACTTAGGCGCATCCTTGATCGGAAACTAAAATGGAAACACCACATAGAGGATAGAACCAACAAGGCGAGCCGGTGTTGGGCGCTATGTAGGAGGACCATAGGCCCGAAATGGGGCCTAAGTCCGAGTATGATACACTGGCTTTACAGGAACGTAATAAGACCGATCTTAACGTATGCCTCTGTAATCTGGTGGACTTCTTTGGACAAAAGGTGCAACAGAAGACCACTTCAGGGGGTCCAGCGTACGTGTTGCTTGGGTATAAGTGGGGCAATGTGAACCACGTCAACCAAGGCTCTGGAGACACTACTGGATATACCACCAATCGAAACGCAGGTGATGTACGAGGCGGCACTCGCGGCCGAACGCCTCTTATCTCTTGGCGAGCTATATATAGGTGATTTCAGAGCAGATCATCAGTGTATACTGGGCACGTTGCCCGGTTACACACACGAAAGCGGAATTAAAGTCGTGGGCAAGAGAAACCCACACGGCCTGTTGGAACAACGGGACGGTGGCCAGGACCACTAGGATTTTGTGGGGTTGCCCAGACAAGAGGCCTCCTTAATGGAAGTAAGTGATGGTACGTATCCTGACTGGTCATGCAGGATTACGGGCACAACTGTACCGGATCGGACGGGCAGATTCTGAAGAGTGCAGAGCGTGTGGTGAGGGAAGCGAAACGCTGGAGCACTTTCTCTGCCACTGTCAGGCTTTTGCAGAATTAAGATCCAGGCACCTCGGGGTCGATGTTATATCGGACTTGGAATACCTGAGGAACGTCGACTGGAAAACCTTGAGGAGTTACGTCCGGGAAACCAGGTTTCTGAAAACCGGACGTTAACAACCTCCATGTTCTTAGGGACCGCACAACAGGCTCAGCAGAGGCCTAGGTGTATATCGTAGCGATATGAGGTTGCATTTCGATGCTTCTTCCTCCTTTCGACCTAACCTAAATACAAAAAAAAAATAATTTAAAAAACTAAAGGAGGTATCTGAAAAAGTCCTGAACCGTCTGAACAAGAACACAAAACACAGGACATTCGGAAAAGGAACACAGATATTAGTTAAAATCAGGGACCGTAATAATTATTAATTTTTTCATGAAAGTCAAATAACAGTAATTTTTGATTTTTATTAATTTTGGCTTTTTATTCTTTCGAGCAAAAATAACATTTATTTTTTGAGCAAAAATAACAGTTTTTTTTTTATTTTTACTTTTTTGAGCAAAAATAAGAGTTATTTTTTGATTTTTATTTTTCGAGCAAAAATACAAGTTATTTATTAACTTTTATTTTTTCGAGGAAAAATAAAAGTTATTTTCTTAAGAAATCTATATGTTAAAACAAGTTAGTTGTCTTTAAATATTTATTGAAATGTGCATAAGAAATCTATAAACTATATACCAGATTATCCATTTAGTGGTTTCAAAACCGCCGGTCTGGCAAGGCTGTCAGCTGTTAAATATCTATCATTTGAAGTGTCATTTATTTTGTGAAAGTTTTACCATTTACGAATATGTATCGTTTAACAACCGAAGAATACGTAAAAATTGTCCGATTGCCTGTTTGTGAGTAAACCATTTTCACCAATATATTTGCTAATTTTTTGATGGAGCAGCCGTTCGAATACCGTAGACAAGTATGATAATATAGCAATTGGACGATACTCGTTGGTGGATTTTGAAGTTGGAATTATCTTTGCATATTTCCAGCTTTGTGGATAAACGCATTTTATTAAAAATATACGTTATATATGGTAACATTTGAGGCAAAATAAGTTTTAAAAATTTTGGATGAATGTTATCGAACCCAACAGCATTTGATTTAATAGCTTAACCACTTGAAAAGACATCTGTTTGACTTACGCATTCAAAATTGAATAAATGGCTGTTGGTAGATAAGTTGTGGCTTCGACTATAAAAATTCACATTCGAGGAAATATTGGGTAGAGCTGTGAAAGTTTCATTGATTTTATTAACATCTATTTCAGTAGGCACAGAAGACGACGGTTTCCCAACACCAATTTCTCATATAGTTCCCAGGTTTTTTTCGTATTAGCAGCAGATGAAAACCGGGAAGAGCAGTAATTGGTTTTTGCAGTTCTAATGATCTTATTGACATCTTTGCGAGCAATGTAGTATTCAGCATGTTTATCTATAACTATTATACACGCTGTTATACACTATTTCTAGGCTGATGCAAATTCATTATTGTTGCTCATTTGTTATTGTTTTATTAATTTATAACATCCTGAGTAAAAAAGTTTAGATATAATCATATGTGGTCTTATGTAATATATTATCATGAATATCAATATATATAATTATATAAAGCTTACACGGTACCATATTTACTTATATATGACATATAATTATATATGCTATATAATATTTGAGATATAATAATATATGGTTCATTATCAAAAATATTTTTTAACATGGTAAAAGATATAATTATATAAAGGGTCATCCAAGGAGAGATAATTTTTTCAATAGCCTTTTTTTGACAGTTCACGTGTGATTCGTGTCATGCTGTCATTTTTGATAAGTATTGTTTGGCATTTCATAATGGAAAGACTTACGCCTGAACAACGTTTACAAATCGTTTAACTTTATTACTTAAATTCACGTTCTGTGAGGAATGTGTTTCGTGCACTTCGCTCAACTTATGGTCAACATAATCGGCCTACTGAGCGTACTATTCGCAACACCATCACCCATTTTGAGACCCAGCATTCATTATTGGATTATATTCGACCGAATAGACCACGTCCAGCACGCTGTGAAGAAAATATAACGGCCGTAGCTGAGAGTGTACACGAAGACCGGTGCGAACGTAACCGTCAATGGCGACCGTTATCGTGCAATGATAACCGACTATTTGATGCCTTAAATTGAAGCTCGTGATCTCGGCGACATTTGGTTTCAACAAGACGGCACCACTTCCCACACATCGCATCAATCAATGGATTTATTGAGGGAACACGTGAAATTATGTGCTCTCCGAAGCACATAATTTCACGTTTTGGGCCGGTCGATTGGCCACCAAGATCGTGTGATATCACACCGTTAGACTTTTCCTGTAGGGATATGTAAAGTCTAAAGTTTATGCGGAAAAACCCGCTTCGATTCAGGACTTGGAGGAAAGCATCACGCGTGTCATTCGCCAGTTACCAGTCGAAATGCTCGAACGAGTCATCAAAAATTGGACTCAACGGATGGACCATCTGCGACGTAGCAACGGCCAACATTTAATAGACATAATCTTCAAAAAATAAATGCCAAAGAATGTTCTTTCAAATGATAATAAACATTCCCCATTAAATTTGAATTTTCTGTTTTTTTTTCTTTAAATAAGTAGGGAACCTGGAAATGGATCACACTATATTATTCAATGTTCCAATATAAGGAATATTTTCTGATATTGTATAAGATATAATTATATATTGTACAATATTTGCAAGGAAATTTGAGATATTTTTTTGTATTTTATTTTTTGTTTTCTTTTTTAAAAAACTTTCAAATTTTAACCAATTTGGGGACAACAAGAACTAGAAATTTTTAATAGGATATAAGTATATTTAGTTTAAAATAATCTAGGTACATACAAATATATACGATCTTTGTTTCCAAAAGTCTTGTAAGTGCTGAAAATTTATATATATATATATATACATTTTTTTAATATAATTATTTCTTTACATTTTTTCTTAGTTCATACGATATGATTATATATATATAGTTATAAGTAATTATATAAAATCAGATAAGTACAGAACCAATTTAGTCTCAATAATTCTGGCATGATGTGCAAATTTTTTTTCCAAATTCCCGAATATATAATTATACATAAGTGCCGAAGATATAATTATATATAACACTGTAAGGATGAAAATCACATAATTCATTTTCACCGACACTTATATGGTCAGACAAGACGTATAGACAAGACGTACTGATTTTGTTTTACCCATAAAAAGAAGTCTTATTTTATTTCCATTTATAATTTTGTTTATTTTTCTCCCATTTTTGTTTTTTGAATTACTCTTTATTTCTTTTTATTATTATTTTTATTAATATTATTATTATTTTGATTAATACTCATTATTTTAATTTACCCTCACTTAAATATAAGACAATGAATTTACACAAAATGAACTCAATCAATGTGTTTCAAATTTTCAAACTTAACGGAAAATCACTTTTGCAGCCCACCAACGTAAATTAACTAAACACGCTCAGCCGTAGAATCAGCTGTTGTGGTAAAAACAATAAACAACACAAAAAGATTGATAACAAGGCAAGTATGAGACATAACTTGGCAGTTGGCTCGCGGAGGTGACCGTGTACGCATCGTTTCGTAATATTCGACTTAGGAGTTCCTAACATAGGTAACTTAACACCTTAGTGTCGTTCTCGGATAAGAGGAGTGCCTACCGAAGGTCCCTCCGGTATTCAAGAGTGTCGTTCGCTGAGAAGAGGAGTGCCTACGAAGGTCCCTTCGGCATTAAAAAGTGTCGTTCTCTGATAAGTGGAGTGCCTACCGAAGGTCCATCCGGTATTCAAAAGTGTCGTTCGCTGATAAGAGGAGTGCCTACCGAAGGTGCCTCTGGTATTCGAAAGTGTCGTTCTCTGATAAGAGAATTGCCTACCGAAGATTACTCCGGAATTCAAAAGTGTCGTTCGCTGATAAGAGGAGTGTCTACCAAGGTCCCTCCATTATTCTCAAGTGCTGTTCGCTCACAAGAGGAGTGCCTACCGAAGGTGCCTCTGGTATTCGAAAGTGTCGTTCTCTGATAAGAGAATTGCCTACCGAAGATCACTCCGGAATTCAAAAGTGTCGTTCGCTGATAAGAGGAGTGCCTACCAAGGTCCCTACATTATTCTCAAGTGCTGTTCGCTCACAAGAGGAGTGCCTACCGAAGGTTCCCCCGGTATTCAAATACGATTCACTAAGAGGAGTGCCTACCAAAGGTCCCCGGGTATTCAAGTGTGATTTACTGCTAAAAGGAGTGCCTACGGGAGGTCCCTCCGTTATTATCATGTGTTTTTTTTTTCTGATAAGAGAAGTGCCTATCGAAGGTTCCCCTGGTATTCAAGTGCTGTTCGCAGCTAAAAAATTTTTTGTTATTTCCTCAAGAGGAAAAAAAGAATTTTTTTCACGTTAAAAAAGAAAAAGTATTTTGGGAAAGGTTATTCTGAAAAGGATTTTATTCTTTTGTTGTTAAGTTTTGAGAAATTTATTTTTATTATAAAAATTTTTGGGAATACATATTTTTTTTATTGATATTTTTTTTCCTCTGAAAAATTTTGAGGAAGTTTTTTGAGAATTTTTTGGGTTTTCCCTCTTTTGGGGGAAAGAGTCGGAAGGAAGATTTTTGTTTAAAAAAGGGGTATATTTTTTTATTAAAGGGTTGTTTTTTTAATAATTATTTTTTTTCAGCAGACCGGATTTTTTTTTTCCTTGAATATTATTTTTTTTTTCCTTGTAGTTTTCCGCCGGTGAACTGAAAATAGAGAAATGAGAACATTGCGGGGATCATGGGCATACGAACTTCGTAAATAAGAACTCGTAACGTATCTTTCGGACGTCGGAATCGGGACTGCGGGAAGCGTGGAGGAACTTCGTAAACGCTTTGCCGAATTTCTGGGAAGAGAGCACAAATCTGAGGTACTGGCACGTCTTCTACAACAACAGGCCAAACACGAATCTTTGTCTTCCGCTACTGACCCCAAGGGCATCTCACCACCTAAGCCGCCCATCCTAGCCGTAACGTCTGAGGGAGCTGAAAATGTCGCAGGGAAAACTATCCAGGATGCAGCCATTATAACGCAGCCTGTTCAACAGTCGTTAACGACGTCCACACCACATGGAGAACTCAAATCAACGGCTGACCAAGTACGTAAATGGGACATCCAATATAATGGAGAGCGAGAACCTCTCAAGCTAATGGAAAGGATCGAAGAATTAGCCACAATGTATTCGATCGACCGGGACACGATGCCCCTGATCACAGGGTATACCAATGAAAGCTGTCAAACGAGTGAACAAAAACCTTATGGTGAAGGTTGTTGTTGTAATTCTCAACTACAGTGCGAAAGAGATGCAAAAACAATGTATACAAAAAAATTATGTGTAAAAGTGAACAACTACACAGTTTGTTTTAAAAGATATGATCATCAAAAGTATATAAAAGATACCATAGAAGAGCAACATGACTGCATTTACTAAAAGTTTAACTATCCTGTTGTTTCACAAACTTAGTAAAAGCTCACAACAAATTTTATATTTGGATTACATATTGTTATAACAAAACACTGTTTTATGTTTTTATAATTTTTTTGCAAATAAATAATGTATTTTTTAATTTTATCTCAGTATTCTAAAGAACAAAACACAACAAAGTTTCAAATTTATATGATCTGTGAAATGTATAAGCAAACAAAAGCACTCACAAAACACATTTAATTAATCGTCAGCTTATTATTAGTTTGCCCAAATATTCAAAAGAAAAACGATGAAAATGGTTTTCATTGTTAATTTTCTATCAAAATTGATATTAGTTATCTAAGCTATGACGCCAGATATCGAAAACCGGGTTTGAGAACATGAACGGGTTTTAAGGAGTTCATCAATTTATTCCTCCCACCCAGATACTTTGACCGCCTAGCAGATGAAATCCGGAACCGACACCAGAGGCCTAATGTTTTTAATTATTCGACCCTGCCGGTTAATCGGTTAGGTCATTATACGAAAAGTGAAGAAAATTTTTTTAACCGGCAACCACAAAGAGCTGTTCTTTACTGAAATATCAAGTTAAGTCTATTGCTAAAGTACTTGTTTAGGACAATTCAAGGCATCCTGAGATTTTTTAACGAATCATTCCTTGTAATCTTGGGGGGTTTTCAGAGGAATCTGACAGCTCTTTAAAAAGAAAATGTCAGAAGTGTTCAGTGGAAGTAAACCCTTAAAAATGCAGTGTAGATAGTGGATAAAGTTGGTTTTTATTTTTTTTATATGACACTGTCCAGAATAAAAAAAATGCATAAATAAAAAGAGCTGCCTTCAACAAAATTCAATAACAAATTCTTAAAAATATGATATGAATAGTTTTTTGCGAAATTCTCAAAATTTGATAGAACTGCCATTATTCCCTGACTTTTCCACTACCTGGTTTAAGCTTTAGAGTTAAAGATGTTATCTATTAGAAAAGAAGGGTGTGAAGATAAATACGTAGGTTAAATACGTTTTCACAACTATTGTAAATGCTATAAATAAAAAGCAAATAGTAGTGTCGCCAATTTTTTTTGCCAAGAAAATGCTAAATTTGATAAGAAAAGCGCTGAAACATATGGAAAAATATAAATTTGTGAGATTTTACATGACATATTATTTTGAATTAAAATTTTTGGACATTTAAGAAAAATAAATAAATGGGAATATCGAGTGTCTGTGGAGAGCTACAAGGAAGTAGATTTCAACGATGTATTGATCTCCACCAGAATCACTCTAGGTTTCGAATTTTGCATTTTAAAAGAAAAGTTATTTTTGAGATTTCACATAATATAATTTAAAATTAAAATTTTTGGACATTTTAGAAAGAAATAAATAAGGGCACCACTTGTCTGTGGAGAGCTATAAGGGAGTAGCTTCCAACGATGTATCAATCTCCTCCACAATCGCTCTAGGTTTCGAGTTTTGCATATTAAAAGAATTTTTTTTTGTGAAATACACATCATTTTAGATTTAAATTTTTTGGACATTTAAGAAAAAATAATGGGGCTACCGCTTGTTTGTGGAGAGCTATAGGGGAGTATATTCTAACAATGTATTGATCTCCTCCAGAATCGCTCTAGTTTTCGAGTTTTGGATTTTAAAGAAAATTTATTTTTGAGATTTCTCATATTATTTAAAATTAAAATTTTTGGACATTTAAGCAAAAAATAAATAGGGGTACCGCTTGTTTGTGGAGAGTTATGAGGGAGTAGATTCCAACGATGTATTGAGCTCCATCAGAATCACTCTAGGTTTCGAGTTTTCAATTTTAAAAGAAAATTTATTTTTCAGATTTCACATAACACGATTTTAAATTAGAATTTTTGGACATTTAAGAAAAAAATAAATGGGGGTACCGCTTATTTGTGGAGAGCTATGAGGGAGTAGATTCCAACGATGTATTTATCTCCTCCAGAATCACTCAAGGTTTCGAGTTTTGCATTTGAAAAGAAAATTTATTTTTAAGATTTATCACAAATTATTTCAAATTAAAATTTTTGGATATTTAAGAAAAAAATAAATGGGGGTACTGCTTGTCTGTGGAGAACTATAAGGGAGTAGATTCCAACGATGTATTGATCTCTTCCAGAATCACTCTAGGTTTCGAGCTTTGCATTTGAAAAGAAAATTTATTTTTGAGATTTCACACATTATTAACAATTAAAATTTTTGGACATTTAAGAAAAAAATAAATGGGGGTACCGCTTGTCTATTTCAAAAAAAAAATTTTAATTTTAAATAATGTTATGAGAAATCTCATAAATAAATTTTCTTTAAAATGCAAAACTCGAAAACTAGAGCTATTATGTATGCGTTAATAACAACTCAGGTTGGAGGTTTGGTTTAGATTGTTTTAAAGAACTCTATAACATTGTTAAAGTAATAAATAAGAATAACTAAAACTAATAGGGTTGCCATGTAATATATAAATACATTACATTTCCTTACCCTTTACAAAATAAGCCATATACAATTTATGTAAGAATTCAATACGTACAGCATAATTTTTGAAATATAATTATAAACAAGTTGGTGTAATGTATTTCCTATAATTACCATTTACCACAATTCAATTTAATTTTTGAATTCCTTATCTTTCTCTTCCCTTATTTTCCTTGCTTTACTTCTATTTATCATTCATTCCCCATCCGATCTTAATCTTTTCTTCGGTTCCCTGTAATACGTTATAGGTTGGTATCTAACGTGTTGTATAATTGCCTTCTGCAACTGATTAACGTGAGCATGTTTTTGACTACCATTTACTAGAAAAATGTATCTAATACTACTTATTTTCTTTATAATTTTTCCTGGAATCCACTTAACATAGTTTGAAAGCACATTTCTATATAATACTTCTTCATTTCGTTCAAAAATTCTATTTTTTGGTAACTCTCCTATAAATTTATCATTTTTACGCATACTCTTAGGTTCTTCTATCATTTCCTCCTTATTCCCTTCCCCTTCTCTATTAACAAAAACATCCAGGAGTTTTCTTGGCTTGAATTTGAACAACATTTTTGCCGGTGAAATATTTGTTACCGTTGAAGGAGTACTTCTATATTGAAGTAAAAAATTATTCAATTTCAAATCCCAAGGTAAATATTTCGATCTATTATCAATCATAAACTTCCTAAGAGCATGTTTAACAGTTTGGACAGCACATCCAGCGCTTCCATTTGATTGTGGGTGATAAGACGGCGATTTTAAAACATTAATTCCATTTTCCCTACAAAATTTAATGAAATATTCAGACGTAAATGGTGGGCCATTATCACTCACCAGAGTATTAGGCAACTTAAGAGTCACAAATATCTTCCTCAACTCCTCACACACCCCTTTGGCATCTGTCCTCCTCATAATTACGCAATCAATCCATTTAGAATACACATCAAATAAAACAAATATCGTTATATTATGAATTTTACAAAAATCCACGTGAATTCTTTCAAATGGATAACTGGTATCCCTCCACCTTGTCAATATGGGTTTCGGTGAGTTCTGTACCGTTTGACAAGGCTCGCATCCACGTACGTACTCCTCAATAAGTCCGAGCAATACTCGTCATTCGAACAATACCTACATGACCATCGTGCAGTAATTCTAACACCTTGTGTATTAAATTCCTTGGTATAACTTACCTATCTGCATGAAACAGACAATCGTCCTCCGTACCCAGAGAGCACCGTTTTGCATAGTAAGGCAATAACTCCTCGTTCAAATTCTGAGGCCACTTCCCATTGCTAACACATCTAAAAACTCTATTTAAAATACGATCAGTTGTCATTTCTAGCTTCACATCGTTTATATTCAAAGGAAAATTATTCAATCTTACACAGTTTATGCTAATCTCCTCAACTCCGGTTGGATTCTCAAGTGGTAACCTTGACAACCCATCGGCATGTTTCATATCCGATCCCTTCTTGTAACAAATTGTATAATCATACATAGACAAAATAACACCCTCATTACATAACCTCTTTATCTCATCTTCAACCTTAGCCCTTAGACCATATGGAACTACATTAGCTTTACAAAAAATAGGATAAGCACCTTCGTTTAGTGCAATCTCTGCTTTAAACTTCCTTATAACTTCATTATTTGGCTTCTGGAAAACTACACTATACTTATTTCTAAATTGAAATTCACTGTTATTATTTACATTATGGCACGGAAAATCACGAATGTTAAATTGAAAATAGTTTCGCCAAGAAGGAAATAAAATGTCCAACCAATCTCTTCCCAGTAATGGAATAAACTTATCGGTTGTATTTAGGATTGTCAATTCCAAGTTATAATTTTGGTTACCTACAACAACGAGCACTTTAATTTTGCCATATGTTTGTACATGACCTGTTATTAATTTCATTCTTCTATTATCTCTAATCACTGTAAATTGTTGAAGTAATAAATAAGAATAACTTAAACTAATAGGGTTGCCATGTAGGGCTGCTCTCCACAAACAAGCGGTAGCCCCATTATTTTTTTCTTAAATGTCCAAAAATTTTAATTTAAAATATGTATTTCAAAAAAAAATTCTTTTAAAATGCAAAACTCGAGACCTAGAGCGATTCTGGAGGAGATCAATACATCGTTGGAATTACTCCCTTATTGCTCTCCACAGACAAGCGGTGCCCCTATTTATTTATTTCTAAAATGTCCAAAATTTTTAGTTTTAAATAATGTTATGTAAAATCTCAAAAATAACTTTTCTTTTAAAATTCAAAACTCGAAACCTTGAGTGATTCTGGTGGAGATCAATACATCGTTGGAATCTACTTCCTTGTAGCTCTCTACAGACACTCGGTATAACCATTTATTTATTTTTATTTTCTTAAATGTCCAAAAAATTTAATTCAAAATAATATGTCATGTGCTTTTCTTTTCAAATTTAGCATTTTCTTCGCAAAAAAAAGTTGGCGACACTACTATTTGCTTTTTATTTATATCATTCACAAAAGCTGTGAAAACCTATTAAACCCAAGTATTTATCTGCACACCCTATTAGAAAAGATATAAAATCATGCATATTCCTGACAAGTCCTCATCGATTTTTCTGTCTTTGTAAAATTTGGAATTCAAAGAAGCGAATTCTTAAATATTTTTGACTAAACTCTCAACTCTACTGAAGTTCCTACTTCATCAAAATTTGTTGATAAATCAAATTAGAAACAAAATTCCATGTTATTTTTAGTTTTTATAAATTTTTTCAAAGAATTTTAAGTTTTCGAATTTAAAATAATTTTATATTATTTTATAAGTAACGTCATAGTGCTTGTTAGGAATATACCTAGTCAAGTGTTTCATTGCTAGGGAGAAAAATATATATTTTAATAGGTTTTTTGATAAAGCTCTGCTCTAGCTCTAGCTTTTCAAAAACTGTGTGTTCTGATGAGATCTATTGTCAGCTAGAAATGCATGTATATGGAGGTTGAAAACTCCTTTTCAATTTTTTGACATGAAAATGTAATTTTATATTATTTAAAATTAATTTGTTAAAGGAATTGAAACAAAAATAAACATTTTCTATCATATTTCCTAAAGCCTATATAACATTTGCTTTTAATCAGTCGATTTGAAAATAATTTGATTGCATTTTAGTTGATGTTTTTTTATCTACGATTTTCTTGCCAAAGAAAAATAACAGAAAAATTAAAGGAAGGATTTTTCAACTTTCGGCAAACTACATAGAATGTATCCTAACTATACCTCAACACCCTCGGGAGCAGCATAGACTAGTGGCCAGACAAAACAGTTCGGGGAAGAAAACGAACCAAAAATAAACCAACGAACAGCTTACCGACGCTGTGGCCAGAACGGTCACGTCATGGTAGAGTGCCGTAACAACTCATTTCTGTTTTGTTGGGACTGCGGACGGTGGGCCTTAAGCACCATAGATTGTTGTCGCCAACAGGCGGGGAACGATCAGGAGACCCGCACAACACGAGGGGATGCGGGTCTCCCTAGAAATCACTCTTAATATTGAACACGACTCGTGGCGGTGGTCCCCATGGGAGGACGTGAGGTTGAGGCCACAGTCGATACGGGCGCCTCCAGTTGCTTTATTAGCTAAACCTTAGACCGCATCTTGGAGGACAGTACCGAACGCCGGCATCATGAGACGTTCGAGACACTAACCGAAGGATCACGCCGGCAGATCGAGAGCACAAAGGCCACCGAAGAGGCCATTGTGGAACCAAAATTTCTTGAAAGTTGCGACACCACTTTTGTATGTGCCGGACTCTCATGCTAATTTCAGCCCACTAATCGAAACATCAGGGTACCCAGCGACGTGAAAGCCCATCGACATTAAAGCACCACAGCTCGTTCCCCAGACACACCTACGTGAATCGGATGCGCTTGCCAGTCTACACCAACTTGACACCACCTATTATGTCGACGGGTGTGGAAGAGAATCCAGGAGAACCAGAAGCGGTTAGTGACAATTGCCAAGTAGCACGATACAAAATATAAACTTTCCTTAAAGGAGAGCTGCAAAAATTTCAGGAGTTACATGGGTTGTTAACAGCGGCCGAGCATAGGATTATAATGAAGGATGACCGCCCATTCAAACTGCGTTACGCACCCCGAAATCCAGCCATGCAAGCAATTATAGATTCCAAAATCAATAAACTCCTCATGAATGGTTATATTTAGCCATCCAGAAGCCCTTATAGCTCACCCATCACATTGGCCCAAAGGAAGAACAGTACTTGGAGAATCTGTATGGATTTCTGACATTTAAATACCCGATCGAACCAGACGCCTATCCACTACGCCAAATTAGGACACTAGATCGCCTCTGGGAAGCCCGGTATGTAAGTAGCCTGGATCTCAAGGATGGGTATTGGCAGATACCGTTAGAAGACGATAGTAAATGCTTCACAGCGTTTACCGTTGCGGGTCGAGGACTTTACCAATGGCGAGTCATGCCATTCGGTCTACTGACTAAGTCACTGGATGGCACTGAACGGGTGATAGCATATCCCAGCCAAAGTAAAAATGGGGCCGAAAGGAACTACTCTGCCACGGAGAAGGAATGCCAGGCCATCGTCTGTGTAATACGGAAGATGCGACTGTATTTAGAAGGATATTGCTTCCACATGATCATGGATCACCTATCTTAAATCCATCGACAATCCAACCGGCCGACAGGCTCGTTGGGCCCTGGAGCTACAACAGTACAAATTTACCGTACCGACAGATGCACTATCCCGCCAACCTATGGAAACTTTACAACGGGCCATAGAAGATACTGGAACCACCCAAGATTGTACCTGGCTTAAACGTAAAAGAAATAGCACAAAATTCCGGGAAATTCTCCGACTATGCCATAATGGGTACACAACTGTTTTGCCACCATAATGACGAGGATTGCACCCAATGTAAACTCTGCGTCGCTACCAGTCTACCAGTACTGCAGGAGAACCAAAGCCAACCCACAGCGGGACATCTGCAACAGATACATTTGGCCTGGAATGTTTCGGGATGTCGCCAAGTTTGTGCGTGGCAGTGCATCTTGCCAATAGTACAAACCGAACCAGACAGCACCCGCGGGAGAGATGTTGATACACATTCCCGAGGAACCTTGGGCCACAGTGGGTCCACTGCCCCGGTCGAAACAGGGCAACTCAATGTTACTGGTCTTCTTTGACCGATTCTCCAAATGGGTCGAACTGACACCCTGTCGAAGAGCAACTGCACATGGGGTGGTAAAAGACTTCAGGGAGAACATCTTGGCCCGGTTTGGA
Organism: Eustalomyia histrio; assembly: GCA_949748255.1. Lineage (NCBI taxonomy): Eukaryota > Metazoa > Arthropoda > Insecta > Diptera > Anthomyiidae > Eustalomyia > Eustalomyia histrio. The sequence goes on from OX456526.1 coordinate 89,321,344, forward strand.
ACGCCGAAGGTACTTATCACGGACAACGGCAGCCAATTCACCAGTTGAATCCTAAAAAAATACTTCGATGAAGTTGGGGTGCGTCAGCAGTTCACCGCCCCATATTGCCCGCAGGAAAACCCAACAGAAAGGGCCAATCGTACCGTGAATAGGATGATTGCGCAAATAGCGGGGAAGAACCACCGGAAATGGGACGAACACCTCCCCGAAATAAGCCTCGCGAGCAACACCTCTACATCCGATTCAACCAGATATAGTCCGGCCTACCTTGTCCAATGCCGTGAACCGAGGCTACCCAAAGCGCTGTATGATGAAAGTCTCCGGAACCGGGGCGGCAAACTCTCAGCCTAAGGATAAGGCCAACGAATTACAAGAGATCTTCAGGATATAGCGCCATCAACTCGTTAAAGCGACCCAGGACCAGCGCCGCTTCTATAACTTACGAAAAAGACCACTGAAACCAAATATTTGAGATCTTGTATTCATCAATAATCATTTGTTATCGAGCGCCGTGGAAAATTTCGCAGCCGAATTAGCACCCAAATATGTGGGACCATACGAAGTAACTAACTTCATTTCTCCAGTCATCGTTCAACTCCGGCAACATAAGGACAACACCTTAAAATGTGCTCATCTCAACGAAATCAAAAGCTTCGTAAATAACACCGATGGGGAAATAAATAATAATTAAATTTCAAAGAACCCCGCCGAGGACGGACTACTTGCCAATTAAAAACCGTCCCTTATACAGTAAATTTTTCAATACCAGCCAGTCAAGCAAAAGCTGCAACTACGAACATGTTATCAAACGAGCAGATGCGTGGTGAGAGTTACAAGAATAACCCCGGAAAAGAGGCACCCACAAGGCTGACATTACAGGTCCTGTCCATCACCGACCATTTCGTCGCAGACCAAAAATTTTTCAATTATCCAGATGATCAGTCTAATGCGCTCGCAAACTCCATTCATTCGCCACTTCGTGTACCTAAGATCTCCGTCCTCATCATCTTCAACACCCCCATCACCACCACCATCATCAACCCAATCATCTCTACACTCCTTCTCAGACGAGTCATCCACCGGAACCGAGACAGGGGTAAGGAACCCTAGAACCTCGCTAAAACTGGCCGTTGAAACAGCAGGGTTCTCAGCCCCGATAATTACCCAGTTCGAGTTGCCGCAGGATATAAAAAAGGTGGAATCAAAAATTTTGTTAATGCGGCCAAAGCATAATAGAGAGGGTTATGCCCAGAGGAATATATACGTCGGCGAAATCGGCGACCGCATCACCCTGAACCGACACCATCAAATTTTGGTTCGCTGCATTGGCCCCCGTCGAGGGGGGGATGTGTAAGGACGAAAATCACATAATTCATTTTCACCCACACTTACAGTGGCGAGCAGACATGAGTGCATGTTCACGACACTGACTTTCGTCATCCATAAAAACATAACCACACAAACAAATCAAAAAAAAATTTATTTTATTCGTAACAAATAGGAGTAAAGAATCAATAATAAATGAGATGAATTCAAAGAGTTTAAAAAAAAAATAACCCGCATAAACCCAATTTTGCACGTTTTATGAATTGCACATATTTTCGCTCTCCCACTTCTATTATCAACAGAAATCATGCAGATTTACCGTTATGTTTGTTCTTATCTTATTCTTCTTGCTCGTAGAGCAGTTTAAAAAGTGTTTTTGCGAATAAATTCATTTTTGTCAATTACTATAAAATTTACAATAAATTTATTTTGCATAAAAATGAGAAAAATTTTAAATAGTGTTGTGTGCCTGACCGAGAAGGTTTGTTCTTTACGTACCATTTCCGAGAGGCTTGGTATTACTGATCGCAGCTTAAAAGAGACGAAATGTGACTCCCAAGTCGCAAGTCAAAGGTCGCAAAAAATTATTAACGGACTCAGATGCTCGACTAATGATGTCCGAAATGAAAGAAAAAACAAGCTGCTAACACCGAAGGGTGCTTCTCTGGCAATTAACAAAAATGTAAGCGAATGGACTGCTAGAAGAGCGCTCCATGACATCGGATATGCTTCAACTGTTTAAAAAAGCAAACCTGCATTGTCCGATAAGAATGTTAAAGCAAGCTTGAAATTTTCAAGGGAGCACAGAAATTGGACCATTGATGATTAGAAACGTGTTATCTGGTCTGATGAGTTCAAATTTAACCGTTTTCAGTCAAATGGAAAGCAATACCGCCGGCGTATACCCGGGGAACGTGTTTAAAGACACCATGCAAACTGTTAAACATGGCGTCGGAAACATAATAGTTTGGGGATGCTTTACATGGTGGCATGTTGGCACTCTGCATTTAGTAGATGGTATCATGCGAAAAGAGTACTATCTACAGGTTCTGCAGACCCATCTTCCCAATTTTATGGACAAATGTGCTTATCCCGAAAATGAAATTGTTTTTCAACAAGATGGTGATCCGAAGCATACAGCAAAAATTGTAAAGGAATGGATTGGGAAACAAAATTTTCAATTGATGGAATGGCCAGCACAAAGTCCCGACCTCAATCTGATTGAAAATCTTTGGTCAATTGCGAAAAGAATGCTCGGGCAGTACGAAGCAGCCTCAACAAACATGGGTAACATTTGGGATCATTTACACGATCCGGAATGGAATCGAATTCCAAAAAATGTTATCGAAAATTTGGTAGAAAGGATGCCAAACCGTGTAAATATTGAAATTGGGTTAGTTATTAATTTTCTTGAATCGTGAAAAATTGAGTTTATGCGGGTTATTTTCGTTTTTTTTTTTTTTTTTTTTTGTTCAAACTCTTTGAATTCATCTCATTTTTTATTGTTCCTTTACTCCTATTTGTTACGAATAAAAATAAAATTCAAAAATTTTTTTGATTTGTTTGTATGGTTTTGTTTTTATGGATGACGAAAGTTAATGTCGTGAACATGCACTAACTTCTGCTCGCCACTGTATATGGTCAGACAATGTACTGATTTTGCTTTACTGTGGCAGCCCACCAACGAAAATTAACTAAACATAGCTTACCACGCTCAGCTGTGAATCAGCTGTTGTGGTAAAAACAATAAACAACACAAACAGATTGATAACAACGCGAGTGTGAGACATAATTTGGCAGTTGACATCGTATACGTTTCGTTCCGTAATATTCGACTTGAATTTAAATAGAGGATTGCCTAACATATGTACCTCTACACCTTAGTGTTGTTCTCGGATAAAAGGAGTGCCTACCGAATGTCCCTCCGGTATTCAAAAGTGTCGTTCTCTGATAAGAGGAGTGCCTGTGAGGGTCCCTCCGTTATTCAAAAGTGTCGTTCTCTGATAAGAGGAGTGCCTACCGAAGGTCCCTCCGGTATTCAAAAGTGTAGTTCGCTGATAAGAGGAGTGCCTACGAAGATCCCTCCGGTATTCCAAAGTGTCGTTCTCTGATAAGAGGAGTGCCTACGGAAGGTCCCTCCGGTATTCAAAAGTGTCGTTCGCTGATAAGAGGAGTGCCTACCGAAGGCCTCTCCAGTATTCGAAAGTGTCGTTCGCTGTTAAGAGGATTGCGTACCGAAGGTCCTTCCGGTGTTCAAGTGTTGTGCGCTGCTTAGAGGAGTGCCTACCAAAGGACCCTCCATTATTCACAAGTGCTGTTCGCTGAGAAGGTCCCCGGGTAATCAAGTTTGATTCACTGCTAAGAGGAGTGCCTACGGAAGGTCCCTCCGTTATTATCAAGTGATTTTTTTCTATGATAAGAGGAGTGCCTACCGAAGGTCCCTCCTGGTATTCAAGTGCTGTTCGCAGCTAAAATGAGTGCCTACCGAAGGTCCCTCTGGTATTCACGAGTGCCATCCGCTGACAAGAGGAGTGCCTACCGAAGGTCCCTCTGGTAATCACAAGTGCCGTCTGCCGATAGGAGGAGTGCCTACCGAAGGTCCCTGCGATAATCTTAAGTATCGCTCACTGGTGAGAGGAGTGCCTACTGAAGGTCCCTGTAACTTTTTTTCTGTTGGACCACTGGCCAACGCCGACGCCAGCTCAGCCCTCAACAGTTCGGACCATGGGCAGAATTAATTTAAGCTAAGTACTTATTGAAAATTTATAATAGATCTTAGGTTAAGCCCGAAATCGATAAAACCTGAATTATAATTCTTGTTTTGAAACCAAACCCGTGTTTTCCTTTGTCTCTCAAATCCCAGTGAGTTATAAATTTCTGGAACGACTCTGACCCCCGCGAGCAATACCCTAGCTAACGGAGGAAAACTTGTTGTTACAACACAATTATACGAAAAATGCTGAGTGCTTAACTCACTACAACTCTGGCAGACCGAGTTCGAATCCGAAGTCCAGGACGTTTTATAATAAACTAGATCCGTATACATTATATTTTTAGATCTAATCTGATACAATTCGATTTGACATTTTTCGGATCAATTTAGATCTTTCCCAATCCGCAAATATATTGCTAGATCTAATTTGATCTGCCAATTTTGGGATCAATTTAGATCCTTCTAAATCCCTAAATATATTGCTGGATCTAATTTGATCTGCCATTTTTCGAATCAATTTAGATATTAAGGAATATAAAATTGGATATAATTAAATATTTCCCCAGATAAATTTTTTTTACTCGGGATGTTATTAATTTACTTTTCTCCTTTAGTTAAAGACATATTTCTACTGATCTCTTACTTATGCCCGTAATTTTGTGCTTAGATATCTATATTGGTTTTTGTTCGGCTACACGGTAGGTATCTATTGCTTGAAATTAAGGAAATTAGATGTACAACCTTTGTGGCTAGAATATTAGTTCATTTCAAACTTAATATTTATATTTACACCAATATATTTTATATATTCAAACTTAAATACGTTACTAAATGACCATGAATATTCTACCAAGAATATTCTACGATGGCTTTAGAAATAATTATAATGAACACCAAATTCTCGTGGTTTTCACGACCAAAAATAGTATTATCCAAGAGACACACATACACGACTTAATTAATTAATATATACACAATTTTCGGATCAATGAGCTCGACAAACACATCAAATACATCATACGGCGACGTAACCATACTGGTGCACAACTCCCTACAGCACAAACAAATAAACCTAGGACGTGACCTACAAATAGACACAATCTGTGTTGGGATTAGAGTATTTAAAAAACCGGTCTTTTGAAACAACCGGTTTCGGTTTTCTTCAAAAAATCGAATTTTAAAAAAACCGGTTTCGGTTTTTTTTTTTAATTTGAATAAAAAGCTTATATAATTTGTTGTTTTTATTACAAACAAAAAAGAAAATAAAAAATTTAATATATAAAGTAATAAAAATAAAAAATAAATTTTTTGAAAAAAAAATTAAATTTAATTTTTTTATTGTATTTCATTTCAACATTTTTTTCATTGATTTTAATATTTTTGAATATAATATCTTAAAAATTATTATTATTAAACTATATTCATATCAAATGAATAGAGATCAATAAGTTTGTAAATTGGTTAAAATTAGGTACGTTAGTAATTTGAACGTTTAAAACGTTTGGCATTAAATAAGTTTTTTTAATATTACATTTTAAATATGTAAAAAGAAAATCTATTTTTCAGTTCTAAAACAATATTTTAGAAATAATATGCAATTTAAATGATTCCTCTTAAGATGATTTTTTTTTTTTTTTTTTTGCTTTTGATAAAGCTAAAAGTGGAAAATACTCTTTCACTAATAGTAGATGTTGAACAAAAAGTTAAAAGACATTTATATAAATTTTCCAACATTTCAGTTCTTTTGTCGCATTTATCAAGATATATGAAATCATCATATAATGATGACTGATTTTGTACAGTCTCTTTTTTAGGATTTTGAATACTGTTTATTGTGTTATTTAGATCAGAAATTAATCTATTTGAATTTGGACTATCCAAAGTTAAGTCTTCATCGGAATCTATCAGACTTACATCTAAATCTTCATAACCAAACAAACGATTATAAAAGTGTTCGGAAAAGATAAAAGAGACCAAGTAACCCAGTTAAAAAAACCGGTTAACCGAACAAAAAAGGCCGGTTTTCGGTTTTCTTCGAATTTAAAAAATATTCAAAACCGATCGGTTTAAAAAAAAACGAAACCGGTTGACCGGTTTTCGGTTTCGGTTTTCGAATACTCTAGTTGGGATGATTTTTAAAATTAAATGTATCATCTCTACATATATCAGACTAGATCAACATTTTACTAGGAATAATCTTGATACCATTTTTAAAGAATCAACTCTACCTAATATTATCACGGGGGATTTAAACAATTGGCATGCCAGTTTGCGATCCCATTCAAATAACAGTAGAGGAAAAATCATTGTTAATTTTATTAATGATTCAGAATGTTATTCTTAAAGATAATTCCCCAACACACTTCAGTACACATGGAACATTTTCGCGTACTGATCTGTCGTGCCACAGTCCTACCATTTCGATTTATTTAGAATAGCAAATCATCATCTCCTTTATTCATAACACAAATTCTTACACCTCTATCTGAAATTATATTGCAAAATTTAAGACTGAATCGGCAAATTGGAAACTATTTAAAAGAAAATGTTTAGATTTTGATTCCAACCGTCGAATTAGAGATAACATAAATAAGGAAGCTGCCAACACTTCAAAAATCATTCTTTGATCTGCAAACATTGCAATACCACAGACTATAAAAAGGCTCAATAAAAAAATTCCTTGGTGGAACAATAAACTAGAAAATCTTAAGAGAAAAGAATAACTCCTGGAGTACTTTCAAACGTGATATGAGTTCCCATAATCTTATAAACTTTAAGAAAATTAGAGCACCATTCAAAATAGAAATTAAGTTGACGAAAGCGAAATCTTTTAGCGAATTTGGGTCCCCTATCAACCCATCTAACCAATTGCAAAAATTTGGTCAAATATTACAAACTTTACTGGTTGTAAATCAACAAACTCTATACATTGCCCTTCGAAGTTGGATAACCCAAATGTTAAGTTGACAGATAGATTAGATATGACCCAGTAGTTTGCAGCCACTTCATCTCATATCTCCTCAGATATGAAATTTTCCCAAAATTTTAGAACACATAAGAATAGAAACGTCAGCAATCATCACTCGGTTACACCCACTCGTAAAGCATTAATAATTGAAACAAGAATTGAAATGTTAGAACTTTCGTCAGTTTTAGGAAAACTAAAAGCGAAACCACCTGATATGACATAGTTTCATATCTATTGCTAAAAAACCTACCTTTAAATACGAAACAAAGGTTATTAAATTTATACAACAACATTTTTACTTCCCATATTCGTCAGCAATATAAAAACAGTATTGTGGTACCAATACTCAAACCAGGAGCAGACAAGACTCTTGTTAAATCATATCGACCGATATCCCTTAACTTCTGCCTATCAAAAGTTATGGATAGAATAGTAGCCAATAGGCTATGGTGGTTTAAAGAAACACACAAACTTCTTGATAGCCGACAATTTGGCTTCAGAATTCACAATTGACCAACTTGTACATATAGATTACCAAATCTTAACCTCTCTGTGATTGCGCGAACAAATCATATCTCTAGATTTCCAAAGAGCTTTTTATAGAATTGGCATGCATGCTGTTTTAATCAACTTACTTCCTGGAAAATGGGTCTAAATATAAGAAATTACATCAAAAACTTTATGACCAACAGGAAAATTATTATGGTAACAGCTACTCGTCCATTATATAATGGCATCCAACAGGGGTCTCCTTTGTCAGTAATACTCTTCTTTATTGGATACAACAGATTATGTACTATTATTTCACTTTATAAAGAACTCGATTTTATTGCCTATGCAGATGATTTTAATAATTATCAAGTCCGATAAAACAAAAAACCAAACAATTTATTTAAATATTTTGTTTCTTGATATAGAGGAGAAGTATTTATTTTCAGGAGCAGCTCTCTCTATACCCAAATGAAAATATGTTCATCAACGTCGCAAGAAAAATTGCAATTGCATCATAGATTCATATCCCAATAATTTAACCCAAGTAGATACTCTTAGAATATTGGATTATATATTAACTCCCGTTACCGGTGGGACTGCCATATAAATTACGTAGTTTCTTTTTCACCCAAACGTCTTAAGAATATAAAATGTCTTTCTAATCCTAAATTGAATTGCAGTACGCACACAATTACTTCTATGATAAAAGCGATTCTCCTACTTCTACTTCCTAATTCTGTGATAAAAGCGATTCTCCTATCCAAAATTAATTACGCATTATGGATCTATGGCCACTCCCCAAACTTCGTGTTGCGCAAAATTAAGGCAGTAGTTAGTTCTGCTATAAGAATATGCTTTTTGAATCGAACATCCTATCATTAGAAACACAAACAAAATTATTAACTACAAAGCTTTTGAAATCTATACATTTTAGTTCAAACTCGCCCCTCTTGCAGTTAGTTAATAAATGCAGAGTTTCAAAGAAAATCCCTAAAATTCCATCAACTTTGTATAGTTCAATATAAAGCTGTAAAACTCTAGATCTGCCACTTAATACAGTAAAGATCAGTCCCAAACAACGTCCACCATGGCATCTCAAAAAAGAAATTATTAATACCTCTCTGCACAAACATACCAAATCATGACCATTCTAAATTAACCAACGGACACTTGATGAACATTGATATTCCTGAAATTTTTAAATGTACAACGCCGATTCCAAATCCCTCACACATACTTGTACATTACCCTAAATTTACTAATACAAGACGAAGAATTTTCAATGGAACCTAGTTAGAGCTTTATCTAACCCAACCCCCGAAAACATAAAGAAAATAACTAATTTCCTATTAGGTATATGAAATTAATTGAATTGCAAATATTGAGCTTAAGGCCAAAATAGCTATTGCTCGGATCCCTATATTTCCTTGTAATTTGAAATTATAAGTTAATAATATTATAAATAAATAGAATAGAATAGAGAAATATCAGAGCCCAAGGTCTAAGATGAAGATTGTGCATCCAGAACGACTAGCTGACTATGGAAAAGGGAAAACTATTCGGGACGAACAGACTTCAGTGGGCGGCAGTATTATGGAAATTCGATTCATCAATTTCCATTTACTCGAAGAAATCAATGGCAATTATTCACCACAACTAATGTTGCATAAGCGTTTATTTTCTTGAAACTTCGACATAGCAAAGAACACACTCGACATTTCCGGTATACAACATCCGGCAATGCTGCTACTTTATAGTTATTTTCACCACACAAATAAATAAGTGCACAATGTGGCATGTCAGTTTCAGTTTGCAATAAAAAGCGGACAGCGGTAAAGCTAACAAAATTAACATTGGTGATTAATTGAACAAATTGTGTAATCTGTTAAAGCGTAGCTTAATAGAGCTTCAATAAAGTCTCTTGTGTAATTGATTTTAAGTTTTTGTGTAAATAAAAAGTTGCTACGACTACTGGCCCTTGGTAGGAAGGACTTACGGACCTTAATGGGGTAATTTACTGGGCACTGCGATCTTCGGTACCAACGATACCGATAGCTTGGACCTTTGGGGAGCTCGTTGTCTGGTGACCTTTTTGATTTTATTGTTTAGTTTTCACTGTTGTTATACCGTTTACATCGCCATCGTATATGTATTTCTTTTTAATTGTCAATTAAACTTTATTTAAAGTGTTCCTAATGGTTTGTCTCTTTATTTGCTGTTTTATATTTTTTTTTTTTTTGAATATTTCACTAACAATATCACTACAAGGACCAACACAAAGAGTTCTATACTCACGCAAATTGACGGTGGCGCATTAGCTGTAGCTGTTATGTTGTTATTAAATATACATGTTTCGAGTTCATATGCTTTCACTTAAAACTTTCACAAATTTTTGTAGAAAAATTTAAATAAAATAATGTATAGAAATCCATATATTTTTTTATAGGATCGACTGTTGCAGATTCGGATTGAAATAAGACTCGGCTTTTTATTTTCGTAGCAACTACGTGTGGCCACTTTAACTTTATTTTTAATATTGCCCTGACTTAAAAATATTTACAGGCTTATATACTAAATCTTGTCTTAGAACTAAATTGCAAAAGCAGCATGTATCTGTGATACATGTGTGTCAAGTGCTTTTCCGGGTGGTCAATGTGTCAAACAGACATACACAAACATTTTATTGTGTCGTCAAATCATAAACAATTTCGATTTATTATCAAAACAATTGAAATAAGAAACCCCCTTTTAGTTTGTTTTCATTTTTTGTTTTGCCACACATATTCAATTGTTTTGCTTGTCCAGAATTTTACAGTCAAAATATGTAGTTTAATGTAAACTTAAGTAGTTTCAAATAACCCAAATCAAAATCACTATATGCTTAGTATTCATGCAATAAATGAATATCTGCCAAAGAAGGAAACAGGAGGCCTACCTCTGAGCAAATATTAGCTGAAAGCTCCCTGATAAAGGCATATTGGGCCCAGGAAGCCAAAACGGTAATAAGCGCATTTGTAAAGAACTGGGTTTGCCGCTACGGTGTACCATTGGAATTACACTCTGACCAGGGAAGGAATTTTGAATCCGTCTTCAGAAAATGTACGAGTTATATAGAATGAGTAAAATCAGAACTACGCCGCTGCATCCGCAATCTGACGGCATGGTCGAGATTCAATCGCACTCTAGAGACGTACCTAAGAAAAGTGGTCAGTACACCTCAGACGAAATGAGACGAACACATCCCCAAATTTCTGCTGGTATACCGATCGGCCTTTCGCTCCATTCCACCTCCCGGACACCTGCCATTTAGAATTTGGTGTTTAGCCGCAACAGATAAAAATAACAATAACTCTTTCCGTGAACTAGAAGACCTTAACGAACTGCATGAATTCGTGCGTAATCGAATTAAAATGGTCAGTGATAAGATGTAAGCGAGGTACGATCGAGCAGCAAATTCTGAAGGAGGCAATGAGGGCCTCCTGGTTTTGCTATTTAACCCGCAACGACAAAAAATGATTATCTCCCAAATTACAAACACATTGGGTTATATGATGTTGTTTATAGAATACAGAAATATCAGAGCCCAAGGTCCCCAACATAAATGTTGTGCATCCAGAACAACAATCTGACTTTGGAAAGGGGAAAACTATGTCTATTCGGGACGAACAAGTTTAAGTGGTCGGTAGTGTTACGGAAATTCTATTAATCAATTTAAATTTACTCGTAGAAACATAAATTTCCATATACCAGCCATGCAATTTAGAACCCGACAGATTATTCTGTTCCAAAGAATCGGGTTTTAAACATTGTTATCCTTTTTCATGACTGTAAGTTCTAATACTGTTAGTTTTTTGTGAAATTGTGCTAAATGCAACCGGAATCCAATATTGCGGATAAATAATTTTTTTTTTTTTAAATCTATGTATTTTTCTCATACAAATCCAAGTTAGACAGGGATATCTTAATTTAAATGCAACTTTTTTTAATTTTTTAAATGTTTTTTTGAAAATATATATCTAATTTGAAATCATATGATTCTTCTAATATAAAAATATATCAATAACATACTGGGTAATTTTTTTTAGCAACTTTCTTTTTGGCAACACTGTTTGGCAGCTCAGCTATTTTCGTGTAACATGTTACTGTTTAACATGTAAAGTTTAGTCTATAATTTAACCATGAGTCGACTTACAAACAAACAAAGATTGAAGATTATTAAATTTTAATATCAAAATTCGTGTTGTGTGAAAAATCTGTTTCTATGGAAAAGCATACCGAAAAATGCACTGTTTGGTGTGGATTATGGGCTGGTGGCATCATTTTACCGGACTTTTTCAAAGACGACGAAGGTAGGAACGTTACTGTGAATGACAGGCTCTACCGTGCGATGATTACAAACTTTTTTTTGCCCAAAATGGAAGAGCTGGACATGTGGTTTCAACAAGACGGTGCCACATGCCACACAGCACGCGAAACAATGGCCCAATTGAGAGGCGAGTTCGGTGAACAATTTATTTTACGTTTGGTGCCGGTCAATAGGCCGCCTAGTTCGTGCGATTAAACGCCTTTAGATTATTTTTTGTTGAGCTATGTTAAGACTCGAGTCTATAGGGACGAACGGTTGATGCACTGGAAGCCAATATTAAAGAATATATTCGTGAGATACCGACCGAAATGTCGGAGAGTATACCAAAACTGGATCCAGCGTATGAACCCTTTGAGGCGCAGCCGCGGTCAACAATTACATGAAATAATCTTTAAAAATTGAATTATATAGACCGTTCTATCGACACATATAAAAATTTCATACATTACTCTAAATTTTGTGTTTTTTTAATCAAATCCGAAAGCTCTTAAAAAATCACCCATTATATGTACTTACCAATTTGTTTTTGATCCATCATAGAACGAAAATTCCAAAAAAATGGGCGAGAACATAACTGACAGTTGTTATTTTCAACCCATGCAGGTACTTCCTTGCGCATAGCATTCATTTCCCAAAATACTACGACATTATCTTCGCCGCAACTAATCAGCTGTTGGGTGTGATTGGCATAAGCTAATGCTGATACTTTATTTCTAGATATTTAAGCAAAACAAAAAATAAAATGTGTAAAGCACAAAAAATAAATTAACAAACTTATGTCCTTGTAACTCGTAAATTGTACCCCTTTTGCCTCCAACGTCCCATACAATAACAGCATGATCACAAGCACCACTAAATAGTAACTGAGGTCCTTCAACCCATTTAAGGCAACGAATACTTGCTAAAATAAAAATAAAAATATATATAAATACCATAAGGTGTGAGATCGCAAAAACCTACACATTTACGCCAATATCTTTGGGCAGTGCATACGTTTAATATATATTGTGATATTTGGATCGCGATTCATTTTGGATTGATGGGTCGCGTGTGTATGCTACACGTTCATTATTTATCGCGTAAGTATTCACTAGTGTTTGGTATTATTCGACCCTGTCGGTTAATCGGTTAGGTCAGTATTCGAAAAATTAAGAAAATTGATTATTCGGTTATTTCGATCGATTAATCAAAAAAATTTTTGATTAATCGTTTAATGCAAAATAAATATCAAGTTAAGTGTATTGCGTTGGTTTCTAACATAGTGTTTGTTTGGGACAATTGAAAGCATCCTGGGTTTTTCAAAGAATCATGCCTTCTAATCAGAGGAATCTGAAGACCCTTTAAAAAGAAAATGGACGTTTTCAGTGGATAGTCTGAACCTTCTGAACCACCCAACACAAATAACTCATGGTTTTTGAACAGGCATTTATATCACACACTCTAAGGAAAATGACTATGTGAAAGAAGGAGGCTGAAGATGACCTGGTCGTTCGGGTCGAAAGTGTGCACTCCCTCTAGCGCTGATCCTTACAATTTTTTCCATTTAATAAAATAAATTAGTGTTTACTATTCGTTAGTAACATTAAAAATTATGATCTTGAGCCTGATAAAAAATTATAAATATATAATTAAAACAGATAGATCAAATAATGTACAAAATTTACATATAAAAACATAGGGCACGATGTAATTTATAATCTAATATAACAAACAACACTTAAATATGTTGTGACGTGAAAAATATTAGTATGCCAGATTCCCAATTCGTTCCCAGAAATGGAAACATTAACAATTGGAATGGCAACCCTGTCAATTTGTGCTTCGAGAATCGAGGACGATTGCCAAAGGGTATTCTATAAATAGATGGAAAAAGCTCATTTGTACGGGTAATCATTTACTAATGAAAAATTTAATTTCACATAGTCATTTTCCTTAGAGTGTGTGATACAAATGCCTGTTCAAAAACCATGAGTTATTTGTGTTGGGTGGTTCAGAAGGAGGCTGAAGATGCACTCCCTCTAGCGCTGATCCTTACAATTTTTTCCATTAAATAAAATAAATTAGTGTTTACTATTCGTTAGTAACATTAGAAATTATGATCTTGAGCCTGATAAAAAATTATAAATATATAATTAAAACAGATAGATCAAATAATGTACAAAATTTACGGTAAAGAGGTTATCTATAACAAAATATATAAAAAATCACGCACATTCCTGACAAGTCCTCACCGATTTTTCTGTTTGTGAAACTTGGAATCAAATAAACGAATTCTTAAATATTTTTGACTAAACAACTTAATTCTACTGAAGTTCCTACTTCATCAAAATTTGTTAATAAAATTTGGAATTCAAATAAGCGAATTCTTAAATATTTTTGATTAAGCAACTTAATTCTACTGAAGTTCGTACTTCATCAAAATTTGTTAATAAATCAAATTAGAAATAAATTCCATGTTATTTTTAGTTTTTATACATTTTTTCATAGAATTTTATGTGAAACTGTTTTTTATAAAATACAGTTTTCAATTTTAAAGCAATTTTATAATATTATTTTATACATAAGTGACGTCATAGTGCTTGTTAGGAATATACCTAGTCACGTGTTTTATTGCTAAGGAGAAAATTATATATTTTAATAGGTTTTTTGTTAAAGTTCAGCTTAGAGGCTCTAGCTTTCTTAAAAATTTGCCTTCTGATGAGATCTTTTGTCAGCTCAAAATACATGTATACGGACGGAATATTAAAGATCTGTTTAAATTTTTTGGACATGAAAATATAATTTTATATTATTTAAAATTTATTTTTTAAAGAAATTATAATATCTATAATATTCCCTAAAGCCTATAACATTTGCTTTAATTCAGTTGATTTGAAAATAACTGGATTGTATTTAAGTTGATGCTTTTTCTACGGCTTTCTGGACAAAGTTAAGAAAGTAAGGAAGTTTTAAGAAAAATAAAAGAAAAATTCACATTAAAATTTAACCGGCTAATCGACCTATTATAATCGATTATTCGGTTAATCAAATAACCGAATTGGAAACACTAGTATTTACACACTCGCTTTCACTATCTTGTAACATGATAGATGTTTTGCATTTTAATTTGTTTAGTTTATGCATTGCGTGTTTTATCTGTGTTTATTTATTTTATTTACTTATTATCTTGATTATTTCCTGTACAGCAAGACTACATCTTATATTTATAGCACAGAAATGTAAAATGTTTTAAAAAGGTACAGCAACATAAAATTAAAATAAATATTATTAAGTAACATGATAGATGTTTTGCATTTTAATTTGTTTAGTTTATGCATTGCGTGTTTTATCTGTGTTTATTTATTTTATTTACTTATTATCTTGATTATTTCCTGTACAGCAAGACTACATCTTATATTTATAGCACAGAAATGTAAAATGTTTTAAAAAGGTACAGCAACATAAAATTAAAATAAATATTATTAATTTTAGTTTAAAAATTTAAAAATAAAAATTACCATAATTGCACTGAAAATTAAAATTAGTAAAAATTTCGAGCATAAAATTATTGTCATTATAAAAATTGTTTAAAGTTATTTTCTTTATTCTGCATTTCAGAATATTGTGCTATTCTGTGATATGGATCACCATCCATCAATACTACATGCTACACGTTTAATAAATGTCGCGATACTGGATCGTGGTAAATATATAGCGTGATCCATTTCGAGGTTCCCTACTTTTTTAAAGAAAAAACACAGAAAATTCAAATTTAATGGGGAATGTTTATTATCATTTGAAAGAACATTCATTGGCATTTATTTTTTGAAGATTATGTCTATCAAATGTTGGCCGTGAATTTTCGTAATAAAGTTGAACGATTTGTAAACGTTGTTCAGTCGCAAGTCTTTCCATTATGAAATGCCAAACAATACTAAACAAAAATAACATGACAGCATGACACGACTCACACGTGATCTGTCAAAAAAAAGGTTATTAGCATTGCCCTTTGTTTATGCACATTCAATAACACACTGCTACAAGAAACACTTTTTGTCAGAACTTGAAAAGTGACCTAGTGCGGGTAGTAGACCTAGGTGAGGACATACAAAACCCGTTTTCAAAGATTTTGAAACACCCTCAAAATTTTGAGTTGTTTTGCAAAAACTGTTTTAGGGTAGGTCGTAGTATTTTATTACCTCTAAATATATCAAAAGATATTTAAATTTTTTTATGAAAACCTTTTGTTTGCACAGTGTTTTATAGAAATTTTTATATAAAAAAACGAAACATTACTTGTTATATCGGTTTATATTTCCAAAGTAAACATTTTGCGATTGCAGACTTTTATTTTGGTAAACCACTTACAAACGTTATTAAAAGATTAAAAAACGCAACTCATATCATTTTCTTTTCTTTTCATTTTTTTTAACATTCTAAATCTTCCTCTGGCGTGTTTTTTCGAGCTTAAGATATAACCGCTTAGTTAATACTCGTAACATAAGGATTTTCAGCAAATGTTGTTATTTTCTTTACAAGTTGGATTTTGTTTCAATACTTGAGTGCTTAAAAAGTTTTCTTAACTGGACTTGGTTTGTATGAAGTTATCCATTAAGTTCGAAAAAAATTTACCTTGTAAATTAAAAACTGTACAAATAGCTTAACCTAAGTTAACATGTTATAGTTAAAAAACGGTTACTAGCCCTCGTACGTTTGTTCAACAAACCATCTGTTTCTAGTTTGAGAGACCAGCAATAATTTGCCAGCATTCTTATGTGACTCTTTCCACCGAAACGCTTTTCCATTTGTAAAATTTCTTGGTGAAACCGTTATTCCTGCTCATCACTGAACTGACCAAGTTTTTCGGGAAAAAAATCTAAATGTGCATGCAGAAAATTAATTTTTATTTACATTCAGCATAAAATTCAAGAAGTTCATTCACCACTTCAACGTAGTAGTTAGAAATTATTTTGTTCCCCAAAAGTTTTGACATTAGGAAATAACACTTCTTAGAAAAATTGTCATTAAGCATAATTTTTCGAAATTGTGATCCAATAAAAATACCTAAAAATAATAATAATAACAGTATCTAAGAAAAAATGAAAAAGCATCGCCTTTTACATCCAGCCGCTTTACAAACTGTTTCATATAGCCTATCGTATGGTGATTGCATAAGAGGAATATTCTGAACGTTTTTCTGGCCTATTTTGAAAGATGCCCTTGTAGGTCAGTTTTGCGACTGTATTCTTTATCGATACGACTCGCATTCTAAACAATATTGTCAGAACTTTTGAATCTGCAACAATTTGCCACTGATATTTTCTATAACTAATTAAACACTATTTAAAAAAAATCATTAGTACCTACTTTTACACGATCCGTTCAAAAACAACCTCCAATCATTCGATTCATGTCGGTGATTAAGGTATATTTGAACAATATACAGTAGGTCATGTAACTCTAAAGTCTCCTCTGTCTCCACGAAAGTTTCAAGTCTCGCACAAGATCTCAAAAATCTCCATTTGTCAAAAAATGTGACTCAGCCGAACAGTCCTCTAGTTTATGAAACATTTAATGAATCCAAATCATTGGGAAAGAAAATGGTAATAGCTGGCTTATAAGCTTTTCGGACTTAGTTTTCTTAAGTTCACTGGAACAGTTTGTACAAATATTTTCGGGTTCATACTATTTGCTAGAACTATATGAGCAGTTAAAAACTGTGTTGAAGGCATATACCAAGCCTTTATTTTTCTTCAGATCCAAGCGATGTTTTTTGACGGCGAATAAACCGAAAACATAACAAAAATTATTAAACTTATCACACACTACAGAAAAAGTTGAACTCAAATTAAAAGTTAAATGATTACAAAAATAACAAACTTACTTATTTAAATAAAAATAAATATTAATAGCACTTCACTTGTCACCAATTTTAAACTAGTTACAATTTTTTAATCTTATTTAAAAACAATACCTTCACCAAAGGTATACGTATTTAAGCCTTGGCATTGTGTTGGTATCAAGTTTGTGTATTTATTTAAATATATATAGAGCAATTCCATATGAAAGCGATCACCTTTTGGACGACCCCTCTCCGATTTTAAAATAAATAGTCTCAATCGATTGCCCAGCAAAAAATAATGTACCTACATATTTTTTTTTTTGTTTTATAGTGACTGGTTTAGTGGTGGTGTACACCACTGTCATGTGACAAAATTGAAGAATCCTTCATAAGGGACCTCATTGAAAAATAAAATTTTCCTAATTTTTCTTAGAAATTTACCTTTTTTCCCATGAAAATTAAATTTTCCGACTTTCCACAGAAGCTCCTAAATTTTCCGGCTAATTTTACTTTTTTTGGATTCCTCATAATTTTTGCTTTAAGAATCAGCAATAAAAAAATGGCCCCGACTCTTTGTTTGGACAGGAGAAGAGCATTTAAGAGACCACCTTGTTCTCATTGTTTTTATATTTTTTATATTTGAATTATTTTTAATTATTTAACATTATTTTATTTTATTATTAAAAATACATTTTAAAAATTATTTTACAGTTAAAAATACATTTATGAAGAAAAAATCTTTCTTATTTTGCTGCTTATACTTAATTACAATATTTATTAAAAATTTCAATTGTCTTGGCATCATTATAAAATTAAAGTAACTTTAAATTTAGCACGTCGGCAGGCGAAGAGTACCGCTTTACATTAATTGACATATCAGAAATATTTGGTATGAAGCAATGAAACTTTTGCGTTCCAGTTATAGTTTTGACATTATTATATCTGTTTTGAAGTCGTCGCTCCATGGCATCGTGTTCTTTTTGAGTGCATAAAACTGTGTTAATGGCAATTTCCTTGCTTTGAATCCACGAAAACAAATGTTGTAAATTTAAGATCTGGTCAGTATATGACCTTTGCAAACTTGCCTTAGTCGCCATGCGTTTTAGGGTTCCCCCTAACGCATCGCATGGGCCCTTACCGTGGGACGTCGCAAAAAAGTGCCACTCGACCTTGCAGTTTTGTTCTTCTTCAATTATGCAAAGATTGTAAAAATTTTTTTTATTCTTGTACTGAGAAGCCGCGCCGTCTGAGAAAAACGTTACATTGTCGATTGCATCGAATTTTGATCTTAAGAATTCAAACAGTTTCATTTGAAATAAATAAACGGACACATAATTATGAGCTAAACTCTCCGCGACAACAACAAGGCTTACGGTCTGTAGTTCGTTATCTTCGTTTTTGAAATAAATGCAAAAAGGATGCACCGTGCACTGGTCGTTTGCCCAGCCTAAATTTCATCCTGAACGAGAAAAGAGTAATTCTCGGCAAAGTCGCTTATCACAATGAATTCATTTTGGGCTAATTTCTCCTTACTTTCCTTTAGAAATTTCGATTGCATCTCGGATATGAAATGGTGCGCCTTCAGTTCATTCAACTTGAATCCGAATTCCTCGATGAATTCCGGAATCTGCTTTACCACGGTCTCAAGGGAACATCTGCCGCTGCTAATTATCCACTGTTTGAAATGCACCTCCTGAATTAACAGCTGTTCAAACTTTTCCGCCAAATATTGCTCTAGCTCGTCAATCTTCGGACAATTGTCGCATTTGGACAGATGACAATTTTCCGTGGGGTATGCGCACAACTACTTCGACAGGAGGTCCCCATATGTTTCAATTTCACCGTGAAATACTTTCAATTTCTCGCATGGAAAGAACATTAATTTGATGTTTTGATGAAACATGCAAACGCAGACTGAATGCGTTCCGTGCCTGTCTAATGCCAGCACGCATTCTTTTGGTCGTAGGATGGCAAACTTAGAAAATCCCACTTTTTCTGCTGGGTATTTCTCTTTGAACTGATGGTATGCTTCGGATAGATTACATAATAATAATCTGCGCTGCTTGTGTACTTTTTCTCCATCTTCACGTGTGATAACATAGTCACGTGTACCTGGGCAGGCGCGGCTGTTGTCATCATTGCAGTAAAAATCTTGAATCAATTTCACCGTTGCTTCGCTGAGGGTCCTTGAGCCAAATTTCTTGGTGGGAGTCGCCAATATGCCCTTCTGTCGAACTAATTCTTTGCTTCTTCTCGCGATGTAAAAAGATGTTTGAAACTGTTCAGAAATCTTGCGTATAGACCATGATTGAGGCAGCACAGATTAAATGAGATATTTCTCCGGAAAAGTGGTCGCTAAATTGAATTTTCTTTTCAACTGCTCAATCATTTGTTTGCCGTCATCAACGTCATCTGCTTGACTGTTATCAGAGCCTTCATCAAATATTGTCGCGATTGCACTCATAACCTTGCCTTTTTTATCTTTCCTGTATTTTTCACTTCGCAACTTTCTTTTTCTAATAGGCGTTTCACCTAAAGTGGTAATAGCCTCATTCAAAGGACTCAAAGACATATTGACCATCGGAATGTCTGCCTCACTATCAGATGAAACATTTTGTTCAATTGTCATTTCACTCTCGGATTGTGGTTGCATTTGTTTCAATGCATTTGCTTGTTGAGACAAATCGATTTTACACTTGGGGCAAATGAATTCTGCTTCTTCACCGTATTGTATATTTAATTCATTCATGTATCGCTTCGAAACACCAGTTAATTTTAATACTTTTATCTTTTTCGAACGATGTCCACTCTTGTTAAACGGATTGCAGCAAAATTTATTCATTTTACTTTAAATTGTCTTTACAGCTTCACTCTTTACTTTACAAAAAAAAACACTAACACTTTCACGTTTAGTATTCAACTGAAATTTAACTCAGAGTGTGTGAAGTATTTATATTTATTTTTTGGTAAAAAATAGGTAAAAAAAAATAAGCGATATTTGCTTTTCTTTAATAGGAAAATTTGCGTGAACTACTGGTCATAAAATGTTTTTTAAAGAGGGACTTAATTGGTTACTGCCAATAAGCCGACCACAGGTCATAAAATGATTTTGTAAATTTTTTAAATTACCAGGTAATAAATATTTTGAAAAATATAAAGAAAATAAAAAAATTTTTATGCTCGAAAAAAACATAAATTTGAAATTTGTACTAATATTAATAATATTTAGTAATTTTTTTGCTGATTTTACACGCAAAGAAAAAACATGGTTGGTGTAAACATATTCGAAGAGCATCATATATTTTTGGATTTATAGTTGCGCCAACCACAGTCCTACTATAATATAGTTATCATATTATGATAATAAAATTACCATAAAATGGTACCTACAGTTATATTATGGTCCTAAATAAACATGTTATATTGAATTTATCATAATATGATCGCACGTAATCATAGTATGCTCAAAATTTTAATATATTGTGGTCCCTCATAAATACATTATGATTCCTGGATTATCATTATATGATCCATAATCTAAGAAAATTTCTTATAGGAAAAGTTCTTAGAAACAAAAAACTCTTTAAATTTAAGAATATTTCCTTTAGAAATGCTTTTTTATTAAAAAAATTGATATTAAAGACTTTTTGAAGAAAAATTGTTAAGGAAAAAATCATAGATTCTAAGAACTTTTCTTTCAAGAAAACTTTGATTCTGTAGACTTTAAAAAAAAAAACTTAAAACTTTTTTTGTTAGACATTTTTAAGATTCTTTATAAAGTTTTTAAAAATGTTTCTTTAAGAAAAAGTCTTTAAAATCTATGAATATTTCTACTAGAAAAAGTCCTTAGAATCTAAGTATTTTTCATAATGAAAAGTCTTCAGAATCTATGAATTTTTCTTTCTAAGAAACAGTTTGGAGAATCTGAGAATTTTAGTTTAATGAAAATTCCATAGAATCTAAAAAAAGTTTTTATCAGATAAATTTATTAATATCTACACATTATTTTGTGTAAGAAACCTTTTCGTACAAAAACAAAAATCATGGGTTCTACAGACCTTTTCTTTTAAAACAAGTAAAAAAGGGCTAAATTCGGCTGTGCCGAATCTTTGAATACCCTCCACCATAGGGGCTGAAAATGATATACGTATATACATACAAAATTTTGCATGAACTGTAATATGAATATGTTTTGTCAATTTATGTAACGAACTTTTGTTATTTAGTTTTAGTATTGTTATTTACAGAGGTCTGCTCTGTTAGCGACTTTAACATTGTTGCTTTTAACGTTAACTTAGTTATTAAGAGTAACACACATATAGCTCTAAAATGATATTATTCTCATAGTATGTAAGATAGTAAATGTAATCGAACAAGAAGAAGAAAAATTGTACAAATTTGTATGGAAAATTTAGAGGTACCTTCACATTTTCACTCATAACTTTTGAACCGCTTAACCGATTTTGCTCATTTTAAATACCAACCTGCTCGGGAGGATGTTCAATAATCTGGGTAAAAATAGGCACCCCCGCTTGTGTCTTCGCGTCGTGATCGCCATTTCAACAGACAGACGGACATCGCTAAATCGACTTAAAATTGCATAAGGATCACGAATATATATACTTTATGGGGTCTTAAACCTATATTTCGACATATTACAAACGGAATGACAAACTGATATATACCCTCACCATATATGGTGGAGGGTATACAAATATTTTATTAATATTTTGAGCACTTTTTACAAAAAATTAATTAATAAACATATTTAAAAAAAATCCAATTGTTTTTATTGAAAAGAATTAAAAAATAAAAAATCTTTCAACAGAATCTTTTTGACAATGAATTGATTAGTATAAATAATGTTATACACTCACCAAAAAAAGTCTCTAATGGCAACTGAAAATTTTGCTGTTATTACGGGAAATTCTGCTAATTTGAGCCAAGCGGTATTTTTTGCTAATCTTAGCAACACATGTCTGCTGACGTGTAGTACAATGAAATTAGTAGAAAAATTAGTAGCCGCTACTAAATTTTAGTAGACTTTTTGTAAAGTGGAATTTAAAATCTGTTTGCTAAAATCAGCAAAAAAAATTACTAAATATTATTAATATTAGTAAAAAGCTTTGAATTTATTTTTCTTATCGAGCATCAAAAATTTTGATTATATTTTTCAAAAAACGAATTAATTTTTTTGTTTTAATTTGGTAATTTCTGTTTTGAAAAATATTTTGGTCAATTTTCTTTTTTTACTTTTAAGGTTAAATTTTAATTGTTTTTAGGGCGGATTTTTAGAATTAAAAAACCTTTTTAGTGCTATTTTAAGTGGATGTCCTCTTTTTAGACATGAGTCGGTATCTTCACTTCCGATCCCTTTTTTAATATATGTAACATTTTAAGGAAATTTAAGTTTTTATTAGAAATAACATTTCCTTCAATATCCACTTTTTTAAAATTAGTAATATTTTTTGCTAATTTTAGCAAATCGGTTTTCAAAAATTTGTAAAATGATTTCTGAAATTAGCAACAAAAATGTGTAAATATTCTGTAAAAATTCTGTAATTTGTAAAATGTAAATAGCAAAAAGATTTGCTAAATGATAATTGTTTACTAAAAATCAGTACAAAAATAGTAGAGTGCGATTGAAAACTGTTTACAAAATCTTCTACTAACTTTTTTTTCTGAGTGTATGTAAATATAAAACCCCTTTAAAAAAAATCTTCTAAAGCAAAAAAAAAAAAAATTAACTAGATCTTAAAGGGTCAATTGATGAAATATTTTAATGACATGTGAAAGGTATTTACTACCCATCTGATATTTGTCCAGTTTTAGTAAACAATATATGATTGTTTTTTAAGACATTCTGTAGTAAAAACAAACTGACTGAACTGATAAAATTTTGGTTTTTATAAAAACAAGACAATATTATGACTGTAAATGTTAAAGTCATGTTTTATTTGATGTATAATTATTTATTGATTGTTGCCAGCATTTTATCGTTGCATAATTATCATATTTTTTTCACAGTCAGCATTTTTGTTACCACAGTATGGTTACAGCCAACCATGATATAAAATAGAAAGTGCCAATAATAAAATAGAAGGTGCCAATAATAAAATAGTAAAATATTTACTAAATAATGATGGTTGCGACCATGTTGATGGTTAGAAAACTAATAACATGGTTATGACAACCATACCCGATTGCAGCAAGCACACTATAGTAGCAGTGATCATATTGCAACCATGTTTTTTCTCTGCGTGTAGCAGATTTTAAATTCCAATTTACAAAAAGTTTACTAAAATTTAGTAGCGGCTGCTGATTTTTCTACTAATTTCATTGTACTACACGTCAGCAGACATGTGTTGCTAAGATTAGCAAAAAATACCGCTAGGCTCAAATTAGCAAAATTTCCCGTAATAACAGCAAAATTTTCAGTTGCCATTACAGACTTTTTTTGGTGAGTGTATAAAAAGATTTACATAATTTTAAAGCGTAGTTTTTACTGAAAACGCTTTTGCCATTACAGACTTTTTTTGGTGAGTGTATAAAAAGATTTACATAATTTTAAAGCGTAGTTTTTACTGAAAACGCTTTTTGAAGGTGTTTCTGAAATGTTTTGACTCGCTAGGTCGTTTTCCAAGTTTTTTTTTATACTGTAGCACCGTTTTTGAAATCACGTTATCTACCTAAAATATATCAGATATTAGATCAATCTTCATTGCAATTGGTCAACTTAAACACAATAAATAACCAAAAAATTATGTGTGCTGAAAAAATTATAACTTTTCAACTAAATCCTATTTGGTCTTATAGAAAAATAGCAAAACAGCATAAAGTACAACAGGATGTGAAACCAAAAATCATCACAAAATATGTTGATAATTTATTCTGCATTATTTCGGATCATTCTTTTATTGATATTTTATCAAATTTTAATGCATTTCATGATAATATAAAATTTACAATTGAGAAAGAATGTAATTCTAAAATTCCTTATTTGGATACATTGATAATAAGAAGGGGTGAAAATTTATTAATAGATTGGTATCAGAAATCCAGAGCTTCTGGAACAGTTATTACCTATTTTTTTAAGCTAAGAATTTAATTGAAAGGATATTAAAGATTAGCGATACAGAATTTCATAAAATTAATATAGAACGGTATTTATAAATCTCTAACTTATGTTCCTCTTATATCTGAAAGATTAGAAAAATCAAAAACGTATGACAATAAGAAATAAATAGTAGCACATAAAACATATGGGCAAATCCCAGAAACAGTCGAACAACCAAAATTTTTTGAAATTTATCCAACTTAATTTTTTTTTAATGGAACATAAGACTAGATATCTAATATTGTAAATATACAAAAAATGTATTTGGATGATCATTAATACAAAAATTATTACCAAATCCTACCCTACCACAGATCTCTTAATGTTATACAAAAAATTAAAATTTTTTTTGTTTTCATATCATTACCTTAGTGTTAACATAGATGGTCCTATCGAAGGTCATATTTTTATTGATTCAATAAGATTTTATAATCATATATTATTGACTAAATAATTATATTTAAAGCGAAAAAAAATGTATATATAGATAAATTTTCACCACTTTTATCCTATCAAAAATTTCTAGTTCTTGTTATCCCGAAATGATTTAAAATTTGAAAGTTTTGTAAAAAAAATATATTGTGTAGGAAAAAAAATAAAATAAATGCACAAAAAATTGATCTCACTATCTCGAAACCATTGACATGGGTCCACATATAATTATATGAAATTATATCTTTTACCGTGTCAAAAATACTCTAGATATGGAACTATATATAACAAAATTTCCACATATTGTATCATATATAATTATATCTTATATCATATCAAAAAATATTTCTTATATTAGAACGTGTTAAACCACATATAATTATATCTCATACTGTATTAAAAAATATTTTTGATAATAGCCCATATATTTTATATCTCAAATATTAGATAGCATATATAATTATTAATGGTTCTGTATAATCCATATATAAATATATATAGTCCCGTGTAACCCATATATAATTATATATAGTGTTATATACAATTTTATATGATATAATATATACCATATCTTATCATACAAATCATACATAGTTTTATAAAGATCAGTACATAAACAGATATGGTTATATATGACAAAATATAAGGTAATTTAAAAAAAATGTATGTAGTATATAATTATATATGCTAATGCATACTGAGATATGTATTTATATATGACAATAAAATATTTATTTTATTTATTTATTCACATTGCAATACAAAGCCATCCAGGCCAAAAAAACGTATTGCATAACAATTTACAATTCCAAGTAAAGCACTAAAACTAGCTTAAAAATATAATAAAAGTTATGTAATAACAAATAACTGCACTCATTAATAAACTAAAATTATTTTAATTTAAATTAAATTTTAAATTTTTTATTGGCTCCCCAGCCATAACAAATCAATAAAAAAATGTAAAACTATTAATAGATTTAGTTAAGAATTCATTATCCGGTGATATAAGAACAACTGAAGGAAAAAGACAAGTCAAACAGTACAGAACCACCAATTTTAAGAGTTAAATAAATGTTTCATAAGTTTGAGACGAAAAACGTTATTAGATTGAGGGAAAATACGTAATTCATAAGGTAAGCTATTCCAGCAGCGAGCAACTCTCACAACAAAAGACCTCTCAAACAATGAGCATCTAATTCTAGGTATTATAATTTGTTTGTTTCTACTAGAGCGTGAAAAGGAGAATTCTCCTAGCAACGAGACTGGTATACCACTTTTAATTATTGTATGAAATAAAATAATACTGCGAAACTTAACAAATTTATCAAAAAAACATCCTAAAAATTTTTTTACAAAATTAGATATATGTTCACGTCTACGGATATTAAAAACATATCGAGTTACCGTATTAACAATTCGCTCTAGCATCTTTAAGTTTGTAGCAATAGTGCCTGATACCACCTCCAGACCATACAAAATTTGTGGCATTAGAAGTGCATGAGCTAATCTACACTTCACTCTAAAAGGCAAGAAAATATTTGAGGAATATACTCTTCTCAGATATTATAGATAAGGCCATATATGATTTTATCTAAACTTTTTTACTCGGGTGTACAGGATTTTAAAGCAGCTTGTTTTCATTTTTAATAAAAAAATTGGGTTAAAAATTAAGAAGACATACACTCAAAAAAAAGACATGAACTAAAATGTAATCACAAATTTCCTTCAAAATAGTTTATAAATTGTACTCAATTTAAGTAAAATTTTATTAAAACTTAGAAAAATTTTCTTAAAAAGAATAAAAATTCCTAAGTTTGAGGAAAAACGAAATAGTTTATATACTCAGAAATAGTTCATATTTTTCCTAAGTAATATTTCTTGATTTTTTTAGGAAAAACAAGTCAATTAAATAAAAATTTGTTAATTTTAAGAAAAAAACATCTTAGTTTTAAGAAATTTGCATACTCAAATGAAATAAAATTGAGTTGTGTAAAAAAAAATTAGGACATAATTTACTCCCACTTAGTTCAAAAAATGTGTCTAATTTAAATCGAGAAAGTACTTGAACTTAATATGTGTTCATTTTTTGTTCGCGAGTAGTAAATTAACTAAATTTTAGAAAGCCATTTCCAAGTTTAGTTTTTAAGTATACCACTTTCTAATTTTGAAGAATTGTTCTCTAAAAATAAATTCAGACAATTAAAAACAAAAAGTTACAAATTGTTTCCAATGTAATAATAAAAATTTGCTTGATTTTAGGAACTGATGAACTATTTCTAAGGAAAATTTTCATGCAACTTAGTTCAGATAAATTTTAATAAAATATTCTTTTTTCAAGTAAAAGTTCTCTAAATTTTAAAAAATAATAAAATTTTGTATAGGATTTTTTTTGTTGGAAAACGTTTATATTGTTTCAATATTCTATTAAAAAAAAATAATAAATTAAAAATAAACTGGTTAGTTTTCCTAATTGCCAAGAAAAATATTATTAAAGGAAACAAATTAAAGTAACCATTTATTTATATATTTGGTCTATGGAATAATTTCCTTACAGACTAGAATACATTTAATATACAATGAACTATTTAGAGCTTTAATAATTTTACTTTTTATAATGTGAGTATTTGGTACAGTTTATTAAGTTCACAACAAACTCGCCTGAGTGGATTAGAGTTAGCATGGTTTGATCTAAAATATTTAATAGATATAGGATAGAAGTTGCGCGTATGGCGACAGGGAAAATTTTACATAACGTTGCTAATCAGGAAATCAAAGCAAATATCACCATTTACTAAGTTTACTAGAAACGACACATTTAGCATCGTTCTGCGACTTTTTAAGGTTGGCAGCTTAATAAGGGCAAGACGATTAGTATACGATATTTACATTTTTTCAGGTTAAGCTCCATTAAATTTAGATTAAACATCTATGCATAGCATCAAGGTCCTTTTGTAGAAAAATATGATCACCATTATGGTTGTAAAGGTGGTTTTATAGTAGCTTAGTCAGCTGCACGATCCATCTGTAATTGCGCATGTCTGTCAAAATTGTCAATTTACAGACGGTTTATAATTTTTGCTTTCACACTTACGTTTTTAGTTTCATCTGACATAACCTACAATAGTTCATAACAGCTGTTATGACTTTTGTTTATTTTTCGCGGGGGTTTTGTGTTGTTGAAAATAAAGTTTAAAAAATGGAGCTGCCATAAAATTGAAAAAGAAAAAAAAATTAAGCAAGAAAAGTTAAAGAAAAACTGTGCTTTATATTTAATGTTATTAATATTATTGCAGCCACAAATAATTGACTTGCAAAACAGCTGATGTCAGGTGCTTTGTCAGATGAAAATATAACACACTCTAATTAAAAATTTTCACACTGTAAATGCAGGCTGACATTAACAGAAGCTAATTTTCTTTGCTTTTACACACCATGTTTATATTTTGGAGTGGGAAATTTGACAAGCACACTGTAAAATACATAGTGTGTATAACCTTATGTTTATTTCGTCTGCATACATTAAGATATTAGAATATTCGATAATCTGAGAAAGGTCGTTAATGAACAGGGAAAATAATAATGGCCCGAGATGACTACCGTGTGGTACTCCATATAAAACGTTAATTTTATTCGAAGTAACACTCTTGAAACGAACACTTTGCTTTCGGTTCAAAAGATGTGATTTTATCCATTGAAGGCTATTATGAGTAAATTCCATTAAATCCAATTTTTCCAATAGTAAGAAATGATTGACTTAATGGAAAGCTTTGCTAAAGTCTGTGTAAATAGTGTCGGTTTGTTTTTGTTGTACAAAGCCGCGATTTACTAAAGTTGAAAGATGCAAAATATTAGTTACAGTTGAGCATCCTTTACGGAAACCATGTTGTGCAGGAGGCAATAGAGATGACACGTGATGACAAAGATATTCCGTTATAAGTTTTTCAAAGAGTTTTGGAATAGTGCTTAGTAATGCAATACCACGGTAATTTTTTATATCAGATTTATTTCCAGATTTATATAAAGGATGAATGAATGAATCTTTCTATATTTTTGGAAAATAGCCACATTTTATCGAATTATTAAAAATAAATTAAAAAAAAAAATTATCGTGCATGATTGTAATTTTTGGTGCGTGACTCAAAAATGGCTCAAATGCCCATAATCTTAACAGTCTTTAACATTAAACTTCAAGTAGCTTAAATACTTTTTTAAAATTTTGTTAGCAAAAGGTTAAAAATTTCGAATTTGCGCTTTTATGTAATAATTTTGTTTGCTGACTACAATACAAAATATCGCAAGCACATTTTATACATTACGGCATAATGGCTTTCCTATAATTGACGTAGCGCTTATTAAACTTTATATTTTCGAACTATTTTTTTTCACTTAATAATAAAAAAGTTTAAATTTGTATATGTCAAATAAAGTTTAAGCTAAAAATCTCATAAAATAAACTTATGACTTTTCCATTTTCCAATAATAACAAGATATTTATATTTTGTATTTTTGCCACAATTTCCTTAAATTAGTTTATTTAAGAAGAGAAAGGACGCCCAGTGTTCCTTAGCCATAGATGTCGTGTGTCACTTAGGGCGTCCCTTTTTGTAGTTCTCTCAAGCTGAACCGTTAAATAACTACGAAAAGGATCTGACTTTGTCACAATTTATTACGTTTAAGGATATCATGCAGTACATTTTTTTAAATTTGTTCACCTTTTTGGTAATAAAATTTAATTTATGTTTTAAATACATGAATTTAGTATAATTAAATTTAATTTTAAGACAAAAATGTATAGCAAAAAGCTTGTTAAGAACAGTGGCCTCACAAAGCAGAAGTCCTCTGAAAGTGGGAAAATACTTACTCAATGAGTGTAAAGTACTTTAAAATATATGGTAAAGCAGGATAAGGATAATTTTCACTTAAAAGAAGTGCTATTTAACTTGATGTTAGAAAATATTTTCTTATTTCTAGAGAGTTTAATCCTAGTTTTTAGTAAAAAGAATTATCTAACTAACTTAAATAAAATAAAATTTTTCTTAAAACCAAGGAAACATTTCCTAACAAACAGTACAATTTTAGATGATGTATGAACTAATTAGGAGGAAATTTTACTGTTTTCTAATAAAAATTTACTTCTCAGTAGTAAAATTTTTCTATAATATAAAAATTTTTACCAAATTTTAAGTAAAATTTGTTTCTTAATTTCAAGGAAAACTTTATTAAATATTGATAAAAAGTGTCTTTGGTGCCGTTTTTTTCTAAATTCTAGTTAATTTTTCTAAATTCTAGTTAATTTTTTTTTTTTTTGAGTGTACAAGTATAGAGTATTTAGAATTTTATAACTACTATATACCAAGGTGCTTTCAAACTCCGTTCTTTTGTGGAGTATTTTCTTGTCAATTCTTGATTTCATGCAAACTTGTTAAGATTTTTCTAAAATTTAAATTTTTTTTATTTATCGCTCAAATTAAAAAAAAAAATATTTGGATCTTTTTCTATTTGAAATAATTTTTTTTTAATATTTTTATAAGTATTCCAATAGGGACACTCTTTTGGTGAAGAAATTTAGGAAGTTTACTAGACATTTCTGGGAAAATTTTTAAAAAAGACTTATTCCCAAGCCAGGTTAGTTAATTTTTTCAGTAGTAGTATTTTACAGAAAACATACTAAAATGTTTAATAACCCAGCAAAAACATTGTATCAACTACTTACCAGGCTATTTACTCGCTTAATTACTTCTGTTCGCGATGTCCAAAAAGTAATAAGTACTGATTACTTTTTGGTTGTTCGTAAGCGAGAGGGTAATGAATAATTACTTTTGGGACATCGCGAACAAAAGTAATTAAGCGAGTAAATAGGCTGGTAAGTAGTTGAAACCCTGTTTTTGCTGGGAAGAGCAAACAATATCCACATTTCTGTATGTTTTTTAACTGATCAGTGAAATTTTATATAATATATAATTTTGCGAGAAAATTTTGGAATTTCTAAATAAAACAATTTCAAAAAACTAAAAACTTCTTTTATTTTCAAATGATTAAAATAAATTATTTACATTAAATTTAAGTACATGCTTATATGTTTTTTCTTTAGTTTAACCAGCCCCTTGTCTTTACATTCAATATAATATGCCATGAAATTTGAAAATTAAACACAAAAGAAAAACTAAAAGAATTTTATTGCTATTTTTTGTGTAATTCTATAATATCATGGCAAATTTTTTTGCATTTGAAGACACCTTACCAGTTGTCAATATCATAACTTGTGTAGAAATTACTTTAAAAAAAGTGTTGCCACAGTGTTAACAATACAAAAAGCGTTCGCAAAGTTAACAATACGACTTAAAGTAATAAAAAATGTATCGGTATTTTAAGGGTAAAATTATTTTCTATTATTTCGGTAAAGTTATTTTAAGGATAACGATTTTTTCAGTTATTTCGGCAACGGTATTTTAGGGATAAAAATTTCTTCAGTTATTTACTCCAGTGCCGAAGACTTGGTCCTACGTGACACATTCCGCTTCTACCAAGATAACGATCCCAAGCACAAAGCCTGTATAGTGCAAACTTTGCTAGTTATCCAAACATCCGCCCAATCCCCAGATTTAAATGTGATTGAAATTTTGTGAAACATTCTAGTACTAGATATTCGAAAACACCATGTTTCTACAATCACCAAAAAAAGTCTGTAATGGCAACTGAAAATTTTGCTGTTCGGAAAATTTTGCTAATTTGAGCCCAGCAGTATTTTTTAAAAATCTTAGCAACACATGTCTGCTGACGTAGTACAATGAAATTAGTAGGTAAATTGGTAGCCGATACTAAGTTTTAGTATATATTTTGTAAAGTGGAATTTAAAATCTTTTAAGATCAAATTTTAATTGTTTTTAGGGCTGATTTTTAGAACTTAACAAAAACTTTTTTATGCTATTTTAAGTGGATGTCCTATTTTCAGACACTTTCGATCCCTTTTTTAATCTATGTAACATTTTAACACAATTTAAGTTTGTAGGTGTAAGTTTTAATTAGAAATAACATTTCCTTCAGTATCCACTTTTTTAAAATTAGTAATTTTTTTTCTAGTTTTAGCAAATCGGGTTTCAAAAATTTGTAAAATGATTTCTGAAATTAGCAACAAAAATTTGTAAATATTCTGTAAAAACTCTGTAATTTGTTAAATGAAAATAGCAAAAAGGTTTGCTGAATAACATTTTTTTTACAAAAATTAGTACAAAAATAGTAAGGTGGGATTGAAAACAAATTTTTCTACAAACTTTTTTTCTGAGTGTAATGTCGATACCCAGCGAAAAAAATGGTAGTCATTCTGTAACTATAACTTCTTTCATTGCTTCCTAAACTTCAGTTGAAATTCTTTTATGATTTTTTGGTGTTAATCTAAGGCACTTCCAAAAGAATTCATGTGTTCATATTTCAAATGCAGTGATCTGGATATAAACCCGATGCATATCTTAAAAAATCACTCTTCATTACTTCTAAAGCATAAGTTATAGTATATCGTATATTTTTTGAATCTCAAGCAATTATTCAAATTGAAAAAATAGTTCTGATGAAATTTTTTAATTCTTTTATTAAATCATTTTTTTTTTCATGAAGGTTAGAATTTATGCAGTTTTGCAATTTTTAAAAAAGTTTTGAAATATCAAGAAAAACTGATTTTTTTTAAAAAACTTTTATTGAATCTAGCTGGCCTGCCATTTGCATTTTTTTAGCCTTAAATATTTTTTTGACGACGCAATCTGTGCATTTTTGCATTATGTTTATTATTTAACACTACACCATTTCCAGTTTTAATTCAGAATTTATCAAAATAATTTTAAAATTGTGTAAAAATTATTTCAAATTGCCAAAAAATGTTTTAAAATTGTGCAAAAATTATTTAAAACTGTTCAAAAATATTTTAAAATTGTCTAGATATGTTTCCAAATTGTACAACCAGATTAAAATTATCCAAAAATATTTTAAAATTTATCTAGAAATTTATTAACATTTTTGAAAATGTTTCAAAAATACTTTTTCCCCAAAGGAGGATTTATTATTTTTTTTTTTAATAAATAGTATTTGTATATCAATGCATAAATTTCGTTTCTTTAAACTTATTTTTCAGCATTCTTATGAATTAAATTTTCATCAAAGCTTAAATACTACAAAGTATATGAACATTTTCCACTCATGCATCAGGATACCTTATCTTTGTATTATCATTGCTTCCTTAGAGTAAAGTATGAGTAATACTAGTAGCTACATTTGAATACTTCCATCCTATGACACGCTAATGTTAAGTTCATCGAAGAAGCCATTAGAAAAGAAGTGATGCCTTTGCCATAGTAGTGAAGCTTTTATAGCTACTTTGGCAGCTTAATTTTTGCTGGGTAGTTGAAAAGCAGCACTATAGGAAGAGTGGACAAAAATATCGCCACAATACACTAAAAAGATGGTTGACTATATGCTATCCAGATTAAAAGCTGTAATAAAGCAAAAAGGCTACCCTAGAAAATATTAAATAATTATTTTTCAACAATTTTTAATTTTTTTCTTAATGCTTTTAAAAAATCGTTCAATGTTGATATTTGTGTAAATTTTTTTTGGTGTTTTATATTGAAGACTTAATTATCTACAAAACTGCATCATTTATTTGTTTTTCAAAAATGATCCTTTCAAGAAATAAGCTGTGGATCACTGTACATAAAACGCGAAAAAGTAGTTTTAGAATTCGTAACGTAAATATACCCACAGGTCTTTTGCTTGTATTTTAATAAAAAGAATTCATACTTTATGCATTTTAAAAATTTGATATGTTAAAAACTAAATAGAAAAACGCCTAACTTTAAAGGAATACGGAAAATATGTACCTTAGATCGAAAAATATAGTACACCATTGTTATCAGCATGTCTCTATTAATTTTTAAAAGTTAACATTTTTGTGTTATCTCTAAAAACAATTTGCTTACATTGAGCCAATTTAGGAATGAGTTGGCCTTTGTTTTATGTTACAAAGGAACCACCAAAGTCCCTAAACGGGGGCGTCCCTTGAAAGAGAAAAAATAAGAAAAGGTTATGCAGTTGCTGCATCCTCTAAAGACATAAAGAAATATGGTTCCGAACATTAACCAAAATTTGGTGCACCATAAATTTGTGCCTTAATAAGAAAAATAATTGTTTTTTGAATTATCATCAGGAATAAAAATGATACGAAGATATTTTATTATTTTTTTATTTAGTACTGAGATAAACATCCCAGCAAAACTTTGGTAATGGGTGCGATATTCTCATGCGTTACCCTGTAATGATAGCTCGTTACCTTTATCATTATTTGCAAGCATAAAGTAATAAGTTACTGATTATTGATTACGTAATATATGATTTATAAATGTAAAGTAATAATTGAAATATTTTTAAAAATCTATTTTTAGATTACTTTGTGTTTTTTTGTATGCAAAAGGGTAATGCATGCTTGTTTTGAAAACACTAGCGAAAAAACGAGGCGCAAAAATTCATTTAAGTTTAAAGCAATCAAATACTATATGCGTCGATAGCTTAGTGGGTAGAGTTCTTGACTGGCAACCAGAATTCCCTGGTTCGATTCCCATCATGACCACATTATTTTTAATAACGTTTAAAATATTTGAAATAACTTTTTTTAATAAAAATTCCTCTTTTTTTAAAAATCTATTTTTAGACACACTACTTTTTCCATTCTCGTAACCATATAAGTAACCCCTTACATTATCACCTCTAAAGTAATATACATTACTTTGAGGCTCATCGTCTGTAAAATTCATCAGTGAAGTAAGATGTAAAGTAATCCATGAGCCCTTATGGCTACACATTACTTTAGACTTTATTTGGTAATGTGTGGTTTTGCTGGGATGTGACTATGAGTGGTGATGGATATTTCCATCAAAATGTTTTTTAATTATTTATATTGTTACGATTTTACGCTTCATAAAATCGTTGATTTATTTACCCTTTAAATAAATCGAGTTCTTTCTATATTGCAAATAGCAAACACTGTTTGAAATTGTTTATATCTCTATTTATTTATAACCGTCATTAAAAATTACAGAAATACACTTTAATAGCACACTTTATTTACACGGTGTAGACAGACTAAACGTTAGCCACACTTTAGTTCTTCACACTCTGCGTTTTACTTATCAACTGAACTACTGCGTCACCAAGTACCCGTATTTATATGAGTAGTCAGTTATTCTAGTTATTTCCAGTTTATTACGGCACTAGATTTTTCCAGCTGTGAAAATTCGCGTGAAGAAATTTCTAGTCGTAGAAATTTCTTGTAACACTGCCGCCCACTTAAGCCTGTTCATCCCGAACAGACATAGCTATTCCTTTTCATAGTCGGCTAGTCGTTCTAGATGAACAACCTTCATTTTGGACCTTAGGCTCTGATCTTTCTGTATTCTGTATACCACATCATTCAACCTTTTAATTACTCTATAGGGGCCGTCCCAATTCGTTTGTAATTTGGAAGATAGTCCTTTTTTCCGTTGACGGTTAAATAGCTGAACCAGCTGACCATCATCAAACCCTTCAGAATTTGCTGCCATATCGTACCTCGCCTTCATCTTATCGCTGACTATTTTTATTCGATTGCGCACAAACTCATGAAGCTCGTTAAGGTCTTCTTGTTACCGGGAAGCGTTATCGTTGTCTTTATCTATAGCGGCGGGCTTAACACCAAATTCTAAATCGCCAGGCAATTTAAGTTCCGTTCCGAAGATAACTTTTGTGAGGTGGAATCGTGAACAGCCGATCTGTATGCCAGCAGAAATTTAGGGATGTGTTCGTCACAGTCCTTTTGATGTGCACTGACCACTTTTCTTAAGTATTCCTCTAAAGTGCGATTGAATCTTTCGACCATGCCATCAGATTGTGGATGCAGCAGGGTAGTTCTTGTTTTTCTTATTCCGTATAACTCACACATTTCCTTGAAGATAGCATATTCGAAATTCCTTCCCTGGTCAGAGAGTAATTCTAATGGAACACCGTAGCGGCACACCCAGTTGTTCACAAAAGCGCTTATTATCGTTCTGGCTTCCTGCTTCGGTATAGCGTATACCTCAGGCCATTTACTGAAATAATCGATCACCACGAGAACGTAACGGTTTCGGGAATCACTGACAGGGAAAGGGCCTGCTACATCCATTGCTATTCGCTCAAATGGGGCACCCGAGTTGTATTGTTGAAGTTGCCCACGACTTCTCTTTACTGGTCCTTTTGCTGCGATGCATTGCGCGCAATTTGCTATCCAGTCGCTTACAGCTTGCTGGCAGCCGACCCAGTAGAATCGTTGTTTTAACTTCTCTAGGGTTTTCGTGACACCGAGATGACCACCACTGGGACCGTCATGGAACTCTTTTAATACTTCGTATATTTTGCTTGACGGCACCACAATTAGCTTTGTCTCAGTTTTGCCGTCCGCACTTTCCCATATACGGTATAAGCAGTGATTAATTACCCGTAGAATGTTCCACTGGGCCCAATACGCTTTCATTAGCCGACTTTCATCTGATATTTGTTCACGGGTAGGTCTCCTGTCCTCGGCTTTGGCTGACATAATTTTTGACAGTATGGGGTCAGTCTTGAAAGGGCGTCCGCATTGCAATGCTTTATGCCTTTCCTGTGATCGATGCTGAAATCATAGCTTTGAAGTTGTTCAATCCAACGAGCTAGCTGCTCTTCTGGTTGTTTAAATTGCAGCAGCCACCTGAGTGCAGAATGGTCGGTTCTTAGTTGAAAGTGCTGACCATACAGATACTTCTGGTAGTGCTTTACACATTCGACCGCCGTCAATAGTTCCAGCCGTGTTACGCAGTAGTTCCTTTCGGTTTTCGAAAGTACTCGACTGTAATAGTCTATGACTTTTTCGGTGCCATTTATCACCTGCGAAAGCACACCTCCTATTCCGTGTCCGCTTGCATCGCTATCCAGCACAAAATTTTCCCCGGCCACAGAATATCCAAGAAGCGGTGCCGTGCATAATAACTCCTTGAGCCTTAGGAATGCTTGTTCTTGGGCTTCACCCCAATGAAATGGTCGCGCCTTCTTAGTCAGCTCATGTAGACTCGCAGCCACACTGGCAAAATTTGGTACAAATCGTCGGTAGTATGTGCAGAGACCTAGAAAGCTGCCCAACTCATGCAGATTTTTCGGGCGAGGCCAATATTTACAGCCCGAATCTTATCTTCATCGGTTGATATACCCTCTGCAGTTACGCGGTGCCCCAAATACTTGACTTCCCTCTGAAACAGTGTACATTTATTTGCGCTAAGCTTACGTCCAGCCGAAGATATTCGCCTTAAGACTTCTGCTAAGTTCTTCAGGTGTTCATCGAAAGATTTTCCCATGACAATTATGTCGTCAAAGTACACTAGGCAAGTTTTCCAGCGGAGTCCTTTCAGCATATTTTCCATTAAACGCTCAAATGTTGCTGGAGCATTGCAGAGTCCAAAGGGCATCACATTAAACTGCCATAATCCGTCACCTGTCCTAAAGGCAGTTTTCTCCTTGTCTTGCTCACACATTTCTACTTGCCAATAACCACTTTGCAAGTCCAATGTGGAGAACCATTTGGTTCCTGCTAGCGTGTCTAGAGTGTCGTCAATTCTCGGTAGTGGATATCTGTCCTTCTCACAGATAGCTGTCCTAATCAACACAGAATGGGGTGCTGCTATCTTTTTTCTTAACTAAAACTATAGGCGAGCTCCATGGGCTAGAAGATGGTTCGATTACTCCACTACGCTCCATTTCGTTGACTAACTCCTTAACTTATTTTCGTTTTGCTAGAGGAATACTTCTGGGCGCCTGCTTTATTGGCCTCGCTTCACCAGTATTTATTCGGTGTTTTACAATTGCCGTTCTTCCTTGACTTTGGGTTTTCATGGCGAAGACAGAGCCGTATTTCCTGATAAGCTGTTTGGCTTTATTTCTATCAGGCGGCGCCAGTTCTTTTACCCATTTTTCCACATATTCTGCCAGCATCTCTTGACCATTAACGGACGCACTGGATGGTTCCAAGTTTTTTTCGCAACTGGTTATTGCTTCTGGCGCAGTACATTTGGCTATTTCAGAGTTCGCTCTGACAACTTTTTCACAATTTGATAGGTTCAGTACTCTTACAGGAACTCTTTTGTCTTTGCTGGTTTTTACGCGGGCTTTCGCTGTTACCAGCTTACTTTTTATTTCTGTTAGTTCTACCACCCACAAGCTGCTGTCCTCACAATCTCCCTCCATGCGCACCCATACTTTAGTTTCTGACCGTGCCGGTATTTTCTGATGACTGATGGTTACTAGCTTTCTTACTCGATCCGCTTGCTCATATCAAACATCAAGGGGTATTTCAACATTACGCCAAATCATAACTTTTTGCCCCATATGCAGATTAATGCCGTGACCAATCATGAAATCTGCACCAATGATTACTTCGTTCACAATATCGGCAACAATAAATACGTGATTGACGCTTATGTTGGCAATCGTTAGTTTTACATTTATTTTACCATAGACAGAGGCAGGCTCCCCAGTAGCTGTGCGCAAACTTACCCCGTATAGTGGTTTAACTGCCTTTTTCACTAAATCGGGCCTGATGATTGACTGTGATGCTCCTGTGTCTATCGTAAAAATGTGCTTTTGTCCGTTGATGCACCCATAAGCAGTAAGATTGCTTTTCTCCTGCTGTATTACTGATATGAGATTGTGGGGCCATCGGTTGTGGGAGCTAGCTCATGCCCCGTAGTGCTAGCTCTTTTTAGTTGAACGGTGACTCTTTAGGTGATTGCTGATCGGCCCGGAGGATCTTCCTTAGTGCTTTGCAATTTCGCTGGAAATGTCCCACTCTACCGCAGTTGTAGCATTTATCCTTGGCCTTGACTTGCTTCTCCCCTAATGCCTGCTTAAATGCATCTTTTAACTCCCAGAGCACTTCACTGAATCCTTCTTTTAACTTTGTGCTTATATCTCGCTCTCTTTCAGCAGTCACTTCGAGGTTACGCACCTTAAATGTTTGTGGCTTCGAAATCACCTTCGCAGTCTCTTGGGCCAGCGCGAATGAGACAGTTTCAGCGAAAGTCGATTTCTCCCGAATTCCGTTCACAAATGCTTCAATTTTGAACTGATCTAAGAATGGATGATTTTCCATATATTGCAGTTTTTCCTCGACGTCATTTTCTAAGTCGGTCACTCTTTTTGAAACCTCGGAAATTTCTCTAGAAGTTTCTTGAAACTTTTCTTCCATTTTCATTAGCAATTTCTCGTTCGTCTCCATCTTGGTTAAAAGTTTTTCGTTGTCTGCTCTAGAAGTTTCTAAGAGTTTCTGGCTGTCTGTTCTAGAAGTTTCTAACAGTTTCTAATTTTTTTCCATCTTTTCCATCATAGCAGCAAACATTGCGCTTAACTCCTTATTACCTTCTTTTTTACGGGTACTAACCCCCATTACTTCTTTTTCATCAAATTCGTAAGTCGCAATGTCAATGTTACGACGCTCGAATTCTTCTATAAGCCTCTTTTGCAATTCGACTTTATTTCCTGCTGTCGGTTACGCCAATTTGCTCAATTCCTTCTTGAGGTGTTCCACCTTAAGCTCCTCCAATTTCATGACTGCTTATTATTTTGCAATCCCACTTCTGACACCAATTGTTACGATTTTACCCTTTATAAGATCTTTGATTTATTTACCTTTTAAATAAATCGAGTTCTTTCTATATTGCAAATAATAAACACTGTTTGAAATTATTTATAGCTCTATTTATTTATAACAGTCACTAAAAATTACAGAAAAACACTTTAATAACACACTTTATTTACACGGCGTAGATAGACTAAACGTTAGCCACACGTTAGTTCTTCACACTATGCGTTTTACTTATAAACTGAACTACTGCGTCACCGAGTACCAGTATTTATATTAGTCAGGTATTCTAGTTATTTCCAGTTTATTACACTAGATTTTTCCATCTGTCAAAATTCGTGTGAAGAAATTTCTAGTTAAAGAAATTTCTTGTATCAATATTATCTGATTAATCTACGATTTTTTCAAATATTTTTCCTTAATCTAGAGCATGAATTACATCATAGTGATTTATTTCAGAAAAAAAGAAAAATCATGCAAAAAAGAATTAAACACGCAGTCTACATTATTAATAATTTTGCTAATGTGCATACATTCAATATCAGTTAATGAAACGAAAAAAACTTTGAAAAATGTTACCTGAATATTTTTATATTAAAATGGGTAGTTAGGTAGTAAAAACAGGGAGAGGTTTTAGGCGAGCCACCAATATTTATTTTTATTAATGTTTGGAAACATGTTCTTATCACCTGTGAATAGACTTGTAGATTCGACTATTTTCAATAGTGATTTGGTTGCAACTTATACATTTTTTATTGGCTCTCCTATATATATGATAAAATATACCTATCTGCATTACTGGTTTTTGACATAATAAATGGTTTAGTTAATTGTCCTGATCTACTACCTCTTATTCCATTTTATGTCCCGCCTAGAAATCTTAGATTTATTGATATCTTTAATGTCCCACTTCATCGCACTCAATATGCTCTTAATAATACGTTAACACGCACGATTATTCATCTTAATCAAATTAATTTTGATCTTCAACAAAATTGCGAATATAAATCATTTGTAGAGTTTTGCACGTCAAAATACAAATTTATTTAGTATTTTAAGTAAGTATTTTTGTACTATTTTTTTTTAAGATATTTAATCATAGTCTGTAAGGAATTTTGTTTCCATAGACTGAATAAATTGAAATGAAAATGAAAATACAGGAATGCCAATTTCATTTTGGATAAATCCTTTATTATCTAGGTATACAAAAGCTTCAGGTGGTATATACCCACTCTGAGGGGTTTTGTATATGTAATCTTCGTTGGCATAAAAAGGCGCCATTATTAAATTGTTTTCATAGTAAGTAAAGCTTTTGACAATGTGGTTTATAACAAGTAAAAAAGGGCTAAATTCGGCTGTGCCGAATCTTTGAATACCCTCCACCAATATCCTAAAAATATGTTCTCTTCTGTTTTTGATACAAATAATTAAAAAAAAAACTCTTGAAGTAAAATTATGCAGGAGAAAAACTTTTTTAGATGTGAAAAGAACTTTTTTGTTGGAAAAAAAATTTAGAGGTGAAAAAAAATTTTAAGGTGAAAAAATTTTTTGTGGTGAAAAAAAATTTTAGTGGTTAAAAAATGTTTGAGGTGAATACAAAATATTTACTGCTAAGCGACTGGTGAAAATTATGAGAAAATATGTTATGTATCAGTCGCTACTATGAAATTGTACTAAATTTGTATGGGCAATTTAGAGGCACCTTTACATTTCAGTAGTTTTTTTAAACATGGACTGCACAAAAAACACATTTTAAAGCATATTTTTTGTCAAATACTCAATTTTGTTCCGGCTAATAGGAACTAGCTCTGCAGCTGAATATGCCTAATGGAGAGAATGCACATTCTGATGCGCCACGTATTGATAAATAGTTGCAACGAATGTTCTTTCTTTAAAAAATTTAAGTGTGTTTGTCTAATAGAGGAATACATCAAAGAAATTAATTTATTGAAGAAATAACATGAGTTGTAACTATTAGTCAATAGATGGCCCATCAGAAGGTGCAATCTCCATTACCCATATTTTGCTGCAGAGCTAGTCTCCATTAGCCATATTGTGCTACAATATGCAGTAGAGTATTGTTGATTTTCTATTTTCTTCGTAACATAAATTAATATTTGCCAAAAACTTTGAAAAATATATGTTTTATGTGCATATTATACCTTAATTTTTTAAATCAATATTCATTTAGATGTTTAAGAGCACAATATTGCACTTTATTCATGTGTATTTTTTTATAAAAGAAAAAATTAACATATACATACATTTGGCAATCCCTCAATTTTCAAAAATACTAATGGAATAAAAAAAATACTATTTTCCTCTATGAAAATTTCTTTTTTGACATAAAAATGTGAAACAAATGCTTTTATTACGTCAAACATTTGAAAAATTTACTTTAAAAT
Organism: Eustalomyia histrio; assembly: GCA_949748255.1. Classification (NCBI taxonomy): domain Eukaryota; kingdom Metazoa; phylum Arthropoda; class Insecta; order Diptera; family Anthomyiidae; genus Eustalomyia; species Eustalomyia histrio. Next base: position 89,363,646 of record OX456526.1, read on the forward strand.
TATGTAATAAGTCTACTAGCAACATCTGAATGCATTATAATTTAAAGTATGTAGTTAATTTAATATTTTTGGTAAATAAATTAATTGATAGCCTAATCCAAGGCTATATCGCCATGGGACAGGATATAGTTTTAATGTGATTCTGCGCCACCTATTCAAAAGTAGCGGCACTAAAGCAATTATGTATTTTGCTCTTTCTTTATATATAAATTTCTTTGGACGTAGCCATGGGGCAGGGTATTGTTTTAGTTAATTCAGCGCCACCTATTCAAAAGTAGGGGCACTAGGGCAATTATGTATTTTGCTCTTTCTTTAGATATAAATGTCTTAGGTTACAAAAACAAAAAATACATTTTATGGAATGAAACGAAAAACCAACAAAGCTTAACATAAAAACCCAATCTGGCTTACTATATCTACTATGGTAGCCAAAGAATTGGAGATATTTGAACTGAAAATCCTAAGAAAATGCATTGAAAGAAATTATGAAAATTTCATAAAACTATTTTCAAATAGTTACGTCTATGAAAATGCCGATGTTCTACCCTTCTGTAGGTACTTCATGTCGTTGCAAGCCAGATTTGTTGAGAAACTTGCGCTACACGATAATATGCTTGTCAGCCAAATATACGAAAGCGAGAAAAACACCATCTGGGCTGGATCTACATATCTTTCTCCTGTCGGTATACTTAATGGACGTATTAACGACGATCCAGCTCCTCTGGACCTTACCTCATTCTATATGAGCCCAGCCTCCGGCAATCATAAGGGCTGAAGATGATATACATACGTATATACTAAATTTATCATGAACTGTAATATGAATATGTTTTGCCAATTTATGTAACAGAACTTTTGTTATTTAGTTTTAGTAATGTTATTTATTTAGTTTTAGTAATGTTATTTACAGAGGTCTGCTCTGTAATCGACTTTAACATTGTTGCTTTTAACGTTAACATATTATTAGAGTAACACACATATAGCTTTAAGAAGGTTATTATTCTCATAGTATGTAAAGACAATAAATGTAATCGAAATAAATAACATTTTTACTTACTTAACAAAAAAAAAATAGATACAGAAAAATTGTACAAATTTGTATGGAAAATTTAGAGGTACCTTCACATTTTCACTCATAACTTTTGAACCGCTTGACCGATTTTGCTCATTTTAAATACCAAAAATAGGCACCCCCGCTTGCGTCTTCGCGTCGTGATCGCCATTTCAACAGACAGGCAGACAGACGGACAGACAGACGGACAGACAGACGGACATCGCTAAATCGACTTAAAATTGCATAAGGATCACTAATATATATACTTTATGGGGTCTTAAACCTATATTTCGACATATTACAAACGGAATGACAAACTGATATATACCCTCACCATATATGGTGGAGGGTATAATAAGATGGATAATAAAATTATCAATTCTAGCAAATTTGGCTGAGTTGTACAACTTTTGATTTAATATATATTTAATATAATCACTTTTTGGCGATCTGTAGAGCGATGTACATGCTCTTAAACATTTTCTTTCAAAAACACGAATTTTCTCCATATATGATGGAGAAATGTTAAACCAAATTTGACAACCTTGACATATGGGTCGAATAAGTGCTTGGTACATTAACACTTTAACCCAAGATTTTATGTATGGCGAATAAAATAACTTTTTATACATAAAAAAAGCTTTTCTAGCCTTTGTTTTTTGTGAATGTATGTGTTTATTGAAGTACAGAAACTTATCCAGATTAACTCGTAAATATTTTACCCCGGATTTGTTTGAAATAGATATATTGGAGTTTGATTTAATGCCAAATGTTTTCCATCTAGTTTTTATATTGTGGTTACATTTATCGACTGTAGGACGAAAAAGGATAGTTTCACATTTGTTAATTTCATTTTCCAATCTATGGCATATTTTTCGACTGAACTAAAATAACTTTGTAGTGTTTGAATCCGAATTGTCTACGTTGATTAATTCTTTACTTTTTTATTGTTTCTACAAACTTCAAAAACTTTACTAATATTGGGTAGTAAACTAAAAGCTAGAAGATTTTTAGAGTTAGTTGAATCCTTATCTTTTTAGTCAGAATTACAACTTTCGCTTGTTTTTAAGCATGTGGAAAGTACGAGTTGTTAAGTATGTTATTAAAAAGAGTACAATACTCGAATATTATTGCATCGGGCATGTTTTTTTAAAACAATATTGGGTATATTATCTATGCCTGATTTATTTCTTAAACTTTTAAATATGTATAACAGTGAATCTTTCGTTAAAAAATAATCTCCTGTCGTTGTATTATTAATTTCGTTTGCCAGTTTAAAAGCCGTGAATGTTGAAAAAGTTGAATGATTTCCTTCATATGAAGTTTTTGTTTGCAAAAATCTGGAGAAGCAGTTATCAACATCGATGTACTCTATTTTGAGCGTCGATTTCTTTAAAAGAATGGGTTGATTCTATATAAGTACCTATGGTGTTTAATATATGAGTTTGATCCCTTACTATGAAGTTGTTATTTTCGTCATCTTTTTCCAGCTCGTGAGGATCAATACCCGAATTTCTTATCAAGTTCTCATCATCTTGAGAAATTTGAATCTTATTTATTAAAATTGGTTTGGTAGTCCTAAATTGTTTTTTAGCTTCAGAAGACATATGGGAGGTGTTTTTCTGTTCAATCTTTAAAAGTTTTTTCCTAACATGTGTATTAACAGCTATAACGAAATTGTCATTAATAAGTTTTTTAATTAATTTTAGTTTGCATTTTAATTAGAGTAAATTAAGTTCTAATGGCCTTAATACACATTCTAATCTGTTGTGTTTTGTATGCTAGTTAAAATTTTATTTTTTTTCTGCTTGTAATTTTCTTATAGTTGGAATTGTGAATTTGTTAACTGAATCCTTTTTTCGGAATTTAGGAACTGTTATTTTAATTAAATGTTTTAAAATGTCATTTAATCGAATTAAATAGAAATAAATTTCGGAATTTGAGAGATTTCTATAATTTCATAAAAGATATACTTATTAACAATATTGTTTTTGAACTTTTTCCAATTTGTTTTTTTTTTTTTGTAATTATATTCAGAATCGAGAGTTTCTTTAAAGAAAGTTATTTGATGGTCATTTTCATCACCAATAATTAGAATTTGTACAGCATTATGATCACTATCATAATCCAGAGTCTTGAGGCAATTTAATCTATTATTTTTTTATACAAAACTAGACGAGAGTCAGCTATACAAATCGCCTAAACTGCACTTCAGTTTACTCTAGCCATTTATTTGAATCATTTCCCCAATCCCAATGTTTGCAATTTAGATCCTCAGCGAGTACATAGAGGTTGTTAGTGTTTTTTAAATTTAAGGATTGAAATTATTGCAGTAATTTACTTTTTAAATAGATATAAATATAAGGGCCGATGTTGAATGTGAACCACACCTAAACGTCAAGTTTTTTTCGGCATTTCATTTGACATTTCTCAATTTCAGACTAACTCAATTTGAACCATGGAAAGGTACACAATCGTGCAACGCGTTAAAGTTATTCAGGCTTATTATGAAAATAGGCGTTAAAATCAAAATGCATTTCGTGCACTTCGTGATTTTTCGGTCAACATAATCGACCAAATACCATATTATCATAATAAAAAGAAATGACAATAATTTCCTAAATAATTTGTGTTTTATTCAAAATCAACATCCGCCCTTAAAATTTAACCACCCTTTACTATGTCTGGATTGTATTTGTTAACAAAATAACATAATTCGAACCTTCTATCTAATCTTATTAAAGAATTAACATTAAAACTAAGATTTTGTACCATTTTTTGAGCCATATTGATAGTTTAAGATTCTAACATTGAAAATATGGAGTCTTTTCTAGACGCTTGCATTTGGAGTTTATGTAAATTCATAATTTGATTAGAAATATTTTGAATTGAGTTTTTAAATTCTTCCAAGGCTTTTTGAATTGGATTGGAACTAGTTACATTTGGGAAACTATTATTTCTTAAGGTATCAGCAAAGCTCTCATTAGGATCTACGTTGCTTATTATATTGGTTGTTCTCTTAGCTCTAAGAATCTGTCTTTTGTCTTTCATATTTTGTTGGAGTTCCTTATATTTTTCGCACCCTTTGTATGACGCAGGATGGCCATATTTACCACACAGCACGCAAAATAATTTTTCCCTCGCATTAGTTGTGGTTTTCAGTGCACATTCCCCAATTCTATGATTTTCATTGCATTTTACACATCTTTTGGTCAACAAGCAATTAGAAGCGCTATGAAAGAAACCTTGACAGTTTCTACATTGAGCAATATCGGGCTTTCTTAAGGGTTGCCAACGTACAGAGCTATGTTGAAACTTTGTCATCATTGCTTATTTGAACTAAATAGAGTGGAAGATCATAATTTGAATTAATTGATTTTTTTTGTTTTGAATTCACTGACTTTAGTAAATTTCAAATTATCATTTTGGTATTTGCATAACTCATCAAACATTTCTGTAGTGTCGATATTAGCGCTGAGGCGCTTCAAAATATAACTCTTTGTTTTTATATTTTTTGGAGTAAAAGTAAAAAATTTCGTGTTGGTTTTTTGTAGGTATGCTTTAACTCTATTGTAGTCATCTGTAGATGCCATGTAAAGAGCTGTTTATTTGTTATTGAATTCTCTTAATTTGAAATAAATTATATTAAGTCCATTCTGTATGAACTTATTGAGTTCATTGAAATACGCCTTCCTGGGAGTTTGTGCTTACCCCTTGATAAGGTACATTTAAGAATTTTTATCACGGATGAAAAGTCTCCCCCTTTACGGCCTTCCCAAGCCGTTGGACCTGAGAAATTGAAATTTGGTATCCAGACTCCTCCTCCAGGAGTAGATAACAGCTATGACGTGATTTTTGAAAAATCCAACGGGGAAGTGCAGAAAAGGGTGAAATTCTCCCCCTCGAAGGGCTGCCAAAACCGTTAGAACTGGAAGGTTGAAATTGTGTATATTGGTTCCACATGAGGTGAAGACATCCACCCAGGAAGGTTTTTTGTAAATTCCTACGGGGAGGGGCAAAAAGGGGGAAAATATTCCTCTTAATGGCCTGCCCACACCGAAATAGCAATATAGCTGAAATTTTAAACATGTATTACCTGGAGTAAAGACTAACTCACTGATAAGCTACATTTTAGAATTTTAGCCTGCCAGCTGAAACTAGAAAGTTAAAATTTGGTATGCAGGTTCCTTCTTTAGTGAGTGCAAATTTTCAAATGTGAAAATGTGTAAATTTGCAAAAGTGCAAATGTACAAAAGTGCAAATATGCATATTTGCAAAAGTGCAAATGTAAAAAAGTCAAATGTGCATATTTGCAAAAGTGCAAATGTGCAAATTTTCAAAGGTGCAAACGTGCGAATTTGCAAATGTGCGAATAGGCAAATGTGCATATGTGAAAATTTGCAAGAGTGCAAATGTTCATATATGCAAATTTGGAAAAGTGCAAATGTGCGAATTTGCAAAAGTGTAAATGTGCAAGGTAAAATTGAAAATTGGAAGGGGACAGAAATGGAATGGAAAGGGTTCTAGTAAAATTTAAGCACTAGAGGAGGGATACGAAATATGTACGAGTGGAATCAAAACACTTGACAAGGGGATTGAAATGGAATGAAATGAGAAACGAGTGAAATCAATATACTTGATAGGGTAAAAATAAAATGGAATGGGAAATGAGTGTACTTCAAACATTCAACGAGGGAAAATAAATGGAATGGCAACGAAATGAATTTTTAGACAAGGAGAACGAAATGGGATGGCACGTCCCCCTTGAATGACCTATAAACAAGAAATTCAAAACTTTAAATTTAAACATCCTCTTCAAAAGATGAAACAAATTTATTTAAATAATAAAATCTTAAAAAAAAAATCTTACAAAATCTTTAGAAAATAGAATAATACGATATTTCCTTCTCGACATATTTCGGCTTTTAAGCTATTTCTTTATAAGAAGTAAATGATTTACTTTGTCAAACACTTTGCTGAAATCGGAGTAGATGACAACAGTTTGCTTTCTTTGAAAAAAGCCGCGATTTATGTAATTTGTTAGTTGAAGAAGATTTGTAGTTGTAGAACCTCTTTTTAAAAACCCAAAGGAGATATTAGATTAGAGACCAATTTTTCAAAAAGTTGGGGAATAATATTCAGTTTTTCAATACCCCCCAGTAATTTTCAATAATAGACTTGTTGCCTGATTTGAACTGTAGCACAATGTATTACTCTATCCAAATTTTTGGAAAATGCCCATATTAAATAGATATATTAAACATAAGTGTATCAAGAAACGGTAATGATATAGATTGATTTTCAGCCAAAGGAAACGTATACGTGATTGAATTATCATAAGTTGCATTATAGTAAGTAGTAGAAAAAAATTCAGCAAACACCTTACGAATAGATGCATCAATAGATTGTTTATGTTGAAATGTCATCGTATCAGGATAACCACATGTATTTTTCTTCGAGTTAATAAATTTGTAAAATGACCTTGGAATTGCTTTTCAAATTGTTCTTAATTTTATTTAAATAAACTGTGTAACAAACTTTTTTTAATCTTGTACATTCAACACGGCTCACAGAATATCTTAGATGGTCTGCAGAAGATCCAGTTCGTTTAAATTTGTAGTAATATTAATTGTTTTTATTTTTAGCATGAGACAAGTACTTTGTTATTCCACGGCAGTCCAGATACTTTAAATATTTAAATATTTGTTTCGGAATACATGAATCCATAAAATAAAACATTTTTTTGTAAAAATCCTCAAATATCTGAAATTTGAACATGAAGAAAATTATAAAATTTCACTCCAGTTTTTATTTGTAATAAGCTCATTTAACACATAGTAGTTAGCTTGCTTGAAACAAAAGGCTTTTTCGGTAATGATAGATGATGGTAAAACATGTCCTGATGGGATAGATACAATTAAATCAATAGTAGGGTGATATCGGGCTTCAGGAATTGTAATTGATGGAGTTCGTTTTACATAACAACCATTTACAAATACTAAATCAAGAATTATAGAATAATCATTCTGTATGCCATTTATTTGAAGAGACTCGTGTCGTATAAGATGTTAAAAAAGGTAGTTCCAATTATCTTGTAGATTGGTTTGGACATAATATTTATCATCATCCAAAAAATTCCAAGATATTATAAGAGAATCATTACTATTAAATGAACAGATCTAATAACTTCACCATGTTGAATATATAAAGACTGCAAGATCCTACGATGATCCCTTTATATTTCAGTTTAATAATGACAGAGATAAATTCGATATCAACGGATGATGATTGCTAAAAATTCATTCTTGCCGGAAAGCTATCAACCACAGCCAGAACTCGAAAGAGTATCGTGTACTATGCCTAAGGTATTCTTTCGAGCTCGCGCAGTTAAAAGGGTTCTTGCGGATCTCAACCCAAATACGTCTCCGGAGAACTGGTGCTTAAACAGTGCTCTTCGACGCTAACCCGTTTACTTTATCGGGTGAAAAATTTGATTACACATAGGTGGCGCCACTAATAAAAAATCAAACCTTCAGATGATACCTGTCAACATTTAATGACAATTCGTTCATAAGTAAACAAGTTACAGCTGTTTTAGTTTAGTTTTTGCGATTTAAAAACATTGGATTCAAAGCAATTTCGTGTTGATTTATTATTGCTTTTTAATGAAAAAACACTTTTCAAGCTAAAGCTTGGTTTGATAAGTGTTATTCGGGCTCTGCTCCATCGAGACAAATGACAGAAAAGTGGTTTGCTGACTTTAAACGTGGTCGTACAAACATCGATAACGCCGAAAACTCTGGTCGCCCAAAAGAGGTGGTGGTACGGGAAAACATCAAAAAAAGTTCACAAAATCATGAAGTTGCAGGAGATAGCTGATACGTGGTACGGAACGTGTCGGCTTTATTTTGCATGAACATTTGTCCATGAGAAAGATTTTTTCGAAATGGGTGCCTCGTTTGCTCACAGTGTACCAAAAACAACAACGTGTCGATGATTTTAACCTGTTTTCAGACCTCAAAAAAAATACTCGCTGGAAAGAGGTTTGGTTCGAATGAAGAGGTGATTGCCGGAACAGAGACCTATTTTGAGGCCAAAGATAAATCATTATAAAAACCGTATCTAAATGTTAGAAAGACATTGGAGTGATTTTATCGCTTTTGAATGAGACTAGGTTGATGAATAAATTCGAATTTTGCCAAAAAAAAATTGTTGGTGTTTTTGATTTTTCACCCGATGTGCTAGATCTACCTGCTGTGCGAGAAGGCTACCAATGTTTAGCCAATCAGGGGGGTGCCAAAATATATTTTCTAAATTAAAAGCTGATAAGTTCAATACCTACACTCAGAATATTATGTACATAGTTTTCTGTTTGTGGTTTAATGATAAAGATTTCCGTTTCATTTAAAAATAAAGAAACATACATTTATTTTTCAAAGAAATATCTTTATTAACTTTTTTTATACATTTATTGGAAATGGTTTACTATCATTTACCGATTTTTTTCAGTTTCATTTATTTTTTTCATTTATTTGAAATTTAATACAAATTTACCCACAAAACGAAAATTTGTGGTTTGTGTCCATTTCAGTTATTACAAAAAAAACTCAATTTTTTTTTATTTAAATTGGTTGTTATATACAAAATTATTTCAATTCAAATTACAAGAACTTCATGAACACACACACATACGAGGGTGGTTCAATAAGTCCGTGACTTTTTGAATGAAACACAGTTTTTTTTGCAAAAAAAATTGGAAATAGGAAATAGTCACTGAGGGCTAAATCGGGAGAATATGGCGGATGAGGACCAACTCGTAGCCCAATTCATGGATTTTTTTCGTTGAGACTGTGCACCCATGCATTATGGTCAAACGCGGCACCCATCTTGCAGACTGATCATTTAAAATCGAAACCACACTGCGACATGAAATGCCTATGGCACCAACAATCTTACGCACTTTTACTCTTCGATCGGCAAACACCATATCGTGGATTTTTTCGACATTTTCGGGTGTATTGACCTCAATTGGCCGTCCAGAACATTCAGCGTCATTTGTACTTGTGCGACCACATCGAAAGTCAGTAAACCACTTTTTTACCATTGAAATCGATAGTGCAGAGTCCCCATAGTATTTATCAAGCTTTTCCTTGGTTTCATTGACGGTTTTTTTCGCAAAAAATAATGTTTACTGAGCACTCGAAATTCACTTAATTAGATTTTTAAAAAATCCACGAGGTTGTGTTTTGAACAGCTGTTAAACGCAAAGTAAATTACGGAACTTGCTCAAAATTTAAAAGTAGTCTATTAACAGGTGGTACTTGATGGAAGCAGTGTTGCATTTCATATAACTACGAGGGAAGTTCGAAAAGTCACAAACTTATTGATCCGCCTCGTACACAAGCACATTCACACAAAGTGTCTGTAGCTATGCATTCATAAATTTTGTAGATTAAAAAACAAAAATACAAAAAGGGAAACAATTTCATATAAATGATAAAAATCATTTATTTTTTAAGGAATTAGTAGATAACATTTTAACATTTATTTTAACTGATGATATAATTTGATTCTTACGGATGTGTTAGTTGTTTATTCAACATTTAAAAATAAATAACAAAAGGAGTTTAATTTAAATGAAAATTAAGTAGACCAGTTTTTAAATGAAATATCATTTCTTGTAAATGAAATTTTCTGTTATTTCAACTTACAAACTATTTTAAGTGTAAGTTTTTTTGTCCTATTTGAAGCATTTAAAACGATATATAAAATTTTAATTAAAATTTATTTATCACATTGACTGAGATCTAATGTATACATTCAATGTTGAACTTCAAAATTAATGCGACGATTTTTCGATATAAAACTATCAACAATTTTGTCTAGGTCTACTTCTTCACGATATACAGAGATTTGAGCCAATGCTTCTCTCCGCTTTTAGATAATTTTGATAAAAATCTATTAGGCTACAAAATTCTTTGACGAAACGTCAAAGACTTGGCTTCGTACAATATTGTATAAACCCTTTACCTTATTTTGAAGATCAATCTGTAATATTCCGTTTGTTTTCCTACCCGTATTGGTAACTGGTTCAATACCATGCAGCTTTGCGATTTCAGTAGTCTACAATGATAAAATCCTCATCAGCATTTCTTTTCTACGATCGAATTCAATATATCAATAACTACATTGATATTGTTACGATTTTACCCTTTATAAAATCGTTGATTTATTTAGCTTTTAAAGAAATCGAGTTCTTTCTATATTGCAAAAAAAAACACTGTTTGAAATTATTTATAGCTCTATTTATTTATTACAGAAAAATACTCTAATATCATACTTTATTTACACAGTGTAGATAGACTAAACGTTAGCCACACTTTAGTTCTTGACACTCAGCGTTTTTTTTTTAATTTCGTTTATTTAATCAAAAATTTATATAATTCAACTATAAATAAACAATAGTACGTATAAATGCAATAATATAGTACACTCTCCCTTAAAAGGGCGCTCAAGTACATCCAGTATTAGAGTATAAATATAATTTTTGGTAATATTAAATATTAGTTATACAGCTTATGTATTAGTTTATTAATATACAATGCAGGAAAAAAATTGGAAAAAAAATCCCACTAAACTATTTAAGAAAATAAAAGGTATGGTCAAGTCATAAAAATACAGAAAAAAGTTATTCGGAGAGCCACCAATATTTTTTATTATATAGATTAGGTTTTATGTTTTTATCTGTTAGGCTAACACTAGTATCAAATCTACTATTTCCTGTTGTTAAATATTTACTTGTAATTGTTTTAATATTAGTTCGTCTATAGATGTGATAAACTATAGGTATGCCAGTTCCGTTTTTAATATATCCATGTTTATCTAGAAAAATGAAGGCCTCTGGTGGGACGAACCCTCTGGTAGGGTTTTTGCTATGTAATCATCGCTAGCGTAATATGGGGCTAAAATTAAATTGGTTTCGTGACATTCAGTACTTTTTAAAATGTGGTTTTTTATTAAGTGGATAATACAAATGTCAATTCTACTAACTTTTGCTTCGTTATACAATCTTTGGTTAGATATGTATTTTTTATGATTGCTACTTGCAGATCTGTGAAGCGAGGTACAGCTTCTAAGACACTTTATTTCAAATAGTCTCATTTTTCCATATAAGATGGTGATATGTTGTACCAAACTTGGCACCCATATGTTAGTATAGGCCTAATTAAGGACTGATACATAATTATCTTTACCTTTGGATTAAGAAATTTTGAGTAGAAAAATTTTTTATGCATAAAACAGGCGTTCCTGGCTTTTTTAAGTTGAAGATTATTATGGTCATTAAAATATAGGAACTTATCCAGATTTATATCCAGATACTTTACAACTTGTTTATTTGGTATAGGATTGTTATTTATAGATTTTACAATAAAGGATTTCCAATTACGTCTAATATTGTTATTGCATCTTCCCACTGGTGTACGGAAAAGTATTGTTTTGCATTTGTTCAGGTTAATTTTCATTTGCCAATCTATTGTATATTTTTCAATAATATAAAAATACTTTTGCAACTTATCTTTAATTTTTTCAATTTCATCATCAGAGTGATAAATTATAATATCATCAGCAAATCCAATGATATTCTCTACTTGGTTTAAGAGTTCGTGAACAAATAAATTAAAAAGGATTGGCGCATTAACCGTTCCCTGTTGAAGACCATTGACAATCAAAAATTTCTTTGCACTTATTGCTTTTCCATCACAGACTTGAAACGACTTATTATTTAGTATATTAAATATAAGGCAAATTAAATGAAATGGAAATCCATAATTCACTAGTTTATAAATTAATCCAGGTATCCAGACATTATAAAAGCTTTCTCAAAATCAATTAAACAAGCCCCTGTACTGTATGAATTGTAGAGTGCTTGTGTTTAAAACCAAACTGTTTGTCATTACCTAGTTTTTGTTCTTTTCATATATTAATTATGTTGTTGTTAACGCAAATTTCAAAAACTTTGCTTATGTTTGGGAGTAAACTAATTGCTCTTAAATTTTTGGGGTTACTGGTGTCTTTGTCTTTTTAAGGTATAACAACCGTTTTAGCTGCTTTCCGTATACATACGGAAAGTACGAATTATTTAACATATTGTTAAAGGGGGTAGAATATTCGAGGATAATTTTCTTTGGAGTGTTTCTTAATACAATGTTGTGGATGTTATCCAGACCAGCAGATTTCTTTTTTCTTAATCTTTTGAAAATATATAAGATTGTATTTTTAGATACAAAGTAATTCTTAGTTTATGATTCACTTAAATCATTGGCCTTTTTACATGCTGTAAATGTGGTAATAGTTGATTTATTCATACCGATTTTTATCTTCTAAAAATCTAGTAAAACAATTTTCAACTTGTAAGCTGTTGTCAGTATCGATCTCTCTATGAGAGTGAACTGATTCCAAGTAGGTTTTAACGACGTTCAGTTTCTGAAAATCATCTTTCACTAGAAAATTGTTACTATCTTTTTACAATAACCCTGGGTTTATTCCTGCGTTTTTTTATTAAATTTTATTTTCTTGTGGTATTTTAATAATATCTACCTTAAGTGGTTGCGAGTTTTAAATTGTTTTTTAATTTCACTAAACATTTCCGATGGATAATTTTTGTAAGCTTATCCTGAAAATTTTGTTTTTTGATAATGGTGACTATTTTACTTTTGTCAGACTGGAGTTTTAAGTCGAATTAGTAAATGTTTCAATTGGATTGTGATCTTTATATTTTCGATTGAGTTCTGGAAAAATTTATTAAGTCTCTGAAGGTAAAAATCTATTTCTGAATTTGTTAGGTTTCTGTCATTTGGTATTAGTTCCATATTTTTCAATTCAGATAATTTATTATTTTAAAATTTTTTCCAATTGGCTTTGCTATAATTAAATTGCGCATCAATTTCTTCCTTAAAAGAGGTAAGAGGGGTAATTTTCTTCTTTAATGATTTGAATTTTAATCGCATTGTGATCACTATCATAATCTATGGTTTCAAAACAATTCAAAGAGTTGTTTATCTTGTGGATAATCAATCTTGAGTCTGCTGGACATAAATCTAAGTAGGAACCACAACGAGGATATGAGGGGGTTTTTAGATTCGTACAGTCTACATCTAAATATAATTTCATTAGAATATAATAGTTGCTTAAATTACCTAGACTTAGAGATTGAAAAAGTTTCAATAATTCCGAATAGAAATAATTGCAGTTTTTTCCTGCGGGAAAATATGCTGATATAGTATATATAGTCTTATTGGTTTGTAAAGTTATTTGTATGATACTTGTTTCTAAATATTCAAATTTGCTAACTATATTATTGTGTAATTAATGTATTTTATACCACTCTTAATCAGAATAGCAGTCCCACCACCTTTTTTTTACATATTTTCTATCGTTATTTACAAGATTATATTTTTGAAAATATATTTTGTGCCTAGAATTAAGTTTAGTTTTATTAAGTAACACTACATTAGGGTTGTTATTACTTATAAAATTACTGAGATCGTATCTTCTACTTAATGTAATTAAGGAATTAAGATTTAAATGGATTATATTAAGGGTTTTTGTAATTGTCGGATCCATTGTAATAACTTATGCTTCCATTATCGAAAATATGGTGTCTATTAGGGCGGGTCGATTTATAGGGAGGCAAAAAAGTCGCTCAACGTTCAAGGAAAATCGTAGTCTAGGGATCAAAATAAGAAACTTTGCCGAAGGAACCATACCTCTAAAACGAATTCTGATGTCCCGACTTTTGACCCGTAGGGTCAAATTTTGAAAAATTCCACTTTTACCCATTTAGAGTGCCCCAATCGAGTCCAAATGTATGACCGACCCCCACTTTCTTTTTGGAGTTTATTTTTCTCTTTAGAAATTTATTTAGTCAGAACATATGTAAATGAAAAAATGAATTAAACTTAGTAACAGAAAAGAAACTAAAATATATTATTAGAAATTAGTGTTTTTTCAGCCCTTTTAAAACAAAGGCATCACTGTGATGCATTTGCATGTCGTAAACTTACTTGTGTGTATCACTGTGACACAATTGCAGGTCGTAAAATTGCTTGTGTGGGTTTTTTAAGCCACCACAAGACACAGCTGCATGTCGTAAACTTGTGTGGTTTTTTTTATAGCACCTACTTAAGAAATGAACGTTGTTTTTACAACCCTTTTTGTGTTTTTTTTTTATTGCACACTCAGAATATTATGTAGTTAACTGTTTGTTGTTTAATAAAAAAGTTTTCCGTTCCAACGGAAACTTGTGGTTTATTTGGGTCCGTAACAGTTATTATAAATATAAATTTTGTTTGCTGTCTGTTTCAAAAAAAATATTCAAAAAATTTCAATTTGTTTTTTTTTTTTATTTAAATTGGTTGTATATATACAAAATTTTTAAATACAAATTACAAGAAATTCATAAACACACATACATATACAAACACATTAATACAAAAAGTATTTATAGCTTCATATGCATACATACATTTTGTATTGTACGAGTATGTTAAAAAAAAACAAAAAATACAAAAACGGAAATAATTTCAAATAAATGAAAAAAAACATTTATTTTTTAAGGATTGGTAGGTAAAATTTTGACATTTATTTTAACTGATTATATCATTTGTTTTTTACGGATGTGTCAGTTGATTAATCAACATTTAAAAATAAATAACAAATAGTATTAAATTTAAATGAAAATTAAGTAGACCGGTTTTTAAATGAAATATCATTTCTTTTAAATGATATATTTAGTTATTTTAACTTATAAACTTCTTTAAGTGCACCTTCTTAAGAAATGTGCATTTTTTGCAACCATTTTAACAATTAAGGTATCACTGTGATGCACCGCAACCCTTTTAAAAAATAAAGGTATCACTGTGACACAATTGCAGGTAGAATAACGGAGTAAAAAATAGTATAAATAAGTAGACAATATACCTTTAGTCTTTATTACGTTTTCGACTGTCAAAGAAAGTAAACTTGTTGGTACTATTTTAAAAATCCATTTATCATCCTATTACAATGAATCCACCATCCTCTACCCCCAAGATAAAGCCACAACAACTATCGAAAACCCAATGAGTCATATACCCAAGCATGATGCTACTGTTTTTTGTGTGTCTACTGATTTGACTGATCTTAATTTAAAAACCGATCTGGATATCTTGAGATATCAAAGACAAAAAGTTTTCCTATAAATCATTCACTATTCAAGTACAAAATAAGTTGATTGGAATTTGGGAAAAACTTGGTATGGAAATAATGCCGAAAAATTGTGTATCTATTAAATTGAATAGATTGCTTGACAAATATCAAAACCAATTCAAGAGCAAAAAGAAAAACCCAAAATTTCCAGAGTTTCTAAAATCTATGGAAACAATTTTTCACTTTGGAACATGTAAATGCAATTTGAAGGCAGCTCTATGTGCATGCGGATTGGTTCCAGAACGCCTCAAAGAGTTTATGCACGATCAACATAATCAGAGAAGACTAACAGTGGATGCATTTATGGTGGAAATTGAAGAGCAAGGAGCAACGTCTTTGTCATCAATGCCAACATACCAAGATCACGATAATTTAACATACGCACTGCCATCGGTTCAAGAAGATATAGATAGAAGCATTAGTTCACAATACACAGAAAGATACGATTGTTTTAAATTTGCCTTGATATGTGACAGATTTGGTGTGCCTGATAGAGTAGCATCAGCATAAGGAACCGCTCTTTTCCAAGATTTTGAAATGAAAGATAAGCATGGCAAACCTCTCATCATGGATAAATCGAAAGTTCGCAGAGAAAAAGAGAAATGCAGGCAAGAAGTGCTTCGCAAATGGTTAGATGATACCAATTTGTTAGCGTTTTCATTCGATGGCAGAAAAGATGATACCTTAACGAGAGCTAAAATTGATGAGAAGTATCATACTAGGATGGTTAAAGAACCTCATCTTGTTATTTTGATAGAACCGAATTCTGAATTGATTGGTTACGTAAGACTGGAACATAAAACCGCTGAATAGAAAACAACCAAATTAAATGATTTTTTCAACCATAAAAATATATTACTGGATGCATTAATTGGCATATGCACTGACGGTGAGCCAACAAACACTGGGCCACATGGTGGAATTATACGACGATTCGAACACTTCAACGAACTTTCGTTTCGGCATTTGTTTGAAGCTTTGGATAAATCAACCAGCACTGGACCAAGATCGGCAACCGGAAAACTGAGCAGTCAAATCGAAACTTGTGAAACTCTTCTCGCTGGCTCACCAGAGGGTCAATTCTCGTTTTGTGAAACGGTGAAATTAAAAGTTTTTTCACATTTTCATAGTACTTTTGATTCGCGTTCTGTGAAAAAATGTAAAGAAATATCAAAACGTTTTCATATGAAAAAACAGTGGAACGAAACAAGATTTTTCACGATTGCACAGCACTGGCGATTCTTGTTTTGTGTAACAGTACAAACAACTGTCAAAATATTTTCATATGAAAAAATTGTTTACACAGACTATTTATAAGTGAAATAAACATGGAGAAGGTTGTAATAGGAAAGTGTGACAGCGAAAGCCAAAAGGATTATTTAATTAATTATTTAGAAAAGCATGTGGACATTGCAAATGATAAGTAGTTTAATTACCATAATCACACTTTTATTAATACCATAAATTTTGGACAACACAGTTACAAAAGTTTCATGGGTACAGTGCGAATGAAACATTTTTTTCATAATACATACGAGAATCGCAATTTATATATTTGTGAAAAGTTCGAGTGAAAAGTGCTTATGAAAACGACAATGAAAAGTTTTTTTTTCACTTTACATTATCACAGAACGAGAATTGACCCCCAGGGCCGCTAGATTATTACAATTGTATGTGACAACGGAAAATCTAGATGAAAATTTAAGAATTCTGGTTGAATTTATAATTAAATGTTATGTGCCAATGTACTTCAATATCAAGTATTACAGCTCTGTCGTGTACGGTAATGCATTATTTTTCAAGTTCATTAGGTGGTCACGATTTTTAGAACCTCGTTTAAGCAGAATTGTCAATCAAGTAATTACAGATAATTCATATTATGCGCATCCGGAAAATATCTTGTTATCAATGTTGTTTGATGATAGGAAAGAAAAGTGCGACTGTGAAATCAAGAAAATTCTACGCTATCAAACCGATGTTGACGACCCAACGAAACTTAGAGTTTATAAAAAACCAGATATAAACTTTAATTGCACAAGTTACACGGAAATTATCAGTTTGAATGATATAAATAACGAATTCAAACCACCATTCACGCGAAGCATTCCGTACAATACATTGAAAGAATATTTAAATCAAGATAATCCACCGTTTTTTATCGTTTTCAAACGAGTTATACCGGGAAATGTAGAGGCTGTTATGGCAACGACATTAGAGAGCCGAAATTGAGCGAAATTAAAATAGAGAGCGAAATTGCCCAGACTTAAAAGACTTCTAACAATAATTTTTTTAGTTTCTTCTCTATTACTTAGTTAAATTCATTTTTTCATTTACATATGTTCTGACTAAATAAATTTCTAAAGAGAAAAATAAACTCCAAAAAGAAAAGAACATAGCTATTTCGATGATTTTTTCATGTAAAGTGCCAAAAATGGTGATTTTTTGAAATGTTTTTATGGGGAACCCCCCAGGTGGGTTCCAGGGAGTTCCTGGGGGTGTGCCACTGGCATGGGTGGGTCGGCCCTACAAAGTTAGTGGGGGTCGGTCATAAATTTGGACTCTATTGGGGTACTCTAAATGGGTCAGTGAGATTTTTCAAAATTCGACCCTACGGTCAAGAGATATGGTTCCTTCGGCAAAGTTTCTTATTTTGATCCCTAGAATACGATTTTCCTTGTACGTTGAGCGATTTTCAAATTGACCCGCCCTAGTGTCTATTCTAGACGTTTGTAATTGCAATTGTTTATTTAAGTTAATTAATTGGCTTGCCAGATTTTGCTTGGAATTAGTTAGTTGTTCTAGTAAATTGTTGATTGGGTTATTCATATTTTGAATTTGTGGATTGTTGCCTTTTACCATATTGGCAAAACTTGTTTTATCATTGACGTAAACTGTTAGATTAGTTAAACGTTTTTGGGTTAAAGATTGATTTTCAGCACACAGTCTTTGCTGTAACTCCTTATACTTTTCACATTCTTTGTAGGATGCTTGGTGTCCGTATTTGTTGCATACAACACAAAAAAGTGTTTCGTTTTCATTACTAGGAACCTCTTGAAGTGAACACTTTCCAATTCCATGGTTTTGGTTGCATTTAACGCATCTTCGTGGTAAAAAGCAATTGGCAGCGCTGTGAAAGAAGCGTTGACAGTTTCTACATTGTGGTATTTCAGGTTTTCGTAGGGCCTCCCAGCGTACACAACGGTAGAGAATACCTTTAATAGTTTTAAGTTCATTTACTTTACTATCAGCGCTAATTTGAACCAGGTAGATTGGTAAGGTTTGACCGATATTCAATGATTTTTTTGTTTCAAACGGGCTAACATTCAAAAATTTTAAATTAACATTTTGGAATTTATTTAATTTATCTGATATTTCTTTTGGTTAAATATTGGCACTTATAGCCTGTTCCTCGATTTCGAACGAAAAACTCGAAGCAAATCACTCGAATTCGAATCAATATGGATTTCTCTATTTCGAAAGCCTTCGATCGACTTGACTTACGTGTGTCAATTTTTGTTTCTTACGCATTTACAAATCACAGCAATGCCAGATCATATATTTTGAGCATTTGTTACAATTTTCTTTAAAAGTACCAAAAATACTACTTAACTGCTTAAAGATAAAAACAACCCTGTTTAACCGTGATCAGCTGTATATGACAAATGAAATAAAAAATAACAATAAACAAATCAATTTTTATTTGAGAATGTGTTTATTTTTGAAAATTTTTGTTATCGATTGGTTGTGGGTGAGATTCTTAATCGGAAAGCTTTTCTGTTTTGCCTGTTGCTGTTTGTTCGGTGCGGTCACTGCTACAGTCCTGTTAGCTCTTGTTAAATACAAAATGTAAATATGAGCTGCTTGGGGCAAACATAAGCCACAAACAACACACACTTACCTTTTACCACTCAGCAACAACGTAATAGGGGGTGAAACGGAGTTTAGTTTTCTGATCAAATTTTCCTCCTCTGCAGAAAATTTGTCTGCTTCGAACACCAGAGTCCGTCTGGCAAAATCATTCCTTTCTTCCATATAAAATACATGCGGTTCGGCTGGTCCATTGTTGATTTTTTTAAAACTAAAATTTAAAATTCTTAACAAACTATAAATAATTGTATTATTTTGTACTTACCTTTTGTTATCCATTGCTTTTTTCACTTCATTTTGTTTTTAAAAACAACAAATATATATTTACTCTACAAAAAAAATAGCAAGTGACTGATTTTGACATTTGCGTTCGCGCTGTTGAAATAGAGAAACCAAATTTTGTATGAAAACAGTTACGTTTTCATTCGACTTGTCGTTCGAGTAATCGTTCGCATAGAAAAAGAGTTAGTGAAACCCAAATCAGTTTTCTTTCGCAAAGAAAGCGAACGAACGTGTTCTTTCGAAATAGAGGAACAGGCTATTAGGCCTTTTAATAAATAAGACTTTTTCTTTATGTCTTTGGAAGTATAGGAAAAAAACTTTGTTTTTCAAGGTAGTTTGTTGTTGTTAAATTCTTTTATTTTAACTTTTGTAATTTTTAGTCCATCTTTGATGAATTCTATGAGTTTTTTAGGTTCCACATCATATATATTTACAGGAGGATTGTTATTGTTTTTATGATTTTTTGAGTTCTCTCTATTTGTACTGTTATCTCCAATTACAGTGTTGTTTGATGACGAAGGCATCTCATTCTCTGAACATTCTTTATTTTCTATATATTTCTCGAATTTCTGTATTAGATCATTATCGCAATTTTTGTCATTTTCAAGAATTGACCAATAATTGTTTTTTAAATGCTTAGGCACTGAGTAAATTTCGACCTCACTCTTTCTTTTGTTGTCACTATCTTTATTATAATTATTAATGTCTTTTTTGAATTTGAGTTTAGAGCATTAAGCTCAACAATTTTAAACGTTTGTTTTTTTTTTTTGTTAATTTATAGTCTATTTCTCTTGGTTTTGTTGAAGAATCAAATATTTAAATAAAAGAAACAATGCACTGTATAAATGCGTTTTGCGAAAATACGTAAATATACTATTAAGAATATCGATCGCCGTTACACGTCCGTCTAGCATGACAGTCACTATTGAACTCCGTCACTCAGCGTTTTATTTATCAACTGAAATACTTTGCCACCTTACTGGCGTTTTTAAATATGCGGGTTAAAATACCTAGAATATGGCATCACCGTCTGGAAGCTGCATACTGGAAACTTTGAGAATGTTTGACATAAGAAATATTAGTTATGGTGATGGGTTGCCATTTAATTGTTTTATATTTCAGGGCTAACATATGGGGATTTGTGTTTATACGAGGAAATCGAATTTCTGTAACAATATGTTCATATGCCTTTACTTTATAAAGATTTACTGACTAATTAATAATTATTTAATAAGTAATTTTAATAAGAACATTTATATAAAAAACAGCATTTTCATTAAAACAAATATAGCAATTGTAGATCAAAAAGTCACATTTTAAATTTAAAAAATATTTAAAAAATATGAATTCAAATTAAATAATATGAATCCCTATTAAAAAAAACCAAAGAGGAACTCTATGGATATCACTGAAAATTTGGACATCGATAGTCCATGTTCCTGTGAAATCTGTACTGTTTTGGTCTTTTGAAATTCACTATGTATCGATGCTTAAAGTTGGATACTTTTATCGGCTAATAAAACTTTTTAATCTTATATCTTTTACTTTAAGATAATTGTTTCCAAAATAAGCGGTTTCTTCACATATTGCAAACATTCAAATGCAGAAATATTGCAAAAATATAAACTTAAAATTATACTTTAAGGATTAAAGTTCATAACAAAAACTGAAAAAATAGAGGATAAATAAAAATCGTTAAATTTCGATGATGTTTGTCTAATTGTGTGTTGTTTTTGGGTTGGTTAATTTGTTTCCAAACTCTCAATATAAAATAGACAATCATCTTAGCATTAACCCAAAAAGAGCATAGATACTGAAGCCTCTGATGGAATTTTTCAATTTTTATTCTCTAACAAATTTTTTATTACTAATACAAATTTTCATGTTTCTTTGCATTAAAACACAATTTATAGAAAGAATATTATTATATGATCTAAAATCCTATTAAACACCATTTATTTGAAAATGCAAAACGTTAATTATTCGCGAATATTTAAAAAAACACGTCTTCGATTTAACAAAAGTGATCAACTTTGCGCCCCGATACACCGTGAACTTCATTGAATTCATTCATGGGAATGTGGAATAGCTACGTTAAAATTTTCACTCAAATCCAAAGACCATATCAAAAACGGTTAGATTGTTACAAACAATTTTGGATGACCCCAAATGTAATTTATAAAGCATCAATTGAAATTTAAAACCACCAAATTAAAAAAATATTTGTTGAATTTCAATCATTTTTTAATTGCGTTTGGTACTTTTTAATTGAAATTGGCCTTTTTAAATATCAATTGAGAATTTTTGAATTTTATTTGTAATTTTTTAAATTTAAATCGTGTTCTTTTATTTCGGATTTTTTTAATTTCAATTGTCATTTTTGCGCAATTTTGTCTACATTTATGGGTAATTTTGTTTTATAATATATTTATATATATCAATATATATCTCTATACCTATAATTACTTGTAAAGAAAACGACCTGACATTTCTTTATTTTTTGTAAGCAAATATAATTTAAACATTTGGGGCAGCCCTTGTACGAAAGTTTTCATGTGTGGACTTCGCCGGAACACGAAATATAGCAATTATATTGTATACCCTGCTCTACTTTTACTTACAAACACATAACATATTTGTTAGCTTTTATTGTATTTAATATTTTATTAAATTACAAATACAAAAATTTCAAAGATTTTTATGACAAATATTTTTGTTTACATCTAAAATAGAAAAGCCAAGAATTCCCAAGACTTGGCAGCATTTGGAGAAATTGTTACTTTTTAACTTCTATAACTACTTTGAATGTCTATACATCTTAAGTTGTGAATTAAATATTTTCAAGTTTAAATACATATGTTTTAATATAAAAATAAACTCATAATTCTGGAATTTTGGTGATTGCAGTTAAGACTGGCATTTGAAATCAAGCTTTAATTACTCATATTTTTTGAAAAGTTCGCAAAAGATAAAAGGTTTTAAATTAAATAAAAAAGGCGATTGGCGGGATTTAAAAACTTTAAAAGTGTATTTTTAAATAATAATAACAGAGAAATTATAAGTATAGAGATTTCATCGTAAGCTGCGGCCAAATGAAATTCTGTACAAGGTTCGGTAACCGAGAGAAAATTTAGCAAATTTTCCTGATTTCAAAGCAAATTTTTCTCCCATATTTCAGCAAATTTCCCTGAAATCTGGTAAAACCTAATTGGACTAGCAAAAAATCAATTGGTCTTGCAAAGAAAATCAACTGGAAACATAAAACTACAAGCAATTTTGTATGAAGCATACTAAAATAAATTGTATTTTGTAAATAATTCCGGGGCGGGGGCGGCCCACTGGCCCCCCTTGGGCACACCACTAAATGAAGCACACATGGTTTAATATTAATTGGGAAAAAGTAAGTATGTATAGAATTTTAAAGCACCTTGTTTTCATTTGAAAAAAATGGGTTAAAAATTAGGAAGACATAGAATTGAATTTTTTTTAAAAGCGCATAACTTTAAAATTCTACAAAGATTTTATTAAATGGTTTCGAAATGTGGGGTTTAAAGGTTAAATAAGGGGAACCCTTAAATTGATCCTACAATTTGTATAAACAGTTTTCTTTAAAGGTGGCAATAAAGTAGAGTTGTACAAGTATAGAGTATTCAGAATTTTACAACTATAGACCAAGGTGCTTTAAAACTCCGTACTTTTGTGGAGCATTTTCTTGTCAATTCTTGCTTTCAAGCAAACTTATTAGGATTTTTCTAAAATTTGAATTTTGTTTTTTTTTCTTCTCAAAACTACATACGATTATGAATTTTTTTATTTATCGCCCAAATTAAAAAAAAATTATCTTTTTCTATTGGAAATAAATTTTTTTTTTAAATATTTTTATGAAAATCCCAGTAGTGATACTCTTTGGTGATAGGAATTTAGGAAAATTTTTAAAAAAAAATGTTGAGAATGCTGAAATCCTGATTAGGTAATTTTTTCAGCAGTATTATTTTACCGAAAACATACTAAAATGTTAAATAAGAGCAAAAATATCCACATTTCTGTATGTTTTGGAACTGATCGGTGAGATTTTATATAACATATAATTTTGCGAGAAAATTTTGGAATTTCTAAATAAAACAATTTCAAAAAACTAAAAACTTCTTTTATTTTAAAATTATTAAAATAAATTGTTTAAACTGAATTCAAGTACATGCTGATATGTTTTTCTCTAGTTTAGCCAGCCCCTTGTCTTCACATTCGATATAATATGCCATGAAATTTGAAAATTACACACAAAAGAACAGAAAAGGAATTTTATTGTTTTTGCGTAATTTTCAAATATCATGGCAAAGTTTATTGCATTTAAAGACACCTTACCAGGTGTCAAGATCACAACTTGTGTAGATATTACTTAAAAGTAAGTCTTGCCACAGTATTAACAACACAAAAAGCGTTCGCAAAGTTAACAATACGACTTAAGATAATAAAAAAACGTATCGGTATTTTAAGGGTAAAGTTATTTTCTATTATTTCGGTAACGGTATTTTAAGGTTAACGATATTTTCTATTATTTCGGTAACGGTATTTTAAGGGAAACGATATTTTCTATTATTTCGGTAACGGTATTTTTCAATGCAAAAAAGACCCAATGTTGTTTGTTGACCTATAGGGCTGTGGGGTTGTCAATATCATATGGGTGGTGTCAGTATCAAGGAATGCATATCTACATCATGTGATGCGTATCGCGATCGTAAAAGCATCATATGGTAACACTGCAAATGTCAAATGTTCGAAAATGCATATGATGCTCAACAAGAGCGTTAAGAAATGGCAAACACGCATCACAAAATGGCTGATGCTATGCATGAACAAGTACAAAATTTGTTATTTATTTTTTTTTTCTTCAATTTATGTATTTTTTAGCGTCAAGATTGGTTCAATCCAATATCCAACTCGCAAATTAAAGTTATTACTGAGTTTTCCATTTTTAATATAAACCTACTCTTGTTCTTTTTCGATTACAGTGATTGTCTTATGTTACATACTATGAGAATAACAACATTCTTAGAGCTACATGTGTCTTACTCTTATAACTAAGTTAATGTAAAACAGCAACATTACTAAAGTGAGCTGGAATATGTAAAAAAGTACAAACTGAAAAGTTTCACAAGGCTTGCTTTCGGCCTTTAAAGTCGCTAACAGAGCAGGCGTCTGTAAATAACATTACTATAACTAAATAACAAAAGTTCTCTTGTATAAATTGACAAAACATGTTCAGAAGATACATATGAAAGTACATTAGGTTGCGCCTTCGTTATATGGGCCAACATTTTTTAGGAGATTTAAACCATAACTCCCCCTAAAAATGTTCTTATTATAGTGTAAAAATACATCTTGAAAAAATTAGGATGATCGAATATCAGGTAGGCGTGCCTCAAACGTCCTAAAGTTGCTAAAATATGTGAAATTTGTAGAAAATTTGCAAAAATGTTAATTTTAAGCTACACCTATGCAACAAACTTAAATTTTTTAAGGTGCATCATAATGTAGAATTTTTATAACACTTCAACTTTTCGAGTTATGTTATTTTTTATTTGAAAAATTTATTTTTGAAAACTTTTTAAAAGGTAATAAGGCAAAAAACAACGATTCTGCTGTATGTAACCATTTATAACTATTTTATAATGTTGAACATTACAATTCTGAAGTTTATTTGTTATTTTCAAAACTATGTCTACACAAAATGATCACTAATTAAAATTAATGTTTAATATTTATATTGATGTACATCAATTTGAAAGATCTGATTTGGTTGTATCAGGATATTGTTTCCTATAATCTGCTACAATTGCATTATCAATTGCTTCTCTTCTTCGTCTCGTGCCAACACTTGATTATAGTCTTCCAGTCCCCGATCTCCTGAGTCATTAACAACTTTCAATTTACTTAATATGCTCAAACCAATATTATAACAGATGTCATTTTTCCATTCCTTAGGATCTTTCTTTCGAAATTCCGTTGAAATAGAAAATCTTTTAAAAAAGTTAAGTGCGAAATAAAATCCTCAATGTTTTTATCGGCATACTGTCTAATTTGATGGGGAAGAATTGACAATTTTTTGTTGTCACTATCATTGGATTGATTTAAAGCCGCTACCATAAGTTTTTTGATGTAAAAGAAATTTTATCATCGAAAAGAGCCAGAGCTGCAGATTCTAGTGATAAATACCATAAATAATTGCAAAATTTGCGTATTCATTCCCGACTTATATTATCATCAATTGAATTGTAAGCATATAATGTTTTAATAAAGTTAAATCATGATTAGGAGCTCTTGCAGCAATAGGAGCTTCTATCAAACTTTTAAGAATATTTTCATTATAAAAATTCAAATGTCTCTTATACCATTTTTCTCACAATCAGTCAAAATGAAATCGTCCCGAAATATTGTATATTTTCAAGCAATATATTTCCTTGGACATCCATCGGGCATGGTGAAAGGCTCCCGGCACCCGAAAAGTAAACTACTGCTAATTGGAGAAGTTCCTTGTAATCGTCCCGTGGTTGCTTTTCTTTAAGACTTTTTTCTGCAAACTCCGTTATCTATGTTGTATCGCCAAGTACATTTTTCACGTGTTGATTCTCAGCTTAAAGTTATGTTTTTTAATTTTACTACAACAGTAGGACACTGGGGCCAGTAGACTTTTGTAAAAGTATTTCAAATATATGATGTCGACATGGAAAATATATGAGATCTTTTTCTAATGTTTGCTCTAAAAGTACACATGCGCCTTGTATTCGTCCTAATTTGGATGCAGTGTTATGTGTTGTAATAAGAATATTAATTAGTGTATTTTATGTGACCGGCAGAGTTTGCCACTGACGACGCTATTTACTTTTGCCGATCTCAGGGAACTGAGGGCAAAAGGAGATTTTGAATAATTGAAAAATTAAGGCAGATATTGCCGATTTGAAGATTCAATCTGATTTATTTTGGGATATGAGCCCCTTTTTATGCAAAAATATCGTATGCTAAATTCTTATTCTATTTCCCCTTGATGTTTCTTGACCAATCATAATTAGCTTGGGAAATTGAGTTTACTTAATTTTCCAAACTGCATATGTTGCACTTTTGACAAATCAATGTTCATCGATTCTTTTTACTAGTTGTTTTTACTAAATGCATGTGTGGTGTCAAGTTGTAATACATGTGGGTTATTTGTTAGGGTTGCCCATATTCATTTGGTAAAGTGTATTAGGGTACACTACACCCTCACCCTTAAGAGAAAAATTAGGGGATTAATTTTTCAAAAAAAGTTTTAATTACAAATTATGTTTTATCATTTATCTTAATATATGTGTACAGTTTTGGTGTTATTAAGATGTTTTATAGATATAATAATTAGTGTTCTTAAGATATATGTAATTAAATGTGGTTAAGTATTTTATAAATTATAATTAGTATTCTTAAGTTTATGAAATATATGTAATTAAATGTAGTTAAATACGGTTATTATTTATTTTAAAATTATAACGATATATATGGTTTTAAATTGTTATTGTGGAATTCCTTCGTCTGTCCGTTATAATCTATTAGAGTATTTACTCCGTTTTTACCTATAATTCTATAGGGTCCCTTATATGGACTTTGGTTCTTACTTCTATTTTCTACTCTTAGTAATACTAGGTCACCTATATCTAAGTTTAGACTGTTTTGATATTTAGTATTTAATGTTCTTTTTGTTTTTACTTGATTAGTAATCTCTTTTCCTCTGTTTAGGGCGAATTGTAGTCTGACTCGCAATTCTTTTGCGTAGTCTTCATAGTTATACATGACTGTATTGTCATTCATAGCGGTATCTGATGGCAAGCATGGTAACTTTCCATATACTAGTTCATATGGTGTATAACCCGTGTCAATGTGCGGAGATGTGTTGTAAGCAAAAGTAAAATATGGAATCCAAGTGTCCCATTCGTCATTATTTGCTGTCGTCAACAGAAACTCATTAAGAACCTATGATTTCTCTCCACGGCACCTAATGTTTGATGATGATAAAGGGTTGTCTTGTTTGTAATAGTTCGCATATGTTGCGCATGGTTTCGTTTGTAAATTCTGTACCCCTGTCTGACTTAAGTACCTTGAATTGTCTATTTCTTAAAATCATCTGTTCCACTAGTGTTTTAGCTGTAGTAATAGCGTCTTTTGTTTGCATTGGATGTGCGATTACAAATTTAGTCAGCTCGCATTGCATCGTTAGTATGTAGCGGTAGTTGTTTGAAATGCGTAGTGGACCTACAGTGTCGATTGAAGTTACTTCAAAACTGTTGTTGGGTGTAGATGTTTGTGTAAATGGTTCCTTAATGTGTTTGGTCTGTTTGTTTTTATTGCATTTGTCACAGTATGATACAAATTGTTTTACCTTTTTAGTCATATTTTTCCAAATATATTTCTGTTTTAACTTAATGATGGTTTTTCTAACTCGTAAGTGTCCAGAACTCAAGGAACTATGAAATTCGTCAATTAATTTGTATTCTATTATGTCGTCTTTTATTTTTGTTGGAGGCTTAAATATCAATATTCTTAGTTGAGGATTTTTTTCTTGTTTATTATTTGTGCATATGCTCTCTGAAATTCTTCCTTTGTATACAAATTAAATATTTTATCTTGACTTAAAAGTGCTAATTCTCTTATACTTTCTATATTCATTTTAGAAATCAGTTTCTTCAGTATCGAACCTAGATTCGCTGATTTATCACTGAATCTTGCTAGCTTATCATTTTTATCATAGTCGGTGCGAGATTTCTTCATATTCGAAACTTGTTTCGTTGAATTATCATCCCGACCTATGTGCACAATATTATTTTCCGTATATATACTTAAATTTTCTTTTTCTTGTATTTCATTAAATTGCAATTTTTCCATGTTTTTAATATCATTGATGGATGTACATTCCCATATAAAAAGTTGGCCAGACCTCTGAGATGTGCAATCCTCCAATTTATTTTTCGCGCGTGTATTATTTAATTTATTAATATCCTCATTATTCAGTTCCTCTATTTTATTTGCCTCATTTTCTTTATTGTCTAGTTGTTATTAGAACTCTTTTTTGTTTTTCGTCATGTTCTTGTGGTATCATTTGTCTAAGTATGTCAGAGTCAATTTCTATTCTAGAGAGTGCGTCAGCATTTGTGTTCATCTTTCCTTTTTTGTAAACAATTGAAAAATTATAGTCTGATAAATCAAGTCTTATTCTAGTCATCTTTGATGAAGGATTTTTGTGAGAGAACAATGAAATAAGTGGTCGATGGTCCGTGACTACTATGAACTCTCTTCCATACAAATATGGTTTGAAAAAATTTATACCCCAGTGGATTGCCAAAAGTTCTTTATCTATTATCGGTTTGTTTATGTCATGTTTCTGCAAGGATTTGCTAGCGTATGAAATTGGTAAGTCTTGTCCTATTATACCTTGTGATAATACTGCGCCTAGCGCAAAATTTGATGGATCTGTTTTGAGTATAAAGGGTTTATTTAAGTCTGGATACTGTAATATAGGTGGATTAATTAATTTTTCTTTGAGTTTATCAAAAGCTTTTTGGCATTCGTTGTTACATTCAAGTTTGACAGATTTCTTTAGTAAAGCATTCAAATCTTTTGCGATTTCTGCGAAATTTGGTATGAATTTTCTGTAATAGTTGCAAAATGCAACGAATCTTCTGACGTCGTCCGTGTTTTTTGGTAGTTCTCTATTATTTTATATTTTGCAGGGTCAGTTTTGACTCCGTCCTTTGTAATTAAGTGTCCTAGGTAGACAACTTCTGGTCGTAAGAAACAACATTTCTTCGGATTGAGTTTCAAATTATACTGTTGTAATCTGTCCAGTAAAATTGAAATTGGTAAGTCTTGTCCTATTATACCTTGTGATAATACTGCGCCTAGCGCAAAATTTGATGGATCTGTTTTGAGTATAAAGGGTTTATTTAAGTCTGGATACTGTAATATAGGTGGATTAATTAATTTTTCTTTGAGTTTATCAAAAGCTTTTTGGCATTCGTTGTTACATTCAAGTTTGACAGATTTCTTTAGTAAAGCATTCAAATCTTTTGCGATTTCTGCGAAATTTGGTATGAATTTTCTGTAATAGTTGCAAAATGCAACGAATCTTCTGACGTCGTCCGTGTTTTTTGGTAGTTCTCTATTATTTTATATTTTGCAGGGTCAGTTTTGACTCCGTCCTTTGTAATTAAGTGTCCTAGGTAGACAACTTCTGGTCGTAAGAAACAACATTTCTTCGGATTGAGTTTCAAATTATACTGTTGTAATCTGTCCAGTACTTTAATTAGATTTTGATTATGGTTTTTTAGACTGCAACCATACACCATTATGTCATCGACATACAGAAAAGCTTCTGAGTCTAAACCAGAAAGTGCTATTGTCAGCATTCTTTGAAAACTATTTGACGATATTTTTAAACCGAAGGGTAATCTTTTGAATTGGTAATGTCCATTTGTTGTCGAAAAAACCGTCAATGGTCTGGAGTCTTTATTGGGTTTTATTTGGTGGAAAGAGGTGGTCATATCCAATGTTGAAAACCATTTAGCTCTTCCTAATTTATCTAAAATGTCTTCTAATCTTGTCAATGGAAATTTGTCGTTTACAATTTTGTCATCGAGTTTTCTCAAGTCCACGACCAGTCTCCATTTCTTTTTGTCTTCAGTACCTTTTTTTGGTACTAATAGTGGTGCATTATACGGGCTGATTGAAGGTTCTATAATGTCATCTGTAAGCATTTTCTGTACTTGTTCGTTTATCGCGTCAGTATGTGAATGTGGTAGTCTGTAATTTTTAATGTATACCGGTGTGTTGTCTGAGTTTATGATTTCCTGATTGTAAAAATTGTTGCTAGTTATTTTTTCGTTGTCCAAATGAAATACGTTTTTGGTATTTTTTAAAATATTAATTAGTGATGATATTGCATTTTTGTCATTGTTGTTAATTTGTAGTTCATTCATTATTTTTGCAAAACGTTCGTCATTGTTTATGTTATTGTAACTTAATATGTCATAATTTTTAAGTTGGTCGGTTTGTAGTTTAATGCCCCTTAGAGTTACTGTTGAGTTTGTTGTATTTAAAATTTTTATATATGTCATACCACTTTTTGTTGCAATTGAATTACTTAAAAAAATTCCGTCTTCCAATTCATTGTTGAATATGACGCAATCTTCTTTAATGTTTAATTTGATTGGCTGTATTATTTCAGTTTGTGGTGGTATTGTAATTTTCAACTCATTGTATGTTTTTGTTTGCATGGGTAAGACTATTGACTCACCGTTCACAATTAGTGACAATGTAAATATTTCGTAATCAATTTTACAGAATTCCGTTTGTCTCAATTGGAAAATCTGCACTCACCAATTGGAATGTATGTTCAAAAGTTATGTCATCTATGTTAAGGTCAATTGTTCCTAATGAATTAATTTCTTGACTCGTGATACCTGTCAATTTACATTTCTCATCTGGATAGTAATTTTCATTTTCTAAATGTTTCGTCATACGACATAGTGAGATGTCCGCTCCTGTGTCGACTAAGAATGTTAAATTATTGTTCTTGTATTCTGTTGTTATGAAGTTCGTGTTGTTTTTAGATATTTTGTAGATTTTAGTATTTTGCGAAACTAGATTTGGCCTTTCGGAATATCCTCGTATTTCGAGCCTTCTGCATTTCCCGTCTAGTGTATAGTAAGTATGTGTTTTCTGTCGTTGTGGTTTCTGTTGTACTGAGAACTGTTGTACTGAGATTAGAGTATTCAAAAACCGAAAACCGGTCAACCGGTTTCTTTATTTTTAAAAACCGATCGGTTTCGAATATTTTGTAAATTCGAAGAAAACCGAAAACCGGTCTTTTTTGTTCGGTAAACTGGTTTTTTTAATTACATCACCAACTGGGTTACTTGGTCTCTTTTATTTTTTTCCGAACACTTTTATAATCGTTTGTTTGGTTATGAAGATTTAGATGTAAGTCTGATAGATTGCGATGAAGACTTCACTTTGGATATTCCAAATTCAAATAGTTTAATTTCTGATCTAAATAACACAATATTCAAAATCCTAAAAAAGAGACTGTACAAAATCATTCATCATTATATGATGATTTCATATATCTTGATAAATGCGACAAAAGAACTGAAAAGTTGGAAAGTTTATATAATTGTCTTTTGACTATTTGTCCAACATCTACTATTAGTGAAAGAGTATTTTCCACTTCTAGTTTTATCAAAAGCAAACAAAAAAATCGTCTTAAAACGAAACATTTAAATTGCATATTATTTCTAAAATATTATTTTAGAACTGAAAAAAAGATTTTCTTTTTACATATTTAAAATGTAATATTAAAAAAACTTATTTAATGCCAAAATGTTTTAAACGTTCAAATTACTAACATACATAATTTGACCAATTTACAAACTTAATGATCTCTATTCATTTGATATGAATATAGTTTTATAATATTGATTTTTAAGATATTATATAAAAAAATATTGGTTTTAAGTTAATTTTTTGTTGAAATGAAATACAATAAAAAAATTAAATTTAAATGAATATATATGTACAGTGGCACGCAATATTAAGGACACAGTAACTTTTTTTACATTGTTCTCAATATTTTTTTTTATTTTAATAAAAAAATTGTTGATAAAACTCTTTAATTATAATAATTAAAGTGTAATACTTAATTCTCACCAAAAAAAAATTTACATTAAAAGCATAGTGAAAAGTTTATTGAGCAAATATTTATAGTACCTCCTGATTTGGTGATGCAAAATTAAGAGCACACTTTATTTTTGTTTTAGAATCCCGTTACATTTTTAATGTAATCAAGAGTGAGTCATATTTAGTAGAGATCATCGTGTTGAATCGATCACACGTGAAATTGTTAAAGTTCTTTCATTTAAAATTAATAAAAATATATAAAGTACTGAAATAATGCCCCGTAAACAGTTAACTCTTGAGCAGCGGCAACTTATAATCGATTTGTATGAAAGAGACAACAAATCTTATGGAGAAATCGGTAAAATAGTTTCTCGTAGTCGTTTTACGGTGAGAAAAGTGATACAACGAAAAAAAAAAAGAAAATCGTATTGAAAACAAGCCTGGAGCTGGCAGACCGGCCAAACTGACTAATAAAGATAAACGGTATATAAAGCGTACTATTGATAAAAATCCGTTTACAAGTGCCAGAAAAATAAGGGATGATCTCGAAAAATATCAAAATACTAAAGTTTCCCCCGATACGGTACTAAGATGTTAAGTTAGTCAGGGTCTAAAATCGTGCACACCAAGAAAAAAACCCCTAATAAACTTAGTAAACAGAAACAAACGCATTGATTTTGCAAAACGGTATTTGGATAAGCCCCAAGAGTTTTGGGACAACGTTATTTTTACTGATGAATCTAAATATAATATTTTCGGGTCAGATGGGCGCTTAAAAGTATGGCGTAGACAAGGAGAAGCCTTAAATCCAAAATATACAGTAAAAACTGTAAAGCACGGGGGTGGAGGTGTTATGGTATGGGGCTGTATGTCATCATCGGGAGTTGGAAACTTGGTTTTTATTGAGAATACAATGAACCAATATGTATATTTAGATATTTTGAAAAATAATTTACAAGAAAGTGCTTTAAAAATGGGTTTAGCTGGAAAATACTACTTTTAGCAGGACAACGACCCGAAACATACAGCCCACAATGTGAAAATGTGGCTTCTTTTTCACACCCCACATATGCTTGTAACACCTCCACAAAGTCCAGATCTCAACCCCATTGAGCACCTGTGGGAAGTTTTAGAAAAAAAAGTTCGGGAACACGAAATTCGAAGCAAATCCCAACTTAAGGAGCTTCTTTTGGAAGAATGGAACAAAATTGGCTCTGAAATAACAAAAAACTTGGTAAATTCTATGAAAAAAAGACTAAAGGCTGTGTTAGAAATGAAAGGATATCCAACCAAATATTAAAATTAATTTAATTTTTTTAATTTTGTTTATTTATTTTTATTTTTTATTTCAGGTGTGCCCTTAATTTTGCGGAAGCTATTTATGGTGATATTACAAACTTTCCTTAATGATATTAGTTTTAAGCATTGAAGTTCCTTATTTTATGTTTAAATTGAATTATTATATCTAAGTTTATAATACAAACAAGTTTTTTTACTTTTTTTTATATGAAATAAACAAATTTTTTAAGAAAATCAAAAACTTTTGTTACTGTGTCCTTAATATTGCGTGCCACTGTATATATATATATAGGATTTTTGTGAGAGAACAATGAAATAAGTGGTCGATGGTCCGTGACTACTATGAACTCTCTTCCATACAAATATGGTTTGAAAAAATTTATACCCCAGTGGATTGCCAAAAGTTCTTTATCTATTATCGGTTTGTTTATGTCATATTTCTGCAAGGATTTGCTAGCGTATGAAATTGGTAAGTCTTGTCCTATTATACCTTGTGATAATACTGCGCCTAGCGCAAAATTTGATGGATCTGTTTTGAGTATAAAGGGTTTATTTAAGTCTGGATACTGTAATATAGGTGGATTAATTAATTTTTCTTTGAGTTTATCAAAAGCTTTTTGGCATTCGTTGTTACATTCAAGTTTGACAGATTTCTTTAGTAAAGCATTCAAATCTTTTGCGATTTCTGCGAAATTTGGTATGAATTTTCTGTAATAGTTGCAAAATGCAACGAATCTTCTGACGTCGTCCGTGTTTTTTGGTAGTTCTCTATTATTTTATATTTTGCAGGGTCAGTTTTGACTCCGTCCTTTGTAATTAAGTGTCCTAGGTAGACAACTTCTGGTCGTAAGAAACAACATTTCTTCGGATTGAGTTTCAAATTATACTGTTGTAATCTGTCCAGTACTTTAATTAGATTTTGATTATGGTTTTTTAGACTGCAACCATACACCATTATGTCATCGACATACAGAAAAGCTTCTGAGTCTAATCCAGAAAGTGCTATTGTCAGCATTCTTTGAAAACTATTTGACGATATTTTTAAACCGAAGGGTAATCTTTTGAATTGGTAATGTCCATTTGTTGTCGAAAAAACCGTCAATGGTCTGGAGTCTTTATTGGGTTTTATTTGGTGGAAAGAGGTGGTCATATCCAATGTTGAAAACCATTTAGCTCTTCCTAATTTATCTAAAATGTCTTCTAATCTTGTCAATGGAAATTTGTCGTTTACAATTTTGTCATCGAGTTTTCTCAAGTCCACGACCAGTCTCCATTTCTTTTTGTCTTCAGTACCTTTTTTTGGTACTAATAATAGTGGTGCATTATACGGGCTGATTGAAGGTTCTATAATGTCATCTGTAAGCATTTTCTGTACTTGTTCGTTTATCGCGTCAGTATGTGAATGTGGTAGTCTGTAATTTTTAATGTATACCGGTGTGTTGTCTGAGTTTATGATTTCCTGATTGTAAAAATTGTTGCTAGTTATTTTTTCGTTGTCCAAATAAAATACGTTTTTGGTATTTTTTAAAAATATTAATTAGTGATGATATTGCATTTTTGTCATTGTTGTTAATTTGTAGTTCATTCATTATTTTTGCAAAACGTTCGTCATTGTTTATGTTATTGTAACTTAATATGTCATAATTTTTAAGTTGGTCGGTTTGTAGTTTAATGCCCCTTAGAGTTACTGTTGAGTTTGTTGTATTTAAAATTTTTATATATGTCATACCACTTTTTGTTGCAATTGAATTACTTAAAAAAAATTCCGTCTTCCAATTCATTGTTGAATATGACGCAATCTTCTTTAATGTTTAATTTGATTGGCTGTATTATTTCAGTTTGTGGTGGTATTGTAATTTTCAACTCATTGTATGTTTTTGTTTGCATGGGTAAGACTATTGACTCACCGTTCACAATTAGTGACAATGTAAATATTTCGTAATCAATTTTACAGAAGTATTTTCTTAAGAAATCCCGTCCAATAATTCCGTTTGTCTCAATTGGAAAATCTGCACTCACCAATTGGAATGTATGTTCAAAAGTTATGTCATCTATGTTAAGGTCAATTGTTCCTAATGAATTAATTTCTTGACTCGTGATACCTGTCAATTTACATTTCTCATCTGGATAGTAATTTTCATTTTCTAAATGTTTCGTCATACGACATAGTGAGATGTCCGCTCCTGTGTCGACTAAGAATGTTAAATTATTGTTCTTGTATTCTGTTGTTATGAAGTTCGTGTTGTTTTTAGATATTTTGTAGATTTTAGTATTTTGCGAAACTAGATTTGGCCTTTCGGAATATCCTCGTATTTCGAGCCTTCTGCATTTCCCGTCTAGTGTATAGTACGTATGTGTTTTCTGTCGTTGTGGTTTCTGTTGTACTGAGAACTGTTGTACTGAGATTAGAGTATTCAAAAACCGAAAACCGGTCAACCGGTTTCTTTATTTTTAAAAACCGATCGGTTTCGAATATTTTGTAAATTCGAAGAAAACCGAAAACCGGTCTTTTTTGTTCGGTAAACTGGTTTTTTTAATTACATCACCAACTGGGTTACTTGGTCTCTTTTATTTTTTTCCGAACACTTTTATAATCGTTTGTTTGGTTATGAAGATTTAGATGTAAGTCTGATAGATTGCGATGAAGACTTCACTTTGGATATTCCAAATTCAAATAGTTTAATTTCTGATCTAAATAACACAATATTCAAAATCCTAAAAAAGAGACTGTACAAAATCATTCATCATTATATGATGATTTCATATATCTTGATAAATGCGACAAAAGAACTGAAAAGTTGGAAAGTTTATATAATTGTCTTTTGACTATTTGTCCAACATCTACTATTAGTGAAAGAGTATTTTCCACTTCTAGTTTTATCAAAAGCAAACAAAAAAATCGTCTTAAAACGAAACATTTAAATTGCATATTATTTCTAAAATATTATTTTAGAACTGAAAAAAAGATTTTCTTTTTACATATTTAAAATGTAATATTAAAAAAACTTATTTAATGCCAAAATGTTTTAAACGTTCAAATTACTAACATACATAATTTGACCAATTTACAAACTTAATGATCTCTATTCATTTGATATGAATATAGTTTTATAATATTGATTTTTAAGATATTATATAAAAAAATATTGGTTTTAAGTTAATTTTTTGTTGAAATGAAATACAATAAAAAAATTAAATTTAAATGAATATATATGTACAGTGGCACGCAATATTAAGGACACAGTAACTTTTTTTACATTGTTCTCAATATTTTTTTTTATTTTAATAAAAAAATTGTTGATAAAACTCTTTAATTATAATAATTAAAGTGTAATACTTAATTCTCACCAAAAAAAATTTTACATTAAAAGCATAGTGAAAAGTTTATTGAGCAAATATTTATAGTACCTCCTGATTTGGTGATGCAAAATTAAGAGCACACTTTATTTTTGTTTTAGAATCCCGTTACATTTTTAATGTAATCAAGAGTGAGTCATATTTAGTAGAGATCATCGTGTTGAATCGATCACACGTGAAATTGTTAAAGTTCTTTCATTTAAAATTAATAAAAATATATAAAGTACTGAAATAATGCCCCGTAAACAGTTAACTCTTGAGCAGCGGCAACTTATAATCGATTTGTATGAAAGAGACAACAAATCTTATGGAGAAATCGGTAAAATAGTTTCTCGTAGTCGTTTTACGGTGAGAAAAGTGATACAACGAAAAAAAAAAGAAAATCGTATTGAAAACAAGCCTGGAGCTGGCAGACCGGCCAAACTGACTAATAAAGATAAACGGTATATAAAGCGTACTATTGATAAAAATCCGTTTACAAGTGCCAGAAAAATAAGGGATGATCTCGAAAAATATCAAAATACTAAAGTTTCCCCCGATACGGTACTAAGATGTTAAGTTAGTCAGGGTCTAAAATCGTGCACACCAAGAAAAAAACCCCTAATAAACTTAGTAAACAGAAACAAACGCATTGATTTTGCAAAACGGTATTTGGATAAGCCCCAAGAGTTTTGGGACAACGTTATTTTTACTGATGAATCTAAATATATTTTCGGGTCAGATGGGCGCTTAAAAGTATGGCGTAGACAAGGAGAAGCCTTAAATCCAAAATATACAGTAAAAACTGTAAAGCACGGGGGTGGAGGTGTTATGGTATGGGGCTGTATGTCATCATCGGGAGTTGGAAACTTGGTTTTTATTGAGAATACAATGAACCAATATGTATATTTAGATATTTTGAAAAATAATTTACAAGAAAGTGCTTTAAAAATGGGTTTAGCTGGAAAATACTACTTTTAGCAGGACAACGACCCGAAACATACAGCCCACAATGTGAAAATGTGGCTTCTTTTTCACACCCCACATATGCTTGTAACACCTCCACAAAGTCCAGATCTCAACCCCATTAAGCACCTGTGGGAAGTTTTAGAAAAAAAAGTTCGGGAACACGAAATTCGAAGCAAAACCCAACTTAAGGAGCTTCTT
Source organism: Eustalomyia histrio (assembly GCA_949748255.1). NCBI lineage: Eukaryota > Metazoa > Arthropoda > Insecta > Diptera > Anthomyiidae > Eustalomyia > Eustalomyia histrio. Next base: position 89,401,594 of record OX456526.1, read on the forward strand.
TTGGAAGAATGGAACAAAATTGGCTCTGAAATAACAAAAAACTTGGTAAATTCTATGAAAAAAAGACTAAAGGCTGTGTTAGAAATGAAAGGATATCCAACCAAATATTAAAATTAATTTAATTTTTTTAATTTTGTTTATTTATTTTTATTTTTTATTTCAGGTGTGCCCTTAATTTTGCGGAAGCTATTTATGGTGATATTACAAACTTTCCTTAATGATATTAGTTTTAAGCATTGAAGTTCCTTATTTTATGTTTAAATTGAATTATTATATCTAAGTTTATAATACAAACAAGTTTTTTTACTTTTTTTTATATGAAATAAACAAATTTTTTAAGAAAATCAAAAACTTTTGTTACTGTGTCCTTAATATTGCGTGCCACTGTATATATATATATAGGATTTTTGTGAGAGAACAATGAAATAAGTGGTCGATGGTCCGTGACTACTATGAACTCTCTTCCATACAAATATGGTTTGAAAAAATTTATACCCCAGTGGATTGCCAAAAGTTCTTTATCTATTATCGGTTTGTTTATGTCATGTTTCTGCAAGGATTTGCTAGCGTATGAAATTGGTAAGTCTTGTCCTATTATACCTTGTGATAATACTGCGCCTAGCGCAAAATTTGATGGATCTGTTTTGAGTATAAAGGGTTTATTTAAGTCTGGATACTGTAATATAGGTGGATTAATTAATTTTTCTTTGAGTTTATCAAAAGCTTTTTGGCATTCGTTGTTACATTCAAGTTTGACAGATTTCTTTAGTAAAGCATTCAAATCTTTTGCGATTTCTGCGAAATTTGGTATGAATTTTCTGTAATAGTTGCAAAATGCAACGAATCTTCTGACGTCGTCCGTGTTTTTTGGTAGTTCTCTATTATTTTATATTTTGCAGGGTCAGTTTTGACTCCGTCCTTTGTAATTAAGTGTCCTAGGTAGACAACTTCTGGTCGTAAGAAACAACATTTCTTCGGATTGAGTTTCAAATTATACTGTTGTAATCTGTCCAGTACTTTAATTAGATTTTGATTATGGTTTTTTAGACTGCAACCATACACCATTATGTCATCGACATACAGAAAAGCTTCTGAGTCTAATCCAGAAAGTGCTATTGTCAGCATTCTTTGAAAACTATTTGACGATATTTTTAAACCGAAGGGTAATCTTTTGAATTGGTAATGTCCATTTGTTGTCGAAAAAACCGTCAATGGTCTGGAGTCTTTATTGGGTTTTATTTGGTGGAAAGAGGTGGTCATATCCAATGTTGAAAACCATTTAGCTCTTCCTAATTTATCTAAAATGTCTTCTAATCTTGTCAATGGAAATTTGTCGTTTACAATTTTGTCATCGAGTTTTCTCAAGTCCACGACCAGTCTCCATTTCTTTTTGTCTTCAGTACCTTTTTTTGGTACTAATAATAGTGGTGCATTATACGGGCTGATTGAAGGTTCTATAATGTCATCTGTAAGCATTTTCTGTACTTGTTCGTTTATCGCGTCAGTATGTGAATGTGGTAGTCTGTAATTTTTAATGTATACCGGTGTGTTGTCTGAGTTTATGATTTCCTGATTGTAAAAATTGTTGCTAGTTATTTTTTCGTTGTCCAAATGAAATACGTTTTTGGTATTTTTTAAAAATATTAATTAGTGATGATATTGCATTTTTGTCATTGTTGTTAATTTGTAGTTCATTCATTATTTTTGCAAAACGTTCGTCATTGTTTATGTTATTGTAACTTAATATGTCATAATTTTTAAGTTGGTCGGTTTGTAGTTTAATGCCCCTTAGAGTTACTGTTGAGTTTGTTGTATTTAAAATTTTTATATATGTCATACCACTTTTTGTTGCAATTGAATTACTTAAAAAAATTCCGTCTTCCAATTCATTGTTGAATATGACGCAATCTTCTTTAATGTTTAATTTGATTGGCTGTATTATTTCAGTTTGTGGTGGTATTGTAATTTTCAACTCATTGTATGTTTTTGTTTGCATGGGTAAGACTATTGACTCACCGTTCACAATTAGTGACAATGTAAATATTTCGTAATCAATTTTACAGAAGTATTTTCTTAAGAAATCCCGTCCAATAATTCCGTTTGTCTCAATTGGAAAATCTGCACTCACCAATTGGAATGTATGTTCAAAAGTTATGTCATCTATGTTAAGGTCAATTGTTCCTAATGAATTAATTTCTTGACTCGTGATACCTGTCAATTTACATTTCTCATCTGGATAGTAATTTTCATTTTCTAAATGTTTCGTCATACGACATAGTGAGATGTCCGCTCCTGTGTCGACTAAGAATGTTAAATTATTGTTCTTGTATTCTGTTGTTATGAAGTTCGTGTTGTTTTTAGATATTTTGTAGATTTTAGTATTTTGCGAAACTAGATTTGGCCTTTCGGAATATCCTCGTATTTCGAGCCTTCTGCATTTCCCGTCTAGTGTATAGTACGTATGTGTTTTCTGTCGTTGTGGTTTCTGTTGTACTGAGAACTGTTGTACTGAGATTAGAGTATTCAAAAACCGAAAACCGGTCAACCGGTTTCTTTATTTTTAAAAACCGATCGGTTTCGAATATTTTGTAAATTCGAAGAAAACCGAAAACCGGTCTTTTTTGTTCGGTAAACTGGTTTTTTTAATTACATCACCAACTGGGTTACTTGGTCTCTTTTATTTTTTTCCGAACACTTTTATAATCGTTTGTTTGGTTATGAAGATTTAGATGTAAGTCTGATAGATTGCGATGAAGACTTCACTTTGGATATTCCAAATTCAAATAGTTTAATTTCTGATCTAAATAACACAATATTCAAAATCCTAAAAAAGAGACTGTACAAAATCATTCATCATTATATGATGATTTCATATATCTTGATAAATGCGACAAAAGAACTGAAAAGTTGGAAAGTTTATATAATTGTCTTTTGACTATTTGTCCAACATCTACTATTAGTGAAAGAGTATTTTCCACTTCTAGTTTTATCAAAAGCAAACAAAAAAATCGTCTTAAAACGAAACATTTAAATTGCATATTATTTCTAAAATATTATTTTAGAACTGAAAAAAAGATTTTCTTTTTACATATTTAAAATGTAATATTAAAAAAACTTATTTAATGCCAAAATGTTTTAAACGTTCAAATTACTAACATACATAATTTGACCAATTTACAAACTTAATGATCTCTATTCATTTGATATGAATATAGTTTTATAATATTGATTTTTAAGATATTATATAAAAAAATATTGGTTTTAAGTTAATTTTTTGTTGAAATGAAATACAATAAAAAAATTAAATTTAAATGAATATATATGTACAGTGGCACGCAATATTAAGGACACAGTAACTTTTTTTACATTGTTCTCAATATTTTTTTTTATTTTAATAAAAAAATTGTTGATAAAACTCTTTAATTATAATAATTAAAGTGTAATACTTAATTCTCACCAAAAAAAATTTTACATTAAAAGCATAGTGAAAAGTTTATTGAGCAAATATTTATAGTACCTCCTGATTTGGTGATGCAAAATTAAGAGCACACTTTATTTTTGTTTTAGAATCCCGTTACATTTTTAATGTAAGAGTGAGTCATATTTAGTAGAGATCATCGTGTTGAATCGATCACACGTGAAATTGTTAAAGTTCTTTCATTTAAAATTAATAAAAATATATAAAGTACTGAAATAATGCCCCGTAAACAGTTAACTCTTGAGCAGCGGCAACTTATAATCGATTTGTATGAAAGAGACAACAAATCTTATGGAGAAATCGGTAAAATAGTTTCTCGTAGTCGTTTTACGGTGAGAAAAGTGATACAACGAAAAAAAAAAGAAAATCGTATTGAAAACAAGCCTGGAGCTGGCAGACCGGCCAAACCGACTAATAAAGATAAACGGTATATAAAGCGTACTATTGATAAAAATCCGTTTACAAGTGCCAGAAAAATAAGGGATGATCTCGAAAAATATCAAAATACTAAAGTTTCCCCCGATACGGTACTAAGATGTTAAGTTAGTCAGGGTCTAAAATCGTGCACACCAAGAAAAAAACCCCTAATAAACTTAGTAAACAGAAACAAACGCATTGATTTTGCAAAACGGTATTTGGATAAGCCCCAAGAGTTTTGGGACAACGTTATTTTTACTGATGAATCTAAATATAATATTTTCGGGTCAGATGGGCGCTTAAAAGTATGGCGTAGACAAGGAGAAGCCTTAAATCCAAAATATACAGTAAAAACTGTAAAGCACGGGGGTGGAGGTGTTATGGTATGGGGCTGTATGTCATCATCGGGAGTTGGAAACTTGGTTTTTATTGAGAATACAATGAACCAATATGTATATTTAGATATTTTGAAAAATAATTTACAAGAAAGTGCTTTAAAAATGGGTTTAGCTGGAAAATACTACTTTTAGCAGGACAACGACCCGAAACATACAGCCCACAATGTGAAAATGTGGCTTCTTTTTCACACCCCACATATGCTTGTAACACCTCCACAAAGTCCAGATCTCAACCCCATTGAGCACCTGTGGGAAGTTTTAGAAAAAAAAGTTCGGGAACACGAAATTCGAAGCAAAACCCAACTTAAGGAGCTTCTTTTGGAAGAATGGAACAAAATTGGCTCTGAAATAACAAAAAACTTGGTAAATTCTATGAAAAAAAGACTAAAGGCTGTGTTAGAAATGAAAGGATATCCAACCAAATATTAAAATTAATTTAATTTTTTTAATTTTGTTTATTTATTTTTATTTTTTATTTCAGGTGTGCCCTTAATTTTGCGGAAGCTATTTATGGTGATATTACAAACTTTCCTTAATGATATTAGTTTTAAGCATTGAAGTTCCTTATTTTATGTTTAAATTGAATTATTATATCTAAGTTTATAATACAAACAAGTTTTTTTACTTTTTTTTATATGAAATAAACAAATTTTTTAAGAAAATCAAAAACTTTTGTTACTGTGTCCTTAATATTGCGTGCCACTGTATATATATATATTTTATTTTCAAAGAATGTATTTTTTTATTTTTATTACTTTATATATTAAATTTGTTTTTTTTTTTGTAATAAAAACAATTAACATATTATATAAGCTTTTTATTCAAATTAAAAAAAAACAAAAAAACCGGTTGACCCGTTTTTTCTGCAGAAACCAAACCCGGTTTTTTCAAAAGGCCGGTTTTTTGAATACTCTGAGATCTGTTGTTCTGAAAGTTGTTATTGTTCCTATTTTTGTATTGTGACTATTGTTATTGTTATATGTAATTTCTTTGGTAGTTGTTTCTACCTTTGAATCTATTGTATTTGTTTTGATAGTTGTTTTGTTTTTTCTTGAAATGAAGTATGAAATTTTTTGTTCTAGTGACTTCTGTGCTATTAACAAATTTGCTAACTGCATCATTCATGGTGTTGAATTGTCCAGCTTGCATTATTAGCTTAACTCTGTCATTGCCTGAGTGGAATATTTACTAGCGAGTTCGCATTAATGTCCGTCCGAAATGTAAGTGTTTTCTAGGGCTTTTGAAAGAGTTTCTATCTCAGAACAATAAGCGTTAGCTGTCTTGTTGTTTTGTTTAATATTCATAATTTTCGCTGTCAACACCTCTACTGATTCACATTTGACAGTGGCTTTTAATTTTTCTATAATCTGTGTTACCGTGCTCTCATCATTTATCAAATTTCTAGCGTTTTCTTTGAGGTTTATCAAAGTGAATTCATGTGTTTCTTTTATTAAATCGACCAATGATAAGGAATCTAAAAGGATTGCAAGTTCTCTGATTTTCCATCGAAATCTGTTATGAGCTTAGAAGCCGTGTTTAAAAATTCTATTGTTGTTTTAGGCATTGTAATGTTTCCTATCTCTGTCTGAAATATAGGTTTTATGTCTATCCTTTCTTGGATAGTCTCTGGTATTTGTACATTAATGTTCTATTTGGTTACTATAAGTACTACTTTATTTCTGATATATGCGAATGAGGAATTTTATTACTAAGTAAATTTCTACAGTCCCTAAGTCTGGCTTTTCTTCCGTTACCTTTACCTCATTTACTACATTAGCTCTAGGGCTAATAATATATATATAACGATAAAAATAATGACAATGTTAGACAATAATTTTATATATTTTAAATTATTTATTCATTTTCTTCCCTTTCTTTTTGCTATGCTTTTCTTTAATTTCCCTCTTAATGGTGTCTATCTGCTTCCAGATTTCTGAAGCTCTCTCCCAGCTAATTACAGGTTTCTTCTTGTTTCACCACTCGCACTAGTTCGGCTAGCTTTTTCCTAAGCCTTACTAATTGGCCTCCCCTTCTCTTGATTCTTCACGCTCTTTAGGATGTACTCTTCCATGTAAGAGATGAAGAAGAAAAAAAAACAACAAGAGTCTAATTTGGTTCTGTAGCCTTGAAGAATAAATTATTCCTCATTTTGGTCCGATTAGGGCAGGATCGCCATGTAATGTTAAGTGTTATGTGTTGTGAAAAGAATATTAATTAGTGTATTTTATGTGACCGGCAGAGTTTGCCACTGGCCAGGCTATTTACTTTTCCCGATCTCAGGGAACTGAGGGCAAAAGGAGATTTTGAATAATTGAAAAATTAAGGCAGATATTGCCGATTTTAAGTTAAGATTCAATCTGATTTATTTTGGGCTGTGAGCCCCTTTTTATACAAAAATATCTTATGCTAAATTCTTATTCTATTTCCCCTTGATGTTTCTTGTCCAATCATAATTAGTTTGGAAAATTGAGTTCACTCAATTTTCCAAACTGCATATGTTGCACTTTTGACAAATCAATGTTCATCGATTCTTATTACTAGTTGTTTTTACTAAATGCATGTGTGGTGTCAAGTTGTTATACATGTGGGTTATTTATTAGGGTGGCCCATATTCATTTGGTAAAGTGTATTAGGGTACACTACAACAGCATAGCTCTTCCACCTTTTTATCGACGTCCCATTCTTTAAGCAAATCATATACAGCTATGGCTTGTTGCTTTTCTGTGCCCGAACTAATTGCTGGAATACCAAGTAACTGCTCAGTTCTATTAAAAGAAATTACTACAGGCAACCGATCAATGTGTTCTACCCATCAACAACGGCAAAATTTTACCATCCCAATGAACATTTATTGCTGTAATTTCTTTTTCTTTAAATGTATACCGAATTTTTATCCTGTTTCATATCGAACTTGTGTGCGGCATCGGCGAATTGAAGTTTCGTTTATTACTAAATCATTTACGTCGTGTTTTAAAGCTTCAGCAGTTGCTATAAGGATTCGTACTGCGTCACGATTACTTATTTTGAATTTATCCAATACTTGTATTAGTTTTGGTGTAATAAAATTTTGTGACCTCGTTTTTTTGTAGAATGGCTTCGACGTGGTTCTTTTTTTTGGGTCTTCAATACTTTCCAGCTCAAGATGTTCTTCATCACTTGATTCGGAGTCCAAGAGTCGTACTCTTCTGTAAAATTTGTTTTAAAAATATCTCAATTAAATATAAGATAATTTCACATTTATAAAATGTAAAGAATAACACTTTTATGAAATCTTTATATCACATCGAAATTTTATAATGCCTTCCAAAGACCCGTAGCCTGATAATTGGTTTTGCATTTTTTAAAATTAAGTTCTAGCTTTACTTTGCGCATATTGTAAAATAAAACACGCAAAACTTGGGCGATGGATGGTAATTTCGCACCGATAATTTGACTTGTCATATTTTATTTATTCATTATTTCTTTAACTTTCTTACTTTTATATTCACTTTATTCTTTTTTTCACTTTAATATTCATAAATGATTTATTGTCTAAATAAAACTTTTTCTTCAGAAAACAGCTGTTTTTGTTTACTTTGTAAACAAGAGATTTTAGCTCTGGGAATTACGAACCAAAAAAAGTACCACGATCATTAGGTAGAATTTTATGGAGCAATAATAAGCTTCATTAAATGGTAATAATGATTAATTTGATAATTTCTTATGTAATTTTTTAATTTTGATTGGAACCTAACTGTCAAAATCTGAATATTACAAAAAATGGTTTGACTTAGTTACATTTCGTAATGTAATTGTGTGTGATATTGAAAGCCGTCAAAAAGGTATCTTTTTTATAAAAAAAACATAACACCACGCAAAAAGTTGACGCGCTATGATAATTTAATAAACATATTTGGATTCAGCGTAAAATTTTACATCATGATCCAACTTAAAATATTTCAGTTTGTGGCATAGGCGTAGCGCAAAATTAATATTGTTGCAAATTTTATTTAAATTTCACATATTTTAGCAACTTTAGGGCGTTTGAGGCACGCCTTCCCGATATTCGATCAGCCTAATTTTTTTTTCAAAATATAGTATTTCGCTAAGAGGAACATTTCTAGGGGGAGTTACAGTCGAATTTCGCAAGTTGAAAAATAAGGCGCACACTAATGTACATAGAATATTTTAAAGAACAGAACAGAATAAGTTGTCCAGATACGTACAGAGTAAAAATTGTAAAGATCATAGCAAATAGAGTTAAAATCTCGTAGGTAATTAAATGTAAAATTTCAGCAAAATTAAATTTAGTACATATATTTCACTTTTAGCCCCTATTATTGCCGGAGGCTGAGTTTATATAGAATGAGGGAAGGTCCTGAAGAGCTGGATCGTCGTCAATACGTCCATTGATTATACCGACAGGAGAAATATATGTAGATCCAGTCCAGTTGGTGTTTTTCTCACTTTCGTATATTTGGCTAACAAGCATGTTGTCGTGTAGCGCAAGTTTTTCAACAAAATTGGTTTGCAACAACATGGCGTACCTACAGAAGGGTAGAACATCGTCATTTTTATACACGTAACTATTTGTAAATCGTTTTATGAAATTTTTATAATTTTTCCGATGCATTTTCTTAGGAAATATCTAATTCTTTGGCTACTATAGGAGATATATTAAACCAGATTGGATAGTATCTGGCATTTGTACATTAATGTTCTATTTGGTTACTATGATTACTACTTTATTTCTGATATATGCGAATGAGGAGTTTTATTACTAAGTAAATTTCTACAGTCCCTAAGTCTGGGTTTTCTTCCGTTACCTTTACCTCATTTACTACATTAGCTCTAGGGCTAATAATATATATATATATATATAACGATAAAAATAATGACAATGTTAGACAATAATTTTATATATTTTAAATTATTTATTCATTTTCTTCCCTTTCTTTTTGCTATGCTTTTCTTTAATTTCCCTCTTAATGGTGTCTATCTGCTTCCAGATTTCTGAAGCTCTCTCCCAGCTAATTACAGGTTTCTTCTTGTTTCACCACTCGCACTAGTTCGGCTAGCTTCTTCCTAAGCCTTACTAATTGGCCTCCCCTTCTCTTAATTCTTTACGCTCTTTGGGATGTACTCTTCCATGTAAGAGATGAAGAAGAAAAAAAAACAACAAGAGTCTAATTTGGTTTTTTATTAGGGGAGCCCATATTCATTTGGTAAAGTGTATTAGGGTACACTACAACAGCATAGCTCTTCCACCTTTTTATCGACGTCCCATTCTTTAAGCAAATCATATACAGCTATGGCTTGTTGGTTTCCTGTGCCCGAACTAATTGCTGGAATACCAAGTAACTGCTCAGTTCTATTAAAAGAAATTACTACAGGCAACCGATCAATGTGTTCTACCCATCAACAACGGCAAAATTGTACCATCCCAATGAACATTTGTTGCTGTAATTTTTTTTTTCTTTAAATGTATACCGAATATTTGTCCTGCTTCATATCGAACTTGTGTGCGGCATCGTCGAATTGAAGTTTCGTTTATTACTAAATCATTAACGTCGTGTTTTAAAGCTTCAGCAGTTGCTATAAGGATTCGTACTGCGTCACGATTACTTATTTTGCATTTATCTAATACTTGTATTAGTTTTGGTGTAATAAAATTTTGTGACCTCGTTTTTTTGTAGAATGGCTTCGACGTGGTTCTTTTTTTTGAGTCTTCAATACTTTCCAGCTCAAGATGTTCTTCATCACTTGATTCGGAGTCCAAGAGTCGTACTCTTCTGTAAAATTTGTTTTAAAAATATCTCACTTAAATATAAGATAATTTCACATTTATAAAATGTAAAGAATAGCACTTTTATGAAATCTTTATATCACATCGAAATTTTATAATATATATTTCACTTTTAGCCCCTATTATTGCCGGATGCTGTTTATATAGAATGAGGGAAGGTCCTGAAGAGCTGGATCGTCGTCAATACGTCCATTGATTATACCGACAGGAGAAATATATGTAGATCCAGTCCAGTTGGTGTTTTTCTCGCTTTCGTATATTTGGCTAACAAGCATTGTTCACCTTGGTGAACAAGGGAAAAGGTCCAACCCTGAATTCCAGGAACGCCGACGCACAACCACAACCACAACCACAACCACAATCTACAACCACCTTCCAGTTAGGCAACCAAAAGAAGAAAACTTCACTTGTGTTTTTTCAACTCGTAAAAGCAGCAGCAACGGCTCTAACAAACAAACATTTAAAGTTACAAAGGTGAAGTTTACAACAAAGTTAAAACTAAAACACCAAACAACATAAATTAAAATATTTAAAACTCTAAAACATACTTAAAACTATTCAAATCTAAAAAACTACTTAAATCTATTTAAAAACAATTTAGATCTAAAACTTAGAACTAAATATTACCACACATTAAAATTAAATCATAGAATTTGTAAAAACCCTTGCTTGAAGTAAAATTAAATACATTTATAACGTTTAGCGAAGCTAGTGTCTTAACTTCTTTGGAAAGTACATCACGGTAAAGTATACCAAAAGTGACCCAAACCCTCTAACCCGTATCTTCATGGTCCAATCGAACCGTTAAGTGAAAAAAGAAAAATTGTGATTTTTTGCTCCTTACAAAATATATAATATATAAGGAAACAAAAACAAAACCCCCGCTAAAGAACTAGAAAGTTCTTTATATAAAAACAGTTTAAAAAAAAAGAAACAATTTCAAACAGTTAAAAATTACAGTCCACGAAAAACAAAAAATCAATTAAAAACAGTTAAAAGTGATAATCAAACAGTTAAAAAAAAAAAAGTTAAGAAAGTTTTAACAAAATAATTTGTTTTTTTTTTGGTAATTAAAAGAAACATAAAACACAAAATTAAACACCAAAATATCAGTTTATTATCACAGTGGTTAATAACTTTATAAACAAGATATAAACACACAAGTTAAAACTTGAAAACCCACCCCTAAAACATTTCTTTAAAACAGAAAAATAAAACAGTTCACGAGCTAAAAAAGTTAAAAACAATAAAAGTGAAAATTTGTGGTTTAAAAAATATATATTTACAAAAGTGCTAAAATTAAAAATAAAAATTAAAACATTAAGTTTACAAAGATTTTGAAAATAAAAACAAAAAGCACAAAAACATTAGAAACAAAAAATTACACTACACTGTGAGAAACAAAATAACAGTTTAAAATTTCAATAAAATTTTTAAGAAGAAGTGCACATTTATTTGTTTTACCCCATTAATTAATTAATGTATTTTAAATAATTAAGATTTTTTAAAATTAAATAAAATAATATTATACATAATTAAAATTATTAACAGTGTATAAAAAAGTTTTTTTTAATAAACAAAACAAAATAAGTATACATAGTTTTTTACTTGAATACCCAAAGTATTTGTTTTTTTTTAAATAAAAATAATAAGAGTGCATTAACAATAATAACAAACCGAGTTAAATATAAAGCGGGAAGAATACATCAAAGGGAATCAACAAGTAGAGACAGCACACACACACCCATACATATACAAGAGATTAAGTACCCTACAACCTGGCAAAGTCGGTAAGTTGAATTGTTTACAACTTACTAAAAATTTCCAAACCCATAATTTCATAAAAATTTACACATTTTATACAGCGGTCAGTACAAAATTGATTAAAAAACCTGTTATTACCCACCCACCCACCCTTTTCATTGTTAGAATTCAGGTTTATTAATATTGTGCCTGACCAACTGATATTGCCGTTCACTTTGTGTAGTGCATATTAGTTAGTGTAAAAAACACCCAGTAGGAAATTTTGTCGCCTGAAAAACTTTTTTCGGAACTTTGCCAACGTTGGTTGAAAACTCTTGTTTTTTCCCATAAAAATAATTTTTAACCCTTGTCGGGACCGCAAACCCAGATTTAACCCGTTTTCTACCGCAAAGGGAGAAGAAGAGCATGGATATTGACAAGGTTGGGTAGCGCCAACCGAAAATACTAAGTATTCTATCCTGCTGGCTCAGTGGAATTTCTCAATTTTTATTCTCTATAATTTACTTATAAAAAAAAAAAGTTTCAACGGCAACGCCAATTGCTGGTGATATAGTTTACATATTAACTTGGGTTAAGTGAGTATGTTGGGTGAGTATAAATAAGTGTTATGGGTGAGTATACATGAGTGTTATGGGTTAGTGTACAAGTGAGTGTTATGGGTTAATATACAAGTGAGTGTTAGTTTTAAGACAAGAGGATTAAGCTCAATTTGTGGGTAAAACTATAACTTTCGCTATAGGTCGAGTTAGTGTTCCGTTTAGAGTCCGTAGATCTACGACCCTAGTACGACCATCGGACCCCGGGTAAACCTTAATCACACGTCCGAGTGACCATTCGTTAGGGGGTAGGTTATCTTGTCTTAAAACTACCATGTCACCAACTTCCATTTGACGTTGAGGGTTTTTCCACTTGTATCTCTTGTGGAGCTCTTTCAGGTATTCATCTTTCCATCTTCTGCAGAAATAATGATGTTGAATCCTGAGCTTTGGCCACCTATTTGCCAGAGCGACGTTTCCATCACTTACGTCTGGTTCAGCTGGGGTCAATAGGGGTGAACCAATTAAAAAATTACCTGGGGTTAAAGGGTTAAGATCCTGAGGGTTTTCGGTTGACGGGCTGAGGGGTCTTGAGTTTAAACATCCTTCGATTCGAGCAAGACGGGTAGTTAGCTCCTCAAATGTGTATCGAAGTGTATTCATTTTCTTGAGGTGAGCTTTGAAGCTCTTAACTCCTGCTTCCCACAATCCTCCCATATGTGGAGCTCCCGGTGGAATGAAGTGCCACGTCAAGTTCTGAAAACTGTTCGTTGAAATTACAGATCCTTTTAAGTTCCTCATAAATTCCTGCCGCTCCTTCTTCAACAACTGGTTAGCTCCGACGAAGTTTGTTCCGTTGTCCGAGTAAATAGCGGCAGGGCATCCCCGCCTCGAAAAAAATCGAGCGAAAGCTGCCATAAAAGATGGGGTCGACAGGTCCGACGTTGGTTCTAGATGAATGGCTTTTGTTGCAAAGCACACAAAAACACATACGTACCCCTTGGTTATTCTACACGTGCGACCAGAATAAATTTTGATATCAAACGGTCCAGCAAAATCAATTCCAACATTATAAAAGGGTCGGGTCAATTGGGTTCGTTCTGGAGGTAATGCCGCCATTAATTGAGTTGCGTGACGATTCTTATATCGGGTACAGGGTGAGCATTTGTTAATAACAAAACTTATCAAGTTCTGAAGTTTCGGAATCCAGTATCCTGACCGAATTAGCCTCAGCATAACTTGATTTCCTCCATGTAGGGTTACCAAATGAACGTGTAGGGTGAGTAATTTGGCAAAACAACTTGAGTAGGGTAGTAAAATTGGGTGTCGTTCATCATAAGATAAACAACTCGACCTCACTAACCGACCGTTCGCACGTATTATACCTTTTGAGTCTAAAAAGGGTGTTAGGGTGAGTAGGTTACTCTTTCTGGGTATTAGGGTTTTACTCATTAAACAATTATACTCCTCTTTAAAGTATTGAGTCTGACATATGATTATCAGTCTATCTCTTGTAGTGATTATTTCCTGTGACTGAAGGGTAATACTCGGGTGATTCAATAAAACGTAAATCCTTTCATTAAACGACATCAGATTACTTCGATTAGGAATAACTTTTTTGTGACGAACTGTGTTTCGTCGGGTAAATGAGACACGATCACAAAATCGATAGACATACGACATGACTCGAAGAGCTTTTGACCATTTAGAAAATCTATTCAGAATGTCTGGGTTATCTGTGTTGTCTGGGTGGGTATTCACAGTAGTAGCAAAAGACTGAATGGGTTTCACTTCAATTTGAGTTGTAAATTTCTGTGTTGTTTGTGGCCATTCCGACGCGGACCCGTTCAACCATGAAGGCCCGTTCCACCAAAGGGAATTTGCTCGCAATTCAACGGGATTGCAAACACGACTAGCAATATCTGCTGGGTTATCAAGAGAAATGACGTGGTTCCAATTTTCAACTCCGACTGTTTCCGAAACAGTAGCCACACGATTCGCGACGAACGTGTGCCAGGTATTGGGATGTTTGTTAAGCCAAGCCAAAACTATAGATGAGTCTGTCCAGAAATACGTCTTATGTTGGGGTAAATTGAGCTGAGCGAGTAAGTTATGTACCATATTTGCCAACAACACAGCGCCACAAAGTTCTAATTTGGGTAACGATAAAACTTTGATGGGTGCAACTCTCGTCTTTGCGAAGAGTAGGGTTACGGAACTAGGTCCGTCTATGGGTGTAACTCGAGCATATAAAACTGCTGAGTAAGCTTTCTCAGAAGCATCTGAAAAGCCGTGAAACTCAATTCCAGCTGAGCTTGTGTACCGAATCCATCTAGGAATTCGAATTTTACCAATATTATCATAATATTGTAAAAACTTTTGCCATTTAATTAGGGTGAGGGGTTTTAGACATTCATCCCAAGCTGTGTTATCTTGCCATATCTGCTGCATGATAATTTTAGCAGAAATAACAATTGGTGCCAACCAACCAGCCGGGTCAAAAAGACGCGCAATATCAGATAGAACTGTACGCTTTGTGTATGCTGATTTTCTCTCGATTGTGGGTACATTAAAGAAAAATACATCGTCTTTGGCATTCCATCGAATGCCAAGGGTCTTCGCATTGTTCGACTCAGGCAGTGTAAGCAAGTCGATATCGAGCATATGGTCTTTGGGTAGCGTATTTAATAGATCAGCAGTATTTGAAATCCATTTCCTTAATGGAAAACCAGCTGAATTCAGCACTGTGATTAACTGTTGTTGAGCTGTTTTAGCGTCTTCAATGGTATGCGCACCCGCTAAAACATCATCAACATACATATTGTCTCTTAAAACTTGAGACGCAATTGGGTGGGTATCTTGAACATCTTTAGCCAGTTCTAGAAGAGTTCGAATTGCTAAATAGGGTGCGCAATTGACGCCAAACGTGACCGTATGAAGTTCATAGTCTTTAATGGGTTCATTCACGCTTTTACGAAACAATATTCGCTGAAAGGGTGTGTGGGCAGAATTTAATGAGATTTGCCGGTACATTTTTGTAATGTCGGCGTTAAAAACAATCTTATAAAATCGCCATTTTAAAATTACGTGAACTAAATCCTGTTGTAGTGTAGGACCGGTGTGTAATGCATCGTTCAAACTATTGCCATTCGATGTTCTGCTGGAAGCATTAAAAACAACTCGAACTTTTGTCGTGACCCGATCAGGTTTTACGACCGCATGATGGGGTAAATAGTAATGAGTGTTAGGCGAAGTTTCTGGGTTATAGGGTATGGGTTTCATATGACCTAAATCAATATATTCCTGGAGCACGTTATCATATTCCTCTTTAAGTTCGGGTTTCTTCAACAAATTTTTCTCATTCCTAAGATATTGAGCCATCGCAACGTGGCGTGAGTTCCCCAATTCAATTTGTGGGGTTCGGAATGGGAGATTAACCCGATAACGGCCATTGGGTAAACGAATAGTAGTTTCAATATAATATTTCTCACAAAAGGAATCCTCAATAGACTTAATGGGTTTTCTAACAACTTCTTCAATTTCCCAAAACTTGGTAATACACTTATCAAGTGTTACAGTACTGAAGTGAGACACTATGGGTAGGGGTTTTTGCAAATCATCAAGTGGTCCTGTCAATATCCAACCAAAATGTGATTCTTGAGCAAGAAGTGTACTAAATTTTTTGCTAGCAGTCTTTTGCATAATTTGTGGGTAAAAATCGCCGCCGATTAACATATCAACCGGTCGACTTTCATAAAACCTTTCATCAGCAAGTTGAATATCATTCAACCCTTCTGAAATAGTTGGATTTAAACTGCGGGTGGGTATATTTTTCGCAATGACTCGTAAAACAATTGCCTGAAGTTTTAGCCTGAAATCACCGTATCTCTCCGACCGTAATGTTACATCGCACATTTTATCGGGATTAGCGGAATGACTCTCATTCACTCCAGAAATTTTAGCGTGTATGGGTGTAGTGGGTAATTGTAATTTCCTTCTGAGGGTATCTGAAACAAAAGTGTAGTCCGACGCTGGATCAATAAGTGCTCTGACGGGTACCAGAGAGCCTTGATGTTCAACATTCACAATAGCCGTCCCTACTAGCCTTTTTCGGTCATCCAGTGTCTCTGACCGCGTACATATCGCGAAGGACTGTGATGCATTGCGTGAAGTTGACTGTTGACTTAAATCGTCTTGGGTATTTTGGGGTTCTGAGTTGGACTTGGGTTTGTGTAGAAGAGAATTATGTCGACTTCCGCAATACTTGCATATGAACGCACTTCGACAATCTTTTAATGTGTGACCAACAGCGAGACAATTATAACAGAATCCGTTTTTCTTAATGTACTCGTTTCTTTCTGTTACCCTCATAGAAGTGAACGCAGAACATTCCCTTAATGTATGCTTGGCCTTGCATAGTTTGCAAATTGAGCCGTCAGGCCTATCCCATTTGGGTTTCTGATATGTTGGGGTAACCTGATCATCCTGAGGGGTTTTTTTAAAACGGGTGTCTTTCCTAGGCTGTTGAGTCACATTTAGAAAGACACTGCCCTTCCTATCATATTGGGTCCTAGTATCAGTATTCTTTCTTGGGTTCGAATTTGGGACAACATTTATTTGCAGGGCTTTTGCATCAGTAGCGGCCTCGAGTCCTTTATATTCTGAAGTCAAAAACTCATCTAACTCTTGCCAGGATGGAATACAAGTGTTATCTGACAGGGTTCTTTCAAATATTAAAAGGGTCTCCTTGGGTAATTTGGAGGTACAAATATAAATTATGATTGGATCCCAATTTGTAGTGTCTATCTGTAGAGTGTTAAGAACCGCAATGCAATTGTTTATAGTCCTTTGCAATTTTCGTATTTGAAAACCGCACGGAATATTAACTACGGGTAGGGTAAATAATATTTTTAACTGAGCATTGACCTGCCTGCGCCTATCCTCATATTGGGAAGTAAGTTCTGACCATGCAATGTCAAAACCATTGTGTGTCAAAGGGGCGCTGTCAACAATTTCCCTGGCTTCCTTGCGAGTTTTCTCCTTAAGATGACATAATTTTTCAATGCCACTCAGACGGCGATTTCTTCCGAAAACAGCCATGAAAATGTCTCTAAATGGAGCCCAGTTTTTGAATTCACCGCTGATTGAAATTTTGTTAAGACTTTTAGGAAACTTTGAAACTTTTAATAGACAAAAGCTTGTCAATTTACGGCATGGTGATATATTTTACATATTATATTTTCACCTACCCATATCCTCACCCTTCAGGCACTAATATTCATAATATTGATCTACTTTAACAGAAAAATGGCTCCTAATAACAACCATAGAAGTCGTCGGGGAAACCAGAATGATAACGAGCGCAGCCGCCAAAGGTCTAGCCGCAACCCGAACAACAGCAGAAGATCGCCACTCAAACGGCACTTTGGATGTGGTATTTGCCAAGCAGACCACCGTCTAACTCATTGCCGTCTAACTCATTCAAATGAACTTGGCGCAAAAATACAAAACCGCGGTTAAATTGCACTACTGCATCAACTGTTTGGCCAGAAACCACCTAATTGGGAAGTGCAGCAGCAAAGCACGTTGCCAGAAGTGTGGTGGTAAACACCATTCCACTCTGCATGGACCCCAACGGATCCTACAAGGTATCCCTACATCCAGCACACCGGTAGCTGCGCCAAGAACCCAAGTAGCTCCAATACCCGCACCAAGGATTTTAAATGCCAGAAGTACCGTTTCTGCCTTACCATCATCCAGGACAAAAACCTTCGTACCGACCGCCGTTATCCAAATAAACCCTGACGAAAGGAAACGCTTGTGTCGAGTACTGCTGAATCCAAGTCTGACAACATCTCGCATTGCTGCATCGTTTGTGCTTGAAGCAGACTTGGCAACTTTCAAAGTCGACGATCAGATGTACGTCCGGGTTGTTGTTGCGCCCAATCTCTCACCAGCCGTTCGGTACGAGGTTTGTATGGTGGTGGTTAAGGATCTACCCAAGACACCCTACCCTGGCTCAATAGAGGAGTCAATCAAAGATAGATTCTCCCGCATTTCTCTGGCCGACCCGGAATTTTACTCGAACGCTCCGGTTGCTGTTGAGATTGGTGGTGATTTACAATATTTCAATACAATACTTAAATCGAATGTGATTCACATCGATGGGGGATCGCTAGTGGCCCAAGATTCCACTCTTGGCTGGTTAGTCATGGGCTCCATTGCCAACTAATCTAACCCTCTTAGACACAAGTATTTATGACACTTCATTACCCTACTCATATTTTACCCTTACGTTTTGAGCACAAAAAAATAATTGTCTGTTTATTCACAGGTTTGCCTGGCCCGGGAGGATGTTCACCTTGGTGAACAAGAGAAAAGGTCCAACCCTGAATTCCAGGAACGCCGACGCACAACCACAACCACAATCTACAACCACCTTCCAGTTAGGCAACCAAAAGAAGAAAACTTCACTTGTGTTTTTTCAACTCGTAAAAGCAGCAGGAACAGCTCTAACAAACAAACATTTAATGTTACAAAAGTGAAGTTTACAACAAAGTTAAAACTAAAACACCAAACAACATAAATTAAAATATTTAAAACTCTAAAACATACTTAAAACTATTCAAATATAAAAAACTACTTAAATCTATTTAAAAACAATTTAGATCTAAAACTTAGAACTAAATATTACCACACATTAAAATTAAATCATAGAATTTGTAAAAAACCTTGCTTGAAGTAAAATTAAATACATTTATAACGTTTAGCGAAGCTATTGTCTTAACTTCTTTGGAAAGTACATCACGGTAAAGTATACCAAAAGTGACCCAAACCCTCTAACCCGTATCTTCAAGCATGTTGTCGTGTAGCGCAAGTTTTTCAACAAAATTGGTTTGCAACAACATGGCGTACCTACAGAAGGGTAGAACATCGTCATTTTTATACACGTAACTATTTGTAAATCGTTTTATGATGGCGACATTGTAGAGTATAAGCTTGGTGTTCTGAGGTAAGTATGTGTTGTTTATTAGTTATGCAAACATTCCAGAAATCTTTTTCGTTTTTTCCAAGAGACTTCTAACGTGTATTCCGAGATATTTTATGGAGCTTTTAAATGGAATATTTATGCCGTCTAGTATAAGTTAAGAGATTTATTATCCGGTATCACATATCTAGGACATTTACCCGAAGGGTTCATAATGCAGATAGCCTCAGATTTGGCAGCGTTGATTTTAATGTCCCATTTCGTGTAACTTCTCCAAGATGAAATGCAGCAGTTTTCAGAGCTAGTATTGGTGATATATTGTCTGCATAAATAAGGTAATCATCAGCGTATAAAATAGCCTTTGAATTTAGATTGGTGTAGAAAATCATACAGGCAAATTTTGAATAGGAAGGGAGCCAAGACACTTCCCTAAGGTATCCCACATTACACATTTCCTAGTTCTGATGTTATGTTGTTGATTTGGACGCCAAATTTTCTATTAGTAATGTAGCTGCAAAATATTTTTTACCAGAAACGGGTAAGCGCCAAGATTTATCAGTTTGTAGAGGATTCCACTATAATAAAATAAATCAAACGCCTTTTCTATATCCAATGATATTGCCACCGTGCATATTTTATGCCATAAGTTGCAAGTTACATCATTGTGAAATTTCAACAATGCATGTTGTGTTGAGTGAGATCTTCTAAATCCAATTGAAATTGGTTCCACAATGAACTCATTTTCTAGTTTTCCTTAATAACTTACCAATCTTGGATAAAAGGGATATTGGACGAAAATTCTTGGGCTTTTTACTATCCTGCATTTTTATTGGAAGTATTTTCGCGTTTTTCCAAGCCGATGGAAAATAGCCGTTATTAATGTAATTGTTAAAAATAGCAGCTAATAATTTAACTGTTGTATCAAAAACTTTATTAATTATAAAATTGAAAACGCCATTAAAGCCAAAAGACTTTTTGCTATTAATGTTGTTTATGTGCATTCTGATATTATTTACGTTTGTAAAATTGTAATTATCAAGATTTCCATCGGCCAGAATCGTGTCATCAAATGTGTAAATATGATGCGGTAGTCTATCGACGCAGGATTTCAGGATTTACCCCTTGAAAAACAGCAGCATGAGTCCTAAATATCTCTTGAAATTTGACAACTATTGTAAGTGATAGTATCATTGTGTATGAGCTGCTGGCAAAATGGTGAATTCTTTTTACCAACGAACCGAATACGTCCGTAGGACCTTTAAAGGCAGTAAGAGTCTATGTCTCAAATTTTTAGCATCTTCAAGATTTATAAGCTCATTAACAATTATTTTTAATAGTTATATTTGTTTAGTGAGAATTTTATACTCGCTGCTAATTCTATTTCCAGTTCTGTGATATATTTTCTTTAGGTTCTTCTGCTATGCATACTTAACTTTAAAAAATTTATTGATGTTATCAGTATACTAACGTTTTTGTTCGTTTATGTATTTCCAGTTTGTTGGAGTGGCTGCCATGTATTGAAGTAAGTGTATTATTAAATGTATTTATAAGCACATAAAATTCAAGATAATTTAAATTGCAGCTGTTGGGAGATAAAATGGCATCTAAATCTCAACTGAATGCGTCCAATTAGTGTTCTTCTATAAAGTTATTACCAGGGCACTTCTCAGTTTTAAACAGGTTGCAACACTTTCCAGTATCAGTACTAATGGTAAATGATCTGAGAAAGTTAATACGAAACGATGGAGATATATGGCAAATGCGTGTTACATCTAAAAAGTAGTTTTGTAGCCAGCTATGTTGAACTTTTCCATTAGCGTTATCTGCAGTATCTCCCCAATTTAAACTTTTCGCATTTATGTCACCACCGAATATAAACCCCTCATAATTGTTTCTCAGTTGGAGATTCTGGTTTAAGCTGTTGTTTAATTCATGTGTGTCATATACACAAGATATATATAAAGAGCCTAATAAATATTTTTTACTAGTGTTGTTTGAAATCATTTCTATTTCAATAAAAACGTTATTAAATTGTGTTTTATTGCAATATAATATAATATACATGTAATATACAGTGTCTAGTATCTGAGTGGCAATACTATATAAATGCAATTCGTCTCTGGAATATGCTTTCACACAACCAACAACTTAACAGCAACGTTACTCATTTTAAAAAATTTGTTTTTCTAAATTATTCTTGATATTTTCTTACTTTTCCTGTTTTTATTTTAACTTTAGTTTTTGATTCTTTTATTTAAATTTTGTGTAATTTCAATTTTAGCTTTTAAAATATTGTACCTAATTGTAACTTATTTCTAAATTGTCATTTTTAGTTTTTTTGCTTGGTAATTTCTGTAATGTAATTATTATAAGATTAAATCTTGTTGTGCAGTATATGACATTAACAAATAAATAAATTGACAGTATTTTCAGTTGTTAAGGGCTACTCCTAAAGCTGAATTATCGAAAAGGAAATTATATCTATTTAGATTTACTTTTCTATTTTCAAGAAGATGACATTCATGTATGAATCCTACATCAATTGAAGGATGATGTGTCGTATGAGTTTTTTACGGAATACGGAGTTGTAAAATGTGTAATTTTGAACACAACGTTTTAAACCGATTTGTCAAGGGCAGACTTCCTCGGCACTAGTACCATGATAAATACCTCTTAATACAAAAGAAGTTTGTCAAGATCTTTAAATGTATATGAATAAGAGCAAATATTTTTCTCCGTCAGGATCGCCATCATTTCAGAATGCACTGTGGCATCGAAAGGTACAACTTACTTTTATGTTTATTAACGTTTCTTATTTAAAACGTTATTTTGGGTGTTTTTTCTTCCAATTGGTCAACTAAACGTTTAATGTTGACATCAAACAAAAATATTGGAGGGCAAAAGGATTTGCCGGCATTTTCCGTTTTGGCTCTAGCAGTTTCTCTCCCTTTCTATGTGTGGGGGGATGTATAAAAGAGTGTACGTGTTAAAGTGGCTAAACAATCCCTATTAAGCCTTACCTAGCAAGGTTAGGGTAATGTGTACCCACGATCCATGGTAATTCACTCAAAGCCGACTAGTAGATAATCTTATCTGTTCTTGGACTAAGCTGGCTTTCCCACATTTGCAAGAATAATGAGGAAGACAGACATGTCTGAATTATGAATAAGATAATCACATTTTCTATTTGAAAGTGGCCTCCTCGTGGTATCCTCTGGGGACTGCCCTGACTATCAGGGTGGGAGCGAATTCGGGCGGCTTCGAAAATTCCAGTCAGCCAAAGGATATGTCGGGGGAATAACACGTAACATAGAACTTAGAAATGTGTGAGCGTGTCGTAACTTCAGATCCTATGGTAGCACACTCACGCATGCTCTTCTTTGGAGTTAGGCTGGAACCCAACATCATAACATGTAATGTGTTGCGAGTGATGTGGAGAGAAGGTTCACTCTCTTAAAACAAAACCCCCAATCTAAGGTGAAACAGCCTTACTTCGCTGTTTCGGGGCTAGACGTGGCGGACCGTTTCTTTCCCTGACTACTCGTGGGACCAAAAATGAACACACCCTCTTTTAATAATAAAAAAATTATATGGATGAATGAAGAAGTTGGATGAAAAGAAGAAGGAAGCAGATAATGCTTCGGAAAAGAAGGACGCACTACCTCAAACCCCTACTACTGGAAGCACGAAGGATTCAAACCCCTTCACTTCTAAGTGACGATGTCACTCAAACTAAAGTAAATAAAAAAAGAGATTAAGTGGTGCTGCGAGGAAGAGAATGAATTTTCTTGTTTAAAAAGGTCTTGACAAAGAAGAAGGTCGACGCACAGTGGGGTGAAACATATGCAAAACGGGGATTTATTCAGGGAAGCTTGTAATTTATGAAACAATATTTTTTTTGGATAATGAGTATATTGACTACTAAAAAAAACTTTTGTTGGAATTTTAATTTAATTTTATTAAATAAACTAAAAAAAACTATGTAATTTTTTTGAACAATTTTAAATATTACCACGCTATCAAGCCTTTAATTTATAATATAAGTTTTTTAAATAAATTTTAAATTTTTTTGGAATTTATATTTCTAAATAGTATATTACGCAGCTAAAATTCTACAAATATTTGTTGTTTTTTTAATTAATTTTAAAAATTACGTTTAAGAAAGCCTTTGATTATATACATATATATATATATAAATATATTTTTTAACAATTCCATGTTTTAGCAAGGAATTTGCTAAATATATATATATATATATATATATATATATATCTATATATATATATATATATATATATATATATATATATACATAAATTTTTAAAATTAATTAAAAAGGAAATATTTGTAGAGTTTTAGTTTCGTAATAAATATTAATTTCGTAATAAATATTAATTAAAAAAAAAAAACTTAAAACTTATTTAAAAAATATTATATTATAAATAATTCATAATTATATTCACCTTCATTATAATCATCATCTTCATTATTATTATCATCAACATCATCATCATCGGAAATATGTGGCAAAATAAGCAAATCAAGTGCTGTTTGTGGTAAATTCAAATTATATAGTTTTTTATCATTATGTTTGTTTTGCTTGAAATTAAAGGTTATGAAGTTATAAGAAACCGATTAAAAATGTCTTCATTCAATTTTTCGCAACTGCATTTACGAGCATATTGTTTTCTAAAATTTTTAAAATTTTTATTACGAGCTTCTTGTGCCTCCTCAGAAAGTTGGCCTATTGGCCATAGAGCATGGGATACTATTTCGGGTCCATAAATCAATAATTTGTGTAAAGTGAGAGGCATATAAAACCATGGTTAAGTTTTACGAAATGATTTGCGATGTGAATCTCGTGACCACAGGAAACAACAATTACATGTAATTGAATTTTTTAATTACAAATGCATGTAATGTGTTTCTTCAGTTAGACATACTTTTTTGTAATTGTAAAAAAAAAATAAAAATTACCATAACAGGTAATTGTAATTGAAATGTTACAATAATCATACTTACAACAATAATAATAACTGAAATAATCATTTAAACGAAACGAATCAAAACAAAGCAGAAAAAACAAATTTAAGTTAATGTGTTTCACAAAATCTTAAATATTTTTAAATGGGGCAAAAACGGGCAAGGTTTTTTTGCAAGCTAAAATACCATATTTTAAGAATATATAAAAAGTTTTGCCCAAGTATTCTCACAAATATTTTGAAAATCAACATTTAAAAAAAAACTCATTTTTTTTGACCAATTTAAAAATATTTCCGCAATATTTTTCTTTAACAAAATTTATTAATTAATTAGTCAAATACCTGTAGTTGATGGATCCAGATTTATGGGCTACGGAGGAAGCGAAAGTACCTCATCCCAAAGTCGTTTTCCCCAACGCTGCCAATATGCCAAGATACCGAAAGGATTCTATCCTTTGTCCAACGGCAAAACGGTGGGCTCTAGGTGAAGGCATGGAGACTGCTTCGTAGACTTACTCGTAACACGAGAGTCGACCAAATATATGCGGCAAAATTGGAGAACAGGGGCCAGATCTCATTTTGGTTTGGGGATATCCAGTTGCACCTAAAAGATACCGACGATAAAGAAGTGAAGATGGATACGGCCAAAGATGCGGCACCAAAAAATGACGGTGGTCCTACTGAAGGCGTGAATAATGCTAGAAAGATTCCCAATGTTCCAAAGAACAAAAATCCACAGCATCAAAATGAAGGTGAGACAAGAGCCTGATTCAAGAGCCATGGATAAGGTCAGGTAAGATATGTGGACTCAACATAAAAAAATGTAAGTTGGTTTATGACACAAGGGGGGAACGGATAAGAGCCGCCATTTTATTAGATGAAAATATTAATTTTCTTTTAATTTTAGAATTTACCAATGGGGACATAGTCACTGTACTAATACAGGCCAACCAGATGGGAGTGCGCAAGGAGATGTCATATCCTCAGCCTATTTTCCGGGGGAAGATGAAGAGCCGCCCACCGAGATGGTGAAAGCGCTGTTAGCTTACTCCGAAGTACACAACAAGACATTAATTATTGGATGTGATGCCAACTCACACAATGAGGTATGGGATACCACTGATACCAACAAAAGAGGTGAGTCCTCTACTTGATTATTTACTAATAAATAACATTATGGTAGCAAATAGAGGTAAGGAACCTACATTTATGAATCCAATAAGGAAGGAGGTCATTTGACTCTTGTAACTAATAATATGCAGGACATGATCATGGAGTCTCTAATGAGAATTCGGATCGTAACCATATCCTTTTTGATATCAAGAATTGTGAAATGAATACGTTAAAATATAGGTCCCCGAGGGCTACTGACTGGGTTGGATATAAATCTGACCTCGAAACTAGGCTAGGGAACGATAGGATAATAGACGCGACAGTTGGTAATTTGACTATTCCTATGAGGACAACTGCCCGGAGAGGACAAAGACCACAAATAAGAAGGTTAGATGGTGCAATAAAACACTTTTCGAACTTAGAAAAGTGGCTAGGCAGAAAATTAAACAGGGCTAAGACCAGCAATGACTGGTCAACGTATAAGAGTGCCCTTACTAGATACAACAAGGAACTAAGAAAATCAAAAAGGTTGTCTTGAAAAACCTACTGCGAGGAGCTGAATGAGGTACCTGAGACGGCACGTATTCAAAGCGCCTTATCCTCAAGCAAAGAACAAACAATAGGTACTTTAAAGATTGATGATGACAATCAAATAATATCCTTTGGGGAAACTCTGGAATTACTTCTTAGAACTCATTTTCCAGGATGTAGTTTCAAAGGGAACGAGTCCACTGCGGACATGACAACGGGAGAAGCGACAAATACATTGTTGCGGAGCTCCTTCATAAGACAATCAATAACATATGAAAAGGTGTAATGGAGTATAAATTCCTTCGAATCATATAAATCACTAGGGGCTGATGGCATCTTTCCAGCGATGCTAACGACCGGGCCTGAAGCAATGAAAAGACGATTAGTGAATATTTTTAGAGCTAGCCTTGAGCTTAGCTTAGGGTAGTGTTCCTTCCAAAAGGTGGTAATTAACCTGCTAACCTCCCGAAATCTTATCGGCTAATCAGCCTCTCATCTTTTATGCTGAAGACAATGAAGACAGGCTTCAATTTGCCTATCAGAAAAGCAAATCGACAATTATATCCGTCCATTTATGGACATTAGAGGCGCCTTTGATAACGTTAGCTATCAATCTATGGAGAGCGCTTTGGTGAAGCTGGACTCTGACCCACTGATAACTGGGTGGGTAAACAAGGTACTCTCGGGGAGACAAATTATAGCGGATCTTGGTCACACCACTAGAAGGATCACAACGATAAAAGGATGCCCTCAAGAGGGAGTACTATCTCCGCTACTGTGGTCGATTCTAGTAGACGGCCTACTAGTTAAACTGAATCAACGAGGTTTTACTACGGTAGGATACGCGGATGACATTAGTTATAGTAAGTGGCACAGATGATGATACGATTGGAGACCAAATGCAGAATGCACTTAAATTAACAAGGGAATGGTGTGAAAATTAAGGACTTTCTATAAATCCTACGAAAACCACAATTGTTGCATTTACTAGAAGAAGGAATCTAAATTTACCTAGTTCAACTTCAACTGCATCACTGGAGGAGATTTTGAACCTAAGCTCTTTGCACCTCGCGATACAAGGAGAAGCTATAAAGCAAGCAATCAAACACCACAAACTACTTAAGTACAAAGAAGGTGACCATAAATGCCATCTGAAGATCCTTAACGAGGCCAGTTCCATAAAGAATATTACACTATGTATTAATCAAATAAATCCAATGATTGAAGTAGAAAGAGAATATAAAGTTCAAATCCCAACAAGAGAAGAATGGGAACTTGATCCCCCATGGTTGAAGGAAGATGCACAGAAGTGGTATACTGACAGATCCAAAACTTCTAGCGGAGTTGGAGCCGGTGTATTATTGACCTAGGTGCAGAATTCACATACCTCTGAGCAAGATTCAACTATATTTACTGCAGAATTATATGCTATCTATACAGCAACGACCAAACTTCTGGAAAGGAATCTTGTGAGAACAAAGATAAACAAAGATAATTTACTAATAAAAATGTTCATGTTTCTTTACAATAAAATAATTTGTAAAAAGAATATGATTACATGATCTAGAATCCTACTATACTATTCACTAACAAAGATAAACTTAATGTCGGACTGCCAGGCTGTAATAAAGGCCCTGAAAACCCCCATCTATCACCATAGATCAGTGCTAGAATGTCATAATGCCCTCAACCAACTGAGGATCAATAATAATGTAACACTTATTTGGGTACCCGGTCACAGCGCCCATAAAGCCAATGTAAAAGCTGATGAACAAGCGATACTAGGAGCTGAACTGCCATTTATAGACCCAATTTGGTTTCACGAAAAATGACATCACAAATATGATATTAAATTTGATCAAGACGAAATGCATTGAATCCATTCGTGAAGTTAAGACGTGCTAATTAATTCGACGTGTTAAATGGATCCTCCGCCTGTTTCTTTGTGCGCAAAGTGCTTTAATTCGGCTAAATCTTATTTTATTATCTGCCACCTGTGTAGATCTAAATATCATAGATTCTGTGTTAACATAAATGAAAAACTTATTGGCGTTTTTAATAATAAAACATTGTTTTTAATTGCATAGATTGCTTGAATGTTTCGTCAAATTTACCTTTGCATATCTCTTCTTTAACGAATGAAGTGAGAGATTTAAAAACAATGCTAAATAAATTCATCGACTTCTCAAATAATAAAAATAATAAAGTAAAAATGCAAAAAAACAACAAAAACCTACATCTCATAATAATGGTTCACTTGCTAATGTTGCTGAACAGAAGAAAAATGCAAATGCTGTTACTACTGTTTTAAATACAACAAATATTCAACATGGATTGTCTGCTGCTTCATCGATTTCATCTTTACACGCTGCTTTGCCTATTGGCAGAAACAATGCTTCTAACTTGTGTGATGATGATAATCAAACATTGCATAAATCATCAGGTTGGAAAATGTGCAGAGGCGTAGGCGTAAGAAAGGGCCCTTAGTAGTAGGAGTAAATGTCTCTAATGATCTTGAGGTTGTTATACAAAAGAAATGGATTCACCTTTCTTCTTTTAAGCCAACTGTTTCAACTGAGCAAATCATAAGTTATGTTGTAAAAAACACTGAGATAGTTAAACATCATATTGATTGCTACAAATTAGTTAAAAAATATGCTGATGTAAGTCAATTAAAACAGGTTAACCTTAAATTAGGAATATCTCCGTGCTTTTTTAATGAGATTATTAAACCTGAGCTTTGGCCTGCTGACATTAAGGCAAGGCCTTTTGTAAATTTTCCAAAAAAGTTGGAACCGTCAGTTCAACGCTAGCTTGCAACAAAAATTGTTTTAAATTGTACTATCAGAATTTATCTGGAATGCGTACTAAATCCAAAGATATTTATGATTTCTCTTCTCAATGTGATTTGGATGTTATTGTTTTGGTTGAAACGTGGTTGAATGCCGACTTTTTTGATGCTGAATTCTTTAATACTATGCTATTTAATGTTTACCGGAAGGACAGAAACGCGAAACGCGCCGGTTTTTAGAAGTAGTGGTGTTTTAGTTGTTGTAAGAAATCATTATCATCATGTCATCTTTATGTGCTTTAGATAATAAGAATGGTGTATTAGATCAACTTGTAATTTCTATTGCTGGCTTTAATATTGAATTATTTGTATGTGTATCATATATACGACCGGATAGTCCTGATGATATTTATGCTGCTCATGTTTCAAACATTTTACTTTTTGAGGAGAATTTGGCAGTTAATTCACACCTTTGTATATTAGTTAATTTCAACCTAAAAAATATTTATTGGTCAAAATTTTCTGATGTTTCTGTTTTAATTCCGCTTAATGTTAATAAAAATCATGAAATTGATTTTATTGACAGCTTAATGAGTTTAAATATGATTAAAATAAATCATATTGCTAATCAGCTTCATCGTTTTTTGGATCTTCTATTTGTTTCCTATGATTGTAAATTTAAGTTATATGAATCTTTACTGCCAATATCTCCACCTAATCTTCATCATTTTCCAATGGTAATTGAGTTGGAAGATTACAAGTTTTTTAGATATTCCCAATCTTTTAATTCTAATAACTTTAATTTTAATGTATGTAATTTTGACGTGTTAAACTCTTTATTAAGTTCAGTCGATTGGTTGCAAATTTTTTCAGGGCTTACAACTTCGGTATGTTACGATGAATTTTTGCGGGTAGTTTTAAAAATTTGTAGTGAAAATATTCCATACAGGAAGACTAGACCTTATAAACTTCATTGGTATACTAGTTGTCTCAAGAAGATTAAAAATCTTCAAACAAATTTTATAAACGTTTTGTTGATTCTGGTAATCCTGAATATCAGAACAAATTTGTTTATTATCAACGTGAGTTTAATTTTTTAAATAAATTTCTTTATAAACAGTGTCTTATTGAGAAAGAGCATGAAATCAAAAGTAATCCTAAAGCTTTTTGGTCTTTTATTAAATCTAAAAGACAATCATCTGATATTCCGTCTATTGTAAAATTTTCGGACAACATTTCAAATTCTTTTACTGACTCTGTTAATTTATTTGCAGACTTTTTTGTTTTGTTGACCGATGGAAATTGTCAACTATAACACCAGTTTTTAAAGATGGTAGTAGGGATGAAGTAACTTGTTATAGACCTCTTTCCAAGTTATCTTGTGTTTCTAAAATTTTTGAACATATCATCTAAAAAAGATTGTTTTTTCTTACAAAGTCGTGGATATTACCTCATCAACATGTCTTTTTTCTTGTAGATCTACAACAAGGAACTTACCTGTTTTTAGTGAATATTGTATAACAGCCCTTGAACAGGGTAGCCAAGTTGAGGCTATTTATACTGATTTTTCTAAGGCTTTTGACAAAGTGTCACATCACATTCTTTTCTTGAAACTGCAACAACTTGGTTTTCATTCTGTTTTCCTAAATTGGATTAAATCATATTTATCAAATAGAGTATGTAAGGTTGTTATTGAGGGCTTTGAATCAAGGCCTTGGTGTACCTCAGGGCAGTGTTTTGGATCCACTTCTTTTCAATTTGCTTCACCAATTCTAAATTTCTTATGTATGCAGATGATTTAAAAATATTTCTTAAAATTAACTCAATTGTTGATGTTTTTGATTTAAAAAACGATTTAAATAATTTGTATGCATGGTGTACGTTGAACAACTTACATATTAATTTTTCCAAGTGTTTTCACATTTCGTTTAGCAAATCTCTGAATCCTATTGTATTTAATTTTAATATTAATAATCATAATGTGGAAACAGTTAAGTCTACTCTTGATCTTGGTGTGGTTTTTGACTCGTCATTTTCATTTGTACCACATGTTGATTACATTATTCCGAGAGCTTATAAAATGCTTGCATTTCTCAAAAGGAATTCATCATATTTTTCTGATCCTTGCACGTTTAGGTTAATTTATACAACATTTGTTTGATCAAAGTTAGAGTATGCTGCGGTAATTTGGAATCCCTTTAATTGTACTTATGTCTCTCGTATCGAGAGAGTTCAGAGGAAATTTATTAAATTTGTTTTAAGTTCATTTGTCGATTGTTGATCCTATACCTTCATATAAATCTAAATGCCTATTTCTAGGGTTGCAGACTTTGGAATATCGTAGAATATACCAATCTGCATTACTGGTGTTTGACATAATAAATGGTTTAGTTAGTTAATTGTCCTGATCTACTATCTCTTATTCCATTTTACGTCCCGCCTAGAAATCTTAGAATTATTGATATCTTTAACGTCCCACTTCATCGCGCTGAATATGCTCTTAATAGTACGTTAACACGCACGTTTATTCATCTTAATCAAATTAATTTTGATCTTCAACAAAATTGTGAATCTAAATCATTTGAAGAGTTTTGCACGTCAAAATACAAATTTAAGTTATTTTTTAATAAAGTTTTAAAAAAATTAAGCTTTATTGTGTTTAGTATTTTAAGTAAGTATTTTTGTACTATATTTTTTAACATATTTAATCATAGTCTGCAAAGACTGAATAAAATAAAAAAAAATGAAATAAATATTGGAACAAACAGAAACCACTGAAACATTCAAAGAAGTTCTAATCATACAATAAAAAGAAGAGCAGAAAAGCCCTTCAGATGAACAGACCAAATCTAAGACTCCTATGCGGAGCACTCACAGGACACTATCCATATAATTACATCCTAAACAAAATGGGACATGATCGAGATATGACATGCACATATTGTATGGAAGATGAGACCATGGAGCATGTAATAGCTAAATGCCCTGCCTTTGCAGACCTAGAGAATTGAATACTAGAGGGTGCACAATAGATCTACTTGGTCGCGGTGCTGGAGATACAAACTACTTAATCCAACTACATCGTAAAATCGTATGTATGGGGCTGTCCTCTGTATTTTCAATTTCCAGTCCATCAAGTAAAGCAAATCTATTTTCACCCAAATGAGTTACATTAATGTTTGCCGGTAACAATAATACCTCGGCTTTTCTACGCTTTGAATGTGTGTTGGAGGTTTGTTTGCTCTCTATAAATGAGTATTGATCATCGTTGCTCAATTCCGTGCTTGCACCACGTTGCAACTAAATGCACATGTGGTACCCAAATTTAGTCTTTTTTTAGCTATATTCCTGGATTTTCATATTTTCTAGTTTTTATAAAAACTTTTTGCATTTTCAATAGTTTACTTAACTTTTTTCGTTATATATACTTAGATTTTTATAAATTTTCACACTCCGTTATTTTCTGTGCGTCTGTATCGTTAAAGATCAGAATCAAGTACAGGCCCATACTCTTGATGTTCATGGCATGAAAATTCAGCGTGATGTTCGTTGGATAAGCTCGTTTTTGAAGTGTTGAAAGAAGCATTCAAGTGCATTGGTTTCTGTCCATCGGATCTCATTATTTACACATCATATATCCAACCGGAAATGGAATATAACTCCCATATATGGGCAGGAGCTTCAAAGTCTATTGTGCGGATTTCATACCGTGTACATGGTATCCAGCTCTAGTGACTTATGGGAGCATCGTCGGAATGTGGGTTGCGTATTATTGTAATATCGATATTACCATAGGAATTATTTTACCGAGATAAGTCCGGGTTTATATTCGCAATACTCGCTTGTCTAGTAAAGCACATCAGTTTGTGGTCCTGTCAAATGACTCATACAACGCATTACAGGGGGACTTCGTTTATTAGTCGTACAAGTCGTTTGTTGAATAAGCTCCCAGCCGAAAACACAACCGTCCAGGGCAGCGACTTAAAGCTAAATGTAGTCTATACAAAGCAGTGCTTCCACTTTTATTTTCCAAATTTTTGTAAAACAGTTCTCCAATCATTCAACCATTCAACGGGAAAAATTCGGAAATATTCCGAATGGGAGTTAAATATTTTATAGTTCAATTCCTATAATAAAATTAGAGATTATAGGGAAAATATAATACAGAATTCATATTAAGAAGAAACATTAGTGGTCACTCGTTTTTTGACTTTTAAAACATTTTTTTTGTTGAATTCAAAAAGGTAGGAATTTTTCCAAACATTTTATTGCATAATAAGAAAGTAGAGATAGTATGGCGAAAAATCGTGGTAACGATGGTAACTATGCTTTGTCAATTAAACAATGCTTGCACAGTCGAATTTTTTCGAATTTCATATATTTTTTCATCCTAATTATTTTTATATAACATATTTTTAGTTTGCAACAGGTAAAGTATATATGTATACATATTTGAAGTCTTCTTCAAATTAAAGTTTCAAATTATGACAAATTATAAACTCTCAAATCTTACAAAATTAATCGAAACAATGAAACTTACTCTTATACTTATCAGTAATTAAAAACTAAGTGGTTACCAATAGTTTTGGAATTAAATAAGTAATCGCGCGTAGACTTATATATAAATTGATACCTATGGTTCCAAGTTGGAACAAAGGGCCGCCGTTTTGGTGTATATGTTTCTGTGCCGTCAAATACAGACTTCCTTGATTTTCATCAGTTTTTCTTCCGTTGCTTTTGAATTCGTTTTGTTGTCAAAAACAATTACATAGTTTAAAAATATCTGTTAAGAAAAGGAGTTGTATATTTTGAGTAAGCGTAAATAAATTTAAGTGATATAGGGTGAGCTTTTTAAAACTTTAAATTTGAATCGGCTATAAAAAAAGTACTGATTATTTTTTCAAATTTCTGGTTTCGTTGGATAGGTTTATCTTTGTCATTTAAGAATGGAATGATATTGTATATCACTCATATGACTACCACGACTGGGACATTTTTCTTCGAAAATGAGAAAGAAGCCGCCGTTACTGTCAACGGTAAGCGTTACCATGCCATGCTCAACGAATTTTTGACATGGACGACATTTGGTTTCAACAAGACGGGACATGTCACACAGCCAACGCAACCATCGATATTTTACGCACTGTTCTTGAAAATCTAATAATCAGCCGAAATTGTGATGTCAATTGGTCGCCTTGGAGCTGTGATTTGGATTATTTTCTGTGGGGAGCCATTAAGAATAAATGTTACGCAAACCATCCAGAGACAATATAAGCGTTAAAACATGAAATCGAAGTTTCGAGATTCGAGCCGAAACAATCGAAAATGTACTGAAAAATTGGGTTGATCAGATGATTTTCAATGGGCCATAACCGCAGTGATGGATAGAGATGCTAGTTGTGCCGGAGACGAATATGTCATTTAATTTTATTTGTAAGTTTTGTATTTTATTCAATATCTTTATAAATAAATTTAAAGATAAAAAATTGTTATTCTAAATTAATAAATTTAGGCATTTATACAAATCCGTTTTTGTTAAAAGCAACGGTACGAATCCCTAAACGGTCCGTCATTGACGGATTTTTAACGGACAACTCCATTTTTCACCCGACATATCGGTCCGAAAACGGACCGTCATTGACAGTATTTCAACGGATTCGAATCAGTTACGATGTTCCTTAAAATGTTTTCTGGTCCGTATACGGATCCAGAAAACGGTACGTAAACGGAGTTGGATTCCGTTTATGATGAACAGAAAACGGAACGTATTAACAACGGAACGTATTAACAACCTTTGTCTTACATTTTTTATATCATGAATTATTTTTAAAATAGCAGTCAACTGTATTATCAAAGGAGATCCCCTATATTTTTATTTTGTTGAACAACTTTTGTTATATTTAATTGAAAGTTCAGGAATTAAAAAGTTACAAGTTTTTCTAATAATAACTAAATTTATCTAAAAATTTACTAATTTTTGTTTTTTAAAAAGCTCTAGGACTCAGATTCCTGTATTCGAGAGCGATCGTCATTGTTTATCATGTTTTATATGTAAATAAAAAAATATAAACAATTATAGCTCGAAATTTACAACACTTTCTGTTAAAAATTAAATTACACAAAAACTATGAGGGTATTCACTCTTGGTAGTAAACTACCCTTGTAGACCTTGTAGAGGTTGTAGATATAGTAAAAGTACTACCATTTACTACACTACAACAACAAAATGTATAGAACTAAAATTTACTAGGGTGTGGTTAAAATAAAAGACCAAAAGGTATAGTAAATACATGTTGTACATTTACAAGATTAAAACAGCTGATCGTTTAGCAACCAAAGCTATTGTTTGATTCTTTTATTTTTCATTTTGTGGTCACTATTAAAATAAAGTTAAATAATGGATCAAAATAATGAAAAACCCAACTTAAAACAAAAGCGTGAAAAAATAAGTAATAAAAGATGGACCGATAGTGAAATTCAGCAGCTATTGGTTTTTATTATTACAAGTAATACCGTATCTTCAAGCCCAGAATCTCTGCAAATTCTATTTGGTTAATTGCATTTTGCATTAAAAACTTTATAATTTTATATTTTTCCGTAATTATAGGCATTTTTTTTAACTTCAAATTCTTTTTGATATTTTAAGTTTTCAAATAGATGAAAAACAAAACAAAAATCAGCTGATTGATTAATTTACAATAGCTGTATTTATGCGGGAAGTAAATACACAAAAAAGTCGTTAACGCTTTGTAGTATAAAATCGTTGTAAATATACAAGGGTTGTAAATATACTACCAAGAGTGAAAACCCTTTATATAAAAATTGCATTATTCAAAAATTATCCTACACATTCGTTGGATTCGCTGAAACAGTCCAGTTTTTTAAGAATAATTTAAAAAGTGGAAACCCAGTATTAAAGAATGTGCAAGGTTATTATGCAAATGCATGATTGTTGTCAGTAGCTCAAGAGCAATTTTGAACAAATTTTCGAAAAAACTACGTTTTTACTTCGTTTCCGTTTTAGTCCGTTTTGACTTCACCGTTTTTCATCAGTTATGATTCCGTAACAAACCGTGTTGTTTATTGCTTTTAAAAATAATTAAATAAAATATATCGCTTATATCGGATGGAAATTGCTTTCTCCGAATGTTTCCTAATGAAACTGCTAAAAAATTGATATAAAAAGGCTTAATTTAGGTAGATATACAAGTCCGTTTTTGTTGTAAACTCTTGTGTTAGACTCTGAAAGCGGAGTCATTCCGTTTTTTAAATGATATAACGGTGCCTAAACGAACCGTCAATGACTGACTTTCAACGGGCTAAACTCAGTTTTCTACACGGCAACGGTAAGTAAGCGGACCGTCATTGACGAACTTTCAACGGATTCGGAACTGTTTCGATGTCCGTATACTGATCCAGAAAACGTTGCATAAACGGAGTTTGATAATATTTGTCATTCTATTTTATATTATAAGAAAAAAATTTTTCACTAGCTTTTTCTGCCAAAAGAAAAAATATAAAACAAATAAATTTTTAAATTTTTGTAAATTACGAGAGAAAAATAAAAATAAGCTAAATATTAGAACAGTAAGTGCATTCAACTTCACGATTGATTTAACGGCCTTTTTAAAGCAATTTTTAGTAAACAAATATTCCTCTTATTGCGAGGTTGACCTTTTTTTAGACCAAAGAATGTCAACAGTATAGTTGGGAGTTGTTCGAAAAAAATTAACCCCTCTGGAATAAAAAAAGAAAATTTTTGACAGAATTTTTGCCTACGGCGCCTTTTGATATATTCAATAACTTCTGGGCCCCGGCCCCACACACAAAAAAAAATTTTAAAGAGACCGATTTCCCAAAAATATTAAAATTTCCTTTCATTTGAGTGGTGTTCAAAATATTTGCAACTGAAGTCTTAATGCCTAATTCTGTATTTAACTTTTAACAAATACTTTCAGCAAACGTTTTTATATTCTTTTTATTAAATTCAGTTATTGCATATTATTTTACAAAAAGAAAAAAATATTCATAAATATACAACAATAAAAAAATGAAGTCTAACAAAATTGGTGTAAATACAAGTGTTTAAAACATTTGTAACTCTTAAAGAATTTATTATACAAATCTAGAAATTGAATTAAATATTCAGTATTTTGTAGCGTAGACGTTATTTTGTATTACCTCAGAACATCTTTTAGGCATTGAGACTATGAGCTTTTTAATAAAATCTTTGGGAGTTTCATTCCACTGCTTTTCCAACTCAGCGAAAAGTTCAACACCATTTCGGAATACTTTATTACCTATTCCATTTTGCAATCATTCACATGTTCTCAATCGGGTTTAGATCGGCAGATTGTGGCGGCCACGTCATGACACTAATATTATTTTCCTCCAACCATATTTTTACAACCCCTGCCGTATGTTTGGGGTCGTTATCGTGCTGGAATGTCCATGAAATTGGCATTTCCCATTCAACATATGGAAGCATAACATATATAAAGTTCAGTATTAACTTCTCTAGGAACTGCTTTAGGATATTTCTTGAAAATATTCTTAATTTTTCTGTCTTCTCTTACAGTAGTAGTACGGGGTCTGCCTCCTTTGTGAGTTGTATGGATGTTACCACTATTAACAATGCGACAAATTGTTGCTTATAGAGCGGAATATTTTAAGGAAATGTCTTTTTGAGAAAGTACATTTTTCAAGTCATTTAAAACTTTGACCTTGAAATCAGAATTAAATTTTTTTACTACCATTTTTCACAAAAGTAATTCTTACGAAGTTAATGCTTCCAATATCTTATTAAAACTCTTATACCAAAATAATTATGTTGTTTTTTAATAAAATGCAAAAATCTAAATCACGAATTAATAAAAGGAATGCGATTACCTAGCATTTCTTAGTGTTAATAGTATAGTTAAGAGTAAGTAATAAGAATTGCAAATGTTTTGAACAGCTGCATTTTGAATACATCTCTAAAAATTAATTTTTTGTTGTTTTACTTTAACGGAATTTATTTTTTATATTCTTAACAAAAGCAATGTATATTATTATTTAATATTATAACTCCCACTGGACCATAGGGCGCCAAAAAAAAAAATTTGATGACATAAAAAAAATGTAGTAACGTAGTGAGGTTTGGAGAAAATTAATCAATAAAAAGTTAAAATGCGATATCAGTTTCAAATGTTTTGAACACTTCTGTATGTTACTACACATGTATGTTACTACGCGTACCAGTTTTTGGGCCCTGGCGGCCACAGGCCCCGCCCCTTTATATTTTTATTCCAGAAGGGGCCATATATTTTTTTTGAGCAACGCCCGACAAAGTGCATTTCAGTTAAATAAAAACAAGTGTCACGTTTATACGTAATTTTTGAGAAATTTCGGAAGATTTTTGATTTTGACTGGTGTTCCATGACTTTTGCTGCTCACTCCGTACTAGTATTAACTGTTATACCAAAGATACTACAAATATATAGGATGTGAAAAATGTCTCCTATCAAGGCTAGGTTAATGGCTCGATGGGAGTCAATTTGCACAACCTTATATTTGTAGTATTCTTGGTTATACTATGATTACAAAATTTGTATGCAATTAGATGCTTATTTAAACTAATTTGAAAAAAAAAAAATATAATTCCTGTGGGGTTCAAGTTAAATGTACTAAAAAAACTTCACGAATCAAAGTGTCTTACCTGTATGACCCCTAAAAGTGGTTACCAGCTGTGCCCCTTGCACATCACAACGCAACATAGTTATTTGTCCAGCATAATCGCCAATAAATGCATA
This sequence comes from Eustalomyia histrio, assembly GCA_949748255.1. Taxonomy (NCBI): domain Eukaryota; kingdom Metazoa; phylum Arthropoda; class Insecta; order Diptera; family Anthomyiidae; genus Eustalomyia; species Eustalomyia histrio. The sequence continues at coordinate 89,440,168 of OX456526.1, forward strand.
CTTTGCTAAGGCATCAAATCTAAATTTATCAATTAAAAACACGAAATATATTATAATATATTATCGGTATCCACATATACATTTGTTTACGACAATGCTCTTACTGGAGTGCAGTACAAGGTGTTTCAAAATTATAAGTTCCGATGCGACGAGCAGTCTCAGTACAATGATATGCGAATATCTTATCCTTGCTACATGATAAAATCCAATTGTGGACTTTTGAATACACAACAGCAACAACTCTTGCCTGATGTGCTAAACAATCTCGAATAAACGACAAACGATTGCAGTCTTCCGAGAGTATATACTCAGTTATAGTACCATTCTCCTGACCAATGTACAACTGGCGAGTATCCTGTACATAACAGATGCAGATACAGCCTGATGGCATATAATGACATATACTGGGCCAATACTGACCCGAGTCACGTTTCAGCCAAACACGAATAGTTCTGTAAAGAAAAAAAATTACATTAAAGATACTAATTCTATTAAATTGTCAAAAACAAGAATGAAATGATTGAATCTCAGTATGCATTTGGAAGATATTATGGCAATACTTTTCATTTGAAAGTCAAAGTATATTTTTAATAAATCTTCCTTTTATCAACTAGGTGAAATGTAGGCAATATTAAACTAAATGTATTCCTTTTAACTTCCAAATGATTGTTAGGCAATATTTATCATATCGCCTTTTTATCATCCAGAATTGATTACTTAGAAGTATTCCTTTTGGGACATGTTTTCTAACAAATGGGGTAACTTCCGCAATACGAAAACGATTGTTGCTGCAATACAATTTGTCTCCTATGCAATACATCTGGGGTATTGTCATCGTATTGCCATGTTTACTGGTACAAAGGGATTCTATGTAACTGTATATTTATCAGAGTTGCTAAAGCTGTATGAATACGCCCTAATACTAAGTTATGCTTACTTGTCATCTGACACACTTATCACACCATTTTCTCCTGGTATTAAAATTGCTGCATTGATGTCATCGCTACTACCTTCTAATTTACTTAATAGCTCCGGTTTTTTTGTGCTGAAACGCTCATTTCTTTTTGGAGACGGTTTAATTTCTGCAGCCATTATGTAGATTTTAATATATCGATATCGTTTTTTTGGGCGTGAATAATCCAATATTAACAATAATACTTAATGGCAATTTTGGTATGTTTCGCTAAATTTTATCAACAATAAATAATATACAGGACAAAAAATTATTCTTTGGAACAAATAACGTCAGTGCTGCATTCTATTCCAAAATATTTATTAACATTGCCATATTTTATGAATGTACACTGAAAACAACATAATACTTGCATTGTTAAGAAATGCCGCATTAAATTGCGTTTACATTTGTACTCAAATATCGTAATAAGGAGGTTTCGGCACAAGTAAAGTAAAATTTTTATTGTCTTCTTCTTTTTCAATTACATTTAGACCTATAAAAACATAATTCCTTAAATCAATTTTCATATCTGATTTAAATTTTGACGAATTAATTTTTCTGATTGAATTATTCCATACCATAATTCAATCTTTATCTTATTAGACGAATTAAGTTATAAAATTCTTTTTATAAAGCAAACGAAATAATACATGTTGAATTATTTTTTTTTTAAATTAAATTTTAAAGAATTATTTTGATTCTCGAATATTTTTATTATCGCAGTATATTAATACTCTATTGGAGCACAAATTTTCTAGGTTTTGCCCTATCTCGCTTAGTTTTCGAGATACCGTTTTACAAAATGCCGAATATATAGAAAACTAAGCGAGATTTAATTTGCAAATCAAATCATGTTTGAAGTGTTTTGATTCAAATGAATCAGAAAAGATTCAAATGAAATTGATTAATCAACTATGGTTTTAAATCTAATTTATGAAATATTGAATCAGCGAGATTTACAAAAAGAATTATTTTTTCGCGAATTAACGCAATAAAGATTAATCTTTGTCAAGGTCCGAATACATTGATTGTCTTACATTACTATGTGTAGTAATGGTGGTTCGATAAAAAGATGAATACCAAATTTATAAAACTAAAACAATTTATTTGAAAATTAAGAAGTGGAATGAGAAACTATCAAAACCAAATATTGACAAATGACAAACTACCGAAAAAAGACTTGACAAAAATATTCAAAGTTGTGTATGGATAAGTTACAACATTCCCTCAGACTTCATATGGATCAAATCTTTTTGGTTTTTTTCTAAGGTGCATGAATCCATGTCCTCTAAAGCTGATGCTCCGGATTGTTTTGGTTTTGGTGGATCAGGCATCCCACCATTGGTTTGTAAGGTATAACCAAAAAGTATATAATTTTCAATAGAGTATTTTTCCCGCTCTACCAGAAATTCAACATGGTACAGAGTTCAGCGGCAACATTTTTAAATGAGAGGGCAACATTTTCAAAGTTGCTAAAGTGTTGAAAAACATTAGTTTTGTGTATGCAGTGCTGCCACAAAAACAGTGTAATTTTTTATCCCAGTTTTTGGTATTCTTAACTGTTTACCAGTTTTTTCATGAAATCAATTTTTTTTTTCAAATTATTGCATTTTTATAGGTTTTTAGTTATATGTTGCAACAATTAATAGCATATTTATTCTCTTTTTTATATATTTTTACCATAGAAATGGGAAATAATGGATATGAATAGACATAGTTGGTCAATGTGTGTGTACACACTTTAATACTTTTCATGTCACAATTAGAGTATTCAAAAAACGGGCCTTTTGGAAAAACCGGTTTCGGTTTCTTCGAAAAATCGAATTTAAAAAAAACCGGTTTCGGTTTTTGCAGAAAAACCGGTAAACCGGTTTTTTAGGTTTTTTTTTAATTTGAATAAAAAGCTTATATAATTTGTTTATTGCTTTAATTACAAACAAAAAAAAAAGAAATTTAATATATAAAGTAATAAAAATATAAAAATACATTTTTTGAAAAAAATATTTTATCATATTTTTTTATTGTATTTTATTTTAACATTTTATTTATTGGTTTTAATATTTTTGAATATAATATCTTTAAAATTAATATTATTATTTTAGAAATAATATTCAATTTAAATGTTTCGTTTTAAGACGATTTTTTTGTTTGCTTTTGATAAAACTAGAAGTGGAAAATACTCTTTCACTAATAGTGGATGTTGGACAAACAGTCAAAAGACAATTATATAAATTTTCCAACTTTTCAGTCTTTTGTGGCGTTTATCAAGATATATGAAATTATCATATAATGATGAATTATTTTGTACAGTCTCTTTTTTTAGGATTTTGAATACTGCTTATTGAGTTACATAGATCAGAAAATAAACTATTTGAATTTGAAATATCTAAAGTTAGATCTTCATCGCAATCTATCAGACTTACATCTAAATCTTCATAACAAAAAAAAAAAACGATTATAAAAGTGTTTGGAAAAAAATAAAAGAGACCAAGTAACCCAATTGGTGATGTAATTAAAACAACCGGTCAACCGTACAAAAAAGACCGGTTTTCTGTTTTCTTCGAATTTACAAAATATTCGAAACCGATCGGTTTTTAAAAAAAAAGAAACCGGTTGACCGGTTTTCGGTTTCGGTTTTTTAATACTCTAGTCACAATGTTATGTTTGAATTTGTAACTATTTTTTAACACAATTGCAAATTTTTGTTGTATTTTTTTACTTTATTAGACATGTCTTATTTTAGTAAAAATAAATAGAAACATACAATATAGAAAATTATATACTTTTTGACCGGCGGCATCAAAAAGTATATAATTTTCTATAGAGTATGTTTGTCTCTCACGAACTTTTTAGTACTCTCTTAGAACACGAACATAGTTTGGCGGAAACAAAGGTGAGTTTTGGTCGGCAACTTTTAGTAGTGTTTAGCGGTGCTGCCATATAACCAATTTTAACTATTTTGTTTGCCGTTTTTTGGGATGCTAGAGATTTTTCAGATTATTTCATAAAAAAAATGTTTTTTTTTATTTTATTCATGTATTTTTTCAGATTTTTCATATAAAAATATAATATTTGTTCAATATACTTTTTATTTTTACTAAAATTAGACATGTCTAATAAAGTAAAAAAAATACAACAAAAATTTGCAATTGTGTTAAAAAATAGTTACGAATTCAAACACAACATTTTGACATGAAAAGTATTAAAGTGTGTACACACACATTGACCAACTATGTCTATTCATATCCATTATTTCCCATTTCTATATTAAAAATATGTAATAAAGAGAATAAATATGCTATTAATTGTTGCAACATATAACTAAAAACCTATAAAAAATGCAATAATTTGAAAAAAAATTGTTTTCATGAAAAAACTGGTAAACAGTTAAGAATCCCAAAAACTGGGATAAAAAATTACACTGTTTATGTGGCAGCACTTCATACACCAAATTTAATGTTTTTCAACACTTTAGCAACTTTGAAAATGTTGCCCTCTCATTTAAAAATGTTGCCGCTGAACTCTGTACCATGTTGAATTTCTGGTAGAGTGGGAAAAATACTCTATAGAAAATTATATACTTTTTGGCGGCATCTATTGATTGACACTTTCGATACTCCACTACACAATGTACCCGGGGGGGAACGAGGATTAGAGCGCCATTTTTTTTACGGTCTTTTAGAAAACTACGTGGAAACTACTATTTAAATACACTATAAAAGCAACTGAGCTATGACTAACTGTAGGTGAAACAACTGTATGACAAATTATTCTGTGAAACTTTTTTGTATGTTTTGTTCTTTTGAATACTGAGATAAAATTAAAAAAATACATTAATTATGTGCAAAAATGTTATAAAAACATAAAGCAGTTTTTGTTATTACACAATGTAACCCAAGTATTAAATTTGTTGTGAGTTTGTACTAAGTTTATGAAGCAACAATTTTAGTAAATACAGCCATGTTGCACTTCTATGGTATCTTCTTGATACTTTTGGCGATCATATGTTTTAAAACATGCTGTGTAGTTGTTCACTTTTAAACATTATTTTTTTGTATACATTGTTTTTAAATCTCTTTCTCGCCTAGCACAGCGTACACAGTGAAGACACGGTGATTAGAGCGCCTTTTTTTCCCTTACGTCCTTTTAGAAAACTACGTGGAAACAACTATTTTAATACACTATAAAAGCAACTGCGCTATGAAAAACTGTAGGTGAAACAACTGTATGACAATTATTCTGTCTCTCTTCGTTGCGTCTGATTTTCCAATTCGTCAGCTTATTATTGGTTTGGCCCAATCACCATTTTTGTAATAATAGAGGCGACTGGATTATATATAATATCAATATCCTCTTTCTAATTCTGAAACCCGTTTTTCGATATCTGGCATCATAACTGAGATAACTAATATCAACTTTGATATAAAATTAGGAATGAAAACCATTTTCATTGTTATTCTTTTAAATCTTTGGGCAAACTAATAATAAGCTGACGATTAATTAAATGTGTTTTGTGAGTGTGTTTATTTGCTTATACATTTCACAGATCATATAAATGTGAAACTTTGTTGTATGTTTTGTTCTTTTGAATACTGAGATAAAATAAAAAAATACATTAATTATGTGCAAAAATGCTATAAAAACATAAAACAGTTTTTGTTATTACAATATGTAACCCAAGTATAAAATTTGTTGTGAGTTTGTACTAAGTTTATGAAACAACAATTTTAGTAAATACAGTCATGTTGCACTTCTATGGTATCTCTTTGATATTTTTGGCGATCATATGTTTTAAAACATGCTGTGTAGTTGTTCACTTTTACACATTATTTTTTTGTATACATTGTTTTTAAATCTCTTTCTCGCCTAGGACATGAAATACAACAACAACCCTCACCATACGGTTTTGGATCACTCGTTTGACAGCTGTCACTTTTGACATCACTGGTATACCCTGTGTCGCCTAGGATATGAATTACAACAACAACCCTCACCATACGGTTTTTGTTCACTCGTTTGCCAGTTATGTACTGCTGAATGTTGAATTATAAAGAGAAAGAAATATATAAAATATATAAAAATAATCCCCAAAATACAAATTATCTTTTGAATGAAAATTCTGACTCAGTGAGCTCAATATACCTTCTAATTCTGAAATTTCACCAAAGGAATATTAAAGCCAATTCGTTGATAATGAATCTTTGCAAACAAAGCACCTTGGCAAACAGTTGGCAATATTATCAATACTGATAAAATTCTCGGTAAATTGTTGCAAATAAATTAATTTTTTTTTTCGTTTATTCAAACCATTTTTTATCTTTAAAAAAACTTAAAAAATTTTTAAAACCACAAAAACTTTAAATAAAAGTTTCCTTTTGAATTTTTAACTTAAAGAAAATAAATGTTTTACCGACAAATACTGTTTTATACAATGGCCGAGATATATGCCAATTGGTTCGACGAATCCTCGGTAACGCTACAGTACCTAGGCGCCACGAAATTTTAACGTTTTTATTCCAATTTCTAGAATATTCGCAATAGCAACGCACAACTATTCAAAAAAACATTATTAGTTATTTCTCTCGTTAAAAACATATGCTTGATTTTGTATAAGTAAATTTTTCAATTATATTATTTATTTTTTAAACTTGATTTTATTTATTTTCAGTTTTGATTTTATTGTAATTTTAATTCCTTTTTTAAAAAATTGTTTAAACTATTTAAAAATTGTCTTAATTAAAAATGTTTATATTATATTCTATGTGTCTTAATGTAGTTATATTTTTTAAGTATTGAATGTATTATTGTTTTACTTAAAGTCTTGTGTATGGGACAGCAAATAAATAAATAAATAAATAGCATAAAACAAGTAAATGTCATCATAGCAAGTAAATTTAGTGTGTCTCATCACATGTAGGTGGTGGTGTATACACAAGGAAAATAAACTTGGTCATATTTTCAAATTCTTCAGCTTAATGAAATTTCAATTCTAAAAACTTAATAAAATCAGCCAAAAAAAGGAAAATAAAAAAATAAAATATGGATGCAAGTGCCTTTTACAATAACACCAGGCCCTACTGCCTTTAAAGACGTATTTCGGTTCGTTGGTAAAAGGAAGTCTCCATTTTGCCAGCAGCTCATACATAATGATACTATCACTTACAATAGTTGTAAAATTTCAGAGATATTTAGAACTCATTATACTGCTGTTTTTCAAGAGGTAAATTCTGAAAGACCGTTCAACAACATATTTATACATTTGACGACACGTTTCTGGCCGATGAAAATCTTTATAATTACCATTTTACAAACGTCAATAATATCAGAATGCACATAAACAACATTAATAGCAAAAAGTCTTTTGGTTTTAATGGCGTCTCCAATTTTGTAATTAAAATATTTTCTGCCGCAACACAAAAACTATTAGCTGCTATTTTTACCAATGGCATTAATAACGGCTATTTCCCATCTGCTTGGAAAAACGTGAAAATACTTTGTGGGGATTTTTGTGAGATCTTCACTCAACACAACATGCATTGTTGAAATTTCACAATGATGTAACTTGCAACTTAAAAGATAAATAGCAGAACGAAAAACACGTCTATAAGGCACAAATGAATATAGATTCGCAACAAGGGAAGACAAAAGAAAGCATTTAGCATTAACATCAGGCACAATAAAAATTGGAAAAAAATCAAAATCAGATAAATAGTTTAATCAGCCATTCCAATCAATGTTGTTTAAGTCCGGGCACTCAACACTCGATTCTGAAATATCTAAATTCATTTTAAAAGATGTAAAAATAAGAGCATGATGCGAAATAGAGGGGCATTGTACTTGCCCTGAAATATACCAAAGAAATATCACTTATCAACATAAAATCAATAAGAGATGTCGATACATGTTGGACATCAAAATGAGAAGGTCTCGAATTATGGCAAACAATTGCATTGTGAACTTAATAGAGTTTAAAGGCTCCATTACTTGTGAGTAATCGTATCTTAAACGAGTGGTAACGCCACGTTGTATTTTTTAAAGTTACTCAACACACGTGAGTTATATGTTTTTGGCAAACAAAATATTCAAAAAACCAACAGGAATAACGGTGGAACGTTCGCCCAATCAATAAAGACTTTATTCAGTATTTGCAGGAATAAAAAAATTCATGAGATCACTAATTTAAATAATGGACTACTTTCAATTTTTATTAATATTTATAATAAAAGAAAATTATTTTAAAAGAATTAATATTTTTAAAAATTCAAGTTTTTGTATGAGATATTTCATTTAAAAAAGCCTTGTAGTCTTATCAATTTTTCATTAATTATTTTAAAGAATTAAGAAATTGCATTTAATAACAATTTATGTTTTTGAATTAAATTAAAAACTTAATTTAAGTTTTTGATTAAATCATTCATTTAAAAAAAGGCTATAGTCTTTTGATTTTTAATAATTAATAAATTATACATATGTATATTAATTATAAAAAATATCTTGTTTTAAAAACTAATAAATTTTATAATAATTAATAAAAAAAAGCATTTTTATTTTATAAAAAAACTATAAAACAGTACACTAAATGTTTTAGAAATAGTTTTTACCAAGAGTTCAACAAATCTTTTACATTTTCATATAAATTAAAATTTTAGTGCGAAACCATTCATCTAAGTAGAGGCCTTAAATTCAATAAGTTTTTGTGGACCTTTGCCGTAACGACTAAAATGTTTTGAGTCATTTTGTAAAAAATTAAATTTTAAGAGACTTGGTTTGAATTAACCTTTTTCCAGGAAGTTTTCATGAGATCCTTGAAAATTAAAATTTCAGTTTTTAATAAATATAATAAGGTGAAAGAGACTATTAAATTTCATTTTGACCAAACAACTTAAATAATTTAATTTGTTTTGTCATAAGTCCATATACATATGCATATAATTTTGTTTAAATTTTTTGACTTGTATTGGAGTAAAAATGCCAACCAAATTTGGATTTTTCTTAATAGTAATTATATTATTTAGCATTATCGGGCTCCAACTGTATCTCCATTACAAGCATTGCCACGCTCTGCATGGCTTGTACTTGTTTTGCACTGCTTATCGAACCAATCGTGGCTATGATTACTTTTCCGAAGCCGTGAAGTGGGTTGCTTTCTTCTTCCTTTTCCTTTTCTTGCTGCAATTCACAAAGTTTTTTAAAACTTCCACAGCATCAGAAAAAGCTTCGTTCGCATCAAAAATTTCATGACTTTTGCCTTTCCGCTTTGGTGGAACAGCTGGACTACGGTTTGCTGCAATATGCATTAAATCATTTTCATGTGGAATCAGCTGAGTAGGGATTGGTGACTTTGATGTAATGAATAATGAATTATCCATATCTTAAGATTGTGTGAAGAAGGGTGAAGATGAGGATGAAGACTCTGGTAAAGGGGATAATATTTTCGGGTTTAATGGTGGTGAAGTACCAGATGAACTGGTTTATTATAAAGGTTAAGAAGAACTATAAGAAAATAAAAGGCTTCTTACGGCCGTGAAGTTATATGCGGCGCTATAAGTTCCATTGAGCTCATTAGTGGTCATGGATATTTAAAGTTGGAGCCACTGCCAGATGGAAGTTTTGCATTACGCTTCTTTCTAACATACCGATCTCTAAGTGTTGACCATCTTGTAAACACATTTCCACTAATAAAATTAAAAACCATTAATACTTTTTACGTAACTTTTTACACCAGTACTTACCTGGACATGCCATTTACTGTGTAATTTGTGCTCAAGCACTATTTTTCTTCTCTTTGTTTTTGTAATTTGGATTATATATGTCATAAATACTGGACTGAACCAATAAAATCAGCCTTTCATGGTCCATAATTTCAATTTAATTGCTTTTTAACTTTTTGTGACTTGTTGTATGAGATTGGCGGTGTCTATGTTTTTTAATTTGTTTTTCCCCCTTTTGTTTTTTTTTTTTGTTTGACAAGAAAAAACAGCTGATTGGTAACTGCCACGTAAAAACGGTGAAAAATTATATTTTCAAGAGAATTGGACGTGTCGTTACGATTCGTCTTCGTCGAGTACTCAGTACTATGTGTTTTTCAATAACCAGGTTGAATCAGCTGATTCGTGGTGTTACATTTACGCTCAAGTAATTTCAACTTAAATAAAGTCTCTTGTGTAATTGCTTTAAGTTTGTATTAAAATAAAGAGTAGCTTTAAAAGAATTTCAACGGTGTTTATTATTTGCAATAAGAAAAGAACTAGATTTATTTAAAGGAAATAAATCAATGATTTTAAAAGGTAAGATCGTAACAATATATTAAGTTATTGGGCATTGTTTTTTTAATAGCAATTTATTTTGGTTAATAATTGGGCCTAAATAATTAAGAAAGAAAAGCATACATTATAAAATTTATTTATTGGATGCGATTTTTATTATTTTTATTAGTGTTTGTGTTGTTTTTTTTTTAATTTATAGTTTATGTTATATAAGAATATTTTATTCAGTTTTTTTTTTTAAATTGTTTAGATTAACTTTAGGAAAATATATATAAATAAAGAAATATTAAATTTTATTTAAAAATTTTTGAAAGAAAAACAATAATGGCTTAAATTTTTTGGAAGGGTAATGGTAATGTGGTGAGTAAAGGAGAAAAGTTCCGGTGGTATTAGGGTCATTAAAAAAATACTGTGCTGGACGAAATAGGTAATGACAAAGGTTGGGAGGGCATTTTTGTGGTATGTTCCAGTAACTAAGTACAATTTATTTTTGTTTTGGATTTATGCATTTGTGATTCGACACTGATGAGGGGGTTGGGACTCCCTGGGGTAATGCAACAAACTTCCTTTCACCAATAGATTTACGGTCGTCATTTTGAATTAACTACAGATCATCAAGCACTCACAACACTATTTCAGCCACAGAAGAAACTGCCGATTACGACTTTGCATTGTCTTTAACGATGGGCAATAATTCTACAATCTTACGATTATAATATTCGTTATAAAAACATTACTAATCATGCTAATGCAGATGCTTTAACAAGACTACCTATGGGTGAAGATATCGAACTTGATATTCAAGATATTAGAATCATCAATATCAGATTTTCCGATTGACGCAGATATCATAGCTGAACAAGCCAATACATAACTGATGGATGGCCGGACCATTTACCCAAATTACAGGGTAATTTACTACCATATTTATCCTATTTCACACTGAATATATTAGAGTAATTATTCCCTTAGCATTACAAAAAAAATTCTTGAAATGATCCACGAAGGCCACTGGGGTAAAAGTAGGATGAAGCAGATAGCTCGTCGATATGTTTGGTTCCCAAAAAATCGATGATGAAATTGAAAATATATCAAATTGTAATCCAAAACAAGAATTTTCCCCATGGCCAGAAGCGACTCAACCTTGGGAAAGAGTTCATATTAATTTTGTTCGACCGTTCTTTTCTCAAATGTGGTTAATAGTCGTGGATTCATTTCCACGTTTTTCTTATGTGATTAAAATTTCAACAGTGTAGCGATGGCTGGATTTAGATCACGGTACATTATTTTCATATACAATATTTGTTTATATTAGTGGGGATTTAATCCAAGCGCATGAACTTATCTTCAAGCACTTGTTACTTGAAAGGAGGTATTTGAATGAACAGTCAAAGCGTATTAATTTGTTTTAACTGATTTCATTATTCTTTATTGATCACTTATTTATACTAAAATAATGCTAATTTCCTAAATTACACTGACTTACAATTTATGGACTCACTGATTTTTGAGTAGTAGTCCTCCGTAAAATACTCATGCTCTGTCTTCAGCCTTTTAACTTCATCAAGCATACGTAATTCTGTATCCTTGGCCTCAAACTGGTCCCAAGCTTCCGATAGTCGTCTTATACGCTCCTCAAAGTATTCTGCGGTTGTTTTTCTGTCCGCAGAGTCTTTTTTGAAGTTGCGGACTATCGTTTGAATTGATTCGCCCGTTTCCAGTAGGGTATCCAGTAACAGTTTCGCCGTTGCTTTCCTAAATTACACTGACTTACAATTTATGGCCTTTTAGCCAATAGGAACAAGAATGCTAAAACTTGCTGAGTTACCATAATTGCTTTTAAATTTGTATAAAATTGACGGCCTTTTAACCAATGTTTAAAAGGCATGCAATTAATGGAATTTAATATTCATGGGACAATTTTAATTCCCACGTGTAATCTGAACCACTTAACATTAAGGTGCTCACACAATGAAGGTAAATATTAGGTTGACTCAATTACCACAAGTCTGAACATTATTTTTTTTTTTGTTTTCTTAAACATCCGGGATATGGCTGTCACCCTACTATCCAATAACTATTATGCAGTGGAGTGAAGTGTTTGAGCATTTCACAGATAGTAGGGTGCAGTGTTCTGTGTGTTAGTAAGTGAGAGAACAGATCAAATGTAGATTAAAGAAAATGGTTTAGCTGATATTAAAGTTTAGCGGCAAAGGTCATTGCTGCTAGAACCTTCGATTATGGCGGTGCGTTTTCTTGCTTTGAATAATTTTGGAACGGTTTTTCGTAAGGAAAAGAAAAAAAGGAACGTATTAACAGCTAAGTCGTTGGTAAGTGAAATAATTTAGAAACGTTTTTTTTTTTTTGTTTATTTGTAATGGGGTTTTTTTTTTTATATACAGTGACTGCCAGGAGTCCATTTTTTCACAAGCAGGAAGGCCACAGAGAAAGATTTTAAATTGGAGCTTAGAGAAATACAACTCTGTGATTCGACGGGTTGTAGTCCACATCCCTTTTGTATTGTTTTTCGGAACCAATATTTATTCCTGACTTGGATGTTTGGTGGTATAAAAGGTTTTTCATTACACTAGTGTCTCTTTTTATTACGTCAGCTGTTTGGTAATTGTTGTCCAATGAGAGTCAGCAAGCGGTTGGGTAGAAGGAAACAAAATACGTGGTAATCCGGGGAAAGTGACCCGACTCCAGAGGGAGGTGTGTTAGAAAAGATATATAAAAAAATCAGCAATTATTAGATTTTAAGAAAAATTTTGCCATTTTAGCCATTTTTTTCATTGTGAGCCGGAAACTTCTGAGGGATTACCATGGTAGAGTGGGCAGTTAGAGGGGAATGTAACATCTTTTGTCCACCCAAAAATCTATTGGTATTGACGAATATTGCCTGTATATACGTTTTTGTCCGTCTGATTTTATGGATTGTGTGCACCCAATACGCTGTGGTGTGGTTTAAGTTTTTGTTTGAGTTTTTTTTGTGACTTGTGACTTGTGATTTTGTTTTTTTTTTTTTTTCTATTATCAAATAGAAAACTTTATTGTTCTGCCTCTTTCCAGGTGACCGGTCGTTTCCCCCCTGACATCCCTGAGCTAGCCGGTCAGATTACGTTACACTGGGAACGTTAAGTCCGGGGTATTGTAACAACAGCAACGTCATCAACAACAATTCATATATATTTTCAATTGAAGACTTTCCACGTACAATCGTTAGTGACATGGAAGTCAGTTTACGTCTAAAGAGTTTAAAGAATTTTGTTAACGTAATTCAATCGAACATTTAACCAATGCACCATTTCATCCTTCGGTTTTGCGAACAAACAGATCGTAAATTTAAAGAATGGTTTAAAAAAATATACATAGATAGATAAAAACAGAGCTCTTTTTAAATTTTTAACGATTTGTGGTCTACTCCAAACACTTTAACCGGCAAATCCCTTTCTCGTCAGCCTCGTACTATTTTATCAGCTTTATTTCCTTCAAAACGATCAAAAAGTGAAAATAATACAATGGTTAAAATAAAGACTTAGTTTCTGCAAGAAATTTTGCTGGGGGAAAAAAGTGGATGGTAGGTATTGTCATTCCGAACGTTAATAAAAATAAAAAGAGAAATTGAAAAAAAAAACAAAAAAAATAGTTGTGTTGCTTGCCAGCATAGGAGGGAGTAAAAGTGCCTCGCATTGTTTGATAAAATAAGCACACTGAAAATATTTACTAAGAATTAATATAAAATATTTTTTTTTTTGCCTTTTGTTTTTTAATTTAATTATTTATAACATTATTATATATAATAATTTGTTTGCCCAGTACATTATTGGCAAAGAACTCAAGTGCCTATTTTATTTAAGAACATTTTTTCATTACCGACTAATTTGCTCTTATGTTTATTTCTTTTTTTATTCGCATTATTTTACATTGTAAACAAATAATACCAAGTAATTTTGTTCAGTGCAATAGTACCAATACAATCTCATTTTTTTGTAAAATAACTACCCGCTTGTTCGGCAAAACTGCTATTGACGTTTTTTCTGTAATAAATTCGTCACTCACAATTGCCAGTACCTACTTGGTGTACCAATATATTATATGAATTCGTTGATCGTATATAAGCAAGCGAGCAAAATTCTTTTTCTGTCATATTCTATTGTTTACGTTGAAAAGAAAAATGTGTACAATAGTTTTCTAGCCTAAGCACAACCGAAGCGTCAGCGTGAGCGTCTGGCTGGCAACATATGTATTTCCTAAGTCAAACACTACCAATTATTTGTGCTTGTCGCTAAACGCTAACCTCAGTGATGTGTTCGGTGAGTCTTCATTTCATAAAGCGTCGGCGTCATTCGGGGTTGACAAATTGTTATTCTGTGTATTGATCAACAAGTGTGAAGTCGAAAATTATTAAATAAAAAAAATAACGTTTGTTAAGTTTTTCTTTAAGAAAAGTGATTTTTTAAATATATCAGCAGTCTTTTTGTTTTATAAAATAAAGCCCTGGCAGAAAACAAGGTCTTAACAACCAAATGTTCACGGCAATCTAACGATGACGACTCACTTGCAGATAGTTTTCCAATTTGGTGTGAAGAAGATCTTGTTCAGTTCGATAATCGAATCGATCCGGACAACAAGAAACAATATGTAAGATTTATTTGTTCTTTCATTATTTAAGTAGATAAGAGTAATGTTTCCAATTATATTTTTAGATTAAAGCAACGAGGGGCATACTTGAACCTGCCGGTGTTCAAAAAAATTTAAGACGTATTTTGGGTGACGATGTCATTATGGCCTACAACGTCGATGGTGTTCAAGGGAAGAATAGCTTTAAAGAACACAAAAAATTTTGTTCAGTACTTTCAGGTAAAAAACACTTAATATTTTCACTGAATGTAAATTGACAAAATTAATAACCATTTCAGAAGCGGTCTCAATGACCAATATTAACAGTGTTGGGCCAGCGGTTGAACACATCCGAAAAGCACTTCAAATGCAGAAGAGGCGCATATTCAAAAACATGTCGCTGGAGAGGAATGCTGAGAGAAAGAATGACGACATATAAATTTTTGCTTTTTGTTTGTTATTTGTAGTATTAAGTTTAACTTTTGATGTGAATTAATGTGATTTTTTTGCTTTCATATAAATTTAACTTTTTTTTCCTTTCTTTTGTTTGTTATATTTAGCTATATGATATTGTTTTTTTATGTGAATTAAAGTTTTTGTTCTATTTTTAATGTTAGTTTTATTAGATTTAAGAGACTGTAATCGTGTTAAACGCTGTGAATTAAAAAAAAATACAATATTATATAAAACCATAAACCATTAGACATTTTTAATATACCATTACTGAGCATTAACGAAGTAGTTCATTATCCAACTTCGTTAACGTTCATTATATAACAGCAACGTGGTAGTTCACCAGGCTTCAATGTTCTTTTCATCATAGTATTTTTCTCAATGAAAACTATAATGAATATTCGTCACTGTTTTCGTCAACGGAATGTAAGCGAGAGGGTGGCGATTGTATACTTCCAATGTCATCCCCATGTTAAATTCGTCACTCAAACGCACTGCGTAGGTATTGCCGAGCAATTACAGGTCATTGCTTTGTGCATAATGCTATAATGACTTATGGAATGTATCCGCGGACAAGCGGGTAATCCATTCTCGTTTCTCTTTGTGTGCACCGCTGATGTATATCAAAAAGTATATAATTTTCTCTCTCACGAACTTTTTAGTACTCCCTTAGAACACGAACATAGTTTCGCGGCAACAAAGGTGAGTTTTGGTCGTCAACTTTTAGTAGTGTTTAGCGGTGTTGCCATATAACCAATTTTAACTATTTTTTTTGCCGTTTTTTGGGATGCTAGAGATTTTTCAGATTATTTCATAAAAAAATGTTTTCTTATTTTATGCATGTATTTTTTCAGATTTTTCATATAAAAATATAATATTTGTTCAATATACTATTTATTTTTACTAAAATAAGACATGTATAATAAAGTAAAAAAATACAACAAAAATTTGCAATTGTGTTAAAAAATAGTTACGAATTCAAACATAACATTGTGACATGAAAAGTATTAAAGTGTGTACACACACATTGATCAACTATGTCTATTCATATCCATTATTTCCCATTTCTATGGTAAAAATATAAAATAAAGAGTTTAAATATGCTATTAATTGTTGCAACATATAACTAAAAACCCATAAAAAATTCAATAACTTGAAAAAAATTGTTTTCATGAAAAAACTGGTAAACAGTTAAGAATCCTAAAAACTGGGATAAAAAACTACACTGTTTATGTGGCAGCACTGCATACACCAAATGTAATGTGTTTCAACACTTTAGCAACTTTGAAAATGTTGCCCTCTCATTTAAAAATGTTGTCGCTGAACTCTGTACCATGTTGAATTTCTGGTAGAGCGGAAAATTACTCTGTAGAAAATTATATACTTTTTGCGCCGGTATATTGTTGAGTAAATTAAGTTGAAATAATTATTAGAAACAAAAACAGAAATTTTGATATATTTGAAAATATGAAAAACAGGGTAGAGCAGGAAACCTGTAAAAAAATTAATGTGGTGAAGTGATTTTTTGGTAGTATGATTTTAAAGAAAAATTAAAAGTGTTGCAAGGTTTAAAAGAATTAATTATTAATTTAATTTAAAAGTTATTTCATTTGTCGATATTTATTTATTTAAATTAAACTAGTAAAAGTGTGCTAATTCACTCTTAAACGTTTGCCAGAGAATGTTTAGCAACGTTTCATGAACTAAGCGAAATTCCTTAAATATCCCTACTACTACAAACACACGTACCTGCATCGAGAGATCTTTCGAAGAGAGAATAACTTTACATTCATTAATGTAAGTGGATTTTAATGTCATTTATTTTATATTAATTTGCAGTACTTTTATTTCCATTTATATTTTATTTTGTTTACATCTTAAACATTTTTGCAAAAATTCTCATTTAATCAAAAGAAGTTATTTGTTTTTGTTTAATAAATAATGGACCCTGTTATTTGATGAAAAGAATTAGTAAGAACCATTTTTATATGGAAGATGTGATATTTTTAATTGTATTTTGTTTATAATAGAAACTATTGCCCAAATTTAAAAACATCGTTAGACAAAAATTTACAAAAAAAAAAGAACCGACCCGGCTAAAGAATTTAAGCAAAAATAATAAGGGTTTTCACTCTTGGTAGTATATTTACAACCCTTGTAAATTTACAACGATTTTATACTACAAAGCGTGAACGACTTTTTCGTGTATTTACTTTCCGCATAAACACAGCTATTGTAAATTAATCACCCAGGTGATTTTTGTTTTGTTTTTCATCAATTTGAAAACTTAAAATATCAAAAAAATTGAATTTGTTAACAAAAATGCCTATAAATACGGAAAAATATAAAATTATAAATTTTTTAGAGCAAAATGCAATTAACCAAATACAATTTGCAGAGATTCTCGATTTGAAGATACGGTATTACTAGTAATAATAAAAACCAATAGCTGCTAAATTTCACTATCTGTCCATCTTTTATTACTTATTTTTTCACGCGTTTGCTTTATGTTCGGTTTTTCATTATTTTGATCCATTATTCAACAGAAAATGAAAAATAACAAAATCAAACAATAGTTTTGGTTGCTAAATGATCAGCTGTTTTAGTCTTGTAAATGTACAACATGTACTTACTATACCTTTTGGTCTTGTATTTTAACCACACCCTAGTAAATTTTAGTTCTATACATTTTGTTGTTGTGGTGTAGTAAATGGTAGTACTTTTACTATATCTACAACCTCTACAAGGTCTACAAGGGTAGTTTACTACCAAGAGTGAATACCCTCAATAATATTTTTGGATATTATTCATTGTGTTCTATAGTGGTGTGTTGTTTAATCAAAACAAAGAAAATAAAACCGGTTATTTGAATACTTTTTTATCTACAATAAAATCATTATCTATATAACACTTTTACTGCGCATTTTGTTTTGACTCTTTTTTCTTTTTTAAATTAATAAACAAGTTTCCATAAATATTTAGTTTTATAAAAACATAGATAATGATAATTATTTTAGTTTTCTTCGATCTTCTCTATTCATGCAATATTCCTTATCGAGCTAAAGATCCTTTATTTATAAAAAATTTAATTATAAATATTTATTTATCCCAATATTTCGTCACCACATTGGGTGACTTCTTCAGGGGAAATTGTCTTTTTTTTATAATTAATAAATTAAAATCATAAACTGAAAACTTATATATAACAATTTTTTTAAAAAAGGCGGTGAATCAAAAATTATTTTTTGTCAATATTAAAAAATAAAAATATCACAGAAAACAAAAATAACAATATTTGAAAAATTAAAATATTACATGAACAAAAATATTATATATACATGTTATTTAACATAATAATAATATTTATCCTAGTTTTTATTAACTAAATGTCTGTAATTTTGTGCAATATTTGCTATGTCTGTTTTATAATTAATTCGTTGTGTAGATGGTACTTTCATAATTTGTAACATTTCTAACATACACTTGTGCTCATATAATTAAGTCAACAAACATTTTTATTTTCAAAGGTCTGTAATTTTTATAATAATCACATTACATATATTTTTTTCTTTTATATTATTACTACCGTTATTTTTCCAAATAACTTAAGACATTTTTTTCATAAAATGACAAACTATGTGTGATGTAGACATTCTTTCTCTTCCTTACTCTATACATTAGTGCTCATATAATTAAGTCATTGCAATTTTTAACGGTAATCTTTGTCTTTATGCATTCAAATTCTAAAGTATTTTATAAAAAATACTTTAATCATTAAAAAAAAAGATTCTTAAAATAGTTTTTATTAACACCTCACAATAATGGGCAAGAAAAAAAGTTCATCGCCATGCGAGAGAAAAATAATATGGGAATGCTTCCAGAAACACCAAAAAGTTTCCAAAGTAGCCAAATATTTAAACTTTTCGAGAGGAAAAATCATCAATGCAATTCAATATTATAAGAAAAATAAAACTTTTAACAACTTACCGAGGAATAAGCCAAGAAAAACGACACCTGCTGAGGATAGAAAATTGATAAGATTGAGTAAGGCCGATCCTTTCTTGACCTCTACTGAAATTAGAGCTCAAATGGAAGAGTATAATGGAGTAAAAATATCAGCACAAACTGTCCGACGTCGCTTACAGGAAAATTCTTTGAATGGAAGAATCGCCAGACGTAAGCCTAATGTGTCTAAAAAAATATTAAAAATAGACTGCAGTTTGCAAAAAAACATTTGCAAAATGAAGTCAAATTTTGGGATTTGATTGTTTGGAGCGATGAATCCAAATTTAACGTGTTTGGAAATGATGGTAAGCCCTATGTCAGACGTCCACCGTTACAAGAACTGAACCCACGCTACACAAAAAAACCGTAAAACATGGTGGTTCATCCGTAATGGTATGGGGCTGTTTTACATCATCTGGCGTTGGTCCAATTGTTCAAATCGAAGGAAAAATGACGGGCGTTATGTACAGAGACATCTTGGAAGAAAACTTGCTTGGTGACTATGCTGATAATTTGCCATTAGCTTGGGTATTTCAACAGGACAATGACCCCAAGCACTGTTCACGGATGGTAAAGGACTGGATAAAAGCAAATTACATAAAGATTCTCGAATGGCCCGCCCAAAGTCCAGACCTTAATCCCATAGAAAATTTATGGGGAAACATAAAAAGGGCAGTAGGTGCAAGAAAACCTGCAAATAGAGCAGATTTGTGGAAAGTAATTAAAGAAAAGTGGTATAAAATTACACCAGCCCAATGTGCGGCCCTTGTTAATCTTTAATCTAGTTTTTTGTGATATTCTTTTTAATAAATACTGTTAATCTTAAAAAAAAAGTGTGAATTAATGTTTAATTTAAAAACCTTATTTATTTTATGTTAATATTTTGTTTTCTTTTCTTAAATAAATGTTTTTTATGAACTTTTTTTCTTATTTAAATTATTGACTTAATTGTATGAGCACAAGTGTATATCTGCGTCTGTAATTATTTTCCATGTTTAAAATTGACGTCCTATCAAATTCAGGATAATGATTAAACTTCGTGCAATGTAATGATAATGCTGTTTTCTGTGTAGAAGTAGTGTTCCTGTATTTTTGATCAGATCTGTGTCCTGCAATTCTTGTTTTTAATTTATTCTTTGTTGTACCTACATATACATTACTACAATTCTCATTATCATTTCCACTACAAGGTATTTTATAAACTAAATTGGACATTTCAGATTTATCTATTTTATATTTCGTTTTGCTAAATAATCTACCTAATGTGTAATATGTTCTATGTGCTACTATATATTTCTTATTATCATAAATTTTCGATTTTTCTAATCTTTCAGATATAAGAGGAACATAAGTTAGAGATTTATAAATTTTAGGTCCAGTAACCGTTCTCGTAACTAAATTATTCTGTTTTTTACATTGTCTTATCAATCTACAGATTAATTGAATTGGGTAATTATTATTTAACAAAATATTTTTAATCTTTTCTACATTAGTTTTATGAAATTTTGTATCGCTAATCTTTAATATCCTTTCAATCAAATTCTTAGCCGTATTAAGTATGATTCTTTTCGGGTGTTTAGAAAAATAGTTAATAACTCTCCCAGAAGCTGTTGGTTTCTGATACCAATCTATTAATAAACTCTAACCCTTTCTTATTATCAATGTATCTTAATAAGGAATTTTAAAATTACATTCTTTCTTAATCGTAAATTTTATATTGTCATTTTGGTCGACGGGTTCATACGCAAAATCCTTAACATGCTATGAGTGTGTATGTGTGTACAATGTTTAGTATATATAAATTGTTTTTGTGTGTAAGCTTTTGCATATGAATTCGTCGACGAAAATTTGCTTACGACCACGTTTTCATTCATAACTCAGGAACCAAATGAATCTCCACCTTAAGATTTTGCCACAAATGTAGAGAGGCCTTAGTTTTTAACATATGTTTTTTCAGTATTTAAAAAAAGTGGATTTTGAGATATAGGTCTTTGAATATTAAAAATAAACTTTAACCGCCAATTTGAAGGTAATGTTTTCACCTTTAAAATGGTAGCAATAGAAAAATTTTAGGTTGTAAAGTTTAAAAGTTATGGGCGACTTTGTATGGACACTTTTTCGATATATTAACGTTTTTGCCAATTTAAATGACGTCATATTTTGAAAACCGAAAGGGTTTGGGGTCGAAAGGTTAATGATTTGATAGACACCACCAATTTAAAATATTTGTGGCAAATTTCATTAAAATCGGAGATGACAAATCCGAAAATTACAGTTTTCTGTACGGTTTGACATGGAATGTCATCTCCAATTTTTATAACAAATTATAGCTAGTTTATACTGCATTTCCATACATAGCGAAATTACATGTTTTGCTCAAAATACGTGTTTTGGTATATATTTTCCCATATATTTTTATGCGAGCAAAACATCTCAAACGACGTTTTCACTTTCAAAACATTTCGAAAATAGTCTGATCAACACTGAATTGTGTCTATACTAACTGTGTTATCAATTCAAAGAGAATGATAAATAAGAAAAAAAATACATTTCAATTTGACAAGTTCGAGAGTCTTGATTCTGATCTTGAACGATGTACATTGTGGCTTTAATCATCGTGTCTCCACTGTGTACCCTGTGTTGAACGATACAGACGCGCAAAAAATAACGGAGTGTGAAAATTTATTAAAATATAAATATATTTAAAGGAGAAAGTGAAGTAGACTATTGAAACAGCAGTTTTTTTAAAAACTGGAAAATAGAAATATTGCTATATGTTATGGCTTAAATAACATTTTACAAAATAAATTTGCTTTTATTTACTTCAAAGATTTATACCATGTTTCTACATAACAAGTAATTTCTCAAACAGACAAGCTGTACACAAACAAGAACGTAAGCGAATGAGTTTTTATAGTACACTTGTCTTACTTACGTTTTGTTACGTTGTTTTTTTTATATTGTCAAATTACATATTGGTTCACATTTGTTTTCTTGACGCTGTAATTTCACATGGTTATTGATTTTTTATTTTATTTAAATATGTGTATTAGGGCGGGTCATCATGGCCATTTTTTTGGCTCAATCCATTATTTAATTCAATTTACAATTCAAAACGAAGAGTTTAAGCCCAAATTTATCGAATTCGGTTGATTAATTCATGCGATATTGCTAAAACAAAATAACACATAAAACCAACTTTTTGATTTTTTTTCCCTTTTTATTTTTTTTTCTACAAAAATTCAAATTAAGAGATAATAAAGTATCTATCAACCTATTATCAAAAAAAAATATTCAATTTGAGTGTAGTAAAAGACAAAATGTGAAAAAAAACATTATTTTTTCTGAAAGTCTTGTTTGCTTTCAAGTCTGGGTGTTTTCGTACGGCTCTCTAATGTCGTCGCCATAGCGCCTTCTACATTCTTTCCTGCAACTCGTTTAGCAGTGGCAGCCAGCAATTGGACATGTCTTTCCATTCCTTGAATGTGTAAAGGAATTTGTGGATCATCAAACGGTGGCACTTTGTAATTTAAATATCCCTCCAAATGTTCATACGAATAACTTTGCGTAAACGGTGGTTCGAATAAAATGGTATCGTCATTTAAATCAATCATATTTGTATATTCCGTACAATTAAAGTTTATAAGAGATTTTTTATAAACTCTAAGTTCCGTTGGGTCGACAATATCTCTTCGGTAATGTAAAATCTTCTTTATAGCAATGTTTCGTTTTTCCATTCTATCATCAAACAACATAGATAGCAAGATATTTTCTGAGTGTGCAAAATATGGATTATCTTGAATTACTGTATTTACAACTCCAAGTAAATTCCGTGGTAAAAATCGTGTCCAAGTAATAAATTTAAAAAATAATGTACTACCGTATGCGGCAGAGCTATAATACTTAACATTGAAATACATTGGCGTGTATACTTTTATTATATAGTTAGCCAGAATTTTTAAATTTTCAGTTGGATTATTAGTTGTCACATACAACCGTAATAATCTATTGGCTTTGGTCAGCCAACGATAATGTGCAATTGGCCCTGGTTTTATGTGAGATAAATCCGCAGGAACCACACCATTAGAAATTGCATTGGCCATTAACATCAAGTACCTCGAATCAGTAAATAATTCTTCTGGATTTAAATCACCAGGAGGCATATTTTCCAAAGCGATTTCCTCAAAATCGGTTACCACCTGAAAAGAAAACATAAAAGCTAAAAAATAGAATAAAAAATGGTTATGAATTAGCTATAAAAATTACATACCGGAAGATTTTCACAATCAGCAATTTTTGAGCTCAACTTTCCGGTAGTTTATCGTGGTCCAGTGGTGGTTGATTTGTCTAAAGTGTCAAACAAATGTCTAAACGGAAGCTCGTTAAAGTGCAGAAGACACACAAACCAGTGCAGTGGTCTCTTTAACTGTTTTTCGAATAGTCGCAAAATTCCACCGTGTACGCCAGTATTTGTTGGTTCACCATCAGCGCATATGGCAATTAATGAATCGAGAGACAATTGTTTTTCTTGGAAGAATTCGATCAATTTGTTGACTGCTTGCCGCAGTTTCAATTTCTAGTTTTGTGTAGCCTATCAATTGAGAATTTGGTTCCCTCAAAACAACTAGATGAGGTTCTTTAACCATCCTTGGATGCAACTTCTCATCAATTTTTTCTACAGTTAGAGCATCATTTTTCCTGCCGTCGAATGAAAATGATATCAAATTCGAGCCATCATACCGCTTACGAAGTGCGTCTTGTCTCCATTTTTCTCTTTCTCTACGAAGTTTACTTTTATCCATGATGACAAGATTGCCATGAGCATCTTTTACGCCCAGGTCTTCCATCAGAGCTGTTGCCAATGCTGATCCCATTCTATCATGCACACCAAATCTGTCACACATCATTGCATAGTTTTTAGTATTGTATCTGGGAGTGTATGTTTGTGGTGGTAGAACTAATTCTGAACCTCCTCTCACATCAACTTCCATTTCGTCATAATGTGGTTCGTATGTAGGATCGTTGCTCACTGGGATTGTTGGTATAGTCGTTGGTATCGTCTCTTCACTTCCACTATCGTGTTGCGGTATCGTTTGTATTCTGTCATTATATTGATCGCGCATGAAATCTTTTAAGTTTTCTGGGATAGCTCCACATGAGCAGTCGTTTTCTTTCAAGTTGCATTTACATTTTCCAATGTTGAATAATTGGTTTGTTGATTCTACGAATTTTTTGAATTCTGTTGCGCGTTTTACTCGTTGTTTATCTGCATTACTATATGCGTCAAGCAAATTATTCAATTTTCTAATGATGCTACCTTTGAGTATAAGTTCAATATTAAGTTGATTCCAAATTTCTAACAATCTGTCTGCTACTTGGGAAGTAAATCTTTTATACGAAAACATTTTGCTTTGGGCTTTTGAACGTTCGGCCAAGAAAAAATAGTACTTCAATATATCTCGTTTAGTTGACAGATGAATATCAGGTAATTCACAGCCCACGCCAAAAGAAAAAACATCATGAGAGACCAAATGTTGCAAACTACTGCGTTGGGTATCTGTTGGATTTTGCGATGAACCAGGCTCTGAATCCATTTTTTAAACCGAATTATATATGTTTTTCATAGAATAATAATATAACTATTAACTATAATAGTTAGCAATGTTTTTACACTTACCTTTAAATCTTTTCTAAATTTCAAAATAGTTATTTCAAGTAACACTTCACTGAAATGACGCTCAAACAAAACTAGCATACACTGGAATCCCCACCCCGCCAACTACAGCTGATTGTTTCGTCCAATTAGAATTGCTGTGTATTTGTTGTTGTCAAAATGACGTCAGCGAAGAATTATTCTTTATAAATCGTATGCAAACCCAAAAAAGAGAGCAAAAATAAAAAGGGAAAAAAAATCAAAAAGTTGGTTTTATGTGTTATTTTGTTTTAGCAATATCGCATGAATTAATCAACCGAATTCGATAAATTTGGGCTTAAACTCTTCGTTTTGAATTGTAAATTGAATTAAATAATGGATTGAGCGAAAAAAATGGCCATGAAAGTAATATTCTTGGACAAAATCATGAAAAAAATGGAAAAAGGCTCCAAAATTTGGACAAAAACGCCCGTAACTTTTGAACCGTTGGACCAATGTTGGAGATTTTTTTTTGTAAATTTATCAAAATGAGCTCACCTTTCCAACGCGCCTACTGGCCGATGGATAGTTTTTGAGTTATGGATGTGAACGTGTAGGTAATATTTCATACGAACGTCAATTTGGGAAAAAATCTACCAACAAAAAGTAGGGGACTCGATTTTAACGATAGAGGTATGGTTCCTTCGGCAAATTTTCATGGAATAACCCATAGAATACGGAAATCATAGGGAAATTGTCGAAAAATAAATCGACCCGCCCTAATGTGTATATGTATGTATATACTTACAATTTTTTGTCGTTTAAATCCATAATTATACGTATCATTTTATTTTATAATTTTCTTTTTTTGATAAAAAAAAACTAATAAAATACTATTTTGTGATACACACAATTACTTTTTTTACTTGTATGTTTTTGACAGTATTGACAATTGAAATTGTTATGTAGAAACCGCAAAAAGAGTTGCACTTACGTTTTCACTCAACAAAACTTGACATTTGTATTATAAAACCGCAAACTAATTTTTAATACTCAATTGGACAACATTTTTGAGAAACTTGTTATCTAGAAACATGCCATTATACAAGGATGAATAAAATTAGTTTTATTACAATACAAAACATGGTGTAGAAAATCAGTGTTGATAACGTAGTGCTTTTCTACAATATCTCCCTTTGTTTAAGCCACCCAGGAGGTTGGCGGTTTCTTATAGGTCTGAAAGTTTCTGTACCAACAGCCGGAGGCGAAATTGGTTCAGCATCATCTATTGAGTCAGATGTAGAATGAAATGAAGAATCTTGTCCTATTCCAATAACTGGATCAGGTTCCACCTGATTTGACGATTCATGTTCAGTAACAGGAACATTTTCTAGTTGTTTGTACAAATCGAACATTTCCATTTATACCTGAGTAGAATCTAGAGGTTCATCATCCAAGTTGTATCTTTTGTTCAATTGGTTTGCATGAGATCGAATTAATTTTTGTTTGTCCTTATCAATTACCAAGACATTGTAATTAATAGTTCCCACTCGTTCTATTATTGAACCAGGTACCCACA
This sequence comes from Eustalomyia histrio, assembly GCA_949748255.1. Lineage (NCBI taxonomy): Eukaryota > Metazoa > Arthropoda > Insecta > Diptera > Anthomyiidae > Eustalomyia > Eustalomyia histrio. The sequence continues at coordinate 89,466,678 of OX456526.1, forward strand.
AATACTTGTTATTCCTAAATATTTGGGCATATACATTTTCATCTGTCTCAAAAATTTTAGCTTTTGCCCCATGTTTCTTGTTGAAAATCATCTCTTGCTGAATTCGTTTTAATTTTTGTTTAATGAATAATTCTGCTAGAGATTTTGAGTCTAATCTTGGTGTTGATCTATAAGTTTTTGAGTTTTTCAAGTGCACGTTTTAAAGATCCAACAAAACGTTCCGCTTGACCGTTGGATTGCGGATGATAAGGTGCTTTCTAAGGTGTGTGATTCCCCGATCAGTGACAAATTTGTTTAACTGAGTACTTACGAACTGTGTACCATTGTCAGAGACAATGATATCTGGATTTCCGTATTCAGCGAACATTTCGGGCCAGCAATGTCAATATGAATGCGTTCCATAGGATTATTTGTCAGAGGCCATGATTGAAGTGTATGTTTCACCGGTGCTGAGCATGTTGTAGCACATTGGTGAGAATTACGTACATAAATGATTATATCCTCATCGATACCAGGCCAGTAAACATGGCTTATTGTTAAAGATTTCATTCGTTCCTTACCTGGATGACCTCGATGAAGTTGTTTTAGGATACAATTTCTTAATTTCGTCGGTATTACAATCCTATCTTTAAACATAAGGCATTCTTGAACTACACTTAGTTGATCTCTTCTCGTATAGTACGAAGCGAGTTCCGGAGGTAACTTGCTGTCCCAACCATTTTTGAGTGATGATATAACAGTTTGAAGAATTTTGCATTTATTCGTTGCGATCAAAACCATGTTGAACGTAATTGGAAGATTTGTAAAATGATCATTTAAGGCGGTTCAACAGTCTTCTTCTAAATTGGCACAGGCAATAACGATATCTTCATCAGGTTTAAGGTTTGTATCGATGAGTGAACATCAACACACCCAAATTCTTTTGTATTTACGTATTCCATTTTGAAATCGTACATCATGAGTGTTAACGCCCAACGTTGAAGGCTATTTGCGGCATATGCTGGAATACCTGATTTACTGCCAAAAATTGCTAAAAGAGGCTTGTGGTCAGTACACAAGATGAATTGTCGACCATATATATATAACGATGAAATTTCTTTACATTAAGCTCTTTCTCTATTTGAGAGTAGTTTTTCTCAGCTGGTGTTAGTGTACGTGAAGCATGAGCTATGACCTTCTCTGATTTATTCGGATATACGTGGCATATGAATGCACCAACACCTTTACCAGATGCATCTGCTGCGACCTTGATCGTTTATTCTGGATTGTAGTAAGTTAACAGCAATTCTGAACTTAAAAGATCTTTAAACTCTTTAAATGATTTTTGACATGTAGCTGACCACTCGAATTTTACGTTGTCCTTTAAAAGATTATCAAGTGGTGCCCTCAGATTGCTCGTTTGATGAATATATTTTCCATTATAGTTTATGGACCCCAGGAATGGTTTATGGTTAGAAGCTTAGCTGAATCTGCTGTTATTTCTGTTTGTAGATATGCATCCGAAAGATCAATATGTGTATAAAAACAGCTGTTGGCCACTTTTGTGTACAGATCTTCTGGACGGTGAAGCGGATATTTATGAGGTTCCAAACTATCATAAAGTCCAGTTGAATAATCCCCACATACGCGCACTTTTCCATTTGGCTTCTTTACAGCAACAATAGGTGCTGCCCAATCCTAGAAATCGACAGGTGAAATTACTCCCAGTGAGTGTAAACGATTAAGTTCATCTTCTATAAGTGGAAGCATGGCATATGCAACAGGTCGTTTTGCTCCGAAAACTTGTTGACATCCTTTTAAAGGTGTAGCTGAACTTTTGTTTTTGTGAAATTAGTGTATCTTGAAAAATGTGTAAAAAATCAATCCTTATTTTGGATAAAATTTCAGGACTGACTTCAGCTTGCTTGAGTTGACAACGAATTGTCAGCGGTTGGTTCCATAAATGAAAAACATCACACAAATTTGTACCAAAAATTCAGCGGTTGGTTCCATAAAAAAAAAACATTCACCAATTAGCCTGACTTGACAATCAAACTCGGCTAAAAGTTTAATTTTGTTGTTGGATGCACTTGTAACATAACGATTTTTGAATTGTTTTCCTGGATTACCCATTTTATCCCAAAGAGATTTGCTGATCATTAAGATATCTGAGGCCGTTTCAATTTGAAGTTTGAAATCAAAACCAGGATTATTTTGTGTTAAGGGCAAAATTTTTATACATATTGACATTGACGTATTTGCGCCTTGATGCATGTGAGATTTTGTTGATTTGAACAACTTTTGTTTCTGGATAGCTTTTATGATTGTTGTGATTTTTGTTTTTGTTTCTATAAGAAAAATTGTTCTGATTTGAACTACTTTTACCTGAAGATTTGCAGTAGCCCTCTTTATGACCGACAACATTACATTGACTCCACTTGTGATTGATGAAATTGCAATATTTTGAATAATGCATTGAACCGCAGTTCCAACATGGAGTTTTTGGAACATTCTTGGCATTATCTGGTTTGGATTTCTGAAAATTGTATTTAGAATCAATGGCATTGACAGTTGCATCTGTTGTGTTATCCTCTACCATTGCAGTATCCCGTTTTAAATTTATAAATTTCTGAGCTGTTGTTACCAATTTGTTGACTGTTTGATTTGAGTCGTCTTCTAAAATTGATAGATACATCATACGAACCTCACCATCTGAATGAGATTGCAATCCGCACTAAAAAACAAGGCATTTGAATTGATCCTCCTTCATTTCAGATAACTTAAAACGTTCACATACTTCATTTACACGAGCAGCATATGATACCAAGCCCTCTTGTGGATTTTTCATTGTTTAAAGACACTTATAACAAGAACTAAACAATGATTCCTGTATTCCATACATATCCCTTAGGACTTTAACCGTTTCAGCAAAAGAAATATCCCCTGGATTTTTAGGAAGTATATAGGCTGAATATTTACCATGAGCGATAGTGTTTTGCTTTCTCATTAAAAGTCTGACTTGTGCTGCGTCATCCAAATCTTTACCATCTACTAGGAATATGTACTCATAACGCCCGTACCAAACATCAAACGTGATTGCATTTGCCGGATCAAAAGAAAATTCAGCAATACTATTTGTCCATTAATTGTTCTTGATTTATTGAAACGCCCATAGCCAATCTTGCTAAGATCTGGCTCTGCCTTTCCAATAATTTCATAAGCTTTGGATCTGTTATTGCCATAGTCCTCGTCGCCACAAGATGTTATGGTTTAAATAATATTTTACAAAATAAATTTGCTTTTATTTACTTCAAAGATTTATACAAGGATGAATAAAATTAGTTTTATTACAATACAAAAGTGTTGATAACGTAGTGCTTTTCTACAATACTATATTTATAAAAAATATATATACCTGAAAAGATACTGAATTTGGCTAATACGTGTGCATTTAGTTGCAACGTGGTGCAAGCATGGAATTAAGCAACGATGATCAACACTCATTTATAGAGAGTAAACATTCAAAGCGAAGAAGAGCAGATGTATTATTGTCACCTGCAAACATTAACGTAACTAATTTGGGTGAAAATAGATTTGCTTTACTTGGTGGATTGGAGATTGAAAATACAGAGGACACCACCATACAGAGAAAGGCAGAGAAAACTGCTAGAGCCAAAAAGGAAAATGCCGGCAAATCCTTTTGCCCTCCAATATTTTTATTTGATGTCAACATTAAACGTTTGGTTGACCAATTGGAGGCAAAAACACCCAAAATAACGTTTAAAATAAGAAAGATATTCACTCTTACACCTAAAGAGCTAGGACAGACTTATTTTGTATTAAGAGGTCTTTATCACGGTACTAGTGTTGAGGAAGTTAAGTCTGCTCTTGGCAAATCATTTCCAAACGTTGTTTCCAAAAATACACGTTTTACAACTCCGTATTCCGTAAAAAACTCATATGACACAGGCCTGTAGCTTGTTACGCTAAACGCAGGGAATTCACAATCAGATATTGCGCACATTAAATATCTTTTAGGACAAACTATTATTTGGGAGAAACCTAAAAGGAAAGAACAAGAGGTACAATGCCAAAAATTGCAATTCCGAATTCCAATATGTGAAGAGCGATAAAAAGCACCCCCCGGATGAATGCCATCGCATAAATTCTGATACGTCAGCACCCCACTGTGTGAACTGTGGAGTAAGTGGTCATCCTGCAAACTGGAGAGGTTGTCTAGCCTATAGAAAATACCTTGCCGTACGAAGCGAACGCATAAAAAAGGCTAGTGAAGAAAAGCTTGTTGCCAAAGATAAAGTAAAGAATATAATAACCAATCTATTCGTTTACCAGGCAGATAATTTGCCAGCCTTTTTCAGGTAAATGCTACCCAAGCTCAAACACATAAATCATCAGTAATTAAAGAATTTTCAAAATTTACCAATATGTTTCTTTTACCTGAGGAATTGTCGCTGAAACAGCAAATTAAAAACTTCCTTAAAGATTTTAAAAACATGCCAAAAAATGAAGATAAGCAGAGTTCCTGCGGCTTCTTAAGAATGTGAATAACAAATATGGCCCATAGATCTCTTAAATTTATGACATTTAACATCCGCTCTCTTGTTAACGTCATTCGCCAAATTGAACTGTCAAATATCCTTCATCATTACCAAATTGATGTAGGATTCATACAAGAATGTCATAGAAAAGTAAATCTTAATGGATTTTATTTCGTTTACGAAAATTCAGTTTTAGGAGAAGCATTATAATAGAATTGTTTGCAATAAAGCACAATTTAATAACATTTTTATTGAAATAGAAATTTTTATTGAAATGAATGGAAATGGCATTAGTAAAAAATATTTATTAGGGTCTTTGTATATTCCTTGTGTATATGACTCACATGAGTTAAACAACAGCTTAAACCAGATTCTCCAACTGAGCAACAATTATGATGGGTTTATATTCGGTGGTGACCTAAATTCGAAAAATTTAAATTGGGGAGACACTGCATGTAACGCTAATGGAAAAGTTATACATAGCTGGCTACAAAACAACTGTTTAGATGTAACACGCGTTTGCGATATATCTCCATCGTTTCCTAACGGGTCTTCTTTTCTAGACCACTTTCTATTAAGTCCTAGCATAATCAACAGTATCCAAACTAATTATCAGATCAAAAGCTTATCAACTTTCTCGGATCATTTGCCATTAGTACTGAAACTGTAAAGTGATGCAGCCTGTTTAACATTAAGAAGTCTCCTGGTAATAACTTCATACAAGAACACCAATTGGAACACATTCAGTAGAGATTTAGATGCAGCCTCAGATGCTCATATGATAAATACATTTAATAATACACTTACCTCAATACATGAAAGCCACTCCAACAAACTGGAAATAAATGATCAAAAACGTCAGTATCCTGATAACATCAAGAAATTTTTTTAAGTTAAGTATGCATGGCAGAAGAACCTAAAGAAAATATATCACAGAACTGGAAATAGAATTAGCAGTATAAAAGCGAGTATAAAAAGCTCACTAAACAAATACAACTATTAAAAACAATTAATAGTGAGCTTATTAATCTTGAAGATGGTGAAAATTTGAGACATAGACTCTCAAATTTAACACCAGGTCCTACTGCCTTAAAGACGTATTTCGGTTCGTTGGAAAACAGAAGTCGCCTTTTTGCCAGCAGCTCATACACAATGATACTATCACTTCCAATAGTTCCCAAGAAACATTTTTACGGACCCTCCGACACGTACGGATTCATGAATCCGGTTCTACTGCACGTTTACGGACCGTAAATACGTATCCTCGAATTTCATTAGTTTTTCCAACGCTATGGCGATGTTTACATCATTACTGATTAGTAAAATACTGTGGAGTGAGCATTTCAGATATATCTTTTACTAGTTCATGAAGTTCACAAGTGTGAGAGAGAAACAAAATCACACGTACGCGAATGTTTACATCAGTATTTTTATATTGCCTAATAGGCTTTTTAAACTAAACAACATTTTGTGAAACGCGTGGAAGATGTTAAAAAATGAAACAAGTGTTTACATTGGCAACATCTTTCATCTGCCATTTATTCAGCTGTCAATAAAATAAAAGAAAAAGACGAATATTTTTTGTTAAAAATAAAAAATGGATTTAGAGAAAGCATTAATCATTGGAGTAGTTGTTGCTTTGCAAGAACAAACCAGAATTTTAATGCAGAACATTAAAATATTAAAGGCCATTCTGGAAGAAGATGATGATGAAAAAAATTTTTTGTTAGACATTAGAATGAAATTCTTACATGTGCCGCTTATTTTCCTTTGTTGAATAATTTTTGTTTGTTTATTTTCTGCAATGTCGGTTTGCTAGTGATGGCACAAAGAAAATCGTTTTTTGTCTTTTTTTTTGTGATAAAACTTGAAAGATGTAAAATGGAACAAAATGAGGAAGAATCATCTTTTGTAGATGTAGAAAGATGTAGAATTTTTGGCCTGTATAATTCTTATGGGAAGATGTTAACATCTTTGCAAATTGATGAAAGATGACAAATGTATCTCAGTGGAAAAAGGCTATAACACACTCGCACTTTTTGAAATTGAAAACTGGATAGCATTCTATTTCTCATTCAAGCCGTGAGGCAATCTGAAGAGGGATACAAAAAAAAAAAGAAGTATACATTTCTACATGCAAGAAAAATGGAGGAAAAATTTTAAAAAATGAAGGAACTTCCTTTTTAAAAGAAATTCTAATTCGATTCTGGTTTTGGATGGAGTAGGAAGAGTGGCCGGCGGGAAATTTTTAATTGGCAATTACAACAACTACAACATCAGCAACAATAATAAAATACAGCAGTGGTGGCAAAAATTTACAAGTTTTTATTCAATTTTATTACAATATGAAATATTATCTATAAAGAAAAAAAAAGTTCTATACATAACATTGGATTCAGCCACTTCTTCCTACACAACGTTGGAGTAGCTGCATTAGCACCACCACGCCTGGGGTGCTAGGTAACCAGTGGATAACACCATTTTACGAGAATTACGTGGACGACCTGACGGACAGGACTGAAAAGAAAGTGTTTTCTTTTAGTTTCTAAGAAATTGATAGGATAGACATTTAGTGTTTTTTTACTAACCTGGGAGTAATCCCCTATTGAGGAGTGCGAAAGTCGCTAGGTCGAGCTCAACCTTAGGCCGCGAGTGTTAAAGTCCGGGGAATTTTGCCCATATTGAGAAAAATGTTGTTCCTATAAAAAAAAAGAAAGAAAATCAAACTAAAATAAAATATTATAAAAATTTAAATTTTTAACGTAAACGGGAATACCGTACCTCGGACACAGTGACGGACGGACCATTCCACTGAGGCCAACACCGCAAGGCATTCAGCTAATTGGCAAATCAGAGCGAATACGCCATCGTTTATTACCCGCCATGTTGGGGAAAGTAGTGAAATTTGGGATGCCGTTAGCAGCAACAAACGTTATAATAACCTAAAAACAAATCAAGAATATTTAATGACGACTTTGTATAATTTTTTTTCAAAGTAATTTTATATTAAAAAAATAAAATTTTTTTTTTATTAAATTTTTGTGAATGTTAGAAGAATTGTTTTTTTTATAATCGCTGAAAATAGAAAATATTAATTAAAGATAAAGAAACAAAGATTTTTTTTTTAGTTTTGTTAATACCTATTTTTTTCCCAAATGCCACAATTTGGCAATAATATTTAATATTATTATTATAGATACAGAAAAATGAAAATATATGCTGTTTAACTAAATTAACATGACGGTTTAGATTTTTTATAAGTGGTAGCAGGGAGAAGAAATAAGCGGGGTGAGTAATTGGAGCATTCCGGTCAACGTTTATGGAATGTCACGGTGGAACCAGTTCCTTTTGGTTTCAGAGGGAGGGTAACCATATTGGCGAAACAGCTGCCAATATAAAAGGTATTTTTTTTGGTGTTTTATGTGTGCTGCAGGGAGCGTGGCGTATAAAACGCGTTTATAACCAATTCCTTCGTGCATTGATTTTATTTGCATCGCTTTGTCTCGGGTCCCCATAAAATCATAAAAATTTTTCATAAAGTCACCTAATGCAAAAAACAGGCTGGCATGAATTTATTGTCCGTGTCTGTTATGCCCAGTTTGGTCGGCAAGAACCCCCCCTATCCGGCGAGCTCAAGCCGAGCGTTCTGCAATCATGCCAGCACTGCCGACAACCTGGTAACACCTTTTTTTTATACAGTATCAACAGCTGATATGACAGTATGGCGCCCATGCGTGGAGCTCGAGGCAAAGTTTTCAAATTTCGGACTGTGAGAATATGGGTCTCGAAAAGTTTTGTAAGTCTTATTAGGTTTTCAAGAGTACCTAATACATGCGACAAGTCTTGAGAGAGAACGATATATTCTCTCCAGTTGAGGTAAAATTTAGTTTTTTAAATGTCACAGCCTTAAGTGGCAAATCATTTCCTGTCCAGTAAGTCCCGGTGGTCGAGGCTATTAAGCCAAGAGCCGCGTTGCGACTGGTTCGGGGGGTTGTTAGGTCACTTAAGTGTTTTTTTTTCATCACTATTGTGGGTCTGGTACTCGAGTCTTGGTAATTATTTTTTTTTTTTTTAGCTACCAATAAATAAGTTTTTATTTTAGCTTCAAGTCCAGGTCAAAAATAGAACCTAAGAAGGTTGCTAAAAATTAGTTTTGACATTTACCTTTGAGGTTGTGACTCATTTTTAGAGTCAGGTCCACTTCAGATGCAGTCGCTAGTCCATAAATGCATTATTCCAATCGGAAATTATAGTTGCAGCGCAAGCACTGGGGTGGCCAAATAGCAGCTATCTCCATATACCTTACGCTTTTTGTACCCACGAAGCTCCTGAAAAGCAAATAGTTTATTAAAAAGGTACACTCAAGATACTAAAAGAAATACTTGACCCCGCAAATTTTTTCTCCCGAAACGCTACCACATATCGATATCTTCATTGCATTTTCTTTTTTTATACATTTGATTTTGTTATCATCTTTCTAGTTTTTCTTTATTTTTGATTTCTCATTCATTTTATTTTAATTTGTTATTTTTATATTTTCGAGTGATTTTTATTTTATCGCCAAATTGCATCGTTTGGAATTTTAGTTTTTTTCTAAAAGCAAAGTAGAATTGGGTTGTCTTATAGTTTGCTTCTATAGGCTAGTTTTAGCACATTTGTTGTTTCTTTGGCTGTTTTTTTTATTATGGTTTTAACTCGACAAGCCAGCAATTTGGGCAAAATGTCGACTACCACGGATGGAACACAAGCCACCAATACCATCACCGCTGGGGCTAGTGGTTCGAGTACTACCACCACCACCAGCACTACAACAATTGTAACTCCTACAACAACCAGTGAGGCTATTCCACCCAACGTGCCTCAATATGACGCTGCTCTCAGCTCAGAAAGTCTGACGGATGAAGCGATAGTGTTGCCGGATTATCTCAGTAGGACAGCTCAACAGGTTCGGCGCGAGTTTAGAGAAGGTGTTTCTATAGACCCAGCGAAATTCAAGAAGTTGTTAATGCTGCAGTTGGTGTTTCACAATCTCAGCTTATGAAAGAAGTGGATGACAAGATAAGCAGAGCTCTACGAGAGATAATGTTGGCGATAAATGCGCCGAGAAATGATGGTGTTCATGCTAATCCTGAGCAGCCACAGGGGTATCCCCAAAATCCGGGATTGCCTCCAAATGCACCGCACCATATACAAGGGCAGGCAATTTTACCACCAATGCCACCATTATTTCCTGCACCAAATCAGGAATCAGCGCCTGCAAGGCAAATTCGTTTAAATTTTGGATTGGGTCCTAGTAGCCAACCGTTTCAACCGCAGCTTCAGCAACAAATGTCGCAGCATTCAGTGCATGGGTCTCACCCACAGGTACAACAACCGTTTCTACCATATCCAGCCTATACTCCTAGGCCAGAGTCACAACAGGTTCATTGGTTGGAACAGCAAAACCAGCAACGGAATCCACCACAAATTCAACCACCTCAACAGCAAAATCTGCAAAATTATCAACAACAAAACAATTATCAGAATCAACAACAAAATAATTTACTAAACCAACAACAAAATTTTCAACAGAGTCAACAGTACTTACGTTACGGTGAACTAAATCGGAGAGTGCCGCAGCCTGGTAACCCAGCGCAGAGCGTTAGTTATCCGGTCTCGAATTATTACTGCGAACCGCTAGGCCAGTCCAAACTTGCTAAGTGGGGGCTGAAGTTTTATGGCACAGAAAAATCCATGAACGTGCATGAGTTTATTTTTCGGGTCAGGGAGTTATGCAAAGACTATAATTGCTCCGAAAGTGAACTCATGCGCGGTTTTCCCCTGTTGCTTGAGGACCCTGCGTTGAGCTGGTATTGGAACCATGGAGACCGCTCTTTTGACACAATAAGCCGCCGACAGCTCCCTCAAGAATCTTTTGAGGATTTTTATAATGCTGTGATTAAGCTGCGTAATCAGCAAGAAAAGCCGTATGACGAAGATCAGCTGGTTGATATCATGCGCGGCAACCTGAAGCCGTCATTAGCTCAGTTGATGTTTCCATTGCAGCTGAACAAATTGTCAGATTTCTGCCGTGAGGTGAGGAGGGCTGAGAGCTTATTAGCCAGTCAGCGCCAGCAGTACCCGCAACGCCAAAGTTTTGCACCAAGGTTGCATGAAATAAACTACGAGGATGAGTCACAGCCTGAAGAGCTGGAGGTGGATGGTATTCGATCTACTAGCCACTACACGTGTTGGAATTGTAAAGTGGTAGGTCATAGTTTTGTAGAATGTCCGTCGTCTACTCGCAGGTTGTTCTGTTTCAGGTGTGGTAGGGACGTTGTAACTCCTAAATGCCCGAAGTGCCAGGGAAACCGATCCCGGAACCCGTCTCAATCTGGGGAGGCGAGGTCCACCGAGGTCTAGACCCAGAGCGGGAACAAAAGTTAGGCGATAGAAAACCAAGAGTTAGAGAATTAAAACCTTTACATATAAGAATTAGAGAATATAACGAGGCCAGAGCTCGAATTTTTGGGCCAACCCCAAATAGAATTAAAAAAGCTAGAGATAGGTATAGAAACAGGAAAAAGATTAGGCGGGAAGTTGCAGCAGCTTCTCTGTACGAGAATGAAAACTCGCGTTTTTATACCCAGTTAAATATAAACGGCTACGAAATAAAAGGTTTGTTAGACAGCGGGGCCACGGTGACATGTCTAGGAAAAAATTTCCCGATTTTGTGTTAAAAACCGGTTTGAAAATACACAATTTTTACGCTGAAATTAAAGCCGCGGATGGTAGTCCTCACAGAATAGTGGGTCGTGTGCGAGCAGAGGTGTCATTTAATAAATTAAAACACGCCATCACGTTTTATTTAGTACCTACGCTTAGACGTGAGCTATTTTTTGGTGTCGATTTTATGAAGGTTTTTAAATTGTTCGCCAATATAGAGAGTTTGACAACCAACGGCGTTAGTCTCTGCGAGGAAACAGAGGGTACCGTAGAGGTCAAAGCTCACACTCTTACAGACTTGCAGCAGCAGCAGTTAGACACCGTTGTTTCAAAATTCCCGTGTTTTACGAAATTAGGATTGGGTAAAACCAATTTAGAAATTCATACAATTGACACTCGGGACGCTGTTCCGGTGAAAGGCCGGCATTATCCAGTCTCCCCGGCTGTGCAGAAGTTGATGTTCGCAGAGCTTGATAGGATGCTTGGCTTAGGGGTCATTGAGGTTAGTGATAGTCCATGGAGTCACCCGGTCACTTTGGTCCGTAAGGGCGAAAAGAATCGGTTATGCCTGGATGCTCGCAAACTCAATGCGCTGACGGTCAAGGACGCCTATCCTTTGCCGCACATCGAAGGTTTGCTCAGTCGGCTCGGAGACACTTATTTTATTTCAAGCGTTGATTTGAAAGACGCATTCTGGCAGATACCCCTAGATCAGTCTAGCCGGAAAAAAACTGCATTCACAGTGCCACAGCGACCACTTTATCATATTACGGTCATGCCTTTTGGTTTGTGTAACGCGGCCCAAAGGTTATGTCGTCTAATGGATAAAGTGATCCCCTCATCACTACGTGATAGAGTTTTTGTCTATCTAGACGATTTATTGGTTGTCTCGCCAGATTTCAATATTCATTTGGAGTTGCTGTCACAAGTGTCGGATTGTTTGTCGAATGCGAGACTGACAATCAACGTTGCAAAATCAAAATTTTGTTTTAAAGAGCTGAGATATCTAGGGTACATCGTTGGTGGCGGCAAGTTAAAACCTGATCCGACCAAAGTGGAGTGTATTAACCGTTACACATACCCAAAAACACCTAAACAGGTGCGTAGTTTCATGGGAGCCACGGGTTGGTATAGAAGGTTCATACCAGATTATGCCACCGTTGCTGCACCGATTTTTGAGACACTGAAAAAGGGTAAAACGTTTCACTTTACGGATGAAGCGAAGGTCGCTTTCGATCGCCTCAAAGAAGCTCTGGTTACGAGCCCAGTTCTTGTTCACCCTGACTTCTCCAGACATTTCTATGTTCAGTGCGACGCGTCAGATATAGGCATTGGCGCGGTGCTTTTTCAGAAAGATGATTCTGAAGAAGAACACCCAATCGCCTATTTCTCTCACAAATTAACCTCAGCACAAAAGAATTATTCAGTCACTGAGCGAGAGTGTCTGGCAGTTTTCATGGCGATCAAGAAATTTAGGTCCTATATAGAACTGATGCCATTTTCCGTCATTACTGATCACAGTAGCCTCAAGTGGCTTATGTCTACAAAAGATCTCAGCGGTCGTTTGGCCAGATGGAGCCTTCATCTCCAGGCGTATAGTTTTGGCATTCAGCATAGGCAGGGAAAACAAAATATTGTACCCGATACCCTATCGCGCTATGAGATGGATGAGCTTGCACCGAATGTAGAGAGTTTCATTGATTTAGAGTCAGCCAGTTTCAAGTCGGAGGATTACCTTAATATTATTGAAAACATTGTGGAAAATGCTGATCAGTTGCCTGATATTAAGGTGATTGATGGCATAATATATAAAAGGACAGTTCCGTGCGACGGTGTCTGGGTTCCCAGTGATTTAAGGAGTAAAATAATTGAAAAGGCTCATAATCCACCTCAAGCAGCGCATGGTGGATTTGGTAAGACTCTTCGGCGTGTCCAAGAATATTTTTATTGGCCAAATCAAAGTTCTGAAATTCGTAATTTTGTGGCAAATTGTCAAATTTGCAAGGAATCAAAGCCGGCCAACGTTACCTTACGTCCACCAATGGGCTCTGAAACGCTAACTGCGCGTCCGTTTCAACGTATATTCGTCGACTTTTTAGGCCCTTACCCGCGGTCGAAAAACGGGAATGCATTTATTTTTATTGTGTTAGACCATCTAACCAAGTTCGTTTTATTAAAGGCTATGACGAAAGCAAATTCGAAAAGCGTTATAAAATTCTTGATATCGGAGGTCTTCCATAAGTTCGGTACGCCCGAGACGATTGTTTCCGATAATGGGAAGCAATTTACCAGCAAGGAATTTTCCGATATGGTCAAAAATTTCGGGGTAAAGCATATTAGGATCGCAGCGCACTCGCCACAGGCGAATGCTTCTGAGCGTGTCAATCAATCAATTCTTGCTGCAATTCGCTCGTATATGCAAGATGACCACTCCGAGTGGGATAAATACCTGTCAGAGATTGAATTTTCTTTGCGTTCGTCGGTTCAAACGTCAATTGGTGTGACTCCATATTTTGCCCTTTTTGGCATGAACATGGTAAGTCATGGCAGCATTTATCAAATTGCTCGTAAACTTGAAAGTCTTAATGACCCGGAGATGAACATAGTTCCAAAGCCGGTAAAACTGGCCGCAAATAGAGAAAAGATTCGCGAGAATTTACATAACGCCTACTTAAGAAATGCAAAAACGTATAATACACGGTGCCGAGTCATAAAATTCGTTCCGGGGCAAGAGGTCTACCGAAGAAACTTTCAACAAAACGATTTTAAGAAAGGCTTCAACGCGAAATTAGCCCGCAAATTCGTCAAATGTCGGATAGTAAAACCCATAGGTAATAGCCTGTACGAGGTCGAGGACATGCAAGGTCGCTCGATAGGTGTTTACCACGGTAAAGACCTTAAGCAAGTCGTTGCGTTTTTTTTTTTGTTTTTTTGAAGTGCATAGTAATAAAGTTTTTCGGGCATTAGTCGAGATTTGGTGACCTGTACATTCGTCTTTGGATATTCGAGTCAGAGATTTCATTTGTCGTTTAGATGGAAGATTTTGAAGTTTGGTTTTAACATAAGCCTACGTTTCTAAGCTGATTGCATGTGCAATCATCATTGTGCCTCATGTGTGAGTGCCATGATAACTCTGGGGAACTATGCCATTAAGAGCTAGACACTCCAGCACTGGTACAATGATATTTTTCTGAGTCCGTATTTACGGCGAGTTAACCAAAGTGATTTAATCATCAAAAACAGAATCTTGCGATAAGATAATGGTTTTGCCATCGCAACGATATTAAAATCCCTGACCCGTGCACCAAAGAATAACGTACAAGGTCGTCAAGTCCCAATTACCCGGTACACGGGGCATTCACGGTATGTGCTAAAATGACTATATACATTATGTGAAAGCTCTCGTGCACGAGGTGATGCAGAAAATTCTAATGTCGACAAGTCAGTTTTTTCGGTTTTTTTTTTATCTATTTCTAAGCTTAAATCTATTTAAACTCTAATTCCTACTATGTATGTATGAACAAATTCTTACCAATAAAATTTGTTGCTGGTTTAAAGGTGGTTAGGGATTGGTTTCCCTTCATTGTCGGGCTAGATGATGTTGGATCCATTTAGTTTGCAATCTGGGTTTAGAACCTGAAAGCTAAAAGAAATATAATTGGTTTAAGTTTAAAGTATTTTATTAGTATAAAATTTTTGATTTTTATTTAGGTCGCAAAATTGGTTTCACTCCCCCTTGAATTCGAAGTGCAATTGAATTACTGTTACTTCGGGGGAATGTTTTCATTACTTTTAGGTAAGCAATGGAAATCTTTTTGAATTTTAGATTTCATAGCTTAAGTTTAAGTTTAATTTTTATTTTCTTTATTTTAAATTTTTTATAAAAAAGGTTAATTTGAAGCTATTTTGTTTTCCTTTCGGCATTGAATTTGGTAAACTCCATCTAAGAGTGTTTGAGATTCGAAAGGAAGACAAAAAGCCTGCAAGAGCAAATACTTTTTATGAATTTTCAAAGTATTTTAAGTTTTTACGCTGTTTTTTTTTGCACCATTTTTATATATATATAACATACGTGGGTTCGATTAATGTTGTTGTTCAAGCTACACAGCTATCGAGTTGGCTAACTCGGTAGTTCGATCGAGTTTTAATACACAGCAGCTTTTGTACCTTTCCTCCTTTTGTTTTTACTTCACCTACAGACAAAAGTAAAACATTAGAGTTAATTATTCGCTTTCAACTTTTTGCAAATAAATCAGAAATTTGTTTTGGTTCGTTCAGTCAGGAAAAAAGAAAACTAAATCTTAAAAGAAAAAAAATTGTTCGATTGATCGATTAAATAACGAATAAGTACAAAAAAAATAATTTTTAATTAATAATTTATTTAACGCAAAAAAAATAAACAATTTTAAAATCAACTGAAAAATCTATTGCAATTGCCTGTCGGTTGCTTTATATTTTTTTTTTCTTGGAAACGACGCAAATACCGTAAACTTGTGTTTTTAACTGAAGTTTAATAGCAGGAACCCGATATTAGTATTTTTAAAACGTTTTATTTGTGTTTTTTTTTTCAATAAAAAAAAAAAAAAAAACAAACACTATTGTTCAAGATAGTTTATTATTCAATAAGGATTTTTTTTTCTATTTTAATAAAAGTTTAAAATGTTTATTTTCGTTTCAAAAACAAAAATTTTAAAATCTTTACTGATATTTATCAGCAAAGTCGAAAATTATAATCATCATTGATTGAAAAAGTACAAAAAATAAAACAAACAAAATTAGTTATAATGTTAAATAAAAAAAAGAAATAAAAAAAAAAATGGGGGAAAAAAAAGTTAATGCATTAGGCGTTTTAAAGCGTTTTTCTAGAACGTGATAAATTTAATACGAACAAAGAACAAAATCAGTTTTTTAATTTTTTTCCTCATTAAACGTTAAACGTTTTTTGTCAACTTTTTTTTTGAACTTTGATATTTAAAATTTTTTTTTGTTAGTTTGAAAACATATTTTTTTTTATTTTGTTTTTGGAAGTATTATAAAAAAAAAACTTTTAAAATGAAAAGACATTTATTGTGAAAACAAAATAGTAAAAAGTTTTCGGGTGCCTGCTCAATGGGTGATATTACACTTGAAACTCAATTGAAGATTGTTCTCTTTTAAAACTACTAATGAACTAGATTTATAGTTTTATACAACTTACCCGACTTAAGGGGTTGAAACGCATCGTTTTGAAGTTGTTCGCCGCTGGCAATTGTAACGCGGTCTTCAAGCGGGTGCGCCGTCCATTGGGAATATATATACATATATATATATATATATATATATATATATACAACTTACCCGACTTAAGGGGTTGAAATGCATCGTTTTGAAGTTGTTCGCCGCTGGCAATTGTAACGCGGTCTTCAAGCGGGTGCGCCGTCCATTGGGAATATATATACATATATATATATATATATATATATATATATATATATATATATATATATATATATATATATATATATATATATATATATATATATATATATATATATATATATATATATATATATATATATATATGCATTTCTCATACTTTGAAGACATCTGTATATACAGCCAAAAAAGACCCCGTAATATGAGCTGTATCCAGTAAAATGTCTTCAGTGTAAACAGTAGAATAATGAAAAGTTTAAGGACAGTCCCCAAAGTAACAAAATGTCTTCATAGTAACTTGTGGAACGAAAACCCGTCCCCGCAACATGCGCTATGCACATATATATATATATATATATATATATATGTATATATATATATATATATTAGGGCGGGTCGATTTGTAGGGAGTGAAAAAATTCACCAATTTCCCTATGATTTCCGTATTCTATGGGTTATTCCATGAAAATTTGCCGAAGGAACCATACCTCTATCGTTAAAATCGAGTCCCCTACTTTTTGTTGGTAGATTTTTTCCCAAATTGACGTTCGTATGAAATATTACCTACACGTTAACATCCATAACTCAAAAACTATCGATCGGATTTAATCGCCAGTAGGCTCATTTTGATAAATTTACAAAAAAAATCTCCAACATTGGTCCAACGGTTCAAAAGTTACGGGCATTTTTGTCCAAATTTTGGAGCCTTTTTCCATTTTTTTCATGATTTTGTCCAAGAATATTACTTTCATGGCCATTTTTTTGGCTCAATCCATTATTTAATTCAATTTACAATTCAAAACGAAGAGTTTAAGCCCAAATTTATCGAATTCGGTTGATTAATTCATGCGATATTGCTAAAACAAAATAACACATAAAACCAACTTTTTGATTTTTTTTTCCCTTTTTATTTTTTTTTCTACAAAAATTCAAATTAAGAGATAATAAAGTATCTATCAACCTATTATCAAAAAAAATATTAAATTTGAGTGTAGTAAAAGACAAAATGTGAAAAAAAAACATTATTTTTTCTGAAAGTCTTGTTTGCTTTCAAGTCTGGGTGTTTTCGTACGGCTCTCTAATGTCGTCGCCATAGCGCCTTCTACATTCTTTCCTGCAACTCGTTTAGCAGTAGCAGCCAGCAATTGGACATGTCTTTCCGTTCCTTGAATGTGTAAAGGAATTTGTGGATCATCGAACGGTGGCACTTCGTAATTTAAATATCCCTCCAAATGTTCATACGAATAACTTTGTGTAAACGGTGGTTCGAATAAAATGGTATCGTCATTTAAATCAATCATATTTGTATATTCCGTACAATTAAAGTTTATAAGAGATTTTTTATAAACTCTAAGTTCCGTTGGGTCGACAATATCTCTTCGGTAATGTAAAATCTTCTTTATAGCAATGTTTCGTTTTTCCATTCTATCATCAAACAACATAGATAGCAAGATATTTTCTGAGTGTGCAAAATATGGATTATCTTGAATTACTGTATTTACAACTCCAAGTAAATTCCGTGGTAAAAATCGTGTCCAAGTAATAAATTTAAAAAGTAATGTACTACCGTATGCGGCAGAGCTATAATACTTAACATTGAAATACATTAGCGTGTATACTTTTATTATATAGTTAGCCAGAATTTTTAAATTTTCAGTTGGATTATTAGTTGTCACATACAACCGTAATAATCTATTGGCTTTGGTCAGCCAACGAGAATGTGCAATTGGCCCTGGTTTTATGTGAGATAAATCCGCAGGAACCACACCATTAGAAATGGCATTGGCCATTAACATCAAGTACCTCGAATCAGTAGATAATTCTTCTGGATTTAAATCACCAGGAGGCATATTTTCCAAAGCGATTTCCTCAAAATCGGTTACCACCTGAAAAGAAAACATAAAAGCTAAAAAATAGAATAAAAAATGGTAAAGAATTAGCTTTAAAAATTACATACCGGAAGATTTTCACAATCAGCAATTTTTGAGCTCAACTTTCCGGTAGTTGATCGTGGTCCAGTGGTGGTTGATTTGTCTAAAGTGTCAAACAAATGTCTAAACGGAAGCTCGTTAAAGTGCAGAAGACACACAAACCAGTGCAGTGGTCTCTTTAACTGTTTTTCGAATAGTCGCAAAATTCCACCGTGTACGCCAGTATTTGTTGGTTCACCATCAGCGCATATGGCAATTAATGAATCGAGAGACAATTGTTTTTCTTGGAAGAATTCGATCAATTTGTTGACTTTGCTTGCCGCAGTTTCACTTTCTAGTTTTGTGTAGCCTATCAATTGAGAATTTGGTTCCCTCAAAACAACTAGATGAGGTTCTTTAACCATCCTTGGATGCAACTTCTCATCAATTTTTTCTACAGTTAGAGCATCATTTTTCCTGCCGTCGAATGAAAATGATATCAAATTCGAGCCATCATACCGCTTACGAAGTGCGTCTTGTCTCCATTTTTCTCTTTCTCTACGAAGTTTACTTTTATCCATGATGACAAGATTGCCATGAGCATCTTTTACGCCCAGGTCTTCCATCAGAGCTGTTGCCAATGCTGATCCCATTCTATCATGCACACCAAATCTGTCACACATCATTGCATAGTTTTTAGTATTGTATCTGGGAGTGTATGTTTGTGGTGGTAGAACTAATTCTGAACCTCCTCTCACATCAACTTCCATTTCGTCATAATGTGGTTCGTATGTAGGATCGTTGCTCACTGGGATTGTTGGTATAGTCTCTTCACTTCCACTATCGTGTTCCGGTATCGTTTGTATTCTGTCATTATATTGATCGCGCATGAAATCTTTTAAGTTTTCTGGGATAGATCCACATGAGCAGTCGTTTTCTTTCAAGTTGCATTTAAATTTTCCAATGTTGAATAATTGGTTTGTTGATTCTACGAATTTTTGAATTCTGTTGCGCGTTTTACTCGTTGTTTATCTGCATTACTATATGCGTCAAGCAAATTATTCAATTTTCTAATGATGCTACCTTTGAGTATAAGTTCAATATTAAGTTGATTCCAAATTTCTAACAATCTGTCTGCTACTTGGGGAGTAAATCTTTTATACGAAAACATTTTGCTTTGGGCTTTTGAACGTTCGGCCAAGAAAAAATAGTACTTCAATATATCTCGTTTAGTTGACAGATTAATATCAGGTGATTCACAGCCCACGCCAAAAGAAAAAACATCATGAGAGACCAAATGTTGCAAACTACTGCGTTGGGTATCTGTTGGATTTTGCGATGAACCAGGCTCTGAATCCATTTTTTAAACCGAATTATATATGTTTTTCATAGAATAATAATATAACTATTAACTATAATAGTTAGCAATGTTTTTACACTTACCTTTAAATCTTTTCTAAATTTCAAAATAGTTTGATTATTTGTTAGTTATTTCAAGTAACACTTCACTGAAATGACGCTCAAACAAAACTAGCATACACTGGAATCCCCACCCCGCCAACTACAGCTGATTGTTTCGTCCAATTAGAATTGCTGTGTATTTGTTGTTGTCAAAATGACGTCAGCGAAGAATTATTCTTTATAAATCGTATGCAAACCCAAAAAAGAGAGCAAAAATAAAAAGGGAAAAAAAATCAAAAAGTTGGTTTTATGTGTTATTTTGTTTTAGCAATATCGCATGAATTAATCAACCGAATTCGATAAATTTGGGCTTAAACTCTTCGTTTTGAATTGTAAATTGAATTAAATAATGGATTGAGCGAAAAAAATGGCCATGAAAGTAATATTCTTGGACAAAATCATGAAAAAAATGGAAAAAGGCTCCAAAATTTGGACAAAAACGCCCGTAACTTTTGAACCGTTGGACCAATGTTGGAGATTTTTTTTTGTAAATTTATCAAAATGAGCTCACCTTTCCAACGCGCCTACTGGCCGATGGATAGTTTTTGAGTTATGGATGTGAACGTGTAGGTAATATTTCATACGAACGTCAATTTGGGAAAAAATCTACCAACAAAAAGTAGGGGACTCGATAGAGGTATGGTTCCTTCGGCAAATTTTCATGGAATAACCCATAGAATACGAAAATCATAGGGAAATTGTCGAAAAATAAATCGACCCGCCCTAATATATATATATATATATATATATATATATATATATATATATATATATATATATATATATATATATATATATATATATATATATATATATATATATATATATATATATATATATATAATATATATATATATATATATATATATATATATATATATATATAATATATATATAATATATATATATATATACATATATATATATATATTAAACCTAGATAGGAAAACAGAAAATTATTAAATTTGTTTCACATTTGGAAAGATTATTTTCACTTTCTACTTACGCCAGCGTGTAATGGTTTGGGGCTTTTGAGGTCATATCCACTGCTTGGCTGGAAAAAAAAAATTAAAAAACATAATTTTAAATAAAATTAACTCACCTTCCTTTTTGTCATCCCGGAAATAGCCATCTTGTATCAAATGAAACCTGGAATTATAAGAAAAGTTTTTTTAGAATTTACACATGGTTTTGCAATCTTTATATTTATGAATGAAAGGCTGAATGAAAGTTGAAGGGGAGGTGGAGTGCATGAGTAAAAAACAAAAAGAAGTTTAAGGAAAAAAAAAAAGAAATTTTGTTCCATGTGTTTTTAGCACAGAATAAAAATTCTTTTTAAGTTCTTCCTTTAAAACACACAAAAAAAAGGGAAAAGACAATTGCTTTTCTGATCATTTAGTTTTTTATAAATTTTTCCAACATATTTTTTTTTTTTTGGTTCACATTTGTTTTTGTTTTTTTGCATATTTAAACTTATCCTTTGTTGGCACTTTTTTTTCCACTTACACAATATGTTTTTTACACACACTTTTCACAATATGTTTTTTACACACACTTTCCTTTTTTCACTTTTTTCATTAATAATTTTTTTTACTTACCTTGTATGTTTTGCACCCAATTTATTTTACAAATGTCATTTCTTTTCGTGCTGCCAGATCGGTAGGTTTTGGCAATTCAGCAGAAAAGGGCGTTATTACACTACTCTTTATGGAAGTGATGCCAGATCTAATTTTCGAATGGGGGATTGGTAAAACGGCACCGACAGGGCCAAAATGGTCCCATCTTAGAAACGTGACCAACCAATTTAGAATTTTGCTAATTGTGACGAAATATTCAATATTCTCCCTCCCATCCTGGTTTCTCGATGAAATGCCCAGATGGTTGGGTTTGTCATGGGTGGATAAAGCAGTCCAGTCATTCGATAAATTTGTCGATAGCAAAAATGCAACGCTGTGTTTGTTGTTATACTCTTCAGTACAGGGGTACAAAAAAAAAGAAGTATACATTTCTACATGCAAGAAAAATGGAGGAAAAATTTTAAAAAATGAAGGAACTTCCTTTTTAAAAGAAATTCTAATTCGATTCTGGTTTTGGATGGAGTAGGAAGAGTGGCGGCCGGGAAATTTTTAATTGGCAATTACAACAACTACAACATGAGCAACAGCAACAATAATAAAATACAGCAGTGGTGGCAAAAATTTACAAGTTTTTATTCAATTTTATTACAATATGAAATATTATCTATAAAGAAAAAAAAAGTTCTATACATAACATTGGATTCAGCCACTTCTTCCTACACAACGTTGGAGTAGCTGCATTAGCACCACCACGCCTGGGGTGCTAGGTAACCAGTGGATAACACCATTTTACGAGAATTACGTGGACGACCTGACGGACAGGACTGAAAAGAAAGTGTTTTCTTTTAGTTTCAAAGAAATTGATAGGATAGACATTTAGTGTTTTTTTACTAACCTGGGAGTAATCCTCTATTGAGGAGTGCGAAAGTCGCTAGGTCGAGCTCAACCTTAGGCCGCGAGTGTTAAAGTCCGGGGAATTTTGCCCATATTGACAAAAATGTTGTTCCTATAAAAAAAAAGAAAGAAAATCAAACTAAAATAAAATATTATAAAAATTTAAATTTTTAACGTAAACGGGAATACCGTACCTCGGACACAGTGACGGACGGACCATTCCACTGAGGCCAACACCGCAATGCATTCAGCTAATTGGCAAATACGCCATCGTTTATTACCCGCCATTTTGGGGAAAGTAGTGAAATTTGGGATGCCGTTAGCAGCAACAAACGTTATAATAACCTAAAAACAAATCAAGAATATTTAATGGCGACTTTGTATAATTTTTTTTTCAAAGTAATTTTATATTAAAAAAATAAAATTTTTTTTTATTCAATTTTTGTGAATGTTAGAATAATTGTTTTTTTTATAATCGCTGAAAATAGAAAATATTAATTAAAGATAAAGAAACAAAGATTTTTTTTTTTAGTTTTGTTAATACCTATTTTTTTTCCAAATGCCACAATTTGGCAATAATAATATTAAATGTATAGATACAGAAAAATGAAAATACATGCTGTTTAACTAAATTAACATGACGGTTTAGATTTTTTTATAAGTGGTAGCAGGGAGAAGAAATAAGCGGGGTGAGTAATTGGGGCATTCCGGTCAACGTTTATGGAATGTCACGGTGAAACCAGTTCCTTTTGGTTTCAGAGGGAGGGTAACCATATTGGCGAAACAGCTGCCAATATAAAAGGTATATTTTTTTTGGTGTTTTGGGTGTGCTGCAGGGAGCGTGGCGTATAAAACGCGTTTATAACCAATTCCTTCGTGCATTGATTTTATTTGCATCGCTTTGTCTCGGGTCCCCATAAAATCATAAAAAATTTTCATAAAGTCACCTAATGCAAAAAACAGGCTGGCATGAATTCATTGTCCGTGTCTGTTATGCCCAGTTTGGTCGGCAAGAACCCCCCCTATCCGGCGAGCTCAAGCCGAGCGTTCCGCAATCATGCCAGCACTGCCGACAACCTGGCAACACCTTTTATTTTTATACAGTATCAACAGCTGACATGTCAACGTGGAAACTACTATTTTAATACACTATAAAAGCAACTGAGCTATGACGTAACTGTAGGTGAAACAACTGTATGACAAATTATTCTGTCTCTCTTTATTGCGTCTGCTTTTCCACTTCGTCAGCTTATTATTGGTTTGGCCCACTCACCATTTTTGTAAAAATAGAGGCGAATGGATTATATATAATATGAATATCCTCTTTCTATTTCTAAAACTCGTTTTTCGATATCTGGCATCATAACTGAGATAACTAATATCAACTTTGATATAAAATTAAGAATGAAAACCATTTTCATTGTTTTTCTTTTAAATCTTTGGGCAAACTAATAATAAGCTGACGATTAAATAAATGTGGTTTGTGAGTGTGTTTATTTGCTCATACATCTTACAGATCCCTGCAAACATTTTCAATCGCCTAATGATCGCCCGCGAATCGCCGTTGACTTGTGTATAGTCGCGGCGATTGATCGCGTGCGATCATTAAACTATGGTCAGGCGATTCGCCAAAACGATCGCCTGTGTGCCATTCGCGAATCGCCAGCGAATCACCATTCGCGAATCCCTGGCGAATCGCGACAGTCACACAGGCGATAGTTTTGGCGAATCGCCTGACCACACTTTAATGATCGCACGCGATCAATCGCCGCGACTGTACACTACCCAACGACGATTCGCGGGCGACCATTAGGCGATTGCGTGTCATCATTAAACTATGGTCAGGGCATTCACGAATGGTGGGGTGACTATGTAATGGAATGAAAATAAGAGAGACAAGAAATTCATTGATTTTATTAATATTTATTGTTTAATAATTTCAAATGCAATGTTTTTAAATAATAATTCATTATTTTGAACTTAGAATATAACATAAAATATAATAAAAGACTTAGAAATTAAAGGAAGACACTGAACATTTATCTCCGTTCAGAATCGGGACAGTCCTTTCGCATTTTCTACATTTACGTTGCCCTCAAAACCACTTTCTGAATTTTCCGCACTTGTCAACACATTTTCTTGAATAATATTCACGTCTGAATCAACCACATTTTCAACATTTACCAACCGATCCGCATTTTGGGGAGAATTATTATCCAAAATATTTAAATTTTCGATTAAGTCTGGACTAGTATTTTGAATTTTATTTAAATTAGAATTTTTAGCTTCTCTCTTACTTTTTAACCGTAAAGCCTTTGTTGGACAACATTTTTATTAATTACTTTCAAAATCCAACCCCTTCAAAGATCACGTTCTGTAACAAACTGACAATTTTGCTAATTGTTCTTGAAACCAAATATTTATTTTACCGTTACCTGCATAAAACAACAAGAAAAAAAATGCACCGAGAAAACATTGATGACTCATATGTAACCCAATTAAAAATTTTGTTGTGAGTTTGTACTAAGTTTATGAAACAACAATTTTAGTAAATACAGTCATGTTGCACTTTTATGGTATCTTTTTGATTTTTTTTGGCGATCATATGTTTTAAAACATGATGTGTAGTTGTTCACTTTCACACATTATTTTTTTGTATACATTGTTTTTAAATCTCTTTCTCGCCTAGGACATGAAATACAACAACCACCCTCACCATACGGTTTTTGATCACTCGTTTGACAGCTGTCACTTTTGACATCACTGTATACCCGGTGGTCACAGCTTTCAATTCGAGAGATTTTCACATACAGTATATTAGAAAAATTGAAAGCTATAATCTAGTACGTGTAACCGCAGAGGTAATAAAATGATAGAAACTCCTGGGGGTCAATTCTCGTTCTGTGATAATGTGAAGTGAAAAAAAACTTTTCATTAAAAACGTTTTCATAAGCACTTTTCACTCGAACTTTTCACAAATACATAATTTTCGATTCTCGTATGTATTATGAAAAAAATGTTTCATTCGGACTGTACCCATGAAACTTTTGTAACTGTGTTATCCAGTTACAAACGTAAAACAAAAGTAAATTAAGTTCGTAAAATTTATTTTAAATAATTATATAAAAATGTCTGGATTAATTGTATTATTGGATATTACTCAAAGAATTCGCGATGAACAAAGGTAAGACAATGATGTTACAAGCATTTCATTGCAGTAAATAATTTAATAATTTATAGGAATTTTTTGAGAGTGCTGAGACGCATACTGCGTGATGACCAAAATCCATTCGAGATGACAACCGATGAGCACTTCATGGATTTATATCGGCTTGCTTTAAGTGAACTATATTTGGTGCGCGTATGAAGTCTAATATTACTTAAAGAAAAAACATTTCATAAAGAATATAAATAAACTATAAATAAATATGCCTTAAGTCGCCCCAATACTTTCCTTTTCTTTTTTACCGTTCTTTTAGGTCCCACTAAAACTGTTAAGGCTCGCCGCTAATTCGTTACACCTTCGTTTCTTAATTTGGCACCATCTGAAGGTACAAATCTGAAAATACGGGATTAATAAGTGTGATTATGGTTATTAAGCTACTTATCGTTTGCAATGTCCACATGCTTTTCTTAATAATTAATTAAATACTCCTTTTGGCTTTCGCTGGCACGCTTTCCTCTTACAATCTTCTCCATGTGGGGATTTTTTTAAAAAAGACTTTATTAATAAAAAAAATTTTACGAAATGGCAACGCTGACTACTCAGCTATGAAGATGTTTACATCATTACTGATTAGTAAAATACTGTGGAGTAAGCAGTTCATATATGTTTTATTAGTTCATGAAGTTCACAAGTATGAGAGAGAAACAAAATCACACGTACATGAGTGTTTACATCAGATTTTTCATATTGCCATTAATAAAATGATAGAAACTCTGATGTATATACCCATCAGCAATGACCATCAGATGATGCATCAAATGACCGTCGTTGTTCTTGTAGGGAAGCTATCAAAATTGACTTATATCATTCCCTTAAATATATGACATAAGCCAGCGTTTAGTGTTAAACTGCATTTACATTAGGCTCGAAATCTAGTTTAAACTAGATTTCGGAATCTAGTTCGTGTGTTGTTCTATACAGTACCATATGATCGAAATCCAGTTTAAACTACATTTCGAGCTTAATGTAAATGCAGTTTTAACGCTGAACGTTATTTATGTAAAATTAGTATAGGAATGATACTATCCAACGTTAATAGCTTGCCGTATAAACACAGCTATTAATTGCGGGGAGCTAGCAACGTTTGCTTCTGTCATTCACATAAAAAATTAACATACTTGTAGTATAGTAGACTGGCGATAAATATGTTGACATAAAATGCAGCATATTTCAAAATTAAAAAATCTAGTGTGTACCACTAGATTAGAGTATTCAAAAACCGAAAACCGGTCAACCGGTTTCTTTTTTTTAAAAAGCCGATCGGTTTCGAATATTTTGTAAATTCGAAGAAAACCGAAAACCGGTCTTTTTTGTTCGGTTAACCGGTTTTTTTAATTACATCACCAACTGGGTTACTTGGTCTCTTTTATTTTTTCCGAACACTTTTATAATCGTTTGTTTGGTTATGAAGATTTAGATGTAAGTCTGATAGATTCCGATGAATTCAAATTGTTTAATTTCTGATTAGAGTATTCAAAAACCGAAACCGAAAACCGGTCAACCGGTTTCTTTTGTTTTAAAAACCGATCGGTTTCGAATATTTTGTAAATTCGAAGAAAACCGAAAACCGGTCTTTTTTGTTCGGTTAACCGGTTTTTTTAATTAAATCACCAACTGGGTTACTTGGTCTCTTTTATTTTTTCCGAACACTTTTATAATCGTTTGTTTGGTTATGAAGATTTCGATGTAAGTCTGATAGATTCCGATGAATTCAAATTGTTTAATTTCTGATCTAAATAACACAATAAGCAGTATTAAAAATCCTAAAAAAGAGACTGTATAAAATCATTTATCACTATATGTGACCTTCTCCGAGAAAAGGGACCTAGTGTGTGAAAATGAAGTTTTGAGAAAAACGCATTTAAAGTTTCAACGCATTATCACTATGAACACACCTTCAGTTGGGAGATGCGATTTGGTATGGTAAGATATGATTGGGTGCCGACTTTGGTGCCGTCATGCCTATGTGATGACGTATTTTTTTCGCTTTTAGAGTGACAATTTAAACAAAATTTAAAACCAAAAAATTAAAAAAAGTAAATTTTAATGTTTTTCTCATTTTTATCGATTTTCCAAGTTCGTTTTGTACTTTTTTATGGGGTAAATAAATTTTTATCAGAAATCTAATTCATTTCATCATATTCTACACCCAATTAGGTACCAGAATCCACTCTTAAGTCCAAACCCGTTTTTTGACACGCTAGGTCGCTTTTCTCGGAGAAGGTCACATATGATGATTTAATATATCTTGATAAATGCGACGAAAGAACTGAAAAGTTGGACAATTTATATAATTGTCTTTTGACTATTTGTCCAACATCTACTATTAGTGAAAGATTTTTTTCCACTTCTAGCTTTATCAAAAGCAAGCAAAAAATCGTATTAAAACGAAACATTTAAATTGCATATTATTTCTAAAATATTATTTTAGAAGTAAAAAATAGATTTTCTTTTTACATATTTAAAATGTAATATAAAAAGAACTTATTTAGTGACAAACGTTCAAATTACTAACGTACCTAGTTTTACCCAATTTACCAACCTAATGATCTCTATTCATTTGATATGAATATAGTTTTATAATATAGCTTTATAATATTAAAACCAATAAATAAAATGTTGAAATGAAATACAATAAAAAAATATTATAAAATATTTTTTTTTCAAAGAATGTATTTTTTTATTTTTATTACTTTATTAAATTTCTTTTTTTTGTTTGTAATTAAAACAACGAATTATATAAGCTTTTTATTCAAATTAAAAAAAAACCGAAAAAAAACCGGCTGACCGGTTTTTTATGCAAAAACCGAAACCGAAACCGGTTTTTTTAAAATTCGATTTTTCGAAGAAAACCGAAACCGGTTTTTCCAAAAGGCCGGTTTTTTGAATACTCTACACTAGATGTCTACATTTGTATTGCCGGCAATATATGTCGCAATATTTCTCCAGCACTATTGGTTAGCGTTCATTGTAAGATAAAACATTAACAATTATAAGAAGACGCCACAACTAAAAAATATAGAAAAACAACAAAATATTATTAAATTTAAATAAATTTTAACAAATTATAAGAAAAAAATTTACAAATAATTAACGAACTTCTTCCTTGAAGTTTTTGAAAATATTAGTTAACATAAATACATGTTCTTATACCCTTAACATTAGCTCGGCAATTAGCAATTTTGTGCTGATATTCTGCCAACGTATTTTACTTTTATTTATCTTCAATATAGACTGGGAGTAACGCACAAAACCCTTTTAATAAACGTCGGCTTATTACTTGTTTGCCCAAATGCCAAAAAGCAAAACAACTAAAGGTTTTTAATTAGAGTATTAAAAAAACCGGCCTTTTGAAAAAACCGGTTTCGGTTTTCTTCAAAAAATCTAATTAAAAAAAAACCGGTTTCGGTTTTTGCAGAAAAAATCGTTCAACCGGTTTTTTTTAATTTGATTAAAAAGCTTATATAATTTGTTAATTATTTTTATTGTCATATTCATTTAAATTTAATTTTTTAATTGTATTTCATTTCAACAAAAAATTAACTTAAAATTTGGTTTAAATATGTAAAAAAAAAAAATCTATTTTTCACTTCTAAAATAATATTTTAGAAATAATATGCAATTTAAATGTTTCGTTTTAAGACAATTTTTTTTGTTTGCTTTTAATAAAGCTAGAAGTGGAAAATACTCTCACTAATAGTAGATGTTGGACAAATAGTCATAAGACAATTATATAAATTGTCCAACTTTTCAGTTCTTTTGTCGCATTTATCGAGATATATGAAATCATCACATGTGACCTCCTCCGAGAAAAGGGACCTAGTTTGTCAAAAAACGTGTTTGGATTTAAGAGTGGATTCTGGTACCTAAAAGGGTGTAGAATAAGACGAAATGAGTTAGATTTCTGATAAAAATTTATTTACCCCATAAAAACGTACAGAACGAACTTGGAAAAATCGATAAAAATGAGAAAAACATTAAAATTTTACTTTTTTGGTTTTATATTGTCACTATAAAAGCTAAAAAATACGTCACCACATAGACATGACGTCACCAAAGTCATAACTAACCATACCAAATCGCATCCCCCAACTGAAGGTGTGTTCACAGTGATAAACTTTAAATGCGTTTTTCTCAAAACTTCATTTTCACGTACTTAGGTCCCTTTTCGGAGAAGGTCACATATAATAACGAATGATTTTGTACAGTCTCTTTTTTTTAGGATTTTGAATACTGTTTATTGTGTTATTTAGATCAGAAATTAAACTATTTGAATTTGGAATATCCAAAGTTAAGTCTTCATCGGAATCTATCAGACTTACATCTAAATCTGCATAATCAACAAACGATTATAAAAGTGTTCGGAAAAAATAAAAGAGACCAAGTAACCCAGTTGGTGATGTAATTAAAAAAACCGGTTAAGCGAACAAAAAAAACCGCTTTTCTTCGAATTTACAAAATATTCGAAACCGATCGGGTTTTAAAAAAGAAACCGGTTGACCGGTTTTCGGTTTTTGAATACTCTAGTTTTAATTTTAAAAATACTTTATAAACAATGGAAATACCCAATATTTTTATGTTGTGTCAAAGAAAATTTAATTTATAAAAATGGTGATGTTGCGGACAATTTGAGTGATTTTGCTAATCTTCACACACGTAAAAATTTATATTTTTTTGTGTTTTCTTCAAGCCGTTATGGGATTTTGCATTCCCTAAACGTAAAAAATTACTGTATGTATGGTAACATGCAAGAGTTATGAACACAGTTATGTTATGAACATAATCAAAACAAATAACCTGAGTTGTAACAAAATTATTTAGTTTCTTTTTGAAAATTATTTTGCCTTAAGGGTAATGTTCAAGAACACATTTCAATCTGGATTTCTCTCTATCCTATATAGCATAGGCAGCAAGCCATTGCAGATATGGGATAAAAAAGTAAGAAATGGACACATTAAACGTATCACTGACAACGACATACAGAGTTTAGTACTTGAAATAGTGGGAACAAATGTGAGCACAACATTCATAACATGTCCAGCAGATCCCAAAAAAACCTTAGGTATTAAGTTGCCATTTCTGGTAATGATTATAAAAAATATGAAAAAATATTTTACATTTGAAGTGCAGGTATAGTACAAATCCCAAAAATATAATATTTATTATTTTATTTTCCATTTCTCTTCAGGTTTTAGATGATAAAAACGTCCGTAGACGTTTTCGTGCTAGCAACTATCAGTCCACCACACGTGTTAAACCATTTATATGCACGATGCCTATGCGACTAGACGAAGGTTGGAATCAGATTCAGTTCAATCTGTCTGATTTTACAAGACGTGCTTACGGTACCAACTATGTCGAAACTTTAAGAGTCCAGATACACGCAAATTGTCGCATACGACGAGTTTACTTTTCAGATCGATTGTACTCAGAAGATGAGCTACCACCGGAATTCAAACTTTTCCTGCCCATACAGAAGCCGGCTCCAAAAACTGCAGCACAGGCCATTTGCAGTTAACATGAATACCGTTGATCACGCGAATTTATTTTTTAATATTAAAAACATTGTCATTTCTAACAAACCTTTTGTAATTAAAACAATTTACATAAAAATAATCAATTTTAGTTCACAAATTATGAATTTAATATTAGAAATTACATGTCTTAAAATTTAATTGATTTTTTTACAATGGAAACGCAATATAAGAAAATAGCAATCATGGCCATATAGCGTTATTACAAATTTTTTTTTTTTTATAAAAGGAAAAGTTGACCAGTCGTTTTATTCTTACTTTTACATTCCATAGTAGGACAATTTAATCGGGCTGTGTAAGAATTTCGAAGCCATCATCAGTAATAAGAATCGTGTGTTCAAATTGAGCGCTTCTTGCTCCATCAGCACTAATGGCAGTCCACCCATCATCTTGAATTTCTACGTTGGGGCCACCCAACGTCAAAATTGGTTCGATTGTAAATGTCATTCCAGTTTGCATTATACCGGGAATGTTATTTTCTAAAAAAAAAGATTACATACATATGGTGTACTTAAATACATATTCCTAATATGTTCCAACAATAAAACTTACTATAATGCAATATTTCTGGAGGTCCATGAAAATAACTGCCAATGCCATGACCGATGAATGCCGGAACTGTATTCAAGTCAGCTTCGCGACAAAATTTTTCAATAAAATTTCCTATACAATTCAAGTTTTTGTTAGGTCTACACAAGCTGATAGATTCGTTAAGACATTGTTCAGCCTTTTGCACCA
This sequence comes from Eustalomyia histrio, assembly GCA_949748255.1. Classification (NCBI taxonomy): domain Eukaryota; kingdom Metazoa; phylum Arthropoda; class Insecta; order Diptera; family Anthomyiidae; genus Eustalomyia; species Eustalomyia histrio. The sequence goes on from OX456526.1 coordinate 89,498,676, forward strand.
AAAAAAGACCACGCTCGTCAACGCTACCGACAGCAAATGTTTTTGAACAGTCACCATGATAGCCATTCAGGTAGACTGAAATATCGACGTTTATAATGTCACCATCTTGTAAAGGACGATCGTCGGGTATGCCATGACATGCTACATTATTAACGGAGGTACATACAGATTTCGGGAAGCCAGCATAACGAAGAGGAGATGGATATGCATTCGATGAGATGATGCGGTTGTGCACAAAACCATCAATTTCATCAGTTGTAACACCAACCTTAAATAAAAATAATAGTAAATAAATATAAGGCGCGCGTCAAAATGATAAGGTCACTTAATTATTTTTGTTCTATTTATGCACTGAAAATAGTTCATGACTAAAAATTTTTTTGTAAGATGAGCAACATATTTCTATAACAAAACTTTTGTATTTGGATTGCGAAAAAAAAAATTTGTTAAAATACAAAATTTGTAAAATATACAAAATAGATTTTGTACCGAGAAAAACTACAAAAAAAATTGGAAAACACGTGTTTAGGGACAATAAAAAACAGTTTGGACATTAAAAATATAATAATTTACATTTGATAAAAATTGTTTTCTTAAAAAACATAAAGTTCTATCATAATACTTCTTTCTTTTGTGCTTTTGCCGAAATAAAAATTTCAGCATTATGGGTCGCGTGTTAATTTTTGACTTTTAGTTTTTTCATAAAAAAGACAGAGTTGTCAGGCGCGAGTGTCAAATTGTTAATGTTAAAATTACAAGATTATTTTTTTAAAATGGATTGTGCCAAACGAATGGTTTTGTCTCAAAACATTTTAAGCTTTAACAAAACAAAAAAGAGAAAGGTGTTTTCAAACAGAGATTAAAAGGCTAGCGCGATTTCAGAAAAAGCACCTAAATTTAACTGTTACAACAGCTAAAGTTGCGTTAACACTTGGCATTTAATCTCGAGATTTCGCTTAAAATCTCCTCCGAAATTTAGGAGTGTTTACACTTGCAATTACGAGATTCCGGTTTGACAGCTGATTTATATCAACAACAATTTCATAAACAAAATTGGCGGAAACTGAGAAAATTAATAAAAGTAATCAGAAATATGAATATTTTAAAGAAGAGAGATGTTTTATGCATCTAGTGTAAAGACTAATTAATGTTCTTATTCAAAAACAAATGGAAATTGATTATTCGCAAATTTTTAATTAAATTAACACATACAATATATTTTAAAATAAATGAATTAACACTGGCTTTAAGCCTGGTATTTTCTTAAAAATTCGTACTTGTTCATGTTTGTTTGTAAATGTGAAAAAATAAAGATCTAATAAAAAAAAAGTTAAATTATTTTTTTCATGTGTTTTTGTTTTGTTCTTTTCTAAAAACGCCGTTTGAAACGTCATATAGTGTCACAAACAAAAAAACATGCCATATTTTCCCAAACGTAGTGTTGATTAGTGGGATTTTCATTAGATTTACAAAAATCTTGTTCATTGACAAGATTTCGAATTGTACGGGAAATCTTGAGTTTTTATGAGATTTGTGCCGAAATCTCATTTTTACGAGATTTGAGTGCAGATGTAAACGCAACTTAACAGATCTTCACAAAAACCTCTTAAGGTCGAATTTTATGTAAATATTCTGTTGGAAATATACTTTGTCAAAAGACACTTGCCTAAATCAACATGAATATTATAGTTTGCTTTGAAAATATTTAATGTAAATATTTTAATTTTGAAATAATTTTTTCATTCGTTTTGAAACATATGTTTTAATATATTGTTATTCAATAAAGATTTTATAAAAAAGAACATTTTGTGGTCAACAATATTATTAAGGACAATCAAGATTTCCAATAGGTTATAGGCCCAGGGCGTTTGGGTAAAGAATTAAATCAAGAGTCTTTAATAAAAAGTTTAAGATAATTTCAAGAAACGAATCATCAGAATCGCATCTTCATATCAAATCGAAAGAATAGATGAAAATAATTTTGAGACATATGGAGTGTACAAATGAAGAGTGTTATTGGAGAAACGTTAATGGTAAAGAAAGCAAAGATCTAACATGGGATGCAGGTAAAAAGAAAGAATGGGATTCTACTGATGAGAAAGCACTAGCAACAGTAATGTTGAGCGTAAAGACGTCTCAACTAAATTACATAAAAAATTGTGCAACTTCAAATGATGCTTGGAAGAAACTAATCGAGGTATAAAAACCGAATAGTTCACTACAGAAAGTGGGTTTGTATAAAAAGCTGTTAAATTTAAATACGAAAGAAAGTAAGAACATGGTGGAGTATTTAAATTCTTATTTTGACGTTGTCGAAAAATTGGCTGACGTAGGTATTGTAATTCAAGATGAATTGCTGGTAATAATTCTCCTTTGAAGTCTCCTAAAAGATTATGAAAATTTTATGATGGTTATAGAGACACGTGATGTATTGCCTTCATTTTCTGCAATTAAACTTAAAATCTTAGAAGAAACAGAACGTAGAAATCAGCAAGGCGAAGGATCAAACAATCAACAAGCTTTTGGTGCTGTTAAAAAGGAAAAATTTATGAAGAATAACAATAGAAATATTTTAAATTCAAAAATTATAAAAGGTAATTGTTTTATATGTGGAAAGAAAGGCCACTATGCCAATAAATGTAAACAAAAACGAGAGGTTCATCATAATTCTTATTCATTGATTGCATTGGCGAAGAATAGTAATCAAAATTCATCAACATGGTACGTTGATAGTGGTGCTACAAGCCACATGTGTTTTAATCGTAAGTTTTTCAACAAATATGAAGAGATCAATGACGTTATTATGCTGGCAGACCAAAAATCGATCGATGCAAAGGGGAAGGGTGTTGTAAATCTTCATATAAATGGTACTGATATCGAACTTAAAAATGTTTTATACTCCCCAGATTTAAGTGGAAATTTTCTGTCCGTAAATAAAATTGTACAATACGGTGGCAAATTCAATTTTAATTTCGAGGGTGCTAATCTCATTGGTGAAAAAGGAAGATTAATCCTACATGCTAAAAGAGAAAACAACAAAAGTTTTAATGTTGATGAACCTAAAGCGCGATTATGTACAATGAGAACCAATAGTGAAATTTGGCATTGCAGATTTGGTCACCTGAACTATCAAAGTTTAAATGAATTATCTAAACATGAAATGGTAAATAGTTTGAATTTGGAAAAATTTTCTCAAGATCAATGCAGGACGTGTATGGTTGGTAAAATTCATACAACATCTTTTCCAAAGCAATCCGAAAGGAAATCTGATGAGATACTTGATTTGATTCATACGGACGTGTGTGGTCCAATGAATGTGGATTCCATTGGTGGTTCAAAATATTTTTTTGACATTCATAGATGACAAATCAAGAAGTGTTCGTATACTTCCTGAAGCGGAAAAGTGAAGTACTTAATAATTTTAAAAGAACGAGAAACTGGTCGTAAAATAAAAGTTCTTAGAAGCGACAACGGTGGAGAATATGTGAACAATGATTTCAATCAATATTTAAAAGAATGTGGTATTCAACGTCAACTTACAGTTCCTTACACACCGCAACAAAATGGAGTCGCCGAAAGATATAATCGTACATTAGTTGAAATGGTATAACTGTCCTGAGATCACATGTAAAGTTGCAAGTCATTCTGTCAATTCTTTCTTTGTTTACAAGCCATTTGAAGTTGACGTGTCATTGATTTTTTTTAATATGGAAAAAATTGAATATCGTGCAGTCATTAGATTCTTTGTTTTAAAGGGTTGAAAAGAAAATGAAATTTATGAACAATTGTTAGAAGTGTATAATGAGTCCTCACCTTCAAAACGCACCGTTGAACTTTGGGCTGGTGAATTTAAACGTGGTCGTACCAGCCTTAAAGACGATCCACGCGAAGGACGACCAAAAACTGCAACCACAGCAGAAATCATTGAGCAGGTACATAATATGGTTAGTGAAGATCCAAGTTTGACTAAGCGTGAAATTGCAAATGCCATAGGCATTTCAGACGAACGAGTACTCCATATTTTACATGAAGAAAAACAGTTTGGAAAGTTAGTGCCGCACACATTAACAATTCAACAAAAACTGGATCGAAAACAAATTTCTCAGCGTAATTTGGAGCGTTTTAAGCCGAATAAAACCGACTTCTTGCGTTGTTTTATAACTATGGATGAGACTTGGATCTACCACCATGATCCTAAATTGAAACAAGAACGTTTACAGTGGACTGAAGCTGGTTGTTCAGCTCCAAAGCAGGTGAAGTCACAACGATCAGCAAAGAAGGTTATGGCATCAGTTTTTTGGGATGCAAAAGGAATTTTGTTGATTGATTATCTTCAGAAAGGTAAAACAATTAACTCTTAATATTATTGCAGCCTATTGGATCAGCTGGATGAAAAAATTTGTGAGAAAAGACCTGGTTTAAAGAAGAAAAAAAATCATTTTTCATCAAGACAATGCACCTGCTCACAAAAGTGTTTTGACGATGGCTAAATTCAAAGAATTAAAGTACGAATTGCTTGAACATCCACCGTATTCACCAGATTTGGCTCCCAGTGACTACTATCTCTTCAGAAATCTCAAACAATTCCTTCGTGGAAAGCATTTTTCGTCGAATGAAAAGGCCATAGCAGCCGTAGACGGTTATTTTGCAGAGCTTCCGGAAAACCATTAAAAGTGTATTGAGCTTCTAGATTATATTGAATAAAAAAATATATTTCGTAACAAAAACAGTATTATTTCATTTCGAGCGCAGGAACTTTTCAACCAACCTGTATATGACAAGAAAAATAGAATTGTGATAGAACGTCATGATGTTTTGTTCGATGAACGTAATCCTGCTGTTGGAAATGGTAATGTTAATTACTCAAGTACAGAATTTATTACTTTTAAAGAATTTTTAAACAAAGAAGTAATAAAAGAATCTGAAGAACAAGTGGAAGAAATTGCTGAAGTAAATGAAATAGAAACCCAAATTGAAGAAAATGATAACGTTGAAAATAATGATATGAAAACAATGACATAAGTTCTGATGATAATAATACTCAAATGGAAGATTTATATGGATTTTCCTCTTCTGAGGAGGTGGAGATTCCGAAAGAAAATGGTTTGGTAAAACGTGGTACTGGTAGACCGAAAACCATTCGAAATGGCAAACCTGAACGTCCAAGAAAGATTCCAAATTTTCTAAATAATGCGGTGGGGGAGCAAGTTCCTAAAACTTTTAAAGAAGCATTATATAGTAAAAACTATGGAAAGTGGTAAGAAGATATGGAAAAAGAAATATCATCTTTACAACAAAAAGAAACTTGGTCGTTAGCGGAACTTCCAGCTGGTCACAAGGCAATAAAACGTAAGTGGGTTTACGCTTTGAAGAAGAACTAAAAAGGGGAAGTAGTACGTCACAAGGCAAGGCTCGTCGCAAAAGGTTGCAGTCAGAGGTATGGCATAGATTATAAAGAAACTTTTTCACCTGTAGTTAGATATGCAACAATTAGAATGATATTAGCATTAGCCGTAGAGCACAAAATGCATTTGCATCAATTGGACATGCACTTATCGGTGCTTTCTTGTATTTATCTCTAACAACACGACTCGATATACTTCATTCCGTTTCAAAGTTGGCTCAAAGGAATGCTGATGCTGACTAAGGTGGTTGTACTTCAGATAGAAAATCGTATTCTGGATTTGTATTTTATCTTGGTAAATGTGCAATTTAATGGGAATCAAAAAAAACAACAAACAATAGCACTGAACAGTACCGAGGCTGAATACATGTCGATTTCGAATGCCTCAAAGGAAGCCGTATATTTGAGAAGATTATTGCAAGAGCTTGGTTTTTGGAAGAAAGAAAGCGTGGTATTAAACGTTGATAATCAAGGTGACTTGAAGTTATCAAATAATCCTGTATTTCACAACAGAAGTAAACACATTGATATCAAATATCATCACATTAGAGAGGTTGTCGAATCGAAAGAGGTTGAATTGAAATATTGCCCAACTGAAAATATGATAGCTGATATTTTTACTAAAAATTTGGCGGTCGAAACATATTCATTTTGTTAATTCGATGAATTTAAAATAATTAAGTTTATAAAGAATATCCATGTTGAGGAGTGTTAGAAATATACTTTATCAAAAGACACTTGCCTAAACCAACATGAAAATTATAGTTTGCTTTGGAAATATTTAATGTAAATATTTTAATTTTTGAAATAATTTTTTCATTCGTTTTGAAACATTTGTTTTATTATATTGATATTCAATAAAGATTTTATAAAAAAGAACATTTTGTGGTCAACAATGGATATCTGCATTTATAGCAAAATATGAAAAAATAGAATTAATTATTACTGCTGTATATAGATCTCCAAGTAGAACCGAGATGGAGATTATTGGTGCTTTTGAGAGAGATTTTAACATAGACCGGCATAGACATAGATTTTAACATAGACTGGCATAGAGATGGATTTTATAAAAGCAAAATAGAATGTATAATAAATGATAATGGCCTTATGCAAATAATGAAAGAATTCACGCGAATAACATCAAACTCAAAAACTATCATAAATTATATAATAACAAATAATGAAAATATATCGGCGAAGATCAATGTAGAAAATAAAATAGCTGACAATAAAGCATCTTAACGAAAATATAAGAAATAGAGACATTTAAATACAAAAGACAACAATATAATGGAGAAATAAAGGACATTCAACAAATAAATAAAAATAATGATATAAACAACAATGTATATATTTTCGATAAATGTTTGGAAAACGCAGTTAAAAAATTAACACTTAAAAAATAATAAAGAACAATAACAAAAATAATTGGTTCAATAACGAAATAAGACAACTAAAAAGAGAAAAAACGGATAAATATCAAATAGCGATAATGGAAAATACTGACGAAGCATGGGCAACCTATAAAACAATTAGAAATACATATAAAGTAAAAATTGAGAATGAAAAACATAAATATAGAGATAATAAGATTAACGATACCAAAGATCAAAAGGAAATGTGGAAAGAGATAAAACAATTTATACTTAAAAAAAGTAAAAATGAAATTCAAACTGTGTAAGGATAATTTTGAAATAGCCAATAAATTTAACGATTATTTTGTAAATAGTATTAAGTCTATAAGGGATAATATATATAATGTGCAGTATATAAATAAAATACCTGTCATAAACACCAAATTCAAATTTCGTGCAATAACCTTAAATGAGTTAAGAATTATATGTAAAAATTTAAAAGACAAGCATGACTACAATAAAATATCAAGTAAAATGATACTAAATGGTTGGAATATAATAGGAAGTACATTGGTGGACATAATAAATAAATCACTAATGACAGAATTGTTTCCTGATAATTGGAAAGAGTCTATGGTAACGCCAATTGAAAAGATTGCCAAAACAAGAAAATGCGAGGAGTTTCGCCCTATAAATACATTAAAGACGTCTGAAAAAATAATCGAAAAAGTTGTAAAGGATCAATTGGAAAAATATATGGAAACTAACAAGCTAATATCAAAATATCAATGAGGATTAAGGAAAAAATTTTCATGTGAAACAGCAGAAAATTACCTAGTAAACAGGTGGAAAAATAGAAAAGAATAAGAAAATTGTTGCAATATTTTTAGACTTTAAACGAGCATTTGAAACGATAGACAGATCAATACTACTGCAAAAGTTATATAAATACGGCATCCAGGACGTAGAGTTAGAATGGTTCAAATCATATTTTACGAACAGAAGCCAAACTACAAAAGTAAACAATGTAAAATCCAATATAATTAATAATGAATATGGAGTGCCACAGGGATCAATTTTAGGAGCGTTACTTTTTACTATATACATTAATGATATGCCAAACATAGTGGATAATTGTAAAATAATACTGTATGCAGATGATACGTTGATTTTTACTGAGAGTGATTTTGAAGGCCAATGTTTTGACAAATTAAATGAAGACATAAAAAATGTTAATAAATGGTTGAAAATGAACATACTTAAATTAAACGAAAATAATGGAAATAAACGCTAATAGTAACACAATTTTTAAAATTAATGACGAAATAATTGGAAAAGTAGATAATATAAAATATTTGGGCTTTGTAATTGACAAAAACTTAAACTTTAAAAACCACTTTGAATATATTTGTAAAAAAATCGTCAAAAAAAATTGTTTCTTCAATAGATAAAGAAAACAAATATCATTACTAACAGCAATCAATATATACAACACCATGATTAAACTACACTTCGAGTTCGGATCAACAATAATTTTCTCATGCTGCACAGCAAACTAAATTGAAAGACTGCAAAAGTTACAAAACAAGGCAATGCGCTCCATACTAAAATTCAATCGATACACTTCAATAAATTTAATGTTAGAAACAGAGGCTTCAGCTAGACACTATAAACTTTATACAAAAAATTAAAATTGGAATGGTACCAGAATATTTAACTGAACAAATATTATACGTAAGAGATGCTCAACCCTGTCATCTAAGGAACAATTTCAGAATTCAAAAGGCATCAACAACTGCATTAAAGCAATCATTATTTTATAAAGGACTACAACTGTACAACACATTGCCAAACAAAATAAAATCAGAAAGTTTTCTAAATATATATAATATTTAGAAAACATATTGTTACAGAAATTCCATTTACTCGTAGAAATGCAAATCCCCATATGTTAGCCATGAAATGTAAAACAATTAAATGGCAACCCTTCACCATAACTAATGTTTCTTATGTCAAACTGTAAAAGAACATTCTCAAAGTTGCCAGTATGCAGCTTCTAGACGATGCTGCCATATTCTAGTTATTTTAACCCTCATATATAAAAACGCCAGCAAGGTAGCAAAGTAGTTCAGTTAATAAGAAAAACGCAAAGTGTGAAGAACTAAGGTGTGGGTAACGTTTAGTCTATCTAAATCGTGTAAATAAAGTGTGCTATTAAAGTGTATTTCTGTAATTTTTAGTGACGGTTATAAATAAATAGAGCTATAAATAATTTCAAACAGTGTTTATTATTTGCAATATAGAAAGAACTCGATTTATTTAAAAGGTAAATAAATCAACGATTTTATAAAGGGCAAAATCGTAACAATTGGTGTCAGAAGTGGGATTGCAAAATAATAAGCAGTCATGAAATTGGAGGAGCTTAAGGTGGAACAGCTCAAAAAGGAATTGAGCAAATTGGAGCTACCGACAGCAGGTAATAAGACTGAATTACAAAAGAGGCTGATAGAGGAATTCGGGCGGCGTAAGATTGACATTGCGACTTACGAATTTGATGAAAAAGAAGCAATGGAGGTTAGTACGCGTAAAACAGAAGGAAACTTGGAGTTAAGTTAGTTAAACTTCAAGCAACTTCTAGAGCAGACAACGAGAAACTGCTGGCTAAGATGGAAACGAAACTGCTAGAAAGATCGAGAGCAGACGAGAAATTGCTAATGAAGATGGAAGAAAAGTTTCAAGATACATCTAGAGAAATTTCCGAGGTTTCCAAAAGAGTTTCCGACTTAGAGAACGGCGTAGACAGATTCGAGGTACAAACCAAAGATGTTGAAAGAAAACTACAAGATCTAGAAAATAAAGTAAATAATCTCCAATGTCAAGAGGGTCCAGTTCGAATTATTCAGGAAAGTTCTGGTAGAGCAATGGCCCCTACTTTTGACGGCAGCGTACCGTTTAATGTTTTTAAGTTCCAGTTTGAGACAGTTGCCGCCAGAAATATGTGGAATAACGAAGAAAAGGCTATAGAGTTGATTCTGGCCTTAAAAGGAAACGCTGCAGAAATTCTAGAAAGTGTGGCAATCACTTGCAGAAATAATTATGACGACATAATGGTGGCACTGCAGCGAAAGTATGGTGGCGAACACAAAAAAGAAATATACAGAATGGAACTTAGAGGTAGACTGCAGAAAGCAAATGAGTCGTTGCAGGATTTTGCAACAGAAATTGAGCGGTTGGTGCAGCTGTCATATCCGGGCGAAAATCATCCATTATTAGATGAATTCAAAATTGAAGCATTTGTGAAGGGAATTCATGATCCTGATGTAAGGTACGCGGTGTGTGCTACAAGAAAATCGTCTTTTGCGGAAACTCTTTCATTCGCGCTGTCACAGGAAACTGCGAAAATAATTGCTAAGCCGCAAATATTTAATGTGCGAAACTGTTACAACATCCAAAATTGAAATCATATAAAGGTAACCGAATTCCTTGGAAAACATACGCCTTTCCAAATAATTCTTCTTTTACTTTGTTCAGGCAAAAAGCCGCATTTAATAATGCAATCAAATCAAGTATAACTAATAAATACCTTTTTTTGGAGTAAATAAAATTGCACAATGAAAAAGCAATTAAACGAAAATAGTTAGTAAACAATTCTAAAGAATTGTTTACAACCAAAAACGAAACACACTTATAAAGCTATAGACATTTTTCACGATAAACATTTTTGGATTAACCAAAATTGCATTTCCGTTCATACAATGAAAATGCAATTAAACAAAAATAGTTAGTGAACAATTCTTTAAGTTTGTTTCGTCACCAAACGGAAACGAAACACACTTATGAAGCTATAGACATTTTTCCCGAAAAATTTATTAACAACCCATCAAGTATCGGCGTATTTTTTACCAACTTCAATGGAAACAAAAACACACTTATGCTGTCTAAGTAAATTTAATTTAATTAAATTAAGCTAACATTGTAAATTTATTTGATTATAAATTAAGGAAAATAAAGAAAAGAAGTCAGTATGAAACTCACTTAAAATCACAATAGTGTTTTTATTTTAAAACAATCTCGGAAGAAGCGAGAATAACTAAAAATTGTTTTTTTTAGTCCCGAAAGATCGAGACTCATAATTGGCGCAGTCGGTAAGATTCCCGGGTATCCTCGTGTAGTAAATGATAAAAATAAACTTTACTCACGAATACTGGACATTTTAATGTCCTCACGGGTAAATCCAGTGAACCTAAAAATAAGACACAAACTAAAAAGCGAATTGTACGCTTAAACGTAAAAATCTTACAATAATTTCAAACAAAAATTTTAATCCGACTTCGAGTGATCATAATTAAATAACCTGACTCCGAGTGATTAAAAACATTTTAAAAGTGAACGATTTTAAACATGCAAATAAAATTTTTAATTTTACTTTATTAAAAGGAAATTTTTCTTTTCCAATACGCTTTGAAAGAACTAAAATAAAAACGATATTGAAACATACAAATAAACTTTAAGCGAAAATAAAAACTGAAAAAAACAACAAACAGAATTTTGGGTCATCAGACAACGAATCTTGTCTGAACAACAGCCTAAAATAGAAGGAAGATAAAATACCGGCAACCAACAGTTCAACAAGAAGAAAAATCAACCAAAATACCAGCAACCAACAGATCAACGTAAGATTAGAAATAAGTTAAGTCTATATTTATATTACTATTCCGGATGAGTGATATCGAGTTTTCTGATTCAGAATCAGAAGACGAATTTTTCAGAATTTTGGACGATATCGAGTTTGAATCCGAGGAAGAAGAAGACTTACGATATTTATTACGACTCAGGGTTTGACTCAAACGACGGCTATTCGACGGAAATTAACGAAGACATTGAACGACACTTTAACCGACAAGGAAACATAGAGTAGACAGGGTAGACCTTTAACGGAAAGAGACGGAAATCTGGTCATTTATATATTTTTTTTCTTTTCTTCCGAATGACTATCCTTGCCTCTTTATCGGAGTATTCGGATTCAGAGGAAGAATTTGATATAGTGGGATACCCAACAAGTGACAGTGATTCCAACCCTTTTTTTTTAAAGTTTCAGAGGATAGTTGCTCCTCACTGGACGAGGACGAACATTCATTCTGGATTAACCTACTCAAGAGTATAGAATAGATAGACGGACATATATTTAAATTTCTTCTAAAATGGCAGAACCCCTTTCAATCAGGGTAGAACCCTTGAAGTACCTTTAGAAATTACCCGAATTCAGTGGAGATTACGGGGATCTCCAAAGTTTTATAAACTTAATTGACCGGGTTCACCCAATATTAAGGGCTTACGACGAGCCCTCCCAATATCTCTTTTCGGACATTATAAAAAGTAAACTAAAAAGGAAAGCCAGGGAAATCATTGAAATAAATTGACAAGCTCAATCCTGGAGCGACATTAAGAAAATACTAACGAACAATTTTGGAGAAAAATGGAGTTTAGAGGAACTATTTGATGACTTAAGAGAGACAACCTTTAAGACCAATACTGTCAATTTATATGACGATATCAAGCAAAGTCTACGGAAACTGAACAACAAGACCACTACAGTGCTTGGACATGGTGAAGCGGCAAACGAATGCGCAAGAAATAATATGCGCACGGCATTGAATATATTAAAAAAAAATCCCGGAACCAATGAAAACAATATTGATATGTCGAAATCCGAACAATATAGAATCGGCCATGGAAATCCTATTCCAACGGGACATGCTTACACTTCGGACCATTATCATAAACAGAATAAACGTTATGGCAATAATAATAACTACACGGGTAATAATGGAAATAATAATGGTAATCGACAACAGAACTGGAACAGGACCATGGAATTTAACGGAAACAAACAAGTTTTCCAGACAAATAGATCCAATCAAAATAATTATCAACGTGGCAACAACTACCAACCACGATCTGGAAATCCTAACAAACAACAAGTTTTCCAAACAAATAGATCCAACCAAAATAATTATCAACGTGGCAACAACTATCAACCACGATCTAGAAATCATAACCAACAACACGTTTCCCAAGCAAACAGATCTAACCAGAATAACTATCAACGTAGCTGGATGCAACATGGTGCAAACTACCAAGATCAACAATCAAACTACCAGGCAAATATCCAGCAAAACCCCGAACCCATGGACATTAACATTGTCGAAAAAACTCCAAAAAATTGGGATACAATACAAAATCAGTATAACTGTCATAATCACCAACCCATACCAAGTCCAATTAGCACGAATAATACTAATATTCCCGAAAATTTTCCTATACAAGCCTCACGGGGGAACTACCCCATATAATAATAAAAAATAACTTGAAATTCATTATAGATGCAGGAGCTACTCACTCTATTGTAAATCCTTTGTAACCCGAAATGGAAAATACAATCAAACCCTTTGACCCTTAAAACGCTACAAAACCAAGTTAGAACTACCATTATTTACCGGATAACCTTATTTTCGGAACTTGGAAATACTAATGAAAAATTTAATTTGATAGAATGTAAGTTTCACATTTTTTACGACGGAATAATTGGTAATGACGTCCTGAAAAGATTCAAAGCCGTGATAGATTATAAAAACGATGTAATTATTATAAACCAGAACCAAATCCCTCTAATGTATAGAAAAATGCACACCATCCAGTTTGTAACAACGGAAAGTAACGGACCAGTTCACATTAAGGAACAACGGAATAATAATGGAGATGTTATTCTTTACGAAGGGATGTAACGTACAAAATTACAAGATAGAGAGTTTTTTTTACCAGTTTGGACATAATACATATCGATAAATCAGATTCAACAACGGTGGATGCCAAGAACTTTTGCATTTTGGACGAAGAGTTCCAACAAACAGAACCACCACTGGATCAAATTCGTATGATCCATATGAAACCTGAGGAGAAGTCAGAGGTCAAGAAAATAATAAAAAAATTTCACAGCTTATTCTATCAAGAGAATTCAAATCTGACGTTTACGAGCGCCATCAAACATAGAATAAATACGTCCAACAATATTCCTATTTTTACAAAATCATACCGATATCCATATATCCACAAGGAAGAAGTCCAAAGACAAATTCAGGAGATGTTAAATAATGGAATAATAAGACAAAGTTATTCCCCTTACTCAGCACCTATTTGGATCGTCCCAAAAAAAGAGGATGCCAGCGGTAAAAGAAAATGGCGTTTAGTCGTCGACTACAGAAGTTAAATGAAGTTACAGTGGATGACCGATATCCAATACCGAATATTGACAAAATTCTCGACAAATTAGGAAAATGTATGTATTTCCCCACGCTAGATTTGGCAAAAGGATTCTATCAAATCAAAGTCGATGAGAAAGATATACACGAAACCGCCTTCACAGTGGAAGGAGGCCATTATGAATTTGTTAGTATGCCATTCGGTTTGAAAACAGCACCTGCAACTTTCCAACGCCTTATGAACACTATATTAAAAGACCACATCAACAAAATATGTCTCTTTACTTAGATGACATTATAATATTTTCAACATCTCTCCAGGAACATATCCAATCAATCGAAACTATTTTTAAATGCTTAGAGAAAGCAAACCTAAAGATTCAATTGGATAAATCCGAATTTTTCAAGAGGGAAACGGAATTTTTAGGACACATAATAACCCAAAGCGGAATAAAACCAAACCCATCGAAAATCGAATGCGTGCTTAACTTTCCAATTCCAAAAACCCCTAAACAAATTAAACAATTTCTCGGACTCACGGGATACTATAGAAAATTCATTAAAGATTATATACTCATTGCGAAACCAATGACAATGTTTTTGAAAAAGGATGCCAAGATTAATATATCCGATCAACGATACCAGGACAGCTTTAACACCCTCAAGACAATATTGACTAATGACCCAATCCTTAAATATCCTGACTTTTCGAAGAAATTCACTCTCACAACGGACGCTAGTAACTATGCCTTCGGCGCAGTACTCTCCCAGGATGATCATCCAATTTGCTTTGCGAGTCGAACACTCAATGTGCACGAGGTCAATTATAGCACAATTGAGAAGGAATTATTGGCTATCGAGACCGACCATAGACCATTGACATGGCTATTTTCAATAAAGGAACCAAACTCGAAACTGGTTAGATGGAGACTAAAGTTATCGGAATTCGACTATGAAATCAGGTATAAAAATGGTACGAAAAATAGCAATGCCGACGTATTGTCAAGGATTGAACATCCAAACGTAAACTTACTGGAATCTGATCAGTCTAGCATAAGGGAAAGTAACTTCCCGATCAACCTATTTAAAACTCAAATTATCATCAAAAAGATAACTTCGGGTTCAATGAGAATAAAAACCGAGAGAATATTCAAGAACACTTGAAAGACAATCGGAATAAAACATATAGATAGAGAATACACTATCATTTTACTGAAAAATCATTTTGATCCAGACCACATAAATGCCAGAAATTTTCGATACATTTAGATGCACCTTTGAGCAACTCTTTTCGGAAAACTGCAACTTTAAAATAGTGAGATGGTCGAGAAAATTGGAGGACATAGAGGACGAACTCAAATTAACAGAACTTATAGAAAAAGAACACGTGGATAAAAACCACCGAGGAATACAAAAATTAAAAACACAGATTATATATCAAATTAAAGTTAAGGATAACCCAATTTATCAACAACTGCGAAAAATGTACTCTTGAAAAATATGATAGACACCCACCTAAAGTTTCTTTAAAGATTACAGAAACACCCAATAAACCACGGGAAATAGTACATGTAGATGTTGTTTATTCATTAGGGAAAATCCTGTTTATGACAATAATAGACAAATTTTCAAAATTCGCAGTGGCTTACAAAATAAATGGACGATCTTGGACAGAATATAAACACACACGGGAAAGTCAAGAGGATTATAGTCGACAACGAATTAGGATTCAAAGCTATTCCTATGCAACAATTTCTAAAGGGGGAAAATATTGATATACATTTTACATCGAATAGTAGGCACACATCAAATGCTGATATAGAAAGGTTACACAACATAATCAATGAACACCTAAGACTCCTCAGACACAACAAGCAGAACAAAAAGGAAACCATAGAAGAGAAAATTCTTAGAATCATAGGATTCTATAACAATACGATCCATAGCACTACCCGTATCAAACCCATAGATTTTGTTAACGGCAAAGTCCACGAGGAGAAATATCACGAAATTCATGATAATATAACTCAAAAAAAAAGAGAACTCTATAAACAGGCTGAATAAGGACAAATCTGATGCAGAGCCGGAAAAAGGAACAAATTACATTAAAGAAATCAGAGGTGGAAAGAACCATCGCAAATACAGGAAAATATACGCTTTGAAACTAGACGACGAACATATAGCGAGTAAAACAAAAGGACACAAATACTAAAAGACACATGTCAGACCTAAGAAGAGATATCAGGACAGAGATAACCCGACCATAAAAGCTAACAAATGATATTTTCTACTTTTTAGATGACGACCTGGGTTTTGATGATGTTCTTCCTAATAGCAATTGACGCCCAAACTCTCGACATAGAGGACCTGACAAACAATAACGGATACATACCAATAAAGACCGGAGAATTGAAAGTAATCGAACGATATGACAAAATCATCCACATAATTAGCGTATCGTCCTACACGGAAACTCTAAACTTAATACATGGAAATATAATTACACTGAACACAACCACTACCGGAACGAAAGTTTTACTGGACACGATAAATAAAAATTTCGCCTTATTAAAAGGTAGAATAGAAAACCTTAACCCACACTTCAGGTCAAAATGCGGATTGGTAAACATACTTGGAAAAGGACTTAAGTTCATAGCGGGAACCATGGACAGCGACGACGAAACACAAATTGTTCATTCGCTCAAAACTCTACGAAAATGGGAAAAACTTTACGGACAAGATGAACGAACTAACTTACGTTAACAATATATTATCTACTCAGATACAGAACATTACCAACCATATAAACCAGAAACAAATATTGATAGGAAACTATCTAAACAGATTCAAAGATTTTTTACAAAATAAAATAGCAACTTTAGAAGACGAAATCATATTTTTGGAACACATATATCAAATAGATGATGACATTTCACTTTTGCGAGACCATGTAAACGACATCGGACAAATTTTATTTTCTAGCAAACTCGGAATAATACCTACGGATATATTAACAAAGAATGAGCTAGACTTGATTAAAGACATCGACAGTTACACTAACATCAAAGTAGCCGCCAGACTTCACGATAATGATATCATATTGATCCTTTTGATCCCAAATTATTCAGACAACCCCTTATCAAAAATAATATTCGAACCAAATGCGAATTCCAGAAACAAATCAATCGCCCTTAAAGATTATGAAGTTCTAGTAGATTCACACAATATCATTTATAATAATAACGTCAAAGACAATTTAAAGAGAAACTTAGTTAAGATAGACGATAAATGCTTTACGAATATATTTAACTTTAAAGAAGCCTATTGTAATATAAAAAATTTTAATCAGACAATTGTAACAGAAATCGTGCCCGGTATCCTCATTTTCAAACATTTTTTTCTGAGATATCACATAATTGTAACAAAATAAACATGAAAATTAAAGGAAACTTTCTATTAAAATTCGAAAATTGTGAAATAAAAACATTAAACAAAACATTTTTAAATATTAGAATTAAAACATTTGATAAATTTATTCTACCAAATGTAATTACAAAAATAAGAGATAATAATAGTTCAATGACAAATATAAAATTAGAATCTCTTTACGTCAAACAAATTGAACATGATAAAACTATACAAGAAATTTTATTCAAAAATGACAATTCTAATGTAATAAACATAAGTATAGATGTAATAATAATTCTTGCTATAATAACATTAACTATATATTATTTAACAAAAAGAAAAATGTCAATAGTTCAAATCTCGTCGGAGCCTCAATCTAACGGTGGGGGTGTTCCAACATCCAAAATTGAAATCATATAAAGGTAACCGAATTCGTTGGAAAACATACGCCTTTAAAAATAATTCTTTTACTTTGTTCAGGCAAAAAGCCGCATTTAATAATGCAATCAAATCAAGTATAACTAATAAATAACTTTTTTTTGGATTAAACAAAATTGCACAATGAAAAATGCAATTAAACGAAAATAGTTAGTAAACAATTCTGAAGAATTGTTTAAAACCAAAAACGAAACACACTTATAAAGCTATAAACATTTTTCACGATAAACATTTTTGGATTAACCAAAATTGCATTTCCGTTCATACAATGAAAATACAATTAAACATATCTAAAGAATAGTTTACAACCAAAAAACTCGTCACTATAAGTTTGTTTCGTCACCAAACGGAAACGAAACACACTTATGAAGCTATAGACATTTTTCCCGATAAATTTATTAACAACCCATCAAGTATCGGTGTATTTTTTACCAGCTACAACGGAAACAAAAACACACTTATGCTGTCTAAGTAAATTTAATTAAATTAAGCTAACATTGTAAATTTATTTGATTATAAATTAAGGAAAATAAAGAAAAGAAGTCAGTATGAAACTCACTTAAAACCACAATAGTGTTTTTATTTTAAAACAATCTCGGAAGAAGCGAGAATAACTAAAAATTGTTTTTTTTTAGTCCTGAAAGATCGAGACTCAATTCGAAACCTCGGAGTAATTGAAGAAAAAGATATGAGCACTATGTTAGCTGATGGGTTCAAAGAGATGCTCACAGAGCTAAAAGAGGCAGTTATGCAGGCATTAGGGAGAAACCAAGTTAAAGCCGAATGCTATAACTGCGGAAGAGTGGGACATTTTCAGCGGAACTGCCGGCCGGTTAATCAATTAGCACTGGAGTCACCGTTAAAACTAAAAACAGCTAGCACTGCGGAACACGATCCAGCTCATACATGCGAGGGCCCCACAATCTTCATATCTGGAATACAGCAGGGAAAAAGCAGGCTTACTGCTTGTGGGTATATCAACGGCAGAAAGCACATTTGTACTATAGATACAGGAGCATGACAGTCTGTCATCAGACCCGATTTAGTTAAGGAGGCAATTGAACCATTGTATGGGGTGAGACTGCGCACAGCTACTGGGAAGACTGGTACTGTCTATGGCAAAGTGAATGTAAAACTAACGATTTCCAACGTAAGCGTCAATCATGTATTTATTGTTGCCGATATTGTGGACGAAGTAATCATTGGTGCAGATTTCATGATTAGTCACGGCATTAATCTGCATATGGGGCAAAAAGTTATGATTTGGCGGAATGTTGAAATACCCCTTGATGTTGGATAGAAGCACAAGGCTCAAGTAAGAAAACCGGTTACCATTGAGCACAGCAAGGGTAGGAAACATGGCAAGCACAGTTCAAAGGCTGAAGGAAAAGACCGTATCGTGGACATTCGACAAACGCATATCGAGTCGAGTGAAGCCTGGAGTGACCCCATTTTGGCAAATATATCAGATAAAAGAAGAAAACAGGAGGCCTACCCGCGAGCAGATATCAGCTGAAAGTCTCCTGATGAAGGCATATTGGGCCCAGTGGAATACCCTGCAAGTGTTAAATGGTTGCTTATACCGTGCATGAGAAAGTGATGACGGCAAAAATATGGCCAATTTATTTGTGGTGCCGGCATCTAGAATAAACGAGGTATTGAGGGAGTTCCATGAAGGTCCCAGTGGTGGTCTTCTTGGTATCACAAAAACTATAGAGAAGTTAAAACAACGGTTTTACTGGGTGGGCTGTCAACAAGCTGTAGGCGATTGGGTAGAAAATTGCGCGCAATGCATCGCAGCCAAAGGACCAGTAAGAACAATCTTTGGAATGGAACTCAAATTGCCTGGCGAATTGGAACTTGGTGTTAAGCCCGCCGCAACAGACAGTGAAAACGACAACTCTTCCCGGGAACAAGAAGACCTCAACAAACGTCAGGAGTTCGTCCGCAATCGAATTAAAATGGTGAGCGACAAGATGAAGGCGAGGTACGATCGAGCAGCGAATTCTGAAGGATTTAATGAGGGCGAGTTGGTTCTGCTGTTTAACCCGCAACGAAAATAAGGATTATCTCCCAAACTACAAACGCATTGGGAAGGACCCTACAGGGTGATTAAAAGGTTAAATGACGTGGTCTGTAGAATACGAACAGACTTAAGTGGGCGGCAGTGTTACAGAAATTCCATTTACTCGTAGAAATGCTAATCCCCATATGTTAGCCCTGAAATGTAAAACAATTAAATGGCAACCCTTCACCATAACTAATGTTTCTTATGTCAAACTGTAAAAGAACATTCTCAAAGTTGCCAGTATGCAGCTTCTAGACGATGCTGCCATATTCTAGTTATTTTAACCCGCATATATAAAAACGCCAGCAAGGTGGCAAACTAGTTCAGTTGATAAGTAAAACGCAAAGTGTGAAGAACTAAGGTGTGGCTAACGTTTAGTCTATCTAAATCGTGTAAATAAAGTGTGCTATTAAAGTGTATTTCTGTAATTTTTAGTGACGGTTATAAATAAATAGAGCTATAAATAATTTCAAACAGTGTTTATTATTTGCAACATAGAAAGTACTCGATTTATTCAAAAGGTAAATGAATCAACGATTTTATAAAGGGCAAAATTGTAACAATATTGTACATTTTGTTAAGAATAATAATAATCAGTAGTCATGGAAATCTATGAAAAATGAATGATATTAAGAGCATTATGAATACAAATAAATATATATATATAAAAAATTTAAGTAGATTAGATTTGCCAAGTAGTTATAGATATTGCTACTAAAAAATTAAGAATGTATAAAAATGTTGCCAAGTCTTAGAAATTATTGGCGTTTTTATTTGAAATTTTAAAATTTGATAAAATATTAAATACAACAAAAGCTAACAAATAAATTATGAGTTTGTAAGTAAAGGTAGAGCAGGGCAAATGATGTAATTGCTTTATTTCGAGTTCCCGCGAAGTCCATATACGAAAACAGATTTCGTTCAAAGGCAGCCCCAAATCTTCAAAGTGTATTTGTTTAAAAAAAAATAATGAAAAGTCAGGTAAGTAGAGATAGTCGTTTTCTTTAAAAGGAGTTATAGATAAAAAAATCAAAAAAACAAACCTTCAAATGATGCATTTGCTGCCAGTACTTGTATGAAGCTATTCAAAATTGCATTTTAAAAAGCAATTACAGTCAAATCCCGGTATAACGGAATTTCTCGAAGTACTTATCGAAACTATCAAAAGCTTATTTAGGGTGTGTGTCAAATGGTAGCAAAGTATGCTTCTTGGTAAATTTTTTGACAGTTTTGAGGTGAATAAAATAGGTTACGTGCCCCAGCAAACAGCAAAAAAAAAAACAGATTGGTAAGAAAAATTTAAAGTATGTCGAAGGCGGAAAGTAGTACCAGTGATTTAACCATAGACAGGTTGATTGGTAGAGAAAATTACCCCTCTTGGAAAATTGCTGCGCAGGCTTATCTGGATTTGGACAATCTTTGGACCACTACAATTGATTATGAAATCGATGAAGCTGGAAACCCAAAGACACCGCTAAAACCAGAACAAGACAGAAAACCCAGAAGTAAATTAAAACTTATTATTGATCCGTTGTGCTATGTCCATATACAACGTGCAAAATCAGCTAAAGAGTTGTGGCAACAGTTAGCAAATGCCTACGAGGACAGTGGTTTAACACGCCGGGTAGCACTTCTGCGTAAGCTGATAACAACTACGCTTTCAAATTGTAATTCTATGAACATTTACTTAAAAGAATTTGTAACTATAGCTAAAGCATTAAATGGCATTGGTTTTCCAATTAGTGAGGAATGGGTTGGATCTCTTTTGTTGGCCGGCCGGCCGGAAAGCTACCGTCCAGTGATTATGGCACTTGAAAACTCTGGAATCGGAATCAGTGGGGACAGCATTAAAATAAAACTATTGCAAGAAGTACCTAATTCTGTTTTTCGTACAACCAATCTTCAAATTCCACCTAAAACCAATAAAAAAAGGACCTAAGTGTAGAATATGTCAAAATTTCGGTCACATCGCAAAGTATTGCCGTACAAAAATACAACAAACGGATAACCACAGAGAAAAGTGGTATGATGCATATTCAGCCGTTGCTTTATCAACATTCGGAAACACTAATATTTATGACTGGTATTTTGATTCGGGAGCTACTTCACATATGACATTAAACTCAGATTTGTTGGACGATATGTACAAAGAGAATGGCATCGTACACTCACCAAAAAAAGTCTGTAATGGCAACTGAAAATTTTGCTAATTTAAGCCCAGCGGTTTTTTTGCTAATCTTAGCAACACATGTCTCTGGTGACGTGTAGTACAATGAAATTAGTAGCCGCTACTAAATTTTAGTATACTTTTTGTAAAGTGGAATTTAAAATCTATTTGCTAAAATCTGCAAAAAAAAAATTACTAAATATTAGTACAAAATTTTAAATTTATTTTTTTTATCGAGCATCAAATTTTTTTTATTTTACTTATTTTTTCAAAAAATATTTTATACAAAATTAAAAACAAAATCAAACTTTTTTCTGAGTGTAGCAACTGCCAATAAAGGCAACATGCAAATTAAAGCATGTGGAAATACTGCCTTTAGACCAGACTGTAATGATTCAATAATAGAAATAAACAATGTTCAATACGTACACGAATTATCAACAAATTTGCTGTCGGTAAGTCAAATTGTTAAAAGAGGTCATACAGTTGTTTTTAAAAATAGTGGTGTAAAAGTCATAAACCCTAATGGAAAATGTATTTCTACCGGCTGACATATTAATGGCTTATTTTAACTAAATTGTAGTTAAAGCACAAAACAAAGCGTTTGCATTTCGTAATTCTGCGGCTAGTCTACAACAGACGAATGGGCCACCTTAACCCCAAAAGTTTACTAAAACTTCAAAATGGTTTGGCAACTGGTATACAGTTAACAACAACGAACACAAGTGATTGTAAAATTTACCTAATTGGTAAACAAAGAAAAGCTACCATTTAATAAACATGCTACCAGAGCTTCTCATATTCTAGAGTTAGTGTACTCTCATATTTGTGGTCCCATGAAAGAAAAGTCCCTTGGTTCAAACCCTTTTTTTACGCAATACGCGCAAAATTTTTGTTTACTTTTTAAAAGAAAAAAGTGAAATAGAAGTATCTAACGTTTTCAAAGATTTTCTGTGTTTTGCTGAAAAACAAAGTGGACAGAGATTAAAAACTCTTCGCACAGACAATGGAAAGGAATATATAAATAAAACCTTTCAATAAATAATCAGGAAAAATTGTATTAATCACCAAATTACAAACGTGTACACACCAGAAGAGAATGGAATCGCCGAAAGAAACGACCGATCAATTGTTGAAAAGGCGAGATGTGTGCTTTATGATGCAATTTTACCAAAATCATTCTGGGCTGAAGCAGTAGCTTACTCAGTGTATTTACTTAATCGTTCTCCTTCGAAAGGTAAGGGCTTAACCCCTGAAGAGGCTTGGAGTGGAAGAAAACCGGATTTGTCACTTATAAAAGTGTTTGGAACTGTGTCTATATTACATATAACAAAAATAAATCGTAAAAAATGGGATCCTAAAGCTAACGAATGTATAATGACAGGCTTAGATGAACACACCAAAGGTTATCGTCTATATGACGTTCATAAGATAATAATTTTTAAAAGCCGAAATGTTTTGTTCATTGATGAAAATAAAAGTGTTGCTAAGTGTATGTGAGCACAGATTAACAAGTAGCCAAACTCTTTGGGGTCAATCATGGTAGTACAGCATCATTTTCGTCTCATCCGAGAAAATAACGTCATCCCAGTACTCCGGAGGGAGTGAAATATGTTTTGTAGCAAATCTTAATCGTCTTTCAATATTTTGAACTGAGAGCGGGGTTTTTTTCCTAGCCACTCGTGAAGAATATTTGTGTTTTTGTAGCACATTTCGGATCGTTTCATGCGAAACACTTAGCCCATAATCATTTTCCACTTGAAGAGGTAATCCTCTTGTACTGGATTGGGGTTTGTCGTAGTTTTAATAATTTTGCTTTCAATTCGCCGTGTCACTGTTTTTGGCCTGCCTGCCTGTTGACCCTTTTAATTCGAGTCTTACTTCTATCTCAGCACGTGGTATGATGTTACACACAGTTCTGATTTTAAGAGAAAACATATCCGCGATTTCCCTGAAACTCGTTTTCCTGGCATGTTTTTATATTTAAACATGAGGTCACTTGTTGCATTTAAGACAGTTAATTTTTAGCTGAAACCTTTCACATTCCATAACATTCATAAAAAAAGCACAAAATTCGCGGAAAATAACGGTATTTGTTGTTGTCTTCACCCATTATGCAAAGATTTTTTTGACACTTTTCATATTGAGTAAGCATCAGTTTTTGTTGTTGTTGTAATGTGTGTCTATTTTAAAAGCGTTGGCATCTTATAGCCGTAAATAAGTGAAGTAACGGAATTTGTGCAAAAAAAAAATAAATAAATGTGTAAATAATTTGTTGTTGGAATTCTTAAATGAAGATAACATTTTAAACTTAGTTTTACTGTGCAAAGGTATTTTTTGAAAATACCTTTGGTATTTTTTGAAAATACCTTTTTTGGTTTGAAAAATAAAAAATTACACTAGTATTGATGTGAGCGGTCATTTTTTGAAATAAAAATATATATATTTGAACTGTCCAAAAAAACAAGCTGTCAATGATGTGACAATCATTTTTCAAGATGCCGAATAGCAGTGTTAAAAGTGAATTGATTGATTATTTAATTACGGCATTTTTAATGGAAATTAATAATATTAACGAAAATATCGGTATATAAAGATTTCTCCAAAAAACAGACTTTGATTTTGCTACTCACTTGTTATCCGGCAGATTAAAGATATTGGATTTCTTCTTTCCAATACTAGATTTTCCTTATTTTCTTCATCACTGGTATCAGAATTTAAATTACACATAAAAAACATTTTTTCGCAAAAATAATAAACAAAATAAATCTGCCGACTCAATTTTTAGAGATGTATTTTTGTTTAAATCGATAAACTGTCGACGTCGTTAGAACACTGTTTTAGAATACCAATTTGGTGTCGAAGTGATGTCGACGTCGAAGCAAAGTGATGTTGACTCAAAAACGACGACGACATTGATAACGACAACTAGAATAAGGGTGAATATAAATTTTGAAATATTATTTTTTAGAAACTTTTACATCAGATGATGATTTAGCAACTGAAGAAATGGCCGACAATTTGGTGGGAGAAGAAAATAGCACTATACAAACAAACAAAACGAGTTCTTCGGGCGTTTCTGAAACTTAAAAAAAAAATATTTTTTGGCCCGATAGAGACAAAAGAGCGCATATTGTTAAGGAGGCGGTTAGTGAATTACCGCACTGTATTGGTTGCGTAGATGGCACAGAATTTAAATTGGCCGAGACACCTATTCATAACCCTTTGAATAATTTTTTTCATAGAACTCATTTTTAATTTTATCATTTTAAAAAATGATGGTTGAATTGAACAAGAAAAAATCTAATTGAACCAACACACACCAGAACAATTGTGCTGGCATAACTTGCCAGCTTGTAGGCAAGCGGAGCGAAGAGAACGGTTTTTTGGTGGCGTAATGTTTTAACCAGCTTCTACCCTGCATTAGCAGCACAAAACCAATACATGCACATTTTTAAAAAACGTTAAATGCATACAAAAAACACGTACAAACACAAAGTTATGTATACGTACACATTTTATGCCATATGAATATCATTGTGTGAGATAGCTCATTTGAAATATAAATGTCACACATGATTTTTAAAATCATAGTTGTATAATTCAGGGTTTTACAAAAAGAGATGTAATTTTTGGTACTTTGAACTACAAATTAAAAGTGGCAACATCATTTCGTTTGACGTTTATAGTATAAAATTACAACTTTTTATCCAGATTTGTTTACACTTGGTTATATGTTATTAAAAATACAACTTTTGGTGGAAATTTTTTTCCTTGTGTTTGTTGCAACAGAAGTTGATTTTTTCCACATTTCCAACTACAAAAAACTGAAATGAATACCCTTACAGCGGTATTCATAAAAAAATCTTAATTCAAGTTTCAAATGCATTTTAGATAAAAAACATTTTAAGCCTAAAAAAGGTTTATTAAAAATTCGTATTCATAATCAGTATTTTAACTAATAAACGATTTAATGATTTTTTAACTTGAAGATGGCAACACTGTATTTTTTTAATTTGTCATATTAATCGTACTGATGCAAATCAATGATTACTAAACCATACGGTACTCGTTTCTATGTATTTTTTTTTTGTCGTTTTTCAGAAAAATATTGTTTTTATAAAACAAAAAATTTATGAAAATTTGTTTATTAACTAAAAAAAAGAAAAAGAGTCAAAACAAAATGCCCAATAAAAGTGTTACATAGATAATGATTTTATTGTAGATAAAAAAGTATTCAAATGACCGGTTTTATTTTCTTTGTTTTGATTAAACAACACACCACTTTAAAACACAATGAATAATATCCAAAAATATTATTTTTGGTTAAATTTTTTATCCGGAATTGCAAACGGGTCGCTCCTCTTTTTGTAAATTTTCGTCTGACGATTGTTTGAAATTAGGGCAATAGTTTCTATTATAAACAAAATACAATTAAAAATATCACATTTTCCATATAAAAATAATTCTTACCAATTCTTTTCATCAAATATAGAGGGTCCATTACTTTTTAAACAAAAACAAATAACTTCTTGTTTAAATGCCAATTTTTTGCAAAAATGTTTAAAATGAAAATAAACACAAAGCAAGAATGTCATCTTAAAATAGTTTTAAAATAGTGTCGAACCAATTTTAAAATTCGTTTATTTAAACAAGGTTTAAAAAAGGTATTTTAAGCTGGAATTGGTTTATGAATACAATTTTAGCAAATTTTGCTTAAAATTGATTTGAAATACTCCCAAGAAACATTTTTACGGACTCTCCGGTACGTACGGATTCATGAATCCGGCTTCTACTGTACGTTTACGGTCCGAAAATATGTATCCGTCAAAGCTTGTACGTAAACGGAACATTAACGGACCGTATAATTGAATTTTCTAAAACAATACGTTTTTACTCCCTTTTGGTGTATCCGTTTCTGTACCTTCAAATACGGACCACTGTTTTCATCAGTTTTTCTTCCGTTGCTTTTGGATTTGCTTAGTAATAAAAAACGAATACTTAAATATCCCTCAGGTAAATATTTATGAAATTGAAAACAAGTTTTACGATGATGTGTGCAAAATTATGTTGATTTGCAAATAAAAATATTGCCCGACAGCTTAAAATAATTTTGTGAAAAAATTTGCAAATTTGCAACGATCCGTCACTGACGGACTATTAACGGACATCTCCGTTTTTCATCCGATATATCCGTTCCGTCATTGACGGACTTTTAATGGACAACTCCGTTTTTCATCCGATATATCCGGTCCGTAAACGGATTTTAAGGAACATCGAAACTGATTCGAATCCGTTTAAAAACCGTCAACGACGGACCGTTTAAACGGATTCGAATCAGTTTCGATGTTCCTTAAAATCCGTTTTCTGGTGCGTAAACGGAGTTGGATTCCGTTTATGACGGACCGAAACCGGCAAGTAAACTGTACGTATTGTTTGTTGGGGTGTTTAAAATTTTTATGAATACCGCTGTTAGTATTTAAATATCTATTCTCATGAATTTGTATTTTTTAAGCACATAAATATGAAATTTATACACATGTAGTATTTTAAATACAAAATTTTATAGATATAAAGATAGGCAATAAGTTACCTACCATTATGGTAGTAAATTTCAATAAACATTTATTAGAGTGTATGAAAATATTTATAAAGGCGGCAACAATACCTTTTTTAATTTTGTTATTGCTGAGTTTTGGAAAGACGTTTTTCAAACAGTTAAAAACTTCCTCATTATCCTTGACGGCCATTTCGATGAATTTCTAGCAATTCCCAATTTTATATGCAGTGGCAGCATTATATTATCGACATTCTTTATTAAAGGTTCATTCTCCAGTCTTTACACCGATACTGATCGACCTTGCTTCGCGAATCCCAATTACAACGGAAACAAAAGAATTTCGGAAAACCTCCAATTGAAATAACTCCTTGCAATATGTTCACAACTTTCAGGTAACAGCAAATCTTCCATTTATATTCATTATATTTGATTTTCTTCAATATATTGTCCAATGTTTCATTGAAGGTTTCCTCTTAGTCGATGAAACCAATTCAAAGTAGTGCTATAGCAATTACTGAACACTGTATTAGGAATGAAATCTTCACCACTTGTATCCCTCCTTTTATCCAACACACGTAACAAAATTCATTTATTTTTGGACAGTTGTTATCTACTATATTAAGTCCCACTTCACACAGAGCAGCGTTTGTTGGGCCAATTCTCTTTTAAAGTTTCCTTTATGTTCACACAGAGACATTTTTCCAGCAATTTCCGTCTACATTTGTTTAAAATGGAGTATTGATTCTGATCTTGAACGATACAGACGAACAGAAAATAACAGAGTGTGAAAATTTATAAAAATATTAATATTGTTATGATTTTACCCTTTATAAAATCGTTGATTTATTTATCTTTTAAATAAATCGAGTTCTTTCTATATTACAAATAATAAACACTGTTTGAAATTATTTATAGCTCTATTTATTTATAACCGTCACTAAAAAAATGTTCCAGCTGTCGAAATTCGTGTGAAGAAATTTCTTGTAACAATATATTTAACGGAAAAAGTGAAGCAGACTATTGAAATTGCAAAAAGTTTTCATAAAAACTAGAAAATATAAATATAGCTATATTTATAAAATATATATATATATATATATATATATATATATATATATATATATAGAAACTGAATTTGGGTACCACGTGTGCATTTTGTTGCAACGTGGTGCAAGAATGAAATTGAGCAACGATGATCAACACTCATTTATAAAGAGCAAACAAACCTGCGGCACACATTCAAATAAACACTGTTTGAAATTATTTATAGCTCTATTTATTTATAACCGCCACTAAAAATTACAGAAATACACTTAATAGCACACTTTATTTACACGATTTAGATAAACTCTGCGTTTTATTACAAACTGAACTGCTGCGTAATCGAGTACCAGTATTTATATGAGTAGTCAGGTATTCTAGTCATTTCCAGTTTATTACAACACTAGAATTTTCCAGCTGTCGAAATTCGTGTGAAGAAATTTCTATTTGTAGAAATTTCTTGTAACAATATATTTAACGGAAAAAGTGAAGTAGACTATTGAAACTGCAAAAAGTTTTCATAAAAACTAGAAAATATAAATATAGCAATATTTATAATATATATATATATATATATATATATATATATATATATATATATATATATATATTTATATATATATGTGCACGGCGCATGTTGCGGGGACGATTTTTCGTTTCACAAGTTACTATGAAGACATTTTGGTGCTTTGGGGACTGTCCTTAAACTTTTCGTTATTCTACTGTTTACACTGAAGACATTATACTGGATACAGCGAATATTATAGGGACTTTTTTGGCTGTATATACAGATGTCTTCAAAGTATGGGCAATGAATATATATATAGCTGAAAAGAAACTGAATTTGGGTACCACGTGTGCATTTTGTTGCAACGTGGTGCAAGAATGAAATTAGGCAACGATGATCAACACTCATTTATAAAGAGCAAACAAACCTGCGGCACACATTCAAAGCGAAGAAGAGCAGAGGTATTATTGTTACCGGCAAACATTGACGTAACCCATTTAGGTGAAAATAGATTTGCTTTTCTTGATGGACTGTAAATTGAAAATAAAGAGGACAGCTCCATACACAGAAATGTAGAAAACTGCTAGAGCCAAAAAATGAAATGCCGGCAAATCCTTTTGCACTCCAATATTTTTGTTTGATGGCAATATTAAACGTTTAGTTGACAAATTGGAAGCAAAAACACCCAAAATAACGTTTAAAATAAGAAACGTTAATAAACATAAATGTTAGTTGTACCATTCAGATGCTACAGTGCATTCTGAAATGATGGCGATCCTGAAGGAGAAAAATATTCGCTCTTAATCATATACACCTAAAGAGATTAGACAGACTTCTTTTGTATTTAGAGGCCTTCATCATGGTACTAGTGTTGAGGAAGTTAAGTCTG
Source organism: Eustalomyia histrio (assembly GCA_949748255.1). NCBI lineage: Eukaryota > Metazoa > Arthropoda > Insecta > Diptera > Anthomyiidae > Eustalomyia > Eustalomyia histrio. Next base: position 89,528,773 of record OX456526.1, read on the forward strand.
CCCTTGACAAATCGGTTTCAAACGTTGTGTCCAAAATTACTCGTTCTACAACTCCGTATTCCTTAAAAACTCTTACGACAGAGGCCTTTTTCTGGTTACAATGAACCCAGGGAATTCACTCAGATATTGCGCACATTAAATATCTTTTAAACCAAACTATTCTTTGGGAGAAACCTAAGAGAAAAGAAAAAGAGGTACAATGCCATGCTAGCGTTGGGGTCACATTGCTAAAATTGCAATTCCGGATTCCAATGTGTGAAATGCGATAAGCACCCCCAGTTGAATGCCAGCGCACAAATTCTGAGGCATCAGTACACCACTGCGTGAACTATGGAGAAAGCGCTCGTCCTGCGAATTGGAGGGGTTTCCCAGCCTATAGAAAATACCTTGCCGTAGGAAGGGAAAAACGGCTTGTGAAGAGAAGCTTGTTGCCAAAGATAACGTAAACAATATAATGAACCAATCTCTTAGTTCACCAGGCAGATCATTTGCCAGTATTTTTCAAGTAAATGCTACTTAAGCTCAAACACATTAGCCATCTATAATTGAAAAGTTCTTAAAACTTGCCAATACGTTTCTTTTACCTGAAGAATTGTCACTGGAACAGCAAATTACAAACTTCCTTAAAGATTTTAAAAACATGCCAAAAAATGAAGCTAAAGCTTCTGAAGAATGTAAATAACAAATATGGCTCATAGATGTCTTAAATTTATGACATTTAACGTACGCGTTCTTGCAAACATCAATCGCCAAATTGAACTGTCAAATATCCTTCATCATAGGAAATAGAAAAGTAAATCATTATGAATATAATTTCGTTTACGACAATTCAGATTAAGGAGTAGCAATTGCCATTAATTATTTGGAATAAAACACAATTTTATAACGTTTTCATTGAAATAGAAATGGTTTCAAACAACATTAGTAAAAATATATTTATTGGGCTCTTTATATATACCTTGTGTATATGACTCACATGAGTTAAACAACAGCTCAAACCATATTCTCCAACTGAGCAACAATTATGATGGGTTTATATTAGGTGGTGACCTAAATGCGAAAAGTTTAAATTGGGGAGATACTGCAGATAACGCTTATAAAAAAGTTCTACATAGCTGGCTACAAAACAACTGTTAAGATGTAACACGTGTTTGCGATATATCTCCATCGTTTCCTAACGGGTCTTCTTTCCTAGACCACTTTCTATTAAGTTCCAGCATAATCAACAGTATTCAACCTAATTATCAGATCATAAGCTTATCAACTTTCTCGGATCCCATTAGTACTAAAACTGGAAAGTGATGCAGCCTGTTTAACACTAAGAAGTCACCTGGTAATAACTTCATACAAGAACACTAATTGGAACGCATTCAGTATAGATTAAGATGCAGCCTCAGATGCGATTTTACCTCCCAACAACTGCAATTTAAATAATGATGAATTAGACGTGCTTATAAATACATTTAATAATACACTTACCTCAACACATGACAGCCACTTCAACAAGCTGGAAATAAACGAACAAAAACGTCAGTATCCTGATAACATCAAGGAATTTTTTAAAGTTAAGCAGAAGAACCTAAAGAAAATATATCACAGAACTGGAAATAGAATTAGCAGCGAGTATAAAATTCTCACTAAATAAATACAACTATGTATTAAAAACAATTATTAATGATCATATAAATCTTGAAGATATTAAAAAATAACACCAGGTCCTACTGCCTTTAAAGACGTATTTCTGTTCGTTGGCAAAAAGAAGTCTCCATTTTGCCAGCAGTTCATACACAATGATATTATCACTTTCAATAGTTGTCCAATTTCGGAGATATTTAAAACACAATATACTGCTGTTTTTCAAGGGGTAAATCCTTAAAGACGGGTCAGCAGCATAGAGAATCAAATCTCATCATGCGTCGACTACCACAACATATTTATACATTTAATGACATGTTTCTGGCCGATGAAAATCTTGATAATTACCACTTTACAAACGTGAATAATATCAGAACGCACATAAACAACATTAATAGCAAAAAGTCTTTTGGCTTTGATGGCGTTTCCAATTTTATAATTAAAAAAAAAATTCTGATACAACACTTAAATTATTAGCTGCTATTTTTAACAATTGCATTAATGACGGTTATTTCCCATCGGCTTGGAAAAACGCGAAAATACTTCCAATTATCCAACATTGGTAAATTATTTGAACACGTAATTAAGGAAAGACTAGAAAATGAGTTCATTGTGGACCCAATATCGCAAGTTAAATTTGGATTTAGAAGATCTCACTCAACACAACTTGCAACTTAAGGGATATAATATGCACGGTGACAATATCATTGGATATAGAAAATACGTTTGATTCAGTTTATCATAATGGAATCCTCTACAAACTGATAAATCATGGTAAAAATATTTTGCAGCTACTTTGGCGTTCAAATCAGCAACATACGCTCAGAACTAGGACATGTGAAAAGTGGGGTACCTCAGGAAAGTGTCTTGACTCCCTTCCTATTCAACATTTTCTTTTATGATTTTCCTTACCAATCTAGAAATTCAAAGGCTATTTTATACGCTGATGATTGCCTAATTTATGCACACAATACTAGCTCTGAGAACTTCTGCATTTCATCTTGGAGAAATAAGAGCCTATTATAAGAATTGGTGCATTAAAATCAACGCAGCCAAATCTGAGGCTATCTGCATTAGGAACCCTTCCGGTAAATGTCCTAGATATGTAAATCCCTTCAACTTATACTAGACGGCGAAAATATTCCATTTAAAAATTCCATAAAATATCACGGAATACATTTTGATAAATTTTGATAAATTATTGAGCTTTTACTCTAAAACATCGCCATAAGATCAGTTCTGCTTTATGTATTCCCAATCTGTTTTACTATATCTCCTATAGTAGCCAAAGAATCGGAGATATTTGAACGGAAAATCTTGAGAAAATGCTTCGAAAAAAATTATAGAGATTTCATAAAACGATTTTCATATACGATAGTTACGTGTATGAAAATGCGGATGTTCTACCCTTCTGTAGGTACGCCATGTTGTTGCAAACCAGATTTGTTGAAAAACTTGCGCTGCACGACAACATACTTGTCAGCCAAATATACGAAAATGAGATAAACACCATCTGGGCTGGATCTACATATCTTTCTCCTGTCGGTATAATCAATGGACGTATTGACGACGATCCAGTTCTTCTGGACCTTCCCTCATTCTATATGAGCCTAGCCTCCGGCAATCATAGGGGCTGAAGGTGATATACATATATATACTAAAATAAATTTTGCTGAAATTTTACATTTAATTACCTACGCGAGTTTAACTCTATTCGCTGTGATATTTACAATTTTTAGTCTGTACCGGGACAACTTCTTTTGTTTGGTCCTTTAGATAGATAGATTGTTCTTTATTTCAACTTATAAAAATATAAGTATAAACTTTGTTTGTAATAGTAATAAATTGAAATGTTGAACTTACGACAATGACTTTTAGTCGTCTGTCTTCTAACATTTATCAAGCTTTTCAATTTTTATCATGTTCGCTGCATAAGAAACATTTTTTGCTGATTGCTGGGGATTTAATAATAGTTCAAAATATTGCTGTTTGGTGAAATGTTGAACTACATACGTATTGGTGATTTTTTATTTCCTTTACTAACTTCCACCAAGATTTGCTATCCTGCTGCATATCCAAGCTTCCAGTTTTTTGTAGTACTTTTGTCTAATTTCTTCACACACGCTTTTATATATCTGGGTTTCCTTCAAGTATTTCTTTTTATGTTCTAGCTTTCATGTCCTTTGGTATCTATGGAGCCAATAAAATGATTCCCTTACAGCGTTACATCGATTATTATACCACTAATTTTGTGGTGAAGATACAGTCTTTGGAAAATGGTCTTTATTAGCTGATGACAATATAACATCTGCAAGATCCTTTAAATCTAAGTTATTAAGTTTTTGACTAGATATTTCTTTATTTGTATTTTTACATAACAATTTCGGTATACTTTGTTTTTTCTTTTAATTATCAAGTGCAACCGGAAATTGGAGTAACAAAACTATGGGCATGTGGTCTGACCAGATTTGCTTATCTACTTCCATGTCTTGCACGAAGGTAAGAGTGTCCTGAGATACGGCACAAAGATCAATTACTGAGTTACCATTGCCACCAGTGAATGTAAGGTTTCCCTCTTCGTCACTTGTTGTCAAACCATTGAAAATAATGAGTCCATTGTTATTACAAAATTCAAAATATTGACTCCTATCAGCAATTCTCAAACGCTAACATTTAAATCGCCTATTACTATTGGCATTGCCATTTCATTATCCGTAAAATACTCCTTAACTTCCTCAAAGTAATTTTTCCAATTGCTTCCTCTTATATAAAGCGCTATAATATTGAGTACATTATTATAAAACTTTAAATCAATAACGTCTATATTTGCAGTTTTCTTAAAGTTATGCTTTATGCCTACCTTTATGTAATCTTTCTTGATGCCATACAAACATCCACCACTTGCTCGACCGCGTTGATTAATTCTAGTTGCAGCTTTCTAGTATATACTGCAACCCTTAAAAACAATTTCAAGCCGCAAGAAGAATCTTTACATATGTGTTTTCAGCAGTAAAAAAAAAATCAAAGCCCTTAATATACAGGTTGGTTGAAAAGTTCCTGCGCTCGAAATGAAAGAATACTGTTTTTGTTACGAAATAAATTTTTTTATTCAATATAATCTCCTAGAAGCTCAATACACTCGTTCCAATGATCTTCCAATAATGTTATCCCATCCTTATAATGGTTTTCCGGAAGCTCTGCAAAATAACCGTCTGCGGCTGCTATGGACTCTTCATTCGACGAAAAATGCTTTTCACGAAGGAATTGTTTGAGATTTCTGAAGAGATAGTATTACTGGGAGCCAAATCTGGTGAATACGGTGGATGTTCAAGCAATTCGTACTTTAATTCTTTGAATTTAGCCATAGTCAAAACACTTTTGTGAGCAGGTGCATTGTCTTGAAAAATGATTTTTTTCTTCTTTAAACCAGGTCTTTTCTCACGAATTTGTTCATCCAGCTGATCCAAAAGGCTGCAATAATATTCAGAGTTGATTGTTTTACCTCTCTGAAGATAATCAATCAACAAAATTCCTTTTGCATCCCAAAAAACTGATGCCACAACCTTCTTTGCTGATCGTTGTGACTTCACCTGCTTTGAAGCTGAACAACCAGCTTCAGTCCACTGTAAACGTTCTTGTTTCAATTTAGGATCATGGTGGTAGATCCAAGTCTCATCCATAGTTATAAAACGACGCAAGAAGTCGGTTTTATTCGGCTTAAAACGCTCCAAATTACGCTGAGAAATTTGTTTTTGATCCAGTTTTTGTTGAATTGTTAATGTGTGCGGCACTAACTTTCCAAACAGTTTTTTCATACGTAGTTTTTGGTCGTCCTTCACCAGCCCAAAATTCAACGGTGCGTTTTGAAGGTGAGGACTCCTTATACACTTCTAACAATTGTTCATAAATTTCATTTGCTTTTAAACCCTTTAAAACAAAGAATCTAATGACTGCACGATATTCAATTTTTTCCATATTAAAAAAAATCAATGACACGTCAACTTTAAATGGCTTGTAAACAAAGAAAAAATTGACAGAATGACTTGCAACTTTGCATGTGTTCTCAGGACCGTTATACCATCGTGAGAAAAAAAAGTTTGGAGCTAGCAGTGCCATCTCTTGGTGAGCGCAGGAACTTTTCAACCAACCTGCATTCAAAAAATCTTTGGAAAGAAGTGGTAATAGGTACGGTGTTGCTTCCTTTTGTTTTTCATTCATTTTAAACCAGGTAAGTCCCATTTCCCAGAGCAACTTTTGTTACGGCAATTCTTGTCAATTCTCCTTTAAAGTTGCCTTTATGTTCACACAGAAAAATTTTTTTCAACAATTTTCGTCTACATTTGGTTATATTATTATCGAAAATTGGTCGAATTAATTTTCAAGTTCAATATTAAATATATACATAAGTTCTCAGTCAATGTGATAAATAATGGCAAAAGTCACTTTGTCAGGCGCAAAAAAAAATGAACTCCTCGGAATAAAACAGGGGCCTGTGAGATCCGCCAGGCCTTAAAACCCGATACGGGTAGTAACATATAAGTGTGTGTACTCAGATGAAAGAAAATTTCCGCAGTATCTCAAAAAATATTTTTTCGAACTAAGGCCCACAGGCACCCACTCCCAAAAACTTGAAATATTTAAAAACATCTCTTGATATCAAAAATAATATTTGGGAAATCAGCCGCTTTTTTAAAAAATAAATATTTTTTTTGTGTAAGGTCCCCAGGGGGTATTAAATGGATATAAAGGCGCCGCAGGTCTTAAAGGTAAGTTTACACTAATTTTATTACAATACAATTTATGTTGAGTTTGTGTTGTGAAATTCTCTTTTATTTTAAACTTCAAAATACTGCTGACAATACAATACAATTTATGTTGAGTTTGTGTTGTGAAGTTCTCTTTTATTTTAAACTTCAAAATACTGCTGACGATATGTCTGCAGTATTTCCGTGTAAACTTAGGTTAGGTTAGGTCGAAAGGAGGATGAAGCATCGAAATGCAACCTCATATCGCTACGATATACACCTAGGGCTCTGCTGGGCCTGTTGTGCGCTCCTTAAGAACATGGAGATTGTTAACGTCCGGTTTTCAGAAACCTGGTTTCCCGGACGTAACTCCTCAAGGTTTTCCAGTCGACGTTTCTCAGGTCCAATATAACATCGCCCCCGAGGTGCCTGGATCTTAAATCTGCAAATGCCTGACAGTAGCAGAGAAAGTGCTCCCGCGTTTCGCTCTCCTCGCCAAACGCTCTACACTCGTCAGAATCTGCCCGTCCATTCCGGTACAGTTGTGCCCGTAATCCTGCATGACCAGTCAAATCTGCAAATGCCTGACAGTAGCAGAGAAAGTGCTCCCGCGTTTCGCTCTCCTCGCCAAACGCTCTACACTCGTCAGAATCTGCCCGTCCATTCCGGTACAGTTGTGCCCGTAATCCTGCATGACCAGTCAGGATACGTACCATCATACTGACCTCGGACTTACTTCCATTAAGGAGGCCTCTTGTCCTCTTCTCGTCTGGGCCACCCCACAAAATCCTAGTGGTCCTGGCCACCGTCCCGTTGCTCCAACAGGCCGTGTGGGTTTCTCTTGCCCACACCTTTAATTCCGCTTTCGTTGCCTCAAACGGTTTTGCGTTCGCCAAGTTAACTGCCTCGAGTTCTCTTCCCCTGACGGCTAGTGTATTGGCCCTTTCATTCCCGGCTATCTCCGAGTGGCCCGGTACCCATATAGTATGGATCCTGCCCCCAGAGGAAAACTCAGTAATGGCTCTTATACAGTCCAGCAAGGTTCTGGACTTAACCCTACTAGCTGATATCGCCCTAATCGCCCTTTGGCTGTCGGTGAATATGTTAGCGTCTACTCGCCCCATATTCGATTCAATCCATCTTACACACTCCGTAATATCACGGACTTTCGCTTGGAAGCTGGTGTTGTGATCAGGAAGACGGTAGGATATCCCGGTCTCCGTGTTCTCAATATAGACCCCCATACCCGTTATATTCCTCAACTTAGATCCGTCAGATGAGTGTACGTGCCCAGTATACACTGATCTGCTCTGAAATCACCTTTATATAGCTCGCCAAGAGATAAGAGGCGTTCGGCCGCGAGTGCCGCCTCGTACCTCACCTGAGTTTCGATTGGTGGTATATTCAGCAGTGTCTCCAGAGCCTTGGTTGACGTGGTGCACATTGCGCCACTTATACCCAAGCAACACGTACGCTGGACCCCCTGAAGTGGTCTTATGTTGCACCTTTAGTCCAAAGAAGTCCACCAGATTACAGAGGCATAAGTTAAGATCGGTCTTATTACGCTCCTGTAAAGCCAGTGTATCATATTCGGACTTAGGCCCCATTTAGGGCCTATGACCCTCCTACATAGCGCCCAACACCGGCTCGCCCTGTTGGTTCTATCCTCTATGTGGTGTTTCCATTTTAGTTTCCGATCAAGGATTACGCCTAAGTACTTAACCCTGTCGGTCACTGGTATCATCCTGCCTGAGAAACGTGGTTCCCTGTAGACAGGAATTTTCGTTCTCCCCGTTAACAGACATATTTCCGTCTTCTCTGGGTTAACGTTTAGGCCCCTAGGCTGAGCCTAACCGAAGGCCGTATTTAGGGCCGCCTCGGACCTTCTGCTCAAATAGTTTGGATCCTTGCCCCTTAGGAGTATTACAACATCGTCTGCATAGCAGACTGATTCGAATCCCTCTTCGGTTAAGGTCCTTAGGAAACTATTTATCGCGGTTACCCATAGCAATGGAGATAAAATCCCACCCTGTGGCGTTCCGCGAAGTACCCTTCTCCTAATAGTTACATCGTACATTTCGCAACTTATCCATCTATTCCTTAGCATGTGGGTGATCCAGTCACTAAGCGCCCGGTCAACCCGAAACCGGCTCAAGGATCGGATAAGAGTATCGGTCAGTACGTTATTAAAGGCTCCCTCGATGTCAATGCACAGTTTGTCCTCGAAGGATTTCCGTATATAGTGTACGACCTCATTTAATGCGATCTCCACTGATCTGCCCTTTACATAAGCATGCTGTTTATATTTCAGGTCTCTGTCCGGTATTCTACTTTTAATCATGGCATCGACTATCCGCTCCATGGTTTTAAGTAGAAAGGACGTTAGGCTAATCGGGCGATAAGCCTTTGGTGTCGCATAGGTCGGCTTCCCAAGATTTGGGTATAAATACTACCCTAGCAACCTGCCATCTAACCGGAGAGTATGCGAATTTAGCACGCAGTATATATCACTGACAGATGAGTTGACACTAAGTCCATCTCTTTCTGTAAGAGTGCCGGGAATATACCATCCAGCCCTGCGGCCTTGTATGGTGCGAAACTTCTGATCGCACTCTTGATAATTTCAGTCGTTACGACCATCCCTCCATTTTGGTCTCCCTGCCCCCGTGACGGTTTCTCCATGGCGCCCGTTTCGGTCGGCGGAAAATGGGAGTCCATTAGGAGTTTCATGATCTCCTCTATATCCTCCAGTCTCATCGACCATTAAACCTGGTTGAAGATGGGTTTTGGATAAGAATTTCTTAATCTTCGAAACATCATTGACGCTATCTACCTTTTCACAGAAAAGTTTCCAGGAGTCTCGTTTGGCCTTTTTAATGATTTTCCTATATTCCTTCAGCTTACTGTGATATTCGTCCCAGTAGACTGCGGTCTTCTTACGCTTTGCACGGTTGAAGAGTTTGCGAAGATTCCTCCCCAGATCCCGAATCTCCCCCGTTACCCACGGCTTCTCCTCAAACAATTCAACGAGGGCGTTTAAACTTGGAATTATTATTTTAATTTGGATTTATTATACAGTAGAATCCTGATAATTCGTAATTTTAAGGGACCAGCAGTTTTTTACGAATTAGAGGAGTTTAGGATTTGTTGAAATTATGATTTATAGAAGTAAATTAAAAAAAAAAATACGAATTAAAGGGGTTTTTTAATATTAAAGATGTCCTTGACAGCGTAATCTTATGTTAACTCCCTTAGTTTTTATCTCTATTCCGCGCAAATACCATCATCAACAGCAGCACTTTCACCGCAAATTTTAATAAAATATTGTTGCGCTGTTTGAAAACGGTAGAGCCAACTACTGCTTGCTTTGAAATTGTTTGTTTTTTTGCCAAAAAAAAACTTCCTTTTTATATTAAAATAGGCTGCCCACAGGAATATTAGAATGTCGACGTTTCGAAAACCATAATAGAAGAGATTATAGGTAGCTGTGTTTCATTGCAAACGGACGAGTTTATTTATATCACACAAAAAATGTGTTAAATCTGTGAAATTCATTAAAAAATTAAAAAAAATATACTTTTTTCAAAACAATAGCAAAATATCAAAAACTAAAATCATAAAAAATATAGTCTTTTGTAACAAAAAAATTAAAAAATATTTTCAAAGTTAAAATCTGTATAACGAAATAGTTTCATTCGTTTACACAATAATTTGTACAAATTTGTACAATGAGTTAAAAAAAAAACAACGGGATGAAGACGATGATAGCGCCAGTAATGAAAAAAATAAAAGATTTAAAGTCTCAGAAACAGTAAAATCTATACACTCACAGGCTTCTAATGTAGAAACAAATGTATCAGAACTCAAATCTGATATGAAAGACATAAAAGCCAGTATACTGCAACTCACAAATACATTAACACTATATTTTCCGCAAATAACAGAGAATCTTAAAGCTCTTACAAACCGTAGAACAAAACAAAGAGAAAGATATGCATATACAAGGAATGGAAATGAAGGTTTACTTACTCTAAAAACGAGTTACTGAAATATAACAACAAATGAACAGCAAAAAAATTGAAATAAATAACATAAAAAACAAAAACATTGAAGCTAGTGAAGTTTTAAAAACTATAGCTACTTCGATAAATGTTAAAATAAATTATCAGAATATTAGTGAAGCATATCGCTTAAAGAACAAGGAAGATAAAATCGTCATAGAATTTACCACACACATAAAAAAAGGAATTCATGCAAAATATTAAGCGCTCTATGGCGCTAATTTAATAAATGATGTTGGTGAAGAAAGTAAGTTTATTTATATAAACGATTTCCTAATTGCAAACAACAGGAAACTACTTTGGATGACCAAAATAAAAGCTAAAGAAGCAAATTTGAAATATGTGTGGACTCGAAATGGTTAAATTTTTGCAAGAAAACTGGAAAACTCAACAGCAACTTTAATAAAAAATGCAGCTGATATTGAATTAATGTAGCAACTCTATTACGTTTCGCGACAATCTGGCAACGCCATTTGTTTCGATCATCATGTTTTTAGTTTCACCTTTCTTCTTATCCTTCGTGCAAGTTAATAACATTGACGATCATTAATTAAGATCGTACCAAATATAAATATGTTAATTTAGTCAAATTTCTTAAATAAAGTCATTCATGAGAAGCAATTGAAATATGAAGATATTTGTAAACAAAGAAATATTAGAATTATGAATTATGATAGGTTGCAGCATAAACGTAAATGATCTTTGCATTTTGTGGTGTGTTGTTCCTCTTATTACAGAATAAAATAAACAATCCAATTAATGTATAAATACTGAATTAATTTAATAATTTAAGTTAGTTCTAAATCTATCAGTGAACAGTGTAAAACCCATAAAAATTTAATAAATATATAAAAAAAAAAAAAAATAAAAAACAATAAAAGAAAATTAATTAATTAAAACTTACGACTCAGGTCTTTCCTCGGAGAACGAAGTTCCCCAAAACATCTTCGAATATTGGTAAAACCAAAGGTTAAACCAAAGAAGACGAATATTACGAAAAAGACGCAGATCTCTTTAAAACGAAGACAGAATCGACTTAACCTTGGATTATGATACTGATTAAGTTATTTTTAAATTTATATTTATATTAAAATAAATAAAATTAATTAAATTCTTTTACAAAAAATAAATAACAAGTTTGAAAAACATAATGGCTACTGCAAGTAATAATGTGAATTTGGTTAACGATAACGATATACTTTCTGTGTTCGTTAGAAGATTAGAACCATTGATGAATAAAATCGATCAATTGGAAATACAATTTAATGCATTGAACACGTGTTCAACAGTTGGAGAATTCTCGAAACAAAATATTGACATTACAATAGAAGATAACGAATCTTTGGAAATCGTAAAGTCAATACCAGAATTCAATGGCAAGACAGGTTATGTTAGTTGGCGAGAGGCTGCCCTAAATGCTTTAAGTTTATATAAGATAGGAAGCATAAAATACTTTGCGGCTTTATCAATACTTCGACATAGAATAATTGGTGAGGTAAATGACGTTTTGACTTGTCATGGAACGGTACTTAATTTCGAAGCAATCTTATCACGACTGGATTTTGCTTTTGCGGATAAAAGATCCATTCAAATTATTGAACAGGAACTCAGCGTACTGAAACAGGGTAATTTAAGCCTTATCGAATATTATAATCTAGTTAAGAGGAAACTTACCCTTATGGTAAATAAAACCATAATGACGTATGGTACTGAATCACCTTTAACTCGAGAGTAAAATGATAGGAACAGAAGGTTGGTTGAAAAGTTCCTGTGCTCACCAAGAGATGGCACTGCTAGCTCCAAACTTTTTTTCTCAAGTTGCTATAACTGTCCTGAGAACACATGCAAAGTTGCAAGTCATTCTGTCAATTCTTTCTTTGTTTACAAGCCATTTGAAATTGACGTGTCATTGATTTTTTTGAATATGGAAAAAATTGAATATCGTGCAGTCATTAGATTCTTTGTTTTGAAGGGTTTAAAAGCAAAGGAAATTTATGAACAATTGTTAGAAGTGTATAAGGAGTCCTCACCTTCAAAACGCACCGTTGAATTTTGGGCTGGTGAATTTAAACGTGGTCGTACCAGCCTTAAAGACGATCCACGCGAAGGACGACCAAAAACTGCAACCACAGCAGAAATCATTGAGCAGGTACATAATATGCTTAGTGAAGATCCAAGTTTGACTAAGCGTGAAATTGCTAATGCCATAGGCATCTCAGACGAACGAGTACTTCATATTTTACATGAAGAATTACGTATGAAAAAACTGTTTGGAAAGTTAGTGCCGCACACATTAACAATTCAACAAAAACTGGATCGAAAACAAATTTCTCAGCGTAATTTGGAGCGTTTTAAGCCGAATAAAACCGACTTCTTGCGTCGTTTTATAACTATGAATGAGACTTGGATCTACCACCATGATCCTAAATTGAAACAAGAACGTTTACAGTGGACTGAAGCTGGTTGTTCAGCTCCAAAGCAGGTGAAGTCACAATGATCAGCAAAGAAGGTTATGGCGTCAATTTTTTGGGATGCAAAAGGAATTTTGTTGATTGATTATCTATCTTCAGAAAGGTAAAACAATCAACTCTAAATATTATTGCAGCCTTTTGGATCAGCTGGATGAAAAATTAATGAGAAAAGACCTGGTTTAAAGAAGAAAAAATTAATTTTTCATCAAGACAATGCACCTGGCTCACAAAAGTGTTTCGACGATAGCTAAATTCAAAGAATTAAAGTACGAATTGCTTGAACATCCACCGTATTCACCAGATTTGGCTCCCAGTGACTACTATCTCTTCAGAAATCTCAAACAATTCCTTCGTGGAAAGCATTTTTCGTTGAATAAAGAGGTCATAGCAGCCGTAGACGGTTATTTTGCAGAGCTTCCGGAAAACCATTATAAGGATGGGATAAAATTATTGGAAGACCATTGGAACAAGTGTATTGAGCTTCTTGGAGATTATATTGAATAAAAAAATATATTTCATAACAAAAACAGTATTCTTTCATTTCGAGCGCAGGAACTTTTCAACCAACCAGAATAGTATTCTCACTCCAGCCATCTGATCTTCCAAATGCACTGGCAAAAGCTCAGGAACTAGAATCCAATAACTTGCGTGCACAATTTGCTAATAGTTTCAAAGGAAACGATAATAGTAATAATAACAATAATAATAATAGTACCAATAATGATAAAAATCATCACAGAAGGGGTGATAAACATTATAAAGGTAATAACAACAATAATTTGCGATTCCCTAAAACGGATAATCACAATAATCAAAATGGGGGGGTCAACGGAACCAAAATGAACCTGAATCAATGGACGTAGATCCAAGTGGACATAATTATAATGTACCACGAAATCAATTCAAAATTATAACCACACTAACCATAAACAAAAGTGGAATAAACATCATTATCCTGCACCTAAAAGAAATTTTGAAGGTAGTTGACAGTCTCAACAACCCAAAGCTCAACGAATCAATAATATTAATGTGAAGCATTTTTTAGAGGAAAATTAAATCTCCCATATATTTTTAAAACAGACCGACAGACAGGACAAAGGATGAATATACTTATCGACACTGGGGCAACGAATTGCTACATTAGAAACGCCAGTCGATGGGAATACCGACAATGGAAAAGGATGTTCTAAAAAGAAATCCAAACGAAAGAATTCAAAAGGGGACTCAAAACATTTGAAGAAAAATTAAAATATAGAAAAAAATTAAAATGAGAAAATTCATGTTCAGAAGATGGAATTAAAGAATTGGAAAAAAGGATTAGGAAAAAGATAGCAGGAATACATTCAAAGGTAAATACAAACTTACCATTTAGAACTGATATCAAAGCGGAAATAAGAACAACGGTAGATACACCAATATGGAGTAAACAATACCCTTACCCTTTTCAGCAAATAATTTTGTCAACAAGGAGATCCAGAAAATGCTTAAGATTGGAATAGTCAGACCAAGCAAGAGTCCTTACAATTCACCAATTTGGGGTACCAAAAAAAAACATTGAACGAAGACGGTTCGCCTAAACAAAGATTAGTTATTGATTTTAAGAAACTAAACGAAGTAACAATTTCCTTGGTGAAGCTAAATACTTCTCCACAATAGATTTTGAATCAGGATTTCAATTCTGATGAAGGAAGATTATATTGAAAAATAGCTTTCGCAGTAAATAATGGTAAATACGAGTATGTTAGAATGCCATTCGATTTGAAAAATGCTCCAGGCGTATTTCAGAGAGCTATGGACAATATCCTTAGGGATTATGTAGGAAAATTCTGTCACGTCTATATAGATGACATTATTGTGTTTTCAAAGGATTTGGCTGAACACACGGAACAGCAAAGCACACATGAAAATATCTTTAGAGAAATCTCACTTTTATAAAAAGGAAGTAGAATTTTTAGGTTATGTTGTTGCAACACAACTATTTATTTATTTATTCAATAATAATACAAAAAGCCAGTAAGGCCAAAAAACTATTCGGACGGATCCTGAAAAGATGGAGACTATTAATAATTTTCCTGGACCAATTACATTAAGGCAATTGAAAAGTTTCCTGGGAATGACAGGATACTACCGTAAATTTTTAAGGGATTACACGTTAATGGCAAAACCTTTGACAAAGTTTTTATCTGGTGAAAATGGTGGAATTTCCACCAATATGTCAAAGAAAACAGTAATTGAACTGGGCGAAGACGGAATAAACGCCTTCAAAAGACTTAAACGTCTACTAATTGGTCAGATTGAATTAACACAGCCCGATTTTAGTAAAAAATTTATACTTACAACAGATGCATCAAATGACGCACTCGCAGCAGTTCTTTCACAGGATAAAAAACCAATTATTTTCATTTCGAAAACCTTAAATTCAACCGAGAAAAATTATGCTACAAATGAAAAAGAATTGTATGCAATAGTATGGTCTTTGAAAAATTTAAGAAATTATCCCTATGGGTCAAGGGATCTTGAAATACATACAGATAATCAACCATTAACATTTGCAGTTTCAAGTCGAAATCCCAATGCAAAGATGAAAAGATGGCATGCTCTTATTGAGGAATACTCACCTAAAATGGTACAACAAATGTAGTTGCAGATGCACTTTCAAGACAATTCATTAACAATTTAACAGATGAAATTAATGTATTAAGTGACATAGAAGTCATGAACAATCTTTTTTTTTTCATACACAGTTGATACACAACACTCAACGTTGGGTAGTGATAATGATCATGTTCCAACCACTAGTAAACCCCTCAACCAATTTAAGCAACTATTGGTGATAGATAAAGGTAATTTGAGCAAGTACATGTAGATAATTTTTACGCCCAAAGTCTAAAATTTATAACGTGCATGGACGCGTACTCAAAATTTCTAACAATTAAACAAAACAAAACTAGACGAGAAGATTCTAGAGGTTCTACAACATTCCCCAGAACGAACAATAACTCTAGATAACGAACCATCATTTGCGTCACTTTTGTTCAAGACACAAATGGAACGATTGGGTATTTCAATATTTTATTGTTCTCCAGGACATTCAAGTACTAATGGTCAAGTAGAAAGAGTTCATTCTACGATAATTGAGATAGCAAGATGTCTAAAAGACGAATTCACGTTAGGAAAAGAAGCTGAAGCAATTTTTAGAGCTGTTCAACAATATAATAAAACTATACATTCGGTAACGAATATGAAACCAGCAGAAGTTTTATTCAATAAAGTAGATCATAGTAACGTACCTGAAAGATTAACAAAAGCTAGAGATAAAATGTTAGAAAGATTTAATAGAAAAAGAATATTAAGACAATACAATCCAGGAGATATCATTTATGAAAAGATACTCACTGAAAGGAACAAGTTAAGTTATAGGAAACAAGATGTTAAGGAAGATATGGGAACACGGTTCAAATAGTTTCAAATAACAGAATAATACATAAAGATAATATTAAATAAATATTGTTTCTAGATGTTACTTACCGTTGTACTTACCATAATCTTTCTTAACAAAATGCCTAACGCGGACATAGTGGATTACACTAGGGAAGAATACTTACCTTTGGAAAATGGAAAAGTCGCTATATACAATGATTACGGAAGAATATTCCATGTAACAAATATATCGTATTACAGTCAAATTTTGGAAGAAACACATAGATTAATAAGTGAGAACATAATATTCGAGTATAAAATATTTAACACTACTAATATTAATTATTATCCAGAAACAACCCAAGAACAGGAATTAGATTCTCTTGACTTGGAGGTTGAATTATTGGATTCACTGTTAAAGGAGTTCGTTGTTAATGAAAGAATCAAACGAGGTATTAACGAACTTTTATGGAAATGGATAGCAGGTACACCCAATCATGATGATTTCATCAGAATACAATATAAAATGGATGACCTTATATCTAATAATAACAGAGAGTTTATTACTAATTCGAAATTATTCAGAATGATTTCTGAAATGTCACACCAATTTGAAAATTCTAACAGATTTACAGAATCTTGTACAGACAATCTCAATGGCGAAAATTTAAATTTTTAATCCATCAATACAAAACCTGAGGGAAATAAGGAAAATAGTTGATAATAAAAGAGAGAAGATAACTTTATCTGATATATTGGATTCTTCAATATTTAAAATTGTCCAAGTAAATAATTGTATTATAGTATATATCAAATATTTATTTATTTTATTTATTCAAATATTCAAGAACTAAGCCCACTGGGCCAAATATGGTTCGTATACTACTAAAAAAAACAATTTACTATAAAAAAATATATATATATATAAAATGCCTAAAACTAAAATAATAACTAAAATATAAAATAAAATTTAGAATAAAATTTAAAATTTAAGGTCCATAATGTAGCAATTAAGAAAAGATAAAATTAGAGTTATCATAAATTAGAGAGGGTGTTACATACCGAAATACTGCACTAATTTGCATTTAAACGTAGCCTTTGAAAAAACGAAATTTTTAAGGTATCTAGGAAGCGAATTCCAATTCCTAGTTATCCTCACATTAAAGGATCTTTCATAAATGGATGAAGTTATACGATGAAAAACTATTTGAGGGTTTCTACTCGATTTTGTGAAATTGAAGTTCTCAACAATATAACTAGGACAATTCGTCTTAATCACCTTGTGAAAAAGCAACAAAATTCTCAATTTTATTAAATTTTCAAAAGAAATACCAACAAAATCTAATACAAAAGGAGTGACGTGTTTCCTCATCCTTAATCTATAAACATATCTTATGATACGATTAAATGTAAGATGAAGGGGTCTAAGTAAAACACTATTAGTACCCGTGAACACCTCTAAGGCGTATAATAATTGTGACATAAGAAGACTAGCAACACGTTTCCTCACATGTAGAGGCAAACATAAATCTAGAGACCACAATCGCCTTAAGGTAGCATTCACACGAGCACAAACGTAATCAATGTGCTTTGAAAAACGTAATTGATCATCCACAAAAACACCCAAACACTTAATTTCAGTGATACATTCAAAATACTGATACATTCAAAATACTGGAGTCAAAACCAAAACACATTGCCTTTGTTTTGCCAGGATTAATTTCCAACCCATTCGTATCCATCCACTGAGCAATCCTATTAAGGTAAAACTCAATATTCGCTTCCAAAACATCGAAAAATTGCCTTTCCCCAGAAAATAAAATCTGTACATCATCCGCATATATAAATGTTTCAAAAGAGTTATTATCAATGAAATTAATAAAATCATTTAAATAGATCATAAATAAAATGGGGCCAATTACAGAACCCTGTGGAACACCACTGGTAACCTCCAATAAACTAGAGTTCCTGTCTCCTACAGAAACGAATTGTGACCTTTTACCAAGATATGAACATATAAGTTTACATGCAGATTTAGAAAAATTAAAAAAATTACATAATTTAGTTATCAGCCTTGAATGTAAAACTTTATCAAAGGCCTTTGATAAATCTAAGGAAAGCAATACACTACATTTTTTCTCATTAAGCTTACGTCTTATTGAATCAGTTAACCCAAGAAGAAGAGTTGTAGTACTATAATTCCGTCTAAAACCAGATTGGTTAGGATGAAGCAATCTTTTAGCATTAATATAAAACATCATCTGATCTTTTATAATGTGCTCAACAACTTTTGAAAGAACGGGTATCACAGAAATTAGACGAAAATTTTGTAAAAGATTTGAATTCCCATCCGTTTTAATCGGCACAACACGTGATATCTTCCAATCACCAGGAAATTTGGAAGTCATAAAAATTGTATTTACAATATGAGTAAAAGAAACAGAAATATAAGGATAAATAATCCTAAAAAATTTCGGTGGTATACAATCATAACCAGCAGCATTCGAATGTATCCTATTAAGCGCGCAATATACATCATCCGCTATAACAGGTTGAAACTGAAATGAATCTTCCAAGGGAAAAATAAGCTCATCAAAAACAGATGTGGATGGTTCACATGATTGATTAGAAATGAAAAAAATTATTAACAATGTCAGGGTCAACATCCCCAACTTTATCGCTCGAATCAATACCACCACACGTCCGCAAAACATTCCACATCTGCTTAGTATTAAGCCCTCCGAAGAGGCGTTCATGTGCCTTTCTTTTCGCATTCCTAATTACAGTTTTGGTCCTATTCCTAATTCTGCAATATATTCTCCAATTATAACAAAATAGTTTGTATTAATTATGAAGTAAGAGCCATTACAAATAATAACCATAAATTAAACCTTAACAAAAATATTGCTAAATGCAAAAATGAATATATTAACATTAAAAATTGTAAATTAGAATTAAGAAACACTTATTGTTTTGAAAACAAAGAACCAAGCTGTTGATCAGATTTGTTAAATAATTTAAGAACAAATTGTACTAAAACTAAGACGATATCAAAAGATATAGAATATATAAAAGATGGTGCTATTTTAGTAAATGGTAATCATACAATCGAAGATCATTTTGTAACCGGAAATTATCTTGTGACTTTTGAAAATTTTACAACAATAGATGACACTGTTTATGAAAATCCAAGCTCACAGATTTGGAATTATCTTAAGACAAACAAATTAAATAATTATAATATTGAAAACATCACAAATGATAACGAATTGAATTATACATTAGAAAATATAAATTTTTTAAATCTTAAAGAGAGAACAAAAACCAACAATGCAATATTAATATTCCTTATCATTTTAATCATCATTTTGATTTATTCTGGATTTAAAGCATATAAAATTTTGAATAAACCAAAACATATGAACGTAGTACAAGAAAATGAATTAACCTTTCAAGAATTAAACAAAAGAATTGAAAAAGCCTATAAAGATGCGGGGCTCATCTCTTAAGAAAGGGGAGAGTTAATAACATTGACGACCATTAAGATCGTACTAAATATAAATATGTTAATTTAGTCAAATTTCTTAAATAAAGTAATTCATGAGAAGCAATTGAAATATGAAGATATTTGTAAACAAAGAAATATTAGAATTATGAATTATGATAGTTTGCAGAATAAACATAAATTTACTTTACATTTTGCGGTGTGTTGTTCCTCTTATTACAGAATAAAATAAACAATCCAATTTATGTATAAATACTGAATCAAGTTAATAATTTAAGTTAGTTCTAAAGTAATCAGTGAACAGTGTAAAACCCATAAGAGTTTAATAAATATATTTAAAAAAAAAATAAAAAACAAGAAAAGAAAATTAATTTGCATGTTTTTCTTTGAGCTTAATATTATTATATGCTAATACATATTATTTTAAATAAATACAATGGAAAATTAATTATATTAAAACCAGAATAAGTATTTGGTGTTCTTTATTATTTCATTTTCACGAAAGAAAATATTTGTGGTCAGTTATCTTGTATCACTGTACATGAATGAAATATAATCAATGTGTTTCATTTTTTATTTATGGTAATTTCTTCTTACGCACACATTTCATTTTCTCATTGTGGTATATTGTGTCTCATGTTTTTATTCTCATTCATGTTATGAAAATTGAAATTTACACAACATGTTCTCGTGTGAAACATGAAATACCACATTTTATTTTCATATACCACAAAATGAAAAAGTGAGTGAGACTGCTGCTGAAAATTTTCATGATATGCTTCGTGATACTTTTTTCATGATACACTTCGTGATACTCTTTTCATGATACACTTCGTGATACTCTTTTCATGATACACTTCGTGATGCACACTTATTTTCATTTTTTCAATTTTTTCTTCGTAGCTAAATTATGCACTTGTAAAATTTAATGTAAAGCACAAAATTAAGGTCTAAATTAAAATAATTTAAAATTATTTTGTTTTTTAAATTGATATTTCTAAAACTAAATCATAGATATTCAATGTCAAATTAAATTAAACACCCGGAGAAAAGATTGGTTGGAATTCGATTAAGACCATTAAAATATATTTCTTAGGAAACAATTTTATTTAGAATTACCTAAAATCAATTAATAATGCTTTAAAATTGCAGTAAGAAATAAAAAGAGGGAAAAGGAATTAAAAACTATCCTATTATCCAATTATTGGTATTTCCAATCAACTTTTAAAATAAAATTGATTTAAAATTTATTAATTGCGTACAGTAGTAGGAGCCATTTATTTAGTTAAAATACTAGATAATCGGTGCAATTTATTACAATTATTAAAAAAATATGTCAATATTCAAAAGTAGCTACTACAAATACGGTTATCCTAATCAAATGTACCATTAAATTAGGGTATCAGGGATCAGGGTATGAAAAAATTCCTTCTTTTTAAAATTTGGTTTCTTTTTTAATTGATATAGATTTTTTGAAAAACACGATTTTAATGGAGTTTTATGAATTGTTGATCTGTTTTTTGTAAATGAATAGTATTAGTAGGATTTTAGATCATATAATCATATTATTTTTATAAATTATTTTATTGTAAAGAAACATGAAAATTTTTTATTAGTAAATTATACAGAATAAAAATTGAGAAATTCCACAGAGCCAGCAGGATAGAATACTTAGTATTTTCGGTTGACGCTACCCAACCTTATCAGTATCCACGCTCTCCTTTCTCCCCTCTTTGGTCATTGCTTGTTGATGATTGTCTATTTTATATTGAGTGTTTGGAAACAAATTAACAAACTTTAAAACAACACACAATTCGATAAACATAAACGATTTCTTTTTAATTTTTTTGGTTGTATGCTAACCCAGTAGACCAAATCTTGTTGGGTTATACCATGTGTGATATTTTTGGATCTTGGTAATTGTACTTGAAAACAGATGTAAAAAGTTTCAGATCAAACAAATTTTTGAAAAATACGATTTTTTTAAATTTTTTGTTTGGGTTTAGTTTTATTTAACTCATTCTTTTATGTTGCCAATGTAAATACATGTTTCACGTTTTCAACATCTTCCATCCGTTTCACAAAGATGTTGTTCAGTGTAAAAAGCCTGTAAGGCTTTATGATGTTGGCTTTTTTAAAAAATGTATAAAAAGGACAACGGTATGCCAATACGTTTTACAATGATGAATATCTAACAAAATCGCAAATATATTTGTTTATGATATATTTTTTATGATATATTTTTTATAAACTAAAATATATTTGCGATTTTGTTAGATATTCATCATTGTAAAACGTATTGGCATACCGTTGTCCTTTTTATACATTTTTTTTGGCCTGTATAATCCTTTGGAAAGATTTTAACATCTTTGCAAATTGATGAAAGATGTAAGATGTAGCTCAGTGGAAAAAGGCTATTACAGCCATATGCATAGCCATATGCATAACAGCCTTATAAGGAAAATTTGTTGTTATTTTACATGATAATTTGATTTATAAGTGTGTTATAAAAACCAATAAACTGTTTATGCATATGGCAGATAAACATGGAATGAAAATTTTTATTTTCATATATAAATGCGTGATACTCATGAAAGAGTTCATTCTGTAGTTGACCCTTTACGCGAATACCACGTTTAATAAAATTTAAATCATTATGCATTATTATAAAGTTTTAGAAAGTGAGAATAAAATTGAGTGCAAGAAAAAACTAAGCAATGCTAACAAATATAACATTGTCCGCCATTATAAATTAGTTCATAAAAAAGAAATTCCGCCTACAAACAAACGGAATAATGAAGATTGTATTGGCCCATCTCCAAAAAAATCTAAAATATCTGTTCAAATAAATATTGACAAAAATGATTTTTTATAATGTTGTGTGGGTTTAGTTACTGTTAAAAATATCCCATTTCGGATATTTGATGATCGAGAGTTTTTTAAAACTTTAATCTCCCCATACGAAAATGCATTTAATACAAATTTAAACTTACGAAACATTGTGAAGTTACTGGAGTCATCCAGTGTTAAAATACAAGAGATTATAAAACATAAGATAAAAAATCAAATGATTTCAGTAAAACTTGACATTGCGACAAGAATGGATCGCAGTATACTTGGAATAAATATTCAGTATACACATAATTCTAAAATATGCATCAACACATTAGGTAAGTACACTATACAAGTAAAATTTAAAAAAATTTTGTCTTTAAAAATTTTGCTTATTTTTTATAACCGAATTTTCTATGAAATTTATAAATAAATTTTTTAATAATCTTATAGGCATGGCCCATTTACAAAAAAGACATAAGGCGTCGTTTTTAAAAGATGAAATTTTAAAGTGTCTTAAAAGTTTGATATCGATATAAATCAAATTTATTCTATTACAACGGATAATGACGCCAACGTCATAAAAGTAGGAAAAATACTACAAGAACTGCAGGTAGAAGAAACTGTGGAGGACGAGATACAGCTGATGAAAATGACACAATTGATGAAAATGTACACAATTCTTTGTCGGCATTACTATCTGTTGTAAGATGTTCAGCCCATACTATTCAGCTTGCGGCTTATGACGTTATTAAGAATTTTGAAACCGAAATTGGAGATTGCAAGAACGTTGTTAAAAAAATACGTAATCTAGTCCGTGCAGGTGGTGTGGATAAGCAAATGCAAGTCCTTGACAACACCACACTGTGGAATTCAGTATATGAAATGATGAGATCTTTACAGAATTTGAAAGACTATCAATTCTGAATCTTTTGACTCAACTGACATTCAGAACGAAATAAATTGGGATTTTGTCTCAGATATTGTTATTTCATTTGCTCCTTTGGCCAAGTGCACAGAACAGTTACAAAAATAACAGTGTGTATTAGGTGATTTCTACAGCGACTGGCTGATGTGTGAAATAGAGTTAGAAGACTTAACAAGCAGTACTGCATTAGAGTTACATCAAGCAATGCAAAACCGAAACAAGTAAAAAAGGGCTAAATTCGGCTGTGCCGAATCTTTGAATACCCTCCACCATAGGGGCTGGAGATGATATACGTATATACTAAATTTTGCATGAACTGTAATATGAATATGTTTTGTCAATTTATGTAACGAACTTTTGTTATTTAGTTTAGTAATGTTATTTATTTAGTTTTAGCAATGTTATTTACAGAGGTCTGCTCTGTTAGCGACTTTAACATTGTTGATTTTTACGTTAACTTAGTTATCAGAGTAACACACATATAGCTCTAAGAATGTTATTATTCTCTATGTAAGACAATAAATGTAATCGAACAATAAGAAGATTAATAACATTTTTACTTACTTAACAGCAAAAAAATAGATATAGAAAAATTGTACAAATTTGTATGGAAAATTTAGAGGTACCTTCACATTTTCACTCATAACTTTTGAACCGCTTAACCGATTTTGCTCATTTTAAATACCAAACTGCTCGGGAGGATGTTCAATAATCTGGGTAAAAATAGGCACCCCCGCTTGCGTCTTCGCGTCGTGATCGCCATTTCAACAGACAGACAGATGGACAGACAGACAGACAGACAGACGGACATCGCTAAATCGACTTAAAATTGCATAAGGATCACGAATATATATACTTTATGGGGTCTTAAACCTATATTTCGACATGTTACAAACGGAATGACAAACTGATATATACCCTCACCATATATGGTGGAGGGTATAAAAAGATGCTTCTGAAAAATGATGCTTTTGTTTCAGCTTTGTATTTAGATCCAAGGTTTAATTTTATTAATTCAGTAATGATGTCAGAAGAGCAAAAATCCCAAGCTTTGGTAATATTTTAATAGTCCTAATCATTAGATTGAGTATTTGGTTTTAATTTTAACATATTTGTTTTTAATATAGACACATTTAGTGAAAACATTTGATGTTATACAAAATCTGGTGAACTCAAGAATACATTTGCAACAGACAGAAAATTTATTTGAGTCTAATAATACTTTAGAAGAAAATGAAGAGCGCAGCTTATGCCAAACTTGCTCAGCGCATAACAAGTTCGGCAGCCAATACACCCAGAAGTGCAGAAACTCAGTTGCTGTCCAACACAAAGATGGTTTCACTTGATGCCGATATTCTTGAATATTGGAATACCACTCCTTTGGATAAAGATATTTTGAATGTGATGAATGTTGCTCTCGCAGTTCCAGCAAGCAAGTTTCGGTTGAACGGGCTTTTAGTGCCCTTGCTTTAATATTAACTAAATTAAGGAATAAATTAAACAACACTACTTTGAATAATCTATTAATAACAAAATTAAATATTTCCGAAATAAATCCCAATAACGTTAAACTTGATTATTCTTACGAACAAGATTTTAGTTAAGATTTTGATATTATATAGTTGCAAAATTATATTTTGCAAAATTATATTTTATTTATTTATTTATTTATTTAAATTTTTTGTTATTATAAATTTTGAGTTCATTTAAGCTTAAAAAATTTGTGATTCCTTATTATTGTTTTTTATTTTGAATTTTGTATGGTTTTTACATGACACAAATAAAACTTACACAAATTGTAACGCTCAGGAAATTATGTGGGTAGAATAAACTGTAAATGACAGTTAAACTAACAACATTTACAAAATTTTGTATTTTATTTGTACATTTACCTTTTAAATTCACTTTCCTTAATATTTTAATTTTGCACGCCGCTATGCACGTTGCATGCAACCAAAAAAAATTTTAAAAAATCGTGTTTTTTCAAAAAATCTATATCAAATTAAAAAAATAAATAAAAGAAGGAATTTTTTTCTACCCTGATACCCTAATTTAATAACACATTTAATTAGTAGCCACTTTTGAATATTGACATATATTTTTAATAATTGTAATAAATTGCACCGATTATCTAGTATTTTAACTAAATAAATGGCTCCTACTACTGTACGCAATTAATAAATTTTAAATCAATTTTATTTTAAAAGTTGATTGGAAATACCAATAATTGGATAATAGGATAGTTTTTAATTCCTTTTCCCTCTTTTTATTTCTTACTGCAATATTTAAGCATTATTAATTGATTATGGGTAATTCTAAATAAAATTTGTTCCTAAGAAATATATTTTAATGGTCTTAATCGAATTCCAACCAATCTTTTCTCCGGGTGTTTAATTTAATTTGACATTGAATATCTGATTTAGTTTTAGAAATATCAATTTAAAAAACAAATTAATTTTAAATTATTTTAATTTAGACCTTAATTTTGTGCTTTACATTAAATTTTACAAGTGCATAATTTAGCTACGAAGAAAAAATTTAAAAAATGAAAATAAGTGTGTATCACGAAGTGTATCATGAAAAGAGTATCACGAAGTGTATCATGAAAAAAGTATCACGAAGCATATCATGAAAATTTTCAGCAGCAGTCTCACTCACTTTTTAATTTTGTGGTATATGAAAATAAAATGTGGTATTTCATGTTTCACACGAGAACATGTTGTGTAAATTTCAATTTTCATAACATGAATTAGAATAAAAACATGAGACACAATATACCACAATGAGAAAATGAAATGTGTGCGTAAGAAGAAATTACCATAAATGAAAAATGAAACACATTGATTATATATCATTCATGTACAGTGATACATGAAAGAAGTAAAATGAGCACTTCGTGGTGTGCAAATACGAACTCTGATTAAAACCCGTGTATTTATTCGATTAACGCTACAACAGTTTGGCGACGACGGTAAATACAAGAGTACAGTAGCTGAAGTCGTTGTTTATTAATATCGAATATACAGCCAATGAGGAAGAAAATTCAAAATGAATGAAAAACAATTTGCCGAATTTATAAGGTTACAACAAACGATGATGTCTCAGATATTGCAGATGCGTAGTTTAATATCTGGCGTAAATGCCAATACAGAGCAGGATATGAATGTCAATACAACATTGGTTCCAAACTTTGAACCATTCGACTCAACTAAGGAAATGTATAAAAATTACATCCAGCGTTTTAAAAATTATACTGAGATGAAGAACATAACCTCAAATAAAAATTATTGCGCGAAATTGCTATTAAATTCAATTGGTGCTGGTAATTTTAACATGATATCGGCATTGCACAGTGGGAGAAAAAACCAATCTAGCTCCGATTAATTCAAATTTCAAAATTTATTTTGGCGCCAAAACAGTTTAGTTTACGATTACTAATGCTTCAGATATATCATTGACATTTTTCATTTTGTTTTCCTCTCAATATTCTCACAGCTGTTAAGCTTCAAACACAACATATGTTGCACCAGCTGCTGTCAAAAGCTTTCCCGCCTTTTTTAGCAACCAGCTGAAATTTTTAATAAAATTTTTTGAAGTGAGAATTAAAATCTATTAATTATTTATTATTAAAGCTAAAGGTATGTATTAACTAAAAAAAATATGTTTGTGACCTGTGATTGTGTTTCGGGTTTTAGATTATTTGTTGTTTATGTTGCTGGTAAAAAATATAATGTTTATCAATAAATTAACCTGTTGTAGAGTGGAACTTCTGTGATTCGATTGGATTCGATCTAATTTTAATTTTTAAAAATAATACAGTGTCTTGTGATGTGAAATGTCAAAAATGAGCTGCATCTTTTCGCAAATTTTTGAGAAATTATTTTTTTTAGCTACAATGTCAGTGTCCAAGAGATCGCTATTTTTAATTTGGTGTGAGGAAGATGAAACTTCTAAAAAAAATTCTGCTGTGGAATCCTATGTATAAGACAATATTATTGATAGAAGCAAATATAATGACGATCAATCCATTGAAATTTCGAAGAAAATTAAAAATTTAACTTCAAAAATAGGCATGAAATGGAGAGATAGCCATCGAAATCCGACGATTTTTGAAAAAAATAACAAGGTCTGGTTAGATGGTGAAATTGTATTGGTAGACCAAACTTCAAGTACTGGACGACCCGAAATAAACTTTACTGACTGTCAGGAAAAAACAAAAAAGAAAAAAGTCTCTGATATTGCTAAGGAATTCCATGTGATGAACTAATGTCTGCGGCCAGTACTAGTATATACAAAGCTGGCAAGAGAAATGCATCCATAGTCGTATCTAGATTGAATACAGATGAAAATTTGCCGAAAAGACTGAAATCTGCCATTCAATCCGATGATAAAGAACTTAGTAAATACACAGCTGAGGAAGCTTTGGCTTTATATATTGATGGCGGTTACACAAAAAATGTTTATATGGACTTGCAGAACGGCACTAAAAAGAGAAATGCAAATATATTTCCCACATATGATGTTCTGCGATCTGCGAAAAAACTGCTATCCTAATGGGTTACAAGTCAATCAATCTTTCGAGGTGCCTTTACAATGCTTGATTTATTACACCGTGGCCAGAATATTTGCTGCGCATTCTCAAGATATTCAAAATACAGAAAGCAATAAAACTTTAAATATAACTGCCATTTACAAATGGGGATGTGATGGTAGTAGTGGCCACGCAACATATCGACAAAATTTTAACAATGTTGACACTTGCATGATCGACCAACATATGTTTGCGGTGTGCTTGGTTCCATTACAAATAGTTCTTGAATCAACCATACTTTGGAAAAATATGAAACCTTCATCCACTCGTTATTGCAGGCCATTAAAATTTCTTTGTCAAAAGGAATCAGCAGATTTGATCCATGATGAAGTAAATAATTTCAAGAGTCAAATAGCCAAAATACAGCCAACGAAACTTGAAAATTATGAAGTTCGTCATCAGTTTCATATGACCATGATAGATGGGAAAGTATTTAGTGTTGTGGCAGAATCATCATCTCAAAAATGTGGAATCTGTGATATATCACCAAAAGAAATGAACAAGTTAAAAGTAATTAAAAATTTTACGTGCAAAGAAAATTTATATGAATGTGGATTATCAACTTTACATGCGTGGATTCGCTTCTTTGAATGTATTCTTCATATCGCGTACAGAATTCCAATTCAAAAATGGCAGGTTCGTAGTTGTGATAAGGCGATTGTTGATAAAAAGAAAACTGAGATACAAAACAATCTAAGAAAGGAAATGGCAATACTGGTCGATATTCCAGTGCCTGGATCCGGTACAGCTAATAATGGCAACACAGCCAGAAAATTTTTTCAACAGCCGAAACTGGCTGCTCAAATAACTAGCTACATACTAATTTATCGTTTCAGTGTTATTTTACGCACAATGGCTTCTGGATATGAAATTAATACGGACGCGTTTCAGCTGTATGCATACCAAACAGCAACTATTTTTGTTGATTTGTATCCATGGTTTTATATGCCCTCATCTGTTCATAAATTTTTAATACATGGTGCAGATATTATAAAACATGTTTCGCTTCCAATAGGCATGATGTCAGAAGAAGCTCTCGAAGCCAAAAAGAAAGACCTAAGAAAATTTCGTTTACATCACACTCGGAAAAATTCACGTAAAAACACAATGGAAAACTTGGCACATACACTTTTTATTTCTTCAGATCCTTTTATTACCATGTTGTCGAAAAGTTCAGTACCCTCTTCTAAAAAAAATTAGCTATTAGATAATGACGTTATCAGTCTTCTTTCTAATGCCGATGAAGAAAATACCATGACAGATGATAGCTCATTAGATACTGAATAGCAATTTTATATGAAAATTAAAAAAAAAAAAATAAAAAATACTTTGCTTTTATGACATTTTTTTTATTGATTTTTATTTATTATATTTTAATCTATATAAAAAAAATTGTCCGCATAATAATATCAGCTTTTTTCAGAAGTTATTAATAAATCTCCGCTAGATTGGCCATTTCTCCCACTGTGCATTGGCTGCACCAAAAAAGCCTAGCGAACAATTTTAAACGTGGTCAACACGATCTTTTGAACTTGCCAAAGCGCTGGATGATTCCGTTTAATTATATTGTGTGTGGAAGTTTTACCTAGTATTAATGATGAGAAGTAAAGAAATAACAACTGAATGTTTTGGTTGAATATTTAGCTCTGCTTTATTAAGTGTATTGTAGGAGTATATATCGGCAGTTGGCGAACTGTGCGATATGAGTAAATATAATACAAAGTACGCTGCTTTTGAGCAGCGTGTTAATATTAACAAAGAAATACATTGTTAAAATATTATTGATAAAGGCATGACTGCAGTGTCGTGCGTAAAATATAATCTTATGGTTAGGGCGTTGGCTGTCATGTGCTGTTTTCGATTATTAGTCATATTTGGGTGTGGTTTGCTTGAAACAAATGGAGTGACTCATCGTTTGTCCATACCAGGGCGAACGAATAGCTGGCCTTTGGTTAAAACAGAACTCAAGTACGATGAGTTGCTAAGTATTTTGGAAACACATTTGGCCCCCAAAAGAAATATATTAGTGACCCAACAGCAATTTCTTTCTAAGTATCCGACTTATACACAGTCTATAGCGGAATTTGTTGCTGTGTTGCGTACAGACATAAACGAATGTGAATTCGTATCTCCATGCCAATGTGGATCCTCTGTGGCCGATCTGTTTTTGCGAACACAATTTATACGCGGAATAAAAGATAATCACATTCGTGAAAAGCTTTTACAGTCAGACACCTCTAAATTCGATGAAATTGTGGCAATAGCGTTATCCATTAAGGCGGCTAAAGAGGATGTCAGGGAGATCTCGGCCCAAAATTTCAACAACGTACCCGATGTAAATAAAGTGTTCACAAACAAAAAGTCGGACCTCTTAAACAAACATTTTTCAAATTATAAAACACAAAACCAAAAAATTAATTATCACCAATTGGGAATAGCTGGTCTATGTCTCCGATGTGGTAGAAATAATCATTTTGCCAAAGATTGTCGAACAAATAAATCTAATTTAAGGTGTAGTTCCTGTAACAAAACGGCCATGTGGAAAAAGTTTGTATTTCTACATTATTGGAAAATAATACCAATTCAATTTTTGAAGTTCCAATAGAACAAATCAATAAGTCAGAGTATGGCATGTACAAGATTATGGACGTTTATCAAAATGGTGGGTGTTCAGATACCGAGCGTTATTACGTGGATATTCAGATCGAGGGCAAACCAGTTGTATTCAAGGTCGATTCTGGGTCTAAGTATACATTGCTGCCCAAAAGCAAATTTAATGAGTTAAACTTGCGTAAGAATTTGACACCGACGAAATTATCTTTTAGCACGTACTTACACGAGAAGTTTGTCCCTAATGGTAAAGTAAAAGTTAATATAAAATACAATAATATGGCACATACCGATTATATGTACATAGTTCCGGATGGTTGTGCGGCCTTAATAGGGCGAACGTGGATACCTGGTCTAAAAATCGATTTACTTGGATTGGATGCTAATTTCACAAATGCAATAAGCGGTGTGAACTAAGTTAAACATTTTAAATCAGAATTTGGTTGTCATCCCTAAGGCAGATGGGGGCGTACGTCTATGCGTCGCACAGTGCTTTGTTCCCATATAACGAGTGGACAAAAATAGAAGGAGTTATCGTAGCTTACTGAAATTTGGTACGCGATATTAGTTTGAGTTAATTAGAAGATAAACGAAATTTTGGGAAAATATGTGCAAGGACACGCCTACCTCCATATATCCTGAAGTTTAAAAATGTAATAAAATCTTCAAATTTGGTCAGAACCTAACGAAAATTGATAATTGTTATTAGAACAAAGTTATTAACGTGTCTGCCAATTTTCTTTTCAATCGAAGAAAGGACTCGCTTACCTGTCATATATCCTTTTTTAAAAAAATTACATAAAATCTGTAAAAGTTAACCGATTACATTCAAACTTATCAAATTAATTAAAATAAACACAAAAAACATGTATACTAAATTTCGTTGAATTCGGTTTTGTAACTAAAAAGTCATTTTGTATATAATTTTTTTTAAAAAATAGAAAAAAATTTACTTACAAAAAAATATTTTTAACGTAATAACAAATAACTAAATACTATATTTAAGAAAACAAGTTTTTATTGAAATCTGACTTTTATAAAAACCGAACTTGAATTTCAAAATTTCTTTTGTTCACAACTTGGAAAGTTTTTCAAATAAAAAAACTTAAAACGATAGATTTGTATAAAGCATACTTACATGTGCCCGTGGATGAAGAGTCGAGTGACATTCAAACTATTTCGACGCACAGGGGAACATATCGTATGAATAGGCTTTCATTTGGTATAAAAACGGCACCAGCTGAATTCAACAGAATAATGGATCAGATTTTACTCGATGTTCCAAAAACAGAATCTTATTTCGATGATATTGTTATACATGGGGAATCATTGGCCGAGTGCAAAGAAAACTTAACAAAATGTTTGTGTCAACTTAAAAAATTTGATTTACATCTAAATGTTGCAAAGTGTTCATTTTTCGAAGAGAAGATTGAATTCTTGGGCCACACAATCGAACATAACAAAGAACAGAAATCTCCGTTAAAAATAAAATCAATTTAGGGAATCCCAACTCCCAAATCCGTGGACGAGTTGAGACGTTTTTTAGGTATGGTTACTTATGCGAGATTCACTTCAAATACATCAACTATAACAGCACCTTTGCGCCATCTTTTACGCAAAAATACAAAATTTATATGGACAACTCAATGTCAAAAAGCATTTGATGCCTTAAAAAGGGAAATTGCAAGTAATCGTGTTTTGATGCCTTTTAACCCTAAATTATCGATTCAACTTACATGTGATGCTGGTCCCAAGGGTATAGCATGTGTTCTATCGCATTTAGTCGGGGATGAAGAAACCCCTATCGCTTTTTCATCCAGATCGGTGACAACAGCGGAGCAGAATTACTCAGTTAGATCGAGAGGCTCTAGCAATCGTTTATGGGGTACAACATTTTCACGAGTACGTTTTTGGTCGACCTTTTAAACTGATTACAGATAATCTGCCGTTATCAAGAATTTTTAAACAGAATGCAAAGCTTCCACAAAAGACTTTAGCTAGACTACAACGTTATGCTGCATTTTTAGCCGGATACAATTACGAGGTGATATCAAAGAAAAGTCATGAAATTGTCCATGTCGACTGCCTATCAAGAGCAACGGTAAGTTCAATGTTTTCTGGAAAGGAAAATTCAATAGATCAGGAAGTGCAATTGATTTGCAATTCCACAATACAACAAATTAATTCAAAGTCTTTAAATTTTAAAACAATTCGAGAAGAAACCAGAAATGATGAAATTCTTTCCACAATTATTTCTGATCTGATTGAATCCGAATTTACGATTGATTCTAGTATTTTATTCAGAGGTCAACGCGTAGTTGTATCTACATCTTTACAAAAATTAGTATTACAAGAGCTTCATCACACTTACATTGGTATTACTAAAATGAAGCAGGTGGCCAGAAGATATGTTTTCTGTGCGTCAGTTAGGAATAGTCCAGCTAAAGCAACCCTTCACCCATGGGAAGAGCCTGAAAATAATTGGCAGCGGGTACACATGGAGTACGCCGGTCCACATAATGGTCACTACTTTTTGGTGGTGGTTGACTCGAAATCAAAATGGGCAGAAGTAGGAGTTTGTACAACAGCATCATCATCGACATCAACAATCGAAATACTGCTAACCATTATTTTCCCGAAATGGGTACCCTGATATTTTAGTATCCGATAATGCTACAAGTTTTACAAGTGATGAATTCACAACCTTTTGTAATTATGCGGGAATTGTTCAAAAATTTATTGCCCCTGGTCATCCAGCAACAAATGGTTTAGCTGAAAGGAATGTTCAGAAGCTTAAGAAGAGGTTAGCGGCAATGGCAGATGAAAAATTACCGCTTCACAGGAAAATTAAAGAAATTGTGTTTAAATATAGGGCTACTCCTCTCCAAAATGGAAAAACTCCAGCCGAACAGTATTTGCGACGTCAACTAAGAATTCGGTTAGATGCGTTGAAACCTACAAATATGGCCAAATCGGAAATTCCTGGTGTATCTGCCAGACAGTTAAGAGTGGGGGAGAGAGTACAAGCGCGTTAGTACACGACAAACAAAAATCAATGGAAGTTGGGTCAGGTTCTTAAGAAATTGGGTCACCTACACTATATAATAAAACTGGATAATGGATATGTGTTGAAAAAAAAAAATATAAATCAACTGCGCTCAACCGGTGTTCAACATGATCAGGCAACAAGTGTTCCATTTACCGAAGAAAATAAACATAACGTCCCCCTTGAAAATCAGGGATCCGATCGAGAAGCTCTTTTGTATCAAACCGTTAATGTGCCTAAGGCAGTGATCGGCACTCATAGCACTCAGGGGTCGAACACAATCGGCAATTTACACGTACACATACATATCTTACAGCTAAGAGCACAAAAAATACAATCGTTTTATTCAGTAGTACGCTAACTTTCAACAGAGCAAGTATATGCCGCTTTGTTGAAGAAATAAAGTACACTCTAAAAATTTGTTTTTTTTTATTATAGTTATTTTTTTTTTGTAGGTATTGTTTTTCGTTTACATTTTAAATTAAAAATGTGGAACGTTGAGTGGGAAGATTATTTTTTTATTTTTGAAATATATTAAATGAGGCAAAGTGCCTTGTATGCAATCAAAAAATTATTATTATGATTATTATGAATTATTTTAATTTTTTATAATAGAGAAAACAAAAACATGAACTATTTTAATTCAATGAATACGGATATTCTCTTATCGATTAATTCATTTATTCATTTATTCATTTGTTACTCTTTTTAATGTATTTTTATTAAAATTTATTGGAATAATAATTGTTGTTTTTTTCTTTGAAGTACCAATTAGAATGAAAAGAGCTGAAATATAAAAAAATTAATTTTGACAAAATTAAATATATAATTTTGGAATTTATTTTTGTACAGTAGAATACTGTCGCCACAACTATCCTCCCTCCAATAAATTTCTTCAAAATCAACCGTTGTCTATATATGCTGGCTTAATGCGATCTATTGAAATATTATCTTCTTTGTTTCCAATTTTAACCGTAAACTATTTTGGTTGTCTTTTAACAACTTCATAAGGGCCACTATATTTATACGATAAAGGTTTTCGAACGCTGTCGGTTCTTATCCATATATGTATGCAAGTTCTTAAGTCTTTGAATTGAAATGATTTATATGCTGAATGATTTGAAGTATAAATTGGACGTAATTTCTCCATATTATATTTGATTTTAGAAAGAAATTCAGATTGAATGTTTTGATTCAAGGAAACATTAAAAAAATCTCCTGGGAGTTTAAGATTTTCACCATACATGAATTCAGCTGGTGTTCCACGTAATTCCTCTTTAAAAGCTGCTCGCATTCCCAATAGCACAGAGGGCAGCGTTTTCGACAATGATGGATTGTCTTCACAAGCCAATCCAGTTTTTAAAGTTCTGTGCATTCGTTCGACTATTCCATTTGATTGCGGATGGTACTCAGTTGTGGTAACGTGTCTTATTCCAAAATACAATGCCATTTCCTTAAATATCGATGAAGTGAATTGTCGTCCACGATCGGTAATTATTTTTGATGGGGAACCATATCTTGAAATCCAACCTTCATAAAATTTTTCCATAATGGTCTCTGTAAGCATATTTTCCATGGGAAATGCTTTTGGTCAACGAGAAAACCTGTCGACACAAGTTAATATGTATCGATTTCCCTGACCAATGATATCGACATGAATTTCTTCGAAGCGTTTTTGAGGAACTGGAAACTCTGATAGATTAGTTTCTACATGTTTACTAACTTTGTTTCTTTGGCAGCTTTTACAATTTTTAGCCCACAAGGAAATGTCTTTGTTGATTGAGGGCCAAACATATCGTTCTGTTGCCATTCGTTTCGTAGCTCTAATTCCAGGATGATGTAAGTTGTAAACGTTTTCAAAAATTTGTTGCCTCATAGGTTTTGGAACAAAGGGTATTGGCTGTTTTAATGACGTGTCACAATATATTTCAGTTGTTGAATCAGGAATTTTAACTTTTCTTATTTTTAGTGATGACGATTTGTTATTTGTTAGTATATCATTAAGTTCTTGATCCATTGTTTGCAATTGTGCCAGTCTCGAAATTTACTTCTTCTATGTGATATTCTCGAGAAAGGCAATCAGCTACAACGTTGGAGGAACCGGATATGTGGTGTATATTTGTTGTGAACTGGGATATATAATCAAGTTGACGAGTTTGGCTTGGTGTGGCTTTCTCTGGCTTTTGTTTAAATGCAAATATTAGGGGTTTATGATCTGTGAAAAGTGTGAATTGTCTACCTTTCAACATAAAACGAAAATGTTTAATTCCAGCGAATGCAGCTAGCAGTTCACGATCATAAGCGCTATAGTTTTGTTCAGTTGGAGAATGTTTGCGAGAAAAGAAAGCTAATGGTTTCCATGAAACACCTCCTTTTTGTTCTAGAACTGCGCCAATGCATCAACTTTTAATGCAATTTAAGCATTAACTTTAGGATATACCAGTAACGTGGCATTTGCACAATCTTGTTTGATTTGTTTGAATGCATTTTCTGAAGTGACAGTCCATTTTATTTTAGTTTTTGGCGCCTTTCAGATATTCATTTAATACGATTTGATTATGAACAGCATGTGGCATGAACCGTCTATAGAAATTTGTCATGGCCAAAAATCTCCGTAGTTGTTCTACCGTTTTGGGTTTTTCAAATTCTAAAATTTATTGCAATTTATTTGTCATGGGCTTGATACCTTTAGATGTCAGACGAATACCCAAAAATCGATTTCGGAAACTCCAAATATGCATTTGGCGGGATTAATAACGATACCATGATCTTTTAGCCTCCTAAAGGGTAGTTTAAGATGTTGTATGTGTTCCGTTTTATTTCTGGATGAAATTAAAATATCGTCTATGTACACATAAACAAAGTCGAAACCACGACATATGTCATCCGTAATCGTTGAAAACTTTGTGCAGAGTTTCGCAGACCAAAAGGCATCTTAACATATTCGTATAATCCGAACGAAGTTATGATTGCTGTATTTTTAATATCATTAGGAAACACAGGAATCTGATGATAAGCTTTGACTAAGTCTAATTTCGAAAAAAATTTACATTCGGAAAATTTGCGCTACAATCAGTTATAAACGGAATTGGATATAAATCTGGTACTGTGAGGTTATTTTAAGCACGATAATCACCACAAGGCCTTCATTCACCATTTGTTTTTGGTACCATGTGCAAGGCATTCGACCAACAACTTTTCGACTGTCGTATGATACCACTTTCGAGTAAATATTGAAATTCTTTTTTTGCTATTTCCAAACGCTTAGGATCAAGTCTTCTAACTTTTGAATAATTTGGAGGACCTTTTGTCTCAATATGGTGGAATACTTTTGGTTAGGATATAACGTCATGAATTGATTTTACGGAGTATAATTGTGGGAATTCTTCTAATAGCTTGTGATAATCGTTGTATTTTTGTATAATGTGTATTCCAATTGATGGTTCAGAGGTATAAATGCCTTATACTGAATTGAGGGTTTACTGACCTCAGCTACTATAAAATTCCAAATTCAATAATTTTGGTTCCATATGTTTTAATAAGACTACCGTTTGCGGCATATAAAGTAAAAAAATGGGTGTAGGTTTTATTGGTTTCTTTATTATTAATATCATAAGGAATTATAGAGATAGCTGCGCCTGTGTCGACAAGGTATTTCATATTATTAGATTTGTCCTTTAAAAACATGCGGCCATCTATTACAGGAATTTCTGCGGCCGCTTCAGAAATTTTACTTTGTTTTTTGGAAATGAACATGGAGAGGTACAACGCGATGCGTTACTTCCAAAACGACGATGATACCAACAGTATTTTAAATATTTATTCTCAAATGAAGATGACTTTTGACTTCAATCGATTTTTTGTTTGGTTGAATTTTCAACCTGCTGCGATAATTGCTTAATTTGAGCTGTTAATTTTCGTACAGAAATTTCGTCTTCATACACGTCAGGTTTTGCGTTTGTCTGATCAACCATGTATATTGGGCGTTGTTTAAAGGCAGAATAAATAAGATCTGCTTTTTCAGCTAAAACGTCCAAATTGTGTTCAGTCATTGTACAAAGAACAGTACGAACTTGATCTGGCATTTCATCAATAAAAATAGACTTAAGGGCCTCAGGACTTAGGTGGTCATAAGCAAGATTTTTAATTTTCTGCATAAATAGTGATGGTTTGT
This sequence comes from Eustalomyia histrio, assembly GCA_949748255.1. Classification (NCBI taxonomy): domain Eukaryota; kingdom Metazoa; phylum Arthropoda; class Insecta; order Diptera; family Anthomyiidae; genus Eustalomyia; species Eustalomyia histrio. The sequence goes on from OX456526.1 coordinate 89,566,791, forward strand.
GGTCTCCCAACTTTACGCCGTTGAGAAGCTCTCGAATTTTGGTCTGATCAGATTTGCCAAAAGTTTTTAATAACATTTCTTTTACCGCAGCATATTGAGATTTGTCACGAGGAAGATTAAATATTATATGGGATATATACTCACAAACAGTTGGATCCATATTTGCTATAACATACTGAAATTTTGTTTCATCACGTGTTATACCGGTTAATGAAAACACAGACTCGATTTGAGCAAACCATAGTTGAGGATTTTGAGACCAAAAAGGAGGTAGTTTGTGAAGTGCTGATGCATTTATTTCACGAGCATGTGCAGCGAAATTTTGTCCTTACTGTTGTAGAATTATAGGTGGCAATACTTGTGGAGTTTGTTGCTCGTTGTTTACGTTAGGACCATCACCTTAGTTATTGCGAGACGTATGTTGTTGTTGAATTAAAGATGCCAGTTGTTGTTGAGCCTGGGCATCATCACCTTGATTGTTACGATTTGGAGTATGAAAAATGTTCAGTGTTTTCCGGGGTCACCAATTTGATACTATTTTTATTGTATTTTTATTAAAATATATTGGAATAATAATTGTTGTTGTTTTCTTTGAAGTACCAATTAGAATGAAAAGAGTTGTAATATAAAAAAATGAATTTTGACAAAATTAAAAATATAATTTTAAAATTTATTGTTGTACAGTAGAATACTGTCGCCACACATTCATTTGTTTATCTAGAAAGATAAAATAATTTCTTACGGTGTAAAACACCAATACAAACATAATCTCTCTTTCTGCCGACCACTGGCCTAAGGGTTCGATAGCAACAACTGATTTGCACGAGTATAACTTATCATCAGCGGAGGAAAATTCTCAAGCTGAACAAATGACAGAGGATCAAAGCTCTACAGTTCGTGCTCAACATTCGAGAGCAACTAGGCAACGGAGACCTCCACAATATTTACAAGACTATGTCCTAGGTGACGGCGATGGACGTGAATTTTAAGTGTGGGAGAATTGTTACAACACTATTACGTTTCGCGACAATCTGGCAACGCCGTTTTGATCATCATGTTTTTAGTTTCACCTTTCTTCTCATCATTCGTGCATATAGATACACATGTTTTTCTTTGAGCTTAATATTATTATATGCTAATACATAATATTTTAAATAAATACAATAGTAAATTAATTATATTAAAACCCGTGTATTTATTCGATTCACGCTACAACAATTAATTATTTAAGTAATTAATGCATTATCCACTTAAAATTAATATTAAATAAAATTCGCAACCCATTTTCAATCTTTTTACTCTTTTTTTCTCTCGCAAAAAATGATTTTTTCACATGAAAAATTTAATAACATTTGTCAAATTGATACTAAATATTTAAGTTATCCCCTTTCTATCTTCTACATGAACATACGCTCAATCCGCAAAAATTTTAATTCTTTTCTTGCAACAATAAACAACATACTCAACAAAATAAAAATTATTGTTCTTGTCGAAACAAACATTAATGATGATGAAACAAAATTTTACAAAATTATTGGCTTCAACTCTATTTTCTTAAACAGAAAACGTACAGGAGGGGGTGTTGAGGTATATATCAAAGACGATTTAACATACACCAACAATATGATTAATAAAAATTCGTTTGAGTTGATAAAGATCGATGTAGATATAAACCAAAGACCACTCTCGCTTTTATCTATTTACCGTCCCCCATCATCAAGTGTTACAGATTTTCTTATTGAAGTTTACGAATTGGTTAACAGTATTAGCAGAAAACAAGAGGCCGTAATTATCGGAGACATAAACATTTAAATACTAAAAAACAATTTAACAACTAAAAATTACCTCGATATGATAATGTCTTAATAAATGAGAGAGCACGTGAAGATGCGCAAGCCAACACCCGTACATGCAGTGATAATTGCTTTGTTGAAGACATGCCCTGTAGGAAGCCTGAGGTCAAGTGTCTACAAGTCACCACTTTTGTCGACTATTTTGGGTAACTTTTTGGTGACATGTCAACAAAGCGTCTACTACACTTTTTACGTCCCTTTTTTTGTTACATTGTCAACAGAGCGTCTACTAAACTTTTTACATTCCTTTTTTGCAGATGTGCTTCTTCTTGATTATTCTTTATTTTGTTAAAAATACATGTGCATAGCCGCGTGCAAAGTTAAGGTTTTTTATAAAAATATAAGAAAAGTAAATTTAAAAGGTAAATTACATATAATTTAAACAAAACATAAAATGAGCAAAAGGAATTACAAAAGACTTGTAAAAAAACAATCAATCGAGAAAGAGGCAACAATTTTTAGTGAAAATTGCAACACCAGAGATTTTTTGGAGCCTGATGAAGATTTTGTGCAGTCTTTTAAAGATTTGCACACTCCAAAATTAAACTTGCGCGAAAAACTCAAAAATTGGTATATTGAAACAGCACCTTCCAGAAGGCCTGAAAGTGGAACCTTCAGCAGCTACATTGTTGGGGGAAAAAATAAAGTTTCAATTAAAAAAGTTTTCCCCGGAAGTTATTGCCACATAGGAATTGAAACTCAGCTAAGAAAAATTGGACCTGTTTTGAAAAACTATGAAGAAATTGAACTGGATATTAACATTGATGGAATCCCATTATTTAAAAGTTCGCGAATCCAGTTGTGGCCAATTCTTTTGAAATTGGTTAATGTAAAAGAGAAAGTGAAACCTTTTCCTGTAGGAATATATGTAGTAGAGTATTCAAAAAACCGGCTTTTTGAAAAACCGATTTCGGTTTTCTTCGGAAAATCGATTTTTTAAAAAACCGGTTTCGGTTTTTTGCAAAAAAAAAAACCGGTCAACCGGTTTTTCGGTTTTTTTTTTTTTTTAATTTGAATAAAAAGCTTTTATAATTTGTTTATTGTTTTTATTACAAACAAAAAAAAAAAAGAAATTTAATATATAAAGTAATAAAAATAAAAAAATACATTCTTTGAAAAAAAAATATATATTCATTTAAATTTAATTTTTTTATTGTATTTCATTTCAAAATTTAATTTATTGGTTTTAATTTTTTTTAATATAATATCTTAAAAATTAATATTATAAAACTATGTTCATACCAAATGAATAGAGATCATCAAGTTTGTAAATTGGGTAAAATTAGGTACGTTAGCAATTTGAACGTTTAAAACGTTTGGCATTAAATAAAGTTTTTTAATATTACATTTTAAATATGTAAAAAGAAAATCTATTTTTCAGTTCTAAAATAATATTTTAGAAATAATATGCAATTTAAATGTTTTGCTTTAAGACGATTTTTTGTTTGCTTTTCATAAAGCTAGAGGAAGAAAATACTATTTCACTAATAGTAGATGTTGGACAAATAGTCAAAAGACAATTATATAAAATGTCCAACTTTTCAGTTCTTTTGTCACATTTATCAAGATATATGAAACCATCATATGTGACCTTCTCCGAGAAAAGGGACCTAGTGTGTCAAAAAACGGGTTTGGACTTAAGAGTGGATTCTGGTACCTAAAAGGGTGTAGAATAAGATGAAATGAGTTAGATTTCTGATAAAAATTTATTTACCCCATAAAAACGTACAAAACGAACTTGGGAAAATCGATAAAAATGAGAAAAACATTAAAATTTTACTTTTTTGATTTTTTGGTTTTAAATTGTTTTTAAATTGTCACTCTAAAACCGAAAAAAATACATCACCACATAGGCATGAAGTCACGAAAGTCGGCACCCAATCATAACTAACCATACAAAATCGCATCTCCCAACTGAAGGTGTGTTCACAGTGATGCGTTATGAAACGTTAAATGCGTTTTTCTCAAAACTTCATTTTCACACACTAGGTCCCTTTTCTCGGAGAAGGTCACATATAATGATGAATGATTTTGTAGTCTCTTTTTTAGGATTTTGAATACTGTTTATTGTGCTATTTAGATCAGAAATTAAACTATTTGAATTTGGAATATCCAAGGTTAAGTCTTCATCGGAATCTATCAGACTTACATCTAAGTCTTCATAACCAAACAAACGATTATAAAAGTGTTCGGAAAAAATAAGAGACCAAGTAACCCAGTTGGTGATGTAATTAAAAAAACGTTTAACCGAACAAAAAAGACCGGTTTTCGGTTTTCTTCGAATGAACAAAATATTCGAAATCGATCGGTTAAAAAAAAAAAAGAAACCGGTTGACCGGTTTTGGTTTTTGAATACTCTAATATGTAGGGCATACAAAACCGGGTTGTGTTAAAGCGTTCTTTTAAAGATTTTGTTGATGAAGTGCTTTCGCTAAAAGATGGATTTATTTTTAATGATAAGAAAATTATTTTTTTTTTTATTTATTCAAATATTCAAGAACCAAGCCCTCTGGGCCAAATATGGTTCGTATACTACTAAAAAAACAATTTACTATAAAAAAAATATCTACATAAAATGCCTAAAACTAAAATAATAACTAAAATATAAAATAAAATTTAAAATTTAAGGTCCATATTGTAGCAATTAAGAAAAGATAAAATTAGAGTTATCATAAATTAGAGAGGGTGTTACATACCGAAATACTGCACTAATTTGCATTTAAACGTAGCCTTTGAAAAAACGAACTTTTTAAGGTATCTAGGAAGCGAATTTCAATTTCTAGTTATTCTCACATTAAAGGATCTTTCATAAATGGATGAAGTTATACGATGAAAAACTATTTGAGGGTTTCTACTCGATCTTGTGAAATTAAAGTTCTCAACAATATAACTAGCACAATTTGTCTTAATCACCTTGTGAAATAGCAACAAAATTCTCAATTTTATTAAATTTTCAAAAGAAATACCAACAAAATCTAATACAAAAGGAGTGACGTGTTCCCTCATCCTTAATCTATAAACATATCTTATGATACGATTAAATGTAAGATGAAGGCGTCTAAGTAAAACACTATTAGTACCCGTGAACACCTCTAAGGCGTATAATAATTGTGACATAAGAAGACCACTAGCAACACGTTTCCTCACATGTAGAGGCAAACATAAATCTAGAGACCACAATCGCCTTAAGGTTGCATTCACACGAGCACAAACGTAATCAATGTGCTTTGAAAAACGTATTTGATCATCCACAAAAACACCCAAACACTTAATTTCAGTGACGAAATTTATCCCAACACCTCCTAATGATACTTTCAAATTACTGGAGTCAAAACCAAAACACATTGCCTTTGTTTTGCCAGGATTAATTTCCAACCCATTCGTATCCATCCACTGAGCAATCCTATTAAGGTAAACTCAATGTTCGCTTCCAAAACATCAAAAAATTGCCTTTCCCCAGAAAATAAAATCTGTACATCATCCGCATATATAAATGTTTCAAAAGAGTTATTATCAATGACATTAATAAAATCATTTAAATACATCATAAATAAAATGGGGCCAATTACAGAACCCTGTAGAACACCACTGGTAACCTCCAATCAACTAGAGCTCCTGTCTCCTACAGAAACGAATTGTGACCTTTTTCCAATATATGAACATAGAAGTTTACATGCATAATTTAGTTATCAGCCTTAAATGTAAAACTTTATCAAAGGCCTTTGATAAATCCAAGGAAAGCAATACTCTACATTTTTTCTAATTAAGCTTACGTCTTATTGAATCAGTTAACCCAAGAAGAAGAGTTGTAGTACTATAATTCCGTCTAAAACCAGATTGGTTAGGATGAAGCAATCTGTTAGCATTAATATAAAACATCATCTGATATTTTATAATGTGCTCAACAACTTTTGAAAGAACAGGTATCACAGAAATTAGACGAAAATTTTGTAAAAGATTTGAATTCCCATCCTTTTTAATCGGCACAACACGTGATATCTTCCAATCACCAGGAAATTTGGAAGTCATAAAAATTGTATTTACAATATGAGTAAAAGAAACACAAATATAAGGATAAATAATCCTAAAAAATTTCGGTGGTATACAATCATAACCAGCAGCATTCGAATGTATCCTATTAAGCGCGCAATATACATCATCCGCTATAACAGGTTGAAACTGAAATGTATCTTCCAAGGGAAAAATAAGCTCATCAAAAACAGATGTGGATGGTTCACATGATTGATTAGAAATAAAAAAATTATTAACAATGTCAGGGTCAACATCCCCAACTTTATCGCTCGAATCAATACCACCACACGTCCGCAAAACATACCACATCTGCTTAGTATTAAGCCCTCCGAAGAGGCGTTCATGTGCCTTTCTTTTCGCATTCCTAATTACAGTTTTGGTCCTATTCCTAATTCTGCAATATATTCTCCAATTATCCGAAGAACTCTCCTGAATATACGCCCTATACGCCAGATCACGTAGAGAGATAATATAAGTAATCTCCCTTGACTTAAACCAGGAATTATCATTAAAATCTTTTAACTTACGTTTAGTTATCGGTACTACTTCATGTAATAAATGTACATTATACATAAAATTAGCAAGCTGAGCATCAACATCATTAGTACAAAATAAAGAATCAAAATTACAAACAGATGCAACTTGTTCCAGCCTAGCCATGTCAATGGCATCTTAATTACGATATTCAACAAACTTTTCAAATTCTAAAAGTGGCAAACAACAAAAATATAAGCATGCCTAGAAATACCCGGGCATTGCATCTGACCAGAAAAACGAACACCTAAATTTGCACTAATGATTAAATAATCAATTAGAGAAGTTGTGTTACTTTGCACATTATAATGAGTTGGCAAAGAGTTATGATGATAAACAAAATTTAGTCTATTACATAGGCTTAACATCGAGGCAGACTTTGAGGAGCAAAACAGGTTATGATTAAAGTCACCCATTATAATAACGTTTTCATATTTGACGACCAAATCACTTAATGCCCCTTCAAATGCAGCAATATCTCCACTAGGAAGGTAAACCACCCCAATAAGCAATTTAGAAACACCTAGCTCAATTTCCAAAAATAAAAATTCACACAATGTAGAATCAATCGAAAGCAAAACTTCCCTATATTTAATTTTCTTAGATAGAGGAAAAGCAACTCCACCACCCAGTCGTCCTCCATGACGATCATTTCTTAAAAGCACATAACCTGGTACATTAATAGCACTCGAAAGAATTCTTGGCTTGAGCCAAGTTTCGCTAATACCTACAACGTTCAAAAGTTCACCATCCAAAATATTCCTAATCTCGTTTATTTTCGATGAAGAATCTCCTACCCTAAAACTCTGACAATTGAAATGACCTACTTTAAGAACATTACAATAATTTGCAAGACTTCCACGCAAATAACTGTTATAACTACATATTAGACCCAAATTATTAAAAAGATTCATTAAAAAAAAATAACTAAAAATAACAAAAAATATAGATATATGTATAAATTAAAGAGTTAAACTCAAAAACAATTTAAGAAAGCTATACATGATTAGCTAAGAAAAATTAATTGAAATTATAAAAATTTTGAATTTCCCGCGGGTGCCCGCGGGAACCCAATCTTACCAGAAAGCGTTTCTTGTATCAAAAATTGGGTAAATGAGAGCGTTCATGAGAGAGTAATTGTGTTTCTCATTTTACTAGAACTTCCCCGTACTTTTTGTTTGGGTAAAATGGTAAAATTGTCAAATCATCAGCTGTTGCTAATAAATTTGCTGTTTTGCATTTTTGAAAAAAAAAATTAAAGTTAAACAAAAATTTATTATAAAGAACTTTTCCTTCTTAATAATGACAAATACATTTCTTTTGGTGGTAGCTCTAGTAGTACTCTTCCACTGACATCTGGAGTGCCGCAAGGGTCAGTTTTAGGGCCACTTTTGTTTGTAATGTTTCTTAATGACTTATTTAGTACTTATGATAATAGTATGTGTACTCCGTTTGCTTTTGCTGATGACTTGCAGCTGGTAATATCTGGTGATAGGAGCTTCTTAGACGTTTTTCAGGCAAACACCAACTACTATGTGGATGTGACAATTAATTGGATGAATCGCAATAATTTGATTATCAATGCTGACAAGACTTTAGTCTTATTTTTTGGAAGATCCTTTCTTAGGTAGAATATATCAATTTTTGTTGGACCTTAGCAAATTGAATTTGTGAATAAATTGACATGCCTTGGTGTGATTCTTGATAGTGAGCTTAAATTTGATTGTGAAATTAACTCGATATCATCTAGAGTTCATTTCATGCTAAGGAAGTTATATTGCTCTAATTTATACATTCCATTTCATGTTAAAACAAAAATTGTACATGCTTTAATTATGCCAATTTTTACTTATGGTATTGAGATATATACTGGTACCCCTGCATATAATTTAAAAAGGATTTCGTTACTTTTTAACCGTGTTGTCAGATATGTTTTTTCACTCAGAAATTGTGATCATGTATCTTCATATGTACTGAAATTTTTGGGATGTAGCTTTAATAGTTTTATTAAAATTCGTAATCTTATTCTATTTTACAAAACATTTAAGCTGGGTTATCCTTCTATATTCTTAGACCATTTAGATTTAGTTGATCTACTAGAAATAAACAGATTTTAGTTCCGAAGCTAACTGCAATAGTAGACAGAGTAATTTTGTAAGAGTGGCAAGGTTATATAATGCTCTTCCGAGAGCACTTAAATCTTTTACAAACTTATTTGATTTACAGAAAAAACGTCTTGTTACATTTGAACAACCATTTATCGCAGTTTCATAGTTTTCTCTCACATGGTTTTAACCGATCTTAACTATAATTGTTTGAATATTTCAATTATTTTAACAGAGCTTGTTATCTACAATACAATTACATATTTAAATTCAATTAAAAATACTATCGCTGAGTGGTAATTATAATAATTATATTATTTATTTTTTTTTGTATACATATAAACTTTTTAGTTTTTTGCACATTAGTATATAAGTGGATTTTGTTATTTTGCTTTATTGGCCCCATGGGCTTTAAAATTACAATAAATGAAATAAATAAAAAAAATAAATAAATGTAAATAGATATTTGCCATTTCAAATATATTTATTAATAAAGCTGTTTTTTAATATGAATAAATTTGACGTATATTTTTGGGTATGAAATGTGGTTTTGTGTGTTCGCAGTATTTTGGACATTTTTATGGTTTTGTGAGAGAATTTTTTTCTTACTCTCATTTTACCAATCTTTACCCAAAATTACCTCGTACAGACCTAATATTATATATCCCGACTTAAGGAAAAATGGTAAAAAAATCGCAAAAGCTATACAAATTTTAAAAATAATATAAAAAAGTATATATATATATATATGCAAACAATCAAATTATAATCTTTAGAACTTTCAGCACTGATTTTTAATTAAATTAAAAATAAGTAGAAATACACCAAAATTAAAAAGAAACGAACTTAATTTGGTATCAAAGCCGTATCTATTCAATTCAATGTCTTACATACTTAAATTCAAAATATTATCTTTTTTGTGTATAAAACATTTCCATTTTTAATTTAAATTTAAATATGGCGAACTATCAAGTTTAGGTAAAAATGCTAACTTAGCATTTGAAACAATACACATTGTGACAAGCTAAAACAAGTAGCGTTTAACAATAACAATACTGCTAGAAAATCTAAAAGTTATAAATTGATATAAAACCATAAGAAAAACTAAAAAAATTTAAAAATAAACAAATTTATATTAATTTATGAAGGTAGAAATTGAACTAGTACGCCATACCCAATTTCATTTGAAAAAGAATATGAACGCCTACAAGGCAAAAAACTTTCACGACCACGGTTTCTGCTACCATTCAGCTGCCTATTATCCACTCCAGTTTCATCTTGTTCCACATCATTCAAAATAGCATCATCAAGCATATCAAAACATTCTTGCATAGTTAAAAATTCATGATTGTTGTTCGGCAATGTAACCTTTACTTTGGGTATATCAGCATTGAAAAATTTATACTGCAGGATCTTATTTTCTGTACGCAGGTCCCTACAGGCTGATATAAGTTTTGCCGCAGCAGGTGTTAAATGATCAGTGAGAAAAACTTTAGATGAAACATTGGCACCAATAATATTATTTAAAATTTAAAACTTTTTTTTAAAAACTCATCATCAATTGATCCCGATGTTGAACAGAGTTTAGCTTGATGAGTACAGCTCTTCCATTATGAATATAAGTACAATGCTGTATACTAGTATGTGACAAAGATAACTCACAACGCGACGCAATTTTAAAAACTGGAACTCTTAGATTCTTTATTCCCTTTGGCAATCCTTTAACTAATATATCAGCTCTATTCAACCTTCTTTGTAGGATATTGTTGTAAGTTTCCAAGTCGCTAATCCGTTTCTTGGCTGTTGAATCAATTTGTTTTAATATGTTCTTATTATGGACCAAATCCTTGCGAAGTTGCTCAACAGCAACACATTGTTCAGCACAAAATTTATCAAAATATTCAACCATCTTTTTTTCAAGTGCTGCAATACTATTATAAACTTGTTCTTCAAAAATTCGATTGTGCTCCTCAAATTGTTTTCCTATTTCCGCAGTAAGATCATGCAACCCTTGTCGTAAGTCACCCGCAGCATTTGTTAAATTTTCAGAAGGTTCTTCAGCAGTTTTAGAGGCACAGCCTTCACAAATGTAATGAAAAACTTTTTTATTTTGACAAAACAAATGATGTTGATCTTCCGTAACATTAACATAGTCGATGTGAAAAACGAACCACAAAGGAAACATCCCACACTATTATGAGATTTGGTTATATTTTTACTACAGATGCAACGAGAGTATTGTTTCTTTTTCGCCGGCATTTTATAAATAAGTCACGACACATAATATATAATACAATGCTGTATACTAGTATGTGACAAAGATAACCCACAAAGCGACGCAATTTTAAAAACTGGAACTCTTAGATTCTTTATTCCCTTTGGCAATCCTTTAACTAATATATCAGCTCTATTCAACCTTCTTAGTAGGATATTGTTGTAAGTTTCCAAGTCGCTAATCCGTTTCTTGGCTGTTGAATCAATTTGTTTTAATATGTTCTTATTATGGACCAAATCATTGCGAAGTTGCTCAACAGCAACACATTGTTCAGCACGAAATTTATCAAAATATTCAACCATCTTTTTTTCAAGTGCTGCAATACTATTATAAACTTGTTCTTCAAAAATTCGATTGTGCTCCTCAAATTGTTTTCCTATTTCCGCAGTAAGATCATGCAACCCTTGTCGTAAGTCACCCGCAGCATTTGTTGAAATTTCAGAAGATTCTTCAGCAGTTTTAGAGGCAAAGCCTTCACAAATGTAATAAAAAACTTTTTTATTTTGACAAAACAAATGATGTTGATCTTCCGTAACATTAACATAGTCGATGTGAAAAAACGAACCACAAAGGAAACATCCCACACTATTATGAGATTTGGTTATATTTTTACTGCAGATGCAACGAGATTATTGTTTCTTTTTCGCCGGCATTTTATAAATAAGTCACGACACAAAAACAACCGTAACAACAGTACAATAATATGTATATTAAAACAATGGCAGCAGGTTTATCCAAAATAATACTTAACCAATTTTGGAGAAGGTAATTTGATATTATATGTAAATCAACAGATTTAGTTTATTTTATACTTAGTTTCTGTTTTCGAAGGGATGAATTTTGTGTATTAATATTTATAGAAAAGTAACACAGCTGATGTAAACATAAACACAAGAGCCACAACAGGATACTGCAGTTATTTTTGTAAATAATTAGCAAAATATCATTAAAATTCACAAATTCTTTATTACAACAGTTTAACTATATTAAGTAGTAGTTTATTATGTGTCTTTGCTACTTTGCATTATTATTTAAATTAATTTCAATAAAATTAATCTTAGCAAAAAATTTTCACATTTATTCACACACGACGTTGCCAGATCAAACATTGTGTTCCGCTGTTTATCATGCGACACACCAGCTAAAGCTTTCGTTTGTGGTGTTCCTGGTCATACTGCATCGCATGGTTGCACTAAGTGCACACAAATCTCAAAAAAAGTTGGTAATGTGCTAACATATAGTACTTTTAGTGACACTTTAATTTCTGACGCAGACTTTTTTTTAAGAAAATACCCAAAGCATCACAGCCAAAAATTTATGAATTTTTGGTTTTACATTGCGCTTATAGGCTACTGAGTAATCCAAGACATGTTTACAATAATGTAAAGGAAGCTAATGATCTACTTGAATTATTTGTTGAAAATTTCCCTATTGTATTCGGACCAGACAGCGTTTCTTTTAATATACACAATCTATTGCACATAGCATCTTGGGCAGAAACGTATGGACCTCTCAATCCTTTTTCGGCATATGATTTTTAAAATAAACTTCAAATTTTAAAAAGACATGTTCGAAAACCATCGTCCATTATTCAACAAATTGTCCACAGAGAACAACAAGAAGTATATGTTGAAACTAAAACAGAAAAGTTTAAGTACAAAGGAGGTGCCATTGTAGAAGAATGTGTCAATGATTGCTTAATTTCTTGCAAAGAATCTAATAATATTTGTTCGGTTAAATCAGATATTCCTGTAAAAATTGAAGCAATAATAAAAGAAGATGACATCTACGTTGAAGCATGGCGCTTGCTAGATTTAGAGAGTTTTTTTCTTGTGATTTAGGCATTTTCAAAACAAATCTACTTTTAGGTGAAAAAGAAAAATTTTAAATGAAAGATGTTCAGTATAAATTTTTATGTTTACCGTTTGATACTAATTTTGTAATAATTCCAATTCTACACAGCATTGTTCCAGAAAAATTTCGAACGATCATGCCCAACATTTCAAAACAAAATTATATACTGTACTGATACTTTTAGGTGAAAAAGAAAAATTTTTAATGAAAGATGTTCAGTATAAATTTTTATATTTACTGTTTGATACTAATTTTGTAATAATTCCAATTCTACACAGCATTGTTCCAGAAAAATTTCGAACGATCATGCCCAACATTTCAAAACAAAATTATATACTGTACTGATAATTCCTTTTTTTCAAGTTAATCAAAAGTGCCATGGCTGCGAAGAATTGTCCAAAAAATTAGATTTCTATAAAGGTTTGTTTAAAAATGGTTTTTGGGCCTGTACGAAAGATAAAAAACCAAGTCAAAGTGGCCATAGTGATTTATGCTTTTCGCATAGGTTTTTAGATCTTAGATTTCTTTTTAAAATTCCTGCAATATGAACTTTGAAAAAAGTTTTTCGTTCAAAATTTGGCTATTGGTTTTAGTTCGGGTCGAAATAAATTTTGTGAGAAACCGTATATATCTTATGAATATACATATATTTTTACAGATGCTGCTCAATAGTCAATATTTTGGCGAAACACAAAGTTTTATTGGATCGCATAGTTACCCAAAACGCAGTTGCCACAAATATAATGATCATATTTCCAATAAGCACTGAGGAAAAATTAAAAGAGTTTGATGTTATTTTAGCGACGCAAGCAGATCCATATGTAAGTAATTTACTTTTCTGTGGTAAGAAATCAATAAAGAATTTTAAATTTCTGCTTTATATTTGATAGATACGGCAATATAGTTGCTTCTCGGTGGTAATGCTGAACACAATTTACATCAGATATTTGGTCACGATATAATGATGAATTTTAATATTAATGGATCTTTCGGCAAAAAACGATTACGGGATTACGGCAATGTGCTTACGGCTATGAAAGGTAAACAATTTGTTAAACGAGGTTTTAATTTTTCTGTTTAATATTTTAACATATTTATTTTTTCAATATTCAGATGCTATATTAACTTTCAACGAATCTTCTGACAAAACATTAAGAGCAGCTTTCCAAAGACAGAAAAAAATATTTTAAGCAAACCAGTCGCAGCAAAGCCAAAAATAAGGAACAACATCAAAACGAAGGCGACTATTTTAATAAAGAAAACGCTGTGAGGTTGAGCCAACCTTTATACTTATTTGATTTTTTATCTTATACACGACTTTTACCTCTTTCAAAATGTTGAAAGGTTTAGCCAGCCTTGAAGAAAATGAGCCATTTTATTTCAAAACAATTTGATAACATATTTTTTATAAAGATTTAGCCAGCCTTGAAAAAATTATATTTTTTTTTATGTATAAACCAATATGTAAAAACCCTTAAGTTCCTATTAAGTTTTGTTTATTATTTATTTATATCATTTATTGTAATTTTAAAGCCCATGGGGCCAATAAAGCAAAATTACAGAATCCACTTATATACTAATGTGCAAAAAAATAAAGTTTATATGTATACAAAAAAGAAATATAATTATTATAATTACCACTCAGCGATAGCATTTTTAATTCAATTTAAATATGTAATTGTATTGTAGATAACAAGCTCTGTTAAAATAATTGAAATAATCAAACAATTATAGTTAAGATCGGTTAAAACTATGTGAGAGAAAACTATGAAACTGGGATAAATGGTTGTTCAAATGCAACAAGACGTTTTTTCTGTAAATCAAATAAGTTTGTAATTTAGGTACTAAAAAAACTTTAAAATAATTAGCTTTTTATTTTAGAAGAAGAAAAAAAATTTATACAACTTGTACCTTTTTCAAAATAAAAGGTTTAGCCAGACTTGAAAAAAAAAATTTTTTTTTAACAATTTGATAAAATAATATGTGATAAAATAAAACATTTTTTTTTAAATTCACAACGGTTGAATGTTTAGCCACCCCTGGAAAAATTAGCTTACTTTATTTTATGTATAAAACAATATGTGATAAACATGTTGTTGCTGTACTAAAAAACTTGTAGCACATGTTTTAATTTAAAAACAAAAAGACTGTAACAAACAATTTGTAACTTATTTACTTTAATGAATTTTTTTATTAATAAAATATGTAAATTAACAAAATAAATGCACTAGTTTAAACTTATTTCCTTCCTAGTGTAGAAATCTAGTAAAAAGTTCGAAAAGTGTAGACTAGAATTACTAAAATGTACTCTAGTTCCAATGTCAACACCTAGTCAGTAGTTGTGTAGATTGGCAATGACGCACATGTTAAATGTCTACAGCAGAAAGCATTGGCTGGGGCAATATTAGTCACTAACGACATTTCCTACAGGGCAACAAAACAAAATCTTGTGGTTATGCAGCAATAATAACAACAACGATAGCAGAACATTACAACATAAGGTCTGTACGAGTTAATTTTGGGTAAAGTCTGGTAAAATGAGAGTAAGCAAAAAATTCTCTCACAAAACCATAAAAATGCCCAAAATACTGCGAACGCACAAAACCACATTTCATACCCAAAAATAAACGTCAAATTTATTCATTTTAAACAGCTTAATTAATAAATATATTTGAAATAGCAAACATCTACTTACATTTTCTAATGTATTTTTCATTATTAAGAAGAAAAAGTTCTTTATAGTAAATTTTTATTTAACTTTAATATTTTTCAAAAATGCAAAACAGCTAATTTATTATTAACAGCTGATGATTTTACAATTTTACCCAAACAAAAAGTACGGGTAAGTTCTGGTAAAATGAGAAACACAATTACTCTCTCATGAACGCTCGCATTTTCCAATTTTTGTTACAAGAAACGCTTTCTGGTAAGATTGGGTTCCCGCGGGCACCCGCGGTAACGTACGTCGAACACACCTATATTCTGTTGTATAGAAGATGAAGAAGTGGCGAATATCAATCAAAAACAGAGATCACCAAACATTTCTGGGGAAACCCAGGGATCGCCAAAGTTCTTATGTAAACAAAGTCTAACGTTAAAGTATAACGTTAAAGTTAATAAACTAATTAGAGGAACCAATTGGGATGAAATGATAAACAATATATATAATATAAATGACTTATACGATAATTTTAACAAAAAATTTTGTGAGATATACGAAAAATCAATGATAATTGAACAACGAAAAAAACAATGAGTTAATAAAATGTTGTGAGAAACGGGATAAACTTTATAAAAAATGGTTGAATAATCGATGTAACAAATTATATGAACATAAATATAAAAAATACAGAAATAGCTTAAACAAAAAAATTAATTACACTAAAAACAATTACTACAGGAATAAATTTATTGAAAATAGACACGACATGAGAATAACATGGCAACTTATAAATGAAATTAACGGCAAAAAAGTAACAATCTTAGACGATAAAATTATAAAAAAATTTAAAAATGAAAACCTCCAAGATATTTTAAACAATTTTGCTAGTAGTCTAAAACAAAATGTGCAACAAAAAATTCACGAATGTGATAAAAAAAAAACAATAAAATACACAGAGAAAAGAGTGTTAAACTTAATTTTTATTGAATACACAAATGAACATGAATATATAACAAATGTGCGGGTATTGATGGGATCAGGCCTAAAGACTTAAAAAACAATGCTAATGCTATAACACAATTAATAACTGTAATCATCAATTTTAAATAACGCAACAATACCACATCTGCTTAAAACGTCGATAGTGCGATAGTGGCAACGTTATGTCTGAGTAGAAGTGGTTGAGCACAGCTGATCAAATTATTCATATAAATTGAAGTAATTAACAATAATTAAATTGTAATATTAACTCGGCTCGAATTTTTCGTGAAAATAAATATAATAAACAATAAATTGTTGAAAGTAATCGATAATTTCGTTATTAAACTCATTGAAATTTTACTGGTGGTCTGTTGTTGGTGCTTCCATTTTCATTTTATATATATTTTTTAAGGTTCATTGACACCTTCTAAGGACAGCTTAAGTCTCGCTTGCATTAAAGAGGCTTAAATTGCTGAATTTTGTTGCTGAACATATTGATGTCTCACTCTTATTGTATTAAGTGAAATAATTATATTCGTTTATTGCTTTTACGCCATCTTATTTACACAAAAATATTTTTATATTTTATAGAACAAAAATGGCTGGGAAGAAAATTCAATGTGTTAAATGCAAAAAAGATCTTTGTAAGACTGGAAGCATTCAGTGTGAGTTCTGCCCCTCTTGGTTTCATCTGTCATGTGCAGGAATCGATGAGCACTTCGTTGTCCTTATTTCCAAAAATAAACGAATTCTCTACTCCTGTGAGGATTGCAAAAATGGTCCTAGGAATACTCTGGATGATGATAGTATCCACAAAAAATTGGATAACCTTTCCGTGCAGATGGCCGCAAATAAGGATATAATTGATAAAAGATTAGGACGTGTTGTCACTGATATTAGAAGTGAGTTTGCTTCTCGTTTTGTGACCTTAGAGAAGGAAGTGGAAAGCAACAAATTGCAACTTAAAGAACTTGATGGTAAAGTAAACAAAAAAACTATGGAATTGGAAGTCGAGAAAAATACTTTATATCACAGAATGAACAGAGCTGATGTTGTGATAACTGGATTTCCAGATAAACTTGTTAGCCTTGATGATACCATAAATGACCTCTGTTTGTTTTACAATATAACTCTGGAAAGCCGTGACATTCAACATGTTTGTTACATGAACAAGAAAGAATCAATTCTTGTTAAATTTACACATGTTAAAATACGTGATAAATTGATGGCTTAATATTATAAATCAAAATCATTACATTGTTGTGTTGTCAAAAAAGACTTACTAAGAAAAGATGCAGAAAAAAGAGTCTACCTAAATGACCACTATTCTCCAATGGCTGCTAAAATAATTTTATTTGTAGGAGCCTTTTGAAAGATAAACAAATTAGGAAATTTAAAATATATAATGCTGATAAGCCCAAAGTATTGGTTACCAGTTTGGATGGTTCTGAAAAAATTATGGGATTTGAAGAATGTGAGTTGAAGTTAGCTTCTAAACTTAAAAAATGATATATTTTATTTTTATCTTATGAAAATTTGTAGTACAGCTAAAAAGTACCTTATTGAATTTTTGATCAGCTACTCGTATAAGCATATTTTATTATAATTAAATTTTATACTTCAACTTATTTCAAAATTTGTTTTAAATATTTTACATTATTAAAATTTTCTTTTTTTGCTGGTTTCTCCCGCCATTTAAGGACAAAACAAAGAAAGAGTAATATTCTTAAAATTTTTGTGCAAAAATGATTGGTGACAATATTGGTCCTATTGTCAGCGATAACACTTTTTTGAAGCGTAGACTTACGGGTTGTTTCGACTATTTAAAAATTGGTTACATGAACTGTCGCAGTATATGCCCATCAAATGGTTCAAAATTACATAAACTACGTAAAATATTGGATGGCTGCTACTTAGACATTTTTGGGGTCACAGAAACATGGCTAAAAACTTATATTTCTACTAAATCTGTCTCAATTCCGGGATATAAATTATTTAGAAATGATCGCCCTTGTAATAAAGGCAGAGCTGGTGGTGTAGGCATTTACATCTCTGACAGTTTAAATAAAAAAGTTGTCTTTAGATCAACAGAGTATAATATTTGTGAATATATTTTTGTTGAAATCACTACTGGCAATTCGAAGACACTCGTTGGGGTGGTTTACTTGCCAAATGATAGTTTCACCAATCTACATGTTTTTGAGCGATTACATGAACACCTTTTTCTTCAATACAAAAATATTATAATTACTGGTGATTTTAATTTAGATCTTTTTGATTGTGCCAAAGCTAATTTTGTAAGGACGATTTGTCGTTAAAATGGACTTTTTATTAGTCATAACTCGATACCAACTCATTGCAACATGGCACGACATTCATCATCTCTTCTTGATTATTTTCTGCTTGATAATGAGACTAATATAAAATTGTCTGGCCAATTCCAATGCCCATCTATTTCTGATCACGCTTTTATTTTTATCTCAGTAGCTTTAAAATTCAATAGAAATGAAGATTTTTTGGAGGGACTTTAATAACATTGACTGGGATGGACTAAATATATTTTGTAGTTCTTATGATTTTAGTTCTATTTATAACACTAATGATGTTGATTTTCAGGTTAGTTTATTAAATGATTTCTTAGGCGAAGCATTTTCTTTTGTTCCTATTGTTCGTTGCAGACGCAAGGTCTGGAAAGACTCGTGGATGAAATCAAGTGAGATTTTGCAGGCTATGTCCTTACGAGATATGGCATATCAAGTTTTTCTTGATGATCGTAATGACATATTGCATATATCGAAACAAGGCAAAGAGTGTTATAAGAAAATGTAGGAGAAAATATAGTGAAAAGTTATTTAATAGAGTTGATAATGTTGACGTGTGGAGGACTTTAAGAAATGCTGGATGTTTGGGCCGCGAGCAAGTTTCTCTTGATTTTGATGCAGATGAAGTAAATGATCATTTTATTCAGATTTCAGATGATGACGCAAGAGATTTTGATTTTGATTATCTGGATGAAAATTCATGTTTCACATTTGATAATGTATCTGAAATTGAACTTTTAGATGCTGTGGGAAAATCTAATGCTTTTGGGGTTGATGGTATTCCACTGAGATTTGTTAAGATAATTCTTCCAGGAATGATTCGACATTTTTTACATACTGTTAATACAATTTTCACCTCTTCTGTTTATTCGTCCTCTTGGAAAGTTTCAAGAGTGGTTCCAATCCCTAAAGCAGGTTCAAGTTTGTCGTTAGAGAATCTTAGGCCAATTAGCATTCTTCCGGTATTATCAAAAGTTGTTGAGCACTTAATCAAGTCTAAAATTTTGCAATATTTAAATAGTAATAATTTGATAAGCCAAAACCAATATGCTTTTAGAAATGGTTACAGCACTTCGTCTCTGTTAGTTGAGATGACTGATGTTATAAGGAAAAATTTGAACGTCGGAAACATAAATCTGTTGTTTTCCCTTGACCTCTCAAAAGCATTCGATTGTATAAATCACAACATTCTCATTCTTAAGCTTCGTGACAAATTCAAATTTTCGAAACCTACTTGTAAACTATTATTTTCCTACTTAAATAGTCGTACGCAATTTGTTGATATTGGAGGTAGAGAATCTGAGTTACGTAGTGTTAAATCCGGTGTACCAAAAGGTTCTGTCATCGGGCCTCTTTTATTTGTCCTATATTTAAATGACTTAGAAACTCTTATAGACTCCCAAAGGTGAAGGCCTTTTATTTTTGCTGATGATATTCAGTTGCTTTTCAGCTATGATAAACAATTTTTAGATGTAATAGAAGTTGGTGCAAATTTTTGTCTTTCAAATATTTCGTCATGGATGATAGATAATCATTTTAGTGTCAATCTTTCTAAAACAAAGTGTATAAGTTTTGGTAATACTAATGGTGTTAACTTAAATATTCAAATTAATGATTGTCAATTGCAGTTTGTAAACAGCCTAAGGTGTTTAGGAGTTTTGATAGATGAGAATCTTAAGTTTGATAAACATTTGATTTACTATCCGCAAAAATTTTTTATACCATGCGTCGTTTATATAAGTATTAAAAAAAATGTGGCTTTAATATTGCTTATGTCGCAATTGTGTTATTGCATCAAGTTAACTTCGGGTACTACTTCTTCTTCTTTTTCAAAACTTGAGAAGCTATTCAATACTATTTTACGTTTTGTTTTTAATGTAGAACGTAGGGAGCATATCGAGGGCTTATATTCAATACCGTCTATCTACATTTTGACGAAATTTTTTTTTTATGCCAAACTCATCTCTGACACCATCTGTACTGTAAAAATTTCAGTGGAAAAAAACTATTTTTAGTACTATATATCCTGTATTTTATCATTTGTCTATCTACAAAGATACTTATTTATGAATTTTATGACGGCAATACCGTCTATCTACATCATAGAATTTTGTCGTTTTATTTAATTTTAGGCTATTTCTCTGTTTGATATTTATTTATTCACTGTTCGTTTTTCGGATACATACTTCTCTTGTCGAACGATCAATACCTACCATAATACCCTGTGTATGCGGTGGTGTGCACTTTATGTTATTTTCTAGCTACAAATGAGTATGCAAATAAATGAATTCAAACGCAAAAACTCAAAAACACAAGCAAGAATGTACTAATTTGATACTGATTTGAAATTGACCACTTCACCTCGATTTAAATCTAAGTTACCATATTTCAGATTTTATTCGAAAAAATTAAAAGCAATTTTTTGTTCGTAATGAGAAATTCATTTTATAAATACTTTTGAGATTATTATTGTGTGATTCCAGAATTTGAGCGTGGGTAAGTAATGTACATACTTACATCGATTACATTGATTGATTGATTGTTATGGTTGAAGGTTAAAATGTCCAATATATATGTCCAGAAAAATATCGCTACTTGTAACTCCTTACAGCGTATTGCATACGATTACGTATCTTCAAATGACGAAGATATTGAGGGCGTATATATTACAGGTTTGTAACTGCAAGTAATATCAAACTACATGAAAGTATGTGCCTAATAATTTCTCACATTTACACCAAAATTTTAACCAAATTCCGAAAACGAAAAAGTTATCCAAAATGTGCCTATACGCAACAGATCTAAACGAGTCCATAACTCTACGTCAAAAAAACGGAGTGCAAATGGTCGAAAGCGAATGCTTGGACAACAATATTTAGGATTTTCAACTGCTGATGCAGGATTCAAACAGAACTCCCCAAAAGCAGAAAGAAAAATAGGCCCAACTTGTTCATCGCGCATTTGTAGAAACAGTAAAGTAAGACACTGCCAAAACTTTAATGAGAGAACAAGAAAACAAATTTTTGAATCATTTTGGAACAAGACTTGGGAAGCAAACCAGAGTTTGTAAAGATGTGTGTAACAAAGATTATCAAAAAAAGAACCACTGTAGAAAACAGTAGAAAACAGGACAGATTTATGTTTAAACTACCACAAAACGAATTTGCGTTGCAGGTATGCCGATTCATGTTTTTATCAACGCTATCTTTACGTATTGCCATGGTTAAAGAATGGATTAATGCGAACGATAAACCAATTTTGGCGTCACTTGTACCAAAAACAAATTCTCAGAAGGGCGGTTGTAAAATTTTCTTGTCTAAATATCTGCAGAACTTAGACAAGATGGAAAGCCATTATTGTCGCAAGGACACAACTAAAATATACATAGCAACCACTTTTAAAACCAAAGCAGATGTTTTTAAAGATTACCTTGAAAAATGTGCCGAGAAGGCAGTAAAGCCCGTTTCAATTTTTACATTTTCTACAGTTTTTGCCGAACAAAATTTAGCGCTCTTTATGCCTCGCAAAGATCATTGCGATACTTGTGTGGGGTTTAAGGCCAAGCAAATAACAATTGAAGAATACGATGCACATATTATGGATAAACAACGGGCTCAACTTGAAAAACAACAAGACAAACTTGCAGCTGAAGAAGAAAGCTTTGCCCTGACACACGCCTACAAGTGCACAACTTTACCGTGTACAATCTCGCTACGCATCAATGTACAAATTACTGGTGGAACGAGACTGATGGAGAGCTCTCCGCTCCGACGTTTATTTCGTGCATAAGCACCATTTGTCAACACACTGTCTAACAGATAATTGCGGTTACCAAAACCGTAATCACTTTTTGTCGAATGCTTTGTCCAATTTTTCAATAGAAAACAACAAAATCATAGAATAAAAATACTTGCAGAAAGGACACACCCAGATGGAGTGTGACAGTGCCCATGCAAAGATAGAGGCTAAGTTGAAAAATCAAATCATATATTTGCCATACGACTACGTCAGGGTAACCAAAGATGCCCGCAAAACAGTCAAAATCAGGAACAAAATTATTAAAATGCCATTTGACGCATTACATTTAAAGTATGATTTTTTTAAGAACTATAAGGATACGAACCTTATTCGATTTTCCAGTATTAGACCTGGTCGAGCAAACAATGATCCGACAGTATCCCAACTAAGATCTCTCTTATATTCCCCAAGTGGTAGTATTAAGTTTTAAGTAAATTTTAATCATAATTACACTGAACTACCTATTAGAATAAAGCAATATGAAGGTCACATAGAACCAAAACAATTGTATACCGGTCGGCTACCAATTCAGCAAAACAAATGGAAACATTTACAGGAGTTAAAGGCGGTAATTCCAGAGAAGTATCACTACTTCTATGATAATCTTAGCCACGCTCAGTAAAAATTATAATAAAAAAATTATAAAAAAGATTGTCTTTGAATTTAAACTGGCTAAACAATTCTTCTGAACACACCTACCCTCTATCTGACACCCCCTTTTTGAGACACCCATGCCAAAGACAAAAACTAGTCAAAAACAACCCCTAGCTCCCTGAAGGGTTCAAGTGTTAGAACAGGTCCTACTATTTTTCTATCCCCAACATTTCTTGTGAACATATCTAGCCCCTATCTCCCACCTTTTTCGGGGTCCCCATACAAAAACCGTAATACAAACTTAATTTTAAAATAAGGCAATACCACATATTATTTTCATGCACAATGATTTCATTTTTGAGGCAATACCGTCTTTCTATCATAGAAGCTAAAATAACGCAAATTTCAAGAAACTTTTTAGTTAGAACGTTTGTTAGACACATTCTGTTAATTTTGTAGAAATTAAGTTCATCAAAATTGTTGCTTATTTGCGAATAAAACAGTTTTTTGGCTCTCCTGAAAAATTGTGTTTTTGTAGATAGACGGTATTGAATATAAGCCCTCGATATAACTCCTTATGTTATTAAACTGCTAGGTTGTACGTTCAAAAAATTTGTAGAGTAGACTATTATTTTCTTTTATAAACTTGTCATAAGTTCTTCCCCACTAAGCTTACGTAACAGCTTTGAGTTTTCGAGATCTTTAAGAAATGTGCAGATTATTATACCACGTTTTACGCATTCGATTTTTGAAAAATCGTTCCTAGTAAGAGTTGCTAGACTTTGGAATCGTCTTCCAGTTAATCTTAAGATGTTTGCTGACTCTAAAAATGCTTTTAAACGTAAAATTTTTCTATACATGTGTGAAATTAAAATAAACAACAACATAAACATAGAAGGAATCATAAAGCAAAATAAATGTCTACCGTTAATAAGCGCAAGCTGAGTTTGAAGTTTGAGTTTGGTTTGAATAATAATCCAAAAACAACAAAAATAGATAATGAAACATGTACAGTACAATCTGTGCTGTGTGAAATGAAGCTGATGGAAGAGAGACTGCAAACTAATAATGAAATTATGCTTAATCGTTTATCTAAAGAGATTTCCTTATTAGAATCAAAATTATCTAATAAAATTGAATGTGAGATTAAAATAATACACTAAAGAATAAAACAATTAGACGATCGTGTTACATCTATTGAAAGGGAATTTGCAATTATTGACAAACTGAGTAAAGAAATTGAAGAACTAAAAGGAGAATTAAATGCAATAAAAACAAAACACGAAAAACATACAGTGAAGGACATAACTTCTGATGCAATAATATTTGGAATTAATTTCTCTGATTCGGAAAATTTGAAAAGCGTATTAAATCAAGTCTGCCATTTTATTGATTTTCTTCCCCCTCCAATACGTGACATTTTCCGTGTGCCGTCTAAAAATTCGGAAAATAAAAACACCGCTGTTATTGTGAAGTTTTATACTCCTTTTGACAGGAATCGATGCCTAAAAGCTTTTTCTGAGTATCGTAGAAACTCCAAAACTACAGTCTCAATGCGTTCGGCTGGATTCAACGAGAAAATTGCTACAAATAGCTGTAAAATATAAGCTTGACGGCAAATTATCGAGTGTGTTCTCTGTTAGGGGAAAGATATACGTCCGTCTGCAGAAAAAATCAGTAGCCATACAAGTTGCGGATGAAAGTGCTTTGGAAGAATTAATATATGAATGATTTTTCTTTACTATTCTATACATTTTTTTCTTTTTATATTAATGATAGTGTTTTTTAATATCTTTAACTAATTGTGAGGCTATCTAGTTTTTTATATTTCATATAATTTTTCTTTCATTTGAATATAATTCAGAATCATATAAAAATTTTTCTCAAATAAATCATGAATTATCATAATGGTTGTTATGGTGTTGATGGAAATCAATCTTCTTTGTTAAATATATTATGTAAGCAGCGATCTGGTCTAAATGTCGTACATTTCAATGCGAGGAGCTTAAGTGGTTTAAAACTAGATTATATAAGAAACGTATTTGAAAATTTTCGAGTTGATATTATTTGTGTTACGGAAACTTGGTTTAAATATGATGAGTCTGAGAATCACTACAGGATGAGTGGCTACAATATCTTCAAGCATTGTAGAAAAGATATGAGAGGTGGTGGTGTTGCAATATATTGTAAAACGAATATTAATGCTAAACTCGTAAATGTGTCAAATGATCCTAACATTGAATATATTAATGTAGAAATTTATGATAATGTCAAGAAGATTTTTGTTTCATGTGTATACAATCCTAATAAACTATTTAGCCTGGAACCATTTTTCGCAGATTTTAACAATCATATCATAAATTATGATTTTTATGTTACCTGTGGTGATTTTAACGTAAATTTACTTATTGATGATAGATACTCTGAGGATATGCGTGACTTTGTTAGCTCTGTTGGTCTGGAGATTGTGAACCAACAGGTGCCTACACGGTTCTCTCCAGATAATAACCCAAGCCTGCTTGATTAATTTTTACTTTCAGATTCCGAAATTTTGCTACTGTTTGACCAGATTTCTTTTGTTTCTACTTTTTTGCTCCCTAAATATCAGCCTCGTAAGGGATGTAAGCTCGAGACTTATCACTTATAAAGATTTTAATTCTATTAATGTATCCTCCTTATACTCCGAATTAACAACTTTGAACTGGAATGAATGTTGGTATTCGCCATCAGTTGATGGTAAGATGGATTCTTTTTTTTTATCAATATTGCAGAATCTTTATAATAGACATGTTCCCACGCGTAGTGTTCTAATAAAAAATTCTTCTTGTCCTTGGTACAATACTTCTGTTAAACAATCTATTTGTGATCGTAATCGATTATATAATGTTTGGAAACATAACCGCACATTATTAAACAGAGTGCTGTATACTAGAGCTAGAAATAAGACTAATCTGATGGTTAGGCAGACCAAGAAATTGTATTTTTCTAAGAAATTGAATATTTCCTTACCCACTAGCCAACTATGGAGGAATATTAAAATATTAGGTATCCATTCTCAAACTACATCTGACTGTACGTTAGATCCAGATGACCTCAATAATTTTTTTTGTGAAAATGTGATTACTGACCGTCGTAATAACAGTACTCTACCAAATCTCCTCTGTTCAAGCTCTTTTGAATTCTCTTCTGTATCGGAGTCTGATATTTATAAGATGGTAATGAATATAAGGTCCAATGCTATCGGAGAAGATGGTGTATCTATAAGGTTTGTAAAGATGATTTTGCCGTATATTGTGGGATCCCTCACGCATATATTTAATCACATAATAACAACGTCAGTCTTCCCTAGCTTGTGGAAAATTAGACGAATTACTCCTGTACCGAAAATACTATCGGCTCGAACTCATAGTGATTATAGACCAATAACAATACTTCCAGTTTTCGCGAAAGTCTTCGAATCCCTAATGTCGAACCAAATTTCTGAGTATCTAAACTCATATGAGCTCTTATCTCCCCTTCAGTCAGGCTTTCGTGCTGGTCATAGCTGTAAAACGGCAGCACTCAAAGTACTTGAAGACATCAGACCTGAATATGATAAAGGGAATTTATCCTTTATGTGCTTGTTAGACTTCTCTAAAGCATTTGATAAGTAGATCATTCCATTCTCTGTAAAAAGCTTGAACACTTTTTTTGGCTTCTTTGATAGTGCGCTATTACTGATAGAAAATTATTTATCAGGAAGATCTCAAAAAGTTGTTGTTGGGGGAAGGGAGTCGGGTTTTAGGGGGATAACCTCTGGGGCCCCTTAAGGATCTGTCCTTGGTCCCTTATTGTTCAGCATCTTTGTTAATGACGTATTAAGTGTGGTAAAACATGCTCATATTCATGCCTATGCAGATGACATAAAATTATACATATCTAATCGTATTGGTATGTCAGAGGATTTATGTTTTAGACTCAATGAGGATCTTGACGCGATCGGAATGTGGGCCGAGAATAACAATTTGATGCGTAATCCCAAAAAATCACTGGTTTTACCAATCAGCAGAGACAAGCTAAACTTTTCTGATTTTCCCGCTCTATTTCTCAATAATACTGCACTTGAGTATGTCAATAAAGTGAAATACCTAGGTTTTCATATAAGTTCAACTCTGTCATGCAGTGATCATGTGAATAATACTATACGCAATGTGTTTCTAAGGCTTCGTAATTTGCGAATATCATCTTACTTTACACCCACTGAAAAAAAAAAGCTTATAGTTCAGTTAATATTTCCGCTGATTACGTATTCAGCAGAAGTTTATAGTAAATTAGATTCACATTCACTACACAAACTTCAAGTATCTTTTAATAATGTGATACGGTATGTATATGGGTTAAATCGATTTGATAGTGTATCATCATGGCGAAAAATGATTCTTGGGTACGATTTGGGTGATTACTTGCGTATGCAAAACATAATATTCTTGCATAAACTTCTGAATCAGAAAACCCCATCTTATCTTTATAATAAAATAACATTTGGTAGATCAGCCCGTTGCATGACTTTAATAATACCAAGATATACGTGTCTTAACTCTGGACGATTTTTTTTTATCAACGCCATTAAAATATGGAATACTTTGCCTGCTTATATTAAACTTATTCAGAGAAAAAACGGATTCAGGAAAGCGCTATTTGAATTTGCATCCTTAAATAACTAGTTATTCCCATTTTCTACTTAATCTTAACTTTTATCAATCCTTTAATCTTTTTATTATCAAACTAGATAGCCAAATTTAAAGTTAACATGTTGATTTTGTTTGCGAACTTAGCATATATTTTTTATATTATTATTGACCTTTATATTAGAAATAAGATAATGACCTTTTTTATGATATACCAATTGAACCATAAAAGAATCCAATTCTTACGGTTCTAATATTGAAAATAAATAAATAAATAAAAAAAAACTACCTACTAATCTACTAAGTGTTATATAAATATATATATACAGTGCGTTCATAAATTATAGCACATATGTCAATCTGTAAATCAATGATTTATAAAATTCCAACAGTGGATGCTATCTCTTCCATATTTTTGTGGAACTTGTATCAATATATTCTCTTTCTAAAAATTAAATAATATTACTCAAAACTCCCATTAATTAGAAATACCGTTATTAAAACCTCTTACATTGCAAAATATTACATATTAAAGTGTTGAATTTGTATAGCACAAATGCAGAAAAGTCTTTGTTTAACAAAAATAAACAATTAATTCCTTTATTTATTTAACAAAAATAACAAAAACAATAAAAATTAACAATATATCAATAATTTGTAATACCACCAATATATCAATAATTTGTAATACCACCGCTTTTATGCAATCAAATATTCTATTTTTCATAGAACTTATTAATTTTTTCAGAAGAGCTTGATCCAGTCCGTCCCATTCTCTGAGAATTAATTTTTTTAGCTCTTTCGCTTTTGTATATTGACGATTGTCAGCATAAACTCTTCTGGCGAGAATTCCCCATATGTTTTCGATAGGGTTCATATCTGGAGAACAAGCAAAACATCGACATCATTCGAGCTTAACCATTCTTTTGTGAATTTGCTGGCATGGCAGGCTGCATTGTCTTGCTGGAAAATATAGTTTTTATCTGTATTTGCATGTAAAAATGGCAACAAACTGCATTTTAGTAATTCACAGTATTTTTCGCTATTCATTTTAGTTGGGACGATTTGCAACTCCAAACAACATTCTTCAGTAAATGCACCCCAAATCATAACAGAACCGCCACCAAAGTTTCTACGAGAGAAACATTAGGGTTCTTTCCGTAGGTCACGCCAGTAACAACAATTCCCGTCAGGGCCATCTAAATTAAATTTTTTTTTCATCTGAAAAAATTATCTTTTAAAAGAAAGCAAATTAGTTAATTATTTCAAAACCAACATTTAAAAACTTACATTTGACCAATTTGTATTCATATTATTTTTACAAAAATCCAAACGTGCATTAATATGACGTTTCAAAAGACGAGGAATTTTCTTCATTCTCTGTCTTTGAATGTGTTTGTGTTCACTCAGTACCTTTCCTCGTGGCATTTTGTTTATTACTAATGTTGTTAATAAAATTAAATATAAATTGATTGATTTAAAACGGTAATTATTGTCAAACAATGACTTTTTTGTTTTTGTGCTATACAATTTGAACGCTTTAATATGCAATATTTTGCAATATAAGAGATTTTAATAACGGTATTTCTAATTAATGGGAGTTTTGAGTAATATAATTTAATTTTTAGAAAGAGAATATATTGATACAAGTTCCACAAAGAGATGATAATTATAGCATCCACTGTTGAAATTTTATAAATCATTGATTTACAGATTGACAAATGTGCTATAATTTATGAACGCACTGTATATTAAATTTTTTATATATATTTAACTACTCTTATTATAGCAGGCTTGACAATTTTGAAAGCGTTCAGTATTGTTTGGTATTTTCTTTTTTCTTTTCTCTTTTTTTTCCCTCTTCATTTGGCTGGGGGCCGAAAGCCTAAAACTATGCTATCATACCTAAAATGTATTATATTTTTTCAATTTTTTTATGATATACTTATATACGTTAGACTCTGTAGTATTAATACTATTATTATTAGCATTAATACTTTTGGCCTAATTGTGGCTTTTAAATATTACGATAAATAAATAAATAAATAAATAAATATAAAAATGGTGCAAAAAACAATTACAATATCTACAGGCCAATATCAATCCTACCCGTGATTGAAAAAATAATGGAAGAAGTGATGGTAAGAAAACTTAATAATTTCATAGAACGTTTTAAAATCATTAATCCAAATCAATACAAAAAAAACAAAAGTATAAATAAACTACTTGAAAACTTCTCATGTCTGGCTGAAGGTTTACAATGTATGGTACTATTCGTGGATTTCAGCAAAGCCTTTGATACCCTATCTTACAATAAGTTGCTTACAACACTCGAAAGAATAGGAGTACGTGGGAATTCCTTAAATTTCTTCAAAAGCTATCTCCATTGCAGAAGTTACAAAGTAAAAATAAATAACCGTTTAAGTGATTTGATAAGTTTATTAAGACAAAGTACCACATTCGCATATGCAGATGATACAGCTATTATAGTTGCAAATAAAGACGTCACAACAGCAACCGCAATAATGCAAGATGAACTTCATGTTGCGACAAAGTGGTGCCACGACAATGGGCTTATAATTAATGCTTCAAAAACCAAAGTCATGCATATAAAACCACCTCACATCAGAAATACCAGTGTTATTTTGAAATTCCATAATATTGATTGTATAGATAATGAAACCATTATGCTTTATAAGGCATATTTTTCATTAACTGAATCCTATAAAAGGCATGGAATAACGGCTTGGGGTAGTTCTACGTATTGTAGTGCACTCCAAATTACACAAAACAGAGTTCTTAAGATATTATGGAGGAACTTTTAGAAATCACGAAGCAACAACAGCTTAATGAACGACAGCACTCGCACGAATAATAAGCCAAGTTCAAACAATATAATTAGAGATTTAAAAATATTGAACATTGATAGTATTTACCGCACTACCTCAATAAATGAATTTTATAGCGATAGTAGATATCTCCAAAAATTAGACCACCATAACAACACAAGACGGCGTGCCGAAGGACGTTATAAAGCAGAGAAGTTTAAAAACAACTATGGAAAAAGAAAACTTAAAGTCCAATTACCTAAAATCATTAATAGTTTGTCAATAAATGTAGTAAATAATACAAGTTATCATAAAAGGAAAAAAGAAATTAAAAATTTTTTCTTGAGTGCAATGAATTTATGAATTTATTAAATTATGAAATTATAAATTATTTATGAATTTTATAAAATTATAAATTATAAAGAAATTATAATAGTTTAAATTATATTAGATTTTATATATTATATTTTATGATTTTTTCCCAGATCTGCAGATAATCCAAATGGATTCGCGGGTCTTAAATCAGGAATTAAAAAGTAAATTTAAAATAGTTAAAAAAAATATATAAGTTCTTTCATGTGCAGTATTGAAGTAAGTTTTGATGGAGGGATTTATTTTTTTATTTTTTTTTTTTTTTTATTTATTCAAATATTCAAGAACCAAGCCCTCTGGGCCAAATATGGTTCGTATACTACTAAAAAAAACAATTTACTACATAAAAAAAATATATCTATATAAAATGCCTAAACTAAAATAATAACTAAAATATAAAATAAAATTTAAAATTTAAGGTCCATAATGTAGCAATTAAGAAAAGATAAAATTAGAGTTATCATAAATTAGAGAGGGTGTTACATACCGAAATACTGCACTAATTTGCATTTAAACGTAG
This sequence comes from Eustalomyia histrio, assembly GCA_949748255.1. NCBI lineage: Eukaryota > Metazoa > Arthropoda > Insecta > Diptera > Anthomyiidae > Eustalomyia > Eustalomyia histrio. The sequence goes on from OX456526.1 coordinate 89,598,187, forward strand.
CCTTTGAAAAAACGAAATTTTTAAGGTATCTAGGAAGCGAATTCCAATTTCTAGTTATCCTCACATTAAAGGATCTTTCATAAATGGATGAAGTTATACGATGAAAAACTATTTGAGGGTTTCTACTCGATTTTGTGAAATTAAAGTTCTCAACAATATAACTAGGACAATTCGTCTTAATCACCTTGTGAAAAAGCAACAAAATTCTCAATTTTATTAAATTTTCAAAAGAAATACCAACAAAATCTAACACAAAAGGAGTGACGTGTTTCCTCATCCTTAATCTATAAACATATCTTAGGATACGATTAAATGTAAGATGAAGGGGTCTAAGTAAAACACTATTAGTACCCGTGAACACCTCTAAGGCGTATAATAATTGTGACATAAGAAGAAGACTAGCAACACGTTTCCTCACATGTAGAGGCAAACATAAATCTAGAGACCACAATCGCCTTAAGGTAGCATTCACACGAGCACAAACGTAATCAATGTGCTTTGAAAAACGTAATTGATCATCCACAAAAACACCCAAACACTTAATTTCAGTGATGAAATTTATCCTAACACCTCCTAATGATACATTCAAATTACTGGAGTCAAAACCAAAACACATTGCCTTTGTTTTGCCATGATTAATTTCCAACCCATTAGTATCCATCCACTGAGAAATCCTATTAAGGTAAAACTCAATGTTCGCTTCCAAAACATCAAAAAATTGCCTTTCCCCAGAAAATAAAATCTGTACATCATCCGCATATATAAATGTTTCAAAAGAGTTATTATCAATGACATTAATAAAATCATTTAAATAGATCATAAATAAAATGGAGCCAATTACAGAACCCTGTGGAACACCACTGGTAACCTCCAATAAACTAGAGTTCCTGTCTCCTACAGAAACGAATTGTGACCTTTTACCAAGATATGAACATATAAAATTACATGCAGATTTAGAAAAATTAAAAAAATTACATAATTTAGTTATCAGCCTTGAATGTAAAACTTTATCAATGGCCTTTGATAAATCTAAGGAAAGCAATACACTACATTTTTTCTCATTAAGCTTACGTCTTATTGAACCAGTTAACCCAAGAAGAAGAGCTGTAGTACTATAATTCCGTCTAAAACCAGATTGGTTAGGATGAAGCAATCTTTTAGCATTAATATAAAACATCATCTGATCTTTTATAATGTGCTCAACAACTTTTGAAAGAACAGGTATCACAGAAATTAGACGAAAATTTTGTAAAAGATTTGAATTCCCATCCTTTTTAATCGGCACAACACGTGATATCTTCCAATCACCAGGAAATTTGGAAGTCATAAAAATTGTATTTACAATATGAGTAAAAGAAACACAAATATAAGGATAAATAATCCTAAAAAATTTCGGTGGTATACAATCATAACCAGCAGCATTCGAATGTATCCTATTAAGCGCGCAATATACATCATCCGCTATAACAGGTTGAAACTGAAATGTATCTTCCAAGGGAAAAATAAGCTCATCAAAAACAGATGTGGATGGTTCACATGATTGATTAGAAATAAAAAAATTATTAACAATGTCAGGGTCAACATCCCCAACTTTATCGCTCGAATCAATACCACCACACGTCCGCAAAACATACCACATCTGCTTAGTATTAAGCCCTCCGAAGAGGCGTTCATGTGCCTTTCTTTTCGCATTCCTAATTACAGTTTTGGTCCTATTCCTAATTCTGCAATATATTCTCCAATTATCCGAAGAACTCCCCTGAATATACGCCCTATATGCCAGATCACGTAGAGAGATAATATAAGTAATATCCCTTGACTTAAACCAGGAATTATCATTAAAATATTTTAACTTACGTTTAGTTATCGGTACTACTTCATGGATTTTAAATTCTTAGCCACAAAATTGTTTTTCTTTGCTCAATTATCAAAAGCTGAAATAATTTGTTGCTTTTTCAACACAGATAGTTTTGTATGACTACGCTTGTTTGCCATATTTTCGCGACTGGAAAAACTGATCAACAGAAAGCACAAAAACATTCATTGTTTAAGGCAGCTAATGGTTTTTTCGAACCGTTATTTTAAAGAATCTGAAGCAAAATACTTTAGAATTACGAATTGTAGGAGATTTTAAACAGTCAATTACGATTTTTAAGAGGATTTATATTGAGTTTTTCAAAAAAAATACGAAAAATGGTATGTAAATATAACGGATTATTGGAGTTTTCTCAAGGGATAGCTTACAAAAGTAAGTATGCATATTTCAAATTGAAATGATTGAAAAATTGGCTTAAGATTATATATAAACACAAAATTTATATATTTTCATTTATTTTATATGTTGACTTAGAAATAATAATAATAGAATTAAAAAAATGATTCGAATTCATGTCACAAAAGTATGCAGTTCACAAAAATCGGCACTGTGATTGAATCTACGAAGTCAGGCGGACATTTTATATTTTGTTGGATAGCCCTTGGCCTTTTTCACTGATACCAATCTCGATGGCATAGATGCGATAAGATTTTGGGTAACCGAAGGTAGAATTTTATTCCACTCTTCAATAGTGTAGCTTTAAGGTAACCTTTGCTTGTAATGTTATGACTTCTGATTTTTTTTGTTCGAGATAACCCCAGAGATGTTCAATTGGGTTTAAGTCAGTTGATTGGGGGGTAGTTTTTAATTGTTTTGTCGCTCTATACAAAAGCTCTTATCTAACAATATGGACTGTATATTTAGGATCATTGTCTTGTTGGAATACAAATGATCCTGTTTGTCCCAATTTAGCTTCACTTTGATATAAGTTATTTTTTAAACTGTCTAATCCATTATTCCTTCGATCATCACCAGATTTCCAGCACCAGATGCTGTTCTACAACTCCATACCATAACCAATACACCACTGTGTTCACTTTTCGATACCCATCTGAGCCAATAATATTAGATTTACTCTCTTGAAAAACAACTGATTTCCAGAAATTTTCATTTTTATTTTTGTATTTGTTTACGAAGTCCAACCGTTTTCTTCTATTGGTGTTGTTCGCAAATGGTTTTTTGCGGATGTTACGTCCATGGTAACCGGAAGCATACAACACCGCGAATGGTTTGTGGGTTACAGGTTTTTCCCGTCTCTTTTTCTATTTCTGCCAGTACTTGAGATTTGCTTCTATTTTTCTTGTGATTATTCGTTTCTCCCTGTCATTGAAGGTTTTTGGACGGCCAGTTCGAGTCTCCTTATTAGTATTGCCCTCCGTATATTTTTCTATAATTTTCTGTACTGTAAAACTACTTTTATTGATAAATTTGGCAATTTCACGTTGGCTTTTCTTCTCTTTATAAAGTTTAAAAATAACACTTTTTAAATCTTGTGATAAATCTTTTCCACGAGGAGCCATAAATCGAATTTAGAATAATTTGCAATAAAAACGCAATTTCGGTATTGATTCGAAATTTTAATCACAATTGTTCACTTTTTCCGCGATTTAAATGCGCTTAGTTGAAATGGAGGTGAAAACTTTAAAAACTGCATATTTACTTTTGTGATGGGATTTTTGCTAATTCTTTTAGAAATCATAACGGAATATGATAACGGTATAATTTTTTTTAGGCATGTTCGTATTTTTGTATAAGGCAATGCCGTATGTTATGGTGTGTAAGAAACATAAATACTTCGGCATATTTTTCGAAAAAAAATAGAGATTTATGATTATTTTTATGCTGCATACTACTGTGATACATTTTAAATTAATAAAGGAAACAGCAACTGTTCGTCAGTTAAAGTCAAGTACTTAAACACCTTAGTTTTATTTAAACTAACTTGTATCTAGAGTTAGTCACATACCATGGATCATGAAACAAAGTAAATTTTTTAAATCCTGCGGAAATTTCCTTTCATTAGAGTACCCGCACTTATATGTTACTACGCGTAGCAGTTTCTCGGGCCTGGGGGCCAGGGCCTGTGAGGCCAGTCATATTTTTATATTTTAAAATTTTCTTTTTTTTATTCCAGAGGGGGTCATATTTTTTTTTGAGCAACACCCGACAAAGTGCATTTTCGCCGAATTTAAAACCTGTAAATTTTATTTTAAATGCTTCGAATAGGTCGAAAAGATATATTGCACCCGCCTCACTCCTACCACTGTTACCATTTTAAAAATTTGTTTAATGTTCAGAGAACAATAATTTTACCTTAATTATATCCGTACATGATTTAAGTATGTTAGCTGCCAACTTACAACTCGACCGCATTTTTCCGATTTGCTCATCCGATTTTATTTCAGGCTCACCCAACGTTTCGCCCGGCTCCAGTATCTGATTGTAATAGTCAGGCTTTTTTATGTGATGTGGTATACAACGCTCTGGTGTAATATTTCCAATAAGCACAGGATTGCATTTTCCAAAATTTCTTTAAAAACACAAAAGAAATCTACAAATCATACTGTAGCATATATTATTTATATAACCCACTTTATAGTTTTGAAAAATTGATGACTTATGTTCCGAACTGAAATGTTAAATAATAGTATTCCCATTCTGTGCTCCAAGCCTTATGTCAGGATAAGCGTGTGAAGTTAGCAAAATCACTCAATATTTTCAGCAATCACTCAAAGTAAGAAAAAAAATTACTCAAACTACAGCAGAAACCACTCAAACTACAGCAAAATTCATAGGCGTGGTTAGCAAAACCAGTCAAAGTTAGCAAAATCACTCCAAGTTCAGCAAAATCACTCATTTTGCATAAAATACTCAATGTTTATGACAGAATGAGTATATTTACCTTAGCCAGCAATTGTGAACAAAAAAAATTAACTTTTATCTAAAATAATTAAAAAAGAAAATTAAAAATATAGAAAATAGTGTTAACTAATATATATAATAAAACATATATAATAAAACATTATTTTAATAAATAAAATTATATTTCCCTTGTTTTCTTTAAGTTCAGTGCCTGCGTATATAGAACAAACTTTTTTTACATAGGTCTGGAGACATTTTGCCTTGGAACGCTATATTTGCGGGACTTTTTAGAAAATGTTCTTGTGGCAATCGATGAACAAAAGGCTGGAGAACATTTTCCAGCAAAATCACTCAATATTTTCAGCAAAATCACGCACAAGTTCAGCAAAATCACTCAAATTAAGAAAAAAATTACTCAAACTACAGCAGAAATCACTCAAACTACAGCAATATTCTTGTTCTAGCTACAGCAAAATTCTTCAATTTCAGCAAAATTCGTGAGCCAAAAAACTAATTTTATATAAAATAATTAAAAAATAAATAAAAAATATGGAAAATTGTGTAAATTAATAAAAAAAAATATATAATAAAAGATTACTTTAATAAATAAAATCAAATTGAGCTTGTTTTCTTTAAGTTGTCGGTGTTTGTATATTTAAAACAAACTTTTTTTCCAAGACAAAATATCTCCTGACCTATGTATGTAGGTCAGGAGATATTTTGTCTTGGAACGCCACATTTGCGGGACTTCTTAAAAAATGTTCTTGTAACAATTGATGGGCAAAAGGCCGGAGAACATTTTCCAGTTGCTTAAATTATGCCCCAGTATTTTTTAACAAAAATTCCCAACCAAAAACTATTTCTCCCATTTTGGCTGTTTGTTAGAAAAAACTTTTGGTAAAGTCACCTTTTGGCCTTTGGATCACATTTGCGGGATGTGTTAAGAAAAGCATTTGATGGGAATCGATAAGAAAAATGTCAGAGAATAATCTTTAATTAATGCAATGCTGCAATAGTGTTTTTCAAAAAAGTTTCTCAAACAAAGTGTTTCACCCAATTTGGTAAAGTTATTTGTTAAAAACAACTTTTGGTCAAGTCACCTTTTGGTTTCTAGATCACATTTGCGGGATTTGTTAGAAAAAAGTTTTGACGTGAATCAATGGATAAAGTGTTAGAGAATAACCTCTAGTAAGTGAAATGCTGTCCAAGTGTTTTTAAAAAAAGTTTCCCGAACGAAAAGTGTTACACCCAATTTTGTAAAGGTATTTGTTAGAAAAAAAAATCTTGGTTTAGTCACCATTTGGTATAGATCACATTTACGGGATTTATTAGAAAAAAGTTTTGTCGTGAATCAATGGATAATGGGTTGAGCATAATCTATAGTAAGTGAAATGCTGACCTAGTGTTTTTAAAAAAAGTTTTTCAATTTGATAAAGTTTCATCCAATTTGATAAAGGTATTTGTTAGAAAAAAACTTTTGGCCAAGTCACCTTTTGGTCTCTAGATCACATTTGCGGGATTTGTTAGAAAAAAGTTTTGATGTGATTCAATAGATAAAGTGTTAGAGAATAACCTCTAGTAAGTTAAATGCTGCCCAAGTGTTTTTAAAAAAAGTCTCCCGAACAAAAACTTTTTCACCCATTTTGGTCAAGTTATCTTTTGGTGTCTGCACCAAGTTTGCGAGATTTGTGAGAAAAAAGTTTTGACGTGAACCAGTAGGTAAAGGATCAGAGAATATTCTCTGGTAAGTGAAATGCTGCCCTAGTGTTTTTAAAAAAAGTTTCCCGAACAAATACTTTTTCACCCATTTTGGTCAAGTCATCTTTTGGTATCTGGACCAAGTTTGCGGGATTTGTGAGAAAAAAGTTTTGATGTGAATCAGTAGGTAAAGGATCAGAGAATATTCTCTGGTAAATTAAATGGTGCCCTAGTGTTTTTAAAATAAGTTTCCCGAACAAAAACTTTTTCACCCATTTTGGTCAAGTCACCTTTTGGTGTCTGGACCCGATTTGCGGGATTTGGGAGAAAAACTTTTTGACGTGAATCAATAGGTAAAGGGTCAGAAAATAAACTTTAGTAAGTGAAATGCTACCCTAGAGTTTTTAAAAAAAGTTTCCCGAACAAAAACTTGTTTACCCATTTTGGTCAAGTCACCTTTTGGTGTCTGGACCAAATTTGCGGGATTTGTGAGAAAAAAGTTTTGACGTGGTTCAGTAGGTAAAGGATCAGAGAATATTCTGTGGTAAGTGAAACGCTGCCGTAGTGTTTTTAAAAAAAGTTTCCCGAACAAAAACTTGTTTACCTATTTTGGTCAAGTCACCTTTTGGTGTCTGGACCCAAATGGCGGGATTTGTGAGAAAAACTATCTGACGTGAATCAGTAGGTAAAGGGTCAGAAAATAATCTCTAGTAATTGAAATGCTGCCCTAGTATTTTTAAAAAAAGTTTCCCGAACAAAAACTTTTTCACCCATTTTGGTCAAGTCACCTTTTGGTGTCTGGACCCGATTTGCGGGATTTGTGAGAAAAACTTTTTGACGTGAATAAGTAGGTAAAGGTTTAGAAAATAAACTCTAGTAAGTGAAATGCTACCCTAGTGTTTTTAAAAAAAGTTTCCCGAACAAAAACTTGTTCACCCATTTTGGTCAAGTCAACTTTTGTTGTCTGGACCAAATTTGCGCGATTTGTGAGAAAAAAGTTTTGACATGAATCAGTATTTTGAGGATCAGAGAATATTCTCTGGTAAATGAAATGCTGCCCTAGTGTTTTTAAAAAAAGTTTCCCGAACAAAAACTTTTTGACCCAATTTGGTCAAGTCAACTTTTGGTGTCTGGACCCAATTTGCGGGATTTGTGATAAAAACTTTTTGACGTGAATCAGTAGGTAAAGGATCAGAGAATAATCTATAGTTAGTGAAATGCTGCCCTAGTGTTCTTAAAAAAGTTTCCCGAACAAAAACTTTTTCACCTATTTTGGTTAAGTCACCTTTTGGTGTCTGGACCAAATTTGCGGGATTTCTGAGAAAAAAGTTTTGATGTTACTCAGTAGGTAAAGAATCAGATTATATTCTTTGGTCTCTGAAATGCTGCCCTAATGTTTTTAAAAAAAGTTTCCCGAACAAAAACTGTTTCACCCATTTTGGTCAAGTCACCTTTTGGTATCTAGACCAAATTTGCGGGGTTTGTGAGAAAAAAGTTTTGACGTGACTCTGTAGGTAAAGGATCTGAGAATAATCTCTAGTTAGTGAAATTCTGCCCTAGTGTTTTTAAAAAAAGTTTCCCGAACAAAAACTTTTTCACCCATTTTGGTCAAGTCACCTTTTGGTGTCTGGACCAAATTTGCGGGATATGTGAAAAAATAGTTTTGACGTGACTCAGTAGGTTAAGGATCAGAGAATATTCTCTGGTAAGTGAAATGCTGCCCAAGTGTTTTTAAAAAAAGTTTCCCGAACAAAAACTTTTTCACTCATTTTGGTCAAGTCACCTTTTGTTTTCTGGACCAAATTTGTGGGATTTGTGAGAAAAAAGTTTTGACATGAATCAGTAGGTCAAGGATCAGAGAATATTATCTGGTAAGTGAAATGCTGCCCTAGTGTTTTTAAAAAAAGGTTCCCGAACAAAAACTTTTTCACCCATTTTGGTCAAGTCAACTTTTGGTGTCTGGACCAAATTTGCGGGATTTGTGAGAAAAAACTTTTGATGCGAATCAGTAGGTAAAGGATCTAAAAATAATCTCTAGTTATTGAAATGCTGCCCTAGTGTTTTTAAAAAAAGTTTCCCGAACAAAAACTTTTTCACCCATTTTGGTCAAGTCACCTTTTGGTGTCTGGACCAAATTTGCGGGATATGTGAGAAAATAGTTTTGACGTGACTCAGTAGGTTAAGGATCAGAGAATATTCTCTGGTAAGTGAAATGCTGCCCTAGTGTTTTAAAAAAAAATATCCCGAACAAAAACTTGTTCACCCATTTTGGTCAAGTCACCTTTTGGTGTCTGGACCAAATTTGCGGGATTTGTGAGAAAAACTTTTTGACGTGAATCAGTGGGTAAAGGATCATAGAATAGTCTTTGGTAAGTAAAATGCTGCCCTAGTGTTTTGAAAAAAAAAGGTTCCAGAAAAAAACGTTTTCACCCATTTTGGTCAAGTCACCTTTTGGTGTCTGGACCAAATTTGCGGGACTTGTGAGAAAAACTTTTTGACGTGAGTCAGTGGGTAAATGATCAGATAATATTCTCTGATAAGTGAAATGCTACCCTAGTGTTTTTAAAAAAAGTTTCCCGAACAAAAACTTTTTCACCCATTTTGGTGAAGTCACCTTTTGGTGTCTGGACCAAATTTGCGGGATTTGTGAGAAAAAAGTTTTGGCGTGAATCAGTAGGTTAAGGATGACAGAATATTCTCTGGTAAGTGAAATGCTGCCCTAGTGTTTTTAAAAAAAATTTCCCGAACAAAAACTTTTTCACCCATTTTGGTCAAGTCACCTTTTGTTGTCTGGACCAAATTTGCGGGATTTGTGAGAAAAAAGTTTTGACGTGAATCATTAGGTAAAGGATCAGAGAATATTCTCTGGCAAATGAATTGCTGCCCTAGTGTTTAAAAAAAATTCCCGAAAAAAAACTATTATAATTTTTTTAACAGTTATTTAAACATAAATTTATTTAAACATATTTCTTTACAATAAAAAGAATATGATATGATCTTAAATCCTACTATACTATTCACTTACAAAATAACAGATCAACAATTCATAAAATAAACATAATGGCCTGCAGTCGTTATAAATATGTTAGAGCTTATAGTCCTTTAACCCTATGTTTGGAAAGTCTTGGGTTGATGGTTTTTCATAAATTTTCCAAAATATACGATTTCGATAAACCAAATGATGGAAAAGGTAATTTGTGATATATCTAAAAAAGAAAATTAACATATTTTTTTATTTTTTGTAGCCTTAAATCTAATGAATAATGCTGCCAAAATTGTAATCAATAAATTTTATATGGACAAAGCGATTAATATTCTTTTGTATTTTGCAAGAAAGCATATGTTTTTAATGGAAGATACTCCTACTTATTGTTCTACGTAACCAGTTTGTTTCCTTCATCATATATTATGAGTTGATCCAACTAGACAAACAAACAACCATATCATCGAAATTACCATATCCTCCACACTCAGAGATTACTTAACTTAGCGCCAGACAGATATACACATTAACAATTTTGCAATTTGGTATTAAACGGTGGTTTTACTTGTCAACATGCTGAAGCGTGGTACATTTTCAGGGGATAAAAAAGAAATCTCATTTTCCAAATTTAATACAAACTATAAAATTCTACATGCAATACATAGGAGAAATCAGTACAAATAAAAGGCAATTTATTGTACCCTTGCGTGATCAAATGAGTAAAGATAAATTTTCGAAATTAGACAGAATATATGTAAGTAACAACAAGGAAAATACGAAAGCTATCGCTGTAGGCCGCAGCCCAAAATGTGTGAACAAGTTTTTGTTCGGGAAACTTTTTTAAAAACACTATGGCAGCATTTCACTTACTAGAGAATATTCTATGATCCTTAACCTACTGATTTACGTCAAAACTTTTTTCTCACAAGTCCCGCACACTTGGTCCAGATACCAAATGGTGACCTGACCAAAATGGGTGAAAAAGTTTTTGTTCGGAAACTTTTTTTAAAAACACTAGGACAGCATTTCACTAACTAGAGATAATTCTCTGATCCTTTACCTACTGATTCACATCAAAACTTTTTTCTCCCAAATCCCGCAAATTTGGTCCAGACACCAAATGGTGACTCGTCCAAAATGGGCATTTCACTAACTAGAGATTATTCTCTGATCCTTTACCTACTAATTCACGTCAAAATTTTTTTCTCACAAATCCCGCAAATTTGGTCCAGAAACCAAAAGTTGACTTGACCAAAATGGACGAAAAAGTTTTTGTTCAGGAAACTTTTTTTAAAAACACTATGGCAGCATTTCGCTTACAGAGAATATTCTCTGATCCTTTACCTACTGATTTACCTAAAACTTTTTTCTCATAAATCCCGCAAATTTGGTCCAGACACCAAAAGGTGACTTGACCGTAATAAATGAAAAAGTTTTTGTTCGGGTAACTTTTTTTAAAACACTATGGCAAAATTTTACTTACTAGAGATTATTCTCTGATCCCTTACCTACTGATTCACGTCAAAACTTTTTTCGCACAAATCCCGAAAACTTGGTCCAGATACCAAAGGTGACTTGACGAAAATAGGTAAAAAAGGTTTTGTTCGGGAAACTTTTTTCAAAAAAACTAGAGCAGCATTTTACTTACCAGAGAATGTTCTCTGATCCTTTACCTACTGGTTCACGTCAATACTTTTTTCTCACAAATCCCGCAAATTGAGTCCAGACAGCAAAAGGTGACTTGACCAAAATGGGTGATAAAGTTTTTGTTCGGGAAACTTTTTTTAAAAACACTAGGGCAGCATTTCACTAACTAGAGAATATTCTCTGATCCTTTACCTACTAATTCACGTCAGACACCAAAAGGTGACTTGACCAAAATGGGTGAAAAAGTTTTTGTTCGGGAAACTTTTTTTAAAAACACTAGGGCAGCATTTCAATAACTAGAGATTATTCTCTGATCCTTTACCTACTAATTCACGTCAAAACTTTTTTCTCACAAATCCCGCAAATTGGGTCCAGACACCAAAAGGTGACTTGACCAAAATGGGTGAAAAAGTTTTTGTTCGGTAAACTTTTTTAAAAAACACTAGGGCAGCATTTCAATAACTAGAGATTATTCTCTGATCCTTTACCTACTGATTCACGTCAAATTTTTTTCTCACAAATCCCTCAAATTTGGTCCAGACACCAAAAGGTGACTTGACCAAAATGGGTGAAAAAGTTTTTGTTCGTGAACCTTTTTTTAAAAACACTTGGGCAGCATTTCACTTTCCAAAGAATATTCTCTGATCCTTTACCCACTGATTCACGTCAAAAAGTTTTTCTCACAAATCCCGCAAATTAACTCCAGACACCAAAAGGTGTCTTGACTAAAATGGGTGAAAAAGTTTTTGTTCGGGAAACTTTTTTTAAAAACACTAGGGCAGCATTTCACTAACCAGAGAATATTCTCTGATCCTTAACCTACTGATTCACGTCAAAACTTTTTTCTCACAAATCCCGCAAACTTGGTATAGATACTAAAAGGTGACTTGACCAAAATGGGTGAAAAAGTTTTTGTTCGAGAAACTTTTTTTAAAAACACTAGGGCAGCATTTTACTTACCAGAGAACATTCTCTGATCCTTTACCTACTGATTCACGTTAAAACTTTTTTCTCAAAAATCCCGCAAATTTGGTCCAGACACCAAAAGGTGACTTGACCAAAATGGGTGAAAGAGTTTTTGTTCAGGAAACTTTTTTTAAAAACACTAGGGCAGCATTTCACTTTCCAAAGAATATTCTCTGATCCTTTACCCACTGATTCACGTCAAAAAGTTTTTCTCACAAATCCCGCAAATTGGGTCCAGACACCAAAAGGTGACTTGACCAAAATGGGTGAAAAAGTTTTTGTTCGGTAAACTTTTTTAAAAAACACTAGGGCAGCATTTCAATAACTAAAAATTATTCTCTGATCCTTTATCTACTGATTCACGTCAAAACTTTTTTCTCACAAATCCCGCAAATTTGGTCCAGACACCAAAAGGTGACTTGACCAAAATGGGTGAAAAAGTTTTTGTTCGAGAAACTTTTTTTAAAAACACTAGGGCAGCATTTTACTTACCAGAGAACATTCTCTGATCCTTTACCTACTGATTCACGTTAAAACTTTTTTCTCACAAATCCCGCAAATTTGGTCCAGACACCAAAAGGTGACTTGACCAAAATGGGTGAAAGAGTTTTTGTTCAGGAAACTTTTTTTAAAAACACTAGGGCAGCATTTCACTTTCCAAAGAATATTCTCTGATCCTTTACCCACTGATTCACGTCAAAAAGTTTTTCTCACAAATCCCGCAAATTGGGTCCAGACACCAAAAGGTGACTTGACCAAAATGGGAGAAAAAGTTTTTGTTCGTGAAACTTTTTTTAAAAACACTAGGTCAGAATTTCACTTACCAGAGAACATTCTCTGATCCTTTACCTACTGATTCACGTCAAAACTTTTTTCTCACAAATCCCGCAAATTTGGTCCAGACACCAAAAGGTGACTTGACCAAAATGGGTGAAAAAGTTTTTGTTCGGGAAACTTTTTTAAAAACACTAGGGCAGCATTTCACTTAACAGAGAACATTCTCTGATCCTTTACCTACTGATTCACGTTAAAACTTTTTTCTCACAAATCCCGCAAATTTGGTCCAGACACCAAAAGGTGACTTGACCAAAATGGGTGAAAGAGTTTTTGTTCGGGAAACTTTTTTTAAAAACACTAGGGCAGCATTTCACTAACCAAAGAATATTCTCTGATCCTTAACCTACTGATTCACGTCAAAACTTTTTTCTCACAAATCCCGCAAATTTGGTCCAGACACCAAAAGGTGACTTGACCAAAATGGGTGAAAAAGCTTTTGTTCGGGAAACTTTTTTTAAAAACACTAGGGCAGCATTTCAATAACTAGAGATTATTCTCTGATCATTTACCTACTGATTCACGTCAAAACTTTTTTCTCACAAATCCCGCAAATTTGATCCAGACACCAAAAGGTGACTTGACCAAAATGGGTGAAAAAGTTTTTGTTCGGGAAACTTCTTTTAAAAACACTAGGGCAGCATTTCACTAACTAGGGATTATTCTCTGAGCCTTTACCTACTAATTGACGTCAAAACTTTTTTCTCACAAATCCCGCAAATTGGGTCCAGACACCAAAAGGTGACTTGACCAAAATGGGTGAAAAAGTTTTTGTTCGGGAAACTTTTTTTAAAAACACTAGGGCAGCATTTCAATAACTAGAGATTATTCTCTGATTCTTTACCTACTAATTGACGTCAAAACTTTTTTCTCACAAATCCCGCAAATTTGGTCCAGACACCAAAAGGTGACTTGACCAAAATGGGTGAAAAAGTTTTTGTTCGAGAAACTTTTTTTAAAAACACTAGGGCAGCATTTTACTTACCAGAGAACATTCTCTGATCCTTTACCTACTGATTCACGTTAAAACTTTTTTCTCACAAATCCCGCAAATTTGGTCCAGACACCAAAAGGTGACTTGACCAAAATGGGTGAAAGAGTTTTTGTTCAGGAAACTTTTTTTAAAAACACTAGGGCAGCATTTCACTTTCCAAAGAATATTCTCTGATCCTTTACCCACTGATTCACGTCAAAAAGTTTTTCTCACAAATCCCGCAAATTGGGTCCAGACACCAAAAGGTGACTTGACCAAAATGGGAGAAAAAGTTTTTGTTCGTGAAACTTTTTTTAAAAACACTAGGTCAGAATTTCACTTACCAGAGAACATTCTCTGATCCTTTACCTACTGATTCACGTCAAAACTTTTTTCTCACAAATCCCGCAAATTGGGTCCAGACACCAAAAGGTGACTTGACCAAAATGGGTGAAAAAGTTTTTGTTCGGGAAACTTTTTTAAAAACACTAGGGCAGCATTTCACTTAACAGAGAACATTCTCTGATCCTTTACCTACTGATTCACGTTAAAACTTTTTTCTCACAAATCCCGCAAATTTGGTCCAGACACCAAAAGGTGACTTGACCAAAATGGGTGAAAGAGTTTTTGTTCGGGAAACTTTTTTTAAAAACACTAGGGCAGCATTTCACTAACCAAAGAATATTCTCTGATCCTTAACCTACTGATTCACGTCAAAACTTTTTTCTCACAAATCCCGCAAATTTGGTCCAGACACCAAAAGGTGACTTGACCAAAATGGGTGAAAAAGCTTTTGTTCGGGAAACTTTTTTTAAAAACACTAGGGCAGCATTTCAATAACTAGAGATTATTCTCTGATCCTTTACCTACTGATTCACGTTAAAACTTTTTTCTCACAAATCCCGCAAATTTGGTCCAGACACCAAAAGGTGACTTGACCAAAATGGGTGAAAGAGTTTTTGTTCGGGAAACTTTTTTTAAAAACACTAGGGCAGCATTTCACTAACCAAAGAATATTCTCTGATCCTTAACCTACTGATTCACGTCAAAACTTTTTTCTCACAAATCCCGCAAACTTGGTATAGATACTAAAAGGTGACTTGACCAAAATGGGTGAAAAAGTTTTTGTTCGAGAAACTTTTTTTAAAAACACTAGGGCAGCATTTTACTTACCAGAGAACATTCTCTGATCCTTTACCTACTGATTCACGTTAAAACTTTTTTCTCAAAAATCCCGCAAATTTGGTCCAGACACCAAAAGGTGACTTGACCAAAATGGGTGAAAGAGTTTTTGTTCAGGAAACTTTTTTTAAAAACACTAGGGCAGCATTTCACTTTCCAAAGAATATTCTCTGATCCTTTACCCACTGATTCACGTCAAAAAGTTTTTCTCACAAATCCCGCAAATTGGGTCCAGACACCAAAAGGTGACTTGACCAAAATGGGTGAAAAAGTTTTTGTTCGGTAAACTTTTTTAAAAAACACTAGGGCAGCATTTCAATAACTAAAAATTATTCTCTGATCCTTTATCTACTGATTCACGTCAAAACTTTTTTCTCACAAATCCCGCAAATTTGGTCCAGACACCAAAAGGTGACTTGACCAAAATGGGTGAAAAAGTTTTTGTTCGAGAAACTTTTTTTAAAAACACTAGGGCAGCATTTTACTTACCAGAGAACATTCTCTGATCCTTTACCTACTGATTCACGTTAAAACTTTTTTCTCACAAATCCCGCAAATTTGGTCCAGACACCAAAAGGTGACTTGACCAAAATGGGTGAAAGAGTTTTTGTTCAGGAAACTTTTTTTAAAAACACTAGGGCAGCATTTCACTTTCCAAAGAATATTCTCTGATCCTTTACCCACTGATTCACGTCAAAAAGTTTTTCTCACAAATCCCGCAAATTGGGTCCAGACACCAAAAGGTGACTTGACCAAAATGGGAGAAAAAGTTTTTGTTCGTGAAACTTTTTTTAAAAACACTAGGTCAGAATTTCACTTACCAGAGAACATTCTCTGATCCTTTACCTACTGATTCACGTCAAAACTTTTTTCTCACAAATCCCGCAAATTTGGTCCAGACACCAAAAGGTGACTTGACCAAAATGGGTGAAAAAGTTTTTGTTCGGGAAACTTTTTTAAAAACACTAGGGCAGCATTTCACTTAACAGAGAACATTCTCTGATCCTTTACCTACTGATTCACGTTAAAACTTTTTTCTCACAAATCCCGCAAATTTGGTCCAGACACCAAAAGGTGACTTGACCAAAATGGGTGAAAGAGTTTTTGTTCGGGAAACTTTTTTTAAAAACACTAGGGCAGCATTTCACTAACCAAAGAATATTCTCTGATCCTTAACCTACTGATTCACGTCAAAACTTTTTTCTCACAAATCCCGCAAATTTGGTCCAGACACCAAAAGGTGACTTGACCAAAATGGGTGAAAAAGCTTTTGTTCGGGAAACTTTTTTTAAAAACACTAGGGCAGCATTTCAATAACTAGAGATTATTCTCTGATCATTTACCTACTGATTCACGTCAAAACTTTTTTCTCACAAATCCCGCAAATTTGATCCAGACACCAAAAGGTGACTTGACCAAAATGGGTGAAAAAGTTTTTGTTCGGGAAACTTCTTTTAAAAACACTAGGGCAGCATTTCACTAACTAGGGATTATTCTCTGAGCCTTTACCTACTAATTGACGTCAAAACTTTTTTCTCACAAATCCCGCAAATTGGGTCCAGACACCAAAAGGTGACTTGACCAAAATGGGTGAAAAAGTTTTTGTTCGGGAAACTTTTTTTAAAAACACTAGGGCAGCATTTCAATAACTAGAGATTATTCTCTGATTCTTTACCTACTAATTGACGTCAAAACTTTTTTCTCACAAATCCCGCAAATTTGGTCCAGACACCAAAAGGTGACTTGACCAAAATGGGTGAAAAAGTTTTTGTTCGAGAAACTTTTTTTAAAAACACTAGGGCAGCATTTTACTTACCAGAGAACATTCTCTGATCCTTTACCTACTGATTCACGTTAAAACTTTTTTCTCACAAATCCCGCAAATTTGGTCCAGACACCAAAAGGTGACTTGACCAAAATGGGTGAAAGAGTTTTTGTTCAGGAAACTTTTTTTAAAAACACTAGGGCAGCATTTCACTTTCCAAAGAATATTCTCTGATCCTTTACCCACTGATTCACGTCAAAAAGTTTTTCTCACAAATCCCGCAAATTGGGTCCAGACACCAAAAGGTGACTTGACCAAAATGGGAGAAAAAGTTTTTGTTCGTGAAACTTTTTTTAAAAACACTAGGTCAGAATTTCACTTACCAGAGAACATTCTCTGATCCTTTACCTACTGATTCACGTCAAAACTTTTTTCTCACAAATCCCGCAAATTGGGTCCAGACACCAAAAGGTGACTTGACCAAAATGGGTGAAAAAGTTTTTGTTCGGGAAACTTTTTTAAAAACACTAGGGCAGCATTTCACTTAACAGAGAACATTCTCTGATCCTTTACCTACTGATTCACGTTAAAACTTTTTTCTCACAAATCCCGCAAATTTGGTCCAGACACCAAAAGGTGACTTGACCAAAATGGGTGAAAGAGTTTTTGTTCGGGAAACTTTTTTTAAAAACACTAGGGCAGCATTTCACTAACCAAAGAATATTCTCTGATCCTTAACCTACTGATTCACGTCAAAACTTTTTTCTCACAAATCCCGCAAATTTGGTCCAGACACCAAAAGGTGACTTGACCAAAATGGGTGAAAAAGCTTTTGTTCGGGAAACTTTTTTTAAAAACACTAGGGCAGCATTTCAATAACTAGAGATTATTCTCTGATCCTTTACCTACTGATTCACGTTAAAACTTTTTTCTCACAAATCCCGCAAATTTGGTCCAGACACCAAAAGGTGACTTGACCAAAATGGGTGAAAGAGTTTTTGTTCGGGAAACTTTTTTTAAAAACACTAGGGCAGCATTTCACTAACCAAAGAATATTCTCTGATCCTTAACCTACTGATTCACGTCAAAACCTTTTTCTCACAAATCCCGCAAATTTGGTCCAGACACCAAAAGGTGACTTGACCAAAATGGGTGAAAAAGTTTTTGTTCGGGAAACTTTTTTAAAAACACTAGGGCAGCATTTCACTTAACAGAGAACATTCTCTGATCCTTTACCTACTGATTCACGTCAAAACTTTTTTCGCACAAATCCCGAAAACTTGGTCCAGATACCAAAGGTGACTTGACGAAAATAGGTAAAAAAGGTTTTGTTCGGGAAACTTTTTTCAAAAAAACTAGAGCAGCATTTTACTTACCAGAGAATGTTCTCTGATCCTTTACCTACTGGTTCACGTCAATACTTTTTTCTCACAAATCCCGCAAATTGAGTCCAGACAGCAAAAGGTGACTTGACCAAAATGGGTGATAAAGTTTTTGTTCGGGAAACTTTTTTTAAAAACACTAGGGCAGCATTTCACTAACTAGAGAATATTCTCTGATCCTTTACCTACTAATTCACGTCAGACACCAAAAGGTGACTTGACCAAAATGGGTGAAAAAGTTTTTGTTCGGGAAACTTTTTTTAAAAACACTAGGGCAGCATTTCAATAACTAGAGATTATTCTCTGATCCTTTACCTACTAATTCACGTCAAAACTTTTTTCTCACAAATCCCGCAAATTGGGTCCAGACACCAAAAGGTGACTTGACCAAAATGGGTGAAAAAGTTTTTGTTCGGTAAACTTTTTTAAAAAACACTAGGGCAGCATTTCAATAACTAGAGATTATTCTCTGATCCTTTACCTACTGATTCACGTCAAATTTTTTTCTCACAAATCCCTCAAATTTGGTCCAGACACCAAAAGGTGACTTGACCAAAATGGGTGAAAAAGTTTTTGTTCGTGAACCTTTTTTTAAAAACACTTGGGCAGCATTTCACTTTCCAAAGAATATTCTCTGATCCTTTACCCACTGATTCACGTCAAAAAGTTTTTCTCACAAATCCCGCAAATTAACTCCAGACACCAAAAGGTGTCTTGACTAAAATGGGTGAAAAAGTTTTTGTTCGGGAAACTTTTTTTAAAAACACTAGGGCAGCATTTCACTAACCAGAGAATATTCTCTGATCCTTAACCTACTGATTCACGTCAAAACTTTTTTCTCACAAATCCCGCAAACTTGGTATAGATACTAAAAGGTGACTTGACCAAAATGGGTGAAAAAGTTTTTGTTCGAGAAACTTTTTTTAAAAACACTAGGGCAGCATTTTACTTACCAGAGAACATTCTCTGATCCTTTACCTACTGATTCACGTTAAAACTTTTTTCTCACAAATCCCGCAAATTTGGTCCAGACACCAAAAGGTGACTTGACCAAAATGGGTGAAAGAGTTTTTGTTCAGGAAACTTTTTTTAAAAACACTAGGGCAGCATTTCACTTTCCAAAGAATATTCTCTGATCCTTTACCCACTGATTCACGTCAAAAAGTTTTTCTCACAAATCCCGCAAATTGGGTCCAGACACCAAAAGGTGACTTGACCAAAATGGGTGAAAAAGTTTTTGTTCGGTAAACTTTTTTAAAAAACACTAGGGCAGCATTTCAATAACTAAAAATTATTCTCTGATCCTTTATCTACTGATTCACGTCAAAACTTTTTTCTCACAAATCCCGCAAATTTGGTCCAGACACCAAAAGGTGACTTGACCAAAATGGGTGAAAAAGTTTTTGTTCGAGAAACTTTTTTTAAAAACACTAGGGCAGCATTTTACTTACCAGAGAACATTCTCTGATCCTTTACCTACTGATTCACGTTAAAACTTTTTTCTCACAAATCCCGCAAATTTGGTCCAGACACCAAAAGGTGACTTGACCAAAATGGGTGAAAGAGTTTTTGTTCAGGAAACTTTTTTTAAAAACACTAGGGCAGCATTTCACTTTCCAAAGAATATTCTCTGATCCTTTACCCACTGATTCACGTCAAAAAGTTTTTCTCACAAATCCCGCAAATTGGGTCCAGACACCAAAAGGTGACTTGACCAAAATGGGAGAAAAAGTTTTTGTTCGTGAAACTTTTTTTAAAAACACTAGGTCAGAATTTCACTTACCAGAGAACATTCTCTGATCCTTTACCTACTGATTCACGTCAAAACTTTTTTCTCACAAATCCCGCAAATTTGGTCCAGACACCAAAAGGTGACTTGACCAAAATGGGTGAAAAAGTTTTTGTTCGGGAAACTTTTTTAAAAACACTAGGGCAGCATTTCACTTAACAGAGAACATTCTCTGATCCTTTACCTACTGATTCACGTTAAAACTTTTTTCTCACAAATCCCGCAAATTTGGTCCAGACACCAAAAGGTGACTTGACCAAAATGGGTGAAAGAGTTTTTGTTCGGGAAACTTTTTTTAAAAACACTAGGGCAGCATTTCACTAACCAAAGAATATTCTCTGATCCTTAACCTACTGATTCACGTCAAAACTTTTTTCTCACAAATCCCGCAAATTTGGTCCAGACACCAAAAGGTGACTTGACCAAAATGGGTGAAAAAGCTTTTGTTCGGGAAACTTTTTTTAAAAACACTAGGGCAGCATTTCAATAACTAGAGATTATTCTCTGATCATTTACCTACTGATTCACGTCAAAACTTTTTTCTCACAAATCCCGCAAATTTGATCCAGACACCAAAAGGTGACTTGACCAAAATGGGTGAAAAAGTTTTTGTTCGGGAAACTTCTTTTAAAAACACTAGGGCAGCATTTCACTAACTAGGGATTATTCTCTGAGCCTTTACCTACTAATTGACGTCAAAACTTTTTTCTCACAAATCCCGCAAATTGGGTCCAGACACCAAAAGGTGACTTGACCAAAATGGGTGAAAAAGTTTTTGTTCGGGAAACTTTTTTTAAAAACACTAGGGCAGCATTTCAATAACTAGAGATTATTCTCTGATTCTTTACCTACTAATTGACGTCAAAACTTTTTTCTCACAAATCCCGCAAATTTGGTCCAGACACCAAAAGGTGACTTGACCAAAATGGGTGAAAAAGTTTTTGTTCGAGAAACTTTTTTTAAAAACACTAGGGCAGCATTTTACTTACCAGAGAACATTCTCTGATCCTTTACCTACTGATTCACGTTAAAACTTTTTTCTCACAAATCCCGCAAATTTGGTCCAGACACCAAAAGGTGACTTGACCAAAATGGGTGAAAGAGTTTTTGTTCAGGAAACTTTTTTTAAAAACACTAGGGCAGCATTTCACTTTCCAAAGAATATTCTCTGATCCTTTACCCACTGATTCACGTCAAAAAGTTTTTCTCACAAATCCCGCAAATTGGGTCCAGACACCAAAAGGTGACTTGACCAAAATGGGAGAAAAAGTTTTTGTTCGTGAAACTTTTTTTAAAAACACTAGGTCAGAATTTCACTTACCAGAGAACATTCTCTGATCCTTTACCTACTGATTCACGTCAAAACTTTTTTCTCACAAATCCCGCAAATTGGGTCCAGACACCAAAAGGTGACTTGACCAAAATGGGTGAAAAAGTTTTTGTTCGGGAAACTTTTTTAAAAACACTAGGGCAGCATTTCACTTAACAGAGAACATTCTCTGATCCTTTACCTACTGATTCACGTTAAAACTTTTTTCTCACAAATCCCGCAAATTTGGTCCAGACACCAAAAGGTGACTTGACCAAAATGGGTGAAAGAGTTTTTGTTCGGGAAACTTTTTTTAAAAACACTAGGGCAGCATTTCACTAACCAAAGAATATTCTCTGATCCTTAACCTACTGATTCACGTCAAAACTTTTTTCTCACAAATCCCGCAAATTTGGTCCAGACACCAAAAGGTGACTTGACCAAAATGGGTGAAAAAGCTTTTGTTCGGGAAACTTTTTTTAAAAACACTAGGGCAGCATTTCAATAACTAGAGATTATTCTCTGATCATTTACCTACTGATTCACGTCAAAACTTTTTTCTCACAAATCCCGCAAATTTGATCCAGACACCAAAAGGTGACTTGACCAAAATGGGTGAAAAAGTTTTTGTTCGGGAAACTTCTTTTAAAAACACTAGGGCAGCATTTCACTAACTAGGGATTATTCTCTGAGCCTTTACCTACTAATTGACGTCAAAACTTTTTTCTCACAAATCCCGCAAATTGGGTCCAGACACCAAAAGGTGACTTGACCAAAATGGGTGAAAAAGTTTTTGTTCGGGAAACTTTTTTTAAAAACACTAGGGCAGCATTTCAATAACTAGAGATTATTCTCTGATTCTTTACCTACTAATTGACGTCAAAACTTTTTTCTCACAAATCCCGCAAACTTGGTCGAGATACCAAAAGGTGACTTGACCAAAATGGGTGAAAAAGTTTTTGTTCGGGAAACTTTTTTAAAAAACACTATTGCAGCATTTCACTTATTAAAGATTATTCTCTGACCTTTTTCTTATCGATTCCCATCAAATACTTTTCTTAACACATCCCGATAATGTGATTCAGAGGCCAAAAGGTAACTTTACCAAAAGTTTTTTCTAACAAACAGCCTAAATGGGAGAAATAGTTTTTTTTTGGAATTTTTTTAAAAACACTAAGGCGCAGTTTTACCAACTGGAAAATGTTCTCCAGCCTTTTGTCCATCGATTGCCAAAAGAACATTTTCTAAAAAGTCCCGCAAATGTGGCGTTCCAAGGCAAAATGTCTCCAGACCTATGTAAAAAAAGTTTGTTCTATATACGCAGGCACTGAATTTAAAGAAAACAAGGGAAATATAATTTTAATTATTAAAATAATGTTTTATTATATATATTTTATTGTAATGTTTTATTATATACATTAATTAATACTATTTTCCATATTTTTAATTTTCTTTTTTAATTATTTTATATAAAAATAAATTTTTTGTGTTCACAATTGCTGACTGAAGTAAATACACTCATTCTGTCAAAAACATTGAGTATTTTATGCAAAATGAGTGATTTTGCTGAACTTGGAGTGATTTTGCTAACTTTGAGTGATTTTGCTAACTTTACGCCTATAATTTTTTGTGTTCACAAATGCTGGCTGAAGTAAATACACTCATTCTGTCAAAAACATTGAGTATTTTATGCAAAATGAGTGATTTTGCTGAACTTGAAGTGATTTTGCTAACTTTGAGTGATTTTGCTAATTTCACGCCTATTGAAGTAAATACACTCATTCTGTCAAAAACATTGAGTATATTATGCAAAATGAGTGATTTTGCTGAACTTGGTGTGATTTTGCTAACTGAGTGATTTTGCTAACTTCACACGCTTAAAATTTTGATGTAATTACCCTACAAGAATAACACCGGTTATATGACCGGTCATTTTACTGATAGTGTCGATGGAAATACCCCTACAAGAAATTGATGACTGAAACTAACACATAAACAAAATTAAATATCTGTCATTTCACTCTTGCATATATGCAAGAGTGAAACAACTAATATAAATTGCATTTTTTGTTGTTAAAAAAAATAAAGTTTCGGTCAAGTTTTTCATATTGTCTTTAAGAACTTGATAGAAACTTTGTTCTACGCATTGACGGGTATTTCCGTCAACACTACCAGTCAAATGACCGGTCATATAACCGGTCGTATTCTTGTAGGGACCCTTCAATGCGTAGAACAAAGTTTCTATTAAGTTCTTAAGGGAAATGTAAAAAACTTGACCGAAACTTTTGTGTACATGTGATTTTGCATCTTCGTCGCACTTATGGATTCTATCGACTATAAAACATATATCTAAACTGCTCACTCTACTGCAGTTTACTAATCAAGTATAATATAAATATTAGTTACAGTTGACTCATCAAACTTAATGGGTATAGCAGTCACAGTTAACCAGTCAATTTTTTTGTGTAAATAGCCGTCACAGATAACTAGTCAAGTTTGATGTAAATATCAGTCTCAGTTAATCAGTGAGTTTTTATGTAAATATCCGTCAAAACTGACTGTTATAATCAAATAGTAAAAGCGAATTGATATACATATATTCGAAAATTTTATTTTCTTAAAAAAAGTTTTATTAAAAATTACATCGATAAATCATCACATTCCATACTTTTTATAATATATAGTAAAATAATATAACATTATATATAAAATAAATTTTATCGATTTTGATTTCAATCAATTTGGTTAAAAACTTAAATAGGATTGAAATTATTTAAAATAGTATGAAATATTCATTGCAAAATCGATCGATTTGAAATGGGCCGATTTTCATCACTTACCAGATTATATATAATATTATATTATATATAATATTATATTATTATAATATTATTATAATATTATTATATTATATATCAAACTGATCGATTTTGCAATGAATATTTCGTATTATATAATATTATTATATATAATATATATTCAGGTATGTGATGAAAATCGGTAGATTTCAAATTGATCGATTTTGCAATTAATATTTCATACTATTTCGAATAATTTCAATCCTATTTAACTTTTAAATTTACCTTTTAAATTTAAGTTTTTAACCAAATTGATCGAAATCAAAATCGATAGAATTTATTCACATACCATAGTTTGTTTTTATAATATATAATATTATACTATATATTACATATATTACATAATATTATACTATATATTACATATATATTATAAAAACAAACTATGGTATGTGAACAAATTCTATCGATATTGATTTCGATCAATTTGGTTAAAAATTTAAATTTTAAAGGTGAATAAAAAAGACAAATAGGATTGAAATTATTTTAAATAGTATGAAATAATTATTGCTAATTCGGTCGATTTGAAATCTGCCGATTTTCATCACATGCCAGATTATATATAATATTATTATACATATTATATATATAAGTTTTAGAATTGTACAAGAAATACTGAAGGTTATAAATAAATAATGTTATTAAAATATAATATATAATATCATTGTATTATTGTGGTATACCAGATACCAGGCTGTCTTTCTTTAAATACTTCTTTTGTTTTACTCGGTTGTGGCTGCGTTCTATCGCCTTCCTGACGTTCTTTTCAAATTCGAAGGCTCCTTGATTCTGGAAAACATCTAAAATTAAAAAAATAAATATGTATAAATAACTAATATAAGAAGATAATTATTTTTTTCATTTATAAACCAAAACATCTTCATACCTCGCAGAGCGTTATTAAATATTAAAAGTTTTCCCAGCGATCGCTTACCCCACCTTCCTTCCCAATTATTCATTACCAGCAGGTCATCCGTAAATATTGCACGTATGACGCTGCCGATATCCTCATACGTTCCTTTCATTTTATAAATGTAAGTTTTCTGTAAAGAATTATAGAAATCAAAGAATTAAAATATTAGAGTTTTAATTTATGTGTGTTACCATTGCTTGGGCGAAATCTGGCTCTAGCTCAAGCTTTTGCTCCAGCTCATTTACAGCTGTAAGTATCTGCAACGGGAGCATGCTGGCGACTTCGTCGATTTTTTTGTCGTATGTGTCACCAGTCATACGACAGACCGGCTTCTGGACCCTTTTGATGGCTACTTTATCAAAATGGCAGACTGAGCCAACATCTGTCAAAAATGTTTACTTTTTTAAATAATGAATTAAATTAGTAAAACTGGCAGATACTTACACTTGTTTCGAGCGCCTCCAACTGATTTGCAAGTTGCTGCTGGTTGCCGACGATGGCATTCTCCCCATTGCTCAAAATGCTTTGGTTATGATGTATATTTGTTTGCTTAAAAAAAAAGAACAGGTAATTATTTATTTCGAAAAATGACTTTGTATTGAAAATAAAAAGTAATTTTATACATACACTTTGCTAAATATTCTCCAGCCTATTGTTGACGGATTTTAAAATTTTCAAAATGTCTTAAATGAAGAAAAAAAAATAATTGTTAATAAAATACGATTTATAAAAAATAATTATTAAATTAACCTTCATTTTTCCCATCATTTTTTTTCAAATCCATATTTAAGGAGTAAGTCATTCTTTGTATTCCGGATTGGGTTGCTAAAAATTATGAAAATATATTTACGTGCTGCTATGTTTTCTTATACTCACCATTTATATTTTCCGAACTCATGTAATTATTATATACAATGGTTATACATTATATATATACAGTGGCAGACAAAAGTCTACATACGACCCCCATTTCTGCCACCTGACGAGTACAGACACATTATGAAGAAAAGTAATGATGGAGGTTTGTTTGAAATCTGATTTTATTCATAAAGTACAAAAAAAATAACTTACTTCAATATACACTTAAAAAATTATTTACAAAAAACGAAAAAAAAACTTTGACAAAAGTCTACATACGGCTTGTTAGCTAACATAAGTAATTTCATTTTAAGATTAAAAAATATTTATATTATTAAATTCAATATTTGGTTGGGCCACCACTGGCATCTATAACAGCCTGCAAGCATCTGGGCATTGAAGCAACTAAATTTTCCAGTTCAGTAGGCGTTATTTTTAGCCATTCTTCTTGCAGCATCTTTTTTAGCACTGGAGCACTAGTAATAGCATGTTTTCTGATTTTGCGTTCCAGAATCTCCCAGACGTGTTCAATGACATTTAAGTCCTGGCTTTGAGGTGGTGTGTGCAGTTGTCGTGGGGCATAATAGAGCAGCCAATCTTTCACAACTTGAGCGGTGTGCTTCGGGTCGTTATCCTGTTGAAAAATCCAACTCTCACCCAGATTTAAATTATTGACCGATGCTCTCAGATTTTGTTCTAAAATAGATTTATACTGGTAACGATCCATATTACCTTCAACAAATACCATATTTCCTACTCCAGATGCAGCAACAGCACCCCAAACCATCACGCTGCCACCACCATGCTTTACAGTAGGTACTAAGTTTTGAGGATTCATTGCAGTGTTATTTTTTCTCCAAACTCTGGCTCTCCCATCACCTCCAAAAATATTGTATTTTGACTCATCTGTAAACAAAACTCGCTTCCAGAAATCAAATCCCTTATCAATATGCATTTTGGCAAATTCCAAGCGGAGTTTTCGGTTTTTTTCACTTATGGGGGGTTTTTTTGCGTGGAGTTCTGCTGTGGAAACCATTATAATTCAAAGTTCTTTGAATTGTTCGTGGATGCACAAACGTATCTGACCTTATTGCTAGCTCTTGGGCCAGCGTTGTGGCAGTCACTTTCGGATTTTTGTCCACTTCTTTTATTATATAGCTAACATCTCTGCGATTTAGCTTCTTAGGGCGGCCACTACGCACTTTATTTTCAACAGATCCAGTGTTTTTGAAGTTGTTAAATACAGTTAGAACTGTTGCTTTACTCAAATTCAACAGCTTTGATATTTCACCAAACGTTTTTTTTTTCGTTTCTATATTTTACGACTAAGTTTCGCACATCAGTTGAAATTTCTTTTCGCGAGGACATTGTTACAATTCAATTATTCTGGAAACTGTCCAAACTACAACTAAATACAATTTATTTGAAATGTAAAACATTGCACAAAAGTAGTAATTCAAAAATAACGGTTCTTAACCGTTATCATCCAGCAGCAAGCAAAACATAAAGCATGGCATGCTGGCCGTATGTAGACTTTTGTCAATCCTCTCTTGTTGTTTTTCGTAAATTATTTTGTTTATATTAAAGTATGTATATTTTTTGTATAATGTTAATAAATAGAGATTTAAAACAAAACTGCATTATTACTTTTTTTAATATTGTTGTTGGAATCGTCAGGTGACAGAAATTGTGATCGTATCTAGACTTTTGTCGGCCACTGTATATATATATATAATTAGTCAGAAAAATCATGAAAAAGATGGTGTAGGAGTGGTATGAGAAGAAACTTGCTCTCGTTTGGAATACAAAAAGATTTAAAATCTATATCTTCCCTTTTGCCTATTGTGGTATCACTACTCAACTCGCTTGCAACGACTATGCCTAGATCACTAAACGACTGAAAGGGTTGTTCGAAAAAGTTTTCAGTTTTTCGAAAAACTTTGCATACATATTTTTCTGATTCGGATGAATTTATTACGCTAATTATTTTAATGGGTCCTAACTTATTGCTAAAACAAAAGCTGTCTTTCTCTTTTTTATTATTTATACTAAAGCTCTCTAGCTTAGAAATTTTCCTGGGATCTGATTTAAGTTCCTGCCTTTCTTCGAGTCTGAGGAATATCTGCTGAAAAATTTTCTTTGGCTTTTTAACAATTTTTTTTATGTATTGCATATAATTTTCAAATTTATATGCCGAAAAAGATTCTAATGGACCAAACTGTTTGACGCAATCCGCTAAATGAAGTAATCCGTGTACATTGAAACTAACTAACTCATCCATATAATCTACCAAAAATGTCTACGAAATCTTCTAGTACTTTCTGAGCAATATCTACCTCTCTTACATGCGACCTTTCACTAGACAGGACCCTTATACTACTATGTAATAATAGAAAGTGGTAATATTGATCGCTACTGACAGAATCTTTCAGAATGAAAATACCTGTATATAACAAAAACTGCCTAAATTCCGTAGACTTCCAATTACTTAACTCATCCAAACTTCTAGGTGCACGGCAAAATTCCGATGGAACAAACTCAGCGATAAAATTTAATTTTTTATTAATGTTCTTTACATTTTCTTTTTTAATTAAAAGTTTGAGCAATTTTGTAGTAACACCTAAATCGACTAAATGCATTGGATCTAAAGGGAACTGAGAAACCATTCCGAAATCTGATTCTTCTATAATACTTCTTTTTACTTTAAACTCTTCTATATGGGGGGAAGGATTACATCTCGATTAAAATGATATATCCGTTCTTAAATTACAGACCTCTTTCGAAAAACACACCCTTCTCTTTTTATATAATCCTTCCTGACAACATTTGGGGCAACCATTCTTACCATTATGAGACACTACACCTGTGACAAATGCCCTAGCTGGAGAATCACAAACAAACAAACGAACATTAAAAAGCAACAAGTTTTAATTATATCCTACTTTAATTCCATTTTCTTTAAGCACCTTTACTTCTGCACAAAAGTCTGACATAAAACTATCTAAATTCTGTGGCTTCTTAAAACCTGAGAAACACCCGATCATAAATGGCCTAACGTTAGCGAAACCTACGATTGCTCCAAGAATAGGCCATAAAACTCTGTTAGAACTTTCGAAAAGTTTTAGACCATCAATCCCTACATCTATTAAAACTTCTTCTTTTCCATCTTAATAATCAAATGATTCTGAAAGAAAATATTTCTGTATACCTAAATATAAAAATTCTCCAATAGGAATGGTCGAAATGTGAACCTTTTTAGTACTTGTCCCCAAAAGAGTTTTGGCTGACAACGGCAAATCTTTAATTACTACCCTTTTTAAGGTGTGCAATAAATCTTCTTACGCGGTTTGCGATATTTTATTTCTAACAGCCCATGATTTAATCTCCTCACACTTTCCCTTACCGTCTACAAAAGTGAATGCTACAGGCCCTAGCGACACATTATCAACGCTACCGTTTGGTAAAAACTCACTAGAATCTACTTCAATTGGAATGAAACTACCTGCAGATGTGGATGCTACTGGCTCAGAATCACAAATAAAACTTTTACTAATTATTTCCACAGATTTCATTGATTTTGGATTTTCACTTTTCTCACTATTCACGCGTTCGATTTCAATTAATCTTTTATATTTTTTTATGTTGGACTCAAATGTCCTTTTTTCTTTAGACATGCTATTTTGCCAATGTCTTTTATCATCATTTTATTTAATTTTTATGTATTTTAATTTTATTTTATTTAAATTAAATGTAATTAATTTTATTTAAAACTTATTGTTAATAAAATTTCTGCACACAATATAAACTCTTTGTAGTGTTTTTACGAATTAATGATTTCGGCGGGGGTTTACAAAAATATAACTTTTGTAAACGTCTAAAATGCAACATACATTAGTTGTTTTGCTCTTATGCAAGACTGAAACAACATATATGTGTTCTTTTTTTTATTTTGTTGATGTGTTAGTTTCCGTCATCAATTTCTTGTAGGGTAGGTTTAAACCATGGGTAACGCTATTTGCTATTATTTCGGTAACAGTATTTCAACGATAACGATATTTCGGTTGATTCGGTATATTAGCGATAACGCTATTTTCTATTATTTCGGTAACGGTATTTAAGCGATAACAGTATTTTAGTTATTTCGGTAACGATATTTTAGTTATTGCGGTATCGGTATTTTAATGATAACGGTGGTTTCAATGCACACCCCATTATGATCAGTCTATTGGAAGATAGATTTATGTATGTACAGCGAACATATTTTTGAATGTTGTCACGTCGGCTCGCAGAGGATTAATCACTCAACGAAGTTTTTTCTGTTATAGGAAGAAGCTCAGAAAATGAGTGAAGACCCGAAATCAGCTGGCAAACTGCAGTAAGTATGAAATTCAATGGAGAGAAATGGGGATGTCATGGGATTGAGGCAGGTGACTAATACCATGTTTCTACATAACAAGCAATTTCTCAAACAGACAAGCTGTACACAAACAAGTACGTAAGCGAATGAGTTTTTATAGTACACTTGTCTTACTTACGTTTTGTTACGTTGTTTTTTTTTATATTGTCAAATTACATTATTGCCATAGTATATAGTTTTGTATTTTGTTTACTTTTTTTATGCTAAAATACAACTCTTTCATTACTAAATGGCAAGTCTAGTACAAATATAAACGAACAGCTGTTTTTTATTTACAAGACAAAGTTAATTTATATGAATAATTATTTGTGAATAAAATTTGTTATTTATTAAAAAAAAAACAAGTAAGAGCGGCTAAATTCGGCTATGCCGAATCTTATATACCTTTCACCATGGTTGGGAAAATAGTGAAGTTTATATATGGACATATATGGAATGGACAGATTTATATACGGACATCTTTAAGTGGAAATTTACCATTTAGTTTAGTGATAAAACTTGGACTCTGAAAGATTTATGGTTCCCGAAAATAGGTATTTTTTTAGATTTTGGTCATAACTACTTTCAGCAAATATGTTCTACTAAAGATTTTCGATCTTTGGATATATAAGACGTATCCATAGGTAACATTACATTTTAGTTTTTATAAAAATTTTGATGTTTTTAGCCCATTTATGGAGTATTTAATTACGGTCTTACCGTTCTTAAGATATAAATTAATCTATTTTGTGCCACGCCCAATGTAAGGATCCCGCCCACATTTGGTCAGATGTTGTGTATTGATAACCAAGATGCTTGTACCTTATTTGGAAACTTTTCCTCTTTCCGTTCTCCAATTATACAGAAAAGCTGACCAACATCGTTAAGACAACTGTGCTGGACGCATTTGTTTTGTAAAAAAAAAATAAAAAAATAACAAAAAGTCGTAAGAAAATAAAAAAAAGTGTTGAAAAAATATAAAAATAAAAAAAGTTGAATAGACGGAGCTCGATCGCGTGACTAAAAGAAAAAAAGTATTTGTGACAAAGCGCTTAGACCACTGAGCCATTGAAGGACATAAGCAAACGTCGTTAATAGAAGTAAATAAAGAGTTTTCGCTTAAAACAGATTTGTTTGGGTTTTACGTAAATGACAAACCTTTGTATGGATTTGTTTTGTAAAAAAAAAATAAAAAAATAACAAAAAGTCGTAAGAAAATAAAAAAAAGTGTTGAAAAAATATAAAAATAAAAAAAGTTGAATAGACGGAGCTCGATCGCGTGACTAAAAGAAAAAAAGTATTTGTGACAAAGCGCTTAGACCACTGAGCCATTGAAGGACATAAGCAAACGTCGTTAATAGAAGTAAATAAAGAGTTTTCGCTTAAAACAGATTTGTTTGGGTTTTACGTAAATGACAAACCTTTGTATGGATTTGTTGTTTGTGGGTAAAAGGTGAGGAGGTGAAAGACAAAAAGTTCAACAAATAAAATAAAAACAACAACAATCACGATCATAATGCCAATCAGTGTTGTCATATTTTTTTTTCAAAAATCTTTTTAGTTCTAAAAAAAGCTTTTTTCGACGAAAAAAGTATTTTTTTACAAATCGTTAAAAGATTTCACTAGAACTGCATGTGTTTTATTTCTACAAAAAAGTTTGATTTAGCTGGCAAACTTGTATTTGGGATTTTATTTCGCTTTTTTATTACAAAATATTTTTAATTTATTTAGCTTAATTTTAAAAATTTGAAGGAAAATAGTTTATAATTTTTTTTATTAATTATTATAAGCTATGACCTAAAATAGTTGCACTCAAAGGGAAATTATGTATAAAATTTTCTTAATATATGAGAAAATGGTTTAAAAATCTGTTTATAAATTCTTTTAAATCGGAGCAAAAAATAGAAATAAAACCGTTTGTTTTTTGTTTGTATAAGAGGTTTTTTATACAAATTTTGAGGTTTTTAGCCTATTCATGGATTATTTAATTATAAATATAAAATTTTATTTAAATTAATAATTTAATGTTAAAAAAAACAAAAAAATAAAAAAAAAAGTCGTAAGAAAATAAAAAAAATGTACAAAAAAAAGTTGAATTGTGTCTTCAGTAGGATTTGAACTCGCGTTATTAGAGAAAAAAGTATTTGTGACATAGCGTTTAGACGACTCGGCTATGAAGGCTACATGGAATCATCGTTTATAGAGTTAAATGAACAGTTTTCGTTCATTAGGGATTTGTTTGGTTTTTATTTAAATGAGAAATCTTTGTATGTGTTTGTTGTTTGTGTGTAAAAGGTGAAGAGGTGAAAGAAAAGAAATTGATGTGTTTGTTATGCGTAATATTCAACATACATATAAAACC
The DNA here is from genome assembly GCA_949748255.1 of Eustalomyia histrio. Classification (NCBI taxonomy): domain Eukaryota; kingdom Metazoa; phylum Arthropoda; class Insecta; order Diptera; family Anthomyiidae; genus Eustalomyia; species Eustalomyia histrio. The sequence continues at coordinate 89,630,840 of OX456526.1, forward strand.
AAAGGAATTTTACGGAAAAAATTAGAGGTAGTCCTGGTTTTTTGCTAATATCTCAGCCATTTATCAACCGATCTGGCTGATTTTTAATAGCAAGCAGAAATGGATCACATTTAACAGAAATATATAACAATCAAGTCCTCATCATGTCTGGGGTCTTCGGAAAACCCATTTCAACACACAGACGGACATCGTTAAATCAACTTCGCTCTTCATAAGGACCCAGAATATATCTACTTTATAGGGTCTAAGATCAATATTGTAGAAATTACAAACGGAATGACAAACTTATATATACCCTTCCACCTGTGGTGAAGGGTATAATAAAGAAAAAAAAATGTTTCCACCTATTGAATTACATTTTGATAGTGATTCAAGTGACGGTGTAGACATTCGTTTATGCCGCAGAAATGTCCGAGATGCCTTAAATGTTATGGATCTACCGGAAGAGCGGTGAGTAAAAACAAAACAAAATTTAAGTTCTTTTCATTTATGTGATTTTTCAGTTTCATTGCTACATTTCGCATCAACAAGGAAGTTATTTCAATGATTCTTAATAAAATACAGCCAAAATTAAAAGCACCATATCGAACCACTCACATACCAGCTGCTGAAAAGAAATGTAGATGTAGAAAACAAAACAAAAGAAAACAGCAAAAAAACTAATAAAATACTCTTTTGTAATACACACAATTACTTTTTTTTACTTGTATGTTTTTGACAGTATTGACAATTGAAATTGTTATGTAGAAGCCGCAAACAGAGTTACACTTACGTTTTCACTCAACAAAACTTGACATTTGTATTACAGAACCGCAAACTAATTGTTAATATTCAATTGGGAAACATTTTTGAGAAACTTGTTATCTAGAAACATGCCATAACTTTTACTTTTTTTCCGGTGGACGACTAAAACCAGGCAGCTGCACAGAGCAGATCAGCGGAAAATATAAGTTAAAAATTAATGTTTTTTTAAAGTTTTTATTAATAAGCAAAAATTTAAAAATATAAAATTAAAATAATATATATAAAATATTTTAATTAGCTGCGCTGCCTGGGCTATTGGTCATCATCATCGCCATTCTCATCACCATCGGCCATCTTCATTGCCACAGCACCATCATCGGCCGTCATCACCATCATCTCTATCAGCACCGCCATCGATCATCATCATTAACACCAGCCAGCGGCAACCTTGATAAAAGAAAAACGGTTTAGCACCTTCATTAACGAAGGTGCCAGGTATTCTTTTTTCTTTTAAATATATATAGGATAGGACATACAGAGGAGACATTGGAGAGACAGACGGACTTGACAGAAAATTTGTAGTTTTTTTGGTTTTTATTTTGTTTTATTATAATTTTTTGTTGTAATATTGGCAATAAAAAAATATGTATATATATATAGGTTTTCGTATAATTTTTTTTGCGCGAGGTAGGAGTTAGCTCAGGCCTAAGTCCTCGTTTTTTACGCCCGGGAATTCGGCCCGCTGTGAAAATATATAAAAATAAAAAAAAGGAAAAAGCTGAAAAAGAATAAAAAAGTGGACTATTTACCACGTCGGACATCCTGTGAAGAAATAAAAAGGAAAAAAAACTGGAAAACGATTTTAGGAAAGTTCTACAAAAAAGAAAATTTTAGTATACTTACCTAACGGAAAAGAACCGTTAGAAAAAAGAACATTATAGAAAGAAAAATTAAATTTTTGTCTGCCATTTTGAGAAAATATATAGGTACAGTCACCAATATTTTATTTGTAATTTTCAATATTTTTTATGCATTTGTGATCTTTCAATTTTTTTATTTTTGCTTTTTTAATTTTTTTTTGATTTATGCATTTTTAATTTTTTTATATTTTTATTTATGCTTTTAATTTTTTGAATTTTTTACTATGCTATGATTTTTTCAATTTTTCTTATTTCTGTTTTTATTTTATTTAAAAAATTATTTAATTTTTATAACGTTTTGAAAAAAAAACAAGTGAATACATTTTTTTTACGTGATAGTAGGGTAGTGAAAGAAGACAGAAATTAATTTTTTATAAAAGCGCATAACTTTAAAATTCTACAAGGATTTTATTAAATAGTTATAAAATGTGGGGATTTAAAGGTTAAAAACAAGGGGAACCCTTAAATTAATCCTACAATTTATTTAAAAGTGGGAATAAGGTATAGTTGTACAATAATAGAGTAGAGTTTTAGAAATACAGTCGGTCAATAAAGTTTGTGTGCAAACTGTAAAACAAAATTCAAATTTGGCATACCCTGTATCCCCTTGGCATCTTTGTTTTTCTCGTTTGTTGTTTATTATAGCTGTGTTCCCTTACTTTCTGGGTAAAGTTCGGTAAAATGAGAGTAAGCACAAAATACTCTCATAAAATGACAAAATTACCCAAAAGTACGGGAACGCAAAAAACCACTTTTCTAGCCCAAAAAAATGACAAAATGCATCAGTGATGCCAAATTTTTAGGTGCAATAAGTGTAAAACGACAAGTGAAAACGCGCTAATGGAGAAATGCGAAAATTGAAATAAGACTCAAAAATATATATTAAAATTGCCCGCCGTTTACAGTGGCACGAAATATCGAGATTTTGATATTTTCCTCTTTGAAAAAACACACATAGTTATTTCTAATAAATATATTTTTCTCATAATTCAATGTCTATGAGCTTTTTTTCATTGTTTTTTCAAAGTGGTGTATATAAAAATCTCGAGATTTCGTGCCAATGTAAAAGAGGGAGTTACAATTTAAAAAAAAAGCGGCAAGAAAAATTAAAAGGTGCCGATCTGTCCCATTTTTATAAACAGAAAATATTTGTAGTTTGTAGAAAGTAAAAAACCGCTTATTGTAACACGAAAAGGGCTAAATTAGCATCGCTGAAGTTCCTTAGTTTTATTTTTTACAATTATAAAACAGCTGTTTTTGTTTATCAACTGTTTTTTTGACAATTTACCCAAAGAAAAAGTTTGGGTAACTTTCGGTAAAAAGAGAAACACTTATACACTTTCATAAACGCTCTCATTTACCCAATTTTCGAGTACGGGAACGCTTTTGGGTAAGTTTGGGAACTCGCGGTAACGTACGGGAAGAGACTTTATTTAGCTTCTAGCATCTAGTTAGAATAACTGTTTTTTAAAATACCGTTAGATTTGAAAACAATTGCTTTGTTGATTGATGCAAAAATCTAGTCAACAAAGTTTGTATGCAAATCGCATAGTTAATTGTGGTCTTTGCGTGTAGGTTAACAAAGTGGTCCTCAGAACAATTATTTTACATGTTGATTAGGATTTTCAGTTTTATTTAAAGTTTTCGTTACATATTAAGAAAAAATACATTAAACAAATACAAGAAATGGCACCACGGCAAAGAGTTGTCTTCGGACCCTAGAGAAGTGATTAAACGAAATTATCGTTCGCAAGGTGCAAAAAAATCCGAAAAGTTTTGCACCAAAAATATGGATGGATATTAAAAATGAGGTGGGAAATCTTGTAGTACAGAAACAATTCGCAAAGTTGTAAAGTTGTATCAGATTTTGGAGGTAGAATTACCAACAACAATTTTACACTATTGTAAAACAATACACGATAAAACAGATACAATACCCCTTGTGAATTGAACATGTAGAAAGATACCGAAAAGAAGGTATTAATAAAAATACCAGGCCAAGATCTCGTCGAAATTATCGTTCGCAAGGTGCAAAAAATCCGAAAAGTTTTGCACCAAAAATACGGATGGATATTAAAAATGAGGTGGGAAAAGCTTGTAGTACAGAAACAATTCGCAAAGTACTCCGCAAAAAGCCGTTTGTAAGCTCTATAAACCGCAAAAAGAGATTCTTGTTCGCAAAACAATATGAATCAGCCGACCAAAGCTTTTGGAACACAGTTATTTTTCGGACGAAAGCAAATTTAACATCCACAGGACGAGCCAAAGTATGGCGTAAATCCAATTCTGAGCTTTAGCCACAAAACATGATGGGCACAGTCAAACACGGTGGTGGATCAGTACTCGATTGGGGGTGTATGGCTGCCTCTGGTATGCAAAAACTTGTTTTTATAGATGGTATAATTGATCAGTTTGCCTATTTAAACATTTAAAAATAACTTGTTTGAAAGTGCTGCAAAACTTGGGATTGAGGAGTCACTTGTGTTCCAGCAAGACAACGATCCTTATTGTCAAGGAGTGGCTCTTCTTTAAAGTGAAAAACCAGCTTTTAACCCAACATAGTTGCCTGATATTAATCCCATAGAACATGTGTGGGACCATCTGGACCGCCAAATCAGAAAACACGACATAAGAAGCAAAGAAGGCTTTAAAACGGCCCTTTTAATTTCATCGTTGTACAGAGAATAACTAACAAATATATTTCTTTATGCAATAAACATAAGCTACTTCACTTGCTTTAAAACTCCGTACTTTTGTGGAGTATTTTCTTGATTTCATGCAAACGTTGTTTTTCTAAAATTTAAATTTTGTTTTTTATTTCGTCTTGAAACTACAAACTATTATAAATTTTTTTGTTTATCGCACAAATTAAAAAAAAAAATTGGATCTTTTTCTATTTAAAATATTTTTTTTTTAATTGAAGTACACTTTGGTGATAGGAATTTAGGAAGTTTATTAGACATTTCTGGGAAAATTTTTAAAAAAAGGCTTGAGAATGTTGTAATCCTGGTTAGTTTATTTTTAAAGCAGTAGTATTTTACAGAAAACATACTAAAATGTTTAATAAGAGCAAAAAACATCCACATTTCTGTATGTTTTGGAACTGATCGGTGAAATTTTATATAACATATAATTTTGAGAGAAAATTTGGAATTTCTAAATAACTAAAAACCTCTTTTTTTAAATGATTAAAATAAATTATTTAAATTAAATTCAAGTACATGCTTATATTTTCTTTCTTTGGTTTAACCAACCCCTTGTCTTCACATTCAATATAATATGCCATTAAATTTGAAAATTACACACAAGACAACAACGAACAGAATTTGATTGTTTCAAAGTGGCAAATTTTATTGCTTTTGAAGACACCTGTTAACGATACAAAAAGCGTATTTAAGGGTAAAGTTATTTTCTTTTATTTCGGTAACGGTATTTAAAGGGTAAGGTTATTTTAGTTATTTCGGTAACGGGTTTTTAACGGTAAGGATATTTCGGTTGTTCGGTATCGGTATTTTAGCGATAAAGCTATTTTCTCGATTTATTTCAGCTATTTCGGTAACGTTATTTTAGGGATAACGATAGTCAGTTGCAAGGGCATTGAATCGATAACGGTATTTTAGCGATACTGACCGCAAACCCTGGTTTAAACCGAAATTTATTTTTATTATTTCTATCAAAATAAACCCAAAATATTAAAAATTATCAAAAAATTAAAAATATTAATTTAAATTTCATTTCAAATAAAGAAAAAATTACAAAAAAATTATAGGGACAAAAAAATATATAAATAAAATGGTATATAAATTAAAAATTTCAAAATAAATACACAACCTATGGTGGTCAAAATTATGTTTCGCAAAGAAAAAAATTGCTTTTACTACAATTTTCTTTAGATTATAATAAAATTAGGATTTTGTTTTCACCAGTAACCAAACAAAAAAAAAATAAATCAGAAAATCAAAATTTAAATTAATCTAACTACCAAAATTTATTGAAAGAAAAAAAATGTAAATTTATTATGGTCACCTTTAAAAATAAATATTCATAACTATATTATAGATTTGAAGAAGTTTAAATAGAAAATAAACACAAAGCAAAAATATCACTTTAAAATAGGGTCGAACCAATTTTAAAATTCGTTTACTTAAACAAGGTTTAAAAAAGGTATTTTAAACTAAAATTCGTTTAGCAAATTTTGCTTAAAATTGATTTGAAATGCTGTTTAAAATTTTTATGAATACCGCTGTGATTATGAATACGAATTTTTAATAAACCTTTTTTAGGCTTAAAATGTTTTTTAACTAAAATGCATTCGAAACTTGAATTAAGATTTTTTTATTAATACCGCTGTAAATATTTATGAAATTTAAAACAAGTTTTATGGTGATGTGCGCAAATTTATGCAATTTTGCAAATAAAAATATTGTCTGGCAATATATAATAGATTTTGTTAAAAAATGTGAAAATTTGCGTTGCATCATTTCAAAAGCGCCACCAATTAAACCTTAATTAAAATTTTGTTTTATATTTTCCATGATATTATGGATAGTGATGCTAATTATGCTGGAGATGAATATTTCATTTAATTTAATTTGTACAAGTTTTTTTTCTTATTTTATTTTATTACACATTTTTATAAATAAATTTAAAGAAAAAAATTATAATTTGTTATTCAAAGTTAAAAAATTTAGGCATTTACATAAATCCGTTTTTTGTTAAAAAAACAGTACAAATACGGACCGAATAAGGATCCGTAAACGGTCCGTCATTGAGGGACTTTCAACGGACAACTCCGTTTTTCATCCGATATATCGGTCCGTACACGGTCTGTCATTGACGGACTTTTAACGGACAACTCCGTTTTTCATCCGATATATCAGTTTCGATGTTCCTAAAAATTCGTTTTCTAGTCCGTATACAGATCAAGAAAACGGTGCGTAAATGGAGTTGGATTCCGTTATGACGGAACGGAACGTATTGTTTGTTGGGTAGGATTATTTTCGAAAACAATACGTTTTGGGCACCTACGTGGGCAAAAAAATGTATAGGTGAGAAGGTCCCTGGGGACCTTTTTCATTTTCAAACTAAAATTACTCCCTGAGGGTCCATGGACCATCAGGGATCAAGGTGTTTAGTACGGAAACGTGTGAAAAGGTCCGCTGGAACGTTGTAATGAAATTTCAAGAAATCATTAATAAATGCACTTTTTTTGGCTTGTTTTATTGTTTAAAGACATCACAAACGTTTTCTTTGAATTTTAGTTACTTTTTGGATTATTTTTATGTTTGATTATTTATATGCTTTATGTTTGAACACATTTCAAACGAGTTCTTTGAATTTAGATGTACAAGCTGGAAGCCAGGTAGACGTAGAAAAGGGTATTAAAGCGGCCATAGTTTCGTAAACCAAATCATACAAAGTTGAGACAGTGAACATCTAGTGCGGAATTTTATTTTGAATTTTACAAAGAGAAATAAAAGTACAATACAATGGCATAGGAAAATTTAATCATTGTTAAATTGTGTTACGTCGTAGTACACGCTTCCAGCAAATGAGCGAGGATGAAAGACGTGCAGTGGATGATCGATTTGCAGTCTTCATTAGTGCGGAGATGAGTGATGACAATGAAGTTGATATTCCTGCATTTGGTCTAGAAGGTGCTGATGATGACGACGATGATAAAAAGTAAAAAAATGATGCTCCGCAAACAAGTGGCAATTACTTCATTTCCAAAGATGGCACCGAATGGACTAAAAATGCACCACCGACTTCCTGTACTCGTGCTCATAAAGTGGTCTACACAAGAAGGAATCCGGGACCAGTAGGAACCACACATGATCCATTTACCATATTCCGCTCGCTCATCACCGAAGACATGGCGTACATCATAATACGCGAATCAAATTGGAAAGGCAGGGAAGTGACAGCTGCATGGAATTTGGCAAATCCAACGAAAACAAAGGAATGGAAACCAATCACTTTGAAAGAGTTCGATGCCTTTTTGGCTATTATTTTGCATGCTGGACTCACTAAATCGAATAGTGAACCTCTTGCAGACTTATGGGGCCCAACGCGTTGTCCAATATACAAAGCTGCGTTATTATTAGATAGTATGAAGTGCATAAAACAATGCCTTAGATTCGACAATGGAAATACGCGACAGCAGCGACTAGTCAACAGCAAATCTGCGGCTATTGGTGATATTTGGCAAATGTTGCAGTTTAACTTTGCAGCAGCTTACACTCCGCATGATGCAGTGACCATTGATGAGCAGATATTCCCATATAGAGGCCGCACCCGCTTCACACAATACATTCAATCGAAGCATGCCAAGTATGGTATAAAGATACGGTGGTTGTGCGACTCGAAATCATTTTATCCTGTCTAAGGAATGATTTACTCTGGGAAATTGCCTGACCAGGCACGAGAGGTGAATAAAGGGCAGAATGTTGTATTTCAACTTTCGGAGAGATATTTGAATGCAGACCGCACAATTTATGCTGACATATTTTTCACAACTTTGCATTTGGCGCGTACTTTGATCGGGAAGAAAACTGCATATGTTGGAACAGTGCGCTCGGATAAGGCATGTGTGCCACGGGAGTTCCAAAAAAATTGTACACGTCCTGTCAACAGCACATTGTTCGGCTTCAACGAAGGCAATATGTTTATATGTGCTGTCGACACAACATTATACTTGCGGTGTCGACATGCAAATTGCATGCATTAGCTTAAAAAGTATATAATTTCCTATAGAGTGTTAAAAACCAAAAAGTATATAGTTCTCAATATACTATTTATTTTTAATAAAATTAGACATATCTAATAAAGTAAAAAAATACAATAGTTACGAATTCAAACATAACATTGTGACATGAAAAGTATAAAGTGTGTACACACATTGACCAACTCTGTCTATTCATATCCATTATTTCCCATTTCTATGGTAAAAATATATAATAAAGAGAATAAATATGATATTGATTGTTGCAACATACAATTCAAAAAACCTATACAAAATTCAATAATTTGAAAAAAATTGTTTTCGTGAAAAAACTGATAAACGGTTAAGAATCCCAAAAACTGGGATAAAAAATTAAACTGTTTATCTGGCAGCACTGCATACACCAAATTTCATGTTTTTTAACACATTAGCAACTTTGAAAATGTTGCCCTCTCATTTAAAAATGTTACCGCTGAACTCTGTACCATGTTGAATTTTTGGTAGAGTGTTAAAAACACTCTATAGTAAACTATATACTTTTTGTAAAAACTACCAGAAATTCAACATGATACGGAGTTTAACAGAGGCAACATGTTTATATGAATGGGCAACATTTTCAAAGTTGCAACTGTGTTGAAAAACATTAAATTTGGTGTATGCAGTGCTGCCACATAAACAGTTTAATTTTTTATACCGGTTTTTGTGATACTTAACTGTTTACCAGTTTCTTCATGAAAACAACTTTTTTCAAATTCATGCATTTTTTATAGTTTTTTTAATTGTATGTTGCAACAATCAATAGCATATTTATTCTCTTTATTATATATTTTTACCATAGAAATGGGAAATAATGGATATGAATAGACAGATTTGGTCAATGTGTGTACACACTTTATACTTTTCATGTCACAATGTTAACTTTGAATTCGTTACTATTGTATTTTTTTACTTTATTAGATATGTCTAATTTTATGAAAAATAAATAGTATATTGAACAAGTATTATATTTTTATTTAAAAAATCTGAAAAAATACATGAATAAAAAAAATTTCATGTTTCTTTACAATAAAATAATTTATAAAAAGAATATGATTATATGATCTAAAATCCTACTAATACCATTCATTTACAAAATAACAGATCAACAATTCATAAAAAACTCCATTACTTTAAACACAAGGATACAGTGCAAAATTTAATTTAAAATACTGTCTAATCATTAGCTATCAACATAGAATATGCTGTAGATTTAATATGGATTAGTACAAATATTTGAAATTAACGGCTTCATATAAGCTTTGGTTTTAGGTACTTTAAGAATTAAAGTTCATAACAAAAACTGTAAAATATAGAGGATAAATATAAATTGTTAAATTTCGTTGATGTTAGTATAATTGTGTGTTGTTTTCGAGTTTGTTAATTTGTTTCCAAACACTCAATATAAAACAGACAATCATCAACAAGCAAGGAGAGCGTGGATATTGATAAGGTTGGGTAGCGTCAACCGTAAATACTAAGTTTTTTATCCTGCTGGCTCTGTGGAATTTCTGAAGTTTTATTCTCTACAATTAACTAATAAAAAATTGTCATGTTTCTTTGCAATAAAATAATTTATAAAAAGAATATGATCTAAAATCTTACTAATACTATTCATTTACAAAATAAAAAAACATTATTTTTATGAAATAATCTGAAAAATCTCTAGCATCCCAAAAAATGGCAAAAAATACTTAAAATTGGTTATATGGCAGCACCGCTAACTCAGCTTTGTTGGCGCCAGGAGTCTTGATTCTGATCTTGAACGATACCAAAAAGTATATAATTTTCTATAGAGTATTTTTCCCACTCTACCAGAAATTCAACATGGTACAGAGTTCAGCAGCAACATTTTGAAATAAGAGGGCAACATTTTCAAAGTTGCTAAAGTGTTGAAAAACATTAAATTTGGTGTATGCAGTGCTGCCACATAAACAGTGTAATTTTTTATCCCAGTTTTTGGGATTCTTAATTGTTTACCAGTTTTTGCATGAAAACAATTTTTTTTTAAACTATTGCATCTTTTATAGGTTTTTTGTTATATGTTGCAACAATTAATAGCATATTTATTCTCTTTTTTATATATTTTTACCATAGAAATGCGAAATAATGGATATGAATATACATAGTTGGTCAATGTGTGTGTACACACTTTAATACTTTTCATGTCACAATATTATGTTTGAATTCGTAACTATTTTTTAACACAATTGCAAATTTTTGTTATATTTTTTTACTTTACTAGACATGTATAATTTTAGTAAAAATAAATAATATATTGAACAAATATTATACTTTTATATGAAAAATCTGAAAAAATACATGAATAAAATAAAAAAACATTTTTTTTATGAAATAATCTGAAAAATCTCTAGCATCCCAAAAAACGACAAAAAAAATAGTTAAAATTGGTTATATGGCAGCACCGCTAAACACTACCAAAAGTTGCAGACCAAACTGACCTTTGTTGCCGTCAAACTATGTTCGTGTTCTAAGAGAGTACTAAAAAGTTCGTGAGAGAGAAACATACTCTATAGAAAATTATATACTTTTTGACGATACAGACGTACAGAAAATAACGGAGTGTGAAAATTTATTAAAATATAAACATATTTAACGGAGAAAGTGAAATAGACTATTGCAACTGCAAAAAGTTTTTATAGAAACTGGAAAATATAGATATTGCTGTATTTATGAAAAAAAATATATATACCTGAAAAGATACTGAATTTGGCTACCACGTGTGCATTTATGCAACGTGGTGCAAGCATGGAATTGAGCAACGATGATCAGCATTTATAGAGAGCAAACATTCGAAGCGAAGAAGAGCAGATGTATCATTGTCACCTGCGAACATTGACGTGACTCATTTGGGTAAAAAAAGATTCGCTTTACTTGATGGATTGGAGATTGAAAATACAGAGGACACCAACATACAGAGAAAGGCAGAGAAAACTGCTAGAGCCAAAAAGGAAAATGCCGGCAAATCCTTTTGCCCTCCAATTTTTTTATTTGACGTCAACATTAAATGTTTAGTTGATCAATTGGAGGCAAAAACACCCAAAATAACGTTTAACATAAGAAACGTTAATAAACGTTTCACTTTTACTCATACACACCTAAAGAGCTTAGACAGACTTCTTTTATATTAAGAGGTCTTTATCACGGTACTAGTATTGAGGAGGTTAAGTCTGCCCTAGACAAATCGGTTCCAAACGTTGTGTCCAAAATTACACGTTTTACAACTCCGTATTCCGTAAAGAACTCATACGACACAGGCCTGTTACGCTAAACGCAGGGAATTCACTATCAGATATTTCGCACATTAAATATCTTTTGAGCAAACTATTCTTTGAGAGAAACCTAAAGGAAGGAACAAGAGGTACAATGCCACAGATGCCAACGTTGGGTTCACATTGCTAAAAATTGCAATTCTGAATTACAATCTGTGAAATGCGATAAAAAGCACCCCCCGGGTGAATGCAAGTGCATAAATTCTGAGACGTTAGCACCCCAATGCGTGAACTGTGGAGTAAGTGGTCATCATGCAAACTGGAGAGGTTGCCCAGCCTATAGAAAATACCTTGCCGTACGAAGAGAACGCATAAAAAGGCTAGTGAAGAAAAGCTTGTTGCCAAAGATAAAGTTAACAATATAGTAAACCAATCTTTTCGTTAACCAGGCAGATCATTTGCCAGTCTTTTTCCTTTTATCTGAGGAATTGTCGCTTAAAAAGCAAATTACAAACTTCCTTAGGGATTTTAAAAACATGCCAAAAAATGAAGCTAAAGCAGATATGGCCCATAGATCTCTTTAATATATGACATTTAACGTCCGCTCTCTTCTTAAAATCAGTCGGCAAATTGAACTGTCAAATATCCTTCATCATAACCAAATCGATGTAGGAGCCATACAAGAATGTCATCTTCGCGGAAATATAAAAGTAAATCTTAAAGGATATAATTTCGTTTACAACAATTCAGCTTTAGGAGTAGCAATTGCAATTAAAAACACTATAGATTATAATAGAATTTTTTGCAATAAAACACAATTTAATAACGTTTTTATTGAAATAGAAATGGTTTCAGCAGCATCTGTAAAAAATATTTATAAGGGTCTTTGTATATTCCTTGTGTAAATGAATCACATGTGTAAAACAGCAGCTTAAACTATATTCTCCAACTGAACAACAATTATGATAGGTTTATATTCGGTGGTGACCTAAATGAGAAAAGTTTAAATTGGGGAGACACTGCAGATAACGCTAATGGAAAAGTTCTACATAGCTGGATACAAAACAACTGCTTAGATGTAACACGTGTTTGCGATATATCTCCATCGTTTCCTAACGGGTCTTCTTTTCTGACCACTTTCTATTAAGTCCCAGCATAATCAACAGTATCCAACCTAATTATCATATCGAAAGCTTATCAACTTTCTCGAATCATTTCCCATTAGTACTGAAACTGGAAAGTGATGCAGCCTGTTTAACATTAAGAAGTCCCCTGGTGATAACGTCATACAAGAACACTAATTGGAACACATTCAGTAGAGATTTAGATGCAGCCTCAGATGCCATTTTACCTCCCAACAATTTTAATAATACACTTACCTCAATACATGAAAGCCACTCCAACAAACTGGAGATAAATGAAAAAAAAAACCTCAGTATCCTGATAACATCAAAAAAATGTTTAAAGTTAAGTATGCATGGCAGAAGAACCTAAAGAAAATATATCACAGAACTGGAAATAAAATTAGCAGTGAGTATAAAATTCTCACTAAACAGATACAACTATTAGACACAATTATTAGTGAGCCTTTAAATCTTGAGGGTGCTAAAAATTTGAGACATGGACTCTCAAAAATAACACCAGGTCCTACTGCCTTTAAAGACGTATTTCGGTTCGTTGGTAAAAAGAAGTCTCCTTTTTGCCAGCAGCTCATACACAATGATACTATCACTTCCAATAGTTGTCAAATTCCAGAGATATTTAGAACTCATTATACTGCTGTTTTTCAAGAGGTAAATCCTGAAAGACCGGTTAACAATATAGAGAATCAAATCTCATCATGTGTTGATAGACTACCGCAACATATCTATACATTTGATGACACGTTTCTGGCCGATAGGAATCTTGATTATTACCATTTTACAAACGTGAATAATATCAGAATGCACAACATTAATAGCAAAAAGTCTTTTGGCTTTGATGGCGTTTCCAACTTTATAATTAAAAAATTTTCTGATATAACACTAAAATTATTAGCTGCTATTTTTAACAATTGCATTAATAACGGCAATTTTCCATCGGCTTGGAAAAGCGCAAAAATACTTCCAATTAAAAAAAAGCAGGACAGTAAAAAGCCTGAGGATTTTCGCCCAATATCCCTTTTATCCAACATTGGTAAATTATTTGAACACGTAATTAAGGAAAAACTGGAAAATGAGTTCATTGTGGAACCAATATCAGAATTTCAATTTGGATTTAGAAGATCTCACTCAACACAACATGCATTGTTGAAGTTTCACAATGATGTAACTTGCAACTGAAGGGATAAAATATGCACGGTGGCAATATCATTGAATATAGAAAAGGCGTTTGATTCGGTTTATCATAATGGAATCCTCTACAAACTGATAAATCTTGGTGTTGCCCCATTTCTGGCTAAAATATTTTGCAGCTACTTTACTAATAGAAAGTTTGGCGTCCAAATCAACAACATTACCTCAGAACTAGGACATGTGAAAAGTGGGGTACCTTAGGGAAGTGTCTTGGCTCCCTTATTATTTAACATTTTCCTGCATGATTTTCCTCACCAATCTAGAAATTCAAAGGCTATTTTATACGCTGATGATTGCCTTATTTATGCACACAATATATCACCAATACTAGCTCTGAACTCTGCTGCAATTCATTTTGGAGAAATAAGCGCCTATTACAAGAAATGGGGCATTAAAATCAACGCGGCCAAGTCTGAGGCTATCTGTATTAGAAACCCTTCGGGAAATGTCCTAGATATGTGGTGGCGGAAAGTAAATCCGTTCAACTTATACTAGACGACGAAAATATTCCATTTAAAAATTCAATAAAATATCTCGGAATACATTTTGATAAATTATTGAAATTTAACACCCACGCTAGAAGTCTCTTGGGAAAGGCGAAAAAGATTTTTGGAATGTTTGCATCGCTAATGAACAACACATACTTACCTAAGAACACCAAGCTTTTACTCTACAAGGTCGCCATAAGATCGGTTCTGTCTTATGGATTCCCAATCTGGTTTACTATATCTCCTATAGTAGCCAAAGAATTGGAGATATTTGAACGGAAAATCCTAAGAAAATGCATCGAAAAGAATTATGAAAATTTCATAAAACGATTTTGAAATAGTTATGTCTAGGAAAATGCCGATGTTCTACCCTTCTGTAGGTACGCCATGTCGTTGCAAGCCAGATTAGTTGAGAAACTTGGGCTACACGATAATATGCTTGTCAGCCAAATATACGAAAGTGAGAAAAACACTAACTGGGCTGGATCTACATATCTTTCTCCTGTCGATATAATCAATGGACGTATTGACGACGATTCAGCTCTTCTGGACCTTCCCTCATTCTATATGAGCCCAGCCTCCGGCAATCGTAGGGGCTGAAGGTGATATATGTGTACTAAATTTAGTTTTACTGAAATTTTACATTTAATTACCTACGCGAGTTTAACTCTATTCGATGTGATATTTACAATTTTTACTCTGTACCTGGACAACTTATTTTGTTTTGTTCTTGAAATTCAATTTGAATGTTGCCAATGTACTTCTGATCGACTTTGTTGAAATCTTCCTAGTTGAGAAACTTGGGCTACACGATAATAAGCTTGTCAGCCAAATATGCGAAAGCGAAAAAAACACCATCTGGGCTGGATCTACATATCTTTCTCCTGTCGGTATAATCAATGGACGTATTGACGACGATCCAGCTCCTCTAGACGTTCCCTCATTCTATATGAGCCCAGCCTCCGGCAATCATAGGGGCTGAAGATGATATACGTATATACTTAATTTTACATGAACTGTAGTATGAATATGTTTTGTCAATTTATGTAACAGAACTTTTGTTATTTAGTTTTAGTAATGTTATTTATTTAGTTTTTTAGTATTGGTATTTACAGACGTCTGCTCTGTTAGCGACTTTAAAGGCCGGAAGCAAGGCTTGTCAAACTTTTAATTTTGTATTTTTTTACATATTCTATCTCACTTTAGCAATGTTACTTTTTGCGTTAACTTAGTTATTAGAGTAAGACACATATAGCTCTAAGAACGTTATTATTCTCATAGTATGTAAGACAATAAATGTAATAAAAAAAAAGAAGACTTAATAAAATTTTTACTTACTTACTTACTTTGTTGCCGCCAAACTATGTTCGTGTTCTAAGAGAGTACTAAAAAATTCGCCACAGCGAACTATACTCTTGAGAATTATATACTTTTTGATTAGCAGCATTAATTTCAAACAACGAAATGAAGCCAATAAAAAGAAGTGACAGGCGACGGTTATTATGCTGACAAAACAATTGGCACTACCATAAAGGAACGAGCGCTGAACAACCGCATAAACGCATATCCAAGGATACGGAGCGCAATGGAAGCATATGATGTTAAGGTAAGAAAAAACAATTATAATCAAAAAGTATATACTTTACTATAGTGTTAAAAACACTACCAGAATTTCAACATGATACAGAGTTCAGCGGCATCATGTTTATATTAGTGGGCAACATTTTCAAATGTGTTGAGAACATTAAATTTGGTGTATGCAGTGCTGCCACATAAACAGTTTAATTTTTTATCCCAGTTTTTGTGATACTTAACTGTTTACCAGTTTTTTCATGAAAACAACTTTTTTCAAATTCATGCATTTTTTATAGTTTTTTTAATTATATGTTGCAACAATTAATAGCATATTTATTCTCTATATTATATATTTTTACCATAGAAATGGGAAATAATGGAAATGAATAGACAGAGTTGGTCAATGTGTGTACACACTTCAATACTTTTCATGTCACAATGTTATGTTTGAATTCGTAACTATTTTTTAACACAATTACAAAGTTTGGTTGTATTTTTTTACTTTATTAAAAATGTCTAATTTTATTTAAAAAAACAGTATATTGAACAAATACTATATTTTTATATACTCTGAAAAAATACATAAATAAAAAAAAATCATGTTTCTTTACAATAAAATCATTTATAAAAATAATATGATTATATGATCTAAAATCCTACTAATACTATTCATTTACAAAATAACAGATCAACAATTCATAAGAAACTATATTACTTTAAACACAAGGATACAGTGCAAAATATAATTTAAAATACTGTCTAATCATTAGCTATCAATATAGATTATGTTGTAGATTTAATATGGATTAGTACACACATTTGAAATTAACGGCTTCATACAAGCTTTGTTATTGGATATTTTAAGAATTGAAGTTCATAACAAAAACTGTAAAATATAGAGGATAAATAAAAATTGTTAAATTTCCTTGATGTTAGTCTAATTGTGTGTTGTTTTCGAGTTTGTTAATTTGTTTCCAAACACTCAATATAAAATAGACAATCATAAACCAGCAATGACCGAAGGGGAGAAAGGAGAGCGTGGATATTGATAAGATTGGGTAGCGTCAACCGAAACAACAGCGGTATTCATAAAAATTTTAAACAGCATTTCAAATCAATTTTAAGCAAAATTTGCTGAAATTGTATTCATAAACAAATTTTAGCTTAAAATACCTTTTTTAAACCTTGTGTAAATAAACGAATTTTAAAATTAGTTCGACCCTATTTTAGACCTATTTTAATATGACATTTTTGCTTTGTGTTTATTTTCATGTTAAACATTTTTGCAAAAGATTTTCATTTAATGAAAAAAAATTATTTGTTTCTGTTTAATAAATAATAGACATTCTATATTTGATCAAAAGAATTGAAAGAACCATTTTTATTTGAAAATTTTGATATTTTTAATTGTATTTTGTTTTTAATAGAAACTATTGCCCAAATGAAAAAAAAAATCGTCAGACGAAAATTTACAAAAAGAGGAGCGACCCGTTTTCAATTACGGATAAATAATTTAAGCAGAAATAATAATATTTTTTGATATTTTTGAAAGTAAACTAGTGGTGTGTTGTTTAATCAAAACAAAGAAAATATAACCGGTTATTTGAATACATTTTTATTTACAATGAAATTATTATCTATGTAACACTTTTACTGGACATTTTGTTTTGACTTTTTTTTTTAATTAATAAACAAGTTTTAATAGATTTTTTATTTTATAAAAATATTTTTCTGAAAAACGACAAAAAAATACATTGAAACGAGTACCGTATGGTTAAGTAATCATTGATTTGCATTATTACGATAAATGTGAGAAATAAAATCTACAGTGTTGCCATTTTAAAGTCAAAAAAAACTTATTAGTTAAAATACTGATTTTAAATCTTTTTTAGGCTTAAAATGTTTTTTAACTAAAATGTATTTGAAACTTGAATTAAGATTTTTTTATGAATACCGCTGTAAAAATTCTATCCTGCTGGCTCTATGAAATTTCTCAATTTTTATTCTCTATAATTTACTAATAAAAATTTTCATGTTTCTTTACAATAAAATAATTTTTAAAAAGAATATGATTATATGATCTAAAATCTTACTAATACTATTCATTTACAAAATAAGAAAAAATTTTTTTATGAAATAATCTGAAAAATATGTAGCATCCCAAAAACGGCAAAAAAAATAGTTAAAATTGTTTATATGGCAGCACCGCTAAACACTACTAAAAGTCGCCGACCAATAATCACCTTTGTTGCCGCCAAACTATGTTCGTGTTCTAAGACAGTACTAAAAAATTTGTGAGAGCGAACTATACTCTTGAGAATTATATACTTTTTGTTCTAATCTTCAAAAGCAGAATAACTACAAAAAGTATATAATTTTCTATAGAGTATGTTTTCTCTCACAAACTTTTTAGTACTCTCTTAGAACACGATCATAGTTTGGCGGCAACAAAGGTGAGTTTTGGTCGGCAACTTTTAGTAGTATTTAGCTGTGCTGCCATATAACCAATTTTAACTATTTTTGGCCGTTTTTGGGATGCTAGAGATTTTTCAGATTATTTCATAAAAAATAAGTTTTTTTATTTTATTCATGTATTTCTTCAGATTTTTCATATAAAAATATAATATTTGTTCAATATACTATTTATTTTTACTAAAATTATACTTGTCGATAAAGTAAAAAAATACAACAAAAATTTGCAATTGTGTTAAAAAATAGTTACGAATTCAAACATAACATAGTGACATGAAAAGTATTAAAGTGTGTACACACACATTGACCAACTATGTCTATTCATATGCATTATTTCCCGCTTTTATGGTAAAAATATATAATAAGAGAATAAATATGCTATTAATTGTTGCAACATATAACTAAAAAACCTATAAAAATGCAATAATTTGAAAATAAAAATTGTTTTCATGAAAAAACTGGTAAACAGTTAAGAATCCCAAAAACTGGGATAAAAAATTACACTGTTTACACCAAATTTAATGTTTTTCAACACTTTAGCAACTTTGAAAATGTTGCCCTCTCATTTAAAAATGTTGCCGCTAAACTCTGTACCAGAGAACTGCAAATGCTGATTGCAAAACGTTCATACGCAATCAACACAAGAATAAATATGTGTTTGCGTTCAAACGTTGAATATACTCCAACACACATATATGTTGATGATTTTAAATCAATCAAACGACGTGCAAATTGTTGTCACTGATTTATAATCATCGGTTGTTTTTATACCATTGATTTTATTCTGTTCGTTTGAGTCAACAATAATTATTTTGTTGTAGAATAAATCAGAAAAAGCAATAAATAAAGCGTATGTGTGTATTCATAAAAATAGTAAAATAGTTTTTTATCTATAAAAAGGGGGTGGTTTTGTAGAAACACATTTCATAAATTAGGGTGGGTCTAAAATCCGTTTTTTTAGAATTTTTATTAGTAATACCAAAAATATTGTCATTTGTGAATTTTGTTTTTTTAATTTAGGTCCATATCTCAGGCTTTTCCAATCCGGTTAAAGTTAAATATTGCCAAATTTTCCAATCAAAATAGAAGAAAAAAAATTTAGACAATATTTAAATTTTTCCGGATTAGGCAAGCCTGAGATATCGACCTAAATTTGTTTTCCAAAAATATATTTTTATTTCACAAAGAAGAATATTTTTAGTAATATATTACTAATAAAAATTCGAAAAAAGCGGATTTAAGTCCCACCCTAATGTACACAATATCATTTATGAAATGTGTTTCTATTTTGTTTTGATTACACAGTGCAGCATTTTTAAGGTCATCGTGTGGTTCCTCCTTCATACCCGTTTTTTTTGAAGTATATATCGAAACTAAAAAAAACCTGCAAAGGACTTGGCCAGATTAAATCGAATTTTTTTTATGGACACCCTAAGTTTTTGTACCCAAACACGATTTTTTTAAAAAACTAAACAAAAATAATCAATGTTTGGACACCGGCTATTTTCCATATTGCACAATAGTTGAATTGTAAAATTTTGCACAAAACACGGATATAATTAGACTTTTCACTTTCGAATACACTTGTTGAATGACAATGAAACGATACTTGAACTGTTATTTATACTGCGTGCTAGTCTGATTGTCAAGTGTGTTTTATCTTCGTGTTGCACATCACACCAATTTTAAAATCCTGTTTAGGAAGATGAGGTGTTGTAAAAAGCCAGTTCCACCTAAAAACCGCAACACGAAGATAAAACACACATGACAATCCCACCCACTCAGAAACATTTTTTAAGAAGTTTGGCTATTTCCATATTATCATGAAAAAATAGCATTTTTTCCCAATTTTTTGCAATTTTGATGCAGTGGATGCAATTTTTTTGGGTCGGTCCATGTGAGAATTTTTTTGCTTTGGTTTGGATCTACAACTTTGCCAAAGACAAAAACAAAATTCCGAACGGTTTATGATATATGGATTCCATAAAAATTTTCCTTTTTTAAAAAAATCATGTTTGGGTACAAAAACTTAGGGTGTCCATAAAAAAAAATTTCGATGTAATCTGGCCAAGTCCGTTGCGGATTTTTTTTAGTTTCGATATACACTTCAAAAAAAACCGGGTACGAAAGAGGAACCAATTTTTGTGTTGCACTGTGTTATGATTACACTCATACGCGTTGTTTGTTGTTCTTTCTGATTTATTCAACGCTGACTTTTTGTTGAGTGATTACATTTGCATAAAACATAATCGACACTGATCCCAATTACGCGTTCAGTAACATGATGCTGATTTTATTCTACAGTGAATTTTGTTGAATTATTATATGTGAACAAGAATTTTTGTGTATGATTAAATCAAGAAAAAAGTTATTTTTGCAGTTCTCTGCTCTGTACCATGTTGAATTTCTGGTAGAGCAGGAAAAATACTCTATAGTAAATTATATACTTTTTGATAACTATGGGTACGTTAGTAAATGTAGTAGTTGTGCATCACACTGCAGCATAACAAAATTAAACTTTCAAAAAAGCATCACTTGGCAGCACTGATTTACGTCAAACGTTTTTTATGCAATCAATTGACAGTTCTGCCGCAAATTTTTGCAACTATGGAATCATTAAAGCAGGGGTGTCCATGGCCTATACTCTTCATGCTAATTTGTTTTTGTAAATACTCTTAGCTATAGGCTGTGTGTTTTAATAAACATAGATCACTCAGCAATACGAAATACACAATCAACTTTGCCTTATTAGTTTTTTTGTCGTTCTTCACTGTATACACGCGTGCTAAGCAACAACACTTTCGTATGCTTTGCTGGTAAACATTGACGGCAGCGATCATCAATGTAGATTTTGTTTAACGTATGATATGAAATATTTTTTTTCTTTGTATGTATTGGTTTTTACAATAAAAAATATTGAAAAAAAATTAGTTATTCTTTAAATATATTAGTGTTTGCTCTTCCATAAGGAACTTTTGGGCACCCCTGCATTAAAGTTTCTGATGCATTAGTGCGAAATCAGTGTTCTTTTTCGCTTTAATTGATTTTTAATTTTATATTTCTTTTAATCGTAAGTTAACAAAAATTTGTCATTTTACAATCAAGATTTTCAATAATATTTGTTAATATTGTTGTGGTGAACATGTTTTTTTATATTTTGTAAAACGTTCTAAAAAGCAAACTGTGCAGTTGTTGAGCAGTAGCAAAGCATCTGCAACAGATCACCACGCATTAGCAACACAAATTGGCATAACTGCCGCAGTGATGCACAAATTTTCTGCATTTACGAACGTACCCTATATATTTTTGATCTTTTTAGATATTATCAAGACCGGCAGGAGCTGCACCGTCGATTGCGTCTAAAACGAAAAGACCATCATGTCGCCTATGCCGTTCTGAGTACGGACGGAAGCGGAAAACAACGGCCTTCAACACATGCCTTTTTATTGCCTGTGAAACCCTATAGAAAGCGGTGAAGAAGATAATAAAGTGCTGTATCCTTGTTAAATCTCTATCTAATAAGATATTTTGCAAAATTAAATGTGCCACAACTTTAAAAGTTAGAAGCTCGAAACAAATTTCAGAAAAAATGCAATCAACTTTGTTATCTATTCAGTCACATTGTATAAAATAGGATGATTACAAATTTCTTGATGCGAAAACTTCTCTAATAAAATTGCAATAAGAGACTTCCACAGTTTGGACACGAATGCAAGTTCAAGGGAAAATTTAAGTAAATTGTTGTATGTAAACCGCGACTAAGCAAGGTTTTTGTATGAGTTAACCGAAATTTTTCAGTTCTCAGTCTTATAAATACCGCCGCCACAGTTTCTAATCTAACTACCGCCGTCAATTAATTTTCTCGGAGCAGGTATTTTTTTAACGGCCACGTCGCTTTTTTCGATTATGCATTATTCTAGTTTTGCTTTGGGGTTTTCTTGTTCTTTGCTTTGTAATGACATTCATATCCATAAAAAAGATATAGTCGACGTGAAAGAAAAAGTTATTATTTGGTTCCGAATTGTAAATTTACTAGAATATAATAAAAAAAATCGTCATAGTTAAAAATAATTATTTCCCTTAAATTACAGATTAGCAGTTTTTGCTCGGAAATTGATGAAAAGTATAACATACTATTGCAGCTTAAATTATAAAATTTTGGTCCTAAGCGTCGGGTAAACTGATAAATATTCTACAACGTCACGATATATCTAAAAGAACGATAAAATGAATATTTTTCGTTTGCTCGGTGATTTGGCGCACGTTTTTGCCATTATTATTTTATTATTAAAAATTTGGAAGACTCGGTCTTGTGCTGGCATATCGGGCAAATCTCAAATACTTTTTGCTCTCGTTTACTTAACCAGATATCTGGATTTGTTTACCACCTATGTTAGCTTGTACAATTCCATAATGAAAGTACTTTTTCTGGCATCATCCGGAGCCACGGTTTATCTGATGTATGTTAAATTCAAGGCGACATACGACCATAACCATGATTCTTTCCGCCTGGAGTTTTTATTGGTACCTTGTGTGTTGCTATCGCTTCTTATCAATCATGAGCTGACAGTCATGGAGGTTCTTTGGACATTTTCGATTTATTTG
The DNA here is from genome assembly GCA_949748255.1 of Eustalomyia histrio. Taxonomy (NCBI): domain Eukaryota; kingdom Metazoa; phylum Arthropoda; class Insecta; order Diptera; family Anthomyiidae; genus Eustalomyia; species Eustalomyia histrio. Next base: position 89,653,970 of record OX456526.1, read on the forward strand.
GAATCGGTTGCTATTCTGCCTCAATTGTTTATGGTCAGCAAGACGGGGGAAGCTGAGTCAATTACCAGTCATTATTTGTTTGCTTTAGGCTCTTACCGTGCCCTCTATTTGCTTAACTGGGTATACCGCTACATCGTTGAAACACACTATGACTTAATTGCGATATTTGCTGGTATTGTGCAAACAATTCTCTATTGTGACTTTTTCTACTTGTACATTACCAAAGTTCTCAAAGGCAAAAAGTTGCAGTTGCCCGCCTAAATGAATGTTCCTTTTACAATTCAGTATCCAACACCATTTTCCTCAGCTGCTGATAGGATCAACTTACCTTGGATAGAAGTAATGAATACCCGATGTTGGAAAACGTTACAAAACAAAATTAATAAAAAATAAGTTTCTACACCTTCATCGTACAGAAAAAGGCTACCAACCCAATCCCTCTTCCACACATTTTAATTCCTTGCTGAAAATTCTTAAAATTTTTATCATTTATGAAAAAAATTGTTATATGTATTCATTTGTTTAATAACACTTCCAAGTCCTCTGCATTTACTTATAACTTAATGACTTTAAAGAGCATTACTTGTATTTCAATATGTCACAGTTGGAGCAAATGATTTATGTATCTTTTTCCAAACAGTGGCGTCTTAAAATAAAATACATTCTCAATATTGCAAAAATAAAGAAAACATAACGCGTAACGCATGTATGTGTGTATATTCATATAACTTGTAAGTCAACCATCTTAAATAAATTTTAGATTTAAACTATATTTTAAAATACATATTACAATAAAGAAATATGTTTTAAGACTTCTTCATTAAATCAGCGGTTTCTAGATTATTGGTTTAGAGTTTTGCAAAAAAAAATCTGTTTTTTTTTCAAATGAAGTCTACACATTCAAACATCAATAAAAAATTAAATTAACGATATTTTAAGAAAAAAATAATCTTTTGGATATGTGTTATTTCTGGAGTGTCGCTGCCGTGTCGAACACAAATTTGTTACCTTTCGAATAGCCGAATCAGGCCGCTCGATCACTAAAGTATCGCAAGTAGTCTTCACTCATCGTACTCAATAGCTGTGTTAATACGGGAACGTGTGTGCAGTGGCAATCGTGTAATATTAAAAATTTGACAGGTGCTTCCTGAACTCCTCATAATGTCCAAAGCGCGCGGTAGTTACTCCATTAAACTGGATTTGATACCAAATACTATGTAATTTAAATAATAAACAGAAAAATTTTAACGAAAACCCTAAATTTTTGTCAATTGTATGTGCCTTTGGTTAAAATCCTGAGTCGGAATCAACAACTCGGAATATGAAATGTAAAGGGCTAACTATATTATACTTTTGCTAACTTAAGCTACTATTAAAAATTAACGAAAAGTCTGTCAAATGCTTAATCAACTTATTGACGACTTTTGGGTGGCTACCAAGGCGAATTCATACCAGGTGGTGTTATTAACACAGATGAACTACTTTTTTTATTACCTATTTGGTCACAACTGTCAAATTTTGTTTATGTTTACGTTGTTGTTTATGTTTACGTTTTTTTAGTTATCCTAGAATTTAAACTGAAAATTTAAAAAAAAAAACGAATATGTTTTGAAGTTAATTCCTTTCAGCAATTGAAAATGCAACATTAACAAGTGACAGTCAACAAACAACACCAATTAAGGTAAAAAAATATAATAAATTAAGTACTTAAGTAATTATTACAAACAAAATTTATGATCTAGAGTAATCCACATGCCAGTTTACAACCAGCGACACAATTTGTTGACATAAGTGAACCACAACATGATGTTAAATTGCAGTAAGTTAATTGGCGGCGAATGTAACACTCGGGAATAAAAATATTTATATTTTCTTTTTAGAAATGTGACAACAGTGTCTAGCCTGTGAGTTAATTTTACATTAATAATCGTACTCGAGATTCCGAATATATCCAATCATGTCTCCATGGTGTTGTAATGTGCATGCGTGATTTACGCTGTACAGTTTTAATATTTCAAACTGGAAAAATTATTTGGAGCACGAAACGAAACTCAAGCATAATTGGGTACACGAAAATTTGCCCGTATTTTACAAAAACTTGGTTATCCAGTAAAACGTTTTACGTTTTCCCATACGCTTCGAAAATATTATTCAAGTTCATGGTCAATTTAGTTGGTATGAGCCGGAATTATTATCCGGACTTATATATCGTATGATAAAACCACGTATGGTTTTGTTAATGGTGAAATATTTTTTACTGGTGCTAAAGCACGAAAGGACATTTTAAAATATTTAATTTATCCAATTTTGCTTAGTTTTCGTAAAAATTAATTTTTATACATTTAAACACTGTAATTCTATTTTAAAAATATTTTTGGCAATGATAATGCATTTTTATCATTACCATAAATACAAATTCTTAAAGGATTTGTGGAAATAAATGGACGATCAATGATTAAGATCTAATTATGAACTCGTTTTATTTTGTAGTTTGAATTGTTACATGACGTTATTTCCCTAAGTATATAAGGCGTAAAACCACTATTTTTAAATATTTAACAGCTTAATCGACTATTTAGGCTGCTTGCGGACTGGCTAAATTGAAGCTAAACAAATTCTTCTGTCATCTTTACGGCTTAGATTTTCCAATAATTTTTTTAGTTTTTAATTTTGGTTCTGAAAAGAATGATTTCTTACTAAATACGCCAACGTCTTAAATAATCAAGTTGATTATGCAATTTTATTAAAAAAAATGTTCAAGAATTTGCATAAAACCCATTTAAAATATTGACAAAATTTTATTATTACAAAAGCTATAAAATAGAACTTTAAAATTTCGGTGTATCTATTTAACGACGTTTGCTTCTACTGCTACGGCGACTACTGCTGCTGAGGCAAGGACTACTACATATTGCTAAAGCGACGTCTACTGCCTCTACGACCAACACCTCTTCTTTATATTCTGCGACTTTTATCTTCCATTTCTCCAGTTTCTTTTTCATCTGATTTACTGAAAGCATCCATATCTAAAGGGGCGGTAAAATATTTTTGATTTTATCGTTGAATAAAGCCATAGCATACACCACCTTGCAAAGTTCTTCTCACCGAATCTTTTACAGCATCTTCATGAACCTGTAAAACATCATACAATTTTTTGTAAAAAAAAACAACTTGAATATAACTAATTTTACCTTACCAGTATCCAGTATGTGTGCTGTAATTTTCGCTAATGTTACGGGTTCACCTAAGTCTTTTAAAGCTTGCAATATCAGTTGCCTATTTTGATTAGACATATTATTAAATTTCGTTAATAAAAATGTTTTCCGAAAGTTGAAAAAAAAAAAAACTGCTTTGCTTCACTCAGCTGTTTTTGACATATAGATAAACTAAAGCAACTATAAAAAACCATGATGTTTCTTTAATGTTGTACTTGTTGTAAAATCAACACCACCTGTAAAGTGAATTCACCTTGGGTGGCAACAATGTACTTTTTAAACTAAGTATTTACTACACTTAGTTGCAAAAATTTGTACTTTTGCATAAACTGTTTTCTTCTTATATTTCCTAAATATATGTATTTTTTCGAAAAATATTATTTAATATGTCCAACTTATAAATATTTTACAATTAACGAATAAAATCTATATTTATTTTAAATAATTAAAAGAAACGATTTATAATATAAATAAAAAGTAATAAAAAATGCAACAGTGCCTGCATCTCAATCGAAAAACAATAACAAAAACCATCAATTAAATTTTCTATAAAATTATTTTCCGAGTTTTTCTAAACACAATTGTTTCCCAAAGTAAAGTGCAGTCAGTTTTGCTGTTTGCTTATAGCCTTTTTCCACTGAGCTACATCTGTCATCAATTTGCAAAGATGTTAACATCTTCCCATAAGAATTATACAGGCCAAAAATTCTACATCTACAATAGATGATCTTTCTCATTTTGTTCCATCTTACATCTTTCGTTATTTTAAGTGTCATCACTAAAAAATGACAAAAAATCGATTTTTTTTGTGCCATCACTAGCAAACTGATATTGCAGAAAATAAACAAAAAAAATTATTCAACAAAGGAAAATGAGCGCCACATGTAAAGGGCTAACTATATTATACTTTTGCTAACTTAAGCTACTGTCAAAAATTAACGAAAAGTCTGTCATATGCATATGCCTAATCATCTGTTGTCGATGCTATGCTGCTGCTCAACAACTGCACAGTTTGCTTTTTAGAACGTTTTGCAATAGTTAAAAATATGTTCACCACAATAACATTAACAAATATTATTTTAAGTCTTGATGGTACAATGACAACTTTTTGTTAACTTATAATAAAAAAAAAATTAATAGAAATATGAAACGACTTTTGATGATTAAAAATCAATTAAAACAAAAAAAAGACTGATTTCGCACTTTTGCATCAGAAACATTAATTATGCCATAGTTGCAAAAATTTGCGGCAGCACTGTCAATTGTTTCCATAAAAAAACGTTTGACATAAATCAGTGCTGCCAAGTGATGCTTTTTTGAACGCTTTACTTTTATTATGCTGCAGTTATGCGCAATTAATGCATTAACGAACGTACCCATACTTACTACACTTAGTTGCAAATATTTGTACTTTTGCAAAAACTGTTTATTTCTTATATTTCCAAAATATATGTATCTTTTCGAAAAATATTACTTAATGTGTACAAGCTATAAATGTTTTACAATTAACAAGTAAATCTAAACAAATGAAAACATAAATAAAAAGTTACTAAAAAATGCAACAGTGCTTGCATCTCAATCGAAAAACAAATACAAAACCCTCCCCACAGGGTATACATGCACGTTTGTTTTTTTAACATTTTCAATTACATTTCTATAAAAATATTTTCCGCGTACATTGCAATTTGTTTTTTTTTTCATAAGCAGTTTTTCTAAAAACACATGATTCCTTAAGTAAAGTACGGTCAGATTCGCTGTTTGCTTAAACAAATGACACTTGAAGAAACTTAACGAAAAGTTTGTTAAGTACAATATAGTTATACACATTTGATTACATGTATTCGCACATTTGCTTAAGCTAGCAAAAGTATAATATAGTTAGCTTTTAAGAGTTTCATTCTTATGTCTACCAAAAATTCTTAATCATCATCTTCCAGAATGAAAGATGTTGCCAATGTAGACACTTGTTTCACATTTTCAACATCAAGGATATTGTTCAGTGTAAAAAGCCTATTAAGCAAATGACACTTGACGAAACTTAACGAAAAGTTTGTTAAGAACAATATAGTTATATAGTGGTCCTGAAAAGGACCTTTTGTTTAAAAAAAAATATTTGCTGATGTTTCTATACGGAGTGTGTGTGATTTAACATCCGAAACCGCCCAAAGTACGACCTTAGGGTCAATTCTCGTTTTGTGAAACGGTGAAAAGTTTTTTTACGTTTTCATAGTACTTTTGATTCGCGTTCTGTTAAAAAAATGTAAAGAAATATCAAAACGTTTTCATATGAAAAAAAGTTGAACGAAACAAGATTTTTTCACGATTGCACAGCACTGGCGATTCTTGTTTTGTGTAACAGTGCAAACAAGTGTCAAAAAATTTTCATATGAAAAAATTGTTTACACAGACTATTTATAAGTGAAATAAACATGGAGAAGTGTAAGAGGAAAGCATTTCTGCGAAAGCCAAAAGGAGTATTAAATTAATTATTTAGAAAAGCATTTGGACATTGCAAATGATAAGTAAGTTGTTTAATTACCATAAGCACACTTTTATAAACCCCATATTTGCAGATTTGTAACTGCAGATTGTGCCAAATTAAGAGACGAAAAGTGTAACGAATTAGCCGCGAGCCTTAACAGTCAAAAAGGACTGTAAAAAATGGAAAAAGAATTGGAGCGACTTAATGTTTATTTATTTATAGTTTATTTATATTCTTTATGAAATGTTTTATTTTCTTTAAGTAATATAGTTCACTTAAGCAAGCCAATATAAATCCATGAAATGCTCGTCGGTTGTCTTCTCGAATAGATTTTGGCCATCACGAAGTATGCGTCTCAGCACTCTCAAAAAATTCCTACAAATTATTAAATTATTTAATGCAATGAAATACTTGTAACATCATTGTCTTACCTTTGTTCATCCCGAATTCTTTGAGTAATATCCAATAATACAATTAATCCAGACATTTTTACATAATTATTTAAAATACATTTTACGAACTTAATTCACTTTTGTTTACGTTTTTCTCTGTTTTGACATTTGCTTTAAATTTTGGATAGCACAGTTACAAAAGTTTCATGGGTACAGTGCGAATGAAACATTTTTTTCATAATACATACGAGAATCGCAATTTTTGTATTTGTGAAAAGTTCGAGTGAAAAGTGCTTATGAAAATGAAAAGTTTTTTTTTTCACTTCACATTATCACAGAACGAGAATTGACCCTCTTGTCTCTTCAAAGCATACACATTCATAGTGGTGACGGTTTTCCTCTTGGCGTGTTCAGTATAGGTGACAGCAGGGTACACAATGAAGACACGATCTTAGCAACCCTTATTTCTTTACAGAATTTTTAGAACACTACGTGAAAGTACTATTTCAGTATCTCTGATTCTCTATAAAACCAAGTAAAAGTAAAAACTGTATTAAATTTTCTTCGATTACATTGATTGTCTTACATACTATGAGAATAATAACATACTAAGTGTACATATGTCTCACTCAAATAACTAAACAACATTGTTAAAGTGAGATAGAATATGTAATAACGTACAAACTGAAAAGTTTGACAAGGCTTGCTTTCGGCCTTTAAAGTCACTAACAGAGCAGACGTCTGTAAATAACATTACTACAACTAAATAACAAAAGTTCTGTTATATAAATTCACAAAACATATTCATATTACAGTTCATGTAAAATTAACAAAATAGAATATACATATGAATGTACATAGATGAATTTAAAGAACAAAACAAAATAAGTTGTCCCAGAATAGAGTAAAAATTTTAAATATCAGCGAATAGAGTTAAACTCGCATAGGTAATTAAATGTAAAATTTCAGCAAAATTAAATTTAGTATATATATTGTTACGATTTTACCCTTTATAAAATCGTTGATTTATTTACCTTTTAAATAAATCGAGTTATTTCTATATCGCAAATAATAAACACTGTTTGAAATTATTTATAGCTTTATTTATTTATAACAGGCACTAAAATTACAGAAAAACACTTTAATAGCACACTTTATTCACACGATGTAAATAGACTAAACGTTAGCCACACTTTAGTTCTTAATACTCTAGCGTTTTATCAAAAACTGCCTTGCTATGCCAACTTGTTAGCGTTTTTATATGTGCGGGTTAAAATAACTAGAATATGGCAGCACACTGGCAACCTTAACCTTTTAAGAGCTAACTATATTAAGAGCTAACTATATTATACTTTTGCTAGCTTAAGCAAATGTGCGAATACATGTAATCAAATGTGTATGACTATATTGTACTTAACAAACTTTTCGTTAAGTTTCGTCAAGTGTCATTTGCTTAAGCAAACAGCGAAACTGACCGCACTTTACTTAAGGAATCATGTGTTTTTAAAAAAACTGTTTATGAAAAAAAAAAAAAAAACAAACTGCAATGTACGCGGAAAATATTTTTATAGAAAATTTAATTGAAAATGTTAAAAAACAAACGTGCATGTATAACAAAAGGGGTGGGTTTTGTATTTGTTTTTCGATTAAGATGCAAGCACTGTTGCATTTTTTAGTACTTTTTTATTTATGTTTTCATTTGTTTCTTTAAATTATTTAAAATTAATATAGATTTACTCGTTAATTGTAAAATATTTATAAATTGAACACATTAAATAATATTTTTCGAAAAGACACATATATTTTGGAAATATAAGAAGAAAACAGTTTTTGCAAAAGTACAAATATTTGCAACTAAGTATAGTAAGTATTTAAGTTTAAAAAGTACATTGTAGCCACCAAAAAGTCTTCAATAAGTGATTAAGCATTTGACAGACTTTTCGTTGATTTTTGACAGTAGCTTAAGTTAGCAAAAGTATAATATAGTTAGCCCTACTTTTGCTAGCTTAAGCAAATTTGCGAATACATGTAAGCAAATGTGTACAACTATATTGTACTTAACAAACTTTTCGTTAAGTTTCGTCAAGTGTCATTTGCTTAAGCAAACAGCGAAACTGACCGCACTTTCCTTAAGGAATCAATTGTTTTAAGAAAAACTCTTTATGGAAAAAAACAAGTTTCATTATACGCGGAAAATAATTATATACAAAATTTAATTAAAAATTATAAAAAAATTATGACAAAAGGGATGGTTTTGTTATTGTTTTTCGATTGAGATGCAGGCACTGTTGCATTTTATAGTACTTTATTTTTGTTTTTAATCGTTTCTTTAAATTATTTGAAATAAATATAGATTTATTCGTTAATTGTAAAATATTTATAAATTGTACATATTAAATAATATTTTTCGAAAAAATACATATATTTAGGAAATACAAGAAGAAAACAGTTTTTGCAAAAGTACAAATATTTGCAACTAAGTGTAGTACGTATTTAAGTTTAAAAAGCACATTGTAGCCACACAAAAGTCATCAATAAGTTGATTAAGCATTTGACAGACTTTTCGTTAATTTTTGACAGTAGCTTAAGTTAGCAAAAGTATAACATATTTAGCCCTTTACAGTTTGACATAAGAAACATTAGTTATGGTGAAGGGTAGCCATTTAATTGTTTTACATTTCAGGGTTAACATATGGGGATTTGTGTTTCTACGAGTAAATGGAATTTCTGTAACAATGAGCCCAGCCCCTATGATTGCCGGAGGCTGGGCTCATATAGAATTAGGGAAGGTTCAGAGGAGCTGGATTGTCGTCAATACCTCCATTGATTAAACGACAGGAGAAATATAAGTAGATCCAGCCCAGATGGTGTTTTTCTCACTTTCGTATATTTGTCTGACAAGCATGTTATCATGTAGCGCAAGTTTTTCAATAAATCTGGTTTGCAACAACATGGCGTACCTACAGAAGGGTAGAACATTAGCATTTTCATACACGTAACTATTCGAAAATCGTTTTATGAAATTTCTATAATTTTTCCCGATGCATTTGCTCAAGATTTTCCGTTAAAATATCTCCAGATTGGGAATCCAGAACCGATCTTATGGCGACCATGTAGAGCAAAAGCTTGGTGTTCTTAAGTATGAATTGCTCATTAGTGATGCAAACATTCCAGAAATCATTTTCGCCTTTTCCAAGAGACTTTTAGCGTGGGCGTTAAATTTCAATAATTTATCAAAATGTATTCCGTGATATTTTATGGAATTTTTAAATGGAATATTTTCGCCGTCTAGTATAAGTTGACGGGATTTACTTTCCGGCAACACATATCTAGGACATTTACCCGAAGGGTTCCTAATGCAGATAGCCTCAGATTCAGCTGCGTTAATTTTAATGCACCATTTCTTGTAATAGGCTCTTATTTGTTCAAGCTGAAATGCAGCTGTATTCAGAGCTAGTATTGGTGATATATTGTGTGCATAAATCAGGCAATCAACGTCGTATAAAATGGCTTTTGAATTTCCAGAAAAATGTTAAATAGGAAGGGAGCCAAGGCATTTACCTGAGGTACCCCACTTTTCACATGTCCTTGTTCTGAGGTTATGTTGTTGATTTGGATGCCGAATTTTACGTTGCAAGTTTCATCATTCTGAAATTTCAACAATGCATGTTGTGTTGAGTGAGATCTTCTAAATCCAGATTGAAATTGCGATATTGGTTCCACAATGAACTCATTTTCTAGTTTTTCCTTAATTACGTGTTCAAATAATTAACCAATGTTGGATAAAAGGGATATTGGGCGAAAATCTTCAGGTTTTTTACTGGCCTGTTTTTTTAATTGGAAGTATTTTCGGGTTTTTCCAAGCCGATTGAAAATAGCCGTTATTAATACAATTGTTAAAAATAGCAGCTAATAATTTAAGTGTTTTATCAGGAATTTATTTAATTATAAAATTGGAAACGCCTAAAAACCAAAAGACTTTTTGCTATTAATGTTGTTTATGTGCATTCTGATATTATTCACGTTTGTAAAGTGGTAATTATCAAGATTTTCATTGGCCAGAAACATGTCATCAAATGTATAAATATGTTGGGGTAGTCTATCGACGCATGATGAGATTTGATTCTCTATGCTGTTGATCGGTCTTTCAGGATATACCCCCTGAAAAACAGCAGTATAATATGTTCTAAATATCTCTGAAATTCGACAACTATTAAAAGTGCCAATATCATTGTGTATAAGCTGCTGGCAAAATGGAGACTTTTTTTTACCAACGAACAGAAATACGTCTTTAAAGGCAGTAGGACCTGGTGTTATTTTTGAGAGTCCATGTCTAAAATTTTAACATCTTCAAGATTTATATGATGATTAATAATTGTTTTTAATACATAGTTGTATTTATTTAGTGAGAATTTTATACTCGCTGCTAATTCTATTTCCAGTTCTGTGATATATTTTCTTTAGGTTCTTCTGCAATGCATACTTAAATTTAAACAATTCTTTGATGTTATCAGGATACTGACGTTTTTGTTCGTTTATTTCCAGGTTGTTGGAGTCGGTCTCATGTATTAAGGTAAGTGTATTATTAAATGTATTTATAAGCACATATAATTCAAGACATTTTTAAATTGCAGCTGTTGAGAGATAAAATGGCATCTAAATCTCAACTGAATGCGTCCAATTAGTGTTCTTCTATAAAGTTATTACCAGGGCACTTCTTAGTTTTAAACAGGTTGCAACACTTTCCAGTATCAGTACTAATGGGAAATGATCTGAGAAAGTTGATAAGCTTTCGATATGATAATTAGGTTGGATACTGTTGATTATGCTGGGACTTAATAGAAAGTGGTCAGAAAAGAAGACCCGTTAGGAAACGATGGAGATATATCGCAAACACGTGTTACATCTAAACAGTTGTTTTGTAGTCAGCTATGTAGAACCTTTTTTTATTAGCGTTATCTGTAGTATCTCTCCAATATAAACTTTTTTCATTTAGGTCACTGTATATAAACCCAACATAATTGGTGCTCAGTTGAATAATCTGGTTTAAGATGTTGTTTAATTCATGTGAGTCATATACACAAGGTATATATAAATACCCTTATAAATATTTAAAATTAAGCAGATATAGACTTAAGAGTCGGTTGTGTTTTAAAAAGCTCCTCAAAGTATCAAAATAATTTGTGAAAACAATAAACATTAAATATTTATTTTTATTTAAAGTTAATAGTAAAATAATTTCACACTGTTTTACTGTGTTTTTTTTAAAAAAAAGCTAAACAATAATAAACAATACAAAACAAAAATAAAACAAAATAAATAAAATAAAAAAAAAACTTTTTCCTTTGTACAAAAGACAATAAAACAAACGTATACAAAACTTATCCAAAAAAAAAAAAAAAAAAACAACAACATGAACAACGCAGAAATAAATACAGCATCAACCAACTCACTAGAAAACAACTATAACAATAATAAACAAACAGTAATTAGTACTCCGTCTAAGAGATCGAGAGAATCATTACAAAACTCTTTTATTGGCAATGTTACAAAAACGCCAAGATTAACTTATACAGAATCTCCTCTCAAATTCATAGCTATAATGAATAAACAATTTGATAAATTAACTGAACAAATAACTGAACAAATTCAAACAATAATAGAAAATAAATTTGAAGAGCACAAAAATAACCTCTTGTGTGAACTTGATAAGAGGTTTACTGAGAGATTTAATGAAATTAAAAATGATTTAAGAGAAGTTACAAATAGAATAAATATATTAGAGACAGTGACGGCAGAAGTAACAACTATGAAGAAGGAAATTAACAACCTAAAATTACAATTAAAGCGACAGGAAAATAAAGCTGTTGCGCGTGAGTTACGTATTACCGGTATCCCTTTATATACGGATGAAAATTTGTTAAACATTTTTGGTCACATTTGTACTACAATTGGGATATCTGTACCGGCAGTTAAAACTATATATCGTTTAAGAAACCAAAATAATAAATACAAAACAAACACAACTGATGCCCCGATAATTGTCAAAATGTGGTCTCCTTACGATAAAAACTTCTTTCTTAAATCGCTTACAAATTTTAAAAAAGCCAATAAAGATTTCTTTTTCACCTTAAATCATATTGGCCTTGGTGCCAACACAAAATTCTTTATTAATGAAAGTTTAACCGTGGAAAACTATCAAATTCTTCGAGCTGCAGTGCGTATGAAAAAAGATAAACACATTCATAGTGCGTTTTCTATGCGTGGATTGGTGTACGTTAAACGATCTGCTGATGGAGAGTTAATACGTATTGACGAATTCAAGCAACTGACTACAATTGCTCCTATCTCAGAGGGATCTGAATGCTTTTTTGCTGAACGCCAAAATAATCAAAACATCTAAATATATCTATCTTTTTTATATCTTTTTTAAAACTTTTATTGATAATAATTTAATTTCTCTATTATTTTTAAATGCATTATTTTTAATTGCTTTATCAAATACTTTATTATTTAACCTTCTTAATATAAAAATGTTTGTTTACGTTGCTGTTAGACTTGAGGTTTTTACAATAAATTTAGATTTTGGATAATATTAGCACCCGCAGTGGAAGATCCCGAGACGTTACGATGGACATGGTTAGAATATTGGCCAAACAAAAAAATGGACTTAGAGTTTGTCATTTAAATGCTCAGAGTTTGAGAAATAAAATGGATGAATTTAGGTTTATCTTTGAGAACTCGGAAATTGACATAGTTTGTGTTTCCGAAACTTGGCTTTCTGAATCAACCTTAGATAACTTCATTAACTTAGGTGGATACAGAGTTTTTAGAAGGGATAGAGGTCGAGACCAACATAACAGAGAACGCAAAGGCGGCGGCGTCGCCATTTTTGTCAGGAACCATATAACATGTAAATTTTGTTGCAAATCTGAGAAAGAAGATAAAATATAATATATCTTTGTTCACATCGTATCGAATGGAAGAAAATTGTTGGCTGGTTGTGTTTATAGACCACATCAAAACATTTGTTTATCGACATTTATAACTAAATTAGAAACCCTGACAGAGAGATATGATGATGTAATAATATCAGGAGATTTTAACTCAAATATTATGATAGAATCAGTTTTAACTGATAAAATGCTATTACTTGGTCTTGAGCCTACAAATCGCACTAGACCTACACATCATACCACCTATACCAGCACCTTGCTTGACATTTTCTTTGTTAGTAATGTTTCAAACGTTTTACTTTATGATCAAATCTCGGCGTCATGTTTTTCGAAACATGACCTGATTTTTCTCACCTATGATTATGGTATACAACATGTCGATACATCGTTCTCCTTTCGAGACTTTAGGAACTTGAACTATGATCTGCTATACACGAACTTCTCCAACATTGACTGGGATAGTGTGTATTGCATGACTTCCGTTGATGATCAATTGTGCTTCTTACAAAACAACCTGCTGCGACTTTATGAAGAAACAGTTCCAGTGAAAATAAAAACATCTTCATTTAAGTCTAAGCCATGGTTTTCAGCTGCCATAAAACAATCAATTTCTCATAGAGATGTTGCATACTCCCGATGGAAACGTTTTAAAACCCCCGAATTAAAAAATAGTTATCGCTCGGCTAGAAAGGTAGTCAACCAAAATATCAGAATTGCTAAAGCCGAATACTATTCTAAACGGTTTTCTTCAGCTTTGGAATCCAAAAATACTTGGCAAACAATCCGAGAAATTGGTATTGGAAAAGCTAACAACAACAGCTGTACGACTGATGCCGATGAATTGAACTCAATTTTTACAGACCTACCTTTGGCTCAGATCGATAACAATTTCTATACTTTCAACAATACCAACACTGAAGAAAATAACTTTGAATTTTCATGCGTAACTCAACTAGATGTTTTGTCTTGTTTCTCTATGGTTAAGTCGAATGCTGTGGGGTATGATAACGTGCACCCTAAATTTATAAAAATGCTGTTACCGTTACTCCTGCCTTATGTAACATATTTCTTCAACCACATTATAACTTCCAGTAGTTTTCCTTCCAAATGGAAACATGCCAAAATTATCCCAATCCCAAAAACAAACTCGGATTTTCGACCAATAGCAATACTATGTTATCTCTCGAAAGTTTTTGAAAAGATTTTGCACACCCAAATGAGTAGATATATTCAGGACACCGGTTTAATGTCAGATAAGCAATCTGGTTTTCGTCCTAATCATAGCTGCGTGACAGTCCTGGTTAATGTCTGTGAAAACATTAGGCGTGAACTGGATGATAGCAAAATAAACTTTCTTGTACTTCTTGATCACTCAAAAGCTTTTGATACGGTCAACCACCATACCCTTTGTATGAAACTTAGACGCTTTTTTAATTTTTCAACTACTTCCACCCAGCTTTTGTCCTCATACCTCATGAATCGTACGCAATCCGTATATGTAAATAATAAGTCATCCCAATCTTTGAATCTCGAGAGAGGTGTACCCCAAGGTTCGATTTTGGGTCCGCTGATATTTTCAATATATATTAATGACTTACCTGAATATCTTTCGTATTGTAAGATACACATGTACGCAGATGATGTACAACTCTACTTGAGCAGTCCTGTTCAATCTATAAAAGAGAATATTGATAAAATCAACGCTGATCTTAATAGTTTATACCGGTGGGCAACAGCTAATGGGCTCTGTATTAATCCACGAAAATCCAAATGCTTGGTAATTCGTAAAAAAACTTTAAATCCAGTTTTCGAACATGATATCACCATTAACAACGAGAAAATTAACATTGTCCCAACAGCTAAAAATCTTGGTCTAATACTAAATAGTAGTCTAACATGGACAAACCATATTAACACAATAGTGGGTCAAACATTCATGAAACTAAGACAACTTTGGGCAGCACAATCTTTTACACCTTTAAAAATTAGACTGCTGCTGGCAAATCATACCTGATTCCGGGGTTATTGTATGGTTGTGAACTTTATGCCAATAGCGATTTCGCAAGCCAATCTAAGCTTATCGTGGCGTATAATGGCATTGTTCGTTATGTTTTTGGATTAAGGCGACGTGATGGAACTTCGGATTTCTCAAACAAAATTTTTGGTGTTTCATTTATAAATCTTATGAAGATAAGAGTACTTCTCTTTTTACATAAAATCATTTATACGCAAAAACCTTTATACCTCTATGAAAAACTTCGTTTTGCTCAGTCTAATAGGGGCAAAAAGATTATTTTACCAAGACATCATTGTCTAGTATCTGAGTGGCAATTCTATATAAATGCAATTCGTCTCTGGAATATGCTTCCACAAAACCAACAACTTAACAGCAACGTTACTCATTTTAAAAAATTTGTTTTTCTAAATTATTCTTGATATTTTCTTACTTTTCCTGTTTGGCTTTAAATATTTTTTTTTTTATTATTATTATTTTTATTTTTAATCTTGTGTAATTTAAATTTAAGCTTTAAAAATATTTTACCTAATTGAAACCTATTCCTAAATATGTTTTAACAATTGTCATTATTATTTTTGCTTGGTAATTCCTGTACTGTAATTATAAGATTAAATCTTGTTGTGCAGGATATGACATTAATAAATAAATAAATAAATAAGTAGTTAAAAATTATGAATGTATATTTTTTATTAATGCTGTTTGAAATCATTTCTATTTCAATAAAAACGTTTAAAAATTGTGTTTTATTCCAAATAATTATATTATGATTCACAGTGGTTTTAATAGCAATTGCTACTCCTTAAGCTGAATTGTCGCAAACGAAGTTATATCCATAAAGATTTACTTTTCTATTTCCGCGGAGATGGCATTCTTGAATGAATACTACATCAATTTGGTTATGATGAAGGATATTTGATAGTTCAATTTGGCGACTCATGTTTACATGAGAGCAGACATTAAATGTCATAAATTTAAAAGATCTATGGGCCATATGTGTTATTTAAATTCTTTAGAAGCCGCAGAAACTATGTTTTAGCTTATTTTTTTTTGGCATGTTCTTAAAATCTTTATGGAAGTTTGTAATTTGCTGTTCTAGCGACAATTCCTCAGGTAAAAGAAACATATTGGCAAGTTTTAAGAATTCCTCAATTATAGATGGTTTGAGCATTTACTTGAAAAAGGCTGGCAAGCTTTTCTTCACTAGCCTTTTTTATGCATTCCCTTCGTACGACAAGGTATTTTCTATAGGCTGGGCAGCCCCTTCAGTTCGCAGTGGGATGCTTGTGTCTCAGAATTTGTGCGCTGGCATTCACCTGGGGGCAATGTGACCCCAAAGCTGGCATCTGTGATATTGTACCTCTTTTTCTTTTCGGTTTATCCCAAATAATAGTTTGGCTTAAAAGATATTTAGTGTGCGCAATATCTGAGAGTGAATTCCCTGGATTTAACGTAACTAAAAAAAGGCCTGTGTCGTATGAGTTCTTTACGGAATACGGAGTTGTAAAGCGTATAATTTTGGACACAACGTTTGGAACCGATTTGTCGAGAGCAGACTTAACTTCCTCAACACTAGTACCATCATAAAGACCTCTTACGCTCATTAGGCGTATATGAATAAGAGTGAATATTCTTCTCCCTCAGGATAGCCATCTTTTCAGAATGCACTGTAGCATCTGAAAGGTACAACTTACTTTTATGTTTATTAACGTTTCTTATTTTAAACGTTATTTTCGGTGTTTTTGCTTCCAGTTGGTCAACTAAACGTTCAATGTTGACATCAAACAAAAATATTGGAGGGCAAAAGGATTTGCCGGTATTTTACTTTTTGTCTCTAGCAGTTTTCTCTTCCCTTCTCTGTATGGGGCTGTCCTTTGTATTCTCAATTTCCAGTACATCAAGTAAAGCAAATCTATTCTCACCCGAATGAGTTACGTCAATGTTTGCCGGTGACAATAATGCCTCTGCTCTTCTTCGCTTTGAATGTGCGTTGTAAGCTTGTTTGCTCTCTATAAATGAGTGTTGATTATCGTTGCTTAATTCCATGCTTGCACCACGTTGCAATTAAATGCACACGTTGAACCCAAATTCAGTACCTTTTCAGCTATATTTATATTTTTTTTTATAAATATAGCTATATTTTCTAGTTTTTATAAAAACTTTTTGCAGTCTCAATAGTTTTCTTCACTTTTTCTGTTAAATATTTTTATAATTTTTCACACTCCGTTATTTTCTGTGCGTCTGTATCGTTCAAGACCAGAATCAAGACTATAAAAGCAAATAATTTGCGAACTACAGTGCGAGAGAAACAACTTAATGACAAATAATTATGTTTCTCTTCCTTGCGTCTGAGCTGACGAAGTGAGCTTATTATTGGTTTGGCCCACTTACCATTTATATAATAATTGAGGCGAATGGATTATATATAATATAAATATCCTCTTTCTGATTCTGAAGACCGTTTCTCGATATCTTGCATCATATCTGAGATATCTAATATCTGCTTTGATATAAAATTAAGAGTAAAAACCATTTTCATAGTTTTCCTTTTGAACATTTGGGCAAACTTATAATAAGCTGACGATTAATTAAATGTGTTTTATGAAAGGGTTAAGGCTTCATTACATGAGCGTACGAAAACGAGTCATATGGTTTGACAATTACAAAGTAAACAAAGGAAAAAAACTTGTTTATGTTTTGTGGTTATTTCCAATAATTTATAAAAAAAAAATGGAAAAAATTAATTTAATTTATAAAAGTATTGTAAATATATAAAAATATAAAACATTTCTTAATAAGTTTATTAAACTAATTTAGTAAAATTTTGGAAAAAATTATCAAGGAGAAAATTGTAAAATTTATTGAAGATAACAATATCCTCCCAGTTCAACAATTCGGTTTCAGAACTGAACACAACACGACACAACCATTGGTCAGAATCAAAAAAATCGTTAAGGACAATTTTAATATTGGTAAATCTACTGCAGTACCATCTGTTAGATATAAAGTCTGCTTTCGATTCGGCTTGGCATGATGCCAAGTTCACAAACTTTTAACTATTGGTTTAGATAACCACACAGTCATACTAATAAATAACTATCTAACAAATCGATCATTTAGGGTTCACATTGGTGATAAGTTTTCTGCGGAATATGATATTCTGGCAGGATGTCCTCAAGGTTCGTGCCTGTCCCCAATCCTTTATAATATTTTCACATCTGATTTTCCTGCGTTAAATGATTGTGAGTCTTCAATTTTTGCTGATGATACGGCAATCTTAAGTTCAAATACTCTGTCTAATGATATTTTGAGTAACTTACAAATATCGGTTAATACTGTAATCGATTACTTCAAACCCTCTAAAAACCCAATCTATATTTTTTTACCAGGAAAAGGAAAGATTGCTTCTTACCCCAACATAATATCACAGTTGACGTTGTTAATGTACCATGGAACACTAATGTCAAATATTTAGGTGTTATTCTAGATAAGTAAATGATATTCAACGAACATCTTAGCCACATTATTAATAAAATCAATATAAATCGCAAATCTGAACTCAGTATTGAAAACAAACTGCTAATTTTAAAAGTGGTGTTTCATGCAATACTTTTTTATGCTGCTCCTGCATGGAAGGATATATCTGAATGTCATCTGAAACGTTTACAAGTTATTCAAAATAAACTGCTAAAAATGATTTATAATTTACCACCCTATTTTTCAACATCGCGTCTTCACTCGCTTTCTAATATCCTGCTAGTCAGGGATAATATATCTGCTATAACATAAAAATTTTTTAATAGATGTGCCAGCTCCTCATATGACCACATCAGTTCTTTATGTTCTTAAACCGTGTATTTTTATTATTTTAACTATAATTTTTTTTGTTTTTATAAAACTTTTTTCTTTTCTTCTAAGGTTTAGTAAATTTTTTCCTTAACTATAAGTTATTAATTTTTAAGAAATTATCATATTATACAGCTACAACATAATTAAGTAGATAATTCAAAATAGACTAAACTCTTAACTTATAAAACTAAAATTATTGTATATTTACCATGTTACATTTATCAATAAAATATGAATTGAAAATCATTTCTTCAAGATGAATGTGAAAAGAAAAATGTTGACATAGCTGAATTGGGTGTTGTTACGATGAGTAAAGTTTTCATGGATTCTGTTTCGATTGGAGGTGTTTCAACGGTGGGTGTATCAATGTTAATGAATTTTGTGCAAATGCGACAGGTAATAGTAGTGGAAATTGATGAGTTTGCGGAGAGAATAAATCATCGTCATTCTCTGAACAAATTCTTTTAAAATATTTCTAGATGACTGCGTTCTAAAATAAAAAAGTAAAAAATTGAAAATTGTGTTTTATTTCGTTAAAAAGTTCTTATTTTTCATACTTACGGACGAGAAGTGCTAAAAATTCCAAACTGTCCATTAGTGGCCACTGATATATAAAAGTAGAACCCTGCCTGAGTGTAGATTTTCCTGACGTTTTTCCCTTACATATCGGTCGCGAAGAGATGTCCACCTATTGGAACATATTTACTTTATGAGTACAAACTAATTTCTTATATACATAGTTTTTAGTTATTTTTTCTAACCTGGAGTCCAAGTTTTTTCTCCTTGTCCGGCAATCTATAATATGGGCTTCTTTTATTATACAGCACATCATTGCCATGGACCAACAATATCAGCTATTCATTATCCATGGTATGTTTTTTTATGTTTTTCAGAATGTGTTTAATTCGCCATGAAGGCTTTCTTTGTATTGATAATGAATACATAAAATATATTTCAATATGTTAAACTTTTTTATTTATTTTCTATGTTTTTTAATTTTTTTCACATAAACAAAAACTAATCAGCTGTTTTATACTGTCACGTAAAAACGGGGAGAAAATCTGTTTTTAACATAGTCCGCAAAGTTACGAAACGTACACATTCGATTACTTATTTTAATATTCTCTTTATAAAGCTAACGGATCAGCTGATTCCGCACATTTACGTCAAAGTAATTTGGGCTTTAGTTTGCTTATACATGAGTCTTGATTCTGATCTCGAACGATACAGACACACAGAAAATAACGGAGTGTGAAAATTTATAGGAATCTAAATATATTTAGCGGAAAAAGTTAAGTAAACTATTGAAACTGCAGTTTTTTTTTTGAAAATATAAATATAATTATATATGTATAAGATAAGGGTACCACGTGTGCATTCAGTTGCAACGTGGTGCAAGCATGGGATCGAGCAACGATGATCAACACTCATTTATAGAGAGTAAACAAACCTACAACACACTTTCAAAGCGAAGAAGATCAGAGATATTATTGACGTAACTCATTTGGGTGAAAATAGATTTGCTTTACTTGATGGACTGGAGATTGAAAATAGAGTACAGCCCAATACAGAGAAAGGGAGAAAAACTTCCAAAGCAAAAAAGGAATATGCCGGCAACTCCTTTTGCCCTCCAATATTTCAACGTTAAGTTGACCAACTGGAAACAAAACCACCGAAAATATCGTTTAAAATAAGAAACGTTAATAAACTTAAAGGAAGTTGTACCTTTCAGATGCTACAGTGCATTCTGAAATGATTGCGATCCTGAGGGAGAAGAATATTTACTCTTATTCATATACACCTAAAGAGCTTAGACAGACTTCTTTTGTATTAACAGGTCTTTATCATGGTACTAGTGTTGAGGAAGTTGAGTCTGCCCTTGAAAAAGAAAAAGAGGTACTATGCCACAGATGCCAGCGTTGGGGTCACATTTCTAAAAATCTCAATTCCAAATTCCAATGTGTGAAATGCGATAAAAAAAACACCCCAGGTGAATGCCAGCGCTCAAACTCTGAGGCATCAGCACCCCACTGCGTGAACTATGGAGTAAGTGCTCACCCTGCGTCAGTATCCTGATAACATCAAGAAATTTTTTAAAGTTAAATATGCATGGCAGAAGAACCTAAAGAAAATATAACACAGAACTGGAAATAGAATCAGCAGCGAGTATAAAATTCTCACTAAACAAATACAACTATTAAAAACAATTATTATTGAGCTTATAAATCTTGAAGATGCTAAAAATTTAAGACAGAATCTTAAAAATAACACCAGATCCTACTCCCTTTAAAGACGTATTTCGGTTCGTTGGTAAAAAGAAGACTCCATTTGCCAGCAGCTCATACACAATGATACTATCACTTCCAATACTATTCAAGTTTGTGAGATATTTAGAACTCATTATACTGCTGTTTTTCAAGACGTAAATCCTGAAAGACCGGTCAACAATATGGAGAATCAAATCTCATCATGCATCGATAGACTATAGCAACATATTCATGGCCGATGAAAATTTTGATAATTACTATTTTACAAACGTAAATAATATCAGCATGCACCTAAATCACATTAATAGCAAAAAGTCTTTTGGCTTTGATGGTGTTTCCTTGGATATGGAAAAGGCGTTTGATTTAGTTTATCGTAATGGAATACTCTACAAACTGATAAATCTTGGCGTTCACCCGTTTCTGGTAAAAATATTTTGCAGCTACTTTACTAATCGAAAATTTGGCACCCAAATCTACAACATAACCTCAGAACTAGGACATGTGAAAAGTGGGGTACAAGAGTATTCAAAAAACCGGCCTTTTGAAAAAACCGGTTTCGGTTTTCTTCGAAAAATAGAATTTAAAGAACCCGGTTTCAGTTTCGGGTTTTGCAGAAAAAACCGGTTTTTTGGTTTTTTTTTTAATTTGAATAAAAAGCTTATATAATTTGTTAATTGTTTTTATTACAAAAAAAAAAACAAATTTAATATATAAATAAAAATAAAAAATACATTCTTTGAAAAAAAATATATATACATATATATTCATTTAAATTTAATTTTTTATTGTATTTCATTTCAACAAAAAATTAGCTTAAAACCAATATTTTTTAATATAATATCTTAAAAATTAATATTATAAAACTATATTCATATCAAATGAGTAGAGATCATTAAGTTTGTAAATTGGTAAAATTAGCTACGTTAGTAGTTTGAACGTTTAAAACGTTTGTCATTATATAAGTTTTTTTAATATTAAATTTTAAATATGTAATAAGAAATTTTTTTTATGCAATTTAAATGTATCGTTTTAAGACGATTTTTTGTTTGCTTTTGATAAAGCTAGAAGTGGAAAATACTCTTTCACTAATAGTAGATGCTGGACAAATAGTCAAAAGACAATTATAAAAATTTTCCAACTTTTCAGTACTTTTGTCGCATTTATCAAGATGTATGATATCATCATATAATGATGAATGATTTTGTAGTCTCTTTTTTAGGATTTTGAATACTTTTTATTGTGTTATTTAGATCAGATATTAAACTATTTGAATTTGGAATATCCAAAGTTAGGTCTTTATCGGAATCTATTAGACTTGCATCTAAATCTTTATAACCAAACAAACGATTATAAGTGTTTGGAAAAAATAAAAGAGACCAAGTAACCCAGTTGGTGATGTAATTAAAAAACCGGTTAAACGAACAAAAATACCGGTTTTCGGTTTTCTTCGAATTTACAAAATATTCGAAACCGATCGTTTTTTAAAAATAAAGAAACCGGTTGACCGGTTTTCGGTTTTTGAATACTCTATGGGGTACCTCAGGGGTGTCTTGGCTCCCTTCCTATTCAAGATTTTCCTGATCGATTTTCCTCACCAATCCAGAAATTCAAAGGCTATTTTATATGCTGATGATTCCCTGACTTATGCACACAATATGTCACCAATACTAGCTCTATTTCATCTTGGAAAAATAAACGCCTAATACAAGAAATGGGGCATTAAAATAAACGCAGCCAAATCTGAGGCTATCTGCATTAGGAACCCTTCGGGTAAATATCCTAGATATGTGGTGTCGGAAAATAAATCACTTCAACATATACTAGAGGGCATAAATATTACATTTAAAAACTCCATAAAATACCTCGGAATACATTTTGATAAATTATTGAAATTTAACGCCCAGGCTAGAAGTCTCTTGTAAAAGACGAAAAAGGTTTCTGGAATGTTTGCATCACTAATGAACAACACATACTTACCTAAGAACACCAAGCTTTTACTTTACAAGGTCGCCATAAGATCGGTTCTGTCTTATGGATTACCAATCTAATTTACTATATCTCTTAAGTAGCCAAAGAATTTGAGATATTTGAACGGAAAATCTTGAGAAAATGCATGGGTAAAAATTATAGAAATTTCATAAAACGATTTTTAAATAGTTACGTGTAGGAAAATGCCGATGTTTTACCCTTCTGTATGTACGCCATGTTGTTGCAAACCAGATTTGTTGAAAAACATGCGCTACACGAGAACATGCTTGTCAGCCAAATATACGAAAGTGAGAAAAACACTAACTGGGCTGGATCTACATATCTTTCTCCTGTCGGTATAATCAATGGACGTATTGACGACGATTCAGCTCTTCTGGACCTTCCCGCATTCTATATGAGCCCAGCCTCTGGCAATCATAGGGGCTGAAGGTGATATATGTGTACTAAATTTAGTTTTACTGAAATTTTACATTTAATTACCTACGCGAGTTTAACTCTATTCGCTGTGATATTTACAATTTTTACTCTGTACCTGGACAACTTATTTTGTTTTGTTCTTGAAATTCAATTTGAATGTTGCCAATGTACTTCTGATAGACTTTGTTGAAATCTTCCTAGATATCCAATCATATAGCAAAAATCTGGGCTGGAGCATAACATAATGAACATTTAACTTCACAGAAGTTTACGATAAGGTTGATTTATAGTTTTATTATTTTTGTTAACTTCTAAATGTAAACCCTTTTCCATTGGAGAATTGACTGTATTACATTCTAACATTCCAAATTTGTCTACGACTTTCTTTATACTTCCTTCTTGTGATATACTTAAATTTCCATCTTTAAACAACAATTTCATTTCATGAAAACGTTTCAAGGGACAAAATCAGACATTTCAAATTTACTTTCAAGACTACCTTTTAATTTTAGTTGTTTCCGACAATAAGCAGATCGTCCACATACAATATCAAATAAGGAACATCATTTTTGTTTTTGTCCATTTTGACATACAGGTAGTTGTCATGTTTTGATCTTGAAATCCTAAGAGAAATTATAAAATTATTGAATTTGTCGTGTCAACATTTGGGAGTTTGTCTTAAACCATAAAGTGAATTCACCAATTTGCAACACATCTTAGAATTTTCAGTAACCCCTTCTGGTGGGGCCGTGTAAATGAGTTCTTTTAGTTGGCCATGCAAAATCGCAGTTTTTAAATCTAGTTGGTGAAACTTGCAACCATGATAAACCCCAATAGCTAAAACAACTCTTAGGGAAGTCAATTTAGCAACAGGGGCGAAAGTATCCCAGTAGTCTATGCCGTGTTTCTAGAGGAACCCTTTAACGACCAGTCTCGATTTATATTTGATCGGATTTTCTTTGGAGTCTTCCTTTATGAGAAATATCCATTTAGATTTCAATAGTTTAACGATGGGAGGAGGTTTAACCAAATTACAAACAAGATTTTTCTGCATAGAATTTAGTTCATCAACAACAGCTTGTTTCCATCGTTTAGTATCATCACGATGAAAAATATCCACAAACATAACTTTCTGGCACGTTGTTTTGATTTACTTTAACATTTAAACCAGTTTTCAGGCTGAGACACTTAATCGGAAATTTCTTCTGTCCCATCTGCATAAGCAATCGTTCAACTTGAATACCTTTACATTTGTACCAAAGCTGTTGTTCGTTTGAAAGGTATTCTCTGTCTTGGTTAATTGTAAGAGTTGATATTTTAAGTCCAGGAAACATAGCAGTAACCAAGGGCTCATATTCTTTTTCAAAAACCTTTTTTTAAGTAAAATTTCACGGCAAAATGAAGTCATCTATAAAGGATACAAAATACTTGGAACCATCCCAGGCAGTGGGTGTGATTTGACCGCATACATCGGAGTGAATTCCTTGTAGAACTCTATTGGATTTGGGTCTAGTGCCATTAAATGGCTTCAAACCATTTTTAGTTTTTGAAGGTTTTCAAAACCAGAGTGTCCAATGTGTAGTCTTTTATGCCACAACTCAAACTCATTTTTCGAGCAGGATAGAGCAGATCTTGTTCCACATTCTAATTTGAATTCATAAAAAAACAACGAAGATAAGCAGTTGCAATTTGATCCTCATCTTTGATTATTAAAGCAACATTATTTTCAAAATTATTGAGAAGCCTGATTTTGTAAGTTTGCGAACTGATATTAAATTTTCTTTTAAATTTGGAGTAAATAAAAGATCTTTTATATAAAATTTAACATATTTATTAGTAAAGCCTCTTATTTCTCCTACATGATTTGCAATAATCGATTCACTATTCTTTGCAACATTTATTTCTACAAGGACCGACAAATATTTTAATAAAGAAAAGCAAAACTTGTCCTTGACCATGTGATTACTTTCCACAGAGTCAAGTTTAAAAATAGTTTTATTATCATTATTTCCACCATTTCTTCTAACTATAAAAGAAACGGATTTAGTTTTAACCACTTGAGCTTCACCTCGCCAGCAATCTTAAGCTCGATGCCTAATTTTGTTGCATTTGAAACATTTACCATTAAATTTCTTTTTTGGGTACTTCTTGCTTGTAAATGCAGTTTAATTTTCAGTATCTTCTTCAATACGGTCGGAAGGTTTAGCTTCTTCCGCCATTAAACGTTCTTTTACTATATATAAGTTCAATTTACCATCATCTATATATTTAAGAGCCGTTATCAGGGGGTCGTATTTCTCAGGAAGTGTTAAAAATAGTTGAGCCAACACATCTGTCATAGCACCAGCCTCTTTTAATTGACGGACCAAATTTTGAAACACCAAAACATGGGTAACAATTGAATCACCATCGTTCATTCTCAATTTAACCAATTTCTTTCTCAATACGAGGGCGGATCAATAAGTCCGTGACTTTTCGAACTTTCCTCGTAGTTATATGAAATGCACACTGCTCCCATCAAGTACCATCTGTTAATAGACTTCTGTCAAATTTTGAGCAAGTTCCGTCATTTACTTTGCGTTTAACAGCAGGATTTTTCGAGGTCCATAAAATAGGCATTGGTTTGATCAATAATTTCATCGTTGGAGCTAAATCTCTTTCCACCGAACCATTTCTTTAGGTTTGAAAATAGGAAAAAGTCACTGGGGACTAAATCCGGATAATAAGGCGAATGAGGGGGCAATTCGTAGTCTACTTCATGGATTTTTGCCATGGAAACTAAGCTGTCACACGATTCCGTTAGTGGTCGATTGTGAGCAAACGCGGCAGCTATCTTGCGGAAAGCTTTCTCATACCCAAGTGATCGTTCAGAATTGAAACCACTGAGCCATGTGAGATGCCTATGTCTTCCACAACCTATCGCACATTCAATTTCCGATCGGCCAACACCATATCGTGAATTTTTTCAATTGTTTTGGGTATTGACGCCTTGTAAGGCTACAACAAAAGTCAGTAAACCACTTGTTACTATTGAAATTAATGGTGCAGAGTCCCCATAGTATTTATCAAGCATTTCCTTGGTTTTATTGACGTTTTTTTCGCAAAAACTTTTTTATGAGCACTCGGGCAATCTGGCTAGGCAGATTTGGTAACTTAAAATAGAAATTTAAAGATTAAAAATCCTCAGTCGGAACCAATTTGCAGGCATTGTAATTATGTTCCTAATGTTATTACCTAACTTTAGATATACATTTGGTATTCGAAGTTGTTGTTTCCAACCCACAATCCGGCCAGGCAAATTTGGAAACTAAAAATATAAATTTAAAGATTATTAAAAATCTAGAGTCGGAACCAATTTGCACGCATTGGAAATATGTTCTTTATGTTACTACTTAACTTTATACACACATTTTATATTCGGAGTTGTTGATTCCGTCCCAGAATTTTGCCCGAAGGCATATACAAAAATTTATAATTTAGGTCTCTTTAAAATTTTTTATTTATTATTTAAATTACATAGTCTTTGGTATAAAAATGGATTAATTTTTTAAATCCTGTTCAATGGAGCAACTCCCATGCGATATGGACAACATAAGGAGGAGTTCAGGAAGCATCTGTAAAATTTTTAATATTGCAGCATTGCCACACCAGAAAATTCGATGATTACTCATCGATGCTAACTGCACGTTTGGGCTTCCGATCCCGAAAATCCCGTTATTTTCGGGATTAGGCTAATCCCGAATCTCGGGATTTTTTATTTTCAATCCCGGAAATTTCGAGATCCCGATTTTTTAATTTTATTTTTAATTTTTTTTTTAATAATTTCCATTGCCTTCTTTTTTTGCGTGTGCTAGGTGACAAAATAAATGTTTTTTTGATGCACCCTGTTGTAAACCAACAAACAAATTGTACTAAAACAATAAAAAGGTTTCTTTACATTTCCAATCCCATGCATTTGCATATATGTTATTAAAGAGCTATATTATACTTTTGCTAGTTTAAGGCACTTTTAGATGACATGTATTTGTCATCTGTCTTGCCACATTTTACAAAGTAAAATTTTTACATGTCGTGAACCCTTTCAAACATTGCATATAAAAAACCCATATGTAAAAGTCATCTGACAATATTTTAATTAGAGCGGGTTCTATTTTGACGTGATAAACCAATGTAAATCAGCTGTTTTCAGCAAAAAGAAATTGACGGCAAAAAAAAATAATTAAAAAAAATTAAAATCAACTGATTGTTGTAAAAAAATGGATAAAGCACACCGAAAAGTATTTTATTTAAAATTTAATAATTAATTAGTGTTTTCTTATATTATTTTAGTTTGATTAGCCAAAGAAGCAGTGCTCCAAATGATAAATTTTTCTTAATTTTTATTTTATTAACAAACAAAATTACAAAAACTTAGGCGCAAAAAAATCAGCTTTTAAAAACAACCAAGAGGTTATGTCAGACGTAATTACACATGTACGTTTGAACGCAAAAATTATAAATCTTATGTATACGCTTGTAGTGTCCCACTACATACATTACTTTGTTTTTAAGTTTGATTGAGTATATGTATTGAATTTTATATATTACCTTTGAATTTTATATTTTACCTTTCAATTTTGATATTTAAAATTTTGATAATAAAATTTGATTTTGATTGAAGAAGTTGAACACTTTCATTATTTTCAATAAACAACTTCATTGGCAATCCTGCTTAAAATTACTATTTCAAATCTTTAATTGCAACAATTATATTATTATGCTAATATAAACAGCAGCTAAATCACACATTTAAAGGAAAGTGCAACAAAAACAACGAAAAATTTGTTCAAATCTAGTATATTTCATGTGCATGTTGTGTTATATACAAAAAGAAGAAGAACTTCAGTCAAATTTCCAGTTTTTCAGTTCGATTTCAAAGGACCCAACAACATTTTTTTTGGAAGTCTGCAGATATATTTTCATGAAGCTGCATGAGGATTAAAACTAATAAAAACAGATAAGTTCAAATACAATTACCACAAATAAATTCAAACGTTAAATCATATAAAAAGGTTTTGGATTATATAACACATATAACCTATTTTTGTTTGATTTTATTTATCTAATTGTTAATTACTTTATCTCTGTAAATCCCTTACCAGCATTAATTCAATACAAAATGGTTAATACTTGTGCCATGAATCAGAATTTATCTGAAAATTCAAATAATACTGAAAATAATATTCATGAAAGCTATGTTGTATCCGATGAATTTCATGATTCACAATCACATCCTACCCCTCATAATACTGCAAACGAATTTCAGATAACATAGAGACCGAATACTACAAATGGTTCAATAATATTCCACAACTTTTGACATCTTGTCCTGAAACTTGGTTTATACAAACCGAGCTACAGTTTGCATTAAAAGGCATAACAGATGATTCCACAAAGTATCAACTTGTGATTATATTTTTATCTGAGGACATTTTTTTAAAGTAATAGATATTATACATAGTCCTTCAACAATAGAAAAATATAATCACATTAAAAATATGATTCTTGAACGGTTTTCAATGAATGAGGACTAACGTATTGACAAATTACTTACGGATCTGATACAGGTGATTTAAAAACTCTTGTTATTTCCAATTCAATGATTGGTAATGAACTATTAATTAAATTATGGATGCGAAAACTTCCACCTACTGTTCAAATGCATCGAATACACAAACTTTAAATAAGAAATTGATACTTCCTGACAAGATATATAGATTATTAAAAAAGTCTCAAATCTCTTCAATCCAAAATCCCACTACTTCCCCATCATCCAACCAATTATTAGAGAGTTTAATCCAAGTGACATCTAACTTGGCATAGATAAATTATCTCTTGATGTTTCCGCAATAATGAACAATGATCATTGAGAGGAACTTTAATAGAGATAGAACAAATAATGACAATTTTAGAAAATTTAATAGAGGTAATCTATGTTGGTATCATAGCAAGTTTGGATATAAGGCTCGGAAATGCATTTCTCCCTGTAATTTTATTTCTTTTCACAAATTTTAAACTAAATTCTCCCATTATTGCGACGACTAATAAAGGGACTTCCAAACGATCATCATTCGTTATTGATACCATTAATAAATTACATTTTTTGATTGACACTGGTGCAGCCGTATCAGTTATTCCCGTTTCAAAGTATTATAAATACAAGATTGACTCAGAGACTAATCTGTCAGCTGCTAATGGTTCCATTATTAGAGCATTTGGAACCAAGTCTCTGACAATTAACTTAGGTCTCGGTAATACATTCGAATTTATTTTTATTTTAGCTGATATTTCTTATCCAATTCCAGGTGCCGACTTTTTCGAAGAGTTTGGAATAATCATTGATATTAGACGTAAATCTATTAATGATTCGACTACTAATGTATCGGTTGTCGGTTCACTAGGATTGGCTGAAATACATTCTCAAAAAATTTTACAGCCAAAAGACAAATATTCTAAACACCTGGATGAATTTCCTTCAGTAACTTCGAAACCTAACTACTTCAAACCAGTTAAACATACCACGGTTCACTGAATTGAACTAAAAGGAGATTTAGCATTTTCAAAACCCTGTAGACTAGACCCTCTTAAATTAAATGCTGCTAAATCTGAGTTTAAATTTTTGATAATGGCATTTGCAGACCGTCTCACACTTACATATCTTCTCCACTCCACCTTGTTCCTAAAAAGGAACCAAACGATTGGAGACCATGCGGAGATTATCGTAGATTGAACTGCATAACAGCTCAATATAGATATCCCCTACCACATATTTAGGACTTGACAATAGATTTTCGCGGAAAATCAGTTTTCTCTAAAGTAGATTTAGTAAAGGCATACATCAAATACCAATGGCTGAGGAGGATGTTCATAAAACAGCTATCACAACTCCTTTTGGGATGTTTGAATTTACACGTATTCCTTTTGGTCTTTGAAACAGTGCACAAACTTTTCAAAGATTTATAAACAAGGTTTTCTTTGGAATAGATTTTATTTTCACATATATTGATGATGTCTTAATAGCAAGCGAAGATGAGAATCAACACATAAAACATCTGAGAATAGTTTTTCAACGTTTAAAAGAATACGGTCTTAATATCAAACCAGAAAAATGTATTTTTGTGGTTAAAACCTTGAATTTTTAGGTTATCAAATTTCTGCTAGAGGTATACATACAACCTTCAACAGACAGAGTTAACATCATACTTTCATATCATAAACCAAATTCCATAACGAAACTTCAGAAATTTATTCGAATGATAAATTATTATCATAGATACATTCCTAAAGTGGCTTCTTATCTTCCACCCCTACATGATATTATCACGAAAGCAACAAAAATGAGATCAAAAGAATTCGTGTGGACTGAGGACGCTGAAAAATGTTTTAATGTATTAAAAACAATATTCTTTAAAAAGACTTTATTAACTCATTTTGACAAAACTGCTAATCTTACTCTGGCTGTAGATGCATCTGATTTCGCTATTGGAGCCGTTTTACAACAGCGTAAGAACGACGTTTTGGAACCCTTAGCCTATTTTTCAAAGAAACTCCTCAACGGAATGTAAATTTTCCACATTTGATCGGGAGCTTTTAGCAATATATCGTGCAGTCAAACACTTAAGAAATTTCCTAGAAGGCAGAGATTTTGTCATCATGACTGATCATAAACCACTAACATATTGTTACGATTTTACCCTTTATAAAATCGTTGATTTATTTACCTTTTAAATAAATCGAGTTCTTTCTATATTGCAAATAATAAACACTGTTTGAAATTATTTATAGCTCGATTTATTTACTAAAAATTACAGAAAAACACTTTAATAGCACACTTTATTTACACGATGTAGATAGACTAAACGTTAGCCACACTTTAGTTCTTTACACTCAGCGTTTTACTTATCAACTCAACTACTGCGTCACCAAGTACCTGTATTTATATGAGTAGTCAGGTATTCTAGTTATTTCCAGTATATTACGGCACTAGACTTTTCCAGCTGTCAAAATTCGTGTGAAGAAATTTCTAGTGGCAGAAATTTCTTGTAACACTGCCGCCCACTTAAGCCTGTTCGTCCCGAACAGACATAGCTATTCCTTTTCCATAGTTGGCTAGTCGTTCTAGATCAATAACCTTCATTTTGGATCTTGGGCTCTGATCTTTCTGTATTCTGTATACCACATCATTCAACCATTTAATTACTCTATAGGGTCCGTCCCAATGCGTTTGTAGTTTGGGAGATAATCCTTTCTTTCGTTGCGGGTTGAACAGCAGAACCAACCTCGCCCTGTGACGCTCCCGTGTCTATAGTGCAAATATGCTTTCTGCCGTTGACATATCCGCAAGCAGTAAGATTGCTTTTTCCCTGCTGTATCACTGATATGGAGATTGTGGGGCCCTCGCTTGTATTAGCTGGATCGTGTCCCGCAGTGCTAGCTCTTTTTGGTTTTAACGGTGACTCCTGTGCTAATTGATTAACCGGCCGGAAGCTTTTTCTTGGTGCTCGGCAGTTCCGCTGAAAATGTCCCACTCTTCCGCAGTTATAGCATTCGGCTTTAACTTCCTCCTCCCTAATGCCTGCATAACTGCCTCTTTAACTGCTTCTATAAACTTGGCACTTATGTCTTTCTCTTTTTCAGCAGTTACTTTAAGGTTTCGCACATTAAATATTTGCGGCTTAGCTATTATTTTCGCAGTCTCCTGTGACAGCGCAAATAAAACAGTTTCCGCAAAAGATGATTTTCGTGTAGCACACACCGCGTGCCTTACATCACGATCACGAATTCCACTCACAAACAATTTTGAATTCATCTAATAATGGATGATTTTCGCCCGGTTATGACAGCTGCACCAACTGCTCAATTTCTGTCGCAAAATCTTGCAATGACTCATTTGCTTTCTGCAGTCTATATCTTAGTTCCATTCGGTATATTTCTTTTTTGTGTTCGCCACCATACTTTCGCTGCAGTGCCACCATTATGTCGTCATAATTATTTCTGCAGGAGATTGGCACACTTTCTAGAACTTCTACAGCGTTTCCTTTTAAGGCCAGAATCAACTCTTTAGCTTTTTCTTCGATGTTCCAGAAATATGACGGCAACTGTCTCGAACTGGAACTTAAAAACATTAGAGGGTATGCTGCCATCAAAAGTAGGGGCCTTTGCTCTACCAGAACTTTCCTGAATAATTCGAACTGGACCCTCTTGACATTGGAGATTATTTACTTTATTTTCTAGATCTTGTAGTTTTCTTTCAACATCTTTGGTTTGTACCTCGAATCTATCTACGCCGTTCTCTACGTCGGAAACTCTTTTGGAGACCTGTGGCTCTAAAAGTTTCTCTTTCGTCTTAGCTAGCAATTTCTCGTTCGTTTCTATTTTAGTTAACAGTTTCTCATTATCTGCTCTAGAAACTTCTAATAGCTTCTGGTTGTCCGCTCTAGATGTTTCCTGAAGTTTAGCTAACATTTTTTCGTTGTCTGCTCTAGAGGTTTCTAGCTTTTCCATCATAGCAGCCAACATTGCGCTTAACTGCATATTACCTTCCAATTTACGGGAACTAACCTCCATTGCATCTTTTTCTTCAAATTCGCAATGTCAATGTTACGCCGCTCGAATTCCTCTATCAGTCGCTTTTTGCAATTCTGTCTTATTACCTACTGTCGGTTGCTCCAATTTGCTTAATTCCTTCTTGAGCTGTTCCACTTTAAGCTCCTCCAATTTCATGACTGCTTATTATTTTGCAATCACACTTCTGACACCAATTGTTACGATTTTACCCTTTATAAAATCGTTGATTTATTTACCTTTTAAATAAATCTAGTTATTTCTATATTGCAAATAATAAACACTGTTTGAAATTATTTATAGCTCGATTTATTTATAACAGTGACTAAAAATTACAGAAAAATACTTTAATAGCACACTTTATTTACACGATGTAGATATATAAACGTTAGCCACACTTTAGTTCTTCACACTCAGCGTTTTAATTATCAACTTCTGCGTCACCAAGTACCTGTATTTATATAAGTAGTCAGGTATTCTAGTTATTTCCAGTTTATTACGACTCTAGATTTTTTCAGCTGTCAAAATTCGTGTGAAGAAATTTCTAGTGGTAGAAATTTCTTGTAACAATAAGGTTGTTCACGGTAGGCTAGTTATCAGGTTATGTGGTTAAATGCTTATATCAACAACAACAAAATACATTAAAAGAAAATAACCAACTTTGCGCAACCTATACTCTTGTTTACAGATTATGTAGTTATGTGCTTATTTGTTATGTTGGATAATAATATAAATTTAACTAACTGGCAACACAAAAAAAGCTACTTTTCAGCAAATGGCATCTCAAATTTTTTATTAAATGTTGGTAGCATTGGCATTCACATCTGGTTTTTATTTATAAAAATTAATAAAAATGGGAAGAAGTAATTACACTCATAATTATCCATAGGTAAAATACACAGAAACTGTAGTTCATTTTTCCAAAGATTTGATTTTGTAATATGTAATATGTACAAATGACATCGCAAATTTTTATTTCTATATTTTACGAAATTTCATTAAAATACTAAACATATTTATAAAAATATAAATATTTTGTTAAAATGCAAAAACAAAACTTCGTTTGTATTATTTACGAAATTTCTAAGCTTAGAAAGTTATTACCATCAGCTGAGTACTAAAATTTTGTGATATTATTTTATACTAAAAATAATTTACGAAATTATTGTATTATTTAGAAAATTTATAATTTTATAAATTTTTGAAATATACAAAAGTTTTGTAATATTTATATAGAAAATATTTGTATATTGTACGAAAAATATATTTGTATTTTTAAGCATGGATTATTATGAGTGTAAGCCAGTCATCGGCCCTCATAGCATACAAAAGCTGAACACAACACGAATGTCAACAAATCTCACAGCTAGAGCATAAAAAATACAATTATTTCATTCAGTATCACGCCAACTTTCAACAGAGCATGTATATGCCGCTTTGTTGAAGAAATAAAGTACACTAAAAATTTGTTTTTTATTATAGGTATTTTTTTTATTGCAGGTATTTATTTTGTTTACATTTTAAATTAAAAATGTGGAACGGTGAGTGGGAAGAACTATTTTTATTTTCTTTAAATATATTAAATGAGGCAGAGTGCCTTGTATGTAATCAAAAAATTATTATTATTATGAATTATTTTTTATAATAGAGAAAACAAAAACATGAACTATTTGAATTCAATGAATACGGATATTCTCTTAACGATTAATTCATTAATTTATCTAGAAAGATAAAAAAATTTCTTACGGTGTAAAACACCATACATTCATATTTTTTCTTTCTCTGGTGTAAGCACAGCTGATTGAGAAACATAAGTAGATAACCAACATTAAAGGGTGTTCACGGCGCCCAGAGGTTGTTTTTAATTTTATAACCAAATAAGCTGATAACTAACCTTCCGTGAACACCTTAATATGTTTTAGATCCCAAAGTGGATAGATCCCCCCGTGAAACAAGACATTTAGTATACATAGCTCAATTCACCTTGAATATTTGTTATATAAGTGGAAAAGAGAATATAGTAGCAGATACGTTATCTAGACTTCCGGATATTAACGGTTTTACCAAGAATAATGTTGATTTGGAACTATTACAAAGGGAACAAGAAAAATACGAAGAAATAAAAAAACTAATTTGTGATAACAGTAATAGAAATAATTTACAAGAAATTCAAATTCCGGACGTTCGAGCAACTCGAAAATTAATACAAGAAACATACATTTGGCCTTCTATACGAAAGGATATTAACTTATGGGCAACAAATTGCATTAATTGTCATAAATCCATCATCATACCAAATCTTCCGTCCAACGAATAGGCATACCAACCGGAAGATTTGAACACATACATATGGATATTGTTGGACCTTTCCCAGTTTCAAAAGGAAAGAAATATATATTGACAATTATTGATCGATTTACAAGGTGACCAGAAACATACCCCATTAGAGACATCTCTTCACAGACCATAGCAGAAACTTTTATAAATAATTATATATCTCGTTTTGGAGTCCCTCTACAAGCAACGGTTGATCAGGGAACTCCATTAACATCCAAACTAATTGGGGACTTAACTAAATTAACTGGGACACATAAAATTTATACATCTTGTTATCACCCACAGGCGAATGGTATGGTGGAACGGTTTCACCGGCAATTAAAGACTTTCTTGAAAGCGAGTGGAAATATTAGGAATTGGTGTGAACAACTACCAATTATATTTTTGGGTATTAGAACGAGTATTAAGGAAGAATTTAGGTCCAGTCCTGCAGAATTGGTCTATGGTCAAACTCTAAGATTACCTGGTGACTTAGTCGTTCAATCCGATAATTCAGAATCGACTGACAATGTTCTTAACAAATTGAACATTTAAGGTGTGTAAGGAATCAAGTCTTCATCATGGAAACAAGGTTCGATCGTTTGTTTTGAAAGATATACTTCAGTGTGATTATGTTTTTGTTAAAGTATTAAGACCAAATAGTTTAGAGTCTCCTTATGAAGGTCCTTTTAAAGCAGTTGAAAGAAACAGCTATACTTTCAAAGTTCAATCTGGTGAAAACTTATTCTATTGACTTATTGAAACCTGCACATATTGACACTTCTGAACAACTACCAGACACATATCTTAAACGAACTAATACTTTATTAATTAATTTATTTTATTATTTTACTTTATTTTTAAGTTTGAGTATATGTATGGAATTCTATATATAACCTTTGAATTTTATATATTACCTTTAAATTTTGATAATAAAATTTGATTTTGATTGAAGAAGTTGAACACTTTCATTATTTCCAATAAACAACTTCAACGCTCATTTTGACAGACATATAGAATTACATATGGGTTGTTAAAGTGACAAGTCAGATGACTAATACATGTCGTTAAAAAGTAGCTTTAAGCAAATGTGCGAATACATGTAATCAAATGTGTATAACGATATTGTACTTAACAAACTTTTCGTTAAGTTTCTTCAAGTGTCATTTGCTTAAGCAAACAGCGAAACCGACCGCAATTTACTTAAGGAATCAACTATTAAAAAAAACTGTATGCAAAAAAAAAAAAAACAAGTTATTGAAAATGTTAAAAAAACAAACGTGCATGTATGACAAAAGGCATGGTTTTAATTATTGTTTTTCGATTGAAATGCAAGCACTGTTGCATTTTTTAGTACTTTTTTATTTATGTTTTAATTTGCTTCTTTAGATTATGTTAAATAAATATAGATTTCCTTAATTGTAAAATATTTATAAATTGTACACTAAGGACGTCCAAGATTATATGGAAATTTTTCAAAGGGCGAATTTGAAGTGTCGGGGTCCGATTTGTTTCCTTTCTATATAAACTAATAATATATGAGAAAAATATGACTTTAGTTTTTAGCAACATTTTAATTTTTTTCAACCACTTGTGTTATTTCAGTATAAAATTATCTTTTCAAAAAGCTACATAACCTCAAAATCGGTTAAAAACTCGCCAAGAAATAGCAAATGCCCCATACCAATTTTGTGCCAAAAAAAC